>JAOANR010000010.1:46256166-47636490 GCA_030278955.1 Hygrophila difformis
TTGTGCAGTTGTTGTTTAGAGTATACAAATCACTAGAGTTAATATAATCATAAAAACTTCAAACTATTCATCCAGTAATGACATCAATCAATCTCAGAGTTTACAGCTTAAAATAGTTTTCAAGAGCGACTCATGCTTGCAGTGAAAATCTATAAAGTAGATGTCTCCACAGCAACCACTTTAGACTCATCTTCTATTCCTTCATCAGTTTATTAGCCTCCCTGAGTTTTTGTGTATTCTTTTTTTTTATATGATCCTAACTTGAAATTCAATCCTATGATATAACTTCATATTAACTCTATCCTAAGTTATATTCACAAATTGAAATAAATGGAAGCAGGAAAGAAATAAAGAAAGAAAGACTGCAATTAAAGAAAAAGAAAGTTACAGAAAACTCCCCTGTGATCTCAGGATGGTCCTACATCATTGTCTGGGTCTTTGGCTGGTATGGATGGAGACTTCTTTAGATCCGAGACTAGGTTGGCAAGGATGTCCATCAATCTCGTACTATTTTGCTGCTCCTGTCTCCTCAGCTCCATATCCCTTTCTCGTTCCTGTCTTCTTTCTTCAAGTTCTTCTTTTCTTAGCCTTTCAAATCTTTCCATTTCTTCTCTTCTCATTCTCTCCTGTCTATCCCATTCTTCCTTCCTTATCTTTTCTTGTCTCTCCATCTCCTCTTTCCTGAGTTTTTCCTCAGTTTGAATCCTGACATGCTCAAGTTCGATTCTCTTTTGCTCCATCTCTCTTTGAACGTGCTTGTCTTCTGACATAGTTTTCACCAACATTTCCATGGACTGTGCAAAACTTTGAATTGAGGTACTCATATTCTGAGATTCATCCACAGACACTGTGTTCCTCATTGGTTGTCTCAAAGGTTGAGAAGGTGCAGAAGTGTTCTCAAACTCCACATCTTCTGGAATAGGATTCAATGCAGGAGATGCTGCTACAGTCTTTGTTCTTTTCACTGCGGCTCTTGACTGAGATGATCTTGATTTTGAAGGAAGCTTGACGCTTTTGTTTCTTAGGAGATGGCACCTTTGATCCTGATCCCTCGGAAGTTTGTTCCTCTAAATCTGGCATTTGGTAAACCAATTCTCCCCTCAAAGTGTCTACTGGTAATGGAATAGGAGGGTCTATCTTTATGATCTCTGGTAAGAATGGTGTGATTGACACTCCTTGTTTCTCACAAAGTCTTCTGATTAAATTTGGATAGGCTAATGCTGCATCTTCTCCAACTCTTGACTTAATGACATTAAGAACATGGTGTGCAGCACTGCACTTCCTTCCTGACCATAACAATGCAAATCCCTCAAAAGTTCCAGTTGAAGGTCCTTGAAAATTTGTAGTGGGTCTGAGCTTCGAATAATAGAAATCAAGTGTTGGCAGATACTCAGGCTTCAAATTCTTCAATGGAATCTTATTCTGCTCAGTTCCTCTGTGTGTTGAACAGAATCCTAATGCCATTTTTCTAGCATTGGTAAGCTTATTTCCTTGAGTTTTCTTCCTCAAAAGGACCTCAGACTTAACTTCTGGCTGTTCTAACAGAGGTGCCTGTATCAGATCATTTAGAGTTTCCACAGTGACTTGTACTGTTTTTCCTCTAATCCATGTTGTTTCTGCCTCAACATCAAAGTTAGCATAGAACTCTCTGGTCAACTCCACATAACCACATTTGTTGTTATGTCTCATGAAAACGTCCCATTCATTGATTCTCCTCCAGTAGCTGATACATTTGTGATCCAGCCACTTGGGATGAAATCCTTTCTCCGGAACAATCATTTTGGACATTCCCAGGTAGTTCTCCAATGCCTCATTTCTTCCATTAAACTTAACCTTGATTTCCTCTTCTGTGAATTCAGTCCTCTTTTCAATGCTATCAGGGATTGATAACCTCACCTTCGGACTATTCTTCCCCCAATAACTCAAAGGTAACAATTCTGGAATTTCTTTTCCTGGGGAAGATCCTTCAGATGTATCTGATTCATTTCCCTCGGATTCTTGTGCTTCTTCCTGCTCATTCCCAGCATTCTCATTTCCTTCTTCTTCTGGTTGGCCTCCTTCTTGATCAGGTTCTACATTTTCTTCCTGAACGTGTTCTGGGTTTTCTTCATGGTCAGGCTCTGGATTTTCTTCTTGAGCTCTATCAGTGTCATCATGTTGTGGATTGCCTATGCCTGAATCATGTATCAATGATGTGCTGGTATCTACCTTCTCAGTAAGTTCCAAGCTATGCTGATTTAAGATCTCTGTGGGATCTTCCTGTACAGGTTCGTTTAAAAGAATAGGGATAGCAGTAGGTTCTGAATCTTCAAATCCTTTGGTTCCAAAATATTCTTCTGCTTTCTTCTTTTGTTCTGCAACCCATTCAGGATCATTCATCCTTGCAATTGCTCTCTGAGTTACTTCATCCCTAACTTGAGATGGTAGGAGCCATTGATTCATTTGATTTTCAGCATTTGTCTGTGTTCCAAGATATTGACTAACAGTGTCTTCCACAAAATACTTTCTCTGTTGATCTTCTTGAATTTCATTTCTCTGCACTTCTTCTTCATAAGCTTGGATTGCTAATGGAGATGGCTCCACTGTCTGATCAGAATTTATTTGTTGTTGAACTTTCTTCAATCCTGACTCAAGTTTAGCTGCATATTCACTTGCTTGTTCTACTTAGGTAAGTGCATCCCCTCCTTCTCTGGCCAATTTTCTGAACTTTTTGATCAGTCCTTCCAAAGAATAAGTCATGTTCCCTACTGTAGTTCCATGCAAGTTCATATCTTCAAAAGTTTGTAAATCTTCAAGTGCCTGATCCTGAAATGTGTCCACCACTGATTTCTCCACTTGATCTAGAAATTCCTGCTCATCTGCAGCTTGTTCTGGTGGTGAATCTTGTTCAGTTTCTTTTTCTGAAAATTCTTGTAAATCAATTTGTCTTTGAATAAGATCTTTGTTAACCTGAGCTTGCTGATCTTCATCCTGTTCTTCTATATTATCTGTTTCAACAATCTGGGTCTGTTGAAGATCAGTGATCGGTTTAGTTGACCCTTGTTCATCAGGTTGATGTTCATCGATACATGCTCTCCAGCCTTCCGGATCTATATCTCCCACTTCCAAATTACTATAAAGAGTGAGTTCCAACCTCTCTGTATGGGGAACTATCCCTAAAGTTGGTTTGACTTTTTCTTCCTCAGAGCTGGTATCATGTACCACATACTTAGGCTTCCTAGCCTTCATCTTTATTCTGAACTTCTTAACAGGTTTTTCAGGTTCTTTTTCTTGTTGCTTTTCTTTCTCAGGAGTGATTCCCAATTGTTCTACATTCTCAAGAGAAGACCCTTGCTGCTTTAGTTCTTCATGATTAGTCTCATTCTGGTCAGAAGGTAACTTCCCTCTCCTCTTGTAAGTAACAACTTCTTTCTTTTCTTGAGCTGATTGTAAAATCTCAATATCTTCATCCATTAAATCCCCTGCTTTTGGAACTTCTAACGTCAAGTCCAGGATTTCTTTGGCTGCCAACTCATCTTCATTCCTCCTCTTCTTTGGAATTCGGCTAGTTTTCTCAGACCTGCTTGTCTCCACCTTTCTCCCAGTCCTTTTCTTAGCTGTTGGTACTTCTTCTGAAGTGCTTGGACTGAGGTTGTGTGACTTTCTCTTTCTGGTGGATACTTTCTTTTTACCTTTCTTATCTTGGGTTTTCATGAATTCCTCCCATTCACGGTTTGCCTTTTGTCTGTTTGCATAATAATAATCCATACTTTCTTGCAGAATCGGATGGAGTTCATCATTTCCTTCATTTCTTTCTCCTACAATAGTTGTGACTTCATCTACTACTCTCATTTTCTCAATTCTTTGCTCATCATCTGTGCTGTCTTCATCTGAATCATGCTTCTTGACATAAAAATTCTTGCCCAATCCTTTCAGCATGACATTCATTCCCTTTCTGTTCAGATATTTCTCATTCCATGCATCCCAATCATCAATAATTAATTACCTGCTGAATTCTTCCTTGTGTTTGATCAGTATAAGGTCTATGCTCCTTGTATGCATTTTCTCTGCACATAGCATCATATCTGACATACTTCTCAATGAATTCTTTCTTTCTCTCCTGAACATATCCATGAACTTCCTGTTGGAGAGTTGGAGGTAATCTCTTCATGATCTTGTTAGGTCTGTCTGTAATGAGAAGATATGCATCTGCTTGTGTTATTGATGGGGCTGAAACTTTTCTGAAATTCGCTATAGGTTCCAGTCCTTCATTAACAACAGATTCTCAGAAAATGTTCCTTACTATATTTTGTGGTGTCTGTTTTGCATCTGATCTCTGTTTCATGTTCTTCCCTGATCTCTCAGCTTCTCTCTCCTCTGCATCCTTAACCCATGCTTGCTGTTCTGGTATCAAATCAGCAAACTCTTCTAGAGGAAATTCCTCATCAGGTTTCCTTGTCAACCCTGGTTTAAGAATCCTTCTCCTCAGATTTAGCCCCTTAGACCACTCATTCATATGCCTGATCCAGCTATTCCTAGCTTCCTGAATGGTTCTAAGGACATCTTTCCATACCATCTTGCCTTGTTTAGCTTTCTTGAAATGAGGCTCGAGGTCATGTCTCAAGTTGATCCGAGCATCAATAATCCTATCCAGGGCCAAATTTGTCAAGAAATTCTGTTCAATGGGTCCCTTCTTATTCAAGAATGTTGGAGGCATGTATGCAGGGAGTGCCTGCTGAGCATCATAGACTCTAGCATTTCGGATTTCATGAAGTTTGCAGCAATGTTTGGTGAGTCGTTTCACATATTTAGGTAGTGGTTGAGGATCAAAGTAATCCAACTCCAGCCCTATTTGATCTCTTGGATTGATAATTCTGTAGCATTCCTGATTCCACTCAGCCATGCACTTCCTTTCCCTTTCCAAAAGTCTTTCGAGTCTGATTTCATTAGGCAGATGCTTGTCATTGATGAGAAATATCATTTGGTCATCCCAAAATTTATTCATCTTATCCCAGAATGCTTCTTCTAAATCAATCATCAAGGATTCATTTTCTTTGTCTGGTATATGTTGAATCATGAATGGATTGATATAAAAGTCTGGAGGTGAAATTTGCATTCCTGTCCATCCACCACTTTTCCGAATAGTTTCCACCATTTTTGCTGTTTTCATCTTCGTCAAGAATGATTTCTCTTTCTTATCTGATTCTATACCTCGAGCTTGAAGTTCTTCATAGATCATCTTATGAATCCTTAAGAAAGAAATAAGAATAAACTGGTTAACTAGTGTCACCATACTCACATTTAGAGCTTGACTCTAAATGTGCAGATGATAAAAGGAAACATAATACCAGATTTTCCTTTTATATTCATCATTCTTTTCATGAAATCACCATACTCACATTTAGAGATTTGCTCTAAATGTGAAGATTTCAATGTTGACTAAATCTACTTTATTGCAGAATAAAAATAACAGAGAACTTACAATCGTAACATCATCAATCAAAAACAAAATATAAAATTCATTTGATTCTTGCTAATAATATGGAATTACAAAGCATGGTGTTTCTTATGACATTCAATCTGTCAATTACAAATGAGGAGGTGTCTCTGCCTCAATTCCAAATCTGATGAATAGATTACAGTGCTCAGAGACTAAGCACCTCATGCAGTAAATTGAGGTGACTCCATAAGTGTTCCTTGAAGGGTCGTGATTGTTATCATAATAATTCCTAAGATTGCAAAGTCTCTTCTTAGGTTGTCCTTGAAAAGGTGAGATAAATTCCTCATAATTTGATAGCCACCCTCTGACTTGAAGCCGAAGATCCTTGAGCCTTCGTCTATTCTTACACAGAGTAGCAAAGAGCCAAATTCTCTTTTCTTGTTCTTCAACTTCATCCTTGCACAAAAGCATAAGAGCTTTTACATAAATGGATGGGGGGTGATTATCAGTGATTGCAGGTTTTAAGAGCTTAAATGCTGCTTGTTCATTCTTATCTTGAACAAACAAACGCAGTGCCTCTTATAACTGGCACATCCAATTTCCTGCGTTTTTACAGCTTTCAAGGAAAACACTTTGTGTCTCTTCAAAAGTCCCCCATCCCCATGCAGAAAAGTCTTCAAGAGAAGCTTTTTCCAAGACTAAAGGATGATGGGTAGCCTTTTCAAGCTCTTTGCAAACTAATTTACAGTTAAAGATAGTCTCAAGGTGATCAAATGCCAATCTCGATAAAATGTTTCCAAGAATCTCATAAGGAAGATCTGTGATCTGAGTTTCCCCCGATCCAGATTTCTTTATTGAAGTCCTTGGTTGCTTTGATTAGCTTCCAATTTCACAGCTGAGTAGGATTAAAAACAATAGTCGAATTAAAAACTAGAGAATGAAATTCATTAATGCAAAAGGAATGTACAATTTAGGTCATCCGGAGAATTCTTTGCCCAAAACAAAAAGCACAAAAGATTACAAGCAAAGGAGATTATGAACTGCTTAATTTCTACACTAGTCTAATTCTAGCAATTCTTCTTCATTCTGCTCTTCTTCTCCATTGTTCCATTGCTCCCAGTCAAATAAAATGCCCAGTTCTCCACTTGCTCTTCTGTATTGCTTGACATAGTCAAACAATTCACATGGAACACACTCCATCCTTTCATTGAAGGGTAATTGCTGTCGCTCTTGAAGGGAGTGATTCTTACAAAAACTTTTTTCCTCTTGATCAAGGAATGGATTTGGGAACTTATCACCATAAAGAAGCCAGTGCAGAACACTAATTTTAAGGAAAGCTAAATCGAAAGGATCCTGGGTTACAGATTTAATCAATTGAATTCCTTCCTCATCCAGTTGTGGGTCTTGTTTGGAAAGCAATAGAAGAGATCTTATGAAAACAGTTGGTTTGTGTTTATCATCTAATCCGGGCTTTAAAATTTCATAAGCTTTTTCTTCATTTTTATCATCCACAAAAGCTATCAGTGCAGGCTCAATATTAAACATATAATTGCCTGCATCCTGACATTCTTTAATGAATTTGACCTGATTACTTGGGTAAACATTTCCTCTCCAAATAGCACAGGTTTCCAAATTAGCTCTCTTTAGAGCTAATGATGATCTGCTTGCTGAGAAGAATTGGTTAGATGTTTCAGATGCTCTAAAAAGTGTCTTTATGCTCTCCATTCCTAATCTCGACAGAATGTCTCCCAGTAACTCAGTTGGTAAATCAAATATTTGAGTTTCCAAGAGTTGAGGGATTTCGACATTTCTGAAAAGAAAAGGAGGAAAAAAACACAGGATTAAGAGTAAAACTCAACATTTATGCAGTAATTAAGAAATGAGATTAGATTTTATTAACAAAACCAAGCTGCATTACATGATACAAAAGACTTGATCTAGTGACAGTTTCAAAATGTAATATTAGAAGACTTGTCACACGCATCAATCTCTTCTTCCTTAATCTAAGGATTATTCATTAATGCTATGGTTATCAAAGTTCTCCTTTGCTGCCATCCTAAAATTAGCTACTGCTCTACTTGTATCACAACAAAGATAGTTGATCTGATCTGCTGTATGATTAAAGTATAATGGCTTATGAAAGCTTTCCAGATCATGATCACCGATCATGCAGAATTCCCTCTTTTTCTGGCCTAAGAATGGATTCGGAACATATTCCCATTCTGAGAGTAGGATGAGAAGATTATATCTGAACTCGTAGCTATTTAATCTATCATTTAAAATAGAACTAATTAAATGAAGCCCTGCATCTATTTCCTTTCTAGAAACCCGACTTAAACAACATAAGGCCTTAAAATATTGAGAAAACTTGAAATTGTCTTTTATCCCTTCTTCCAGGATTTGAAACGCCTTGTATTCTTTACCCTGTGTGAACAGTTCCATAGCCTTATGTAGGTTCAGTATGTGATTTTTAGCCCTTCTGCAGGCGTTTAGAAACTTGGCTTTACCAGGAGATTCATTAGGAATTCTTTTAAAGGCCGGATCCTCTACATTAAATCTCCGGAAAACAGTAGAGTAGTTTGAAACCATTTTGAATGTTGAACAAGTTCGTTTGCAATGGAGCAAATCTTCGAAGCTGCTCTGCCCTACTCCTGACAAAATCTCCCCAATGACGTCCAGTGGAAGATCAGTCAAGTGTAAAGCAGAGAACTCAGAAGCCTGCTCCTCACTGCTGTTTGAGCGAGTTTTAAAGAAGGAAAATCAGTTGTTTGTTATTAATGAAATTATACTCCATAATTTCTACAATTTTAAGGAAGAATGAGAATGAATGAAGAGAAATTATGCGAGATGCAAAATATAAACCCTAGTATACTAGTCAAGCATTTAGATGCAGAATGCAGAAGAAAAATCTAAAAAATTGAAACACCAGGAAGAATGAAATGAAGTATGAATGGAAATCTTACGGATTGTTGCCTGCCATTTGAAAGAGTTCCTGGAGTTAATGGTATTTCGAACGGTTCTGAATGAAAATTTCGCAAATGGAAGAGGAGAAGCTTAAAATGGCGGTTTCTCCTTCGAGAGAGAATACGGATAGATATGAAAATGATTTGAAAAGATATGGGGGTTATAGGATATAAAAAGAAGTGGGCTGGCCTAGTTTAAAAGTTGCAGAGTAGGATACTCAAGCATTTTTTTTTTATCTCTTAGATTGTACTCATTAGGTCTAGGCCTGCTACATCAGTGGGTTTGAATATTAACTTAAAATTTTAGTTGATAAACCCACACAAGAAAAGCTTGGACAAAAATAGATTAATTGAAAAACAAAGTGAGGGGTAAAAATTTGAAAAGGATTAAGGCTACTAAATTATGCATTGAGTCTGGTTAGATTTTAAATCAGACTCTAAATCCAATTCATCTTAATACTCATCAAAATCTACCCTCAATTCCTTTATTTAAGGTTACCAATCCTTTCCTTTCATTCCCTGAATATACTCCTCTTTCAGCCTAAAGGATGTTTTAGAAACCTCATTCAACATTTTGCAATTGATGGTTGAAGCTTTAGAGATTTTCTCAAGAATCTCATAGTGAAGTGCTGTGATCTGAGTTTCCCCTGATCCGGACTCCTTTGATAACATTTTTGGTTTCATGAGGAGCTTCCAGTTTCATCACTAGTTAATGATTGGATTGAATTAAGGAAAAGAGCATAAAGGATAGAAAGTACAAGAATTGTAAAGTAACAAGTTTAATAAAAACATATTAATAGGCGGTTCCAAATTACATCCCATGATTACTGAAAATACAAAGATTATAGCCATAGCATTTCCTTACTCTAGAAAATACTGAACTATTCAAGGATTAACAATTTTCTCATCATCAGAATCAGTCCACAGAAATTCATCAGGGAACACCTCGCCACAATACAATCTGAATTGCCTTACCATGTCAAAGAATTGGCAAGGAATACAGTCCATCCTAATGTGTGGTGGTAACAAGGTTCGTTCCTGCAATGTATGAGTCTTGCAATAACTTCTCTCTTCTTGGCCTTGAAAAAGGTTTGGGATTATTGGAATATGGATCAACCAATGAAAAAGGTAGAGTTGAATAAAAACAACTTCTAAGACATTTGAAGCTACTGTTTTGATCAACTCTAAACCTACTTCATTTAGCTTGTCATCTTGTTTTGTTAAGAGAAGCATTGTTCTGAGTAGAATGGTGGGTTGATGTTCATCGTCTAGTCCTGGCTTAAGGAGTTCAAAGGCCTTCTTCTCATCTCGTTCATCAACAAATGCTATCAATGCAGGTTCAATATTGAACATATAATTCCCTGCATTTTGGCATTCTTGAATGAATCTTTTCTGATTATCAGGATAAACATCTTCCCTCCATCTCATGCATGATTCCAGGTCTGCTCTCTTGAACACAAGATGAGTTTTGCTCGCTTGATAGAATATTGGAGAAACTTCTGCTACCCTAAAGAGTTCCCTTACATTGTCTTTTCCAAGTCTTGACAAAATATCTCCCAACAACTCAGTGGGTAAATGAGATATCTGAGTTCCAAGGAGTTGTGGATTCCTAGCATTTCTGTTTCCAGAGAATAATACAATAAGGAATACAGAAGAGAACTTTTATCTAAAATGATGGAACTAACAATTTGAAAATGGGGTTTCATTTCTATTGCGAAGCTCCAATAGTCTCATATAGACAATGCGTCAGTTACAAACTAAAGATTTCAGACGAAACTCTCCAAATTAATCATTGTTTAAATGAGTTTAAAGAAACGGCTTTCAGTTATGAGAAATCTAAATGTTTAGTTTTTTCCGATTTCTAAAGCCAGAATGAACTTATCGAAATTTCAGAATCATGAACCCTAGGTCTAAAAGCGTAATCCGAATCCAAACATTGCAGAATAGAACAAAAATGTGAAAGATAGGATGAACTAAATTGCTTACGGATTGTTCTCAGCCATTTTTTTCGTCGATTGGGTTTCTGAATGAACTTCCTTACGAGAATGATTGAGAATGATAGAATTGGTGTGTGACGATTTCTTCTCGGAAGAGAAAAGGAAAGAAAGACTGATGAAAAAATTTTGAAATGACAACTGAGAGGAATGACTGCAAGGATATAGCCGTCCTATTTTTATCTAAGAATTGCAGGGGTGAAGATGGTAAATCTTGTCTCCGCAGAGAGTAATGATTAAGCCTAAAATAAGCCTATTTGAAAAACAAATTTATTTAAAATGACTCAGATAAGAATCTAGTGTAAAAGATAAGATCAAGTCATTTTTCTTTTCACAAGAATAAAGAGTGGAGTGTAGAAAATCCATATCATCATCAGATGGCTCAAAATTAGACAAAAATTAAGAGGATACATAATCATTTAATTTGAATCTGAATCAGTTTCTAATTCTGACTCAGATTCAATTACATGTTCATTGAAATCTTCTCTTAATCTTCTAATCAAACTAGTAACCTCACAACACAAACAATCAATGTTTGTGGCACCATAATTATAGTGTGGAGGTTCCCTAACTAAGTCCCTACTGTGTGGCGTTAAGTAATCACAGTAATAACGATGCCCTTGTCCCCGAAAAGGATTAGGCTCTTCTTCACTGTCGATAAACACCCTGCTGATCTTCTCCTTAATCTTGTGGATATGTTCTTCCTCTTTAAGGATTGATCCAAGCAGATATAATCCTTCATCAATCTCTTCAAGGCTCTCTAAAATTAGAAGAATGAAGGCCTTGATGAAGATTGAAGGGTGATGATTATTTTCAATTCCAAGCTTGAGGATTTCAAAAGCGGCTTCCTTGAGCCCTGTGTTGCAGAAAACCGAGAGTGCAGGTTCAAGTTTGAGCATGAAGTTCCCTGCCTCTCTGCATCTTTGCAATATCTGAACATAGTGAGCATCAAGCGTTCTCTCCGCAGTGATTCGTCTCACTACATTTGCTCTCCTCCATACTACAGGCGCCTTACATGCTCTGAAGAACTTCTTGCAAGTTGGGGCTGCTCTGGCTCCATCCTTCATCTCCTCCTTTCCCAGTCTTGAAAGAATATCTCCTAAAATTTCATCAGGAATATATGCAATGGAGGTTCTAGCATAAAGGAGAATGTGAACTGATTTCTGATAAAGGTTGTAGGATGACTGTTCTAATGTGGAAATGTTTGAGATGAAAGGAGAGAAGGATTCGACTAGATTTTATAGTAGAAAAACTAAATTCTGCCATAATTACAAGCGGTTGAAACGACGTGTTATGGTTGGTGTAAGAGAAGAAGAAGAGTCTGAAAAAGGGTATTTTGGTCTTGAGAAGTTTGAAAATCTATCCGTTCAGTTTTCCCAGGCTCTCGCTTTGTCAATTGTCATCGCGTGGTTATAAAAACCGTCTCTCGCTTTGTAAACTACAAAGCGAGGAAAGATTCTTGTACAATTTTCAGAGAAAATGGTCACGCTTTGTATCTCGACAAAGCGTAGACATCAAACTCTTATTATTTAAACAACATATCCGATTTCATAAAATGAGAATTTGAACTGATCACCTCGCTTTATAACTTTTACAAAGCGTGAGTGAATATAGTTCTTTCCAAATCACGCTTTGTCAAAATTAACAAGAGCGTGGCCTCAGAATCTATTCATACTTTATTTCCAAACACTTAATACTCAAAAACCTGGTTGAAGATCCGTATCTCATCCTTCTTCATTCCATCACAGCTTAACTTCTCGAATTCCTGAAAATAAAGAATAAAAGAATTAGAGATGGAAAATATATCAAAAGAAAAAGGGAAATACTACTCAGTTAACCTGGGTAGTATCCACCCCCCTATTTTTTTTTTTTTTAAAAAAAATGCCAAAGAAATGCTAAGGGTTATCCAAATATTCAGTTTGGATATTTAAATCTTGTTGACCAATATATTCTTTAAGCCTGTGTCCATTTACAGTCTTTTCTCCTTCACTGAGCATGATTGTGACTGCTCCGTTGTCATGAACAGCTACAATGGGGAATGGTCCTGTCCACCTTGATCTGAGTTTACCTGGAAATAGTTTCAAACGAGAATTATAAAGCAAAACCAATTGACCAACAAAAAATTCCTTATGTTTAATTTTTGAATCATGAATTTTCTTAGTTTGATCTTTATAAATTTTGCTACTTTCATATGCTTCCAGTCTCATCTCTTCCAACTTGGAAAGATCAAACTTCCTCTTGTCTTGTCCTGACTGAAGATCCATGTTGAGCATCTTAATGGCCTAATATGCTCTATGTTCTAGCTCAACTGGAAGATGGCAAGCTTTTCCAAAAACTAATCTATAGGGAGACATTCCTATAGGAGTCTTAAAAGCAGTTCTGTATGCCCATAAAGCATCATCCAACTTCTTTGACCAGTCTTTTCTTGTAATATTCACAGAAGCTTGTAAGATATGCTTGATTTCCTTATTAGATACCTCCACCTGTCCACTTGTCTGAGGATGATATGGTGATCCAACTTTATGATGAACACCATACTGTTTCAATAACTTCTCAAAGAGTTTATTTACAAAGTGAGATCCTCCATCAGAAATAATGGCACGAGGGGCTCCAAACCTAATAAAAATATTCTTTTGCAGAAATTTAGTAACTTGTTTAGCTTCATTATTGGGTAAGGCTACTGCTTCTACCCATTTTGAGACATAATCAACAGCTACTAGAATGTAGTGATTACCGAATGATGGGGGAAAAGGTCCCATAAAATCAATTCCCCACACATCAAATATCTCTACTTCTAAAATTCCTTTTTGAGGCATTTCTTCTCTCATTGAAATGTTTCCCAATCTTTGGCATCTGTCACACATCTTTATAAGTTTCTGGGAATCCAAAAAGATAGTCGGCCATTAAAGCCACGGTCTAGAACTTTTCTAGCAGTTCTAGCAGGACCATGATGGCCTCCTAGAGGATTCTCATGACACTTCCTAACGATTTGAAAACATTCCTTTTCATGAACACAGCGCCTAATAACCTGATCAGAATAAAACTTAAATAAAAAGGGATCATCCCAATAGTATTTCTGAATTTCTCTGAAAAATCTTGACTTCTGATGAGAGTCTTTAAACTTTGGGACAATCTTGCAAGCTAGATAATTAGCAAAATCTGAAAACCAAGGACAATCAAATTGATGCAACTGCAACGCATACAACTGTTCATCTGGAAATTTATCATTTGCAACTTCCTCCTTCTCTGTTTTCTCCTCCAATCTAGAAAGATGATCTGCTACTCCATTATCTTTTCCTTTTCTGTCTTTAATAATAATGTCAAACTCTTGTAAAAGTAAAACCCATCTTATCAGCCTCGGTTTGGCTTCTTGCTTTGAGAAGAGATATCTTAATGCAGTATGATCTGTGTAAACTATAGTCTGAGGTCCAATAAGATACTGTCTGAACTTGTCAAAAGCAAAAACTACAACATACATTTCCTTTTCTGTGGTAGTGTAGTTTATCTGAGCATCATTAAGAGTATGACTAGCATAATAGATAACATGATGTTTGCCTTCTTTATGTTGCCCTAAAACTGCTCCTATTGCATTCTCACTTCCATCACACATAAGCTCAAAAGGTAAACTCCAATCAGGACTGAACTATAGGTACAATGATTAGTTTCTCCTTCAAGGTCTTAAAAGCAGTCAAGCAATCTTCATCAAAGCTAAATGTCACATCCTTATGAAGAAGATTACATAAAGGTCTTGCTATTTTAGAAAAGTCCTTAATAAATCTTCTGTAAAAACTAGCATGACCAAGAAAACTCCTTACTGCCTTAATCATTTTGGGTGGCGGTAGATTTGCTATCACAGAAACCTTAGCTTTGTCTACTTCTATTCCTGCTCTAGATACTTTGTGTCCTAGGACAATTCCTTCCTGAACCATGAAATGACACTTTTCCCAGTTAAGAACTAGGTTAGTGTCCTCACATCTCTGCAAAATTTTTGACAAATTTTTTAAAGAATCTTCAAAGTCAGTTCCATGAACAGTAAAATCATCCATAAACACTTCAATCCATTTTTCAATAAAATCAGAGAAAATACTCATCATGCATCTTTGAAAAGTAGCAGGAGCATTACATAATCCAAAAGGCATTCTTCTATAAGCAAATGTTCCATACGGGCAAGTAAAAGTTGTCTTTTCATGATCTTCACTAGCAATAACTATCTGATTATAACCAGAATAACCATCTAAGAAGCTGTAAAATGGTTTACCTGACAGTCTTTCTAACATTTGATCAATAAAAGGTAAAGGAAAATGATCTTTTCTTGTGGCAGTGTTTAATTTTCTATAATCAATGCAAACTCTCCAACCAGTTACTGGTCTTGTTGCTACTTCATCACCATGTTCATTAGTCACAATGCAAATCCCACCCTTTTTAGGTACAACTTGTGTTGGACTTACCCATTTACTATCAGAGATATGATAGATTATACCTGCATCAAGTAGCTTGATTACCTCCTTCTTGACAACTTCCTGCATTGGTGGATTTAGCCTCCTTTGTGGTTGTCTGGATGGTTTGTATTCATCCTCCATCAGAATCCTATGCATACAAATGTGTGGACTGATGCCTTTGATATCTGCTATAGTCCAAGCAATTGCCTGAATATGATTTTTAAGAGTACCTACTAGAGCTTGTTCTTGTTCTTCACTCAGTTTGGATGAAATTATTACCGGAAGCTTCTTTTTGTCTGCCAAAAAGGCATACTTAAGATGTTCTGGTAATACTTTAGGTTCAAGCTCAGGTGGGTTTTCTATTGATGGAATTAATTTGCTTCGAGTTTGCACTTCCATCTTTAAATCAGATCCTCCTTTAGAAAGATCTGTTTTATCAATGTCATCCTCAGATTGTTCTGAAGATGACATATCCTCACTTTCTGATCCATCCTTGATTTCACCAGTCTCAGGATCAGCGAATCTGACCGCACACAAGTAAGCAAAAGTAGCATCTTCAGCATTTGTGAGTGGGGTGAGATTGTTCTCAATTACATCAGTGGTAAAGAGATTATAGTAATAAAAAAGATTTCCCCCCTCCATAGTACTAGAATCTAATCCCTTTCCCGCTACATTGGTTTCAAAAGCATTAAAAGGATATGTTGACGTATTCATCATGTCGAAAGTAACTTCCTTGTCATCAACATGAAGTTTCACTATGCCATTCTTTGCATCAATCATGGCTCCTGCAGTCACCAGGAAAGGCCTTCCTAGTATGATAGGAATCCTGACATTTTCATCGATATCAAGAATGACAAAGTCAGCTGGAAAGCAAAGGCCTCCTGTCTTTACTAAAACATCTTCAATGATCCCTTCTGGTCTGGTGCTCGATTGGTCAGCAAAGAAGAGAGTCATATTAACTGGCCTCATCTTTCCCAAGTCCAAACGTCTGGCCATAGCAAGTGGCATTACATTGATGCTGCTTCCTAAGTCACAGAGCCCTCGCCCAGCTTCTTTACAGTTGATAATCAGAGGTAAAGTAAAACTCCCTGGATCTTCAAGCTTTGGAGGAATCCTTTGTTGAAGAACCAAGCTACAATTCTGATTTAAGACCACCATTTGCTGCTCTCCTGCACTTCTTTTCCCTGAAATCAATTCTTTCAGAAACTTAGCGTAAGTGGGCATTTCAGCAATTAATTCAACCAAAGGGATTGATATTTCAATGGCCTTAATCTTTTCAAGAAATTTCTTAAATTTAATTTCTTGAAGATCATTTTTGAGTCTCCCAGGATATGGTATCCTGGGCATGTGTTCATCCAGTGAATCCTTTTTGTTACCTGTAGAGTTAGGATTATCATTACCTCCCTATTTTTCCTTTGGAAAAGAGTATCCTGAGACATTCTTTTCCAAACCCTTATCCTCAAGTATCTGTCTTTGTTCAAGCTGATCATCTTCCTCCATCGTCTGAACATCCTTGAACTTTTTCTGCTGCAGCAACCTATCTCGTTTCTTTTCAAATTCAGGATCAACAACCTCTTTTCCTCCCCTCAATGTAACTGCCTTACATTGTAGATTTGTTTCAGAAGAACTTGGTAATTTTCCTTTTTCTCTCTGCTGTAGTAATTTGGCCATCTCTGTTACTGAATTTTCAACATTCTTGATTGAAGCCTGCAGTTGATTATTCGTCTCTGTCTGCTTAACAATAAACTCCTTCAGAGCATTCTCCGCCTTTAAAGAATAAGTATTATCCTGAGCAACAGGATAAGGTTGCTGTGGAAAATTTGCAGGGACTGGTGCAAACTGTCCATATGGCCTATTCTGTTGGTTCATCTGTTGAGGAGGTCTCTGAGGGTACATTTGTTGCTGTGGATAAAATGGTTGTTGAGGACGAAACTGCTGCTGATTTTGTTGTTGTGGATTCAAAAGATGTGCATTTTGTGCGTTCTGAGAATTACCATAGCTCAGATTCGGGTGCTTGTTCTGGAATCCAGTGTAGTTACAGCTCTCATCTTACTTTGGTGCTTCTTAGATTTGTAAGCACTGATCATTGTGATGTGGCCCTGAGGAAATTCCGCACTGATACACTGGTTCCATTGGAGCAGGTTGAAGGATCATCAATGGTTGCTGTTGTTGTTGATGCTGAACTTGTTGACTTGTTTGCTGAGCTAGCTGTACCTCAGCAATTTGTTTAGTGAGTGCTGCAAATTTCTCTTCATTTTTGTCTGTGTGGATGACAAGACTCTTTCTTATAGGAGATGGCGGGTCATCATCTTGGAGGACTGCTCTGCTAGCTGTCATGGTATCTATTGTTGACCACGCTCTATCAAGTGGCATCTGAAGTAATTGTTCCCCTCCAGTGGCATTAATCATCATCTGCCAAGTGTGAGTGAGTCCAATGAAAAAGATCTTTAAAAGTCTTCTTTCTGTGATACCATGCTGCGGACATCTCTTAAGCATATCAAAGAATCTGTCTCGAGCATCGTTCAGAGATTCTCCTTTTCTCATCTTGAAGCTAGAAATCTTATCTACCCATTCATCTACTTTGCTTTCTGGAAAACACTTGAGCAAGAAGTTTCTGACTAGTTCTGGCCAAGTAGCCTTCTGCTGAGCATTCAATGAATCATACCATTCTTTCGCAGAACCATCCAAAGAGAATGGGAACATTGCTAGTTGAATAGTTTCCCTTGAGGCTCTTCCCTTCTTCACTGTCTTACTCAGTTCAACAAACTTTTTGAGATGCAAGTGTGGATCTTCAGCATTCAGCCCATAAAAAGCTCTGGAAGAAGCTAAGTTTAATATACCAGGTGGTATATCAACCTCCTCATCTGTTCCAGCCAAATACTGATCAACATTTGGTTGCCATGGTTGATATTGTTCTTCTTGAGGATTCGGAGTAGGATTAGCAAAATTTGGTGGAAAATAGTGTTGATGAACGAATTGTGGTGCAGCAGCTCTCTGTGGTGCTTGAAAATGTCCTCGAAGTGGTACATTTTGCTGATTGTCTGGTTGTCCATTTGGTAAGTTTCCAGGTCCGTCATTTTGTCCATTGTTAGCCATCCTAGTTATTGTTGAAAGATTCTCTTCTACAAGATCTCTCTGTCTCCTTCTTGCACTTGCTCTGATCAGCCTTGCTGTTCTCTCAAGTTCACAATTAAAGGGAAGCAAAGGTTGCCTTGAAGATCGAGTTATTCTTTCGCTCATAAACTGTTGAGACTTCTCTGTGAACAAAATGAAAGAATTAATGAATTTGTTATGGTGTAAAGTAAATAATTACAATTAAACCAAAGAGTATCTACATTCTAAAATTCATAACGCTACACCCTCCCCGGCAACGGCGCCATGAAGCTTTGAGGTAAAACCCGCTGCAATGCCCCCCGACAGCCTTTATACTATAATCCTATAGGGCTGTTAAAAAGCTTGCCTAATTTTTCCTACCGAAAGCACACGGTATCAAGCTGCAATATTTATTTTTATTGTCGGGATCGTTCATTAGAGAGTTACACGATAGAAGTGTTTTAATAGGATTATTAGTTCTAGAATCTGTTTATGCTCTTGGTTTAAGGATGGTGTAATGATGATTACTAAGAATTTAATGCTGAAATGTAAATGCATAAAGCTGTAAACAGTAATAAAGAAAACAATTGAAATGATGTTGAATGTTGTGATTATGTTCATGAGTTTAAGATAACACGGACCAAATCAAATAAACGAAATAAGAATATGATGAGAATATCATACTTCAATGGTTAAAACATAATGAAAGTTCATTGAGATAGACAAATCCTCTATGCAACTTAATCAAATCTTCATGTCTTAAATCACTTCCCAAGACAGGTACTTGTGATTCAGTGTCATGACATTCTAAGCACTGAAATCATAGGATACTGTCATCGCAGAATGATCGGTCAGACTCATTATGTGACAAAAGCTTTCTAGAACTGTCACTTAATCTATTTCTTTCGGACTCAGATTAAGCCTTTGACAACTCGAGGTCACTTCTAAATCATCTTATATTCATCTGAACTTGAAGTTGTTCTTTTTATTATTCCTGATCAAACTAGTCTCATGACCCTATGTTGGATGTCCTCTACAAGAAATGAAAAAGCAAGTATTTAAATCTATGATCCAATGTTTTCATAAGGCTTGTATCCTCAGAGTAATTCCTTCAAGTATTTGTAAGAAGTAATAGTCCTGTAAGTATATCAAGATGAAATTGCTATTGAAAATCCTTGACTTATCCAGACCACTCAGATTCATACAAATGATTTAGCTTGAGAAATCTCTGTAAACAATTCCAAATACCCATGATTTAACTCAGGATTAGTAGACTGTAGGAAAAATATTTTAATCTCCTACCCATTGCATATAGTGGAAACTATAAAGCTATGAGCCCTGGAAATTAATCTTCCTAAAACTCTACTAATTATTAAGACAAAAGATGGTTTTTGAAACATCTTTCCCTTTTAAACGACAGGTATTAAATGTCCAACTAAAGAACAAGTTTGTTCTCCATTAACCTGAGTAAATAATGATTGAGAAAACTTATATCATCATCTTTCTCAATGTACTAATGAAAATAGTAATATGAATTACAGATATGAATTATGAGTCTGTAATTATGAAGTAAGATCACTCATCATAGACTGAGAGATATCCCAAAATATTATATGTATAGGTAGTATTATATGTATAAAGAAACGATGAGGGTTCTGAGTCCTCTTAATCAAAATGCTAGGGTGTTTCCAAAATATACACTGGAAACTAGACAAAATTAGGAAATAACTTTCCTATGAAAAAGATTTGAGAAATAATTCTGCAAAATAAATGTCCAAAATAGCTCGCAGTAACTACTTTGGGTTTCAAACTATGAACATTCCAATTTTCCGCACACTATGTCTGTACAGCGTGGAGGGAGTTAATATTCAAAGAATGTTCCTCAGATTTTGTTTATACAAAGAACTAAATGCCTCGCAATAATTTCTGTAAGAATGCGGCGAGGTATCCAATTCCTACTTATAAGATAGGGGTTATATATGTATAAGAAGTAAAAGTGAGTAGTCGATGCCCTAAGAAATGGGTATCAATTCTGTTGCTATCATAGATTGGTTCTCTCGCTTTGTCAGAATGACATCGCGAGAGTATTGAAATAGCCTTTCTTAAAACAAAGTTATCTGGGTATATCCTCGCATCATCTTTTAGGATGAAGCGTGGCTTTATCCTTATGTGAAGTAAATGATCAGGTTTTATAACTGTCATAACTACCCTCTGGGATTTCTGTTCAGAAAATAATGAATACAGAACCTTTCACATCCAAATTCGTAAACTTAGAGTTGTTAATTCTTAAAGATTATCATGCGATGATTAACACTGCATGGGTCTTTAGGAACCTTTCGGAGTTCTGAACATTAATCTCTGTGATTTTCTTCCAATTTTGCGATCAAGATATAATATCAACAGAAAATCGAGTGAATTCACAATTCTGCCAGTTCATACCTAACTCGGTTACAGTATTCAAACTTCTTGTGTAATTAGAACGAACAAATTACGAATTTAAGATATGGAGGTATTATGATCTTCGAGAATCAAATTATCGATGTGATGCAAATTCCAAAAAAAATGAACATTGTAATTGAGGTTTATACTTCTCTGAAACAGAATTGAGAAATGAAAATTGAAACCAGAAAGATAAGAAATGCACGATTTGATAACCGATCATTCTTCATGTATCTTGAATAACAAAGAATCAAAAATGAATACACCTGGAGATCTGATTGCAGTCAGAATAATGCAAAGGTGAACGAAGAAGTCGGAAGTTTAGATGATGATCGTCGTAATGGATGAACAAGCATTCCAATAGCAACTCTTGTTCCAGGGTATCCTCAAACTAATCTACTAAAACTATCTTGAAGAAAATCTACTGCGAAATTGAATTACAAATCTGAAGAACTTAAAGTAAATTGCAGTGGAAATTAAACCCTAGCTAACCTACCTACTGAATTCTAAAAGTGAACTGGAGAGTAAAAATCGAGCTATTCTCTTCAATCTCCCGCTGCTTGAGCTGATTCCCCAAGGGTCTTATTTATAGATGGGCGTTGTAACTGCTTCAGCCTTGGATGATAACCGCTCGCATCAGAATAGCTCTCCTCTCGCTTTGTCCAGTTCCTTCAAAGCGAGAGTCAGAAATGTAATTATCTTCCTTGACAAGGCGAGATCTCACAGTTTCTTCAAAGAGTTTGCTTCTCGCCATAATATCTAAAGCTTTCTGTCTCGCACAGACTTTCTTTCCTCGCGATGTCAAACAATCATCGCGTGGACTTCAGCGTCTGAACATTTTCCTTAGATCTTTTCCTGATTTCGTATGTAAGTCCTCGCACGATTCCTTCTCTTTCCTCGCTATGTCTTTTTCCATCTCCCGCTGCTTTCCAGCTTAACTTCCTGCTAAATGACAAAACGTGAGTCAGTTAAAACATAGCGTGCGAGACTTGCAATGAAAACTTAGAATTTCAAGCCATTTTCAGTGTAATTCCAACTTCTTCACAATCTTAGTTTTTCTTCTATCTTTTCTGATCTTCCATGATTATTCATTAAAAAAACTAATGGAATTAAGAACAAAAGATCATCGATAAGACACTAAATTGGACGCAAATGACAGTCATAAAAGACTGCCATCAACAGGTGCCAAAGACTAGGGAATATCTCCAAGAGGGATGAGATGCCTCAACAAGGAATTCTCACCCTTGAGATTTTCGATGTATGGGGTATTGACTTCATGGGACCATTCCCAACATCTGATGGGAATCATTACATCTTGGTAGCTGTCGATTACGTTTCCAAGTGGGTTGAGGCGGTTGCACTGCCAACCAAAGACGGCAACCAGGTTATCAATTTTTGAAAAATAACATTTTCAATAGATTTGGTGTACCTAGGGTGATCATATCTGATGGAGGAACCCATTTTGTTAATAAAGCATTTGCAAATCTTATTAGCAAAAATGGGATCCTCCACAAGATCGGCACACCTTATCACCCCCAAACCAGTGGCCAAGTCGAGGTGTCAAACCGCGAAATCAAACATATACTCGAGGCCACTGTAGGGATAACCCGCAAAGATTGGTCACGTAAGCTCAATGATGCTTTATGGGCATACCGCACTGCATTCAAGACACCCATTGGTATGTCTCCATACAGGCTCGTCTTTGGAAAAGCCTGTCATTTGCATGTAGAACTAGAGCATAAGGCTTACTGGGCCGTAGAAACGCTTAATTTTGACCCTCGGGTTGCTCAGAGTAAGCGCAAGTTGGACCTCAATGAAATTGAGGAAATACGTGCACAAGCTTATGAAAGCTCGAAAATCTACAAAGAGCGGACCCAGAAGTTGCACGATCGTCGTATAAAGTCTAAACACTTCTATGTTGGCCAAAATGTCTTGTTATTTAACTCTAGGTTGAAGCTGTACCCCGGAAAGCTTAAATCCAGATGGGAAGGGCCATACGAAGTGGTGCACGTGTTTGAGAGTGGAGCTGTCAGAATCCGAACTGACAAAGGAGAGCTAGTGGTGAATGGACAGAGATTGAAGGAGTATCTCGGGCAGTTCGGCTCCGAAAAAGAAGCCCACGTGATATCAGAGCCGGTCTATGCTCAATAAATAATATACATATATTCCTATAATTATTTATTACATAGCATATTTATTTTCTCGGACAATAAGTATCCAAAAATCAACTAAACATTTAGAGTACTAAGACTCTAAATGTGAGGATGTTGATATTTGGAGAAAACCTAATAATTTTCTTATATTTGTTTTACAGGAATTCATGGAACCAACAAAAAGAAAAATAAAGCTTCGAAAATCAGGTTCCTGGTTGGCTTAATACTATAGTTAATGGAAATTAATTTCGGAATTTAGAGAAATTTAAAATCCGGAATAAATCCATAAAATAGAAGTGTTAACCCAGCCTAATTTATGCAAGCAATTAAATTTGGAATAATACTTTTGTGTAAATATGCATGTCTAGTACGTTCATTTCTGTAGAGATTGTAAAAATTTGAAAAATCCCAGAATTTTTTTTTCTCTAAGTTTTGGATGTGGTTTAATTTTCATTTCAAATTCAATTCGGATTAATTCGAATTGTTTGAAACAAACCGCATCAGACATGTTGCCTAGGTAATTTTACCAATTCGGTTAAATCAATTCGAATTGTTCAGGCAATTCGAATTAATTCGAATTGACCCACCAAGGCACATTCTGAGTGTAATTATCGCCAAGTAGCAATTCGAACTACAGGGCAATTCGAATTAATTCGAATTGCCTAAATAATTCAAATTGATCTACAAAAGGCATTATTCCATCTTTATTATTGCAAGTGAGTAATTCGAACTACAGGGCAATTCGAATTAATTCGAATTGGCTCACAAAAGCATCCTTCATTCTTTTTCAAGTGCGAATTCGGTCTACACACTCTAATTCGAATTAGGAGTCAATTCGAATTAATTCAAATTGATTTCGAATCCCATTTTTCTTGAGTCTTTGTGTACCCCCTCTCAGTTCGGTCTCAAACTCAATTCGAATTAATTCGAATTGGAGACCGAACCCCTCACAACTCTGAAAGCCACATCAATTCGAATTAATTCGAATTGATGTCTTGGTCCCAAATAATTCGAACCTCCACTGTTCCCAAAACCTATATATACCCTTTTTCTCCTTCTTCCTCATTCCACCTTTCCACACTTAGACTTTTTCCAGTTCTTCCCCCCCCCCCCCCCCAGCGAACCCTTTCTTCCTCGCGAAACCAGTGTTCGAACCTGCATTTTACTACACTCCAAATCTTTCAAGAGGTTCGAAAATGGCGTCTTCATCTTCCAATCCTAGTGGGAGTAAAGGGTAAGTTTTCTATTTTCGATTTCGCACCCCATTCTCGCGATTTCAGTTTTGTGTTTTTGTGGGTTTCGTTAAATAGGAGGTGGGGAGGGGAATGAGAGCCTGTTTTAGTGTTGAGCGTGGTCGGAATTAGGTCGGAATGGGTTGGGCAATGCTGGAAATAGCTTAGAACAGAGCAGTGTGAACTAGGGCTTTTCCCGTTTTATTTCGAACTACCATTGTTGTGTTCTTGAGCTTACTGTAGTGATTGGGGGATGCCTATTTTGAAAAATGGGGTCCCAAAACCCTTAAAATCATGCCCCTGATTCAGTGTGTAGATATTGTCTCTATTTCTGTATGTCTGTATGTTCTGTTGTTTGTAAATGTATTGTGGAATCTGTGAATAGGATGAAATTGTGGTGATTTTACCTTCAACCATTGTGTTATTTTGATTAGCTTGGATACTTGATGATGTGTTTGAAAATGCATGTTGAATGATAATACCCAATCTGTGTTGATACATTTTGAAGCATGATTTTTGGCAAAATTTTGCAAGATATTGGTGTAACGGACTGTTTGTGTGTTTGTTTTAGTGTTTGCATGCTACTGCAGTGTGAAACCTCTTTAATAAATGATTTCGTCGGGTACCGGTTTACTACAATTTGCAAACTCAACTGAAAATTTGACGTTTGTATACACGGGAAACATGGTATTAC
The DNA here is from genome assembly GCA_030278955.1 of Hygrophila difformis. Classification (NCBI taxonomy): domain Eukaryota; kingdom Viridiplantae; phylum Streptophyta; class Magnoliopsida; order Lamiales; family Acanthaceae; genus Hygrophila; species Hygrophila difformis. Next base: position 46,280,593 of record JAOANR010000010.1, read on the forward strand.
AGACGAAACCATGCCAAAATTTTTCTTGACATGTGTTTCCAAAACAATGTTGGCATGGCATTTATGCTTAAAAAGACAAAAGTTGATAAAATATTCATCTTCACTAAATGGTTGACTTGTACACTATTGGGATATGTGGGAAATTAACAAAGTGCAGCAATTATGCTCACTTTCCACCACCCATTATCCAACAAAAATCCAAATGGGGATCACTCACACCCCCAATTTTACTAAATAAACAAGTCAGCACTTTACCATAAAATCCAAAAATAACCTTTTTGTGTGTATGTGTGTTTGGTTCTTATATTATTTCCTATGGTCCATTCCCACATGCTAGTACATGCATAACTCATCACGTGCATTCTTTCTTCATCATTTAACATCCATCTTTTCATTTCACATGATTTAAATCACTTTTTAAATGATAAAAATCAAAAATTCCTTTTTATAGGCTTAATAGCCTATAGAATTCTACTTTTTGGTCCCTTGACCATTCAAAAACATTTTAGACTAATTTTAGTCTAAGAAAAATTTGTAAGGGTTCAAGTCTCTTATTTTCTTTACTTTCCTCGTTGTTTGGTTGCAATAAGAGTTGGATTTAATAATCTAACTCCATGTCTTTTTATCCCATAAATTCGAGTAAAAAAACCAATTAACTCACATTTAGAGCTCAGCTCAAAATGTGAGGATGTTGATTTTCAACTTAAATAAAATTTTTATCAAAAATTCACTTAAAAATAGTGTCAACCTCTACTTTCGCAGGGACATCATCATGCGGGGTCCTGCTCTAGAACAGGACAGGCTCGAACTACTAGACCTGCCAATGGAACTCCTAGGAGAAATCCTCTCTCGCATAGGAGAGGATGACCTCAAAAAGGTTTTTGCGGTCAGAAGGGTGTGCAAGAAGTTCAAAGCAGCTGGGGATCTCCCCATTGTGTACAAGAGGTGCGAACTGGAAACCACAATCGTTAAGTTGTGGGAGATAGGAGTCAAGGCGGAGAAGGAGGAACTCATGCAGAAGTGTGTCGACGCAGGCAACTACTACCTCCAGTTCGTGCTAGCCCTACAAGCATTCGGAGCAGACAATGAGGAAAGGGCCTGTGAATTACTGAACCCAGGGATTGATGACAATCACAAGGCATCAATCTTTGTCAGGGGATTCATGCTACTTAGCAAGCTGGACAAGGAACAAGTCAATCAGGGGATAGCAATGATCAACAAGATGGTGACGGATGAATCAGTCATGGCATACGTGGGCAACAACGTCTTCGCATGTGTAATACCCGAGAATTTTCCAAAATAAAATAAAACAATAATTAAATAAATAAATAATAAATAAAATAAATACCATAAATAAATAAATAAATCCAGCCAATAAATAGATAAAGATAAGGAAATGAGAAATGTGATTTTACTTAAAAAGGAATTAAAGGAATTTAATTAAATAACAAGAATTATTAAAGGTAAATAAATTGTACACCGGAACACGACACCAATGAACTCAAGAATTTGAGTCCAAACATAAATTATATAGGGTTCCTACTTTCGTAAACCCGAAGATACCCCGGAAATTGGAATTCGGGAGTATAGAGGGATAGAGACCCGAAAGAGAGGCGGAAAAGCACGACGGATCGCACGACCCGCCCGGACCGAAGTCCAGGCGAAGTCGGCGCGCTGGCCGCGCGGTTTTTAGGGGAAAGGCGCGCCAACCCCGCGCCAAGTGACAGATTCACCCGTTGCGCGAATCTCTCGCCCGAACGCGGATTTTTCGACTTTCGGTTGAACGTCTCTCGACTCAAGACCCTTAGGGTCAGATTTTGGATGCCCTAGGACTTAGCCATCTATAAATAAACCCCCTCGGAAGCCGCGAATACTTTTACAAAACCCTACAACTCTCTATACATCCGAAACCCTAAATTTCGGAGTCAACGGAGGCACCAAACGGAGACAGCGGTTGTTTGGACGAAATCCGGAAGATTCCCAACGTTGTGGTAAGCTCTAGTCTGATAAATCCTTTCACGTTTCAATCCGAAAATGGATTCTAACCCCGTTTCTTTTCTCTCTACGCCCCGAATCGAATCTAGAACGTAGAACCCGACGAACGGAGAGGATAGATGGAGGACTGGAAGCCACGCCTCCGAAATAGACGATCCCGGACGACGATTAATCTGTAAGTTAACTCTTACATGGTTTTGGGATGAATTAAAACGTTCAAAACTAAAAGATTAACAAGGAATCGAAAATCTGTCAATTTATGCTTTCTACCGACGCAACAGTTTTGACGAATTTTTCCGGACCTTAAAACGACTTCAAACGGAAAAGCTTTAAACACGAAAAACGTTCCTAAGGCTTAGATCTATCTAATGTAAAATGTTCGGAATTTTTAGAGACGGTTTGATAGGTGAAAATCAACCGAAACCGAACTGCTTGAATCTAGATCTTGAAATTCTTGACAGAACTTAGGTCCGATATTGATCACGTTTTTGACATAGGTTCCAGACCGATTTAGATCTTTGGCTGAACATGAAAGTTGTAGATAATTGTCTTAAGATGATCTCTGTAAAATTTCATCAAATTTGGAGTTGTATTGCAATGGTAGAATTCGAAATCGTTAAACTGTGTTATATGAAATTCGGACAGAACTGTACCTCTGTGAAAATTAGTGTTTTTGACCTATTTCGGTATCTCGGATGGAAAAAGTTAAAACACGAAAGTTGTAGATCTCGACGTTTCTGAGTCAGTCTTGGAATTTTGGAATTTTTGCAGTTAAATCTGATTTTAGACGAATTTTAGAGTAAACTGTGGTTTACCGGGAAATCAAATCTTGAAATCTTGTTGAAACATGGAATTAACCTTAGCGGTTGAAATAAATTGAGATACTATTTTTAACTAAACAAAATTGAAATCAGATTTTTGGAATTAAATCCCCTTACAAACTTGATAAATTAAAATTAAGGGTGAGTGCTCTGCAGGGTGCCCCCTAACTGCTTCACTTCGTGCCGTTATGGACGATGGTGACCTCGCGCGCTAAACTTGAGATATGATATTGCCAAAACGGCGAGATATAGAGCCTACACTCTCGAGAATATCCACATGGGTTTCCCGAGGCTCCGGAGTGGTACTGGGTATGGCTGATACGGTTGCGGCCGCCGGGCTACCGGCTAAACTTGTTGACATCGCGATGCTATCGTGAAACTTTGAAATACTAAATCGGGGATGTAATGGGGATATTAAATTAAATTAAATTAAATTAGATTAAATTATGTTTGTTGTCCAATTAAATTATTTATATGCTTATTTAAATTATGGCTATTATTCTAAATCACGTGTGTGTGTTGTTAAATAGAGCCCTGAAGTAAATTATGCAATTGGACAGTTAATTGGATTAAATTAAATATTATGCTATTATCATGCTTTTATTTAATTACTAAATTAATGGCTTTTAAACCCTACGATCATGCATGTGTTAACTTACTCAGCATGTTGTGCTGACCAAAACCATTTTTACCTCTTTTCTCTTTCAGAGTATGTGGAATGAACATGAGCACGTTCATGCATGGGATTTTGGGAAAACATTATTTTGTTTTTAAATTCGTACATTATACTATTTTATGAACGGGCATGTTTAACCCGTGTTTTGGCCATGTAGGCCCTATTTACATTTTCCGCTGCAATACTATACTTAAATACTTTTTCCGCTGCGCTATGATATTAATATTTTCGAGATTATATTTTATGGGCTGTTTGCAAATGTTTTCAAAGCTTTTAAATACTGAAATACCTAGCCTTGCATCTCTTTTGTAAGCCGGAGAAACCGTGTCTTACTAGGGAGGTGTGGCGGTGACATCCCGACCTGGGTGACCAAAAACCGGGGTGTTACAAGTTGGTATCAGAGCCCAGAATATTTTAAAGCTATTTATTTTAAAGAAAATATCTGATACCAAAGTTGGTATCAAAGCCCGGCTGTTTTTAAACTATTATTTCTAACCCATTACTATTTTTAAACTATTTTTTTTAAACCACTACTATTTTTAAAACTATTATCTTTAAACCCTTATTATTTTTAAACCACTATTAATATTTTGACTATTATTTTAAACTTTAAAGATACTCTTTCCATGGAAAATTTTATTTTTAAAACCCATGGAAAAAAATATATATATATACATGGTGCATTAAAGTATTTTTAGGGGAAATCATCATTTGCATTTGCATATTGCATCTCTTCTATGAACTTAGAATCTTGGCGAAACTTGAACTTAGAATCTTGGCAAACTTGAACTTAGAATCGCGGTGAATATTAACTTAGATCTCTTGCTTGCGCTAGATGGCTAGTCAAGACATGATGCAGTTGATGATCAGGATGATGAGCGTTCATCTTGATTCCCACCAAACCTTAGAGCAAATGAAGTACCGTATGGCTCAATTGGAGGCCAACTTGCACCACATGGGCAACTTGAGAGAGGCGGATCACCACCGCATAAACCAACTCGAACGCCAAGTCCAAACACTCACTACACAAAACTTAATACTCGAGGAACTGTTAGAAAAAGGTTACATAAGACTGAGTACGTCCCCTTGGGGAGCACCGGTTTTATTTGTCAAGAAGAAAGACGGAGGACTACGTCTTTGCAAAGATTACCGAGGATTAAACCAAGTGACCATTAAGAATAAATACCCTCTGCCGAGAATAGAGGATCTATTTGATCAACTGAAGGGAGCTTCAGTATTCTCGAAGATCGATTTGCGATCTGGGTATCATCAATTGAGGATTGCCGAGAAAGACATTCCGAAAACGGCGTTTCGAACGCGATATGGCCATTACGAGTTCACAGTGTTATCCTTTGGGCTAACAAATGCTCCGGCAATGTTCATGAACCTCATGAACAATGTATTTTGAGAGCTGTTAGATCAGTGCGTAGTGGTGTTCATTGATGACATCCTGATCTACTCGAAAAACGAGGAGGAGCATGCCCAGCACTTGCACCAAGTGTTAGGGACCTTGCGAAAGAATCAGCTATACGGCAAACTGTCCAAATGAGACTTTTGGTTGAAGGAGGTAGCATTTCTTGGACATATAGTATCCGCTGATGGAGTTTCAGTGGATCCGACAAAAGTCTCTGCCGTAACTGAATGGGCCACTCCCAAGAGCCAAACTGAGATAAGGAGTTTCCTTGGCTTAGCCGGGTACTATAGACGGTTCGTGAAGGATTTTTCTAAAATCGCACGACCTTTGACCCAGCTACTTAAGAAGGGAGTAAAATACGTGTGGATAGAAGCTTGTGAGACAGCGTTTCAAGAGCTGAAGAAACGACTCACAACCACACCCGTATTAACATTACCATCAGAGAATGGTGACTTCGAAGTCTATAGCAATGCTTCGAAGGAAGGTTTAGGTTGTGTCTTGATGCAAGATTCGAGAGTCGTAGCGTATGCATCACGCCAACTGAAACCTCACGAGGAGAATTATCCGACACATGACCTGGAGTTGGCAGCGGTCGTATTCGCTCTAAAGATATGGAGACATTATCTTTATGGGCGGAAGTGTCGAATGTTCACCGACCACAAGAGCTTAAAATATATATTCACTCAGAAGGAGTTGAATTTGAGACAGCGAAGGTGGTTGGAACTTATTAAGGACTACGATTTAGAGATAGCATACCACGAGGGGAAGGCGAATGTGGTAGTCGATGCCCTAAGTCGGAAAACCCAACACGTGACAAACTCGTTGGTAATTCCATCGGCATTGTACATGGAGTTAGCCAGATTGGAGTTAGAACTTGTGCATCCTGGCACAGTAAGAGAAACGATCAACGCCATGGTCGTAGAAACTCCAATATTGGACGAGATTCGACTCGCCCAACCGGGCGACCCGAAACTCGAGAAGATAAAAGGGTGTATTGCCGAAGGAAAATGCAATAGGATTTGCTGTCCACGAGGATGGAAGCATCCGTTTCAAAGGGAGATGGTGCGTGCCCCTTAAATGTGCCGAGTTGAAGCAAAGGTTGATGGAGGAAGGGCACAACACGCCATATTCCGTACATCCCGGAGGAGACAAGCTATACAAAGATCTGAAGAAGATCTATTGGTGGCCGGGAATGAAAGAGGAAGTGGCAGATTTCGTGGCGAAATGTCTCACCTGCCAAAAGGTTAAGGCAGTGCGACATAAACCCTTAGGACTGATGCAACCACTAGAGATTCCAAGTTGGAAGTGGGATAGCATCTCAATGGACTTTGTCTCGGGATTACCCCGATCACCTAAAGGCATGAATAAGATTTGGGTGATTGTGGATAGGCTAACGAAGACAGTCATATTTATCCCGATGAAGGACATGTGGACTATGGACCAACTGGCCCGAGCCTACATTGACAATGTGGTACGACGACATGGAGTACCACATGATATCATTTCCGATAGAGACAGTAGATTTGTCTCTCATTTCTAGACGGAGTTACAAAAGGCTCTCGGTACTCAAATCAAAATGAGCACCGCATTCCACCCGATGACGGATGGACAAACCGAGAGGACAATCCAAACACTAGAAGACATGCTGAGAGCATGTGTGTTGGAATTCAAAGGGAATACGGAATCTCATTTACCCTTAATTGAGTTTTCCTATAATAATAGCTACCATGCGAGCATCGGCATGGCACCATTCGAGGCATTGTATGGACGAAAGTGCCGAAGCCCGTTGAGCTGGGAAGAAAACGATAAGTCCGTGGTGGTGGGACCACAACTTATCGAAGACATGGCTCAACAAATCAAGGTGATTCAAGGAAAAATGAAAGCCGCTCAAGACCGTCAAAAGAGTTATGCCGACGTGAGACGACGAGACCTAGAATTTCAAGTGGGAGATTGGGTCATGCTAAAGATATCACCCATGAAGGGGGTGATGCGCTTTGGCAAACGAGGAAAGTTAAGTCCTCGATATATAGGACCTTACGAAATTCTAGAACGAGTCGGAACTCTAGCTTACCGATTGGCTTTACCGCCACAATTAGACCGAGTTCATAATGTCTTCCATGTCTCACAACTAAAGAAGTATGTGCCGGACCCGACACATGTACTTCAACCGGAGATAATTGAGCTCGATGAAGATTTGACTTATGAAGAGGTCCCAGTGCGTATTCTCGACACTAAGGAACGAGTAATGAGGAATAAAACCGTCAAAATGATCAAGGTTCTTTGGTCGAACCATGAAAGTGAGACGACAACTTGGGAAGTTGAATCCGACATGAGAGAACGCTACCCGACATTATTCCAAACCGATACCGACACAGTTATGGGGACATAACAGCAATCTTAAGGGGGAGAGGATGTCATACCACCTATTTTTCGTGCATCTTTGTAAACTTTTGAACTACGTTATGGCTTGATCCCTTCACAGGGTACGTAGGCAGCTTAGAAGTCTTAATTATAAGTTCAGTCACAAAACAATAAAATAAACAAAAGACCTTAGCACGAGAAAAGCCGAAACACAACTTCGAGGACGAAGTTGATTCTTAAGGAGGGTAGACTGTAATACCCGAGAATTTTCCAACATAAAATAAAACAATAATTAAATAAATAAATAATAAATAAAATAAATACCATAAATAAATAAATAAATCCAGCCAATAAATAGATAAAGATAAGGAAATGAGAAATGAGATTTTACTTAAAAAGGAATTAAAGGAATTTAATTAAATAACAAGAATTATTAAAGGTAAATAAATTGTACACCAGAACACGACACCAATGAACTCGAGAATTCGAGTCCAAACATAAATTATATGGGGTTCCTACTTTCGTAAACCCGAAGATACCCCGGAAATTGGAATTCGGGAGCATAGAGGGATAGACACCCGAAAGAGAGGCGGAAAAGCACGATGGATCGCACGACCCGCCCGGACCGAAGTCCAGGTGAAGTCGGCGCGCTGGCCACGCGGTTTTTAGGGGAAAGGCGCGCCAACCCCGCGCCAAGTGACAGATTCACCCGTTGCGTGAATCTCTCGCCCGAACGCGGATTTTTCGACTTTCGGTTGAACGTCTCTCAACTCAAGACCCTTAGGGTCAGATTTTGGACGCCCTAGGACTTAGCCATCTATAAATAAACCCCCTCGGAAGCCCCGAATACTTTTACAAAACCCTACAACTCTCTATACATCCGAAACCCTAAATTCCGGAGTCAACAGAGGCACCAAACGGAGACAGCGGTTGTTTGGACGAAATCCGGAAGATTCCCAACGTTGTGGTAAGCTCTAGTCCAATAAATCCTTTCACGTTTCAATCCGAAAACGGATTCTAACCCCGTTTCTTTTCTCTCTACGCCCCGAATCGAATCTAGAACGTAGAACCCGACGAACGGAGAGGATAGACGGAGGACTGGAAGCCACGCCTCCGAAATAGACAATCCCGGACGACGATTAATCTGTAAGTTAACTCTTACATAGTTTTGGGATGAATTAAAACGTTCAAAACTAAAAGATTAACAAGGAATCGAAAATCTGTCAATTTATGCTTTCTACCGACGCAACAGTTTTGACAAATTTTTCCGAACCTTAAAACGACTTCAAACGGAAAAACTTAAAAACAAAAAACGTTCCTAAGGCTTAGATCTATCTACTGTAAAATTTTCAGAATTTTTAGAGACGATTTGGTAGGTGAAAACCAACCGAAACCGAACTGCTTGAATCTAGATCTTGAAATTCTTGACAGAACTTAGGTCCGATCTTGATCACGTTTTTGACATAGGTTCCAGACCGATTTAGATCTTTGGCCGAACATGAAAGTTGTAGATAATTGTCTTAAGATGATCTCTGTAAAATTTCATCAAATTTGGAGTTTAATTGCTATGGTAGAATTCGAAATCTTTAAACTGTGTTATATGAAATTCGGACAGAACTGTACTTCTGTGAAAATTAGTGTTTTTGACCTATTTCGATATCTCGAATTGAAAAAGTTAAAACACGAAAGTTGTAGATCTCGACGGTTCTGAGTCAGTCATGAAATTTTGGAATTTTTGGAGTTAAGTCTGATTTTAGACGAATTTTAGAGTAAACTGTGGTTTACCGGGAAATCAAATCTTGAAATCTTGTTGAAACATGGAATTAACCTTAGGGGTTGAAACAAATTGAGATACTATTTTTAAATAAACAAAATTGAAATCAGATTTTTGGAATTAAATCCCCTTACAAACTTGATAAATTAAAATTAGGGGTGAGTGCTCTGCAGGGTGCCCCCTAACTGCTTCACTTCGTGCCGTTATGGACGATGGTGACCCCGCGCGCTAAACTTGAGATATGATATTGCCAAAACGGCGAGATATAGAGCCTACACTCTCGAGAATATCCACATGGGTTTCCCGAGGCTCCGGAGTGGTACTGGGTATGGCTGATACGGTTGCGGCCGTCGGGCTACCGGCTAAACTTGTTGACATCGCGATGCTATCGTGAAACTTTGAAATACTAAATCGGGGATGTAATGGGGATATTAAATTAAATTAAATTAAATTAGATTAAATTATGTTTGTTGTCCAATTAAATTATTTATATGCTTATTTAAATTATGGCTATTATTCTAAATCACGCGAGTGCGTTGTTAAATAGAGCCCTGAAATAAATTATGCAATTGGACAGTTAATTGGATTAAATTAAATATTATGCTATTATCATGCTTTTATTTTATTACTAAATTAATGGCTTTTAAACCCTACGATCATGCATGTGTTAACTTACTCAGCATGTTGTGCTGACCAAAACCATTTTTACCTCTTTTCTCTTTCAGAGTATGTGGAATGAACATGAGCACGTTCATGCATGGGATTTTGGGAAAATATTATTTTGTTTTTAAATTCGTACATTATACTATTTTATGAACGGGCCTGTATAACCCGTGTTTTGGCCATGTAGGCCCTATTTACATTTTCCGCTGCAATACTATACTTAAATACTTTTTTTGCTGCGCTATGATATTAATATTTTCGAGATTATATTGTATGGGCTGTTTGCAAATGTTTTCAAAGCTTTTAAATACTGAAATACCTAGCCTTGCATCTCTTTAGTAAGCCGGAGAAACCGTGTCTTACTAGGGAGGTGTGGCGGTGGCATCCCGACCTGGGTGACAAAAAACCGGGGTGTTACAGCATGGTTGATGGAAAGCCTGGAGACTCCTGATCTGTTCATTTTCCAAGGACCCAGAATCTACTGTCAGAAAGTGTTGGAGAATCAGAATGACGAGGGTGATTACTGCTTGCCCTGCAGCCTGACAAACTTTGTCCACTGGAGTAGGATTTTCTTCCAAGGATAGGGGAAGACGGATGCGGAAGACAGACTCAGCTGTAAAGAGTCACTTTTGAGTAAATTAAACTGAAACTTCGTTTAGGAGATCTTTTGAAATGCTCATTGTGAAAACTTTATCCAAGTGTATAGCATCTCCTGTAACTAATGTATTGACGGGTTTCTGTAATTAAGGTCGTAGCTATAAGCCGAACCTTGGAATTACCTGATGTAGTTGTCAGAATGTTGTATTTTGGAAGTCATTTTCCATGCTTTCCACAAAGAGAATTTCGTTTTGAGTTCTCAAAATATTAAGAAAAGATGTGTGACAGTCCAAGATGAATAAGTGACTGTCATGCCAAAAACAAAACTGTGACATGCTTGCATATTTACAGTGTCTTTTTACTGCTTTCAATTAATTAACCGGCATAAAACAAGCATAAATCTGTCACCTAAATTCACACATTGAATTTAGGCTAATGATGAAATTTTCAAACTATTACATTGGGATAAAACAATTAAAAATATGCATGATATAAATTTTTGAGGTTTTGAGCTATAAAAATCTAATGTTATGATCACTTGAAAGAAAACGAACTCTCATGTGGAGAATTTGATTGAATAAATGGTAAGAAACTTTCACAGGCTAAATTTAAGAATAAATGTATGACATGATCAAACCATACCATGTGAGATCTGAGCCATGAGTCACTTTAACTCATTTTTTCCTTTGTTGTGCGAAAATCAATTCGATTAAAAGACACTAGAACTTGCGATTGAGACCGATTCAAGACCATGCCATATTCCCGAAATCGAGCATATGATCGAGGCACTTAGTAAAGCCCAAAATTTTTAGCCTTCGTTTGAAATCCAAACCCAAAAATATTTTCCCTTTAGGATTAACCAACTTGAGCCTTTAAGCCTAATTTTTCTTTGAAGCCACTATATTATTCCAAGCTTTACAAAAAGACCAAGAAAATCAAACCCAAGTGTATATAAACCAATTCCATCAAGGCATTATAGTTTATGATCATCATCAAAAACATCAATCGGCATCCAAAAAACCGATCAAAAAAAAATGTTGAGATCCATTCAACAAAAATAATTTGCAAATGACAAAGCAAATTAGACATAGTCTTATGTCATGCAATAGAAAAGAAAAAGAAGAAAAGAATTATTGATGATCATAGATTTTAAATAAAGATTTGTCAAGTTATGGTGGAATGGAGATATGTCACTTTTTAGCCCAATAACTCCCTTCCATACCGATGTTACAACCGTATGCCCCCATTACAACCCTTAAATAAGACCTCATGATCTCGATTTGAAGAAATGAGCAGGTGGCGAGTTGGTCTAATTGCAAGCTTATGGGAGAATTTAATTGAATTCGATTATGAGCGTTAACGATTAAAAAGCCAACTTTGAGAGTGAGTGAATTTTCCGATTCTACTATATGTGAGGCTCTGTTTTAATTGATCAACGTTCATGTCATGCTTGAATTCAAGAATTAAGCCGATGCGATTTTCTAAACAGATATTCATGAAAAATCAACAATAATGATTGGTTTGTATGTCTACTCAAGTGAGAAGTATCATTCCATTAAACACTGCTACCAAGAGAGTTTAATACTTGAAATTTTGATTGTCTTATCCCAATATAAGAAGAATGACATTTTTGAAGCCACGCAAATGGATTGAATGTGCAGAGTCCATGCTTTTTAGAGCACTGACTCTGACTGCTCGGGGACGATCAGTATTAAATGTGAGGATGTTGATAATGGCCAAAATTGTCCATTATTTCCAATCCATTTCCGTGTCTGAGACGGACATTTTGATCGCATTCCCCTCTTATTTTAATAAGAAAGCAGTTGAATTCGACAGACTAATGCAAGTTTGTAAGAATATGGAGCTGGTAATAAAAAGACACAAAAAAAATACAATTTTAATTGTATTTGTGTTAGAAAAATCCAAAAACATGAAAAAAGGAAAAAGAAAAGAAAAAGGAATGAAAAGAATAAAATAGCCCACAAAAATCAAAAAGATGGAAAAAACAATGAAAATTCCACAAACTGAATTATGGCCAAGTGTTGAAACTCAATTCGAATTATGCAATTCGAATTAATTCGAATTGCCTATGTAATTCGAATTGCTGAGGAGAATGAGAAAAATGGTTAAGTGTTGAGAATAGATGCAGAAGACCTAATTCGAACTGTTCAATTCGATCTAGACCAAAATGGACTCCTAATTCGAATTGCATTATGAGGAGGAGAAACCCAAAGGCAGAGAGAGAGATGCAATTCGAATTTCTCAAATTCGAATTATTTCGAATTGACATTATTCGAATTGCCTCAAAAACAAGGAAGCCAAGCAAGAGTTATCAGCAATTCGGAAAGATCAATTCGAATTCCTCATGTAATTCAAATTGATGATTGAAGACCACATTCCAGCCAAAGATCAAGGAAGAGACCTCATACAATTCGAATGGCACCAATTCGGTCTAATTCGAATTGCTTGAGGAGACCGAATTACATTAAAAATTCATCCAAATAAAGCTGTGGAGCACGTGAAAAATGCATGATACTGTTGATGGGCCCTGATAGGCCTAGGGTTTCGAGCAAGGAGTATAAAAGCTGACCTTCCTCAACACAAGAAGGATCCACACTTTGCACAGACTTGGCTTGGGAACAAAAAGAACAAGCAGGAGGTTCTCCACCCCTTAAGGGTTAGGTAGGTAGTTTAGTTTAGTTAGTTTCTTTACCATGCAAGTAGCTTAGTTTTTAATGTGTCGATCCTAGTATAGTTTAAAAACAGTTTGTTGAACCCCTTAGTATAGCCATTTCCATATTTTTACATGCTTTTTAGATAGAATAAACCCTACCTTCAAGCTAATGATGGTTTTGGGTCATTTACATTGCTTTCAAGTGTCAATACAAGAAAAATTTCCAGAAATGGGTTTGTTCATGTGTTTGGCACTCCTTTAATGTTTTCTTTAGCAATAAATGTGTAGAATGTTTGCATGTTTCAACTAGGTGGCATTTATTATGTTCTAGTTGACTAGCAAACTTAATAAATGCATGTTTAGTAGGTTCTTGGTAAGATTTTGTGCCTTAGAGCTTCAAATAGGTGTTCTTAGGTTCTAGATAATTTTAGGGTTTGTTAGAATTAGTTTTATTGCTTAGCTTTATTATTCTGCCCTAGTTGTTCTATTTACTTAAGCCTTAGATAATGTAAGTGTTCTTAGTTCATGCATGTAGTTCTTAGATTTTTTGATGTTTTAGGTTACTTAATCTGTGAATCTCTTGTTTGTAGAAATAGGGTTTGATTCTTACCATCACATACTGAACATGTATCATGTTATTTCTTTAAAATGCTCACTAATGTGGCTGTGAGGTGACACTGATGTGAAATGAAGGATTTGGTAAATCTTATCCATCATAAACCGCACTGTGTAGACCGAACTAACACTTATGAGCACAAAAATATCCTTATGCGAAAAATGGTATGCAATTCGAATTATGAAATTCGAATTAATTCGAATTGCCCTGTAGTTAGAATTGCATGCTAAAAATGTTTGAATACTTCTTTATGAGAAAATGTGTGCAATTCGAATTACTTGATTCGGTCTAATTCGAATTGCCTGAGTAATTCGAATTGCACAACAAAAATTTCTTCATGTGGTTTCTATGCAATTCGAATTGTCCAATTCGAATTATTCGAATTGCTTCGAAATTCGAATTGGCTTTGAAAACCACATTGTACCATTATCATCCCCTCATGCCTTCGTTTATTTTCTGTCTCTTACCAATTCGAATTGTCCAATTCGATTTAGACCAAATTGACTTGGCAATACGAATTAACCTTCATATTGAAGTAAATGCCTTGGACAAATTTGAGTAAGGAAAGGACCCCATCAATTCGAATTGCCCAATTCAAATTAAATCGAATTGCTTTGACAATTCGAACTAGGTGATGTTCATGTCCTTGCAAGGATTAATTGGATAAGGTCATACTTCTTTCCTCATGCATCTTCAATTCGGTCTACATTGCACTTTACCCAGTAAACCGAATTGAATTATCCCTTTTATTTTAAAACTCCATAAAAATATTTTATTTCTCGAGTTGTGTAAGTTGCATGGGTGTATTGGGCTTAGGCCCAGTTCATCTGATTTTTATCCATTACACATCTCAACCCACTAGTGTCTAAATTATTGTGTGATTAACACTCACACAATACCAAAAAAAATATTTTCTTAATTTCATCTTTTCCCTTTAATTGTGTGTATGAATGGGTAATAAGGAATATCACAGATCAATGTTAGCAAAAAGGTCCCTTTACCGGGATAACGATTGGCTCGTCTTCTGTGTATTAATTATTACTCGTTATTTTGCATGGTCTGATTGGTGATTGGTGGAAGCTCCGGCAAAAAGGTCCCTTCACGGGGATAACGATTAGCCACTCAGCCAATTCCCAATTAGATACAGTTTTCTTTTTCTTTATCTTAATTTCAAACCTGATTTCACGTTGTAATACGATCAAATGATGTCGACCAACATTATTTGAGAAATATTACAGCAATGAAGTATGTGGGTTTTTCTTCCATTCACAGATAAAAAGGGAGCTGAATGACGGTGGTCACCGTCGTTTGGAATTCTTTTCTGTCTACCAATCATTCCATCTGGAGTAATTGGGAACTGGATAGCAGATGTTTGCAGTCCAGATCACCCCAGTTATTCCTGGCACTCCTCTTAGCCAATTTCCTCGTATCTCAAGGCTAATCCATCTTTGTGTATCAAATTCTGTCTAACCCTACCATATATTTTAGGGTATTTTATTTTACTTCTCTTATACATGTATGCATGATATTATTATGTAGATGTTGTAGTCATTATTATTTTGGGGATCCTTCCCCTTGGACATAGAAGTCTTGATTTAAATCAGATGTTGCATAATAAATTTCCAACAAAAATTCCTTTATAAAATCCGGATCTGAGTAAGGGATAAATTCGACAGTTATGATTAACTCATATCCTACTGGGGGTTGATTTTGAGAACTTAGAAGCAGAGTCAGCGATTAGGTCCCGTCTAGACTGAAAGGATCTGTGTTTAAATTGAGAGTTTAGTACTTGTGTAGGGAATGATTTTCAACTATCAATTGGTTTCTCAAAATTGCTATGTGTTGGAAATCTTATATTAAATATCGCATTAATTCAATGTCCACTTGGATGTAGATGAGATGTGATAAATAATACTAAAGGAACAACATGTAGGCCTTGGTTAATTTCTAAGGTAGGGTTGAGTATTCTTTCAACTTCTATCTTCTTCTGCCAAAGTCTAGAATTGAGTCTCGAGTGAGTACATCCGGAGCAGATTCATCTGTGGATCTGTTTCATTTAGTTTGTATCTCATAACTACTCAGATGTTGTGAGTCCTGTGGCTTATTGATATCTGGGAAGTTCCTGATCTGCATCTGGTCACCAAGACCAGTGGCTCTTTTATACTAACGGAAAGAGATAACTTTTAAAGCTTCCGAGTGATAGGATTTTTAAATGCTTTCTTTACAGCTTTCTTTACTGCTTTCTTTTAAATGCTTTCAGAGAGGTCACTCGAAAGAATTAGAGGTCGGCCATCTGTTGTAAGGTTTAAGAGATATGGAAGGGTTTGGGAATTAATTT
This sequence comes from Hygrophila difformis, assembly GCA_030278955.1. Taxonomy (NCBI): domain Eukaryota; kingdom Viridiplantae; phylum Streptophyta; class Magnoliopsida; order Lamiales; family Acanthaceae; genus Hygrophila; species Hygrophila difformis. The sequence goes on from JAOANR010000010.1 coordinate 46,296,522, forward strand.
GAAAACTTTGGGTGTGACCGGGAGAATGATGGGAGTACTTGGCATATCAACTAATGATGTGTCAGGTGTTGCTTATCCACCACAAATGATTAACATACTCTTGCAAGGCATTGTAAGGGGAGTTACGAATTTGTGGTATCTTAGAAATTGAGTGTAACACCCCGGTTTTTGGTCACCCAGGTCGGGATGTCACCGCCACACCTCCCTAGCAAGACACGGTTTCTCCGAGCTTGCTAAAGAGATGCAAGGCTATGGTTTTTCAGAATTTAAAACATTCCAGCCCATTTATATATAATTTAAAAATAATACATCAAAGTTGCAGCGAAAAATAATATTTACATATATAATGCAGCGGAATTTAAAATTGAGCCAACACGGCCAACATACGGGTTAAACAGGCCCGTTCACGCAACTCATAACTAAGACTATAACTAAAGAAGATAATATTTCCCGAATATCCCATGCATGCATATGATGATGCATATTCTTCATGCTCTGTAGAAAAAAAGAAAGTAATGGTTTTGGTCAGCACTACGTGCTGAGTAAGTTAACACATACGTGACTATGGGGTTTCAAAGCCATCAGTTAAATTTTAAGAAAACATGTACACAATACCCCATAATTTAATTTATTTATCTAACAACAATTTAAATTGCATAATTAAATAGACAGGGATTCCATAACATCACAATATTGCTTGCAAGGTAAATAATTGCATAACATAACTTAAAAGCATAATTTAAATAAGCGAAGGAAAGTATAAGTCTTTTAAATTTTCCCGTTAAGCCTAGCCGAGTATCAAGATTTTATTTGTAGTCAAGTTTCTCTCGCCGTTTTGGCACAGTTTCTCATGTTCAACACCATCGTCCAATCAGGCACGATGTGCAAAGCTAGGAAGGCACCCTGCAGAGCACTCACCCCCTACGTAGATTACTCCCGTCCGTTTAGGCACGAAGCAAAAAGCTAGAGGGGCACCCGATGGAGCACTCACCCCCTACATAGGTCACTCTCGTCCTTTTAGACACGAAGCGAAAAGCTAGAGGGGCACCCGATGGAGCACTCACCCCCTACATAGAAAGCGCAAACTAGCTATAACGGGATTTTGAAAATGTTTGTTTATTTATTCCATTTCAAAGGAGTTTCCACTCATTTAAACCTTAAAGGCCAATTCTCAAATTTAGTAAGTTTCTCAAAATATACTATTTCAGGATGCTATCCGCTCCGATATCATTTAAAATCCTTTTCAACAAGATTTTTTCAAGATTTGACTCGGTCAACCACCATTTACTTCAAAATTCATTAAAAATCGAGTTTAAGTCCAAAAATTCTGAAACTTGACCCGTGACACCAAAACACAGAGATGAACAAGTTTCATGTTTTAAGTTTTCCAATCCGAGATACGGAAGTAGGTGAAAAATGTCAATTTTCGTCATATCATTAATCTGTCCGAATTTCGTGTACAACAGTTCAAGATTTTCAAGATCTACCATAGCAAATCAACTCCAAACTCAACGAAATTTTACAGAGACCTTCTTAAGACATTTTCTACAACTTTCATGTTCAGCTAAAGATCTAAATCGGTCTAGAACCCTAGTCAAACACGTCATCAAGTTCAGACCTAAGTTCTGTCAAGAAATTCAAGATCCAAATCTAAGCAGTTCGGTTTCGGGTGGTTTTCATATATCAAATCATCACGAAAAATTCTGAAAATTTACGGAGGTGTTCTTAACGTATAGATCTACAACTCTTATGTTTAGCACCAATCCTGAATCGGTCTAGATCTAAGTCAAAAATCAACCTCAAGTTCGGACTAAGAATCTACCACCGTTTCAAGATCTAAACCAAAGGCAGGTCTGTTCGTGGTTGTTTTCAGATATCAAAACACGATGAAAAATTATGAAATTTTTACAGTAGATAGATCTATGTCTTAGAAACGTTTTTCGTGTTTTAAGTTTTCTCGTTTGAAGACTTTTAAGGGTTCGGAAAAATTAGACAAAATCGCTGCGCCGGTAGAAATCACATGTTGACAGATTTTAAGTTCTTGATTTAATTCTTTAGATTACATGTATTTTAATTCTCCTAAAACCGTGTAAGCGTTAACTTACTGACTCGTAGTCGTCCGGGAACGTCGATTTTGGAGGCGTGGCTTCCAGTCCACCGTTTATCCTCTCCGTTCGTCGGGTTCTTCGTTCTCGATCCGGATCGGGGGTTTAGAATAGAAAAAGGATCGAATTAGGACTCGGTTTCGAATCAAGGATGGAAAAGAATGGACAAGAATAGATCGGATCTTACCCCGACGATCAAAGGCTCCCAATTTTCGTCCAAGTCAGTCCCCTTGTTCGGTTTTGTGCCTCCGACGACTTCCGGATCTAGGGTTTTGTGTATAGAGAGTATCGTAGGGTTTTGAAAAATGTTCGGGGCTTCCAAGAGGTGTTATATATAGATTGAAATGACCTATGGACGTCCAAGGTCAGCCTTGGTGAGTCTTTAGCCGCAAGGTGTTCAACCGAAGTCGGAAAATCCGGATTCGGGTGAGTGAATCTCGCAACGGCCAAATCTGTAGGCTGGCGCGGCCGTGGCGCGCCTTCTAGCCATTGACCGCGCGGCCACCGCGCGGATGCCGCCTGGACTTCGGTCCGGGCGGGTCGTGCGATCCGTCGTGCTTTTTTTCCTCTCTTTCGGACTTCTATCCCTCTATATTCTCGGATTCGGATATCCGGGGTATCTTTGGGTTCCTACTTCCTATCTAAATTTTATTCGGATCTAAATTTATATTTGGATTCGAGTTATTGAGTCCATCGGTGTTGGGTTTCCGTGTAACCATTTATTCGATTTAATTGTCTTCGGCTTCCCGGGTTCTCGAAATTTTGATTCCTTTTTAACTTAAATTCCATTTCTCATCTTTTATGATTCTTTATCCACTTATCATGTTTATTATATTTATTATATTTATTTATTTATTTATTTATTTTATGTTGCAAAATTCTCGGGTATTATAGTCTACCCTCCTTAAGAATCAACTTCGTCCTCGAAGTTTTGCTTCGGCTTTTCTCGTTTTAGGAACTAATCCTTTTGTTTATTTTATTATTTTGTGACTGAACTTAGAATTAAAACTTCTAAGCTGCCTACGTACCCTGTGAAGGGATCAAGTCATAACGTAGTTCAAAACAATTTGAATTTGTTTGCTTATTTATTTGGAATACATATTGTTGAATCAAAAATAAATGCATCTACTTTATCACGGGGTATCACATTGAGGTCTTAAGAGCATGTAAATTCTCACTGTAAGTATCTGTCTGTTAAAGGGAACAAAGTGCAGAAAGCATGAGAGTTAGCTAACTGACGAACTATCCCGAGCAAAGATCTGTATATTAAAATGGAAGCTGAACCTTGTCCAATCTTCATTATTTTCTCCCTGTCCCTTCTGTCTCTTTTTAAACTCGCCTTCTTAAAATAACTTTAACCGCTTTCACAGCATAATTTTATCGCTCCCTTAGAATAGAACTTAATTGCTTTCTAGAATAATTTTAATACGCTTTGTAGAGTAATCTTATTGCTTTCATAATCTAGTTTAAATTATGTCAAGTAGATGTTAGAAACCATTGCAAAACTTGAATCGAGTAACCGAGTGGAAAATCTTAGTAAACGACGTGGGCCCTGCTCTATCGCACATCCTCCAGTGAACGATCCGGTCTTACTATAAATTACTGCAATTTTTGACACCGTGCGCTTTCGGGGGCACAATTTCCTACATGAGTATATAAAAAATGTGACAACCTATAAACATATCCCTAATCCCAACTCCATCTTCATAAATTGGTTTCATTGAATAAAATAAAACCGGGATTAGTATTTTTCAGAAAATGCTCATATAGTGGGAAATTGTCAAAAGTTTCACTAATCCTATTAGATTTTCTTTGTTAGGTAGAAAATATCCATCAAATATCATATTTTTGTTTAGTTCTTTGTAATTTATTACTAATCTTGGTTTCTTTCTTATTTGTTCACTACGATTTCTAACAAAAAAAGTCTGGTATTATGTTCTGCTATAGATTCTTGAATAAGATCTAATTCTAGTATTTCATTTATCTATTTTCCAAGTTCTTCAATATCTTCTTGATTATGCATCATAGGTTGAGTTCTTATTATTGTATCATTATTTTTCATTTTTAATTCTGCATATATTTTATTAAGGTTCCATTTTTCAATTGGATTTTCTCCATAGTTCTTAGAGATATAGTTTATTGTTTCACGAAGTTCATATCTATCAAAATCTTCTGGCTTTTGAATTAGCACTTGTTTTTTAATTTTGTGAATTTTAAATTTTATATAGTAATTAATTGATTGTTTTATAATTTCTCCTTTTTCACCACGTTTCTGCAGCACTCTGTATGGTTTCCTTATTCCCGGAATAGTGATGTAATGGTTACATGTTGATCTAAGTTGGATATTATATCTATCTACTCTAAAGCTTTGAAATAAATTTGTAAAATCTGTCTCTAATAATACATCAATTGTTTTTACTGGGCTAATATATACTTCTTGTATTGTAAATATTTTATTACCTAAAATTATCTGAACATCTTTAGCTATTTTATTAATAATTAAACTATGTCCAGTAGCTCCATGTACTTCTATTGGTCTTTTATTTACTTCCCATTCTTTTATTAAATGTTCTTGTATTAATGTGATTTCTGCTCCTGTATCTAATATAGCACATGTTGTTAGATTTGTTTGTAGTATAGTTAACTCTAGATATACTGTTGTTGGAAATCTAATTTCTTTCATATATGTGCTTTTCCTATTACGAAAGCTTTTCCATTTTTTGTTTTTCCACTAAAAATTTCTCCTGTTATCGTATATTTGTTTAATGAGTCTAAAAACTCGTTGCCTAACAAGACATGATAGGTACTACTAGATGTTCCTTCTTCTTCTGCTACATAACATTTTACTTCTTCTATTAAGTCTGTGCCTAGTTTTATTGGTACTATTACTAATTCATTTACTCTTCTTAATTCATTTATCTATATTCTGTTCCTATATGCTTTGCTAATCCATTTATACATGTTTTTCCCATATGATTCTTACCAACTCCAGTATCTACTAATATATTTGGTCCTTTTATCCAGTTTGTGCCATTATAGTATTTTGTATTAATTCTCCATGTTTAGGCTTTTTGTTTACTCTTTTCGTATGGTATATCAATACTATGTCTTGGTTGATCAAGTATTAGATTTGTTCTTGGGCTATTGTCTATACTTTTTCTGCTACTCATTGTTCTTCCTACATAGGATAATTGTGGTCTCCTATTTTCTAATGATTTTCCAATTTCTATTGTATTTTTCTTATCTGCAAGATCAATTATCCAATCATCTTGTAACGTTGGATTATTCAATTCTGGTAATATTAGATCTGCTATTGTGTCTCTACATGCTTCGTGTATTTCTTTTATCTTTTTATCGTCATAAGGTTTTAATCTATTACTATTTAGGTAGCTATAAAAAGCACTGTAATGTACTGTAAATATTTTACTTTTATTTTTCATTACATCATTCCTATGTACTTTGATGTATAAGGTTAACGTTTCGTCTATATTTTGATCTTGTAAAGATATACAATAGTTCGGATAACATGTAAATAGTAGTTTTTGGTAAATTAAGTTTCCATTAATAGTTCCTAAATGTGAGTCTTGTGGATTTAATAATCTTGAATCGTGTAGGCTTATAGTTACTGGTAAGTCTATTCCACTTCTGAATAATGATTTTATTAGAATCTTTACTCCTGCTAAATGTACATATTGTACTTTTTCTGTTTTCTTTCTACTTAATTTTTCTAGTCCTTTATTTATTATATCTTTTGTTAAAAGGTGCAGTTTTAGGGTAGTATTAGTGTTACATACATCTACTGTTTTTTCTAATTCATGAATTACTATATTATTTCTTGAAAATGTTCTTGATAATATATTAAAATTTGTATGTTTGAATCCATGTTTTAGATCCAATCCTTGTATTTTATTAATTTGTTCTGGACTCAAGATAGCTTTTATTGCATATCCTCGTTGTCTTTCATATTGTTCTACATATTCTATGTCTTTTGTTTCCTCTTGTTCTTCTGTGATTATTTCTTTATTTTTATTCATTTTCTATATCAGAGAACTTTACTTCATATATCTCATCTCCTGATTCTGGTTCACTTATACTTTCTAGGTCTGATTCTATTTCTTTGAATATTTGTTCATCTATAATATCATATTCCATAAATCTTACTTGTTTTTTCTTTGGTTTTTTACAATCACTTGCAAAGTGTCCTATTTCTCCACAGTTATAACATTTGCATGTGGTTGGATTCTTTTTATTTTGTCTTTTATCATTTCTTCTTTTATAATATTTTCTTTCAAATTTTGGCTTAAAGAATTTTTTCTTATTAAAGATTTTAAATCTTTTTCCTTTCTTAAATTTTTTATTTATTGGTTTAGATTTTTTAAATCTCTTTTTTCTATATGATTTATTTTTCCCCATACAAAATTTTCTGTATTTTCTTGACAGAATAAATCAGCAGTTTTATTATATAATTTAGTGTAATCTAATATTTTTCTTTGGTAACATAACTCATTTATTACTTATCTTATTAATCTTATTCTGCTTCCTAAATTATTCGGATAATCATTTTTATTTTGAATCCACGTTGTCCACATATATTCATCCCATGGTGATGGTAATTTTGAAAATATAGAATTCATGGTGTGTTTCATTATTTTGTGAACTTGTATAAACTGTATAATTGTAACTTTTAAATTGTTCAAAGAATTGATCAAAAAAGCATAGATCTCTTAGTCTTATTTTATTTAATCTTAATAATGCTTGATCTCTTTCTTCTATTATTGCATTATTATCTAAACTTTGTACTCCTAGGAATTCTTCTTGTATGATATTGATAAATTCTTCTATTCATGTGGTTACATCTTGTTCAAATCCTTGGGTAATTGTGTTCATATAAGTTTGTTTTGTATTTGAGGAAATTCCTGCAAGGAATTGTGCCACATTTCCTTGGACTAGGTTCCATATTTTTAATGTTTTTGCTCTTGAGGTACTTTCTTCTGACATTAAATGTATTCTTATAATCTGTTTCCATTTTTCCAGTTCTAGACTTGGTTGTTTAAGACAATCCAAATTTAAGAATATTGCATCTACTGGTCTTACATTTCCTATTCTTGTTTCTTTTAACTCAAAATCTTCATTGTATTTCCAAATTTCTTGTTTAGAAGTTGTTTTTCTTATTGGGAAATTTCTCGAAGGTAAATTTTGTAATCTACTTTGATAATTGTCTGCATTTTATCTATTCGTAGTTTGATCTACTTCCATTGGTATAGTTCCTGTTACACCTTCTCTGGGTAATGTATTACTACTTTCTGCAACTACTTCAGATGATGGTAAATATAATCTATGATTATTCATAAAGACTTTATGTTGTTCTTCCAAATCGCTTTCATTAGTTTCTAATTCTGTTTCTGAAAATGTTCCTGTATATAGTGGTTATGAATTTAGTCGTTCTAAATCGCTACTTAGTTCATTTATTAAGTCTTTTATACTTGTATTCATTCTGTTTCTTCTTTATCTTCTCTACTTTCTAATTTATCTTCCTTTAGTTCTTCGTTTATCTTTTTTAATTTTTCTACTTTGTCTATCAGGATTCTAATTTTATTTTGTTTGTTTAATTTTTTTATTTATTTAATCATTACTCTATGGTCGAGACTTCCTGGTTCTGGTGGTTTTTCCCATTTTGGTAGTGGGAGTAGCTTTTCTAATTCTACTTGCTTTTGTGGAGTTTTAATTATTGTTTTGTCTATGTATCTTTCGATATTGTGGAGTCTTGTATGTAGGCTTATCATTAGTTCTTTTATTAGTTCAATTCCATCTTTTATGGTTTCTAATTCTTGTAGATAACTTATCTTCTAATATTTCTTATGTTTCTAATGAAGTCGTTTACTTCATCTATTTCAATTTCCCTTTTTAATTATCCTATTTCTATTATTTCTAATTCATTCAAATACCATTATTTTATTAATTCTGATTCTTTTTTCTGGATCTATATGTTTCTGTATAATTACATATGCTTCTCTTTCATCTATCATTTTAGAAATCTTTAGTTTTATTCTTAATAGTTTTTCTTTCATTATTATGGTACTTTTATCTTGTGGTTGGCTTTCTATTTCCTGTATTTTATTAGTCAACTTATCTAATGTTTCATTTTCTAATTTTATTCCTGGCATTAGTCTTCACTATAATCTATCTCTTGGTTTGAAAATTCTGGTGAAGGTGCTCTAGTAAACATAGTGTTATGAATTATATATCCTGGAAACATTCTATAAGTCGTAATTTCATTATTGATTAAAGTTAATTTGACTTGTGATAATAATTCTTGTTCTTCGTCTCTTTTTGATATTTTTTGTATTAAATTGCCATTGTATTCTTCCGTTTCGATTATATAGTTTCCTATCCAAAGCAATCTTTTTCCTCTATTTCCTTGTCTTATTCCAAATTCTTCATCGTTTTGTAATCTAGTTAATCTTCTTCTTCTGTCTATGTATGTTTTTCTTTCTTCTATTTGTTGATCCATATTTTCTATTTCTCTTTGACTTATTTCATGATCAGGATTAAATGTGGGTGTTAAAAATCTTTGATTATCGTTGGTTCTTATTTCTGTAAGTAGTCTTATTTGTGGTTCTAATCCTCTTATTCTATTTAGAAATGCTCTTTCAATTCTTGCTTGTATCATCAAGCTATCGGTGTTATTTTGTGCATATTCATCATTTCTATTTATTATATAGTTTTCGGTATCGAGTGGATGAATCATACTTAGTGGATAAACAAACAATGTCCCCAGCGGCCGGCACCAAACATACATACATCACATAAGTCATAAATCCAGAAGTGAATCAAACAAAATGGTCACCCGGGTGCGATCTGAGTCTCTAAAAGTAGCCTTTGGCTTCAGCTTCGAACATGCTCATCGGGATCACGATGTTCCTCCCAGGGGCCTTCATCATCCTCCCCCGACCGCGGTGCCGCAGTAGAGACAGACGAGGACCAAGACAATGAGGGCCGCGGTGAGGTAGGGCAGAGCGAAGTGGAACCGGTGAGCGACCTTGTCGGAGCGGACTAACAGCAGAGATGAAGAGTGAAGAACCAAGTATGCACAGCGGCCACTGGAGAATCGGGAGTTGGAGGAATTTAGGGCTAGGGCACAAACATGTGAAGAATGAAGTGAGTGTGTTACGTGGGCTTGGGCTTTAAGGGTTGGGCTTCGGAAATGGGTTGATTGGGCTTTATCAAATGGGTTAATGTAGAATATTAAAAATTTAAAATAATTTTAAAATTAATATTTCGGTATAACGGTATATCGAAATACCGAAAATTCGTGAGTTCATACCGTTACCGTATCGGTTTTTTCGGCATACCTAAATTTCGGTATACCTACATTTCGGTATACCTAAATTTTGATATTTTTCAGTAATTTTCGATACGATAAGCTCGGTATACCGAATTTTCGGTAATTTTTTCCACCCCTATACATATATATCGGTCTCTTTCTCTCTCAATAAGCTTTTTTTTTTTAAATAATAATAATAATAATTTATATTCCATACAAAATTGCAATTTCAGTTGTCCGATAAATAAATATGCAATAATTACAAAGCTTTTGTTGTCGTATATAAATAACAAAAACAATATATATCTTACCCAAAAAAAGCAATTTATATGCAATAGTCACATATCTTTATTACTCGCTCCCTCCCATTTCAAATGTCTCACTTCTATTTTGGTCCGTCAGACTACAATTATCACAGTTTCTTATTTAGAAAATTTTTACTCCTTCAAATAAATATCATGTCAACTATTTGTTCTACTTTAACACAATAACTCACTCAACCTAAAATATCATGCTCAAAACAAATGGACTTTCCAAATGGGACGGAGGGAGTATTTTGTATATCTATATCTATATCTATATAATATATAAAAACAATATCCCAACATACTCTTATAAACATAACCTATCAATCCACTTTCACAAAAATCCCCTAATGAATAGTAATCTACCTATATCCTCAATATTTACTTTTTGCACGCAATCCAATATACATTTAACCTTAATAACTCAAAATGTGTATAAGTAAAAAAATTTAAAAGTTTGATATTTGAAAACTATAAGATGAGACGAATCCAACAAGATCTCACTTGACTATATTTTTTCTTTTATATATGTTGTATAGACATGAGTCAAGGTTGGATAATGAACACTAAAAAAAGTCAATCATTTTTCACAATAAAAAATAGAGTAAGTATATAAAATCATAATGCACTTTACATTTGATAATTTAATTTCATTAATTATTATGAATACCAAATACTATGTAGCAAAAATGATATGCGTTGATATTATGTATTAAATATAATAGAATAATTTATATTTAATATGATAGAATAATTTAATAAATACTTCACAGATTGATATTATATTCATCATGAATAACAAATATTTGTATTAGATATATTAACTAAATTATATAAATTGCATATGTTGATTAAACTATGGGTTTAGGGTTTAGGGTTTTGCATAATCATCTCTAAATTTTTAATTCACAATAGTATTTTCTTATATTTTTCTAATGTAATCTGGAAATATATATATCTTTGTAAAATTTCAAATTTCTCAAGGCTTTAGGTTTAATCAATATTAATAATTAATTACCATGTGCAACTGTGATTTCGTATATTTCATTTGTCTATGTATTGCATTAGAATGTTGACTAGAAAGTCTTTTATCTTTTTTTTTTTCCTCCTATGATACTATTGTTTATAGTATAATATTTTTTTTAAACCACTAAATTGCAATATATAAATTATTGGTTGTGTCATATTGTATATTGCTTGGTTTTGTACAATTTTACATGTATTCATGTAATGCTTAAATTAGTTTAAGGAGCTTGAGGAATGTAATCGACATAATATAGGTGAACAAATTTATTTGTGAATTTCAATTTTTTTATTCACATTTTTTACATTTCTACCCATTGGGCGGGGTAATACCAATAAAAACAATAATAAACAATTTTTCAGTTCATATTAACAAAAGTACATATAAAGTACAATAAGGGATTGGTGACGTGTCAACTAATTCGGTGATACATCAGCTAAAACCGCTAATTAATAATAAGGGGTGTGATGGTTTGCATGAAAATTAACATAATTAAATAGATGGATTAGGATAATTCAATTAATATGAGACTGTTTAAAAAAATATTCAAATTTATGGGATGATTTTTTTTCCAAGGTATTCCCAGTACGGAGTTTACATTATATATACTCACTTTCTAGTTTCTACAATATGCATGGTTGGTACTAAGATTGCATATTTTTGTTTAATGGTACCAATTTCAGAAAAAGATTTGGACTTTTTAGATAGTTGTAACTCTTGGGTGTTAAAACATGGTAGGAAGTAGTATATAATTTTTTGAAATAATTAAACCCAAAATAGAATTAGGAGATAATAAGATTTTAGGCCATAAGGATGAGTTATTTCTATTTTGTCTATTATTTTTTGTTTTGATTTTAGGTCCACTACAAAGATGTCGGGCCCAGAAAAGGGCTAAAGCGGGTTGCATGTTATTCAAATGCATCCTTATGGCCCAAAATTGTTAATCTTATCATTCTGATGGTCTCTTTAAAATTTTTATTTTTTATATAATTAAAATAAATATATTCCTTCCACCCCATTATTTATGTCTCACGTTTCTTTTTTGACATTTCAAATAAAAAAATAAACACTTAATAACAATGTGTCAAACCACATCTCGAGGCCAACTGCTAAAATTACGTTGCCCAGTGCTTTGGTACTGTTCTGTCACTCACTCCAATGTGTGTCTTCCCATCAGGGATCCCTCAACCTAATCTTTGGGGTTCGATTTCCCTCCCGGCTCCCTATTCATTTCCTCTATTTCCCTTTGTAAATGTTTGGCTTCGGCTCTTAACAACAAAATGAAAATAAAATAAAGAGAACAAAAATAAAAATACAGTACAATTGTTTTGGAAAGAAACATTAGTTACCGAATTTTTCAGTTGCTAACATATATTTCTTTAGGAAATGACAATAGGAAAAATAAAGACTCTCGAACTATTAAGAGAAAGTGAAATAAAATTGAAGATAAGAAGATGTAGGGTCTCCGATGGGAAGGCACACATTGGTGTGACACAGGAGTACTGAGGCATTAAGCAACCTCATTTTAACATTTGGCCTCGATATATGGTTTGACACATTGTTATTAAATGGTTATTTTTTATTCGGGCGGACGAAAAATTAAAGTTGGACATAAATAATGGAATGGAAGGAATATTATATTTTAATTAAAAAAAAAACTCAAACAAGTCATCAGAAGGATGCAATTTCCAATTTTGGATCATAAGGATATGTTTGAACAATACGCAGCCGGCTTTTACCCTTTTCTAAGCTCGACATCCTTGTAATCGCCAAATTCTAAATGAAAAAATAATGGTCAAAATCTGGAAATGACTTATTCTGATAGTCTAAAAAAAATTATCATATCTTGAATTAATAACTACAATTTCCGCCTTCTTTTGAGTCATATAAACAGAATATTAATTGACCACTTGTGCAATTAATTACATATAGACGTCGACATATATAATGGATTATACTATATAGAGGGAGAATTATTGCATGCAAGTGTTCTTATTCTAACAAGGCTCTTGCCATGGATCGATTGTTTGCCAAGTTGGTCCTCGGATGGAGTTTGGAAGGAGAGGGGCCAAGTAATAAAAATAAACTAAAAGATAAGGGAATTTTCGAAAGAAGGGGACTAAGTAAATCCAAGGGAAGTGAGATTTACCCAAGACAAATGGATTTCATGGTGCATCTTCCAATAGGGCCATTGAAGCAAATTCCAATCTTCAATGGTGTGGGTCAACCGAGTGGTAAACACACAAATTGTTGAGAGCACCGTGGGTAGTCTCAAGGAGAAATATGACTTTGATTAATGCAAAAGGGTTTGTCAAAATATCAAAGTGAATACAATACTTGGGGACCTCATATATATAGAGGAAGCCCATAACACTAAATTAAACAACCCTAGCAGTGTTTTCAACAATTCGGATACAAGAAAATATTAAACTGTAAAGGCTGTGTCGCTAGCCATGGTCGTGTCGCGATGCTGCCCTCGCGACAGGGATGATTCTGCATGTGGGAAGTGATCTGGAGTGGCCGTGTCGTGAGAGAGGACTGTGGCGCGAGACACTGGACAGCGACAGGGGTGGAGACTCGCGACAGGTTCCTTCTGGACTCAGTTCATTCACCTCGTGGCGCCAGACATGCCCGGTCGCGAGTGCCTAGCGTCAGGGGCTTCGCGACAGGGGTCTCGAGACTGGGACTCTCCACGTGTCGCTAGACGGGGCCAGTTGCGAGGCGAGGTTTCACGACACAGGTCCTTGGTTCGCGACAGGGAGCTTGTTTCGCGACTGGTGAAGAAACTCCTCCAACTTTCATCCGGCTGGGGCCCACTGAGTCCGGCGACACTGTTCCGACGTTGACCGGCGCCGGTGACTTTTCCGGCAAAATTCCGACCAACTTCCGGCGACTTCGACGGAGCTCCGGCGGCGACGGCGGCTACGGCTGTGGGGCCTTCCGTTGACCTCCTTATGCTGTTTGGATCTGTCTGTGCATCAGGAGGTCTCCTTCCTTCCGGATTTAGTTGGACAGGGTGGATCCCAAATTAATGAGATCCGGTCCCTCTCGGTATTCTCCCGCCTGCATTATCAGCTTTAATCTGGGCTCCTTTTTCGGTTCCAGTTTATCTGCTTCCTGAAATAAAAACAAAGAAACAGAATTAATGAAATTCTTTATTCGTGCCTTCGAAACCGGCCCTTCCGAAAATAGGGAATCATGATGCCATGTGTCATGACATCCATGTCATCCCTACCCCCTTGGGGAGTTTGATCCATCAACCGATCAGCTTCAAACTCCTCATCCCGTTCGTATAGTGAAAGATCTACAACATTGAAGGTAGGAAGAACATTGTAACGAGAAGGCAGTTCAATCCTGTAAGCGTTTTCGTTGATCTTTTCTAGCACTTTGAATGGCCCATCTCCGCGGGGAGCGAGTTTCCCATTTCTTTGGGTCGGGAACCTCTCCTTTCGGAGATGTACCCAAACCCAATCTCCTGGTTTGAGGATCAGCTTCTTCCGGCCTCGATTGGCGTATTTGGCATAGCTCTCGGCAGCTTTCGCTAGACTTTCACGCACGTCTTTGTGTAGGTTCTTGATCGCTGTGGCCCTGTCCCTGCCATTGAAATTAAGATGCTCACTACAAGTTAGTGGCAGGAGATCGACTGGGGTCAGTGGATTAAAACCATACACAACTTCGAAAGGAGATACATGAGTGGCACTATGGACATGTCTGTTATATGCAAACTCTATGTGTGGCAGACATTCGTCCCAGCTTTTCGAGTTGGAGGATGTGATAATTCTGAGCAGATTGCCCAACACTCTGTTGATTGCCTCCGTTTGACCATCAGTCTGAGGATGGTATGATGTCGAGAACAATAGCTGTGTGCCCATCTCTCTCCAGAATCCTTTCCAAAAATAACTCATGAACTTGGTGTCTCTATCCGACAAAATCTTTTTCGGTACTCCATGAAGACGTACCACTTCCTTGAAGAACAGCTTGGCTATATGTCGGGCATCATTGGTCTTTGCACACGGAATAAAATGTGCCATCTTGGAAAAACGATCTACTACCACAAAGATTGAATCCTTGGCTCTGGCAGTCCGTGGTACCCCAAGTACAAAGTCCATGGAGATGTCCAGCCAGGGTCCTTGAGGCACAGGCAACGCTTGGTATAAACCGTGAGGCTTCACAGTTGATTTGGCCTTCAGACAGACCAAACACTTAGCGATGAATCAGAAACCTGCTTCTGCATTCCTGGCCAGTAAAATCTTTCAGAAAGTACTCCTATAGTTGCATGCTTCCCAAAATGTCCCATGAGGTCTCCCCCGTGAGCTTCCTGGATCAGCAACTCCCTAATGGATCCTCTTGGAATGCACAATCTGTTACCGAATTAAAGAAATCCATGTAGGCGGCAGTACTCCTTGTACCCCTTCTGTTCTGTCAGTGTAATACCCGTAAATTTTAGAATATAAAAATAGGAATTAATCCAATAGGAGAGAAGGTTTTGTTTCCGACAACCCGTAGAAGCGGAAATGCACGGAAGTCAAAGGACGACGAATTAGAACCCGACGGACCAAAACCGACGGTCTTAAGATTTCAAGCATGAAATCGAATTGAGACGGAATAAATTTATGATGAGAAGCATAATCCGAAAATGACCCGGAAAATCGAATGCGGAAACGTGGAAGGATAGAAGTCCGAAAGAGAGGAGAAAAAGACCCGACGGATCGGATCGCACGGACCCGCCCGGACCGCAGTCCAGGCGGGGACCGCGCGCTGGCCGGGCGGGGTTTGGCCAAAAGGCGCGCCAACCCCGCGTGGCTCCACAGGATTTGGCAAGTTGCGCGTTTTCGGCGATTTCTTACCATAATTCGACCCCCCGACTTTGGAAAGCGGATTTTGGACGGGGGAAGGTGAATTAGGTCGAAGGAGGGCTGATTCCCACTCCATTTGTCAGCCTCCATTCACCCTAGAGCTCTCCCAAACTCTCTCCAAAGCCAAAACACCTTCCGGCGACTTCCCGACGACTTTCCGATCACTTCCCGGCGACGAAAACCGACGGAGGAGGCGTGGAATACAAGATCCTCAGTGTTCTAAACTGTGGTAAGTCGTCCATAGGTTTCCATTTAAGTTTTTGAACCCGAAAACTCGATCTAACATTGGATTTCTTCTTCCGATTTGAAATCGTGGCCAAAGTCGGAAGCTTGACGTTGAGGAGATCCGTTCGTAGCAAATTTGGACGAGCCCGGCGACCCTAGGACGACCAAAACACCCTATCACTGTAAGTTGAGCCTTCCATATCAATACGGGTGGTTTAGGGGCGTCCGGTATAGTCGTAATGCAACGAAACGTAAAAACCGAAATTAAAAACCCCAATACGCGCAGTTTTTGAAATCTGTCTAAAACTCATATTTCGAGGATTCAATCCGGGAAACTCAAAACTAGACTTTTAATCCTAACACATAAATCTAGGTTGTGTAAAAATTTCAGACATTTTCGTTAATATTTGCTATTTTAAATCGCATGGAAAAGAAACTGTTTTGACAAAACGTGTTTGAAATCTGCCTATGAACATGTCCGAACTTAGTGAGTCTGTTTCTATATTTTGTAGTCCGATTTGATCTTTACAATCTAAATGAAAGTTGTAGATAATCATGTCTAGTATATGTGGTTAAAATTTCAGAATTTTTGGAGTCCGTTTGATATGTCAAAAAGCCAATTTTCCGAACTGTGACAAATCTGCTTCGGGACAGTAAACTGTTTCCGCATTGAACTCGATTTTTGACATGTTTCCTCAACTTATTTCGAGAAAGTTAAAACACGAAAGTTGTTCGTTAGGGTGTTTTGCATAGATTGTGAAATTGTCAGATTTTTCGGACTAAAACCGAATTTTTAAATTGAAAAGGCGTAAACTGTGACGCCAAATTACTTTTAAATCGAAGGATTTTGAAATTTCGAAACGAACGATCGAAGATTTGAAATACGATACATCTATACTTTTGAAAAACCCCGATACATTAAATCTAAACGATACATGAGATACATAGGTGGAGGGTGAGTGCTCTGCAGGGTGCCCCTCTAGCCTTTCTCTTCGGGCCTATAATGGACGAGAGAATTTGATGAGATATTACGCCAATCGGGGGGAGATACATGGCCTACTCTCTCGGGTTGTCCGTATGGATTTCCCGAGGCTCCGGAGTGGTACTGGGTATGGCAGATACGGCTGCGGCCGCCGGATCCCCGGCTAAACGAGATACTTACGAAACGGCTGCGGCCGCCGGATCACCGGCTATACAAAACACTGAGAAATGGTTACGTAACGGGGAAATAAAAGATTTAATATTTTTAAGTATTTATTTATTTTCGCATGTCTTTAAATTATGCATTTAAATTATGTCTTTAAATTTCATATCATGACTAAATTGTTATTGTGGATTAAATGCATGTTCAAGTACACAATTAAAATATTATTTCCTTTAAATTTTGTGAATGCATGTTAGGAGTGAAATTTTAAATTATCTAATTTAATCCCTTTATTGCTATGTTAGAATCGACTTACTCAGTATTTTATATACTGATAAAATTGTTGTTTTCTCTTTTCTTTTCAGAGTATGAAGATAATGCATGAGCATATGCATTGGGGGATGGAAAAACTTTAACATTGTTTTTATTGCTTTTATGATACTTGCATAACGGGCATGTAAATCCCGAGTTTTGGCCATGTCGGCCCACTTTACATTTTTCCGCTGCGATATATTATTACTACTACTATATGTATGGATGATACTTAATATTATTTTTAAATAGATTCCGGACTTGTTTTTAATCCTTTTTGCAATACCTATAGCCTTGCATCTCTTTGGCAAGCTCGGAGAATCCGTGTCTTGCTAGAGAGATATGGCGGTGACATCCCGGCCTGGGTTATCAAATCCGGGGTGTTACAAGTTGGTATCAGAGCCAGGTTTATTTTAAAGCTACTATTATTATTTTTTTAAAATATTTTGAACTAAGTATTATTTTTAAATTTATTATTATCATTATTATTTTTAAGACTACTAGTGTTATTATTTTAGCCCAAAATTTGAGCCCAAAAATTTTCCTATCCAATTAGTGTAATATTTTGAGCCCAAAGGGGGTTAAACTATTTTGACCCAATAATTATTTATTATAAGCCCAACCATCTCGGCCCAAATACCCATGCTTTTACTTCTTAAGTCCAAATTCTTATTTTTGGCCAATATAGAGGCCCAATTTTTTTTTAGTTACTTAAAACCATGATAAATTTTAAATTTAAAAGACATTAAATTAATTTCGGGGGGATTGCATGTGCATATTCATGTAGATTTAAATTCCTGCATATCCTGACTTTTATTCGAAACATGTCCTGACTCTAACCTCCTTGTTGACATTAGATGGACGCCTCAAACGCGAACATGATCAACCTACTAATGAGGTTGATTGAAGCATACCTCGAATCTCCTCAAAACGTGAACAACTTCAGACTAAGGGTAGAACAAATGGGAGCTAACCTGGGCCACCTAACTAATCTGGGCCAAGCAGGGCATCAAGATATAACCCAACTCCAAATCCAAATCAATGAACTCCAGACCCGCGAGACTGAACTTCTGACCCAGATTGATGACGTAGAAACCCAAGTAGGGGTCGTGGGACATCAACTGCATCATCTGAAGGATGATCTACTTCCACCTGCCCCTCTCGACCTGGGGACTCCTCCTGCAGCTAGCCCCGTTGTTGATCCTGTTGCTGTCCCTACAGCCGCCCAACCTTCAGTTGTTGTCGTTGCTCCTGCCCCGGCCGCTGGGCCCAACTGGCCAGCGAGCCCAGTATTCCATGGACCCCTTGGCTGGGGTACCATTGAGGAGTCGAGCGATGAGGATGATCCCATGGAGGACCCAACCACCTACACTCCCTCAGCTTAGAGATCTTTTATCGCAATCTTTCTACTATTACCGTTCCTATTTTCCGAAACTATTCATATCCTTGTGATTCCTACAGCTTGTATCAAATAACGTTTTCTACTGAGCAATAAAATACAAGCATTTATGCTATATTCTACTTCCATTATCCATAGTGCCCACATATATATATGTATGCACATATTTAAAACCGCCTTCCATATCCAAACGTATGGTGGGGGACCCAACAGAACAAAGGTACAAGGTATTAATAAGCAAACAACACATATAAATGTCAATCAAACGGGAGTACCTCGAACCCTAAAACCTGAAATCCCAAGTCATCAATTAACCACAATTCTAGAGTTAACAACCGAAACAGATAATCATGGAGTAACACAACAAAAGCACAACCTACGAAACACGGAAACGGAAATCATCGTCTTACAGTCTCATAAGGAAACTACTTCTACTACGCACCCTAAGAGTACCGTAAAAACAAGGGTCACTGATCAGGAGGCGGGAACTGGCGACGCATGTAGTCGTCCATCTGACGCATGTAGCCATACATGTCAGTCATGGTGGCCTGCTGCTCCGCCTGTCTCATAGTGAGCATGTCCATACGATCCTGATAGAGATCCATCCTAGCATCCAAGGCATCGTAACGAGCCTGCCCAGCTGCAAACCTGGCGTCCATACCTATACGAATCTCCTGCATCATCTGGAGCATCCGCGCCATGTCCTAACCCGGCGGCGGAACCACACCCCGCTGTGGGACCACAGGAGGAGGAGGAGGTGGCTGCTCGGAAGAGACAACTAAAATCAAACCACCATCCTCAGGCTGCGGGCGCAGTATGGCCCGAGGTGCTCCACGACGCAAGGCACTGCGTCGAGCGGTGTAAGTCGGAATACGGTAGTGCTCGCCCGCCGCTAAAGGATAGGGGTCCGTCTCGGGAGAGGTACGGATCCCCTGGGCAGCACATAGCCCACAAATGAGGTGTGCGTGAGTAATCACCCTACTCCCTCGCCCTCGTCGTAAGCCCCTCAAGTTGTCCGCAATGCAAGCTCCCACATTCACTCTACCGCCCCGGGCGATAAAGCAAACAGTCTCAAAGACATGGTCTATGACGATATGACTCCGGGTGATCGGCCGAACGCGTCCTAACCAAAGCTGAGCAAGCACACGCCAAGGAGCATCCAAAGACTTCAGCCGCAACTCGTGGGGGTACCCATTCTGCGGGGGTACCTCGGTACACAAGACACCCCAGGCAGGAGCATAAAGCCGGCCCTCTGGCTGTGGACGGAACGCGCCATCGTCGGGCAAACCAAAATAGATGTTGATCGCCCGGGCACTGAAGTCTAGGTAGCGACCGCGAACCCAGACTCGAGAAAGGTCGTCGTCTACCCCAAGACCGCTGATGTTGGCGATAACCTCCATAGCTAGATAGCTGGAGGCAACGCCATCGGGATGACGTGCAAGACCGGTCCACTGGAGATGCCCCAAAAGTGCACTGATCCGGTCATCACCCATATAATCGGGGAACAAGCCTCGCTCGGGAACATAAGCCCTGTTTCGACGAAGCTCGTCGAAATAGAAGTTCTGGGCAGCCATCGTCGAAAACCGGAACCTATCATGTCGGCGAGGACGCACCTCGTTAGGGAGATCTCTGAGCCTCGGCTCCCGCTCCTCGTCCTCCTCGGACTCACTGTCGTCACTATCCGGCATCACTGGGACGGCAGTACTAGGACCGGCTGCATCACGTCGGGTAGCTCGTCTCTTGGCCCCCGGAAGGACAATAAGGAACGCCAAGATGAACCACAGGAAGAGCAACATCCTGCGAACACCCAATACCAATTGTTAGACTAATGACCCACACACGGAACAACATCAAATATATATACATAATCCCAGCGGGAGAAATCTAAGAAAGCCTCGAACTTAATAGTTACTAATACATACCAGAAGATAACCAAACCAATGATTGTACCCAAACAAATTCGGAAACCCATTGCGACATTTCGTCGGACATCTTTTATGCGCATTATATTAAGTTCAAAAAAAAAATTGCTTGTAAACACATGGCAATTAACCACAAGACCAACCAACTATTTAAACAGCGACTCATAATCACAAGGCGTTACCAACCAATACCAATGCAACCACTTGCATACCTATAATACCGACAAAATCAAAGACTTCATATTTTTCCTAAAAATCCAAATTCTAACAAGAAATCCCCCAACCTAAGTATATATTATCACACCAATACTTCTTAAACAATAGAAATGGCACCAAAGTACTATATAAACTCACAAATTCGCAAGAATCAAGTCGAATTTTCAAATCCCCAATTTATATGCCAAAACCCTAATTTCGCAATCTACCCAAATTCTAACAAATCAATGCATAAAAATTGAAATTGACAAGCTAAAATAGAATATACATACCTTACAAAGAGAAATCGGAGTCGAAACCGGAAGAATCTGAGCACGGAAGAACGAAATCGAGAGGAAGTTGGGAGGAATTTCGGAAATGAGAGGGACGAAATGGCTCGCGCGGGGCGCGAGCCCTATTTCTTCCCACTGGTGGCGCCGCGCGGTGGCCGGGCGCTAAAGCCCCTAACCCCGCGCGGGACGCGGAAAATGAAAAAAAAAAAAATTTCTTTCGATTTTCTTTTCCTATTTATTTACTCATCCCCTGCTCCACACTATACGACTGGACCAGTGAGTGTGATTCCGCATTCCAAGAATTGAAGAAACGACTTACCACAGCGCCGGTGTTGGCATTACCGTCGGAGGATGGAGACTTCGAGGTGTACAGCGACGCCTCGAAGGAAGGATTGAGATGCGCGCTAATGCAAGCTCGAAGGGGTATAGCACACGAATCACGTCAATTAAAGCAACACGAGGAGAACTATCCGATGCACGACTTAAAACTAGCCGCAGTCGTGTTCGCTTTAAAGATATGGATGCACTATATGGACGTAAATGCCAAAGTCCCTTGAGCTGGGAAAAGAGCGAGATGACTATGGTAATTGGACCGCAACTTGTTGAGGACATGGCTCAACAAGTCAAAATAATCCAAGGAAAGATGAGAGCCGCGCAAGACCGGCAAAAGAGCTATGCCGACGTGAGACGGCAAGATTTGGAATTCCAAATAGGCGATAAGGTCATGTTAAAGGTATCACCGATGAAGGGTGTGATGCGCTTTGGCAAGCGGGGAAAATTGAGCCCACGGTACATAGGACCATACGAGATCCTAGAAAGAGTGGGGAATCTTGCATACCGACTAGCATTACCGCCACAATTTGCTCGTGTCCGCGACGTGTTCCACGTCTCACAACTGAAGAAATACGTCCATGATCCGACCCACGTACTCCAACCAGAGGAAATTGAGCTAGACGATGACTTAAGCTACGAAGAAATTCCGGTGCGAATACTCGACAAGAAGGAGAGGGTAACAAGGAATAAGACCGTGAGAATGGTTAAGGTTCTTTGGTCTAACCACGAAGCCGAGACAGCAACGTGGGAGCTAGAAGCAGACATGAAGGATCGTTACCCAACCCTATTCCAAGACAGTGCAACAACAGTTATGGGGGCATAACTGTAATCTTAAGAGGGGGAGGATGTGACAACCCGAGTAATTCTGGATATTTTGTACGAATACTTTGTACCCCAACCCGAGTAATTCCGGATATTTTGTACGAATACTTTGTACCCCAAATAAACAACTTCAAATTGTTTTGAACTACGTAATGACTTGATCCCTTCACGGGGTACGTAAGCAACTCGAAAATTTCAATTCTGGGTTCAGTCAAATAATAACAAACAACGACACACAATAATACAATCGCTTAATCAAACAATTCCCGAACTCGCGAGAGGATGAAGTGCAACTTCGAGGACGAAGTTGGTTCTTAAGGGGGGTAGACTGTAATACCCGTAAATTTTAGAATATAAAAATAGGAATTAAATCCAATAGGAGAGAAGGTTGTTTCCGAGAACCCGTAGACGCGGAAATGCACGGAAGTCAAAGGACGACGAATTAGAACCCGACGGACCAAAACCGACGGTCTTAAGATTTCAAGCATGAAATCGAATTGAGACGGAATAAATTTATGATGAGAAGCATAATCCGAAAATGACCCGGAAAATCGAGCGCGGAAACGTGGAAGGATAGAAGTCCGAAAGAGAGGAGAAAAAGACCCGACGGATCGGATCGCACGGACCCGCCCGGACCGCAGTCCAGGCGGGGACCGCGCGCTGGCCGGGCGGGGTTTGGCCAAAAGGCGCGCCAACCCCGCGTGGCTCCACAGGATTTGGCAAGTTGCGCGTTTTCGGCGATTTCTTACCATAATTCGACCCCCCGACTTTGGAAAGCGGATTTTGGACGGGGGAAGGTGAATTAGGTCGAAGGAGGGGTGATTCCCACTCCATTTGTCAGCCTCCATTCACCCTAGAGCTCTCCCAAACTCTCTCCAAAGCCAAAACACCTTCCGGCGACTTCCCGACGACTTTCCGATCACTTCCCGGCGACGAAAACCGACGGAGGAGGCGTGGAATACAAGATCCTCAGTGTTCTAAACTGTGGTAAGTCGTCCATAGGTTTCCATTTAAGTTTTTGAACCCGAAAACTCGATCTAACATTGGATTTCTTCTTCCGATTTGAAATCGTGGCCAAAGTCGGAAGCTTGACGTTGAGGAGATCCGTTCGTAGCAAATTTGGACGAGCCCGACGACCCTAGGACGACCAAAACACCCTATCACTGTAAGTTGAGCCTTCCATATCAATACGGGTGGTTTAGGGGCATCCGGTATAGTCGTAATGCAACGAAACGTAAAAACCGAAATTAAAAACCCCAATACGCGCAGTTTTTGAAATCTGTCTAAAACTCATATTTCGAGGATTCAATCCGGGAAACTCAAAACTAGACTTTTAATCCTAACACATAAATCTAGGTTGTGTAAAAATTTCAGACATTTTCGTTAATATTTGCTATTTTAAATCGCATCGAAAAGAAACTGTTTTGACAAAACGTGTTTGAAATCTGCCTATGAACATGTCCGAACTTAGTGAGTCTGTTTCTATATTTTGTAGTCCGATTTGATCTTTACAATCTAAATGAAAGTTGTAGATAACCATGTCTAGTATATGTGGTTAAAACTTCAGAATTTTTGGAGTCCGTTTGATGTGTCAAAAAGCCAATTTTCCGAACTGTGACAAATCTGCTTCGGGACAGTAAACTGTTTCCGCATTGAACTCGATTTTTGACATGTTTCCTCAACTTATTTCGAGAAAGTTAAAACATGAAAGTTGTTCGTTAGGGTGTTTTGCATAGACTGTGAAATTTTCAGATTTTTCGGACTAAAACCGAATTTTTAAATTGAAAAGGCGTAAACTGTGACGCCAAGTTACTTTTAAATCGAAGGATTTTGAAATTTCGAAACGAACGATCGAAGATTTGAAATACGATACATCTATACTTTTGAAAAACCCCGATACATTAAATCTAAACGATACATGAGATACATAGGTGGAGGGTGAGTGCTCTGCAGGGTGCCCCTCTAGCCTTTCTCTTCGGGCCTATAATGGACGAGAGAATTTGATGAGATATTACGCCAATCGGGGGGAGATACATGGCCTACTCTCTCGGGTTGTCCGTATGGATTTCCCGAGGCTCCGGAGTGGTACTGGGTATGGCAGATACGGCTGCGGCCGCCGGATCCCCGGCTAAACGAGATACTTACGAAACGGCTCCGGCCGCCGGATCACCGGCTATACAAAACACTGAGAAATGGTTACGTAACGGGGAAATAAAAGATTTAATATTTTTAAGTATTTATTTATTTTCGCATGTCTTTAAATTATGCATTTAAATTATGTCTTTAAATTTCATATCATGACTAAATTGTTATTGTGGATTAAATGCATGTTCAAGTATACAATTAAAATATTATTTCCTTTAAATTTTGTGAATGCATGTTAGGAGTGAAATTTTAAATTATCTAATTTAATCCCTTTATTGCTATGTTAGGACCGACTTACTCAGTATTTTATATACTGATAAAATTGTTGTTTTCTCTTTTCTTTTCAGAGTATGAAGATAATGCATGAGCATATGCATTGGGGGATGGAAAAACTTTAACATTGTTTTTATTGCTTTTATGATACTTGCATAACGGGCATGTAAATCCCGAGTTTTGGCCATGTCGGCCCACTTTACATTTTTCCGCTGCGATATATTATTACTACTACTATATGTGTGGATGATACTTAATATTATTTTTAAATAGATTCCGGACTTGTTTTTAATCCTTTTTGCAATACCTATAGCCTTGCATCTCTTTGGCAAGCTCGGAGAATCCGTGTCTTGCTAGAGAGATGTGGCGGTGACATCCCGGCCTGGGTTATCAAATCCGGGGTGTTACAAGTTCGTATCAGAGCCAGGTTTATTTTAAAGCTACTATTATTATTTTTTTAAAATATTTTGAACTAAGTATTATTTTTAAATTTATTATTATCATTATTATTTTTAAGACTACTAGTGTTATTATTTTAGCCCAAAATTTGAGCCCAAAAATTTTCCTATCCAATTAGTTTAATATTTTGAGCCCAAAGGGGGTTAAACTATTTTGACCCAATAATTATTTATTATAAGCTCAACCATCTCGGCCCAAATACCCATGCTTTTACTTCTTAAGTCCAAATTCTTATTTTTGGCCAATATAGAGGCCCAATTTTTTTTTAGTTACTTAAAACCATGATAAATTTTAAATTTAAAAGACATTAAATTAATTTCGGGGGGATTGCATGTGCATATTCATGTAGATTTAAATTCCTGCATATCCTGACTTTTATTCGAAACATGTCCTGACTCTAACCTCCTTGTTGACATTAGATGGCCGCCTCAAACGCGAACATGATCAACCTACTAATGAGGTTGATTGAAGCATACCTCGAATCTCCTCAAAACGTGAACAACTTCAGACTAAGGGTAGAACAAATGGGAGCTAACCTGGGCCACCTAACTAATCTGGGCATAGCAGGGCATCAAGATATAATCCAACTCCAAATCCAAATCAATGAACTCCAGACCCGCGAGACTGAACTTCTGACCCAGATTGATGACGTAGAAACCCAAGTAGGGGTCGTGGGACATCAACTGCATCATCTGAAGGATGATCTACTTCCACCTGCCCCTCTCCTGGGGACTCCTCCTGCAGCTAGCCCCGTTGTTGATCCTGTTGCTGTCCCTATAGCCGCCCAACCTTCAGTTGTTGTCGTTGATCCTGCCCCGGCCGCTGGGCCCAACTGGCCAGCGAGCCCAGTATTCCATGGACCCCTTGGCTGGGGTACCATTGAGGAGTCGAGCGATGAGGATGATCCCATGGAGGACACAACCACCTACACTCCCTCAGCTTAGAGACCTTTTATCGCAATCTTTCTACTATTACCGTTCCTATTTTCCGAAACTATTCATATCCTTGTGATTCCTACAGCTTGTATCAAATAATGTTTTCTACTGAGCAATAAAATACAAGCATTTATGCTATATTCTACTTCCATTATCCATAGTGCCCACATATATATATGTATGCACATATTTAAAACCGCCTTCCATATCCAAACGTATGGTGGGGGACCCAACAGAACAAAGGTACAAGGTATTAATAAGCAAACAACACATATAAATGTCAATCAAACGGGAGTACCTCGAACCCTAAAACCTGAAATCCCAAGTCATCAATTAACCACAATTCTAGAGTTAACAACCGAAACAGATAATCATGGAGTAACACAACAAAAGCACAACCTACGAAACACGGAAATGGAAATCATCGTCTTACAATCTCATAAGGAAACTACTTCTACTACGCACCCTAAGAGTACCGTAAAAACAAGGGTCACTGATCAGGTGGCGGGAACTGGCGACGCATGTAGTCGTCCATCTAACGCATGTAGCCATACATGTCAGTCATGGTGGCCTGCTGCTCCGCCTGTCTCATAGTGAGCATGTCCATACGATCCTGATAGAGATCCATCCTAGCATCCAAGGCATCGTAACGAGCCTGCCCAGCTGCAAACCTGGCGTCCATACCTATACGAATCTCCTGCATCATCTGGAGCATCCGCGCCATGTCCTGACCCGGCGGCGGAACCACACCCCGCTGTGGGACCACAGGAGGAGGAGGAGGTGGCTGCTCGGAAGAGACAACTAAAATCAAACCACCATCCTCAGGCTGCGGGCGCAGTATGGCCCGAGGTGCTCCACGACGCAAGGCACTGCGTCGAGCGGTGTAAGTCGGAATACGGTAGTGCTCGCCCGCCGCTAAAGGATAGGGGTCCGTCTCGGGAGAGGTACGGATCCCCTGGGCAGCACATAGCCCACAAATGAGGTGTGCGTGAGTAATCACCCTACTCCCTCGCCCTCGTCGTAAGCCCCTCAAGTTGTCCGCAATGCAAGCTCCCACATTCACTCTACCGCCCAGGGCGATAAAGCAAACAGTCTCAAAGACATGGTCTATGACGATATGACTCCGGGTGATCGGCCGAACGCGTCCTAACCAAAGCTGAGCAAGCACACGCCAAGGAGCATCCAAAGACTTCAGCCGCAACTCGTGGGGGTACCCAGTCTGCGGGGGTACCTCGGTACACAAGACACCCCAGGCAGGAGCATAAAGCCGGCCCTCTGGCTGTGGACGGAACGCGCCATCGTCGGGCAAACCAAAATAGATGTTGATCGCCCGGGCACTGAAGTCTAGGTAGCGACCGCGAACCCAGACTCGAGAAAGGTCGTCGTCTACCCCAAGACCGCTGATGTTGGCGATAACCTCCATAGCTAGATAGCTGGAGGCAACGCCATCGGGATGACGTGCAAGACCGGTCCACTGGAGATGCCCCAAAAGTGCACTGATCCGGTCATCACCCATATGATCGGGGAACAAGCCTCGCTCGGGAACATAAGCCCTGTTTCGACGAAGCTCGTCGAAATAGAAGTTCTGGGCAGCCATCGTCGAAAACCGGAACCTATCATGTCGGCGAGGACGCACCTCGTCAGGGAGATCTCTGAGCCTCGGCTCCCGCTCCTCGTCCTCCTCGGACTCACTGTCGTCACTATCCGGCATCACCGGGACGGCAGTACTAGGACCGGCTGCATCACGTCGGGTAGCTCGTCTCTTGGCCCCCGGAAGGACCATAAGGAACGCCAAGATGAACCACAGGAAGAGCAACATCCTGCGAACACCCAATACCAATTGTTAGACTAATGACCCACACACGGAACAACATCAAATATATATACATAATCCCAACGGGAGAAATCTAAGAAAGCCTCGAACTTAATAGTTACTAATACATACCAGAAGATAACCAAACCAATGATTGTACCCAAACAAATTCGGAAACCCATTGCGACATTTCGTCGGACATCTTTTATGCGCATTATATTAAGTTCAAAAAAAAAATTGCTTGTAAACACATGGCAATTAACCACAAGACCAACCAACTATTTAAACAGCGACTCATAATCACAAGGCGTTACCAACCAATACCAATGCAACCACTTGCATACCTATAATACCGACAAAATCAAAGACTTCATATTTTTCCTAAAAATCCAAATTCTAACAAGAAATCCCCCAACCTAAGTATATATTATCACACCAATACTTCTTAAACAATAGAAATGGCACCAAAGTACTATATAAACTCACAAATTCGCAAGAATCAAGTCGAATTTTCAAATCCCCAATTTATATGCCAAAACCCTAATTTCGCAATCTACCCAAATTCTAACAAATCAATGCATAAAAATTGAAATTGACAAGCTAAAATAGAATATACATACCTTACAAAGAGAAATCGGAGTCGAAACCGGAAGAATCTGAGCACGGAAGAACGAAATCGAGAGGAAGTTGGGAGGAATTTCGGAAATGAGAGGGACGAAATGGCTCGCGCGGGGCGCGAGCCCTATTTCTTCCCACTGGTGGCGCCGCGCGGTGGCCGGGCGCTAAAGCCCCTAACCCCGCGCGGGACGCGGAAAATGAAAAAAAAAAAAATTTCTTTCGATTTTCTTTTCCTATTTATTTACTCATCCCCTGCTCCACACTATACGACTGGACCAGTGAGTGTGATTCCGCATTCCAAGAATTGAAGAAACGACTTACCACAGCGCCGGTGTTGGCATTACCGTCGGAGGATGGAGACTTCGAGGTGTACAGCGACGCCTCGAAGGAAGGATTGAGATGCGCGCTAATGCAAGCTCGAAGGGGTATAGCACACGAATCACGTCAATTAAAGCAACACGAGGAGAACTATCCGATGCACGACTTAAAACTAGCCGCAGTCGTGTTCGCTTTAAAGATATGGATGCACTATATGGACGTAAATGCCAAAGTCCCTTGAGCTGGGAAAAGAGCGAGATGACTATGGTAATTGGACCGCAACTTGTTGAGGACATGGCTCAACAAGTCAAAATAATCCAAGGAAAGATGAGAGCCGCGCAAGACCGGCAAAAGAGCTATGCCGACGTGAGACGGCAAGATTTGGAATTCCAAATAGGCGATAAGGTCATGTTAAAGGTATCACCGATGAAGGGTGTGATGCGCTTTGGCAAGCGGGGAAAATTGAGCCCACGGTACATAGGACCATACGAGATCCTAGAAAGAGTGGGGAATCTTGCATACCGACTAGCATTACCGCCACAATTTGCTCGTGTCCGCGACGTGTTCCACGTCTCACAACTGAAGAAATACGTCCATGATCCGACCCACGTACTCCAACCAGAGGAAATTGAGCTGGACGATGACTTAAGCTACGAAGAAATTCCGGTGCGAATACTCGACAAGAAGGAGAGGGTAACAAGGAATAAGACCGTGAGAATGGTTAAGGTTCTTTGGTCTAACCACGAAGCCGAGACAGCAACGTGGGAGCTAGAAGCAGACATGAAGGATCGTTACCCAACCCTATTCCAAGACAGTGCAACAACAGTTATGGGGGCATAACTGTAATCTTAAGAGGGGGAGGATGTGACAACCCGAGTAATTCTGGATATTTTGTACGAATACTTTGTACCCCAACCCGAGTAATTCCGGATATTTTGTACGAATACTTTGTACCCCAAATAAACAAATTCAAATTGTTTTGAACTACGTAATGACTTGATCCCTTCACGGGGTACGTAAGCAACTCGAAAATTTCAATTCTGGGTTCAGTCAAATAATAACAAACAACGACACACAATAATACAATCGCTTAATCAAACAATTCCCGAACTCGCGAGAGGATGAAGTGCAACTTCGAGGACGAAGTTGGTTCTTAAGGGGGGTAGACTGTAATACCGGTAAATTTTAGAATATAAAAATAGGAATTAATCCAATAGGAGAGAAGGTTGTTTCCGAGAACCCGTAGACGCGGAAATGCATGGAAGTCAAAGGACGACGAATTAGAACTCGACGGACCAAAACCGACTGTCTTAAGATTTCAAGCATGAAATCGAATTGAGACGGAATAAATTTATGATGAGAAGCATAATCCGAAAATGACCCGGAAAATCGAGCGCGGAAACGTGGAAGGATAGAAGTCCGAAAGAGAGGAGAAAAACTCGATCTAACATTGGATTTCTTCTTCCGATTTGAAATCGTGGCCAAAGTCGGAAGCTTGACGTTGAGGAGATCCGTTCGTAGCAAATTTGGACGAGCCCGGCAACCCTAGGACAACCAAAACACCCTATCACTGTAAGTTGAGCCTTCCATATCAATACGGGTGGTTTAGGGGCGTCCGGTATAGTCGTAATGCAACGAAATGTAAAAACCGAAATTAAAAACCCCAATACGCGCAGTTTTTGAAATCTGTCTAAAACTCATATTTCGAGGATTCAATCCGGAAAACTCAAAACTAGACTTTTATTATTAACACATAAATCTAGGTTGTGTAAAAATTTCAGACATTTTCGTTAACATTTGCTATTTTAAATCGCATCGAAAAGAAACTGTTTTGACAAAACGTGTTTGAAATCTGCCTATGAACATGTCCGAACTTAGTGAGTCTGTTTCTATATTTTGTAGTCCGATTTCATCTTTACAATCTAAATGAAAGTTGTAGATAATCATGTCTAGTATATGGGGTTAAAATTTTAGAATTTTTGGAGTCCGTTTGATGTGTCAAAAAGCCAATTTTCCGAACTGTGACAAATCTGCTTCGGGACAGTAAACTGTTTCCGCATTGAACTTGATTTTTGACATGTTTCCTCAACTTATTTCGAGAAAGTTAAAACACGAAAGTTTTTCGTTAGGGTGTTTTGCATAGACTGTGAAATTTTCAGATTTTTTGGACTTAAACCGAATTTTTAAATTGAAAAGGCGTAAACTGTGACGCCAAGTTACTTTTAAATCGAAGGATTTTGAAATTTCGAAACGAACGATCGAAGATTTGAAATACGATACATCTATACTTTTGAAAAACCCCGATACATTAAATCTAAACGATACATGAGATACATAAGTGGAGGGTGAGTGCTCTGCAGGGTGCCCCTCTAGCCTTTCTCTTCGGGCCTATAATTGACGAGAGAATTTGATGAGATATTACGCCAATCGGCGGGAGATACATGGCCTACTCTCTCGGGTTGTCCGTATGGATTTCCCGAGGCTCCGGAGTGGTACTGGGTATGGTAGATACGGATGCGGCCGCCGGATAACCGGCTAAACGAGGTACTTACGAAACGGCTGCGGCCGCCGGATCACCGGCTATACAAAACACTGAGAAATGGTTACGTAACGGGGAAATAAAAGATTTAATATTTTTAAGTATTTATTTATTTTCGCATGTCTTTAAATTATGCATTTAAATTATGTCTTTAAATTTCATATCATGACTAAATTGTTATTGTGGATTAAATGCATGTTCAAGTACACAATTAAAATATTATTTCCTTTAAATTTTGTGAATGAATGTTAGGAGTGAAATTTTAAATTATCTAATTTAATCCCTTTATTGCTATGTTAGGATCGACTTACTCAGTATTTTATATACTGATAAAATTGTTGTTTTCTCTTTTCTTTTCAGAGTATGAAGATAATGCATGAGCATATGCATTGGGGGATGGAAAAACTTTAACATTGTTTTTATTGCTTTTATGATACTTGCATAACGGGCATGTAAATCCCGAGTTTTGGCCATGTCGGCCCACTTTACATTTTTCCGCTGCGATATATTATTACTACTACTATATGTGTGGATGATACTTAATATTATTTTTAAATAGATTCCGGATTTGTTTTTAATCCTTTTTGCAATACCTATAGCCTTGCATCTCTTTGGCAAGCTCGGAGAATCCGTGTCTTGCTAGAGAGATGTGGCGGTGACATCCCGGCCTGGGTTATCAAATCCGGGGTGTTACAGTCAGTCTGAAAATTTCTTTAAAGTCTTCGTCAGTGGCATACTGAGACTTGACTTGTTCAAATCCGAATAGCTTGATTGTTGCAAATGATGCCAACGCTAGTCTTCGGGACAACGCATCTGCAACCACATTTTCCTTGCCTTTCTTATACTTGATCACATACGGAAAGGTCTCAATAAAGCTGCTCCATCGGGCATGTCTTTTGCTCAGCTGACCTTGAACCTTGATATGCTTAAGCGTCTCGTCATCAGTATGAATGATGAACTCTTGACCTCGGAGATAGTGCTGCCATGTTCTTAAAGCTTGCACGATAGCATACAATTCCTTGTCATAAGTGGAGTAATTTAGCTGAGCTCCACTGAACTTTTCGCTGTAGTAAGCTATCGGTCGTCCTTCTTGAAGTAACACAGCTCCCATTCCGGTCCCCGATGCATCGCTCTGTACTTCGAATGGCAACTCGAAGTTCGGCAGTCCTAGCACAGGTGCATGGGTCAGCTTGTCCTTAAGCTCATCAAAGGCTTTCTGTTGTGTCGGCCCCCACTTGAACGGATTTTCCTTTTAGAGCAGTGAGGTGATTGGGGCGGCAATCACACTGAATTGAGGGACGAATCTCCTAAAGAATCCGCTTAGACCTAGAAAACTTCTGACTTCATGTACATTAGTCGGCGGTTTCCATTCAGAAACTGCCCTGATCTTTGATTCATCAACCTTAAGCCCATCCTTGCCCACCACAAATCCCAAGAATGTGACCTCCGGAACACAGAAAGTACATTTCTCGAAATTTGCGTACAGTCGCACTTCTCGTAATTTTTTCAAAACCTGTTGAACATGAGCAATGTGATCAGATTCAGTGCAACTATAGACAAGGATATCATCAAAATAAACTATAACAAAATTGCCAATGAATTGTCTCAATGTTTCGTTCATCAAACACATAAAGGTGGATGGTGCATTGGTGAGGCCGAATGGCATAACAAGCCATTCGTAAAGACCGAATCTTGTCTTGAAAGCTGTCTTCCATTCATCTCCAGGTTGCATCCGGATCTGATGGTAGCCATTTTTCAGATCGATCTTCGAAAATAAGCTTGCACCACCAAGTTCATCGAGCATGTCGTCCAACCGTGGAATGGGGTGGCGGTATTTGATGGTGATGGCGTTAACGGCCCTGCAATCGACGCACATCGGCCATTCTCCATTCTTCTTTGGCACCAACAGCACTGGGACTGCACATGGTGATAAACTTTCCCGTACCCAACCTTTTTCAAGCAAAGCTTGCACCTGTCGTTGAATTTCCTTCGTTTCCTCAGGATTCATCCGATAGGCAGGTCGGTTAGGGATAGAGGCTCCGGACATGAAGTCGATTATGTGCTCCACGCCTCGAAGTGGTGGTAATCCAGCGGGCACCTCTTCAGGAAATACATCTTTGTCGTTCAAGCATCATAGCAAAATTTTCAGACAATTCAGGTGCAATATTGGCAGTTTTAGAAATAGATTCATCAGGCTTAATTAAAGCAAGAAAACAGTGACCTGCAAAGTCAGGTTCTAGCGCTGCTTGCTTAAATTCTGTCTTCGTCAGTATCAGACACTGACTTTCATCGTTTGTTTCTGCGGAGGTCTGGCCCACCTTGGCCTTGCCTTTGGCAATGGATTTGGCAAGCTTTTCCGCTTTTGCCATGTTCGCTCTGAGCTTCTCCTGATCAAGTCTTACAAGTTTTACCGGCAGATGCTTAAACAAATAATCCCTTTGTCCATGCTTAAAGTACAAAACATTGGATTTGCTCCTATAAGTGGCATCCTTATCAAATAACCATGGTCGTCCTAACAGCACGTGGCATGCGTTCATCGGAACGACGTCACATAACACTAGACCTGTCAAAACGGGCTTAGCCCGTTGGGCCGGCCCGCCCCGCAAGGTAAAAAATGCGGGGCGGGCTCAACTTTTAGAGGCCCGTTTAGATGCGGGCCTCAACAGGCCCAACCTGCGGCGGGGCGGGCTTTTGCGGGTTAGGCCCGCGCGGGGCGGGCCTACCCGCGGGCTTTCAGTTTTTTTTTTGGATGATGTGCATTTATTGAATTTATTATTCTTTAGTATGAATGTTTAGCATAATGTCATCGAACATTTAAATTATGGAATTGATTTCATGTTGAATTATCTTAATACAAATTATCTGTCCTTTCTAATATTTCCATGTTAATTTTTAAGTTTAAAATTCCTTATTATTCTATTTATTAAAAATTATGTGTGCAGACGATTTTTATTTTTTAAATATAAATTTATAAT
The DNA here is from genome assembly GCA_030278955.1 of Hygrophila difformis. Taxonomy (NCBI): domain Eukaryota; kingdom Viridiplantae; phylum Streptophyta; class Magnoliopsida; order Lamiales; family Acanthaceae; genus Hygrophila; species Hygrophila difformis. The sequence continues at coordinate 46,330,856 of JAOANR010000010.1, forward strand.
TTATGCCCATACAATCTTACCTAATAAAATACTAAATTTAGTGAATTATGTCCAGACAGTTTTACCTAATAAAATATAGAATTAATGAATTATGCTCAGACAGTCTTACATAATACTACTCTAGCAAAGACTTCATCTGTGAGACCTAAAATTTTAATCAGTTCAATCATTAATTATAAAACTTTTGTCACACATATTATATTTTGCAAAATATAATATACTCCTTTAGTATTAAAAATTGAATAATCATAAATTCTTTTAAATAATTATTCAACAAACCCACATTAAAGTAAATAATTCTGCCAATAAATACACACTTACATATTTATAATCATAAATACCAATTATAAATCTCTTTATTTTATTTTTAATATATGCATTAAAAAATACATCCGAATTTTATTTTTTTTACAAATAAAAAAATAATACTATTATTTAAATAAAAAGCCCGTGGGTCGACCCGCATAACCCGCGGCCCGCATGTGGGGCGGGTCGGGCCTCGATATTTTGAGCCCACCACATTTAGGCCCACCCCGTTCAAACCCGCAAAAATGTGGGGGCCCGCACGGGCCGGCCCGTTTCGTCCCGCGGGCCCGTTTCGACACCTCTACATAACACCTTCTCGGAGTAAGTTCCTTTAGTGATGGGAACCCACACCTGTTGGGTGACCTTGGTTTTTCCGCTATTGTTATTCCAATGGAGGAGATATGGCTTCGGATGTTCTTCAACTGGCAGTTGTAGCCTGCAAGGAGTATATAAACTTACAACATTAGTGCAACTGCCGTTGTCAACAATTAAAGTAGTATTATTGCCTAAAATGGTACAACGACAATGAAAGAGATTCTCCCTTTGTTCGTTGTCAGCTGCTTCAGTTCCTCTGTCGGCATTCAATGCTCTCATAGCCACAAGCATGTTGATGTCCTCCTCTTCAGTATAGTCCACCTCTGGATTAGTTGGGTCCTCAATCTGATAGTGTTTTGGACCTTCACCATCATATTCAGGTTCCTCATCAGAATCATAAATCCTGAAGACTCCAGGCTCAACTTCCTGTATAGTCCTTGCTTCATCTCCATTTTCAATAATCGCAATCCTTTTGGGATTGGGACACGCATTCGCATAATGGCCTCTTTTCCCGCGTTTCCAACATGTTACTTCTCTTTGATCCCGTGCAGGTGGATTCTGATTCTGCTCTCTGACTGGTGGTCTATTTCTATCATCTCGGTTGTACTCTCGAAAATTCTTTCCTAATTCAAACCCTCTTGGTCGATCTCGACCTTGATCAGTTCTGTGCGGTTGCTGCTGCTGCGGCGGCTTGTACCCTTGTGGTGGTCGGATTAACCATGGCTTGTTCGGATTGTGAAACTTTTGACAATTTCTTCAACAACGAGTATTTTATAAAATATCCCAAGTTTGAATTTATTAAAAGAAAAGAGTTATGATTCGTGGGAAAGGTCTTTAAGGATATATTTCACTTTTTATTACTCATGTGGGAAACGTTGATTTCAAACGGCGCTGTGGACCTCCCCGGCATGAAACTTTTGACAATTTCCTGCCTTGAAGATCCTTGCCATGAAACTTTTGACAAGTTCCCACTACATGAGTATTTTCTGAAACATAATAATCCTGGTTTTCAATTTTATTTAATGAAACCAATTTATGAAGATGGAGTTGGGATTAGGGATATATTTATAGGTTGTCACGTTTTTATTACTCGTGTTAAGAAACTGTGCCCCCGAAAGCGCACGGTGTCAAAAATTGCAGTAATTTATAGTAAGACCGGATCGTTCGCTGGAGGATGTGCGATAGAAGCACGGCCCACGTCGTTTACTAAGATTTTCCACTCGGTTACTCGATTCAAGTTTTGCAATGGTTTTTAACAACTACTTGACAATAATTTAAACTAGATTGTGAAAGCAGTGAAATATTATTCTACAAAGCATGGTAAATTTAGTCTAAAAAGCGATTAAATTCTATTCTAAGAAAGCGATAAGAATTATGCTAAGATAGCGAATAAAATTACTCTACGAAAGCAGATTTAAAATGTGACAGAAGGGACAGGAAGGAAATAACAAAGATTTGACAAGATTCAGATGAAACATAAGTAAACTTCCATTTTAATACACAGATCTTTGTTTGGGGTAGTTCGTCAGTTAGCAAACTCTCATGCTCTCTACACCGTGTTCCCTTTAACAGATAGGTACTTACAGTAAGAGTTTACATGCTCTTAAGACAACAAATTCTAAGATACCACAGACACATAACTACCCTTGCAATGCACTGCTGAAACTTTTGACAATTTCGTCACACGAGTATTTTCTAAAATATCCCAGGTTAAATTTATTAAATGAAAAGAGTTATGATCCATGGGAAGGGGTTTAAGGATATATTTCACTTTTTATTACTTATGAGGGGAAACTTTGAGTTCAAACGGCGTTATGGACCTCCCCGGCATGAAATCTTTGAAAAATTTCGTGCCTTGAAGATCCTTGCCATGAAACTTTTGACAAGTTCCCACTACATGAGTATTTTCTGAAAAATCATAATCCTGGTGTTCAATTTTATTTAATGAAACCAATTTATGAAGGCGGAGTTGGGATTAGGGATATATTTATAGGTTGTCACGTTTTTATTACTCGTGTTAAGAAACTGTGGCCCGAAAGCGCACGGTGTCAAAAATTGCAGTAATTTATAGTAAGACCGGATCGTTCACTGGAGGATGTGCGATAGAAGCAGGGCCCACGTCGTTTACTAAGATTTTCCACTCGGTTACTCGATTCAAGTTTGTGTTTTAACTATCATCTACTTGACAGAATTTAAACTAAGTATGAAAGCAATTAAAATAAAACAGATAAAATTATTCTATAAAGCGAATCAAATTTAATCTAAGAAAACAATAAAATTATTCTAAGAAAGCGGTAAAATTATTCTAAGAAAGCAGATTTAAAATGAGACAGAAGGGACAGGAAGAAAAGAATAAAGATTGGACAAGATTCAGATGAAACACAATTAAACTTCCATTTTGTTACACAGATCTTTGTTTGGGATAATCCTTCAGTTAGCTAGCTCTCATGTTCTCTATACCATGTTCCCTTTAACAGACAGGTACTTACAGCGAGAGTTTACATGCTCTTAAGAAATCAAAATCTAAGATACCACAGACTCACAACTGCTTTCACACGGCCGTGTAGAGGCATGTTATTCATCTGTGGTGGACAAGCAACACCCGACAAGTCATTAGTTGAAATGCCAAGTACTGCTGTCATTCTCCCATGTCACGCCCAAAGATTCTAATTAAGCCCTGAACTATCCCTTAACTATCAGTCCTAGTAGCAGTTACGCAACTCTCAACACAACCGAGTGACCTCTAAAGAAAGCAGTTAAAAGAAAGCGGTAAAGAAAGCATTTAAAAACCTATCACTCGGAGGTTTTTGAAAGTCTGACCCTGGTAGTAAAAGAAAGCCCCCAGTCAGAATGACCGGATGTGGATCAAGAATTCCCTATTCTCGGTGAACCGCTCGCAGTGTTCACTTCCCGTCGGGTGGTTATGAGATACAAACTAATGAGACGAACTAATAGATTAGTTCGTTCCGAATGCACTCACTCAGGACTCAAAAATAGGCATTGGCAGAAGAGGATAGCAGTTGAAAGGAACTCAACCCTATCTTAGAAAATAACCAAGGCCTATGTATTGTTCCTCTAGAATTATCTATCACACCGTATTTGAATCCAAGTGGACCCCATCTCAGTGTGATATTTAATACCAGATTTCCAACACAAAGCAATTTTGGAAAATAATGAATTTTGAAAACCGTTCCCTAAACAGGTACTAGACTCTCAATTAAAGCACAGATCCTTTCAGTCTAAGTGAGACCTAATCGCTGACTCCGCTTCTAATTTCCCAAAATCAACCCCCAGTCGGATATGAACTAGTCATAACTGAGGAATTTATCCCTTACTCAGATTCGGATTTTATAAATGAATTTTTGTTGGAAATTTATTGTGAGACATCTGATTAAAATCAAGACTCCTGTGTCCAAGGGAAGGATCCCAAAATAATATTGACTACAATATTTACATAATACTATCATGCATAGATTTATAAAGAAGTGTAAACTTAAATAACCCAAAATATAAGGCGGGTTTAGACAGAAGGCGAAACACAGAAATGAAATAGCCGGAGATGAGAAGAGTTTTGGCTAAAGAGATGACAAAATAATTAGGGTTAATTGGATTGCAGTTATCTGTGGTCCAGTTCCCTAATTATTAAGGTGAGATGGTTTTTAGATAGCAGAAGACCTTAACCGACAGTGATCGCTGTCGTCAAGACTTCTACTATCTGTGAAATGAGGGAAAAACCTACATATTTTCTTACTGTGGTACTATTCAAACAGTGTTGATCGACACAATTTGATAGTATTACAGCTCAAAATTTGGGTTTGAAATTAAGATAAAATAAATAGAAACTGTATCCGGATAGGTGTCAGCTGAGCAGCTATTATAATCCCGGATGGACGAACCGCCAAGGCTTCCACCGACCACTATCAGGACCATGCAAAATAACATCTAGTAATTAATATACAGACCATGAGCTAGTTTATCCGTGTGGGAATACCCGCCAACATTAGTCTGTCATATCTCTTACTAGTTGTTTCACACAACACGGGTAAAGACAAAATAAATAAATAAAAGAAAATATTTTTGGGTCATCTTGTATGAGAGACATTGGTTTCTCATGCAAGGTTATGGAATTAAATCCATAATTACTCTTTATGTCTAAATAATCTCTCATTCCATAATTAATTAATTAATCACAGTCCGGATTATATACTTAGATCATTAGAGTTTAATTTTTGTAGAAAAATCTTTTAATGGTCAATTGAACAAAGCTCTTTATATCAAATTAATCATGGGTTGAGATCATTGGATTTCAACCTCAAAATATTAATATAAAGGTTCAATTAATTAATGGGATGAGATGGAGAATAAAAATTTGGCAAAAAGGTGCCAAGCATGATTTCCTGGTCGCGGAACAAGGAGTGTGTCGCGGACCGTGGGTCCGCGACAGGGGTTTAGCGATACAAGGTTAGAAAATCCAATAAGGGTATAATTCCTGGTCGCAGAGCAAGGAATGTGTCGCGGACCGTGGGTTGGCGACAGGGGTTTCGCGACAGAGCCCTTCCAGAATAAAATTACAAGCATTTAGGTCCTCGGTCACTAATCAAGGGTTGTGTCGCGAACCGTGGGTTCGCAACAGGATTGCTTCGCGACCGGGGGTTTTAAAAGATTTTTAACACATGTTCTTTGGCACTCATGTCGCTAAACTGCCCTCATGTCGCTAAACGTGGTTCCGCGGCAGGAAGTGGTTAGCGACATGGGTGTGTTCAGGACACATGTCAGAAAAGTAAAGTGGAACAGTAGCATGCATTGTGCGTGATCTCACCCATTTCAGATTCAAAAGTTAAACTAAGCTGAAAATAACCAAACAAAATTTGAATCTAGCTAGAACATGCCTCATAAAAAGGAAAAACAGAACAAGATTTAAAATAAAGCTAACCCTAATCAAGGTTTGATCACTCTCACACATGCGACATCATCCATAAGAAAATCACCAAACAGTGATATAAAATGGAAAATGAAGGTCAAATGACCAAAAGAAAAGGGAAACAGTAAAAGATCCATGGGGTGTGAAACCCATTTCATGATTTTTGGGACACATTTCAAGAATATTCTCCCATTTTATTAGTGGGTTTGCTAATACCCATCATTTGGATATTACGAAACCCTAAATAAAGCTTAAAACAAGAACTGAAGGTTTAGACACTGGCTACTTAAACCTTAAATGCTAGAAGCAACAGTAAATGAACTACTAACTAAGTTATACTAGTGCATAAATTAAATAATACAAAAAAACTACCTAAACTAAACTAAACTAAAACTAAGAAGAACCCTAGAACTGATCTCCAACACTTGTCTTCAAGAGTGATTTTTCTAACCTCCTAGCACATAGGGATCACCATCTATTTATAGAAGTGAAACCTTAGGCCCAAGGGCCTTGATTCCGAGGCCCATGTCGCAAGACATCACACACATCACAACTCCTGGCGCGGAACCACGCAGTGTGGCGTGGAGTGAGGTTGCATGTCGCAAAGCTTCACGACTGGGTCTTGGTCCTTTATGGGTGTGTCTGTGTCGCTAAACCAGGGACCGCGACCGGGGTTCCTTGACTGGAAGCATGGCTTGGTCTCCAAGGCGTTTGTGGCGCTAATCATCTGTGTCGCTAGGCCATGCTCCGCGACAGGGGGCTAGCGACAGGAGGTTCCCAGACTGGTCTCTTCTTCATGTTGCATGTTGTGTCGCTAAACCCTCCTGTGTCGCTAAGCCATGGACCGCGACACAGGAGCTTCCGCGACCGGGTGTTCCAGGACTGAGCTGAATGGGCCAGATGGGCCGAAATTGTTCTTTTTGTGAGCTTTTTCTATCTTTTCCCATCTTTTTCATTCCTTTTTCTTTTCTTCTCTTTTTCTCATGTTTTTGGATTTTTCTAACATAAATGTGTAATAAAATCACATATTTTTGCATTTTTCATACCAGCTCAATATTTTTACAATTATGCATAAATCAGTCCAATTCAACTGCTTTCTTATTTAATATAAGACCGGAATGCGACCAAATGCCCGTTTCAGACACGGAAATGGATTGCAAATAATGGTCATTTCTGGCCATTATCAACATCCTCACATTTAATACTGATCGTCCCCGAGCAGTCAGAGTCAATGTTCTAGAGAACACGGACTCTGCATATTCAATTCATTTTCGTGGCTTCATAAATCACATTCTTTTTGGATTGGGATAAGACAATCAAAAACTACAAGTGTTAAATCCCCTTGGTTGCAGTTTTTAATGAAATGATACTTGCTCACTACATCAGGCCTATGAATCAAACATTATTATCAACCCTTCATGAATATCATGTTCGAAAAATGCAAGGATTAAAAATTAGAATTAAAGTATGACACGAACATAATTCATAAAATAGAGCCTCACATATAAGAGAATCGGAAAGTTCACTCACTCTCAATTGGGGTTAAATCATGAACGCTCGAAATCAAATTTGATCAAATTATCCCATATGCTTGCAATTGGACCAACTCGCCACCGACTCATTTCTTCAAATCGAGATCCCGATGTCTTATTCAAGGGTTATAACGGGGCATACGGTTGTAACATTAGGTAGGAAAGGGGAATTATTGGGTTAAGAAGTGGCAAGAATTTATTCTATCATAACTTAGCATTTTTTATTTAAAGTTTATGATCATCATTATTTCTTCTTTCTTTTGCTTTTCTTTTGCATGACGTTAGACTAAGTCTAATTTGCTTTGTCATTTGCAATTCTTTTTTTTTTTTTGAATCGGCTCATAGCATTACCGATTAATACATTTTTGATGATCACAAATCTAATGCCTTGATAAAATTTATCCTTGCACACTTGGGTTGAATATTTTGGTCTTTTTGTAGGCTAGGAAAGATATAGTGGGTTTCAAAGAAAAATTTGGCTAATAGGCTCAAATTGGTTAATCCTAAAGGGAAAATATTTTTGGGTTTGGATTTCAAAAGAAGGCCAAAATTTTGGTTTTCTAGGTGCCTCGATCATGTGCTCGATCTCGGGAATATGGCATGGTCTTGAATCGGTCCCAATTGCAAGTTCTAGTTTCCTTTAATCAAATTGATTCACACATCAAAGAAATTAAATGAGTAAAAGTGACTCATGGCTCAAATCTCACAAGGTTGGATTGATTCATGTCATACAATATTCTCAAATTTAATCAAAGCTTAATCCCAACACTTTATTCAATCAAAATCTCTAACATGCAGATTTATTACCCAATAAACTGATCGCATCATTAAATTTTTATAGCTCAAAACCTCAGAAATTCATGTCATTCATGTTTTCAATTATATTATCCCAATTTAAAGGTTTGAAAATTTAATCACAAGCCTAAATTCAACACGTGAATTTAGAGCAGGTTTATGCACATTTTTGTTGGTTATTTAATTTAAAGCAGTAAAGAGGCACTGCTGACATACAGAGTATGTCAACAGTATATTTTTGGCCTGACAGTCACTTATTCATCTCGGACTGTCAGATATCTTTTCAAGAAGAAAGCGACTAAAAATTGTTTTTGGATCTCGAAAGTTGAGTTCCGTTTTGGAAAGCAATAAATACATCGATTACAAGAGATTTCCATGCAATCAGATCGAATCGTGCACAAATGCTATGAAATTCTCTTATATGATATTTTCAATTAAGCTCAAGAATGATGGAATCAGGAGTCGCCATCTTTCTTCTCATCTGATTTCTTGGAGGAGCCAGCTTCATCAGGGATCTTCTTGAGTAAGGCTTGCAGGATCTGATTTTGACTTTGGATCAGTGATTCCACCATCTGCCGATTCTTCTCTTCTTTTTCGAGCATCATCATTCTGAATTCTTCATCTCTTCTTTCCTTCTCCAACTTCTCCTTTCGTTTCTCTTCCTTTTCTCTCCTACGCTCTTGGCGTTCTTCTTCGGCCCTCTTTCGCTGTTCCTCATGACTTGTCATAATGACATCTGTCATAGACTTCATTCCTTCGAGCATAGATTGACTCATCTTGCTCATCATCTCGAATGCTTGGGAATCAGCAGGAAATTGAGATACGTTCTGGCTTTGAGAAGGCATTTGCGGTTGATCTGGAGGTGGAAGAGGAGATGCCGGAGTAGGAACAGGCGTCTCTGTCTGCTCTTGCTGAGGTCTCTCTTGTACTGTAGTGGAAGGTCCCGCATCCGTACGGGCTTGCTTTGTTCCCTTCTTTGCCCTCGACGGTCTGCTTCTCTTTCTTGGTGCTTGACCTCCGGAAATGAATGAGGATTGAGCATTTGAATCACCTCCGCCAGGCAGCTGGGGAAAGGAATATTTGATTCTTTCTGCCACAGGCAGTCTTGGCACGCTGATGGGGGGGTTTACCTTCACTATTTCGTCCCCTGCAAATGCACTTAAATCGACGCTCTGAGCAACGTAAATTCTTCTAATTAAGTTCCGGTAGCACAAGGCCTGCTTGTTCTCTATCCGTGCTGTCATCTTTAGACACTGATTAAGCTGGCTTCTAATTACGAAACCCTAAATAAAGCTTGTTCTTCTAATTAAGCTGGCTTCTAATTACGAAACCCTAAATAAAGCTTAAAACAAGAACTGAAGGTTTAGACACTGGCTACTTAAACCTAAAATGCTAGAAGCAACATTAAATGAACTACTAACTAAGCTATACTAGTGCATAAATTAAATAATACAAAAAAACTAACTAAACTAAACTAACTAAAACTAAGAAGAACCCTAGAACTGATCTCCAACACTTGTCTTCAAGAGTGATTTTTCTAACCTCTTAGCACATAGGGATCACCATCTATTTATAGAAGTGAAACCCTAGGCCCAAGGGCCTTGATTCCGAGGCCCATGTCGCAAGACATCACACACATCACAACTCCTGGCGCGGAACCACGCAGTGTGGCGCGGAGTGAGGTTGCATGTCGCAAAGCTTCACGACTGGGTCTTGGTCCTTTATGGGTGTGTCTGTGTCGCTAAACCAGGGACCGCGACCGGGGTTCCTCGACTGGGAACATGGCTTGGTCTCCAAGGCGTTTGTGGCGCTAATCATCTGTGTCGCTGGGCCATGCTCCGCGACAGGGGGCTAGCGACAGGATGTTCCCAGACTGGTATCTTCTTCATGCTGCATGTTGTGTCGCTAAACCCTCCTGTGTCGCTAAGCCATGGACCGCGACCGGGTGTTCCAGGACTGAGCTGAATGGGCCAGATGGGCCGAAATTGTTCTTTTTGTGAGCTTTTTCTATCTTTTCCCATCTTTTTCATTCCTTTTTCTTTTCTTTTCTTTTTCTCATGTTTTTGGATTTTTCTAACATAAATGTGTAATAAAATCACATATTTATGCATTTTTCATACCAGCTCAATATTTTTACAATTATGCATAAATCAGTCCAATTCAACTGCTTTCTTATTTAATATAAGACCGGAATGCGACCAAATGCCCGTTTCAGACACGGAAATGGATTGCAAATAATGGTCATTTCTGGCCATTATCAACTGCTAAGGTATATTATTTATCTGTAGTGGACAAGCAACACCTGGCAAATCATTAGTTGATATGCCAAGTATTCCTGTCATCCCCCTTGTCACACCCAAAGTCCAAATCTAACCCCGAACTAATCCATAACTCTTAAACCTTACAACCGGCGGCCAACCTCTAATTCTTCCGAGTGACCTCTATGAAAGCGTTTTAAAGAAAGCGATAAAGAAAGCAGTAAAGAAAGCATTTAAAACCTATCACTCGGAAGTCTTAAAAGATCATCACATTCCGTTAGTATAAAAGAGCCCTGGTCTTGGTGACCAGATGAAGATTTAGAACTTCCCAAATATCAGTAAGCCACAGGGCTTATAACATCCGGTTAGTTACGAGATACAATCATGAGTGGAACAGACCTATGAAGATCTATTCCGAATGTACTCACTCGAGACTCAATTTTAGGCTTTGGCGGGAGAAGATAGTAGTTGAAAGAATACTCAACCTTACCTTAGAAATTAACCAAGGCCTATATGTTGTTCCTCCAATATTATTTATCACATCTTATCCGAATCCAAGTGGACACTGATTCGATGCAACACTTAATACAAGATTTCCAACACACATTAATTTTGAGAAACAATTAGATATTTGAAAATCATTCCCTAAACAGGTACTAAACTCTCAATTAAAACACAGATCCTTTCAGTCTAGGAGAGACATAATCGCTGACTCTGCTTCTAAGTTCTCAAAATCAACCCCCAGTAGAATATGAGTTAGTCATAACTGTTGAATTTATCTCTTACTCAGATCCGATTTTGTAAAGTGATTTTTGTGGAAATTTATTATGTAACATCTGATTTCAATCAAGACTTCTATATCCAAGGAGAAGGATCTCCAAAATATAACAGACCACAATATCTACATAATAATATCATGCATACATGTATATGAGAAGTAAAATAAAGTACCCCAAAATATAGAGTGGGGTTAGACAGAATTTGATACACAAAGATGAATTAGCCTGGGATAATAAGGAAATGGCTAAAGAGATGACAAAACAATTAGGGTTAATTGGATTGCAGTTATCTGTGGTCCAGTTAACCTAATTATTAAGGTGAGATGATTTTAGACAGCAGAAAACCTTAAACGACGGTTGCCGCCGTCATCTTAGACTTCACTAAGATGTGGTGATTCGGTCTATGGGTAGACCGAATTGGCCTTGTCGAATTGAAGATGGCTCCTGCTTGGCTTGAGGCAATTCGATCTATGCACTTAATTCGGCCTAGACCGAATTGCATAATATCGAACTTCTTCTTTTCTTTTCTCCTCAGGGTCTTCTTCTTTCCAAAGTGCAATTCGGTCGAGGGGTCAATTCGGTTTAGACCGAATTGCCACAGACCGAATTGGTTGCTCTTTCCTTTTTCAACACTTCTCTTTTCTTCTCTTCAGCAATTCGGTCTAAATAGCAATTCGGTTTAGGTCGAATTGCGTATAGACCGAATTGATCTTCAACACTTAACAAAAATTTCAATTTGTGGGATTTTCATTCTTTTTCCCATCTTTTTTATTTTTGTGGGCTATTTTATTCTTTTGCCCATCTTTTCATTCCTTTTTCTTTTCTTTTTCCTTTTTTTTTCATGTTTTTGGATTTTTCTAACACAAATGCAATTAAAATTGCATATTTTTGTGTCTTTCATTACCAGCTTATTATTCTTACAAACTTGCATTAATCCGTCGAATTCAACTGCTTTCTCATTAAAATAAGATGGGAATACGATCAAAATGTCGGTCTCAGACACGGAAATGGATTGGAAATAATGGACAATTTTAGCCATTATCAACATCCTCACATTTAATACTGATCGTCCCCGAGCAGTCAGAGTCAGTGCTCCTAAGAGCATGGACTCTGCACATTCAATCCATTTGCGTGGCTTCAAAAATTTTCATTCTTGTTATATTGGGATAATACAATCAAAATTACAAGTATTAAACTCTCTTGATTGCAGTGTTTAATGAAATGATACTTCTCACTTGGATAGGTATACAAATCAATCATTATTGTTAATTTTTCTTGAATATATGTATAGAAAATTTCATTGGTTTAATTCTTGAATTCAAGCATGACATAAACATTAATCAATTACAGAGCCTCACATATAGTAGAAACGGAAATTTCACTCACTCTCAAACTGGATTTTAGACAATACGCTCATAGTCAAATTCAAATAAATTCTCCCATAAGCTTGCAATTAGACCAACTCGCCACCTACTCAATTCCTCAAATCGAGATCCCGATGGCTTATTTAAGGTTATAACGGGGCATACGGTTGTAACATTTGGTAGGGAAGGGTATTATTGGGCTAAAAGTGACACGAATCTATTCCACCATGACTTGGCATATTTTTATTTAAAATCTATGATCATCAACAATTCTTTCTTTCTTTTGTTTTTCTTTTCTATTGCATGACATTAGACTTTGTCTAATTTGCTTTGTCAATTGCAATTTATTTTTTTTGAATAGAATTCAACTTTTTTTTTATAGGTTTATGAATACCGATTGATATTTTTGATGATCATAAACTATAATGCCTTGATGGAATTGATTCGTGTACACTTGGGTTTGATTTCTTGGTCTTTTTATAAAGTTGGGAATAATATAGTGGTTTCAAAGAAAAATTAGGCTTATAGGCTCATATTGTTTAATCCTAAAGGGAAAATATTTTTGGGTTTGGAATTCGAAAGAAGGCCAAAAATTTGGGTTTTTCTAAGTGCCTCGATCATGTGCTCGATTTCGAGAATATTACATGGTCTTGAATCGGTCCCAATTGCAAGTTCTAGTGTCCTTTAATCGAATTGGTTTTCACACAACAAAGAAATAATGAGTGAAAGTGACTCGGCTCAGATCTCACATGGACGGTTTGATCATGTCATACCTTTATTCTTAAATTTAGCCTTTGAAAAATTCTTTCATTTCATTCAATCAAATTCTCAACATGAAAATTTTGTTTTTCTCCCAAGTGATCATATCATTGGATTTTTATAGCTCAAAACCTCAAAAATTTATATCATGCATATTTTTAATTGTTTTATCGCAATTTAATAGTTTGAAAATTTCATCCTTAGCCTAAATTCAACATGTGAATTTAGGTGACAGATTTTATGCTCGTTTTGTGCCGGTTATTTAATTGAAAGCAGTAAAGAGATACTGTGAACATGCAAGCATGTTACAGCTTTGTTTTTGGCGTGACAGTCACTTATTCATCTTGGACTGTCACACATCTTTTTCAAAAATATTTTTGAGAATTCAAGACGAAATTCTCTTTTGAAAAGCAGTAAATACATTAGTTACAAAATTACAGCTTCCAACAACCACTTCTAGTGGTTTCAAGGTTCGTCTTAAAGCTACGACCTTACTTACAGAAACCCATTAATACATTAGTTACAGGAGATGCTATACACTTGGATAGAGTTTTCGCAAGGAGCATTTCAAAAAGATCTCCTAAATGATGTTTCAGTTTTCATTACTCAAAAATGACTCTATACAGCTGAGTCTGTCTTCCACATCCTTCTTCCCTCATCCCTGGAAGAAAATCCTGCTCCAGTGGACAAAGTTTGTCAGGCTGCAGGGCAAGCAGTAATCACCCTCGTCATCCTGATTCTCCAGCACTTTCTGGCAGTAGATCCTGTGTCCTTGGAATATTAACAAATCAGGGGTCTCCAGACTTTCCATCAGCCATGCAAAGACGTTGTTGCCGACGTAATTCGTCCGTCACCATCTTGTTGATCATCACTATTCCCTGGTCCACCTGTTCTTTCTCCAGCTTGCTAAGCAGCATGAATCCTCTGACAAAGATTGATGCCTTATGATTGTCATCAATCCCTGGCTTCAGCAGTTCACAGGCCCTTTCCTCATTGCCTGCTCCGAATGCTTGCAGGGCTGGCACGAACTGGAGGTAGTAGTTGCCCGCGTCGACACACTTCTGCATGAGTTCCTCCTTTTCCGCCTCGACTCCTATCTCCCACATCTTAACGATTGTGGTTTCCAGTTCGCACCTCTTGTACACAATGGGGAGATCCCCAGCTGCCTTGAACTTCTTGCACACCCTTCTGGCAGCGAAAACCTTTTTGAGGTCATCCTCTCCTATGCGGGAGAGGATTTCTCCCAGAAGTTCCATTGGCAGGTCCAGTAGTTCGAGCCTGTCCTGTTCTAGAGCTGGTCCTGGCAGGATGATGTCCCTGGCGAAGAGAAATTGAGACTATATTTTTTTTTTTACAAATTTTTGATAAACATATTCAAGTTGAAAAATCAACATCCTCACATTTTGAGCTATGCTCTAAATGTGAGTTAATTGATTTTACTTGAATTTATTGAGCTATACCACATATTAAAAGACAGGGAGTTAGATAATATAATCTAACTATTATTGCAACTAAAAAGTAAAGGAAATAAGAGAAGTAAGGGTCTTGGACCCTTACCAATTTTTCTTAGACTAAAAATAGTCTAAAGGTTTTTGAATGGTCAAAGGACCAAAAGAAATATTTTTATAGGCTATTGAGCCTACAAAAGAAAAGTATATATTTTTTATCCTTGTAAGAGTAATCAAAAGCATATAAAAAGGGAAGATGGATATTTAATAATGAAGAATTCAATACATAAGAAGAGTTATGCAATTACTAGGACAATGTGATGGACTAAGAGAAGAGAATGAATGAAAATAGAAACATACACATGCAAAAAGGTCATTTTTGGATTTTATGGAAAGTGTTGACTTGTTTATTTAATGAAGTTGAGGGTGTGAGTGGTCCCCCATTTGAGTTTTTGTTTTGGGAAATAGGTATTAATAGGTGAGCAAAGTTGCTACCCTTGTTTATTCCCCACATATCCCAACAATAAACATGTCAACCATTTGAATAAAAACAAAATTCTGCCAACTATTGTCTTTTTAGACAAAAGTGCCATGCCAATAGTGTTTGGAAAGTACTTGTTGGAAAAATTTTGGCATGGCTTCCTTTGCAATACCATGTTTCCAGTATATGCAAACATCAACTTTTCCAGTTGAGTTTGCAAGTGGTGGTAACAGGTACCCCACAGGAGCATTTACTAAACGAGATGCATAATACAGTACATGCAAACCACAAAAAAAACATACGAGAATAGTCCATTCGCACCCCAGTATCATGCAAAATTTTGCCAATAAATCATGCTCAAAAGCACAGATTCAGCAACATCTTCAACATGCATATCCAACAACATTAACAAATATCGAGTAAACAAAATAACACAGTGGTTGAAGGGGACAAATAACCCACTGTCTTACCCCATTTTCATATTTGCAGAGAACAAACAAACAACACAGTGTATGCATAATCAAAAATAATGGCAACAAATATTCACAATAACAGCAAAGATCAGATTTTTATGGGTTTTGAAGCCCAAAATTTTTAAAAAGGAGCATCCCTATACCACAGAAAACTCGGCCAGTAACAATGGCGGTTCGAACTGAAGAAAGAAAAACCCTAGTTCGCACTACCCTGTTCTATCCTATTTCCGACCATTTTCCGACCATGCTCAACACAAAAATAGGCCTCATTCCCCTCCCTATTACCGATTTCGCAAAAACGAAGAAAAACCAAAACTGAAATCACAAGAATGAGAGTGCGAAATCGAAAATAGGACACTTACCCGACACTCTCAGTAGGATTAGACGAAGAAGACGCCATTTTTAAGCACTTTGAACGGAGTCGAACGAGGTAAAGCACAGGCTCGAGCTCAGGTTTCACGAGGGAGACGAAGTTCGCGAGAGAGTGTTCGGGGAAATATCGAAGTGTGGAGGGTGAAAGTGAGGGAAAAGAGGGGGAAAAAGGGAATATATAGGGTTAGGGATGTGGGCTAATTCGGTCTATTGGAGACCGAACCATCAATTCGGTCTAGACCAAATTGATTGTGGTTTCCAAGTGTTTGTGAGAGATTCAGTCTCTTAGTTCAATTCGGTCTAGACCGAATTGGCATAGAGACCGAATTGCAAGGGGAAACAAACACACACTTGCTGCAATGTGGACTTTTGAAGTCAATTCGGTTTAGACCGAATTGCTCTAGAGACCGAATTACAGCAAGAAGACCGAATCCGGTTACTTAGGAAAAAATAATGGGGGATGCTTTTGCGAGGCAATTCGGTCTATATGGACAATTCGGTCTAGACCGAATTGCCTTATAGATCGAATTGCTCACTTGCATAAATGAAACTAAGGAATCACAATGCCTTTTGTAGATCAATTCGATCTATTCAAAATCAATTCGGTCTAGACCGAATTGCTATAGACCGAATTGCTACATCGCCAAATTTACACAAGGATGGAGCATGTGTCTTGGGAAGCCAATTCGGTCTCTTAGGCCAATTCGGTCTAGACCGAATTTGCTTGGAGATCGAATTGGTTAAAAATCCCCAAGGTACACCTCCATTGTGATCTGTTCCAAACGATTCGATGTAGACCGAATTGGTTTGAGATACAATGAAGATCACAATCAACACTTAGAAAAATTTTGAAAATTTTCAAAATTTCAAATTTTCTGAAATTATGGATTTTCTTAAGAAAAAGCATACCGAAAACACACATTTAAACAGAAGTATTACTCTATTATAAATTGCTTGCATAAATTAGGTTGGATTAACACCCTCATTTTATGGATTTATTCCGGATTTTAAATTTCTCTAAATTCCGAAATTACTTTCCATTAAATGTAGTATTAATCCAACCGGGAACCTGGATTTTGGAGCTTTATCCTTCTTTTGGTTGGTTCCATGAATTCCTGCAAGGTAAACATAAGAAAATTATTAAATTTTCTCCAAATATCAACATCCTCACATTTAGAGTCTTAGTACTCAAAATGTTTAGTTGATTTTTGGATACTTATCGTTCGAGACGAATAAATATGTAATAAATAATTATATAGATATATATATATATTTATTGAGCATAGGCCGGCTCTGATGTCATTTGGACTTCTTTTTCGGGGTCGAACTGCCCTAGATACTCCTTTAATCTGTGTCCATTCACCACCAGCTCTCCTTTGTCAGTTCGAATCCTGACAGCTCCACTTTCAAACACGTGCACCACTTCGTATGGCCCTTCCCATATGGATTTAAGCTTTCCGGGGAACAGCTTTAACCTAGAATTGAATAACAAGACATTTTGGCCAACATAGAAGTGTTTAGACTTTATACGGCGATCGTGTAACTTCTGGGTCCGCTCTTTGTAAATCCGCGAGCTTTCATAAGCTTGCGCACGTATTTCCTCAATTTCATTGAGGTCCAACTTGCGCTTACTCTGAGCAACTCATGGGTCAAAATTAAGCGTTTTTACGGCCCAGTAAGCCTTGTGCTCTAGTTCTACAGGCAATTGACAGGCTTTTCCAAAGACAAGCCTGTATGGGGACATCCCAATGGGAGTCTTGAATGCAGTGCGGTATGCCCGTAGAGCATCCTTGAGTTTACGTGACCAGTCTTTCCGGGTTATCCCCACAGTGGCTTCGAGTATGTGTTTGATTTCGCGGTTAGATACCTCGACTTGGCCACTGGTTTGGGGATGACAAGGCGTGCCGATCTTGTGTAGAATCCCACCTTTGCTCATGAGATTTTCATAAGCTTTGTTGACAAAGTGGGTTCCTCCATCAGATATGATTACCCTAGGTACAACAAATCTATTGAAAATGTTATTTTCCAAAAATTTGATGACTTGGTGACCATCGTTGGTTGGCAGCGCAACCGCCTCGACCCACTTGGACACGTAATCGACAGCTACCAAGATGTAGTGATTCCCATCAGATGTCGGGAATGGTCCCATGAAGTTAATACCCCATACATCGAAAATCTCAAGGATGAGAATTCCTTTTTGCGGCATTTCATCCCTCTTGGAGATATTCCCTAATCTTTGGCATCTGTCGCAGGCTTTAACAAACGCCCTGCAATCCTCGTAAATGGGAGGCCAATAGAAACCACACTCGAGCACCTTGTGAGCTGTTCGAGTGGGGCCATGGTGACCTCCATATTCCGATTCATGACATTTTTTAGCGATTTGATAAGCCTGCATGCTCAGTTACACAACGTCTAATAATCGAATCTGCACAATGCTTAAAGAGATAAGGATCTTCCCAGAAGTAGTCAACTACATCTTGGTTGAACCTTGCTTTCTGTTTCTTGCTCTGGAATGGTGGGGTTATTCCACATGCTAAAAAGTTAGCAATGTCGGAAAACCATGGAAAAGCTTGATCATGAAGGTGCAAGGCAAACAGTTGCTCATCCGGAAAATTTTCATTGACGGCTATCTCATTTTTGTCATTTTCTATTCGAGACAAATGGTCAGCAGCACCATTGTCTCTGCCTTTTCTATCTTTTATTATGATGTCAAATTCTTGCAATAAAAGTACCCACCTGATTAATCGAGGTTTGGCGTCTTGTTTGCTGAACAAGTATCTCAGTGCAGAGTGATCGGTGTATACTATGGTTTTCGTACCAATGAGGTATTGTCTGAATTTATCAAACGCGAAAACCACAGCACACATCTCTTTCTCCGTGGTAGTGTAATTGACTTGGGCTTCAGTCAGGGCATGGCTGGCGTAATGAATCACGCAGTGCCTTCCTTCCTTATGTTGCCCAAGAACTGCAGCCACGGCGAGATCACTTGCATCGCACATTACCTCGAAAGGCATTGACCAATCGGGTGGTTGCACTATTGGAGCAGAAATCAACATCTTCTTGAGCGTGTCAAAGGCTTGAACACACGCATCATTTATTACGAAAGAATTTTCTTTACAAAGCAAATTAGTGAGCGGCTTGGCAATTTTAGAAAAGTCTTTAATGAATCTCCGGTAAAAACCGGCATGCCCTAAGAAACTCCTAACTGCTTTTATTGAGTTTGGTAAAGGAAGGTTGGATATGACTGAGACTTTGGCCATATCGACTTCGATGCCTGCGCGCGAGATGCGGTGACCCAACACTATTCCTTCAGTTACCATGAAATGGCACTTTTCCCAGTTTAAAATTAGGTTAGTGTCCTCGCATCTTTTTTAAATTTTTGCAAGATTTGTCAAACATTCATCAAAAGTATCTCCATTCACAGAGAAGTCATCCATTAAAACTTCAATGCATTTTTCGATAAATTCTGAGAAAATAGACATCATGCATCGCTGAAAAGTGGCAGGCGCATTGCAAAGTCCAAAAGGCATGCGCCTGTACGCAAAAGTTCCATACGGGCACGTGAAAGTGGTCTTATCATGATCTTCACTAGCTATTACAATCTTATTGTAACCAGAGTACTGAAACTTTTGACAATTTCGTCAACACGAGTTTTTCTAAAATATCCCAAGTTGAATTTATTAAATGAAAAGAGTTATGGTTCGTGGGAAAGGGGTTTAAGGATATATTTCACTTTTTATTACTCATGTGGGAAACTTTGATTTCAAACGGCGCTGTGGAACTCCCCGGCATGAAACTTTTGACAATTTCGTACCATGGAGATCCTTGCCATGAAACTTTTGACAAGTTCCCACTATATGAGTATTTTCTGAAAAATAGTAATCCCGGTTTTCGGTTTTATTTAATGAAACCACTTCATGATGATGGAGTTGGGATTAGGGATATATTAGAGGTTGTCATGTTTTTATTACTCGTGTTAAGAAACTGTGCCCCCGAAAGCGCACGGTGTCAAAAATTGCAGTAATTTATAGTAAGACCGGATCGTTCACTGGAGGATGTGCGATAGAAGCAGGGCCCACGTCGTTTTACTAGATTTTACACTCGTATTGCTCCAATTAGTTGAAAAGTGATTAATCATCTACTAACTGAATTTAAACTAAATTACAAAAGCACTTAAATCTATTCTACAAAGCATATGAATTCTATTCTAGAAAGCGGTGAATTTATACTAGAAAGCAAATAAAGTTATTCTAAGAATGCAGTAAATACTATCTGCAGAAGCAAAGAAAATTTACACTATGCTAACTATGAAGCTGATATACAGTTTGGACAGAAGTGACAGGAAGAAAAGAATAAAAATTGGACAAGATTTGAATAGGGCATAATTAAACTTCCATTTTAATACACAGATCTTCGGTTGGGATAATCCTGTCAGACAGCTAATTCTCATGCTCTCAGTGTTGGGTTCCCTTTGATAGACAGGTACTTTCAACATGAGTTTACATGTTCTTAAGACCACATATTCTAAGATACCACAGATTTGTAACTGCCCTGGCCTGGGTATGTTACTTCATCTGTGGTGGACAAGCAACACCTGACAGATCATTTATTGAAGTGCCAAGTACTACTACCATTCTCCCATGTCACACCCAAAGATTCTAATCAAGCCTGAACTATCCCTTAACTATCAGTCCTAGTAGCAGTTACACAACTCTCAATACAACCGAGTGACCTCTAATGAAAGCGTTTAAAATTAAGCGATAAAGAAAGCATTTAAAATCCTATCACTCGGAGGTTTTGAAGGTCTGACCCTGGTAGTAAAAGACAGCCCCAGTCATGGTGACCGGATGTGGATCAAGAAGTCTCGGCTCTCGGTGAACCGCTCGCAGTGTTACTTCCTTCCGAGTGGTTATGAGATACAAACTAATGAAACGAACTAATAAATTAGTTCGTTCCGGATGTACTCACTCAGGACTCAAAGATAGGCTTTGGCAGAAGAGGATAGTGGTTGAAAGGAACTCAACCCTATCTTAGAAAATAACCAAGGCCTGAATGTTGTTCCTCTAAGATTATCTACTACACTATATTTGAATCCAAGTGGACCCCATCTCGGTGTAATAATTAATCTCGGATTCCCAACAAACAGCAATTTTGGAAACAAGGAATCTGAAAACCATTCCCTAAACAGGTACTAAACTCTCAATTAAAACACAGATCCTTTCAGTCTAGATGAGACCTAATCGCTGACTCCGCTTCTAATCTCCCAAAATCAACCCTTGACAGAATATGAACTAGTCATAACTGAGGAATTTATCCCTTACTCAGATCCGGATTTTATAAAGGAGTTTTTGTTGGAAATTTAATATGCAATATTTGTTTAAATCTAGACTTCTATTGTCCAAGGGAAGGATCCCAAAATATTATAGACCACATTAATTACATAATAGTAGCAAGCATACGGATATAATGAAGTGTAAAATGAATTGACCCAAAATATACTGGCGGGTCTAGACAGAAAGTGAAACACAAACATGAAGTGGTCAGAGGACCAAAGTAATGGCAGAATAATCGGGTGGACTGCAAACATCTACTGTCCAATGTCCCGATTACTTGGATGGAGCGAATTTAGATAGTTTAAACCCTATAATGGCAGTGTCAATGCCAGTTGGGCCTCCACTGTCTGTGAATTCAGATAGAAACCTACATGCTTCTTTTCTGTAAAGATCATTAGTCAGCATTGACAGATGTTGACTGACTCACACTACAGATCAGAATTTGGGTTTGGAAATTAAGATAAGGAAAAGAAAACTATATCCGGATAGGAGTCAGCTGAGCAGCTATTATAATCCCGGATGGACGAACCGCCAAGGCTTCCACTGACTGCTATCCAGACCATGCAAAATAACACTTAGTAATTAATACCCAGAATACGAGCTAGTTTATCCGTGAGGGAATACCCGCCAACATTAGTCCGATGTACTCTTTACTAATTGTTACACACAATACAGGAAAGACAAGATGGAAATAAAATAAAAACAAGGCCTTGTATGAGAGACATTGGTTTCTCATGCAAGGTTATGGAACTAATCCATAGTTAATGACCTAAATAATCCCTCCTACCATAATTAATTACAGTCCGGATTATCTGTTTAAGGCATCTTGATTTTGTTTATAGAAAAATGTTTTAATGACAATTGAACAAAGATCCTTTAATCATAACAATTAGTGATTTAATCATTGCTAATTACAATCATTAATCATTAATGAATAGAGGGTTCAATTATTTAAGAGATGGAAATGGAGAATCAAAATTTTGGCAGCATAACGCCTTATATTGCAATTCTGGAATATTACATCATAATCCGTGGGATTAAGATGTGAGTGTTTGCAATATAATAGAGGTTAAGAAATCAGAATTTTTGGGATTAAATAGAAGAGAGGACTCTGTCGAGAAACCATAAATTGTGTCATGAGCCTAGACCCGCGACATGGGTACCTAGACAGGTTTTCAGAAATTTGGCAGAGTTTCACCTTGTGTCGCTAAGCAAAAGTGTGTCGCGAGGCGTGGCCTCGCGACAGGAGTCTAGTGACACAGGGTTTTCTGAAAAATTTCAAAGTATTTGGCTCCCAGTCACTAGTCTGGAAATTGTGTCGCAAGGCGTGGCCCCGCGACAGGGTGTCTAGCGACTGGGTTTTCAAAATATTGACAAGGCAATAATTTTCTGTCCCGGAATAAAAGTGTGTCGCGGACCGTGGGTCCGCGACAGGAGTGTATGCAGAAAAATGCAAGAGTTTGGTCCTCAGTTGCTAAGCAGGTGTTGTGTCGCGGACCGTGGGTCTGCGACAGGAATGCCTCGCGACCGAGGGTTTCAAAATATTAAGACAGGTGTCCCTAGACACCCTTGTCGCTAAACAACTTTCCTGGCGCTAGACGTGGTCTCGCGACAGGAAGCGGTTGGCGACAGGGATGGTTCAGGACACAAGTCAGTAAAAGCAAAAATGAACAGTGGCATGCAAACAGCGTGATCTCACCCTATTTCAGATTAAAAAGCTGTTCTAAGATAAAATATCCAAACACAGTTTAAAATCTACAAGAACATGCTTGAACAAAAATAAATCTACCTAAGGCAATAATAAAATAAAGCAGGATCTTATCTAGGGCAACACCACACCTAAACATGCACCATTATCCAAAAAAATAAGAACACAGTAAGCACTTAAACAAGAAATAAGGGTCAAATGACCCAAAAGAGAAGGAAAACAGTAAATCCATGGGTTAATAACACCCATTTCATGTTTTTGGGACACACTTTCAGATTAACTTCCCATTTATTAGGTGGGTTTGTTAATCCCCATTAACTTGGGCATCACAAACCCTAAATCAAAAATCCATAACCAAAAGAAAGGCTGTGAACAGTGGCTACTTAAGCTATTAAAGGCAAAACAACATTAAAATAAAACTAATTTAAGCTGAGCTAGTGCAACAATTAAATAATACAAAAAAAGAAAACTACCACTAACCTAAGAACTACCTAGAGAGATTCTTTTTTTTTGAGGAAAAAGTAGTAGTTTCATTCATACTCCATAATAAGCAACAGCACCAATAATCACCACCAACACACCATGTTCTAACACCATCAAAGTCCAAATCCTCCAATTACAAAACCACTCAACTATAGCTACTGAGAGACAAAATCAAGCAACAACCCCCCTCCATGGGAAACAGCAGCAACCTCATCCGACAGCAAAAACAACAAGCAGCAGCATCCATTAAAGTCAACCCTCTCTCTTTCATTGTAGCCCACTCAGGATGTACAAAAACGCTCTACTGGACTTTTGGCACTTGTCTTCCAGGCATAAGAACAGAATCATAACCACCTTCCAAGGATACCCACTCCCAACCACAGAACTTCTTCGACACTCACTCAAACTTTCGTGTATTTACGTGACAATGGCATTCCATCCGCTAGTTACTTACACACATCTCCCCTGCTTTAACGTTTAAGACCAATGCATCAAAACAAAAATCAATCGAAGTGAGAGAGGAGAAAGGATTACAACGGGGCCAAAACAACAGGAGACCCGCATCAAGGAAAGATTGGACTGGAATGAGGAAAAAAGAGGAAAATGAGGGAAGTGCGGAGCACTCTGGAAACGTACATACTGAAAATCAAAACATGTTGCTCAAAACTAGAATTTAATCAGATGGTAGCTCAATCATACTCCAGGAAAAAAACCAGACCAATCCATGTATTCTTGTTAGAGCTATATACCAATACTTTCAAAGTATTCTACCCGATGGTCCACTCTAGACTTCTATAATCAATAGCAACCACGTTTCTACTCAAAGCCCAGGTGTCCCCAAAATCAAGAATCAGAACTAATAATGAAATCAATCTTCTTCTTTTATTTTTTTTCTTTCTTCTCTTTTTTTTTTTTCTTTTTTTTTTTAAGAACATTTCCACCCAATAGACTGACCAGACAACTCCTCGCACATACAACAGATCTCAAGACCAAATAACATTTTTCAGCAAAAAACAGCACTTTTACACCCTCCCTTTAATCAACAACCAGGTTAATTTCCCACCCTTTTTACCAAGCTTTCGTCACCTCAAAAATCCCGGCTACAGTATAGCAAACCACGAAAAGATTTTCAATACGTACATAAGCAGACTTTCCACACTTCCAAAGGACAAAGGTCCAAGTTCAAGGCACATGGGTCAGATAACAAAGTCTTGTAGGTATATAGAGGATAAATTGGTTGGACTCGGACGCATGGCTAACTGGGAAATGGAAGAGCAGGTTGGGGGCAGCAAAGTACCAGGGGGTTTTATATCATACCCTAATATTTTCAATGCATTGGAATGGAAACTAAAGCAGGCTCAACATGAGTAATTAGACTAGGTGCAGAATACCATTATGATCACCACAAATACACATATAAAGGGGCTCCAAAATGAAGATCTCACCAAATTGGATTGACAGAAACATTATGTATTCCGTTCCCGACTTGTTCCTCTTACCAGCCTGAAATGATAGAAACTTACTCCAATGCATAATGAGTACCGCGGCTTCAAACCATTTTTTCGGGTGTTATTTTCACATTGG
The DNA here is from genome assembly GCA_030278955.1 of Hygrophila difformis. Lineage (NCBI taxonomy): Eukaryota > Viridiplantae > Streptophyta > Magnoliopsida > Lamiales > Acanthaceae > Hygrophila > Hygrophila difformis. The sequence continues at coordinate 46,355,767 of JAOANR010000010.1, forward strand.
CATCCACTAACTCAAGCAACAGACCATCAGCATCAGCTCCCTAACTCGACAGTGTCAAATCCGCGAAGCACCAGCGTCAACGACAGATTCTCCTGGTAGTAACAAACATCTCGTCCAAAACCTGAAAAAGCAAGAAAAAAATAGATTTTGCACAGTTTTATTAATACATCAACCATCCTGCAATTCGACAATATAGCTCCTCCCAACATAGATCGTCCCTGTAGATCCTCCCAACCACCTTCCCCACAAATCCCTACCGATCTCCCTTTCACACTAGTCATTATAACCATCCTTCAACCTTCTCAGCCCTGGCCGCACCACGTCTTGCCCAAATGTCAGCTAGTGTATTTCTTTCTCGCAATATGTGTTGTACCTTTACCATTCCCCCACAGTTAAAAATTGCCAATATAGGTGCCAAATACTTTGAAAAACGCAATGGAATCGATCCCGGCTCTTTCAACCACCTAACGACATTCAACGAGTCGCATTCGAATAACACCTTAGGAATTGGAAAACCTTGATCACGGATCACTGCCTTACAAACCCTATACACCGCAACAATCTCAGCTTCACTGGAATCTTTATAGCCAATGTAATCGGATAGGATGAAAATCACCTCGCCTTTCTCATCTCTTATAACCCCTCCAACACCGGCCGGACCCGGGTTTCCAAAAGACGATCCATCCGTATTTACCTTCCACCATCCCACCTCCGGCCTCTCCCATACTAGACCTCGCCTATCTAAACCCGTCCTCCTGCCATACAGCGTCATGAGGTTACCAGGTAAAGTCCTATCCAGCCCACACGAACTTACAGCCGCCCCATCAACAAATGCCATCCACCATTGCCCCACCCTCCATCTCACCCTTTCAGCAGCCATTTTCCAATCGTTCTGAGAGCCTTTAAAAATTATTTCATTACGTATCAACCAAATCGTCCATATGATTGCTACCCCAGTGTAAAGCCATGCTACTCCATGACGCTGCCTTACTGGAGGGTAGAACCACCAAGCCAGCAAGTCTGTTGCCTTTCCTGGTCTCGCCCATACAACACCAAACCAACTCACCCCTTCATCCCAGAGTAGACTAACCTCTTTACATTTACAAAATAGATGATCACTTGTTTCAATTTCCCGGTTGCAAAAAGGACAGAATGCGTTCGCGGAATTAAGACAGTTTCTTCTTACCAATAGCTCACGAACTGGAAGTCCATCGTGATAGAGTTTCCAAACAAGGAGCTTTGCTTTCATCGGGCATTTCAGTCCCCATAACCTAGTCCAGAACCACTTCATAACAGATTTATTCGCAACAAGATTATTTTGGCAGGTTCTGTAAGACCTAACAGAGAATCGGCCATCGACTTCACCTCGCCAACACACGCGATCATCCAAAAATCTATTCAAACGTTGTAAGTTTATAGCCTGCAAAAATTCATTCCAACTATCCAATTCCCAATCAAACAATTGCCTCCTCAACTGTACATTCCACACCCACTCAACACCGCTCCAGTTCCCATACTCCATAATCATCCCATCCTTCTTCACCGAGAGTGCATAGATTCTTGGGTATAGGACCTTTAACGCCAAACCCCCATTGACCCAGACATCGTCCCAAAATCTTACCCTGCCCCCGTTTCCAACCTGAACAAAGAAAAGCTCTCTCTGTCCACCCACCCCAGGATTCTCCCACGAGCACGTAACATTTCCCCACAATGATCTTACTCCCCTCGCTCCCGGCAGTATAGGAGAAGTCCCTCCATAATACTTAGCATTGATCACATCCCTCCATAAAGCATTCTCCGTTCCAAACCTCCAACGCCATTTCAGCAGTAACGCCCTATTCAACCATTCTGTTTGCCATAGGCTCAATCCACCCTCTTCCTTAAGTTTACATATAGAATCCCAGTTGACAGTATGTAACTTTCTCGACCCCACCCACTCGTTCCAAAAAAACCTTCTCTTAAGTAATTCCAATCGGTCGGCCACTGTTCTCGGTACTTTAAAAAGGGATAGAAAATAAACAGGCAGACTACTCATCACGGACTTTATTAGACAAAGTCTACCGGCTTGCGTTAGCATTCTCCCCTTCCACCCCGCCAACCTTTGTTCAACTTTGTCAAGTACCGGATTCCACAATGCCGCGCTATTTGTTCGGCCACCTATTGGAATACCCAAATAAACCATCGGCCAGCAGCCCTTTCTACACCCAAGCATACCCGCCACCTCAGACATAAGTTCGTTTGAGCAGTTAATTCCAAACACTTGGCTTTTCGCAAAATTAATCTTGAGGCCTGTTGCCAGGAACAAGCACCTAAACAGCCTCTTGATTGTCAGCACTTGTGAAATGTCACCCTCACAAAACAGCACTGAGTCGTCCGCATATTGGAGGTGTGATATGACCGGACCATCGCCTCCGGACGCCAGTCCCCTGACCACTCCAATCTCCACTAGTCTACAAACCAATCTGTTGAGAACTTCGGCCAAAAGAACGAAAAGGTAAGGTGACAATGGATCGCCTTGTCTAAGGCCTTTTTGTAACTTAAAGAAATTAGTAGACGATCCATTAATCAACACTGCCGCGGTGGCTGACTTGATGCAAACTCTAATCCATTCAATCCATTTTTCCTCGAAATTCATAGCCTCCAACACCCTAAACAACGCCTCCCATGATACACTGTCATAGGCTTTGGCAAAATCCAACTTAATCACTAATCCTCGTCTCCCAGAGACTTTAGTTGTATGTATTACCTCGGACGCAACTAGCACTCCGTCCAAAATCTGTCTACCCTTGACGAACGCCATTTGGGATTGACCTACCACCTTACCAACAACCTGTTTGAGCCTCATTGCTAGCACCTTTGAGACCACTTTGTAGACACTTCCCACCAAAGTAATAGGCCTAAAGTCCCCAAGACTCACCGGGTTTGCTACCTTTGGTATAAGGGTAATAAAGGATTTGCCGATATCTCTTGGTAAAGTTCTGTCCTGCTCCAGCCTTCGAAATACCTCAAGGATATCCCCTTTGATTACCTCCCAAAATTTTCTGAAAAACGCAATGTTGAAACCATCCGGACCTGGCGCTTTGTTCCCATCGCAACACCAAATCGCTGCCCGGATTTCCTCCTTTGAAAAGCTTTTTGTCAGCTCCAAACCTTCTTCAGGAATTTTCATTAACCCAATATTTTCAATATGGAACATGTCCACTGCCTGCTTCTCAAACTTTGACTGAAAAAAGCGAAAAGCCTCCCTTTTAACCGCCTGCGGGTCGTCCACTGCTGTCCCGTTAATATTTACCGATCCGATAAATGTAACATCCCGAATATTATGTATCCTAAATCAATAAATAAGCAAATTCAAATTGTTTTGAACTACGTCATGGCTTGATCCCTTCACAGGGTACGTAGGCAGCTTAGAAATTTTAATTCTGAGTTCAGTCACAATAAAAAAATAAAGAAAAAAAAATATAAACAAAAAGAACCATAGTTCTTAGCTCGAGAGAGAAGCTAAAAACGCAACTTCGAGGACGAAGTTGATTCTTAAGGGGGGTAGACTGTAATACCCGAGAATTTTGTAACATAGATAAATAAATAAATACAATATATAAATAAATTATATAATTTAAAGATAAAATGAGAAATGGAATTTAATTCCAAAAGATGAAATGAGAAATGAAATTTAATTCAAGAAGGAATTAAATATCGAAGAACCCGTGAAGTCGAAAATAATTAATTAAATAAATTATTGCACGGGAGCCAAAAGACGACGAATTAGAAGCCAACGAATCCAAATGCGACGGACTCAAGATTTCGAATACGGGATTAATTCGAAACGAGATAAACTTAAGATAAGAATTTATAATCCGAGAATGACCCGAAAAATCGAGCCCGAAAAGGTATGAGGATAGAAACCCGAAAGAGAGGAGAAAAGGCCCGACGGGATCGCACGGCCCAGTCCGAACGCACGGCCCAGACCAGGCCGCGCGCCCGCCGCGCGCCCGTTGGCCTAGCACTGCGCCACCACCGTGCCACTACAGAGGCAGCTGCACACTTGCACGTTTGGGCGATTTCTTGCCTTATTTTCGACCTCCGACTATGGAAACTCAATCACGAATGGGGAAAAGGTATTATGGAAGAAATTTGGTTGATCCTTATACCATTATTCAGATCCTAAACCTTTAATTCATTCCTCAACACCCCATATTCTCTCTATTGATCTCCCAAAACCGAAAACCCCAAAATCCCTTGTGTTCTTGAGTTCCCGACGAGCAACCGGAGCAAGAGGGCGTTGGAGAAGAGAGGTCAGACCCTTTAAGACGTGGGTAAGTGTTTCTTAAGTTTTCCTACACATTTTCAAACCCGAAAATTCGATCTAACACTAGATTTCTTCTTTCGAGTCGAATTCGTGGCCAAAGTTGGAAGCTTCGCGTTGAGGAGGTCCGTTCGTAGCCATCCGTAGATTCCGGATGAACCAAGGGCTGCTTAGAACTCATATTATGTAAGTTAATTCTTACATACGGTTTTTGGTGGCTAAAATTTAACCCGAACATGAGATCTCACGAAAAACTCGATGAAATCTGTCAACAAGAGATTCACACGCGCGCAGCGTTTTGGAGGAATTTTTCGACTCCTTAAAAGTCTTCAAACGAGAAAACTCAAAACTTAAGAAGTGTTCCTAAGACATATATCTACCTTTTGTAAAATTTTCATAATTTTTCGTTAAAGTTTGATGCCCGAAATCCGAGTCTGAACACCTCTGAAATTATTTTCGCACTTAGAACTTGGCAGATTTCACTCTCGATCTTGTTAGCCATTTTGACCTTGGATCTAAGCCGCATTAGGACTTGTGCAAAATATGAAATTTGTAAATCTATGAGTATTGAATACCCCTGTAAAATTTCATGTATTTTCATTAAGATTTGCTACCCCAAACCGCGTCGAACATAATCTGTTGTGCGTGAACCTTTCGAAAACTGAGACAGATTATATGATCGAACTTGATGTGCATATTTCTATCACTTGTGATCAAAACTAATCTTTGGTGTAAACATAACAGTTTTAGATAAATGTCTTCTGAACATGCCTGTAAAATTTCGTGCATTTTCATTAACGTTTGTATAGTCAAAACCCGTTATGAATACACTGTGTCCAAGAAGGAAAAGTCAACAGATTTTTAAACCAAACTTAGTGGATTAATCTGACTTAATCCATGATGAATTTGCATAATTTGCCTCTAATAAAACCTGTTTCTTTTAGTGTCTTTTAAGTGCCTGTAAAATTTCATAAATTTTGGAGGTCGTTTGCTATGTTAAAAACTCTTTTGAAAATCAGTGCGCTGTGTAGACAATTATGGCAGATTTTGGCTTGTGTAAAGATTGTAGAATTTCACCTGTTTCCTCACAAAATTTCAAAAAACTTAAAACACGAAAGTTGTTCGTTAGCGTGTTTTTAATCTACTGTAGAAATTTCAAGTCGACTTGCTTTGAAATGAATTTTTAAACTGAGATGGCGTAAACTGTGGAATTGGCTTGGTTAAAATGTTGAAAATCTCGTCTTCTGAGAAACACATGATTCGAGAGATATGTCTAAACAAATAAAAACCTTTTGCTAAATTCTTTTGAAACATTGGTGATTTGTGACCAAGTTAGATACTATCAATATTGACTATGTGGCTTGTGGACATAAGGGCCCAAGCGTATGTCTAGCGGACGTAAGAGCCCTAGCACGATATTGATTATGTGACTTGTGGACATAAGGGCCCAAGCGTATGACTAGCGGACGTAAGGGCCCTAGTGAAATATTGACCATGAGGCTAGTGGACATAAGAGCCCTAGCGAATGGTGATCTATAAAAGAAACGAAACGAGAAATTTATACGAGATCTAACTAAATCCTTGCTAAATTGTGTTTGGCTTATATCAATTTATTTAATCGCCTTGCAAGTTATATATGTGATTATTTGGCATGCACACCTTTGATATCTATAATTTAATTCCATTATCTTGATGAGTTAATTTATATAGTGGCTGCGATCATGCTAAATGTAAGTCAATTCTTTCTTAAATAATTAAAGGCTTTGAAACCCCATTATTGTATGCTATGGGTTAACTTACTCAGCATCTTTATGCTGACAAACCGTCGCTCTCTTTTTTTTTCTTTTCAGAGTATGAGGCTTACACATGACCATAGCATGCATTGGGATTTTGGGAACGTTTACTCTCATTTTATACATGACTTGCATAACGGGCCTGTATAACCCGTGTTTTGGCCGTGTTTGCCCTATTTATATTTCCGCTGCTATATTTGTATTTAAATATTACTTTCCGCTGCAACTTAGATAATACTATGTAATGATTTTTGTTATATATTTATAAATGTGCTATTTGAAATGTTTTAAATTCTGGAAAACCATAGCATTGCATCTCTCTAACAAGCTCGGAGATACCGCGTCTTGCTAGAGAGGTGTGGCGGTGACATCCCGGCCTGGGTTATCAAATCCGGGGTGTTACAAAGTGGTATCAGAGCCCGGAATATTTTTAAACTATTATTTTTTAGTATTATTATTTTTAAAGTTATCATTTCTAAACTAGTAATATATTTTAAAGAGCCCAATTATTATTTTGAAGTTAAATCCCAAATTTTTAGCCCAAAAATTTTTAGAAGCCCAAATATTTTTTTTAGAAGCCCAAGAAATTATTTTTAACCCAATACTTAATATACTTACTATTGTAGGCTCAATTTTTTTAAGCTCAATTGTTTTAAGGCCAATACCTGTATTTTTAAAGCCCAAATGTTTATTATTTTGGCCCAATATAGAAGCGCAAGACATTATCTACTATTATTATCTTTAAATTTTAAAAATATTACCTCCATGTAATAAACTTATTTTTAAAAATCCATGGAAGATAGATATAAATAAAATATACATTAGCTTCGGGGGGAATGCATTGCATTGCATATATGCATAAATATTTACACTAACTCTTTTTATGTGAATTATCGGTGATAAGAAACACTCCTACCTTAGAACTCGACATGACCTTGACTTAGGAGCGCTTGCTAAAGACTAACTTTGCCTTAGTCCTAGATCTTGATCACGTAGAAACTCATCTTCGCGTGCTTCTATAACAGAAAATGACACCTAGAAGAAAAGGGAGGAAGGTAAGCCCAAACGGCACTGACACTGACCTCCCAAACGCACCTAACAACAATGAGATTCCTCCGAAAGTAGGAGATCGAGCACCTCCTATTCCCAACAACATGGATGAACGTTTAAGGACGGTAGAAGAAGTACTCGTAGCATTAGGAAATTCCGAGGTGCATAGGGCACAAGCGGCAATACCTTCGCCAGTAGCCCGAGTCAACTACTTGGCATTGGTAAACCTCTACAACCCACCCCATTATGACGGGCAAGAGGATCCGGCCAAATTGGAGGGTTGGATCCGTACCTTTGACAAACTCTTGGACGCTATCAAATGCCCCGACGAGGAGAAGATACGTGTAGCGACCTACTACTTAGGAGGCGAAGCCGATGAGTGGTGGCAAAACCTTCAAACGAATTCAGAGGAAGATGAAGAATCCTACACCTGGGAAGGACTTAAGGAAGCCTTGAGAGAAAGATTCTACCCACTGAGCACCAAGACTGCGAAATACGAGGAATTCATCAACCTGAAGCAAGGTGCACAAACAGTGCAAGAGTACTACACCAAATTCAAGGAGCTAGTACGATTTGCTACGAGGATAGTACCAACCGATTCTGACAAGGCTCAGAAATTCGAGATGGGTCTGAACCTTATATCCGGGAGATACTTGCAGTGGGACAATTCACGAACCTACAGACGATTTATGATCGCGCTATAGCAATTGCTCGAATCCAGCAGTTGAAGCATAAGGAAAATGGTGAGTCGAGCAAGGACTCTCAAGGACTTAAGAAGAAGGATCTGAAAGATAACAATAACAACTCTAGGAAAAATAATGGATCTCGAAGGAATAAAGGTCTCAACCACGGAGGAGATGACAACCGTGGTGCGTTCGTACCACGCTGCCCACGATGCAACCATGCACATTTGGTGCGCCAGTGCCCGAAGCCTGGAGCCTGCTATAAGTGCGGCAAGTTTGGTCACAAGGCTAGGGGATGTCGAACGCCAGAGGAGGCGATCGAAAGGAGAATAGATCTGGTGAACCTTCAGCAAGGAGAGACTGACAAGTAACAAGGTCAAAACCCGAACTTTCTTGAGAATAATGCGTAGGCAGTTATGGGGACATAACTGTAATCTTAAGGGGGGGAGGATGTAACAACCCGAATATTATGTATCCTAAATCAATAAATAAGCAAATTCAAATTGTTTTGAACTACGTCATGGCTTGATCCCTTCACAGGGTACGTAGGCAGCTTAGAAATTTTAATTCTGAGTTCAGTCACAATAAAAAAATAAAGAAAAAAAACTAATATAAACAAAAAGAACCATAGTTCTTAGCTCGAGAGAGAAGCTAAAAACGCAACTTCGAGGACGAAGTTGATTCTTAAGGGGGGTAGACTGTAATACCCGAGAATTTTGTAACATAGATAAATAAATAAATACAATATATAAATAAATTAAATAAATTAAATAATTTAAAGATAAAATGAGAAATGGAATTTAATTCCAAAAGATGAAATGAGAAATGAAATTTAATTCAAGAAGGAATTAAATATCGAAGAACCCGTGAAGTCGAAAATAATTTAATTAAATAAATTATTGCACGGGAGCCAAAAGATGACGAATTAGAAGCCGACGAATCCAAATGCGACGGACTCAAGATTTCGAATACAGGATTAATTCGAAACGAGATAAATTTAAGATAAGAATTTATAATCCGAGAATGACCCGAAAAATCGAGCCCGAAAAGGTATAAGGATAGAAACCCGAAAGAGAGGAGAAAAGGCCCGACGGGATCGCACGACCCAGTCCGAACGCACGGCCCAGACCAGGCCGCGCGCCCGTTGGCATAGCACCGCGCCACCACCGTGCCACTACAGAGGCAGCTGCACACTTGCACGTTTTGGCGATTTCTTGCCTTATTTTCGACCTCCGACTATGGAAACTCAATCACGAATGGGGGAAAGGTATTATGGACGAAATTTGGTTGATCCTTATACCATTATTCAGATCCTAACCCTTTAATTCATTCCTCAACACCCCATATTCTCTCTATTGATCTCCCAAAACCGAAAACCCCAAAATCCCTTGTGTTCTTGAGTTCCCGACGAGCAACCGGAGCAAGAGGGCGTTGGAGAAGAGAGGTCAGACCCTTTAGGACGTCGGTAAGTGTTTCTTAAGTTTTCCTACACATTTTCAAACCCGAAAATTCGATCTAACACTAGATTTCTTCTTTCGAGTCGAATTCGTGGCCAAAGTCGGAAGCTTCGCGTTGAGGAGGTCCGTTTGTAGCCATCCGTAGATTCCGGATGAACCAAGGGCTTTTTAGAACTCATATTATGTAAGTTAATTCTTACATACGGTTTTTGGTGGCTAAAATTTAACCCGAACATGAGATCTCACGAAAAACTCGATGAAATCTGTCAACAAGAGATTCACACGCGCGCAGCGTTTTGGAGGAATTTTTCGAAACCTTAAAAGTCTTCAAACGAGAAAACTCAAAACTTAAGAAGTGTTCCTAAGACATATATCTACCTTTTGTAAAATTTTCATAATTTTTCGTTAAAGTTTGATGCCCGAAATCCGAGTCTGAACACCTCTGAAATTATTTTCGCACTTAGAACTTGGCAGATTTCACTCTCGATCTTGTTAGCCATTTTGACCTTGGATCTAAGCCGAATTAGGACTTGTGCAAAACATGAAATTTGTAAATCAATGAGTATTGAATACCCCTGTAAAATTTCATGCATTTTCATTAAGATTTGCTACCCCAAACCGCGTCGAACATATTCTGTTGTGCGTGAACCTTTCGAAAACTGAGACAGATTATATGATCGAACTTGATGTGCATATTTCTATCACTTGTGATCAAAACTAATCTTTGGTGTAAACATAAAAGTTTTAGATAAATGTCTTATGAACATGCCTGTAAAATTTCGTGCATTTTCATTAAGGTTTGTTTAGTCAAAACCCGTTATGAATACACTGTGTCCAAGAAGGAAAAGTCGACAGATTTTTAAACCAAACTTAGTGGATTAATCTGACTTAATCCATGATGAATTTGCATAATTTGCCTCTAATAAAACTTGTTTATTTTGGTGTCTTTTAAGTGCCTGTAAAATTTTATAAATTTTGGAGGTCGTTTGCTATGTTAAAAACTCTTTTGAAAATCAGTGCGCTGTGTAGACAATTATGGCCGATTTTGGCTTGTGTAAAGATTGTAGAATTTCACCCGTTTCCTCACAAAATTTCGAAAAACTTAAAACACGAAAGTTGTTTGTTAGCGTGTTTTTAATCTACTGTAGAAATTTCAAGTCGACTTGCTTTGAAATGAATTTTTAAACTGAGATGGCGTAAACTGTGGAATTGGCTTGGTTAAAATGTTGAAAATCTCGTCTTCTGAGAAACACATGATTCGAGAGATATGTCTAAACAAATAAAAACCTTTTGCTAAATTCTTTTGAAACATTGGTGATTTGTGACCAAGTTAGATACTATCAATATTGACTATGTGGCTTGTGGACATAAGGGCCCAAGCGTATGTCTAGCGGACGTAAGAGCCCTAGCACGATATTGATTATGTGACTTGTGGACATAAGGGCCCAAGCGTATGACTAGCGGACGTAAGGGCCTTAGTGAAATATTGACCATGAGGCTAGTGGACATAAGAGCCCTAGCGAATGGTGATCTATAAAAGAAACGAAACGAGAAATTTATACGAGATCTAACTAAATCCTTGCTAAATTGTGTTTGGCTTATATCAATTTATTTAATCGCCTTGCAAGTTATATATGTGATTATTTGGCATGCACACCTTTGATATCTATAATTTAATTCCATTATCTTGATGAGTTAATTTATATAGTGGCTGCGATCATGCTAAATGTAAGTCAATTCTTTCTTAAATAATTAAAGGCTTTGAAACCCCATTATTGTATGCTAGGGGTTAACTTACTCAGCATGTTTATGCTGACAAACCGTCGCTCTCTTTTTTTTTCGTTTCAGAGTATGAGGTTTACACATGACCATAGCATGCATTGGGATTTTGGGAACGTTTACTCTCATTTTATACATGACTTGCATAACGGGCCTGTATAACCCGTGTTTTGGCCGTGTTGACCCTATTTATATTTCCGCTGCTATATTTGTATTTAAATATTACTTTCCGCTGCAACTTAGATAATACTATGTAATGATTTTTGTTATATATTTATAAATGGGCTATTTGAAATGTTTTAAATTCTGGAAAACCATAGCATTGCATCTCTCTAACAAGCTCGGAGATACCGCGTCTTGCTAGAGAGGTGTGGCGGTGACATCCCGGCCTAGGTTATCAAATCCGGGGTGTTACAAAGTGGTATCAGAGCCCGGAATATTTTTAAACTATTATTTTTAAGTATTATTATTTTTAAAGTTATCATTTCTAAACTAGTAATATATTTTAAAGAGCCCAATTATTATTTTGAAGTTAAAGCCCAAATTTTTAGCCCAAAAATTTTTAGAAGCCCAAATATTTTTTTTACAAAAATTGTTGTGGATCTCAAAGCTTGAGTTCCATTCACGGAAAGCGATAAATTACATCATTTACAAGAGATTCTTATGCAGTTAGTACGAACCTGCATACAAAAGAAGAAATCCCTCATGTGATGCCTACACTAGAGCTTAAATAGGATAAAGCATACTAGGATTCATTCCTCCTCCATTCTTCTCTCTCAGAACATGTACCTGCTCCAGTGGACGAAACTTGTCAAATCACATCGCAGACGCCAGCCATTATGGTCTCTCAGGGGTTCATGCATCCTTGTGCAGTAGACCCGAGGTGGTTGGTCTGCAAATAAGTAGGGAGTGTCCGGATTGTCTGCCATCCATGAGAGAGTGTTGGTGGATGTGTAGTTCAAGACTGATCTGTCAGTCACCATTCTCTCTATCATTGTGATCCCCTGGAGAACCTGGCTTTCGTCCAGCTTACTCATCAGCATCAGTCCACGTCTGAAGATTGATGCCTTGTGATTGTCCTCAATTCCTGACCGCAGTAGCTCACAGGCTTGCTCCTCATCCCCTTCCACGAATGCTAGGAGTGCTGGAACGATTTGAAGATTAAAATTTCCTGCCTCCACGCATGTTTGCAGGAATCTCTCCTTCTGCCACCGAATTCTCTCCTGCCACTGCTTCACTGTGGAAGTGTCCAGCTCACATCGCTTGTACACGATGGTGAGGTTCCCTGCGTGTCTGAGCTTTTTGCACGTTTCCTGCGCAATGAAAACTTCCCTGATTTCATCATCTCCTATTCGAGAGAGAATTTCTCCTAGAAGCTCCAGTGGTAAGTCCAGCAGCTGGGTTCCTTCGGGTTCAGGATCTGGGATTTGAAGAAGGTTGCCCCTGAAGAGATAAGAAGTAATGAATCCAATTTTTATAATTTCCTCAGAGATTGTTCAAGTTTGGAAACCAACATCCTTATATTTAGAGCTTTGCTCTAGATGGGAGGTTATTAAATATCCGACTTGAATTTAGTATAAAGCATAGGTAAAATAAATTTTTATGGAGAGATAGGGGTCATTGGGCCCCTATATGTTTTTAATGGGCCATCAGGCCCAAAAGTTCGATTTTCCAATATTATTAAACAAGTCCGAAACAGTTGTTGGAAATGGAATGAGATGGAATGATGGAGATGAAATGCTCGAATGTGGGAATGTGCAGTGGATGCGTGGCGAAATGGATTTACTATTCTCGAATTGCTTGGACTGTCTTGGACAGTTAAAACATCCCCAAAAATTTGCAAACACTATTTTTAATTTTTTAAAAGGTTGACTTGTTTTATTTAAGGAAAGTGGGATATGAATGGTCCCATTTTGGATTTTTTTGAAAAGGATAGCAGTTGGGTGACAAAAAATACTGCTATTTACTCACACTACAGTTCCTTTGGGAACAAAAAGAACACAAGTCAATTATTAAATCTATCAACTATTTTTGTCTTTTTCCAAAAGGTCACTTTTATTAGAAAGTGGAAGTCTCCCATTGGGTGTTTGTACTATGTTTCCATAAACAAACAAACATTTATTCCCACAAGATTTTAACATGTGGAAACAAATATGCCAAAAAGATCTCCCTCTTGAATGCTTCAAAAACAACACTGCCGAAGCATACACATCAAGATCAAAAACAAATGTTTGAACAAAAACATCAAGCATTTAACCCTACTTTTGTCAGGAACTTAAGAGTAGAAAAACCAATAACATCATGGTGCTCAAAATAGCACCCTAACATTCATCAGTTTGTTTTCTCAAGTTTTAAGCTTCCAAAATTTTAAACCATAACAGTTTTATGACAAGTTCTTGAGGATTCCAAAAAGATCTCAAAACAATGCTCAAAACCGAGAGCACCCAAAACCCCAAAAACAGAAAACAAAAGTGCATAGAAACCACATTCAACCCAAAAATAAGAAAAGGAAGCAAAAGAGTTCGACAGAGGCCATGAACAGGTGGAAACAGTGGGTTTCTACCCTGCCCTCCTTCGTTCGGGTCTGGGTAACGGTCCCAGATTTGGAAAGATCATTAGCAACCTGTCCATGGTGTCCCCTTGAGAATGGATGGGTTGGTGCGAAGAACACGGTGGTGTTCGTTCGGGAGGGTAGAGAGTGAGAAGGGGAAGTTGGAGAGTTGAATGAAGCAAAAGACGAGAGTGCAGGGAGAAGACGGGTGGGGGGGTATAAATACTGAAAAAGCTGGTCGCGGAACCCCAGACCGTGTCGCGGAACAAGGTTTCACGACCAGGGCCTAGCGACATTAGACAAGTCGCGGAATTGGAGTCCGGTCGCGAGGCCTTGCCTCGCGACAGGGGTATCGCGACCGAGTTCAGTAAAGGAATAAAGTCAACGGGGAAACGTGTCGCGGAATAGAAGGCCGGTCGCGAGGCCATGCCCCGCGACAGGGGTTCCGCGACAGGGGTCTCACTGTATCAGAGAGTTGTGTCGCTGTCCTTCTTCTGGCGCTAGACGTGGTCTCGCGACACAGAAGGGGTTTAGCGACACAAAATTTTGAATTTCCAAATTTTCTTAAACTGGGCCCGAGTGTGATGTTGGGCTTGAGTTCATTTTATTTGATTTGGGTCTGAATAAATTCAGTCCAAGTAAATTCAAAATGCTGGGCTGAAATTTAAAGAATGATCCACTTGCATAAAATTAGGTTGGATCAGTTCCATTTATCTGTGAAATTTATTTCGGATTTGAATTTCTTCAAATTCCGAGAATAGTCTCTTAGATTCATGGAATTAATCCAACCAAGAACCTGGTTTTCCATGTTACTTTTATGCTCCTCTTCTTGATGGTTCTGAATTTTCTGCAAGACAGATGAATAAAACGCATTAGATTTTCTCCAAATATCAACATCCTCACATTTAGAGTCTTAGTACTCTAAATGTTTAATTGATTTTTGGGTACTTTCTTGTTATGAAATAATATACTATATATATGAAATGAAGTAAAATTTTTGTGTTTTTAATGCTGTTTTTTATTAGGTGTAAGTCGGGTCTGCCACTGCTTGGCTTTCTTTCTCCGGATCGAACTCTCCGATGTACTCCTTCAATCGTTGTCCATTCACCACTATGTTGCCCTTGTCAGTTCGGATCCTGACGGCTCCATTTTCAAACACTTCTAGCACTTCATGTGGTCCTTCCCATCTGGATTTGAGCTTTCCGGGGAACAGCTTCAACCTAGAATTGAATAATAACACGTTTTGACCAACATAAAAATGCTTAGGCTTAATCCTGCGATCGTGCAACTTCTGGGTCCGCTCCTTGTAAATTCGAGAGCTTTCATAAGCTAGCACTCGTATTTCCTCAATTTCATTGAGGTCCAACTTACGTTTGCTCTGAGCTACTTTCGGATCGAAGTTGAGCGTCTTAACGGCCCAGTAAGCTTTATGCTCTAGCTCTACAGGAAAATGACAGGCTTTTCCGAAGATAAGCCTATATGGAGACATCCCAATGGGAGTCTTATATGCTGTGCGGTATGCCCATAGAGCATCGTTGAGCTTACGTGCCCAATCCTTATGGGTTATCCCGACAGTGGCTTCGAGTATGTGTTTGATTTCGCGATTGGATACTTCGACTTGACCACTAGTCTGGGGATCCCATTTTTACTCATTAAAGTTTCAAAAGCTTTATTAATAAAGTGTGTTCCTCCATCAGATATCACCACCCTAGGTATGCCAAATCTACTGAAAATATTGTTCTTGAGGAACTTGATGACTTGGCTACCATCATTGGTCGGTAATGCGACAGCCTCGACCTATTTGGACACGTAATCGACAGCTACCAAGATATAGTAGTTTCCACCAGATGGTGGGAACGGTCCCATGAAGTCAATGCCCCATACATCGAAGATCTCAAGCGTGAGAATCCCCTTTTGAGGCATCTCATCCCTCTTGGAGATGTTTCCTAATCTTTGGCATTTGTCGCAACCTTTCACAAATGTCCTGCAATCCTCATATATGTGAGGCCAATAAAATCCACATTCGAGGACCTTGTGGGCCGTTCGAGCGGGACCATGATGACCTCCATATTCTGATTCATGGCATTTTCTGACAATTTGATAGGCTTCATGCTCTGTCACACATCGCCTGATTATTGAATCGGCGCAGTGTTTGAAGAGATAAGGTTCCTCCCAGAAGTAGTTTAATACATCTCGGTTGAACTTATTCTTCTGATGATAGTTCGAAAACTGTGGGGTTATTCCACACGCCAAGAAGTTAGCAATGTCGGAAAACCATGGACATGCTTGATTGTGCAAATGCAATGCGAACAACTGTTCATCCGAGAATTCTTCATTGACGGCTTTTTCCTTTTTATCATTTTCTAATCGAGATAAGTGGTCAGCAGCACCATTATCTCGACCTCGCCTATCTTTTATTATGATGTCGAATTCTTGCAACAGAAGTACCCACCTGATTAATCGAGGTTTTGCATCTTGTTTGCTAAACAAGTATCTCAGTGCAGAATGATCCGTGTACACTATAGTCTTCGTACCTATCAGATACTGTCTGAATTTGTCAAACGCGAAGACTACGGCATACATCTCTTTCTCCGTTGTGGTGTAGTTGACTTGGGCCTCATTCAAGGCATGACTTGTGTAATGAATTACGCAATGTCTCCCCTCCTTATGTTGCCCGAGTACTACACCTACGGCGAGATCACTAGCATCGCACATTACCTCGACAGGTATTGACCAATCGGGTGGTTGCACTATCGGTGCAGAAACCAACATCTTCTTGAGCGTGTCAACGGCTTGGACACACGCTTCATTTATTAGGAAGGAATTTTCTTTACAAAGCGGATTAGTGAGCGGCTTGGCAATTTTTGAGAAATCCTTAATGAATCTCCGGTAAAAACCGGCATGCCCTAAGAAGCTCCTAACTGATTTGATTGAGTTAGGAAGAGGGAGGTTGGAAATGATAGAAACTTTGGCTGGATCAACCTCAATACTTGCACGAGAAATGCGATGACCTAACACTATGCCCTAAGTGACCATAAAATGGCAATTTTCCCAATTCAAAACGAGATTAGTGTCCTCACATCTCTTTAAAATCTTTGCAAGATTGGTCAAACAATCTTCAAATGTATCTCCATATACAGAGAAGTCATCCATGAAGACCTCAATGCATTTTTCGATAAATTCGGAAAATATAGACATCATGCAACGTTGAAAAGTAGCAGGTGCATTGCAAAGACCGAATGGCATGCGCCTGTAGGCAAAAATGCCATAAGGGCAAGTAAAAGTTGTTTTTTCGTGGTCTTCGCTTGAAATAACAATCTGATTATACCCAGAATAACCATCCAAAAAGCAATAAAACTCTCTCCCTGCCAACCTCTCAAGCATTTGATCAATAAATGGCAAAGGAAAATGGTCCTTGCGGGTGGCCTCGTTCAGTTTCCGGTAGTCGATACAAACTCTCCATCCGGTCACTGGCCTGGTTGCAACCTCTTCTCCTTGCTCATTCTTGGTTATGCACATCCCTCCTCATTTTGGCACGAACTGCACTGGGCTAACCCATTTGCTGTCAGATATAGGATAGATTATACCAGCATCTAAGAGCTTGATAACCTCCTTTCTTACCACTTCTTGCATGAGGGGGTTCAAACGCCTCTGAGGTTAACGGGAGGGTTTATACTCTTCTTCCGTTAAAATCATGTGCATGCAAATAGAAGGGCTTATTCCTTTTATATCAGAAATGGTCCAACCTATTGTATGTACATGTTTATTAAGAACGACCACCAAAGCATTTTCTTGCTCTTGGGAGAGCTTAGCCGAAACAATCACAGGTAATTTTTTATGTTCTGTGAGAAATGCGTACTTGAGATGATCGGGTAATGTTTTAAGTTCAAGCTCTGGTGGACATTCAACGGAAGGGAGTAGTTTGCGAGAAATGGGTAGTGGGAGATCAGATTACCTTCGGGACCCTGCGTCAGTATAGGGCCCTCTTCTTCCTCTTCGGTGCCATCATTCTCCCGTGCAGTGAAATCAGCACCGACATATGCTTCAAGGTCCCCGGACTCGGGATCCTCAAATTGGACGGCGCTGCACTGTTCCTTTGGCTCAGCACCAGCAGGCATCAGTACCTGCTTTGAAGATTCATACAGCATCATTCCATCATTGTTTCCAGAGTCTGGCTCTTTCCTAACTATTACATCATCAAATGAAAAACAAGAACTGTCGTTTGGGAATTTCTGCAGTTGCTCCATGTCGAAAACGACTTCATCTCCATCAACACGGAGTGTCACCCTTCCGGATTTAGCATCTATTAGTGCCCCGCCTGTGGCCAAGAATGGCCTGCCTAAGATGAGAGGCATGTCAGAGTCCTCCTCGATGTCCAGAATGATGAAATCCACTGGAAATGGAGTACTGCCAGCTTTGATTATCACATCTTTCAATATTCCAATTGGCTTTGTAATTGGCCTATCTGCAAGCTGGAGCCTCATTTTGACAGGTTCCACCACTCCGAGCTTAAGACGTTTAACCATGGTTAATGGCATAACATTAATGCTGGAGCCGAGGTCACATAGTCCTTTTCCGGCGTTGTTCTGGCTAATCCGAATCGGCAATGTATAGCATCCGGGGTCCTCTTTCTTCTCTGGCAGCTTCTTTTGAATAATAGCACTGCAAGTGATGTTGAGTACCACCAATTCATCCTGCTCAACCTGTCTCTTTCTTGAAATCATTTCTTTCAAGAACTTAGCATAGACTGGCATTTCAGAGATCATTTCAATCAAAGAATAGTAATCTCAACTTCCCGCAGTCTTTTCAGAAATTTTTCAAAATTCAGATCTTGTTGCTTATTTTTAAGTCTAGCCGGGTAAGAAACCCTAGGCATGAACTTGTTTTTGTTATCATGTTTTGGTGGTAGATGCTTATTTTTAAGTCTAGCCGTTTTCTGTTTCTGCCGTTCCTTTTGCAGCGTCAGTCTGTTGTTCGGCTTTCCTCTGTTCATCCATTGCTTCCTCATCATCATTGTCAACAGCATCATCATCTTCCCCATAGTTGTTTCCAGCATCCGCTCCTCTTGGTCCAGCCAGTACCTTTCCAGATTTCAGGGTTATTGCTTTGCATTGCGGGTTCTTTTCCGCAGTGGTCGGTAACGTCCCATTATCCCTTTTCTGCATTTCATTAGCCATCTGTGTAACTTGGGTCTCCACATTTCTGATAGAGGCCTGCAGCTGAGTGTTAATCTCCTTCTGGCTAGTAATAAAATCAGTCATCAAATTCTCCAGCCTTGAAGGAGGCTTTTGATTTTGATTCTGATTTTGGTTCCACTGGCCCTGATTAGGTATGAATTGTGGCTGGGGTTGAAAGTTCTGGAAGTTTTGGCTAGGCTGCTGGAAATTTTGGTGGGGTCTTTGTTGGATTTGAGGCTGAAAGTTCTGGTTCTGAAAATTCTGTCCCCTGTTCTGAATGAATCCTTGATTCTGCTGAGGATTGAATTGCTGCTGTTGTGGTTTGTTCAAGAGGTGGGAGTTAAGGGCATTGTTGTTTGAGTATGACAGGTTTGGGTGTCTATTTGGGAAAGCTCCTGCAAAGTTACAGCTTTCAGCTGTAATCTGTTCGCATGTATCAGTGGCGTGAGCACCTTGACACAGTCCACAAACCACATCTGTTTGCTGTCCTTGAGTAGAGCTCCCAGCTCCCTGATTAACAGATAATGTTGCCACCTGCTCTTGAAGCTTTTCAATATCTGATTTTTCTGCTGTACCTAAAGCACACAAACCACGAGGGGGAGGGGGATTAACATCATCAGTAAGAACAGATCTGTTTACACTCATTGCTTCAATCTTGCCCCATGCTTGATCCATTGGTATGTATAGCAGGTGTTGACCGCCGGCAGCATCAAGCATGTATTTCCACGATGGGGTCAACCCGCTGTAGAACTTTCTGAATTTCTCCCAATCATGGAAACCATGTTGGGGGCATTTCCTGAGCAAGTTGAAGAATCGTTCCTTTGCGTCATACAGGGACTCGTCTGGCTTCATTTTGAATTCCGCAATTTTAGAGCGGCATTTATCCACCTTGGACTCCGGGAAGTATTTCGCTAAGAAATTTCTGATCACGTCCTCCCATGTGGACTTCTGATTTACGGGCAGTGATTTGTACCATGTTCGTGCTCCGCTAGTCAGAGAGAAAGGAAACAGTCTTAATCGAATGGTGTTAGCAGATACATTCTGGTTCTTGATAGTATCACACAATTCTAAGAAAGTCTGCAGGTGATCATGGGGATCTTCATGACTTGCCCCAGCGAACTGATTGCTCTGAACAAGATTGATGAGGGCCGGCTTCAATTCGAAATTCCTGGCCAAGAATGGAGCTTGTCCAGGAATGTTCAAATATGGCTCTAAGATTGGTTGCATGTAATCAGCGGCTGCTGCTTGTTGATTGTTCTCAACCTCTCCTTGATATTGTTGTGGGTAATAGTTCTGATGCATATAATAATTCCTAGGATCGTTGAAGTCATTAGGATTTGGGGGATTCTGGTGGGGATTCTTGTACTGCTAATTTTGCTGGTTTTGGAAGTTTTGGTTTTTTGGTGATTTTGGTTATTTGGTGGGTTTTGAGGGTTCGGGTTGGGAGGAGGTGCCTCGAAGTGTTGCTGTTCAATGTTTGGTGGGTTCCCACCACCCTGTATGATCTGAGGAGGGGGATCATCCAAATCATCGTTATCAGCATCTTCGGGGTCTTCCTCAATGTTGTGAAGTGGTGGATTGGGTGGAATGATTAGGCGAATGTCAGGGTTTGCCATATCGGATATGTCGCTACTGGTGCTTGGTGAAATTAGTGCCTGTCTTTCCCGTTCCCGTCTTCGTTTAGTCTCCGCCCTAAGACGTCGAGCTGTCTTTTCTATCTCTGCGTTGTACGGGATTTCGGCTGGCGTCTGCTTCTTCCTTTGCATAGAACAACAGCTTCAATAATGGCGGTACCTGCACAATCCCCAGGTTAGAATTGGTTTTGGAAGTAAATATTCATATTTATATGTATAAGCTAACTAGGAGCAATGAGGAATGTAATTCTCTAATAAAACGGCGGTGCATCCTCCCCGGCAACGGCGCCATGAAACTTTTGACAATTTCGTCAACACGAGTTTCTCTAAAATATCCCAAGTTGAATTTATTAATGAAAAGAGTTATGATTCGTGGCAAAGGGGTTTAAGGATATATTTCACTTTTTATTACTCATGTGGGAAACTTTGATTTCAAACGGCGCTGTGGAACTCCCCGGCATGAAACTTTTGACAATTTCGTACCATGGAGATCCTTGCCATGAAACTTTTGACAAGTTCCCACTATATGAGTATTTTCTGAAAAATAGTAATCCTGGTTTTCGGTTTTATTTAATGAAACCACTTTATGATGATGGAGTTGGGATTAGGGATATATTATAGGTTGTCACGTTTTTATTATTCGTGTTAAGAACTATGCCTCCGAAAGCGCACGGTGTCAAAAATTGCAGTAATTTTTAGTAAGACCGGATCGTTCACTGGAGGATGTGCGATAGAAGCAGGGCCCACGTCGTTTTACTAGATTTTCCACTCGTATTGCTCCAATTAGTTGAAAAGTGATTAATCATCTACTAACTGAATTTAAACTAAATTACAAAAGCACTTAAATCTATTCTACAAAGCATATGAATTCTATTCTAGAAAGCGGGTGAATTTATACTAGAAAGCAAATAAAGTTATTCTATGAATGCATTAAATACTATCTGCAGAAGCAAAGAAAATTTACACTATGCTAACTATGAAGCTGATTCACAGTTTGGACAGAAGGGACAGGAAGAAAAGAATAAAAAATGGAAAAGATTTGAATAGGGCATAATTAAACTTCCATTTTAATACACAGATCTTTGGTTGGGATAATCCTATCAGACAGCTAATTCTCATGCTCTCAGTGTCGGGTTCCCTTTGATAGACAGGTACTTTCAACATGAGTTTACATGTTCTTAAGACCTCATATTCTAAGATACCACATATTTGTAACTGCCCTGGCCTGGGTATGTTACTTCATCTGTGGTGGACAAGCAACACCTGACAGATCATTTATTGAAGTGCCAAGTACTACTACCATTCTCCCATGTCACACTCAAAGATTCTAATCAAGCCTGAACTATCCCTTAACTATCAGTCCTAGTAGCAGTTACACAACTCTCAATACAACCGAGTGACCTCTAATGAAAGCGTTTAAAAGAAAGCGATAAAGAAAGCATTTAAAATCCTATCACTCGGAGGTTTTGAAGGTCTGACCCTGGTAGTAAAAGACAGCCCCCAGTCATGGTGACCGGATGTGGATCAAGAATTCTCGGCTCTCGGTGAACCGCTCGCAGTGTTCACTTCCTTCCGAGTGGTTATGAGATACAAACTAATGAAACGAACTAATAAATTAGTTCGTTCCGGATGTACTCACTCAGGACTCAAAGATAGGCTTTGGCAGAAGAGGATAGTGGTTGAAAGGCCTGAATGTTGTTCCTCTAAGATTATCTACTACACTGTATTTGAATCCAAGTGGACCCCATCTCGGTGTAATAATTAATCTCGGATTCCCAACAAACAGCAATTTTGGAAACAATGAATCTGAAAACCATTCCCTAAACAGGTACTAGACTCTCAATTAAAACACAGATCCTTTCAGTCTAGATGAGACCTAATCGCTGACTCTGCTTCTAATCTCCCAAAATCAACCCTTGACAGAATATGAACTAGTCATAACTGAGGAATTTATCCCTTACTCAGATCCGGATTTTATAAAGAAGTTTTTGTTGGAAATTTAATATGCAATATTTGTTTATCTAGACTTCTATTGTCCAATGGAAGGATCCCAAAATATTATAGACCACATTAATTACATAATAGTAGCAAGCATACGGATATAATGAAGTGTAAAATGAATTGACCCAAAATATACTGGTGGGTCTAGACAGAAAGTGAAACACAAACATGAAGTGGTCAGAGGACCAAAGTAATGGCAGAATAATCGGGTGGACTGCAAACATCTACTGTCCAATGTCCCGATTACTCGGATGGAGCGAATTTAGACAGTTTAAACCCTATAATGGCAGTGTCAATGCCAGTTGGGCCTCCACTGTCTGTGAATTCAGATAGAAACCTACATGCTTCTTTTCTGTAATGATCATTAGTCAGCATTGACAGATGTTGACTGACTCACACTACAGATCAGAATTTGGGTTCGGAAATTAAGATAAGGAAAAGAAAACTATATCCGGATAGGAGTCAGCTGAGCAGCTATTATAATCCCGGATGGACGAACCGCCAAGGCTTCCACTGACTGCTATCCAGACCATGCAAAATAACACTTAGTAATTAATACCCAGAATACGAGCTAGTTTATCCGTGAGGGAATACCCGCCAACATTAGTCCGGTGTACTCTTTACTAATTGTTACACACAATACAGGAAAGACAAGATGGAAATAAAATAAAAACAAGGCCTTGTATGAGAGACATTGGTTTCTCATGCAAGGTTATGGAACTAATCCATAGTTAATGACCTAAATAATCCCTCCTACCATAATCAATTACAATCCGGATTATCTGTTTAAGGCATCTTGATTTTGTTTATAGAAAAATGTTTTAATGACAATTGAACAAAGATCCTTTAATCATAACAATTAGTGATTTAATCATTGCTAATTACAATCATTAATCATTAATGAATAGAGGGTTCAATTATTTAAGAGATGGAAATGGAGAATCAAAATTTTGACAGCATAACGCGTTATATTGCAATTCTGGAATATTACATCTTAATCCGTGGGATTAAGATGTGAGTGTTTGCAATATAATAGAGGTTAAGAAATCAGAATTTTTGGGATTAAATAGAAGAGAGGACTCTGTCGAGAAACCATAAATTGTGTCATGAGCCTAGACCCGCGACATGGGTACCTCGACAGGTTTTCAGAAATTTGGCAGAGTTTCACCTTGTGTCGCTAAGCAAAAGTGTGTTGCAAGGCGTGGCCTCGCGACAGGAGTCTAGCGACACAGGGTTTTCTGAAAAATTTCAAAGTATTTGGCTCCCAGTCGCTAGTCTGGAGATTGTGTCGCAAGGCGTGGCCCCGCGACAGGGTGTCTAGCGACTGGGTTTTCAAAATATTGACAAGGCAATAATTTTCTGTCCCGGAATAAAAGTGTGTCGCGGACCGTGGGTCCGCGACAGGAGTGTTCCGTGACAGAAGCCATGCAGAAAAATGCAAGAGTTTGGTCCTCAGTCGCTAAGCAGGTGTTGTGTCGCGAACCGTGGGTCCGCGACAGGAATGCCTCGCGACCGAGGGTTTCAAAATATTAAGACACCCTTGTCGCTAAACAACTTTCCTGGCGCTAGACGTGGTCTCGCGACATGAAGCGGTTGGCGACAGGGATGGTTCAGGACACAAGTCAGTAAAAGCAAAAATGAACAGTGGCATGCAAACAGCGTGATCTCACCCTATTTCAGATTAAAAAGCTGTTCTAAGCTAAAATTTCCAGACACAGTTTAAAATCTACAAGAACATGCTTGAACAAAAATAAATCTACCTAAGGCAATAATAAAATAAAGCAGGATCTTATCTAGGGCAACACCACACCTAAACATGCACCATTATCCAAAAAACATAAGAACACAGTAAGCACTTAAACAAGAAATAAGGGTCAAATGACCCAAAAGAGAAGGAAAACAGTAAATCCATGGGTTAATAACACCCATTTCATGTTTTTGGGACACATTTTCAGATTAACTTCCCATTTATTAGGTGGGTTTGTTAATCCCCATTAACTTGGGCATCACAAACCCTAAATCAAAAATCCATAACCAAAAGAAAGGCTGTGAACAGTGGCTACTTAAGCTATTAAAGGCAAAACAACATTAAAATAAAACTAATCTAAGCTGAGCTAGTGCAAAAATTAAATAATACAAAAAAAGAAAACTACCACTAACCTAAGAACTACCTAGAGAGATTCTTGATTCTGCCTTCAAGAATGGAAAATGTCTAACTCCTGAGCACATAGGGATCACCACATATTTATAGAGGTGAAACCCTAGGCCCATGGGCCTTGATCTGAGGCCCAAGTCTGTCGCAAGGCTCACACACATCACAACTCCTGGCGCGGCATCACGCAGTGTGGCGCGGAACTAGGTTGCATGTTGCAAGACTTCACGCCCCTGTCTTGAGGCTCTCTGGACCAGGTCTTGATTCTGTGTCGCTAGCCATACTCCTGTCGCGAAACCATGGATCGCGCCACGAGGCTAGCGACAGGAGTCTAGGGACAGTTTCTTCTTCATCATGCTGGTGTGGCGCGGAACCCTCCTGTGTCGCTAGACCATGGTTCGCGCCACGGGGCTAGCGACAGGATGTTCCAGGATTGGCCTTCTCTTGAGTTGGGTTGCTGTGTCGCTAGCCTGCCCCTAGTCGCAGGGCCATGCTTAGCGCCAGGATGCCAGTCTCGCGACTGGTTATCTCTTATTGGACCTGATGGGCCGGAACATGTATTTTTGTGGGTTTTTCTTTCTTTTCCCATCTTTTTATATTTTGTGGGCTTGTTTTATTCTTTTGCCCAACTTTTTCGTTCCTTTTTCTTTTCTTTTCTTTTTCTCATATTTTTGAATTTTTCTAACATAAATGTGTAATAAAATTACATATTTATGTATTTTTCATACCAGCTCAATATTTTTACAATTATGCATAAATCAGTCCAATTCACTGCTTTCTTATTTAATATAAGACCGGAATGCGATCAAATGCCCGTTTTAGACACGAAAATGGAT
This sequence comes from Hygrophila difformis, assembly GCA_030278955.1. NCBI lineage: Eukaryota > Viridiplantae > Streptophyta > Magnoliopsida > Lamiales > Acanthaceae > Hygrophila > Hygrophila difformis. The sequence continues at coordinate 46,381,186 of JAOANR010000010.1, forward strand.
TGAAAATAATGGTCATTTCTGGACATTATCAAGTACCCATCCAGAAAACAGTAGTACTCCCTCCCGGCCAACCTTTCCAGCATCTGATCAATGAATGGCAAGGGAAAATGATCCTTCCGCGTAGCGGTGTTAAGCTTCCGGTAGTCGATGCAGACTCTCCAACCGGTTACTGAATGTGTCGCCACTTCTTCTCCTTACTCATTAGTCGTTATGCACATTCCCCCACGCTTAGGTACTACCTGCACTGGGCTAACCCATTTCCTGTCAGATATAGGATAGATGATACCAGCATCTAAGAGCTTGATAACTTCTTTCCTTACCACTTCTGGCATATGGGGGTTCAGACGCCTTTGTGGTTGCCTAGAGGGCTTGTACTCCTCTTCCATTAAAATTCTGTGCATTCAAACAGAGGGGCTTATTCCTTTTATATCAGAAATCGTCCATCCAATTGCACGTACATATTTCTTTAGAATGTCTACCAGAGCTTTTTCTTGTTCTTGTGTCAGCTTGGCTGACACAATTACCGGTAATCTTTTATGTTCAGCGAGAAAAACGTACTTAAGATGATCCGGAAGTATTTTAAGTTCAAGCTCTAGCGGACATTCAACGGAAGGTAGTAATTTGCGAGAAATTGTTGGGGGTGAGAGATCAGATTTACCTTCAGGACCCTGTGTCAGTACAGGGTCCACTTCCTCTTCTGTGGTGCTCTCTTCCTCCTCCGGAGTGAATTCAACACCGTCAAACTCTTCAAAATCCCCAGTGATAGGGTCTTCGAAGTGAACAGCGTTGCAGCTTCTTTGTTGCTCAGCACCTCCAGGCGTCAGTACCTGCTTTGAAACTTTGTCCGTCATCACAGTCATAGAGTCTATGCTCTCATCCTCACACCTACTTTCTATTATATCAAACATGGAACAAGATCCCTCATTCGGGAATTTCTGCAGCTCCTCCATGTCAAAAGAGATTTCTCGATTATCCACCCTCAATGTGACTCTTCCAGATGTGGCATCAATCAGTGCACCGCCAGTGGCCAAAAACGGGCGTCCTAGGATAAGTGGCATTTCAGAGTTCTCTTCAATGTCAAGGATGATGAAGTCAACCGGGAAAAGGACTTGGCCGGTCTTGACTACCACATCCTTGAGGATTCCTATGGGCTCAGTGATTGATCTGTCTGCCAGTTGCAGTTTCATCTTGACCGGTTCAATCTCTCCGAGCCTTAGGCGAATTGCCAAGGCTAGAGGCATCACGTTGATGCTGGATTCTAGATCACATAACCCCATGCTCACTTTGGCCTTTCCAATCTGTACTGGTAGCGTGCAACATCCAGGGTCCTCTTTCTTTTCGGGCAGCTTCATCTGAACTATGACACTGCATGTGCTGTTGAGAATGATCACCTCCTCCTGCTCTACCTGCCTTTTCCCTGAAATCAATTCTTTCAAGAACTTAGCATATGTGGGCATTTCTGAAATCATTTCCACGAGAGGAATGGTTATCTCTACAGACTTTAACCGTTCTAGGAATTTCTTGAATTTAAGGTCATGTTCCTTATTTTTAAGACGTTCAGGGTACGGCACCCTTGGCATGTACTTATTATTATCAATTTTTGGTGGTAAAGAAAAGGAAGTTGTACCTTCACCCATACCCTTTTCAGCTTCATTTGCAGCTTCAGCCTGCGGGTTCGCTGTATCTGATTTATCCTTTACCAGCTCAACACTTTCATCTCCTTCAACCTTTTCCTTTTCCTTTTCCACCTCCAATGAAACCTTTACTTTCATAGCTTTCTTCTTTGCAGATCCAACATTTCCTTTCAGAGTCTTGCCTCCCCGCAATGTGATTGCCTTGCATTGCGGGTTGGCTTCAGTGCTGCTCGGCAGTGTTCCTTTCCCTCTATTCTGCAATTCCTTAGCCAACTGGGTGACCCGCGTCTCCACATTTTTGATTGATGACTGCAATTGCTGGTTTATCTCCCTTTGATTGGAAATAAACTCAGTCATCAAATTCTCCAGGCGAGATGGTGGCTTTTGGTTATATTGCTGATTCTGATCAGGTTGGGCTTGGAAGTTTTGGAAATTCTGGCCTTGGTTTTGGTTGGGCCTCTGTTCGATATGGGGTTGAAAGTTCTGATTCTGATTCTGGAAGTTCTGAACTCTCTGCTGAACGAATCCTTGGTTCTGAGGTCTGAAGTTCTGCTGAAGGTTCTGGTTTGCGAACTGGTTAGGCTGGTTTGGCTGTGTCAACAAATGCGCATTGAGTGCATTGTTGTTGGAATAGGAGAGGTTGGGGTGGCGGTTCTGGTAGTTCCCTGCGTAATTGCAGCTTTCGGTAGCTAGTTGTTGGCATGTGTCAGTTGGATCTGGTCCCTGACATAGCCCACAGATTGCTCCCGATTGATGTGCCTGCACTTGGCTAGATGAGGCTCCTGCCTGGGAAGTACCTGCTCCCTTTCCTTTCTCCTGTCCTAGCTGTATCGCAGCTACCTGTTCTTGCAATTTTTCGAAATCTGTTTTTCCTTCACTCACAGCAAAAACTTTTCTAGGAGGGTCCGCCTTCTTGTCACTGTTGTTCAATACAGATCTATTGACAGACATTGTCTCAATCTTTTCCCAGGCTTGATCCATGGTCAAATGGAGTAAATGTCTTCCTCCTGCAGCGTCCAACATCATTCTCCATGGATGGGTGAGTCCTCCATAGAATTTCCTCAGTTGCTCCCACGGTTGATATCCGTGTTGGGGGCATCGCCTCAAGAGGCTGGAGAAACTCTCCTTTGCGTCATACAATGACTCGTCCGGCTTCATCTTGAACTCTCCAATTTTCTCTCGTCCCTCGTCTATCTTAGATTCAGGAAAGTACTTTAACAGAAAACTCCTCACCAAATCTGCCCAGGTGCTCCTCTGATTTATGGGCAATGATTTATACCAATCCCTGGCACCACTAAACAAAGAAAAGGGAAACAACATTAGTCTTATAGCATCAGGTGAGACTCCCTGATTTTTGATTGTGTCACAGAGCTCCAGGAAGGTTTGGAGATGATCATGGGGATCCTCATGATTTGCACCGCAAAATTGGTTGTTTTGCACCAGGTTGATGAGTGCCGGTTTGAGCTCAAAATTGCGTGCAGGAAATTGTGCTCTCCCAGGCCTATCCAGGTAGGGCTCTACAATAGGCTGCATAAAATCAGCTGTTGCTTGCTGCTGCTGATTTCCTTGCTCTGCTTGGTTTTGATACTGCTGGTGATAGTTGGGATTCTGTTGGAACAGATTTTCAGGATCATGAGGGTTGTTTTGGAACTGGTCCTGATTGAAGGCTTGATTTTGGTATTGCTGGTTTGGTATATTTTGGTTTTGTTGGTTATATTGGTTAGGGGGTGGTGGTTGTTGGTGGAATTGCTGATACTATTGCTGATTTGGATTAGGTAAATTTTCCTCCTCGTTGGCACGATTCGGGTGTTCTACCATACCCCCATCAGCTCCATTACCAGGATTATTGGGTGGTTGGTCTAGTGGCAAGATCGGGAGAATGTCCTGGTTCTTGCCATATTAGATATTTCGCTGCTTGTGGTTTCGGGCGAGGTACGAGTCTGGGCTTCTTGCTCTTTCCTTCGTCTGGCTTGCGCCCTCAGTTGGCGAGCGGTCCTTTCTATTTCTAGATCGAACTGTAGCTCAGGCAATGTGGCCTTTCTCCTTTGCATAAGCAGTTTGTATCAAGATTTGACAGCACCTGCACAACCCCCAGGTTAGATCTATGAGTAAATCAGGAGTGTAGTTCTCTTAATAAACGGCGCTGCATCCTCCCCGGCAACGGCGCCATGAAACTTTTGACAATTTCGTCAACAACGAGTATTTTCTAAAATATCCCAAGTTTGAATTTATTAAAAGAAAAGAGTTATGATTCGTGGGAAAGGGGTTTAAGGATATATTTCACTTTTTATTACTAATGTGGGAAACTTTGATTTCAAACGGCACTGTGGACCTCCCCGGCATGAAACTTTTGACAATTTCCTGCCTTAAAGATCCTTGCCATGAAACTTTTGACAAGTTCCCACTACATGAGTATTTTCTGAAACATAATAATCCTGGTTATCAATTTTATTTAATGAAACCAATTTATGAAGATGGAGTTGGGATTAGGGATATATTTATAGGTTGTCACGTTTTTATTACTCGTGTTAAGAAACTGTGCCCCCGAAAGCGCACGGTGTCAAAAATTGCAGTAATTTATAGTAAGACCGGATCGTTCACTGGAGGATGTGCGATAGAAGCAGGGCCCACGTCGTTTACTAAGATTTTCCACTCGGTTACTCGATTCAAGTTTTGCAATGGTTTTTAACAACTACTTGACAATAATTTAAACTAGATTGTGAAAGCAGTGAAATATTATTCTACAAAGCATGGTAAATTTAGTCTAAAAAGCGATTAAATTCTATTCTAAGAAAGCGATAAGAATTATGCTAAGATTGCGAATAAAATTACTCTACGAAAGCAGATTTAAAATGTGACAGAAGGGACAGGAAGGAAATAATAAAGATTGGACAAGATTCAGATGAAACATAAGTAAACTTCCATTTTAATACACAGATCTTTGTTTGGGGTAGTTCGTCAGTTAGCAAACTCTCATGCTCTCTACACCGTGTTTCCTTTAACAGATAGGTACTTACAGTAAGAGTATACATGCTCTTAAGACAACAAATTCTAAGATACCACAGACACATAACTACCCTTGCAATGCACTGCTAAGGTATATTATTTATCTGTAGTGGACAAGCAACACCTGACAAATCATTAGTTGATGTGCCAGTACTACTATCATCCCCCTTGTCACACCCAAAGTCCAAATCTAACCCCGAACTAATCCATAACTCTTAAACCTTACAACCGGAGGCCAACCTCTAATTCTTCCGAGTGACCTCTATGAAAGCGTTTTAAAGAAAGCGATAAAGAAAGCAGTAAACAAAGCATTTAAAATCTATCACTCGGAAGTCTTAAAAGATCATCACATTCCGTTAGTATAAAAGAGCCCCTGGTCTTGATGACCAGATGAAGATTTAGAACTTCCCAAATATCAGTAAGCCACAGGGCTTATAACATCCGGTTAGTTACGAGATACAATCATGAGTGGAACAGACCTATGAAGATCTATTCCGAATGTACTCACTCGAGACTCAATTTTAGGCTTTGGCGGGAGAAGATAGTAGTTGAAAGAATACTCAACCTTACCTTAGAAATTAACCAAGGCCTATATGTTGTTCCTCCAATATTATTTATCACATCTTATCCGAATCCAAGTGGACACTGATTCGATGCAACACTTAATACAAGATTTCCAACACACAGTAATTTTGAGAAACAATTAGATATTTGAAAATCATTCCCTAAACAGGTACTAAACTCTCATTTAAAACACAGATCCTTTCAGTCTAGGAGAGACCTAATCGCTGACTCTGCTTCTAAGTTCTCAAAATCAACCCCCATTAGAATATGAGTTAGTCATAACTGTTGAATTTATCCCTTACTCAGATCCGGTTTTATAAAGTGATTTTTGTGGAAATTTATTATGTAGCATTTGATTTCAATCAAGACTTCTATATCCAAGGAGAAGGATCTCCAAAATATAACAGACCACAATATCTACATAATAATATCATGCATACATGTATATGAGAAGTAAAATAAAGTACCCCAAAATATAGAGTGGGGTTAGACAGAATTTGATACACAAAGATGAATTAGCCTGGGATAAGAAGGAAATGGCTAAAGAGATGACAAAACAATTAGGGTTAATTGGATTGCAGTTATCTGTGGTCCAGTTAACCTAATTATTAAGGTGAGATGATTTTAGACAGCAGAAGACCTTAAACGACGATTGCCGCCGTCATCTTAGACTTCACTATCTGTGAATCTGGAAGAAAACCCACATGTTCTATTACTGTAATAATTATTAGATAACATTGGCATATATCATCTATCATTACTACAACTCTAGATTCAGGTTTGAAATTAAGGTAAAGAAAAGAAAACTGTATCCGGATAGGAGTCAGCTGAGCAGCTGTTATAATCCCGGATGGACGAACCGCCAAGGCTTCCACCGACCACTATCCGGACCATACCATAACAACTAGTAATTAATACTCAGAATACGAGCTAGTTATCCGTGTGGGAATACCCGCCAACATTAGTCTGATATATTTCTCACTAGTTGTTCATACACACAACGAAAGAGAAAACAAACAAAATTAAGAAAATGTTTTTGGTATTGTGAGAGTGTTAATCACGCAATAAATAAACACTAATGGGGTGAGATGTGTAATGGATAAAATTAGGTGTGATGGGCCTAGGCCCAATATACCCATGCAACTTACACAACTCAAGAAATAAAATGTTTTTGGAGTTTTGAAAGTAGAAGGAAGAAAGCAATTCGGTCTATGGGGCAAAATGCAAATTAGACCGAATTGAGGATGCATGAAGTATAAAGTAGTACCGTACTCAATTAATCCTTGTAAAGTCATGAAGCATCATCTAATTCGAATTGTCAAAGCAATTCGGTCTAAACCGAATTGGACATTCGAATTGATGAAGTCATTCCTTCACTCAAATTTCGCTAAGGCATTTACCCTAAAATGAGGGTAATTCGAATTGCCAATTGAATTCGGTCTAGACCGAATTGGCAATTCGAATTGGTAAGAGACATAAAATAAACTAAGGCATGAAGGGATGGAATGCATACAATATGGTGTACAAGGTCAGTTCGATCTATGGGAGGAATTCGGTCTAAACCGAATTCGCACAGACCGAATTGCTTGTGCACCATATGAGAACAATTTTTGCTATGTAATTCGGTCTCATGGGCGATACCGAATTGCATATAGATTTTCAAATAAGGCATTCAACAAATATTTTTGGCATGCAATTCCTTTCTCATGGGCAATTCGGTTTAGACCGAATTGCATGTCATTTCTCACATAAAAGATATTTTGAACTCATAAGTGCAGGTTCGGTTTACACTGTGTGGTTCATGATGGATAAGATTTACCAAATCCTTCATTTCACATCAATGTCACCTCACAGCCACACTAATGAGTGTTTTAAGGAAAATAGGCATAATAGGTTACGTGGCTAGCAGGTATTGGCATGAAACAAACCTTAATTCTACAAACAAGCAATCAAAGATCAAAGACCTAAGCATCTAAGAATAATAAGAACACATGCATAAAAATAAGAACACTTACATTATCTAAGGCAACAATAAGCTAACATAAAGAGAATAAAACAGCAACAGAATAAACTTATAAATAAATTCTAACATACCTAGAATCATCTAAAACCTAAGAACACTTATTTGAATCACTAAGGTGTAAGAACAAGCCAAAAACCACTAAACATGCATTTATTGAGAATGTAAGTCAACTAGGACATAATAAATGTAACCTAGTTGAAACAAACAAACATTCTAACATTTATTGCTAAGGAAAGCATTAAATAAGTGCCAAACACTTGAAATAAAAACCCATTTCTGGATTTTTTCTTGTATTGACACTTGAAAGCAACAAATAACCCTAAAACCATCATTAGCTTGAAGGTAGGGTTCATTATAACTACAAAGCATTTAAAGTTTATGGTAATGGCTACACTAAAGGTAGTGACAAGCTTCTATAAAAATAAACTAAGATCAAAAGCATTAAAACTACACTACAAACATGAAAAATAAACTAACTAACTAAACTACCTACCTAACCCTTAAGGGGTGGAGAACCTTCTGCTCCTTCTTTTTTGTCTCCCAGCAAATGTCCAAATGTTAGTGTTCGAATCTTCTCTTGTGTTGAGGAAGGTCAGCTTTTATCCTTCTTCTCAGAACCCTAGGCCCATCAGGGCCCATCCACAGTGCCTTGCATTTCTCACGTGCTCAAAGCTGCAATTTCGAATGTGGTTCGGTCTCCTCAAGCTGTTCGGTTTAGACCGAATTGGTGACATGAGGTCTTTCTCCTTGATCTTGAGCATGGAATGTGGTGATTCGGTCTATGGGTAGACCGAATTGGCCTTGTCGAATTGAAGATGGCTCCTGCTTGGCTTGAGGCAATTCGATCTATGCACTTATTTCGGCCTAGACCGAATTGCATAATATCAAACTTCTTCTTTTCTTTTCTCCTCAGAGTCTTCTTCTTTCCAAAGTGCAATTCGGTCTTGGGGTCAATTCGGTTTAGACCGAATTGCCACAGACCGAATTGGTTGCTCTTTCCTTCTTCAACACTTCTCTTTTTCTTCTCTTCAGCAATTCGGTCTAAATAGCAATTCGGTTTAGGTCGAATTGCGTATAGACCGAATTGATCTTCAACACTTAACCAAAATTTCAATTTGTGGGATTTTCATTCTTTTTCCCATCTTTTTTATTTTTGTGGGCTATTTTATTCTTTTGCCCATCTTTTCATTCCTTTTTCTTTTCTTTTTCCTTTTTTGCATGTTTTTGGAACCCTATTTGTTCCATGATCTATGGGTCTACTGGAGCTACCCACTTCTTGTTGCCCTGGTTTATATCCCTCCGTACTCCTATGGCCGATCTGTCACCCAACCTAAAAGCTTGACCCCGTCCCGTTTTCCGAATGACCCCTTATGGCACGGCTTAGTCAGTTATTCTCGCAGTGATCTCCGGTACTCTTACCTACTGGATCCAAGATGTCCAACAAAATGGACATCAGAGCAAGAGCTTCTCAGCCCCCTAACCTTATAAAAGTGCTAGCGCTTGACTAATAGAATATATATATAATAGAAAGTAAAGGGCGCCGTGACCTTCTCTTGAATTCTCAAAACTTCTGTCGCTCCATCCCCGCAGGGGCAGGGTTGTTGTATCCCTGCAGATATTTCTCTTTCTAACCAAACAATTACTAGTACACCTAGTGTGATTCCTAATACAAGAGTGAAAATAGGGACAAGCGGCATACGTGCCCCCCCCCCCCCCCCCCCGAAGCGCACACTATAATAAGAGGTAAAAATCGATCGGTAGCGTACTCAATCAAACGTAGAAAAACAAGATGGTTAGAAATCTTTTATTTTTTAAACCCAATCGCGCTTTTCTAACACAAATGCAATTAAAATTGCATATTTTTGTGTCTTTCATTACCAGCTTATTATTCTTACAAACTTGCATTAATATGTCGAATTCAACTGATTTCTCATTAAAATAAGATGGGAATACGATCAAAATGTCCGTCTCAGACACGGAAATGGATTGGAAATAATGGACAATTTTGGCCATTATCAGATTGTAATTCCCGGATGGAGGTAGTCTAGGAATCTTCTTCTTAAGCTGCATCTCGAACCTAGAAGCTTTCCTAACTAATTCAGTGAGGTTGATATATCCTCGCATCTCCATTTCTTCTCGAATCTCGGGCCTCAAGTGGTGTGCAAATCTGGTGAGAGTAATTAATGGATCCTCGTTAATCTGGGATCGCATTAACAACATCTCCATCTCTTGATAGTATTCTTCCACTGTTTTGGTTCCCTGTGTCAGAGCAATGAGTTTCTTGTACATATCTGGCTTGTAAGTGTGCGGCACAAACCGTTGCTCCATTATGTGCAAGAGGTACTCCCAATTAGTCACCTGTGGTTGCCCTGCAGCCTGGTTCCCAGTACAGTATTTCTGCCACCAAACTTGGGCGTAGTCCTTAAATTCAGTCACGGCCAGCTGTACCTTTTTGAAGTCGGAATAATTATGACAATTGTAGATCATTTCCATAGAATGCCTCCAGTCAAGGAATTCAGTAAGATCACTAGTCCCCTTAAAAGGAGGAATGGTGAACTTAATGCCCTTGAGGTTGTCATCATTCTGTGGATTGATATCTGCAATTGGCTCAAATTCCAGTCTTTGTCTTGCTGGGTGTATCTGTGGCTGTGGCTGTGGCATAAATCCTTGTGGTGCAGGTGCCGTGGCAGGTGGTGGAGGCATTGCTAGAGGATCATTGGCTGGAAAATCAGGTTGTCCTGGAAACTCGGCATGCGTTGGAGGAGTCGGTACAATGAGGGGTGCAACCGATGGCGTGCACTGGATTGTGGCCCCAACATTCTGTTAAACTGTCCAAACTGCAGCTCCTGTTCCTCTCTGGCGTCCTCGGCCGCCTGCATGTCTGCCCTAGATACTCCGCTGCTGCTTTCAGGAATATTCACTGGGTTGGATGTATGGGCTGGATTGGATGGAGTCAAAGTCTGGGCTGGAGGAGTTGTGTTCTGGGGTGAGGGAGCATTGTAGAAAGCCTCCCCGAGTCTTTTCTCAACCACTCTTCGACATTGTTGTTGTATAATGTCATTTTGAAATTTTATGCGCTCTCCAATGTCCTCTACCAGTCCGTCCATCCGGTTCATTAACTGTAGCAATGTTAGCAGCATTGGATCCGATGGATGCGGCATGGTTGTCCAGCTTCTGGTTCATGTTCCTTAGCAGTTCTATAACATCTTCAAGACTTGCTCCAGTATTATCTGCCATCTCAATAAAACAAACAAACAAAATATGTATAGATATAAAATGTTAGAAAAATAAACAGCAATATGAAAAGTGATCTCGCAGATAATCCTCTCGATTTCAGTCCCTTGGTTCAGACACCACTGTCGAAATTCACCTGCTCAATGACCCAATCAGATGCAATGGATGGAATTATTTGGACGCACAGATCACGAAACGGTGTGAATTGCTCGACTCAATCAGTAAATAGCACAGATGTCTATGATGCAATGCAATTTGATATGAGTTGCAGTCTTAAACAGGTATTTCCAGCAATAAACAGTGATATATGTCCCAATTTGGAAGTGTAAAATAGAAGCTCAAAAGAAACTGCACTCGAGGAAAATACCCGGTTTACTCAAACGACTTTTCGGGCTAGGTTTCACAAACTGCTAGTCTCGATATTCACTTTATTGTACAAGTACTCAAGTGACTTCTCGGGCTAGGTTTCAGTTTGTGCTAGTCCGATATTCGCTTTATTGTAACACTCAAACACTCAAAATATCGAAATTCCCACACACGGATAGTGATCGCGTGAAAATGTACTCGCGAGACACGTGGCAGCTCGGGATTGGATGGTGGAAACTTCGGATTTCAACAATCAGCTCGAATTCAACAATTGGTGAAATTTGCTTGAGCTGGTCGCGAGACTGATCTGTGTCGCAAGAGGTGTCTCGCGACTGGCGTGGAAGTCACGCGACTGGATGTTTGGCGACAAAGTCTGCCTACCTTGTATTCTCTTTGCAAGTAGTGTGTCGCTAGCCGTGGGCTCGCGACAGAAAATGTGAGGTTCGCGACGGGTGCCTCGCGACTGGGGCTCTTGCCTTGCCTTTCCCTTCAATTGTGTCGCTAAGCGTGGCTCGCGACTGGGTGTGGAGGATCGCGACTGGAGCAGGTCTTGCGACTAGGAAACCCCTAGAATTTGAATTTGTCCTCTTTTTCTTACACTTGTCAGCCCCGTACTATAGCAATTAATTCCCCATAAAGCATGACACCTTTAACAGTATTTGTCCCACCTTGGACTGGAGTTGAACAGTAACTATATTACCCCAAAATGGATCAAACAAAGGATCACTCAAGAACAATATGAATGTTCATCAACACCCAATCATTGGCAAGAACAACTCACTCGACCCATACCCCAAAATCCCCATTGTTCATGCAAGACATTCCCTATTTAAAACATTAAACACACATACATCATGCATAAACATACATACACGGATTAAAACAGGAAAAACTCACAAGTACTCAAGAACACACAAGTTTTGTAAATAATGGCCGAAACTTGGAAAAATTGTAGAAAATTATTCCCTTGGCCAAAAATTACAATCCTTATATGAATCTTTAAGTAAAGGCACTAACAAATCCAAATATGCAACCAGATTTGAGAAATAATGGCTCAAGCAAAATGGATATGGCGTGAACAATAACCAGTAGAAATATTTTTAGGGTTTTGAATTTATATGGATGAGAAACAAAAAAAATGGTGAAGAAATCCTACCAACTAGCAAACATAAGCTCTGATACCAAAATAAATTGATGCCATGGATCGATTGTTTGCCAAGTTGGTCCTCGAATGGAGTTTGGAAGGAGAGGGGCCAAGTAATAAAAATAAAATACTTCAGATAAGGGAATTTTCGAAAGAAGGGGACTAAGTAAATCCAAGGGAAGTGAGATTTACCCAAGACAAATGGATTTCATGAGTACATCTTCCGATAGGGCCATTGAAGCAAATTCCAATCTTCAATGGTGTGGGTGAACCGAGTGGTAAACACACAAATTGTTGAGAGCACCGTGGGTACTCTGAGAAATATGACTTTGATTAATGCAAAAGGGTTTGTCAAAATATTAAAGTGAATACAATACTTGGGGACCTCATATATATAGAGGAAGCCCATAACACTAGATTAAACAACCCTAGCAGTGTTTTCAACAATTCGGATACAAGAAAATAGTAAACTGGAAAGGTTGTGTCGCTAGCCATGGTCGTGTCGCGATGCTGGCCTCGCGACAGGGATGATTCTGCATGTGGGAAGTGATCTGGAGTGGCCGTGTCGCGAGAGAGGACAGTGGCGCGAGACACTGGACCGCGACAGGGGTGGAGACTCGCGGAAGGTTCCTTATGGACTCAGTTCCTTCACCTCGTGGCGCCAGACATGCCCGGTCGCGAGGCAGTGCCTAGCGACAGGGGCTTCGCGACAGGGGTCTCGAGACTGGGACTCTCCACGTGTTGCTAGACGGGGCCAGTCGCGAGGCGAGGTTTCACGACACAGGTCCTTGGTTCGCGATAGGGAACTTGTTTCGCGACGGGTGAAGAAACTCCTCCAACTTTCACCCGACTGGGGCCCACTGAGTCCGGCGACACTGTTCCGACGTTGACCGGTCGTTGACCGGCGCCGGTGACTTTTTCGGCGAAATTTCGACCAACTTCCGGCGACTTTGCCGGAGCGCCGGCGCCTCCGATGATGACGGCGGCGACGGCGGCTACGGCTGTGGGGCCCTCCGTTGACCTCCTTATGCTGTTTGGATCTGTCTGTGCATCTGGAGGTCTCCTTCCTTCCGGATTTAGTTGGACAGGGTGGATCCCAAATTAATGAGATCCGGTCCCTCTCGGTATTCTCCCGCCTGCATTATCAGCTTTAATCTGGGCTCCTTTTTCGGTTCCAGTTTATCTGCTTCCTGAAATAAAAACAAAGAAACAGAATTAATGAACTTCTTTATTCGTGCCTTCGAAATCGGCCCTTCCGGGAAATAGGGAATCATGATGCCATTTGTCATGACATCCATGTCATCTCTCATCCTCACCACATCAGGACATCAAAATGGCTCCTCTTTCATTAACCATGCTTCTGTTCTTCACGACTTTCACAACAAGCACATCAAACGCTGCACAATATCCTTCCCCAGTTTTGCAAGATGGCTGCAATCGGTATGTGGGAGAGTGGGTATACGACGAGTCGTACCCTCTCTTCAACTCATCCAAATGCACGTTTATCCGTAAGGAATTCGACTGCCTCAAGTACGGTAGACCCAATCGTCAGTATCTAAAGTACAGATGGCAACCGAAAGGATGCAACTTACCTAGGTACATAGTACTATATGTTTCATTATTTCCTCCAAGTTACTAGTAGTGTAATAATCCGTTCGTTCTCTATTGTTTTAAGACAGATAAAAAAAGTTTTGCAACTTTTGGCAGATTTGACGGAATTGATTTTTTGAGAAGATTAAAGGGTAAAAAGATGATGTTCATTGGGGACTCAGTCAGTACGAATCATTACCAATCACTTCTGTGTCTGCTTAAAGGGGCAGTTGGGAATTCCATAATCACCACACCCTTGAATAACTCCATCCCCACAGTTGTTTTCAAGGTTAGAATTTTTCTGTTCTGATACCATATTAGAAAGATGATGGATATGAGTTTCCGACCCAATATCAATTAGTAATATTAATGGGTCCATATAAACAAGGGGCATCCCAACAGATAAATGATGTGCGAAATTTTAACACACCCTTAAAGAAATTTTGTATCATGAGTAACTCACCTTACATTGCAGAGCTACGAAGTCTCTATTAGCTTCTTCAAATCCCACTATTTGGTCGACATTAAAAAAGAGAAATACGGTCGCGTGTTAAAGCTCAATTCCATCGATGATGGAGGGGTGTGGAAGCAATACGACGTTTTGATATTCAACACATGGCTTTGGTGGTATCGAAGAGGTCCCAAACAGCCGTAAGACTACATGTCATTATTACAGTTTCCAACACATTTGTTACATGTCGAATTGCATATCACATGATAATATATATATATTCTCCATCGATACAGATGGGATTATGTCGATGACAATGGCAAGATCGTGAAGGACATGGATCGAATGGATGCATTTCGTAAAGGTTTAACAACTTGGGCAAAATGGGTTAACTCAAATAATAATCTCAAGCCTTCGACCAGAGTTTTCCTACAAGGAATCTCTCCTTCTCATTACAAGTAAGCACAGCTGCTCCATTTCCCGCAAGTTTCGTGTTAAAGTATTATACCATGAATCAATTTTTTTTTTTTATTATGTTATTTAATCTTCAATGCTGCCATTTAAAACACTAATTTGGATAGTCAACGGAAGATTATATATAGTTTGAGTAGAGAAATAATTGAGCCAGGCCAGTAGATAGTTGATGAACGTGATTGATCAATTATTCATTCCAGTGAACATGGTTTAAGAATATAAGTTCACACATTATTTAATCGATTCTTTGATCCAAAAATAATTCTCTGTTCTCTGCAGTCTGCACACATAAGGTCATGAATTAATATGACCGAAAAATTCGTTGCCACGCTGATTTAATTATGGCACTACCTTTATTCCTATATAAAATGTTGCAGCATCTCAACCCTTAAATTGAAATTTTAATCAGTAAAATTAGATCTATCAGAATCTCAATATATGATTATTGAGGAAATCAATTAAAAAAAAAGGGTCAGCAATATCCATCATTATTAGGTATTTAATTCATTAGATGAACTCAGCCATGCATATATATATATTTTTTTTTGGGTGGATTGAGTTATGGTGTAGAATCACTTATTTTAACATATGATATCGTAAATTGAGTGTTTTGTGCTGAATTTTCATTCAAAATTGTTGAATTTATAGTTCTAATGTAAGTTAGTTACTTAGTTAATACTATGAGAAATATTTATTCAGCACTAAGTGCCAGTTCATCACTTATAAGTGAAGATTCAGAACGCCAGCATATGCAAAATTAACATACAAACCGTTTCCATTTTTATTTTTCGGATTCAATTTAGCGACCAATTTGTGTTTTAACTTCCCTAGCTATTCACCGTGAACCACACCCACCCAACTGATCAAGACTTCAATTGAAAAGCAAATAAATGTGCAATATAAACTTAGCAAGGTAGTAAACATAATGTACAGCCCCTAAGCTTTAATTAACAAAAAAGATCACCATCAATATGATGAAAGGTTAAGATGGTGGGACACCAAAAAAATCTAATTACTTCCTAACCTTCTTTGATATCTTGTTAAAAAAAATTATAAATGAAATAGAACACGAAAAAATTTCAGGGTTGTTTACCTAATTCATCCGTATTCACTATGTATGTATATAAGTTAGTAAGTTACTATGTGTACATATATTAATACTAGTCCATTTTTTAATAGTTAATTGCAGTTTGACTTTTACTACTGATCATTATATTACTTTGAATTAAATTTTTATCATAGTTATACAAGTTAAAATATAGTCTAATATAATCTTGTAAAACATCTTGTCTTATAGATATCGAATTTTAAAAATTTTTACTTATAGAACTTGAAGTATTAATAGTTTAAAATGTAAATTGCACTGCGTGAAAGGTGAGTTCATACAAGTAGAAAAACAAAAAACGGAGTGAGCAGAAAGAATTAATGTAAATTTTATCGAGCAAGTACTCCCTCCTTTCCAATTATCCAAAAACAGAGGTAGTCTATACCAACAGCTAATAAAAACATCAAGTAGGTTACTATGCTAATTCTGTATATGAAAAGGTGATAATTGTCACTTCTGACTTGCTACTCAAAAGTACTCCCTCCGTCCCACGAATTGTGGCTCGTATTCCTCTTTGGGCTGTCCCATGAATTGTGTTCAATTTCCCTTTTTAGATAAATTTAATTAATATAAATATAATTAGAATCTTAATGATTTCTAAATCTAATTAAAAGTAATAACTTTTACTATTCTGTACAACTCCCAATTAGGGGTGGAAGTAGGCTAGGCCGGGCTAGGCCTTGGCTTGAACGGCCTAGGCCTGCGTCGAATTTTAAAGCCCGAGCCTGGCCTATTACCTTTGATAGGCCTATATTATAGGCCTAAGCCTGGCCTCTTTATTTAAATAGGCCGGTGTTTAAGCCTTTTAAAAGCCTGATTAAGCCTATTTTAAAATTAAGTTAAAATGCTCTTATATATGTTCGAATGTAATCATAAGGTTTGAAAACATGAATTTGTGCACTTGGGCAAGTCTTATCTCAACTCTTTATATACGAGAAAAAACTTATAATTATTTTAAAAACACACTAATAAGAATAAATTAATAATACTTCTACATAAATAATTACTTCTACATAAAATAATAATAATAATAATAATAATAATAATACTAAACATTCCTTTGTAGTAAATATAAACACACTAATAATAATGATAGATAGGCCGGCCTGGTAGGCCTAATAGGCTTTTTACAAAGCCTGGCCTAGGCCTATTTAGCTAAATAGGCTTTTGAAATAGCCTGAGCCCGGCCTGTTTATAAAAAAAGCCTGGCCTGACCTGGCCTTCGGTAGGCTCAGTCGTAGGCCCCTGT
The DNA here is from genome assembly GCA_030278955.1 of Hygrophila difformis. Classification (NCBI taxonomy): domain Eukaryota; kingdom Viridiplantae; phylum Streptophyta; class Magnoliopsida; order Lamiales; family Acanthaceae; genus Hygrophila; species Hygrophila difformis. Next base: position 46,398,026 of record JAOANR010000010.1, read on the forward strand.
CGGGTAGCCTGGCCTATTCCCACCCCTACTCCCAATACACTTTTATTTTTCTACACAAAGTCCCTTGCATTTCTTTAATTCTTCATATTTTAAAATTGGTACAAACAAAAATTATATAAAATATATATTCTAAATCTAGACGTCTAAACGATTCTAACAAGACCACACTTGAATATTTTTCTCTAATTAAATCATTACAATAATATTTTATTAAAGTTAAACAATAAAGAAAATCAAAATTCATAAAATTTTAAACACAAATACCCACATCCACACTTGAATATTTTTCTCTAATTAAATCATTACAATAATATTTTATTAAAGTTAAACAATAAAGAAAATCAAAATTCATAAAATTTTAAACACAAATACCCACATCACTTTAACCACTAAACCCCACCACATAAATTACCGTGCCCAAAAGAAACGAGCCACAATTAGCGGGACGGAGGGAGTACTTGAAAATTTTTTATAACATTAACTAATTAATGTTGGAAATATATAGATTCAACATTTTTTACTAGTACAGTAGTACTCCAGCCCTCTACATATCATAAATATGGTAAATTAGTAAATCACATTAACCGGATTGGTGAAAACATATACTCCCTCCGTTTTTTTTTAACTTCACCCATCCTGCACTGCACGCAATTCAATGCACATTTTCAATCATCAATATCTCATATTATATATAAGTAAAAATTATAAAAGTTTGATATTCAAAAACTACGTGATTAGACGAATCCAACAAGATCTCACTTGACTATGTTTTATCTTATATAACTATATGAAAAAATTAAATTAAAGTTACTAAATGAATAGTATCTACTATGCTAATTGTGAACTTAAAAAAAACGGAGGGATTAGAAAATTTAAGTACTCCTGTTCAATTCTTTTTAATTGATTTCACAACTCAACAAACCCTACATAGAAAGAAAAAAGTAAAATAAAAAAATCGTACAATCCTAAAATCTTATCGTTTCCACGTGAAGATCTTTTTTTTTTTTAATCGGAAATGGGGAGACATGCGGCCAAGAATCCCGCAATTTAAATCGCATACAACTATTTTTGTCCCAAAATGGTGTGCCTGCAGCGTTATTGGTGCCACTGCCACTAAAGAAATTTGCTATTTGCAATCAAATTTTTTTCTTTCGCCACCACATAAAATCAGTGGTTGCGAATTGCACCTTTCTTCGTAGTGGGTGTATTACGAAAAATGAGTACTCTACAAGTCTTTTTTTTCCCATTATTTGGTCGGAGGTGGCTTGCCCAATAATTAAGTGACTCTTTCCTTTCTGATTCTACAACAAATTGTTGGACCAAAAGCCGAAAAAGAGAGATGCAGTCCTCTATATATATATAACTACCATTGAAGAGCAGAATGCTCAAATCCTAAGCATTACAAAACAGAACCGAAGTCAGAGGTTCTTCGGACATGGAGATGAACTTGTCCAAATATTTCCTTTCCATCCTCACAATTCTTGTCATTACAGTGTTGCTTAAGTTATATAATGTCATTGTCTCGCAGCCACGCAGACTTCGTTCCGCCTTGACTAAACAAGGGCTGAGTGGGCCACCCCGGAACTTTTTCCTCGGTAATATATTGGACATGAAAAGAGCACGGACTGCGGCCGCTAAGGCCACCCCCATCAATGGCCCCCCTCCGGCCTCCCACAACTGTGGAGCAATCACTTTTCCATTTTTCGACCAGTGGAGAAAACAATACGGTACTTGGCGTTTTACTTTCAGTCATCATTTTATCGAAATTACACGGTCTAATTATATTCACTGTATTTTCCTTCCTCCAAAGGTGATGTCTTTATGTTTTCAATCGGCACCACACAGATATTGTTTGTGACGGAACCAGAGATGTTGCGCGAGATAACAACTTGCACGTCGTTAGACTTGGGGAAGCCGACCTACCAAGCAAGGGACAGGGGTCCTTTACTTGGGCAAGGCATTCTCACTTCGAACGGACAATATTGGGCTCACCAAAGGAAGATTCTTTCCCCTGAATTGTACATGGACAAAGTTAAGGTACAAAATCATCGGGAATTAAAATTTGATGATTTAACTGAGTATTTCAATATGATTAACCAATCGTCCATCGAAAACTCAGGGAATGGTGAGTCTGATTCAGGACTGCACGATGTTATTGGTTAACACATGGAAGGAAATAGTTGAGACAGAGGCCGGAGGATTAGCAGACATCAAGATTGATAAACACCTGAGGACCTTCTCAGGTGATGTAATATCCAGGGCATGTTTTGGGAGCAGCTATTCAAAGGGTGAAGAGATCTTTTTGAAACTCGGTGCCCTCCAAGAAGTTACAGCCAAGACGGCTCCCATTACTGGAGTTCCAGGCATGAAGTAAGAATTTTTTGTTTACCAGTTTCATACCAATTGCAATAATTGAACCCTGTTTGGAATGAACTTGTAAATTTACTTGTGCTTACAGCCTTATGCCTACAAAGAAGAACAGGGAGGCGTGGTCGCTGGAGAAGGAGATCGAGAAATTGATCCTGAATCTGGTAAAGGAAAGACAAGCCGCTAATTCCGAAAAGGACTTGCTTCAGATGGTGCTGGAAGGAGCTAAGAACAGTGGGCTCGATCACGACAGTGCCATAAATCGGTTCATTGTGGACAACTGTAAGAACATATATTTGGCAGGGTACGAGACTACTGCCGTGTCCGCGACGTGGCTGCTGATGCTTTTGGCCTCGAATCCCGAGTGGCAAGAAAAGATCAGGTCCGAGGTTATTCAAGTCTGCAACGGACAAGTCCCGGATTCTGAAATGATCCGAAAAATGAAGCTGGTAGGCAAGATAATTGAATTATTCAAATAAATTAATTTCAGTCATTATATACTAAAAGGGACTGACTGATTTTTCTTTATCCCATTAGCTAACAATGGCAATCAACGAGTCACTACGACTGTACCCTCCAGTGTCGGTCATTTCAAGAGAAGCATTCAGTGATTTGAAGTTTGGGGGACTCACTATTCCCAAGGGCATCAACATATGGTCGTTGGTGACATTGTTACACACAGACCCTAGTGTTTGGGGGCCAGACTCTTATCAGTTCAATCCAGCAAGGTTCAATAATGGAGTTAGTGGTGCCTGCAAGTTCCCCCACTTGTACATGCCATTTGGGGTGGGGCCACGTGTCTGTCTTGGCCAGAATCTAGCATTGGTGGAGCTCAAGATTTTGGTGTCTGTACTCCTATCGAAATTCTCCTTCTCATTGTCTCAAAAATATGTCCATTCCCCGGCAGTGCGTTTGGTGATCGAGCCGGCCAGTGGAGTCCATCTTTTGATCAAGCAGTTGTAACTTGTAACTCTCGCCTCAAACATCCTTAATCATGGCCGTTTCTTGTTATGTTATAATTAAAACAATATTATTCATATTTGGCTGCGTTAATCTAGAAATCAAATATTTTGACCGATGTTTACGCACAGGGTCTGTCATTAGTTTCACTCATTCTTTATTACATCCTGGAATTCTTATTTTGGCTGCCGATGCAGTTAGTACTTGGTTCCCTGCAAGCTGTTTTGCCATTTATTTTTCCTTCACCCTTTCCCTAGTAAACCTTTACTGATTAGCAAAAAAGATAAAAAAAAAAAAAAAATGCTGGAATTCTTGTTAAGGCCGGGATCTTAACATGAATATACATTCAATTATCCGATATCTTCATTGTACAATAATATGGAAGGAATTAAGATCGAAGACCTTTCCTGATTAAGGCTTGAATTAACAAGGAAATGAGATTTGGGATGAACTTTCCTAGAAGTGGTTTGGGCATAGCATGGAAACTTGTTTTTGAATAATGTTGAAGACCTATATCCAGAGAACAATCGTGAACAAGGAAAGCCAACCCGGCCGTGTGCATTTAATTACTTGTGATAAACCAAAACAAGGAAAGAAGAATAAATAATGTTGCCATATCCATGACTTACCAATATATTCGGAGACCCGAATCAAGATGGAATGGACTTGATCCTTGTTTACTTTCCAAGAAGAGGGATTGGCCATATGCATGGATTTTGTTTAGGTGCTATCGTATCCAAAACATGATATATATTGATTTAAAATTGTGGTTATTAGGTAAGTGCGGATACTAATTGCAGATTTTGTTTCTATTTATGACTTTTAATTCGTGACTAGTTTATATGGGTCCGGTTATGGTGCGATTGAACAAATCCGCAGCACATCAAGGCGAAAATTTTGATCGTCCAATTAAAATCCAAGGGTTGTAAATGTAAAAGGGTAAAGTTGTCCAATTAAAATATGGAACGGTTTTATTAATTACGAAATTAACGGATTAGTACGTATCTTTAACGGATTTATTGCATATCTTAAACGGATTTGTATCCTAAAATATCTTACAACAGAAAAAATCACTAAAAATCACTATGCTTTTATTTTTAGCGAAATTATTAATTCCTAATTAAAACATTATTCTTTTCAGCGATACATCACTATGCTTCATTTTATCGAGAGTGTAACATTATTTTCAGCGATACAACGTTATTCTTTTCAGCGAGGGAATGTTATTCATTTCAGCGAGAATGCTACATTATTTTCAGCGATGACTTCAAATTCCTTTCTCCGAGATGTGCAACTAATACACTTTGCAGAGATATTATATCTTTTCAGCGATGCAGAATGCAGGATGCATCATATGTTTTTATTTTTAACGAAATTATTAATTCCTAATTACAACATATTACTGTCACAAATTATATTAATTTGTATCATTATTTTCAGCGATACAACATTATTCTTTTCAGCGATGGAAATCCATTCATTTCAGCGAGAGTGCGTCATTATTTTCAGCAATGACTTTTGAAAAATAATTGTACACTCTCGATGAAGTGCAATTGTTTTCGTCGAGATACTACACTTTGCAGAGATATTATATCTTTTCAGCGATGTTTACTACTCTTTTCAGCGATGAATAATATACTCTTTAAGCGATTTCACTATGTACTTTTCAGCGATACATCATATGTTTTTATTTTTAACGAAATTATTAATTCCTAATTACAACATATTACTGACACAAATTATATTAATTTGTATCATTATTTTCAGCGATACATAGTTATTCTTTTCAGCGATCTAACTTACTTCATTTCAGCGAGAGTGTGCCATTATTTTCAGCGATGACTTGAAAAATAATGGTACACTATTGATGAAGTGCAACTGTTTTCTTTAAGATACTATTTTTAACGAAATTATTGATTCCTAATTAAAACATATTAATTTGTATCATTATTTTCAGCGATATAACATTATACTTTTCAGCGATGGTATGTGCTTCATTTCATCGAGATTGTTCTATTATTTTCAGCGATGATTGAGATTCCTTTAAGCGAATACACTTTGCAGAGATGTTATAACTTTTCAGCGATGAACAACTATTATTTTAAGCGAGTTCACTATGTACTTTTCAGCGATAGAGCATAAAAACCGCAAATCACTGAAACAATTCGTAGACACTAAAATCAGTTAAATCCATTCAAAGTCATAAAACATTCAACACCATAAATCAAACCATAAATCAAACATTCAACTTTCAACATTCCATTCAAAATCACAGTCATAACACATCCAAAAAACATCCAAAAACACATTCAACACCACCATTCAAAAAAAGTCATAAAAACATCCAAAAACTTCACAAAGAACAAGTCATTCCAAAAACATCACAATTCAAGAGTCATTCAAAACACATTCCAAAAACATATTAAACAGCCGGGATATTAGCTGGATCAGAGATGGCTTGATGCATCGCCCTAAGCCTATGAATCAGATCTTCCCACATATTTGTAAAAGCCTTTTTGCGTTCTCTCAACTGCGCTGGAGTATTTGCAAATGAGACTTTAACGCTGCGATAGTGATTTGACATTTCACGCAGCTGTGTGGGATCAAATGAACGTCTGTTGACATCAGCACCATTAGATCTGCCTTCATTTTGGAGGACACCAATATGAATATCCAGAGCTCCAAAGTGGGGATACATGATGTTATAAGATCTTTCAGCAGGCTCAATATCAGGATACTCAGTTATAATTTTCAACAGAAAATCCTGTGTTTCAACATATAAGAAAGATAGCTTATTAACATATAAGATGTAAATATAAGATACAAAGCAATTCATAGCACTGAAACAATAAGTACAATTGAGAGAACAAAGTAAATATAAGAAAGAAAACCATAATCAGTACAAAAGCAAACATAATCAGTTCAAAACAATCACTAAAACAACCATAATCAGTACAAAAACAATTCATATCACTAAAAAACAACCATAATCAGTTCAAAACAAATCATTAAAACAACAATAATCAGTAAAAAAACAATTAATAACTAAAACAACCATAAAACACTTAAAACAACTCATAACCCTAGAACAACCATAATCAGTTCAAACAGTTCAAACATAAAACACTGAAACAATTCGTAACCCTAGAACAACTATAATCAGTTCAAAAAAGCATTAAAAACCATAAATCAGTTCAAAACAATTCCAACCAAAAGGTTCCTAAGCATACTCAGTTGTAATTTCAATAAGAAATACCTGTGTTTCAATAAGAATATCCTGATGCTTCTTCGGCACATACCCAGCGTTTAACATTTTTTCTATCAAATCATTCAGTCCGCGCGCATTGTCACACGTGGGATGTGTGTCCTTCAGATAATTCCCGAACATCTCCCAGCATTGTGTGAACAAGTCGGATGTGCGACTGGAACTCTCTTCCGTGCATCTCCTTTTGGACGACATTTTTGAGAAATGAAGGTGATTCCGATTACGGTTTTGAGAAATTAGGGTTTTGAGAAACGGTTTAGAAATGAAGATTCGAGAAATGAATGTGATTCCTTTTATAAGGCTCACAATTTAAAAAATTTTCCGAGGCCCATTTAATTTTATTTAGGCCCATTTCATTTAGGCCACTCCATAAAAACGAAATATATTTCCTTCCATCGCTGAAAACAACATAGACCCATCGCTTAAAAGACTTACCAATCATCGCTGAAAACAATATAGAACCATAGCTTAAAATGCTATATTCACATGTACAAACATTTTGTCGCTTAAATGAATGTATAAATATGAAATTTTCAGAAAACTCAGAAAAGAGAAAACATATCCCAAAATGCTTGATGTCCATCGCTCAACATAACTCAGAACTCAGAAACATACATACAAAATCAAAAAACGACGATCTATCACCATCGCTTAAAATGCTTGCTCTCTGTCGCTGAAAAACATACAAAACCATCGCTTAAAATGCCATTTACACATCGCTGAAAAAATTGCTCTTGACATCGCTGATAATCACATGTACAAACATAACTCAGAACTCACTTAAATGAATGTATAAATATGAAATTTCAGAAAACTCATAAAAAGAGAAACATATCACAACACATACATAAAATCGCATAAAATGCTCATATACAAATCGCTGGAAAAATGCTATATACACATCGCTGAAAAGAATACAAATTCATCGCTGAAAAGAATATTTAACCCTCGCTTAAAATGCTTACAACTCATCGCTGAAAAATTGATAATCACATCTACAAACGTTTTCACAAAACTGTTTTCTTCTACTTTTGGCCAAACTGTTTATCTACAAACCTCAAGTAATCTCTCACAAATTGTGGATTGGTGATCCTCACCAGCATCAGTTCCCATGCTCCTTTTATACGTTTGCAGATTAGACTTCTGAATTTGTAATCATAATGCATGATCTTCTTTTTATTTCCTGTGTTACAATAATCCAGGGCCTTCTGATCCATTTCCATGAGGAGTTCGAGATAAGAAATTCTGTAACGCTCCATCATGGCGGACACCATGTCTCTTTCCAGGGCTTCTTTTAAATAAGACATATCTTGTGCCAGATCATATTTCAGATACTCCTCTGCCTCAGCCTTGTTCATCAATCTGTACTGTCTTGCATTCTTTCTCAGCACTGGCCAGTTCTTACGCGTTATCTCATGTAGCACTTTTTCCCTTAGAAGTCTGATGTGCTCAGCATGTTCAGGATCCACATCAGTTCCTTTTTCAGCTATCCCAACCTCAGGATCCACATCAGTTCCTTTTTCAGCTATCCCAACCTGACCGAATCGCTCCAAATCAGCCAAATAGAGAATAATACTCCATAATATACAATGCCCATGTAAGAATAAAGAGATGTACATTTAAGCGATCACAAAAAGTGCAATATATATAACCGATTAAACAATAGACATTTAACAGATGAAACAATGTACATTTCAGCAACGAAAAATTTACATATACATTTAAGCGATGTCATCCATCGCATAAAAAAAACAGTTCATTCATTCATCAAAAACACTTCATTTCATCATTGTTTCTTTTTCCGACTCTTTTTTGGCTTAGGTGGTGCTGGTTTCTTTACCTCAAATGACTGACTATGCTGGGCAACCAACTGCATCTCTCTACTCACTTCTCCTAGCACAAAATCTTTCTTTTGATTGACATCTGACATCAATATTTCAGCGCAAACCTTGGCTCTTTTTGCCAGATTATACCTCTTGTTCTTCATTTCTGCCAACATGTCATCCATAATTAATCCTTCCCAATAATCCATATAAGACATGACAAAAACACCGCAGCTGTGCTCATCTTTCTGCTCTGCAAGCGGCGAGAAAAGCATGCGATATGATGCAAACCATTTTTCAGATTTCATCAGTGTATTTCCCAGCATCCTCAAGTTATACCATATCCTATTCAAAACATTATAATCAGCTGTCCACCCGCCTTCAGCATTCTTGCTGTTGAAGTAAAAAATTCTTCTCTTTCTCATATCAACAGAAAAAGCAACCCAGTGGTTTTGTCGACAATATGGGAAGAAGAACTGGAACATTGAGAAAACATATAATTAGAATCTAAAAATGATCAACAATATAAACAAAATTATCAAAACAAAAATGTATCTTACACTCTCTGCATTCAACACCACATCAATCATTTCTTCAGGAAAAAACTTGAAATCTTTCACGAATGCATCAACAAGTTCTGCACCATCTTTTAATGGTAAATCTGCATCCACCTCTGCATCTGAAAATGTCTGTTTCAAAAGATACAACATATCATGCATCAAAAAGAAGTTAAATATATATATATGTATGTATATATATCACACTCACAGCAAATAATGATGAAAAACAATATTTCAGCATTGGTTTCCCATTGGCTCTTTCGAATTCACGACGGTTGATCACTTTCGCGTAACAGTTTATAACAATATCCGCAATATCACTATCAACCCTCAGTGTTTCGATGTCAAGCTTCGACAAGTTCATTTCTTCATCATCATAAACAATTGTGTTCTTCGCTTCAACCTTTCCTAGAATATTTGTAATGATTGCCCAAACAGCCACATTCAACTCTTCTGGAGTACAGGTATATGACGCCTTAAATTCTGGATATTCTTTAAATCGGGTATAAGTCATCTCCATGAATGTAAACTTGTTGCATTTTTCAATAGGCTGGAGATCAATCATCATCACTCTAGGAGGCATATACTTCTCCTTCAATTTCTCAATTGTCTTAGCTCTATGAACTGTCTTAGCTTGTTCCTGAAAATTACAGATGATATATCAATCATCGCTGAAATATGAATAGTGTCATCGCTGAAAAACATATAAATTATCGCTGAAAACTATTGACATACCTCTGGATTCTCATCTCTTACAACATTCTCATTCTCGGATAAGCCCAAAGAAAAGGTTGGCACATCTTCTCCATGCATCTATACACATACTAGAGTAAATTAGAGAAAATACCTCTATTTACATCACAATTGATATAGCTAAAAACTATTAAAACCTAAAGTCACACAAGAAAATATATCAATCACCATATCCAAATCGCTGAAATGTGAAAGATTTAATCGCTGAAAAACACAGAAACCATCGCTGAAAACTATTAAAGTACCTCTGGATTCTCAGCCACATCATGTGCTGCATCTTTATCAGCCCCATCATGTCCTACATCTTTCTTAGCCCCATCATGTGCTAACTAAAAAATCACACAAGGAAAATATATCAAAACATTTTGTTACATCACAATTGATATAGCTAAAAACTATTAAAAACTAAAGTCACACAAGAAAATATATCAATCATATCCAAATCGCTGAAATGTGGTCAATATCATCGCTGAAAAACACAGAGACCATCGCTGAAAACTAGTACAGTACCTCTGCATTCTCAGCCACATCATGTGAAGCATCTTTCTCAGCCCCATCATGTGCTACATCTTTCTTTGCCCCATCATGTGCTAACTAAAAATCACACAAGAAAAATATATCAAAACAGTTTGTTACAGTAACCCCTATAGCAAACATTTTGTCACTGTACATACATTCAAGGAATCGAAACTGAAAGGGATTCGGAATCGAAATAAAGATCTCTGCAATAAAAATAAAGAACACAGAAAAAGCAAAAAAGAAAAAAGAATGTCAGAAACTACCTTCAAAAAACATTATGAAGTACAAAATTTATAAAACTACCTTCGGTACATTTTCAGGTAAATTTTCAGTGTCCGGGGCAACTCTCTCTTCAGTTTTGTCTTTTACATTCCCAACATCTGCATCACCTCCTTCCAGCAAACTTGTCACCTCCGGACCCCCTTGACTCATCACAACATTTCCTGCTCCTGCTAATATACCCATCAAGATTTCTCCTTCGCTTGCAGTTATATCAAGATTATTTGACTGTTCTCCTTCACGACGTCGACCCACATTAATCAACAGTTCACCTGCATCTTGATCACAAGGGGGTGTGGGGAAGGTTCAACATCATTTCTGGATGCTTCTATGAGAGGATCAACATTGCCTGAAGCATCAGCATCCATATATTGGCAAACAATCTTCACAATAGAGTCCATTGTGTGATCAGAAAGATGAACAACTGGTTCAGAATCAGTTGTCTCATTTGCATTAGCTTCATGGACAACAGGTGAATACATAGGCTGCAAGCTAGAAAGATTGGCAGCTTCTTCATTTCCACTAGCATTCAAATCCACATTTTCTCCTAACTGCTCATCTCCTCCTCCATCCACACTCCTAGAAAGATTGGCAGTTGGTTCATTTACAGTAGAATTCAAACCCTCATCTTCCACTTCTTTCCCACCCCTCATTTTCTTCTTTAGACCAGAAACAAAAGTGCTAAGTCGATCGTCATCTTCCTCCACAGTCCTTTTCGTAGCCCTCGATTTCTTCTTAAAGTCAATATCTGGATACTTTGCATTAGGGAAAACCTTCCAGATATCAACCATCTCAAGTATCGATCCTTTTTACAAGTAAATCCAACCAAATGAAGCTCTTCACGCTCATAGAAATCAAAAAACATGTGCTGAAAAAAATAAAAACAAACAAGATACATAATCAACAAACAATGACCATAATCAACAATATATATCACATAACAAATATAAATTGCATAAAAAACACAAAATTAAAATTACCATTAAGCAAAACAGGTCTCCACAGGGGCGTGCTTGAGCACTGGTTCCCTTATCCAATTTTGCCTTATACTCATTCAGAGATTTGATAAGAAATTGTCTAATATGAAGACACCAATTGTACCTTAAAGCTTCTTCCGGAGATCTAAGAAACTGAAGATACCTCTTGTTTACAACCCTCCCTGAGTTAGGAGTAAAGACTTTCTGCAGAGCAAACAAAACATACATCCTCCAGTAGTCATCCAATGGAATTTCAGTATTCTCCGTATTCTCTAAAATAGCTCTAAGATCCTTAACAGGTATCCGATTAGGCTCCTTCTTATTCGTAATAAGAGAATACTTTTCATAAAATTCATCAGTAAAATCATAACCAATTTCATTATTCTTCAAATCTATTATAAACTTATCGACTCCCCATGGCAAACCATATACTTTATGAATGTCTTCATCTGTAAACCTCCATCGACGGTTTTTATCAATAATAAAGCATTCCTCCTGAATGCTCCACTGATTAATCAAAGTTATAACAGGATCAACCTTGAGCATGCACATTTTGAACATGAGCAGACAACTGAAGCAAGTATCGTGAATAAACTCTTTCTTCCCATCTCCGTCACTCTCGTTCAGGATATTATTTAAAAGACAAATGCTAGATGGAACGCAACAGACCTGAGTATGCACTTTTTCATCCATTCTTGATAAACAAAAAGTAAAGTATCACCGTTCGCCGTTCGCCGTAGAAAAACAATCGCCGTTCGCCGTAGACGCAGAGAATCGCTAAATCGCTGAAAAGCCCTAGAGAAAGTATCGACAGTGATAAATTGAAAATTGGCGGTTAAATTGACATTAAATACTACACGGTGAAATCTCGACGGTTATTTCTTATTAATTACTTAGACGGTTATTTTTTATTAATTACGCGAATTCTGAAAAAACATTGTAAAATTTTTATTAACTACTACACTGTTATTTTTTATTAACTCATCTCCATCGCTGAATTGCACTATGACGATCGCTTTTTATCATTTGTAATCATCGCTGAATTGCATTCTTTACGCGATTTTCTGAGACATTGTAACATTTTCTTATTAAATACTACACGGTTATTTTTTTTATTAAAACTAACTTTCATCGCTGAATTGCATAACGATCATCGCTTTCATATATAAGTAATCATCGCTGAATTGCATTAGTTATCACTGAACTAAGTCGATCAATACAATATTAATGAACAATACACTTCATGTCATTTCTAAAAAAACAAAAATCTTCATTTCTGCATCCGTTTACGATGTTCTAACTCTTTCTTTTTCCGAACAGCTTCAGAAATAGAGACCATTCTCTTGTTCGATTTCTTCCGCCCTTTACAAGTTTCTCTTTCCCTTAAATGCAAATTTGAGTAATCTGATGTACTTCCAATCTCTGCAAAAAAAAAAAACAAAAACATTGAGAAACACTAATTTCAAAAAAAGCAAAAACATAAATATGTCTTTGATTAGAAATTACCCGACTCTTTGTTAATATCAATGTTGTCATACTTTGTTTTCATCAATGTCTCAAAGTCATACATAAACGATTCACAAGCATCCTCATTTCGTGACAACACAATTGCTGATTTCAAAAACAAGCCACACAATTTCCGGTATCTAGATGCTGCATTGACCACATTTGTTTCTTTTCCAAAACCAACATCAACATAACTAAGATCACATTTTGCATTCCTTTACCACCGCCGCAAAATATATTTATCTGGAATAGTATGAAACACTTTTGCTCCACTTCCTGACAGAATATCCATCACCCTCAGAGCATGACAACATAAAATCCCCATATTCTCAAACATATTGCAACTGCATCCAATTGTACCATCATCAATGTTAACATTCACATGATCACCAATCAACTTTGAATCTGCATCTTCTCTCTTGCAAACACGATAAATTAATGCATCTGGTTGAAGCTCAACCACATACCCAAATGACAAATCATACTCATTGTTGAAAATATTGAACACATTTGGTGTATACTTCTCAGCTATATATTTCAATAGTGGATTCATAATAAACCTGGCAGAAACTTGTCTATCATCTGCCTTAAAATCTTCCATCCGTTCATTATCCCTCCTTGACTCCACAACCCTTTCAAAATGTGCAAAGAACTCAACATAGTTATCAACTGGCATTAAGAACCTGTGAAATGTCAACACAATATGGGGATGTGAAAATCAAATTCTCAACTACATAAAGCAAACACACATCGCTGAAATAAATAGAACCCTCTCGCTTATCAAAACAGTATTGTCTCGCTGAAAATAACTATTCAACTATCACTGAAAACGAAATTTATTCATACCGTTTCACAACTGAGTTAAAAGATTCACTTAGCTGAGTAGTCCTCATTCCTGCAGTAAAATGATTTTTAACCCAAGCAGCGGACCATTGACTTCTCAAATTATAAGTAGTCGACAACCACCTATGTTCAGATTGTGAGAAACAAGTTGATAGCATGTATTCCCATTCCACCTCAAATTCCATCTCTGTCCTCACATCATATACCAAATGATGAAATAGCTTATCAAACCTAAAAAAATGAGTTCAACATGTACATATCAATATCCAAATCGAAAAAACAATTGAAAGTAAAAATAACTAAATATTTACCTTGGTGTGTACAGTTGACTCAAATTTTTTTTCGCATTTTCTATAATGTGCCAACTGCATAAAGCATGATAGGTATTAGGCAAAATTTTCCTAATTGCCGGTGCCATCGCACAATCTTGATCTGTGAAAATCGTTTGAGGTGCCTTATCCCCCATACACTTCAAAAATGTTTTAAATAGCCACTCAAATGATCTTTGAGTTTCATCAAGCATCAATGCAGCTCCAAAAATAGAAGTCTGTCAGTGATGATTGAATCCAACAAAAACAGCTAATGGTCTGTAATTTTTATTTGTCCGATACGTTGTATCAAAGGTCACACTATCACCAAAAGCTTGATAATCCATCCTCATTTCAGCATCTGACCAAAAGATATTTGTAATTCTCTCATCATCATCCAGATCATACTCATGGAAGAAAAATGGATTACTGACACATTTCTCAGAGAAATACTTCAATACAACACCAGCATCCCCTACTTTTAAATTTCTTTGCCGCCTTCTAACAAGTGCATTCTTCAAATCGTCCTTTAAAAATCCTACAAGTCCACTACCTCCAGCACCCATACTCAACAAGTCATACGATGACTTCAATGACAATCCAACTTCTTCATGTATACCAGCAACAACACTGTGTAACTCATCAACTCTTCTATTCGATTTCAACATATGCTTCCTTGATGGTCCATGCAGATCATGATTATGATCACCACAGAAAAACACAACTCTATAAACTTTTTCATCAGTTTTATAATGTAACCTCACCTTTGCTTCACAACCAGTTCGGGTTTCATCACTCCTACGAAATTTCAGACTCTTAGAACGACAAGATGAATCACTATCCAACAAACAACCACGACGAAAACCTTCCTTATTGCACGCATATTGTAAATAGAACAATCTATCAACTTCATGTGGCTTTGGTCTCTCATACATTTTCCTTACCGAGAAACCTAAACTATGAGCATAATCACAATAAAACCTAAACGCATCATCAGCTGTAACAAAACTTAACTCACTCCAATTTATGTTGCCTGTGAAGAAATAAACAAAGAATTCCCATTAAAATAATAAATACACGTAGCTGACATAAACCATCGCTTAAAATGCTTAACGTCCATCGCTGAAAATGCTAGGCAGTTCTCGCTGAAAAAGCTATAAGTGCATCGCTGAAAATGCTAGGCATGCATCGATAAAAATATAATGGTTCTATCCCTCATAATCACATGTACAAACGTTTTGACGCTTAAATGAACATATAGATATGAAACTTCAGAAAACACAAAAAAAAAAGAAACATATCAAAGAAGAACTCAAAAACGCTAGACAGTTATCGCTGAAAATACTAGTGATGCATCGCTGAAAATGCTAAGCTTACATCGATGAAAATATAATGGTTCTGTCCCTCATAATCACATGTGCAAACGTTTTGACGCTTAAATGAACATATAGATATGAAACTTCAGAAAACACAAAAAAAGAGAAACATATCAAAGAAGAACTCAAAACTCAAAAAACATACATAAAATCAAAAACGACGATCTGCGATAAAAATACTCAAAATTCGAAAATGCTAAAAAGTACCATTGGACGCAGAACTCGAATCTGAAAACGTTGCCGACGCATTCAACGACATGCTAATCGCATTCATAATTGCCAACAACTTCCTCACACCGCCGCAACACGTACAGAGCAAACAAAACACAGAAGAGAACTTGTCACCAAAAAAAAAAAAAAAACAGAAGAGAACTCGGAAATCCAAAGAAGACGACGTCCAACGGCGAACAATATGGCAAATATATGAAATTACTTTTCTACCCTTAGAGTTAATCTCAATCGTCGATTTTTAAAGACAATCAACGGCTGTAAATGCCCACAGCACATCAAGTCAAAAAGGGTGATTGCACCCTAACGAAATTGAGTTTATATATGCAAACATTTCATATTTTTATATATATGTATCACATTTTCATATAAATGTAACATTATTGTGGATGATATTAATGGTTGGGTATGGGTCGCAAGATCCAAGACCCAAGCCTATGCTCGTTGCTTTCATATCTCCTTCGGTAAAGATTTTGAGCTGCTATGTTTCCGTCAATCATATGGTTTTGATGAAATATCGCCATCATGATGATGCATGGTCCAAGTCCAATTTTGATTTGGCTTTATTTAGGTTAGAAACAAGATGTATCTAGTGTTCCAACTAAAAATGAATTGGTAATAGATAGAATTGCACAGGTCCATTTAAAGAGGGTGACATCCCAACATATAATCGATATGGAACATTGTAATGCTCCTCATCGAGATTCATCTTGGAAACAAAGTGAAGGGTGGCATCTAGGGATGGCAATTCCACCCGCATCCGCCCGTAACCCGATCCACCCGATCCGATAAAATGGACGAAAACCCGAAAAAATATGGATTCTTATAGGGTGATGGGTGGATTGGGTGACGGATCGGGTCGGAGATGGATTTAGGCTTATCCAACCCGCCACCCGATCCATCATCCAACCCACCTTCCAATCCACCCATCACCCGCTTCTTTTATTAAATATATAAATATATATTTTAAAAATATAAATATTTCACATTAAAAATCTATTATATTCATATAAATAAAATAAACAGTATTAAAAACTCATAAAAAGTTAAAACCTAGATTGCATTAGAAATTTAGAATCCCTCAATCCCGCTCTAAAAATTGAGAATTGAAATCGTTCCGCTCTCCCAAATATTTTTTTGTTTTAATTTACATGATTTAATGAGATTAATTTATAATTTTAGATACAATAATTTATATGTTTCTAACATAATACTTGTTAGATTCTTATTTTTATAATGCACAAGCTTGTGCAACTATCTTGGAAGATGTTGATTTAGGAGTTAAGGAAATTTTGTAACTGAAGTTGATGGTATTAATTCGTAATCAATTAATTTATTTTGCCTTTATTGCTCTATTTTCTTTTAATTTTTTTCTCGGATAATATAATTGTTTGTATATATATATATATTCTTCATTGCGGGATGGGAAAAGATTTGATATTTGACTTGCAAATTGGCATGAAATGAATGATATTGAGAAAAATTCAATATCTTTTTGGCTCTTTACATTTTCCTTAACAGGGTAATTGTTACTTTGCTTGTTGAAATTTAAGTGGGGGATTTGTAATAGTTTAATAGACTTTCTAATGTTCAAACATGAATTTATTTTGAATATAAATTATTACATCGTTTATTATGTTTTAAATCCACTAACCACCCGATCCACCCGTGGTTGATGGGTGGATTGGATTTGGATTGAATTTTAGATGGATGATGGGTGGGTTGGATGATTAATATAACATTGATGGGTGGAGGTGGATTTAGGCTTCTCCGATCCATCTCCGACCCATTGACATCCCTAGTGGCATCACAACATCATGCGGGACATTGTAACACCCGAAATATCCATACCTATGATACCATGTCAGAAACAAGATAGACATAGGGCTCCAACCCAAAATGAATTGATAGTGGGTAGAGTTGCCTAGATCTATATAAACATATAAACAGGATGACATCCCAACATATAATCGATGTGGGACATTGTAACAATTTACATAAGGCTAACAACAACGTTGAGATAAATATTTTGCCTAGTTGTCGTCCAATTCAGCCTTTGACTTAAATAATTTGTAGAGCTCATCCAGTAGAGGTTTTTACTCAGTTGAATTTCTTGATTTGGAGTTTTATTGTTTGAGTTGTCGGCTTGTAGCTATTTGAAGTTAGTGCTTTATTTGTATTGGATGGATGAACTTAGGACTCATTCTGTGGCATCTAAGGGTTGAATTTGGATTCGTGATCTTCTAGTGAATTGTAATACTTTCATCTTAGTTCTCATAACTGTTTATGGATTTAGAATTGGAACAACATTGAATTCAGCAGCTTGTCACAAAATTGGCGGATTTTAAATGATTTTTACGTATGTTGGGGAGCCGATAGGCCGACTTGTTGGATTGATCGATTGGCTTGTTGGATACTAGGCAAGGGGTTAATTATGTTTCTGGATTCTACCCATCGTGATGAATAGACCAGTGTTCTTGTTAAATTATTAGTGTTAGGTTGTTAACAAGGTCCTTTTAACTCTTTCTTGAACTATATTTTATAACTTAGCGTTTACGGTGGTTATTATATGAATGAAAACGAATATAATTGACATACGATGGGTGGCAGACGGATCCTGTATGGATCGTACGCCCATGATATTTTTACTTTGACTGTCTCGGCGAGACATTTACTTTTAAATATGCAGACATCATTCAGCAAGTGCATTGTACTGTGAAGCAATGTGAAGTTGAATTATTATATAAAACCTCCACTCATAAAGTTCTCGCATTAACATCTAATTAATTATAGTGAGAACGTCACAATTCATGCCCACTTACTTTGTAATAATTACAAATTCAAATTAATTACCATCAGCTAATCAGACCGTACATCAAGTCAACCCTCAGCTTTAATTACAAAGAAATATCATCAAAATCTGGTTACAAAATTAAGATGGTGGGACACCAAAAAATTAAAGTTTCGAATCTCCTCCTATGGTGATAACAAATTTATAAACATCATCCAAAAATTCAGGATTTGTTTATCCAATTTTTTTGATACAAAGATTTGTTTATCCAATTCATCTATATTGACTGTATGCATGTAATATACTACCAGCCAACGTGTTTGTATCCTGACTCCGCATATGCGGAGGTGTTTTTTGGATATGTTTGTTGTGCTATTTCCCCATCCACCCACATATGGCAGTATAGTATTATATTTACTTTCCTTTTTTTAGTTGAGTAATTGGTGGTAATTAAGGGGATTTCATATTTCTGATTATTCCTGAAATCGTGGACAATATTGTATAAAATATAATTGTTACATGTGTGATTGCCAAGAATGTGTCCCAATTTTGATAAGATTATGCATATTTTTTATTTTT
This sequence comes from Hygrophila difformis, assembly GCA_030278955.1. Classification (NCBI taxonomy): domain Eukaryota; kingdom Viridiplantae; phylum Streptophyta; class Magnoliopsida; order Lamiales; family Acanthaceae; genus Hygrophila; species Hygrophila difformis. Next base: position 46,417,160 of record JAOANR010000010.1, read on the forward strand.
TAGTACAGATTTAATTTCGTGTGGAATTTTTATCTCCACCCGCCCTTATCTATTGGACCACTTTTGGTCTTTCATTTTTCTAACTCTTCTATCAGGTTCGACATCATGCAAAAGTGGAATTGAAAACGATCCAACACCCCCATCCCTCAAAACACGAAATCATGTTTTGGCAAGTTTCACAGCATCAGGTAAATATGGTTAGATCCCATTATGAACTGGATGGCAGCACAGGTATACATAATTCCCTTAGAAATGCTTTTTGCATGCCACTGTAATTAGTATGTGTTTGGTTAGTAGACAATTGCTTGAACATGTCTAGGCAATTCTTATAGCATACATATTATGTTAACGCATCATAATCAGTTCCATAGAGGTAAGATTTTATAGCAGAATATAACATAGAACATGTTTAGGCAATTTTCACAGCATCACGTAAACAGGGCATATCACATTATGATGCGGATGGCAGCATATGTTGAATTGTGTGCATCATATTTTATATCATAATATAAAATCACTGATCCACTTTCCATTAATTTTGGGTAATCACACAGAAGTTACTCCCATTAATTTTGGGTAATTATAGATCCACTTTTCATTATAATTAATGGGCTCTGAATGGAGTGAATGCACACCTTCTTGACGTGTATCACATGGTTGCTTAGGTTAGAACACGTCCGCATATGCAGACTAATTCCAGTTAGTATAGTAACTTAATTGTAATACCATTACATAATGTTTATGGTTAACTAGATATCTTATAGAAAGAATTAATATAAATTACATCAAGCAGTTATGTACATGGAAGAATTAAAACCGTAGGGCAAAAAAAAAGTCGTCCAAGAAAATGTTAATGTCAATTGTTTTAATGTCACTTTCCTAGTCCATATAGGTTGTTCAGGAAAAAAAAAATTGTTTTAATGTCACAACTCAACAATCATAACGTAACAACCTAACGCAATTGGCCTAAGTGGTATTAAGCTCTGACAGTTTAAGCAAATGTCTCTGATTCAAGCCTTTATATATGCAGAATTTTGCTTTGGGAAAAGCAACCCTTCATTGTTCACCCCATCCTCAATGGATTAGTTTTGAGTCTAATGAACGAGACCAAGAGATATCCTGGTATCCACGTAAAAAAAATTAAAAAAAAAAAGAACAATAACAACGTAACATGATGAAACTAAAATTATCATAACAAAGAACCATTCAAATTAGATAATCGAGTCATCATGGTACACGTTTCTTTTATCTGTCCAGTTTTTACGTCAATTTGTTAATTAGTTAGACCATGGATACCATGCTTCAATTAAAAATTAATTGACAATAAATTGAGTAAATCATGGAAATCATACTCGAAGTGAATGGCTACGGTAATGAGGCCGAACTAGCAAAAATGATGTTCCGGGTGGAAAAAAAACGATGGGTATCCACGAAGTGATGTCTACGACCTTTTTAGTGATCCAGCGTCAAGAAGTAATGTCTCCCCACCGAGTGATATATATGACCTTATAAGTGATGTGCCATGATGTGTCACAGGGGCGAATGCACATTGAATCCAATGGTGGCACGAGATACCACTCAAATTGATAAAATTACTATTTTAAGTATTAAAAAAAATTAGATTTAACTTAATTTTGCTTTGGGAAACCATTGAACTTTTGTGGTGATACCACTATAATCAATTACTTCTATGACTTAGTAATTTTCAATAGTTTTTGTATTTTGACTATCATTCTTAATTTTAACTTAGTTTTCATTATTTTTGTGATACCACTGAAAAAAATTTCTGGATTCGCCGCTGATGTGTCATGTCTCTCCACCGAGTGATATCTACGGCCTTATTAGTAATGTTTACGACCTTATAAGTTATGTTTACGACATTATAAGTCACGTCTCCCCATTGATTGATGCAAGCCTAATAAGCGCCATCATTTTTTAGAGAAATGCATCATTCAGCATGTGCAGCATTGGCAGTCGTCTCCAGTAACTCTATTGATATACCAAGGTCAACACAAATAAATCTAAAAACCGTACAAATCAAACATTATTCTATAAACATTTCACTACTACAAGCATTTCTATAACTATATTAATTGTTTATTTTGGACATCGATTCCACTTTGATTTTAAAACAAGTTGTTGGCCAAATTAAAAGCACAAAATGGGGGTTTCAGTCCTCTATATAAATAGCCTTGAAGCCTAGAATGTACAAAAACTAAGCATCACAAAACATAAACCAAGTGAGGCTACTATTTTGTTATGGAAATCAACTTGTTCAAAATTTTCCTTTCTGTCCTTGCAATTCTTTTCATTACAGTCTTGATTAAGTTATATAATGCCATTGTGGCGCAGCCACGCAGACTTCGGTCCGCCTTGGCTAAACAAGGGTTGAGCGGTCCGCCCTCAAACTTTTTCCTCGGTAATATATTGGAAATGAAGAAGGAATGGAATTCCACTGGTAAGACCACCCCTTTCAATGGCCCTCCGACCTCCTCCCACGACTGCGGAGCAATTGCTTTTCCATTTTTCGACCAGTGGAGAAAACAATACGGTTCTTAAACATTTTAATTTCAGTTCTAGTTTGGTCTTACTATATTAGATCGTAGATAATTGTATAGATAGATTTGTTATGTTTAGATCATTCTTAGTAGTTGTCTTGTCTTTCCTCCACAGGTAATGTCTTTATGTTTTCAATCGCAACAACACAAATCATGTTTGTGACGGAAACAGAGATGGTGCGCGAGATAACAACGTGCACGTCGTTGGACTTGGGGAAGCCATCCTACCAAATGAAGGGCATGGGGCCTTTACTTGGGCAAGGCATTCTCACTTCGAATGGACTGTATTGGGCTTACCAACGAAAGATTATTGCTCCCGAATTGTACATGGACAAAGTTAAGGTATCAAAACCTACCCTACAAGGAATCAAAGTTTGATCCTTAAAATCGAGTAATCCATATCACTAAGACATTAACCACTCAATCGCAAACAGGGAATGGTGAGTTTGATTCAAGATTGCACCATGTCGTTGGTGAACATTTGGAAGAAAATAGTTGAGACAGAGGGTGGAGTAGCAGACATCAAGATTGATGAACATATGAGGACCTTCTCAGGTGATGTAATATCCAGGGCATGTTTTGGGAGCAGCTACTCAAAGGGTGAAGAAATTTTTCTAAAACTCAGAGCCCTCGTAGAAGTTTCGGCCAAGAATGTTCTCCTTAGTGGAGTTCCAGGCTTGAAGTAAGAATTCTTGATTGTTTTACATTATATTTTTTTAAGGAAAAAAAAAACATGTATTTTTTGAAACATGATTGGAACTGAATTTACTTGTTCTTACAGCCGTATGCCTACCAAGCCGAATAGGGAGGCATGGGCGCTGGAAAAGGAAGTCAGGACACTGATCCTGAAAGTGGTAAAGGAAAGACAAGCCGCTAATTCGGAAAAGGACTTGCTTCAGATGGTGCTGGAAGGAGCTAAGAACAGTGGGCTCGACCAGGACAGTGCCATAAATCGGTTCATTGTGGACAACTGTAAGAACATATATTTGGCAAGGTTCATTGTGGACAACTGTAAGAACATATATTTGGCAGGGTACGAGACTACTGCTGTGTCCGCGACGTGGCTGCTGATGCTTTTGGCCTCGAACCCTGAGTGGCAAGAAAAAATCCGGTCCGAGGTTATTCAAGTCTGCAGTGGACAAGTCCCGGATTCCGAAATGATCCGGAAAATGAAGCTGGTAGGCATGTTTCACCAATCCAGTTACCTACAATCCCTTTAAGATTACATATGCAGACAGTACAAAAAGCATATCTCGCATCACAGAAAACATCTCTCATCACATATTTTTCCATCACTCAAAACATCTCTCCTATCACACAAAACACGTCATTTCATCCATCACATAATACAACTATCACATCATATACATGATGGTTGCATTTTCACACATAATTGGGGACCCATCAACTTAATACAGTAGTTATATTTTGAAAGGGACTGACTTTTCCTTATCTCATTAGTTGACAATGGCAATCAACGAATCGCTACGACTATACCCTCCAGCGGCAGTCATTTCACGAGAAGCATTCAACGATTTGAAGTTCGGGGGATTCAACATTCCCAAGGGCACGAACATGTGGACACTGGTGACATTATTACACACAGACCCCAGTGTCTGGGGACCAGACTCTTACCAGTTCAATCCAGAAAGGTTTATCAATGGAGTCAGTGGGGCTTGCAAGTTCCCCCACTTGTACATGCCATTTGGGGTTGGGCCACGTGTCTGTCTCGGGCAGAATCTAGCAATGGTGGAGCTCAAGATATTGGTATCTGTACTCCTATCTAAATTCACCTTCTCATTGTCTCCAAAATATGTCCATTTCCCGGCAGTGCGTTTGGTGATCGAGCCGGCCAATGGAGTCAATCTTTTTATTAAGGAGTTCTAACTCTCGTCAAACATCCTTAATTATGGCCATCATATGTGATTGTACTTTTGTATTTATTTAATTAGGATTTTGTAAGATTTTTTTATACCAGTTGACTTATTAGAATTTGCAAATTACAGTTGTGACATTAAGGGAGTTTGTTTGTGTGTTTTGGGACAGATTATTTGATTATTGCGTTTGCAAAACACAAATAATCAGCTAATCATGTTTGTGTATAGTAACTTCCAATAATCTTTTAATTGCGTTTTGATGGAATGAAAACGTTATTTTCTTGCAGCTACATTTTGGTGCTGCAAGAAAATTACGTTTAGCAAAAAAAAATATAATTTACCATATTGTTGACTTTTGAGGTAATGAAAAACGTAAATCCAAATATTTTTTAATGATTATCTGATTATTGCGATTTGAAACAGCATAAGCTCATCCAAACACTTAATTTTCTACGGTATGTTTTGTTACAGCAATTATCTGATTATCCGTTTTCTAAACGCTGCAACACTTTTTAAAACGCACATCCAAACACCCTCTAAATAAGTCACTAGAATAGCGGGTGCATGTTAAAAATAACCCAAGTCACCTTTTAATTATCTATAATGATAAGCGCTTGCATTGTAAAAAAAAAAAAAAAAAAAAAAAAGGTTACTACAAAGTCATTTATTTTATTTTCATAATACATTGTCCTTACAATGGCCTACTTTCATAATTGAGATTTGTTGTAGCCTAAAATAAGAAGAATAAGCACTTTTAGTGGCATATTTTAATATTTTTTTTTTGAATAACCGGGTATCCCCAGGCCACATTGGACCTAAGAGTAATCTCTCGAGGATCTGCATGGGCAATTAAAGGCGCCTCTCCCAAAGCAGTTTTTTGCATACACAAGGCTCGAACCCGAGACCTTGCTTAAGCGACTAGAGCCCCAATCAACTCAAGCCAACTGCTGTTGGTAATATTTATTTCTTTAGTTCGCTGTATCTAATTAATCAAAAGAATGCATATATTATTACCAAAAAAGAATGCATATAACATAATGAAGTAATTATGCAATAATTGAATCCCGAAGGGAATGAGGACTTGCCCTAACGGCCAAATCCATACCTTTCAACCCTAAGTTGGGGTTCGATTCCCCACCCGGTCATCTATCCCTCGCCTTTATTCTTTGTAATTTGTGTGGCATGGATACCCACCACTCTTTTTATGGCTTCGGCTCCTCAAAAAAAAATAATTGTCTGGTCTGATATGAATTTTATAAGATCTGGTCTGATCTGATATGAATTTGTCTGGCCTGATCTGAATTGGTCTGGTCTGGTCTGATCTGATCTTATTTAGTTATATTATGGTAATGATTGGATCTGATCTGGTCTAATCTTATTTAATCTGGTGTGATCTTAATTTTTCTTATCTGATCTGTTCTTATCTGATTTTAATAAAAACTAGCATACCCGCCCGCGCAATGCGCGGGAAGTAAAATTTACATTGAAAAAAGAAATAACATAATATTTTAAATTTTTAAATATTTTATTACGTAATTTTGGGTTATGCCAATTTTCCACCCACATTATTGAGAAAAATATGACAAAGTGGTTTGTAAGTAGAAGTATGACAAAGTGCTTTAGCAACTTTGACAGTTAAGCTATTTTCATAATCTTCTTATTTGATTGATTTAGCACATAACAATTTTACATTACTTAATTTATAAATTTTCAATAAAATTTTTGTAATATATTTGATTTTGCATTTTTTTTAATATATCATTTTGCTAGATATATTTTAATCATTACTTAATTTATAAATGACATCCTGTAGTACATTCGTCTTTTGGTTTATTGGATTTATCTTCCCAATTTTCCCAAACCAATGTCGTTCTTCGACTTTATGTGAACTTAAAGTAATGCAAAGAAACATAGCAAAATTATAATCATGAATAATGATAATAGAGATGGAAAAAAAGAAAAGAAAAAAAAGAAGAAAATATAATCTTATAACATTGTGAACATAAACGTGCAGTGGCTAACCAATAAGCGAAAATTTTATTGAAAGAAAAGAAAAAAAACGAAGATACAGAATGAGAGAAAGAAGCCGCGAGCGGCAAGCCAAACAAGATGCGAAAATGGCCTGTGACCAAGGCCAAAAAGATAGCCGGGCAAGAGCCCAAAAAACTCCTCGCCGGCCTCATTAAAACCCTTTCATGGTAAAACCCAGTGGGAAAAACCCATGAGAGGGAAAAAGAGTACCAAGCAGAAAAGGAGGAAAACACTATCGTACACGGTCACAAAAGAGTCTAGTGAAATCTATAGTAATCCGAATGCATATCCTGAAAAAGGTGGTTGTACAAACAATTTGGAGGAGACGAGTACCATGTGAGATCACCGCCAATAGAAGAGAGTGCATCAGCTGCAGCGTTGCCCTCCCGATAAATATGAGAGATGCGAAAATTAAGCTGCTCCAAGTTGTCTTTAGCAGCCTTCCAGCGGCCATAATGACGCCATGGAATGTCCGGATTGGGGCTGGTGAGTGCATGCACGACGTAAGAAGAGTCCGTCTCCAGCCATAGGTTGTTCCATCCTTTCTCATAGGCAAATTCAATTCCTAAGCAGGCAGTTACCAATTCAGCTTCATAAGCGAAGCCAAACCCATATCCACTCGAGAAACACCCTGTAACAAATCCTCTTGAGTTGCGGAAGAGGCCACCGCCGGAGATGACACCAGGGGAGCCGGAGGCGTGACCATCCACGTTACATTTCATCCAGCCAGGGAGAGGGGGATGCCATCGAACACTAGAAATTTTAGGCGATTTTCCCATAACGACTTGGAGCCCAAAAAACTTGACCACACGGAGATCATCCAAGGAATTATTCATAAACGTGCAGTGGCTAATATAAATTTAATAATTAATTTATAATTTTCATATTATATTTATTCAATTAAACGAAGTTAAAAATAGTTGAATATCAAATTAGTTTTTTCTATTATTTTTGGAGTGTTATTATACCTTTAATATTAAGTAATAACTTACGTATAAATATAGAATACCTACTTTACGTAGAGATGTCAAAATTGGCTGGGCCCGTTGGCCAGCCCACCCCACCTTCCCTAAATCAACAAATAGATGCTTGTTTGGACGCCGGTCTAAACTCGTCGTCTCTAGGGCAAGCACGCGGCGGGTGCGGGTCAGCTTGCGGGCCAAGCTATTTTTTTTTTAATTTTTTTTAAGTTCGCTATGAAAGTTAAATAACATAATGATTGTATTAATGTTTATTGGTTAGATGTTATTTTAAATCATATAACGTTAATTTGATAATATATAATTTAATTTGAGGTAATAAATATAAATGGCCACTAGAAGGATGTTAATTCACTTTATGGCCATGATATATTCAATTATGGATTTTGGCCACCTGAAGGCATTTGGGCCAAATAGTAAGCCAACTCGACCCAAATAAGATTAGGGCGGGCCGTGTGTATCTCGCGCAAATAAAATTGGGACGCGCTTGGTTTAATTCATTTTTTCTTACTTATTTCACATGCTTGGCATCGGGAGTTGCAGAAAGAAGATGAACCAAGCCGCGGGCTGAAGAGTTCGATCGAAGGCGAAAATATCCCAAAAATTGAGAGTCCATCGTGGGCGGGTGTGGAACGGCGATGGCGAATTCCGACGACATCAGCACACAGGCAACATGTTTGGGCTCCCAACGCATTACTGTTTTTGTGGAACTAGGGCGCAACTGACGACTTTCTGGAAGCTACCCAACGCCGGTCGGAGGTTCTATGGCTGTGAGAAATGGCGTGTAAGTTATGTGGTAATTGGTAGAGAATTTTAGGAAACCTTAAATGTTTTATGGGTAGTTATAATTTTTGAGGATCGAGCCCTATTTTTTTAAGGAGATTGAAGACATTGCAGAATTCGATTGGCCGCCTGGTTTGTGCCATATTAATGTTTGGGTGTTTGAATTACACGTAGTTTGTATTATTGATTGGCAGAAGAACAAGTTTTTATGCCTTCTTTTTTTATGCTGATAGGAGGGAGGATGTAGATTCTTTCTGTGGGCGGATGTTGAGATGTGTGGGAGAAGTCAGGCTGTGATATCTGGACTGCTCAAGAAATGCGATGCTTATGAGAAAAGAATTGCTACAATGGAACATTGCAATGAGCTTCTTGAAGTTGAAAATGGCATGCTGAAGAAGGATAACAAAGCACTACAAAAGTTTCAACAGAGGCTTGAGTTGGACACCATGATGCCGAGGAAAGAAAATAAGAAGTCATATGTTTTCGTCTCTGTCTTCTGTGTGTTAGCATGTGTGTTGGGTAAGATTTTGACAAGTAGTTCATGTAGTTGCAGCCAGGGTTATAAGCAACTACATTAGATCAAGTGTATATGTATGCTAACAAATAGATCTGTGTTGTTTTGAAGGAATGAAGTGTATGAGTTTTGGAAAATGAAATGTAATTGAACTGGGTTGATCTTTGAATACGCTGGTTTCATAATTAGTTGTTTCTATCTATGGAGTATAGTTTAGATGTCCATGAGTTCATTCAGACTATGGATTATACTTAAACCATTTTAACAAATTAATATAGTGAAATGATCAAATAATAGTTCATAAGTACCTTAAAAGTCAGAACAACCATCCATTATCCTTTACCAATCTGAGTCTGGAAATGTGCGAATAATTCACTTTACAAGCATCACAAAAAGCACTCACATGTGCATGAATAACACATACAAATCATTGTATTAAAAATCCAGATAGCACAAAATATGCACACTGAGAGACATGAACGGCCTCAGTCTTTTCAGTTTGACATTTCTGCTTCAAGCATATTACATGGATCATAAGATAGCACACAAAAACCAACCTACATTGTTTGAATTCCATCTGCTGGAAGCATAAACTTAACATTTCTGCTGCAACATTGTTCATAAGACAGCACACAAAAACTAACCAATAATACATCTTTTGCCATAGGGTTCAGATTTAATGTTTCTGACCATACAAAAACCAACCAGAAAACATAATATTACTGCTCCAACATAGTTCTCAAGACATGAAAACACATCATTTCTTCTTGCCAACATCCCTCTTCGAGTGCATGTTGTGTATTGGAGGCCCTTGTTTCCCGACCCTAAATTGAGGAGAGGTTTATTGGCCGGCGAGGGTCCTAACCCCATCATTTGCTGATTCATGGATGGACCGTGTACGGGTTTTCGAACAGCCACTATAGGGTCCTGAGTAAGAACTGGCTCTTCAATTGGTTCGTCTTCGGGCTCAGTACCAGGAACCAAATTTACAGGTGGCAATAAAGTTGGCTGTGTAAAATGTAAATAATTAACCAACAAATTATGACATCTACAGAATACAATTAAATAAAATTGGATGTGTAGGCGGCAAGGAGAATAAAATTAGCTACCTGTGTGGATGAAGCTAGTTGGCCGCATTGCTGCTGTGGCAATGCACCTTTCTGTACTCCACTTCCCGAGCCCTATACAAGGAAACGTATTTTAAAAAAATTCCCTTCCACATTTGATTTAAAGAAATACAGAGGTATGAAACAATTTCACCTTCTCTAAATCAAGGAGTGTTGTCTAATTACCTGGGCCTTTCTCACATGAATAAATTGTGCAGATGCCATTCTCACAGCCGGCATCTTCTCCTTCCCTTTTCCTTTGACCTACACATTTAAAAAATCAAGGAGTGAGTGTCTAATTTTTTTTTTTTGTCATCAGCTGCATTCTCAATTGAACTTGGAAAAATAATTCTCACTTGAGCCGCTTCATCAGTTATGCTTATTCCTTGCGATCCAACACTGTCTGCATTTGCTCCATGATCCATGGTTTCCTTCCTGCCCTGTATGCCAATTAGAATTCAGCAAAATATGATGACAAATAGTTAAAAACAAAAAAAATTTAAAAAAAAATAAATTAAAAAAAACAATCACAAAACAAACAGGGTGGAAGAAAAGATGGTGACAGTTCCACCTTGGCTAGCATCCTCTTTTCACAGGTTGTGACACGATGACCTGGCTCACCACATTTTGAGCAATGTGAAGTGTCCCCCTACGGGTCATCTTTGTGGGATCGGTTGTATATCTCCTACTCGGCCTTTGTTTTTTCTTTGGCTCATTCACGTCCAATCTCCTTGATTTGGGAGGTCTTCCCACACCCCTCTTCAAAATTGGAGGACATGGAGGGATGAAATCTGTTGGTTGCCAAAAAATGTCGCTAGATAGTCCTCCAACAGGGTGCTGATATGCCTTTATATATGTGGCCACGGAGAAGCACCTCTCGACATAGTGTGTGGGATCATTCCCTTGTTTGGCTATAGCAGCCATGCCATGAAGGCAGGGATATCCATTTAACTGCCACATGCGACATGAGCACTCTCGCTTGACAAGATCGACCACATGTTGTCCTTCTCCCACCATCATTCTAATCTGATATTGTCTTTCACTTGCCTTGATGGGAATGCAGTTACCAACCCGTTGTGCATTCTTCGGAGTACTCTTTGACTCTCTTCATTGCACTCATGAATTCAGGGACTATAGCAGATCTGGCTGCACTCCAGAGTAAATTCTTCAATGCTAGACCCCTATACCCTGCCGTAGTGAAGTTGCCGTGCATATGCCTGACACAAAACCGATGATCCACTCATGGCAGAATTTCTTGCATTGCCTGGACAAGTCACTTCTGTCTATCTGAGATGAATGTGAGATATCTCACATTCTCCAACTGTAAGTCATTCTTTAAAACACCCAGGAACCATCCCCAATTATCCTTGTTCTCAATTGAGACTATTGCATATGCCATGGGATAGAGAGAGTTGTTCGGATCGACACCAACTGCTGTAAGGAGTATTCCTTTATGTGGACCGCTGAGATGACATCCATCCACTCCTATAATTGGTCTGCAGCCCACCCTCCAACCCTTCTTCAATGCTCCAAAACAGGCATAAAATTTATCAAACCTCAGTTCACCACTATCATCATTAGTTCCTACCAGTATTATGCTCCCCGGATTTCTCTTCCTTAACTCTTCAGCATAATCTCATAGCCTTGTGAATTGATAATCCGATGAGCCATGAAGAACTTGCAAAGCTCTCTTCTTCGCACTATTTGCCTGATGTCTAGTGACATTAACCTTTAATTCGTCTATAACATCTAGCCTAAAACCTGAAGCTGATCTTTTAGGATCGGAAACAAACTTTTGCATAAACCTCTCACTTAGCCATTTACTACTGACCATCGGCACTTCATGTGTTTCCATACATATGTGGTGAGAGAAGAATCTGAAAAGGTTAGCCAGAAAACAACCAGCCATATGATTAAATACTATAAATAAACCGCATGTAGTAGTCTTCACTCATACTTTTAATAAATAGTTCAACAATAATTCAACAAGTTTCACTAATCCAATCACTCATACTTGTAGAAGTCCATTTTATAATCCGATTGTAAATTTCTTTTGTGTTGGAAGTCCATGTCTCATGCTCCCTCCGTTTTTTTTTTTTTGTTTTTTTTTTGTGTTACATTTGTATAGTAATTACTATTCATCGAGTAACTTTAATTTGACTTTTTAAATAAGATAAAACACAGTCAAGTGCTGGTGAAGGAAAGAGAAGCATCTAGTTCCGAAAAAGACTTGCTTCAGATGGTGCTGGAAGGAGCTAAGAACAGTGGGCTCGATCACGACAGTGCCATGAATCGGTTCATTGTGGACAACTGTAAGAACATATATTTGGCAGGGTACGAGACTATTGCTGTATCCGCGACGTGGCTGTTGATGCTTTTGGCCTCGAATCCCGAGTGGCAAGAACAAATCCGGTCCGAGGTTATTCAAGTCTGCAATGGCCAAATACCCGATTCTGAAATGATTCGAAAAATGAAGCTGGTAAGAAAGTTTCACATTTGATTCTTAACTTAGAGCTTCTCCAACCGATACCCAAAATCAAAAATGCAGTAGAGAAAATGATCCAACCGATACCAAAACCCAAACGCAAAATGCTTTTCCGGCTTCTTTGTCCCGAGGAGAAATGCATAAATGTGTTTCACTATTCTCACTATTCACAACTGCATTTTTCAAGGGAAATAAAGTGTATAAAGTGGTAAAAATATATATATATATATATATATATATATATTCTATGGAATATACTTTTGGGATTGAGTTTAGTATTTTCGGTTGCAGATGAAATACTGTTTGATGTGATATTTACTGCATTTTGGGATTGAGTTTAGAGTTTTCGTATGGAGATGGCCTTTTCTACTACATACTTGCTCATAATTTTTCCCTATACAGCTGACCATGTGTTGGGGTCCTCCCAACTTGAGCAAAATATTTAAATGAATTGGGCACCCCATGTGTATTATTAAATTGAGCTGCACACATTATTATTGAGATAGAGACACACATATTCACGGGTGAGAGGCTGTCAATTATTCCATACAACACAGCAGCCATAGAGAGAAAACAAGAGAAAGAAAGAGAGCAAAACAGCAGCAGCAGAGAAGAAACGCAGCAGCCAACACTCTCCGTCCAGTTTCTGATTTCCGGCCAATCGGCACACCAAACCTTGTCCGATCGGGTTGAAATTTTTACAGCAGGTGCGTGACATCTTGTTCTTCGTTTTGTACGGTGGAAATCGAATTTCAACGGTCAGAATTTTCTGTATGAATTTCTGTTCGTGACAGCAGTTTGTGTTCTCAATTTCTGATTTTTGGTGTTTTGATGGAGTTGAGATTGTGGTGACTTTGTGTTGTTGTAAGGCCACATCTTTGGGTGTAATTTGGGCAGACTTTGGTGTAATCTCCTTTGGTGATAGTGGGTTTGAGATAGGCTCAAGAGCCTCGTGGTTTTTACCTTTCGAATTGGAAGGGTTTTCCACGTAAATCCTTGTGTTCATTGTTTGCTTGTTTTTGTTAATGTTCCTGCGAAATTCTAACAACTTGGGAATTAAATGTCCGCTGTGAAATTTGAACTTGTGAAGTTATTTGGTGAATTCCCAACAGAGTGGTATCAGAGCGTTTATTGTTGTTAGAATAATGGAAATTAACACAAGCCGGATGATTTCGTTGAACGGGATGAATTATCACAAATGGCAGGGGAAGATGAAAGATCTTCTATTTGTAAAAAGTTTGCATCTACTTGTGTTTGCTACTTCGAAGCCAGAATCTAAATCGGATGAGGATTAGGCTTTTGAGCATCTACAGGTGTGTGGTTTTATTCGACAGTGGGTCGATGATAATGTGTTAAATTTGGTAGCTAATGAGACGCATGCCAAGACATTGTGGGATAAGCTTGAAAAGCTTTATACTTCAAAGACAGGGAATAATAAATTATTTTTGCTGAAACAATTGATACAATTGAGGTATAAGGAAGATGTTCCTATCGTCGACCATGTGAATGAGTTTCAGGGATTGTTGGATCAATTGTCAAATGTTGGAGTGAAATTCGATGATGAGATTCTTGGATTATGGTTGCTGAATACTTTGCCGGATAAGTGGGAGACATTCCGGGTGTCACACACTAATTCTGCTCCTGATGGTGCAATGACTCTTGATTATGCCAAAAGTGGAATCATGAATGAGGAGATGAGGAGAAAAACTCAAGGTTCATCATCTTCACAGAATGAGTTGTTCGTTGCAGAGAATAGGGGGAGACAGAAAACCAGAAATGTTGATAAGGGCAGACAAAGGAGCAAATCCAAATCTCGATATAAGAATGTTGAGTGTCACTACTGTCACAAGAAAGGCCATATCCAGAAATATTGCTTCAAGTGGAAGAATGATAACAGGAATGCAGGTGCAGGAAAGTCTGATGATGCCAGTCATGTTGCCAAGACTACAAAGGACGATCTCGTTGTTGTCTTTGATGAAAATGCAGTAAATACAATTTTCTCTGATGTTAGTTGGTTTGCTGATACAGGTGCTGCAGTCCATGTCACATCAAGAAGGGATTTCTTTTCTACTTACAATGCTGGTAAGTATGGTTCATTAAGAATGGGAAATAATGCTATATCTGAAGTTGTGGGCACAGGTGATATTTGTTTGAAGATAGCCAATGGATCTACATTGCGATTGAAGGATGTCAGACACGCACCGGATATTCGTATGAATCTGATTTCTGTTGGCGGACTTGATAAAGATGGTTATGGAAATAATTTCTGTGATGGTATATGGAAACTGAATAAAGGATCTCTTGTGGTTGCTAAAGGTAAAATACTGAGATCAAACTTATATTCGTTGCAAGCTTCAGTTTCCAGTGATGCTGTGAACCTGGTGGAGAAGCAGAATTCCCCTGAATTATGGCACACACGGTTGAGTCACTTAAGTGCTAAAGGCCTCGAAACTCTGGTGAGAAAAAATGCCATTTCTGGATTGAATAATGCAAATTTGGAGAAATGTCAACATTGTTTTGCAGGAAAGCAACACCGAGTTTCATTCAAGACTCACCAACCTCGACGAATGCAGAATTTATTGGACTTGGTGCATTCAGATGTCTTCGGTCCGTTGAAGGTACACTCATTTAGTGGTGCATCTTATTTTGTGACATTTATTGATGATCATTCCAGGAAGCTACGGGTCTATGTGTTGAGATCAAAGGATCAAGTGCTTGATAAATTCAAGGATTTCCATCCTTTAGTCGAAAGGCAAACTGGAAGAAAGTTGAAGTGCATCCGTACTGATAATGGGGGAGAGTATCGTGGACCATTTGAGGATTATTGCAGGAAACAGGGGATTCGACATCAAAAGACACCTCCTAAGACACCTCAGTTGAATGGGTTAGCTGAGAGAATGAATCGAACATTATTGGAGAGAGTTCGATGTCTGCTGGCAGAGTCAAAACTTCCTAAGACCTTTTGGGGTGAAGCTTTATTGACTGCTACACATGTGATCAATCTGACTCCCACAGTTTCTCTTAATGGAGATGTTCCAGATGCAGTTTGGAAAGGTAAAAATTCATCATATGATCATTTGAGAGTATTTGGTTGCAAAGCCTATGTTCATGTTCCAAAAGATGAGAGATCAAAGCTTGATGTGAAAAGCAAGCCGTGCATCTTTTTGGGCTATGGTCAAGATGAGTTTGGCTATAGATTGTATGATCCAGCTACAAAGAAGCTCGTAAGGAGTCGTGATGTTGTGTTTATGGAAAATCAGACAATTGAAGATTTGCAGAAATCTGACTCTCATGCTCAAGATGACTTTGTAGATGTTGAGCCAGTTCCTATGACACAATCACCAGCTGGAGATAATGAAGAAGAGGATATGCAACAAGATCAGGCAGATGATGATCATGGTGATGGTGCACAACACTCTATGGATGATGGCAATGATGATTTTGATCATGCTCAACATATTCCTCTCAGGAGATCTACAAGAGATAGACAACAGTCTACTAGATATTCACCTAGTGAATATGTCCTTTTGACTGATGAAGGAGAACCTGAATGCTTTGATGAAGCAATTGAGAGTGTGGATAAAGAGCATTGGTTGCATGCTATGAAAGATGAGATGAAGTCTCTTTATGATAATGATACATTTGAGTTGGTGAAATTGCCAAAAGGAAAAAGAGCCCTGAAAAATAAGTGGGTTTACAGGCTGAAGCAAGAACAAGGTTCTTTGACACCAAAGTATAAGGCAAGATTGGTGGTTAAAGGCTTCGAGCAGAGAAAAGGAATTGATTTTGATGAAATCTTTTCTCCAGTAGTTAAATTGTCTTCTATTCGATCTGTGTTAGCGATGGCTGCAAGTCTTGACTTGGAGATCGAACAAATGGATGTGAAGACAGCATTTCTTCATGGTGATTTAGATGAAGATATCTATATGGAGCAACCTGAGGGATTTCAAGTGCAGGGCAAAGAAGATTATGTCTGCAAATTGAAAAAGAGCTTGTATGGTTTGAAACAAGCTCCTCGACAATGGTACAAGAAGTTTGAGTCAGTGATGCAACAGCATGGTTATCGAAAGCTCAATTCTGATCATTGTGTATTTGTGCAGAGGTATTCTGAAAATGATTTCATTATCTTGCTGCTCTATGTTGACGACATGTTAATTGTTGGTCAGAGTATTTCAAGAATTAGGGAGCTGAAGCAAGAGTTGAGCAAGTGTTTTTCTATGAAAGATTTGGGAGCTGCAAATCAAATTCTTGGCATAAGAATTTTGAGGGATAGAAAAGTTGGTAAGCTTTGGCTATCTCAGGAGAATTATATTCAGAAGGTGCTTCAAAGGTTTCATATGGAAAATGCTAAGCCTGTTAGTACTCCATTGGCAACACACATGAAATTGAGTGTTTCTCAATGTCCTTTCACTGAAGAAGAGAAGAAGGATATGAAAAATGTTCCCTATTCATCAGCAGTTGGAAGTTTGATGTATGCAATGGTATGTACAAGGCCTGATATTGCCCATGGTGTGAGCACTGTAAGTCGTTTTCTCTCAAATCCTGGAAGAGAACATTGGAAAGCTGTGAAGTGGATCTTGAGATATCTTCGTGGTACATCAGATTTGAAACTCTGTTTTGTAAGTGAGGATTTAGTTCTTCGTGGTTTCACTGATGCTGATATGGCGGGTGATATTGATACTCGCAAATCCACTTCAGGTTATGTGATTGTCTTTGCAGGGGGAGCAATCTCTTGGCAGTCTAGAAGGCAGAAATGTGTTGCATTGTCAACAACTGAAGCTGAATTTATTGCAGCTACTGAAGCGTGCAAGGAGATGCTTTGGGTGAAGAAATTTCTCAAGGAGCTTGGCTATGCACAAGAGAGGTATGCCTTACTTTGTGACAATCAAAGTGCTATCCATCTAAGTAAACATCCTAGCTTTCATTCAAAGTCTAAACGCATTGATACGAGATATCATTGGTTGCGTGACGTGTTGGATGAGAAGTCGATATACCTTGAGAAGGTACGTACAGATGATAATGGAGCTGATATGCTTACGAAATGTGTACCAAGATGGAAATTTGAATTTTGTTGTTCACTTGTCGGGATGACAAGTTCCTCCACATAGTCGGGAGGAGGGGGAGATTTGTTGGGGTCCTCCCAACTTGAGCAAAATATTAAAATGAATTGGGCACCCCATGTGTATTATCAAATTGAGCTGCACACATTATTATTGAGATAGAGACACACATATTCACGGGTGAGAGGCTGTCAATTATTCCATACAACACAGCAGCCATAGAGAGAAAACAAGAGAAAGAAAGAGAGCAAAACAGCAGCAGCAGAGAAGAAACGCAGCAGCCAACACTCTCCGTCCAGTTTCTGATTTCCGGCCAATCGGCACACCAAACCTTGTCCGATCGGGTTGAAATTTTTACAGCAGGTGCGTGACATCTTGTTCTTCGTTTTGTACGGTGGAAATCGAATTTCAACGGTCAGAATTTTCTGTATGAATTTCTGTTCGTGACAGCAGTTTGTGTTCTCAATTTCTGATTTTTGGTGTTTTGATGGAGTTGAGATTGTGGTGACTTTGTGTTGTTGTAAGGCCACGTCTTTGGTTGTAATTTGGGCAGACTTTGGTGTAATCTCCTTTGGTGATAGTGGATTTGAGATAGGCTCAAGAGCCTCGTGGTTTTTACCTTTCGAATTGGAAGGGTTTTCCACGTAAATCCTTGTGTTCATTGTTTGCTTGTTTTTGTTAATGTTCCTGCGAAATTCTAACAACTTGGGAATTAAGTGTCCGCTGTGAAATTTGAACTTGTGAAGTTATTTGGTGAATTCCCAACACCATGGCAATCAACGAGTCGCTACGACTGTACCCTCCAGTGTCGGTCATTTCAAGAGAAGCATTCAGTGATTTGAAGTTTGGGGGACTCACCATTCCCAAGGGCATCAACATATGGTCGTTGGTGACATTGTTACACACAGACCCTAGTGTTTGGGGGCCAGACTCTTATCAGTTCAATCCAGCAAGGTTCAATAATGGAGTTAGTGGTGCCTGCAAGTTTCCCCACTTGTACATGCCATTTGGGGTGGGGCCACGGGTCTGTCTTGGCCAGAGTCTAGCAATGGTGGAGCTCAAGATTTTGGTATCTGTACTCCTATCGAAATTCTCCTTCTCATTGTCTCCAAAATATGTCCATTCCCCGGCAGTGCGTTTGGTGATCGAACCGGCCAATGGAGTCCATCTTTTGATTAAGGAGTTGTAATTCTTGTCAAGCATCCTTAATAATGGCCATTTCTGTTTTGTTATTTATTGAAAAAAAATTAAAAAAAAAACTAGTGATGTTTGGTTGGTTATACTTGTAATTATGTTATCATTTTGATTTTAAACAAAAACATACCATCTTATTACAACCAAAAAAGAAGGAAAGAAAAAAGAAAAAGAAAATTTGGTGGCCTATTAGACCAAAGTTTGGGCCTATTTACTTGGAGGCCTCAGTTTCTTGTTTGAAAGACAGTAACTGTCTATGGTTAAAAAAGGGTACAGAATGCAAACACCTCGAGTAAGATTTGTGTGATGGCTACTATCAATATTGTGATGATTTCCAAATGTGAGTTCATTTAATTACCGACACATCCAATATTGTGGTGATTTCAACATGTGGGTTCATTTAATTACCCATACATCCATGTGATGCCTACATGGTGTTATGTAATGCATGCTTATCGTTTGTTGATGCCAGTCGTGTTTTCTGTTATGCTTGTATGGTACAGATATGTAGCAGCTGTGTAAATATTCAACACTATCGATCACAAAACACCTTCTTCCTCTCAACATGCCTGCAGGCAAGGCATTAAATATCGGTATTGGTGTCGATATCGGACATATAAATTTACGAAAATTTCGAAGATATTTGAAATTTCAGGTGAAATTTCGGAGATATTTGCAACTTTTTTAGAAAACCACATCGAGTTTCCGAGATGATGAAAATGAAGATATTCCAAATCTCCTCATCTCTGTTGCTATATAAATTAGTAATATGTTAACAATACTCATTCAATGATTGAAACTTTTGACACTTTCCACACACGAGTATTTTCTAAAATATCAAGTTTGAATTTATTAAATGAAAAGAGTTATGATTTATGGAAGGGGTTTAAGGATATATTAAGGTTGTCACTTTTTATTACTCGTGTGGGAAACTTGATTTCAAATGGCGCCATGAAAATCCCCGGCAACGGCGCCATGAAAATTTTGACAATTTCCCACTATATGAGTATTTTCTGAAAAATAATAATCCCGGTTTAATTTTATTAAATGAAATCAATTATGAAGATGGAGTTGGGATTAGGGATATGTTTATAGGTTGTCACGTTTTTATATACTCATGTAGGAAACTGTGCCCCCGAGAGCGCACGGAGTCAAAAATTACAGTATTTATAGAAAGACCGGATCGTTCACTAGAGGATGTGCGATAGAAGCAGGGCCCACATCGTTTACTAAGATTTTCCACTCGGTTACTCGATTCAAGCTTTGCATTGGTTTCTAAATCTACTTGACAATAATTTAAACTATACTATGGAAGCAATTAAAGTTATTCTACAAAGCACAACAAAATTAGTCTATAAAGCAATTAAATTTATTCTAAGAAAGCAATAAGAATTATGCTAAGAAAGCGGATAAAATTATTCTACGAAAGCATATTTAAAATATGACAGAAGGGACAGGGAGAAAATAATAAATATTGGACAAGATTCAGATGAGACACAATTAAACTTCCATTTTAATTACACAGATCTTTGCTTGGGATAATTCGTCAGTTAGCTAACTCTCATGCTTTCTACACTATGTTCCCTTTAACACAAATTTAATAAAATAACAATATTTTTGTATTTTTCAATACCAACTTATTATTTATACAAACTTGCAAATATCTGTCAAATTCAACTGCTTTCTTATTTAAATAAGCCCAGAATGCGATCAAATGCCCATGTTTAGACACGGAAATAGATTGAAAATAATGGTCAATTTTGGCCATTATCAACATCCTCACATTTAATACTGATCGTCCCCGTGCATTCAGAGTCAGTGTTCTTAAAAACATGGACTCTGCATATTCAATCTATTTGCGTGGCTTCAAAAATTTTATTCTTTTTATATTGGGATAAGACAATCAAAAACTACAAGTATTAAATTCTCTTGATTGCAGTATTTAATAAAATGATATTTCTCACTTAATCAGGCCTACAAATCAGTCATTATTGATAATTCTTCATGAACATCGTGTTTAGAAAAATTCATCGATTTAATTCTAGAATTAAAGCATGACATGAACATAAATTAAAAGCAGAGCCTCACATATGGTAGAAGCGGAAATTTCATTCAGTCTCAAATTGGGTTTTAATCATGAACGCTCATAATCATATTTAATTAAATTATCCCATAAGCTTGCAATTGGACCAACTCGCCACCGGCTCATTTGTTCAAATCGAGATCATGAGGTCTTATTTAAGGGTTATAATGGGGCATACGGTTGTAACATTTGGTACGGAGGGGAATTATTGGGCTAAGAAGTGGCAAGAATTAATTCTATATTAATAAGGCATATTTTTATTAGAAATTTATGATCATCATTATTTTTTTTCTTTCTTTCTTTTGCTTTTCTTTTCTTCTTGCAACATTAGACTATGTCTAATTGCTTTGTCATTTGTAATTTATTTGTGTTGAATTGTATTCAACATTTTTCTTCTTTTCTTCTCTTTTTTTTTTTGATCGGATTTTTGAATACCGATTTGATGATCATAAATTTAATGCCTTTGATAGAATTTATCCTTGTCCACTTGGGTTGAATTTTTGGTCTTTTTATAAGGCTCGGAAAAATATAGAGGGTTTCAAAGAAAAATTAGGTTTAAGGCTCAAATTGGTTAATCCTAAAGGGAAAATATTTTTGGGTTTGGATTTCAAGCGAAGGACAAAATTTTGGGTTCACTAGGTGCCTCAATCATATGTTCGATTTTCGGAATATGGCATGGTCTTGAATCGGTCTCAATCACAAGTTCTAGTTTCCTTTAATCAAAATGATTTTCACACAATCAAAGAAAAGAATGAGTAAAAGTGACTCATGGCTCAAATCTCACAAGGTTTGATTGATTCATGTCATATAATATTATTAAATTTAATCTTTGAAAAATTCTTGCAATTTATTCAAGTAAATTCTCAACATGAAGACTCATTTCGTAACAAGATGATTATATCATTAAATTTTTATAGCTCAAAACCTCAAGAATTCATATCATGCATGTATTCAATTATATTATTCCAATTTAAAAGTTTGAAAATTTAATCATAAACCAAAATCTCATATGTGAATTTAAACTGACAGATTCATGCATGCTTCGTGCTGGGTATAATAATAAACAAAATAAAAATAACAAATAATAATATATTTATTATATTTTTTTTTTGAAATATTTAAGTGAAGAATCAACATCCTCACATTTTGAGCCTTGCTCGAAATGTGAGTAAATCAATTCCTACTTAAACAAATTATTGAAATCAAAGAGAAATAAAAGAGGAGGGAGGGAGGGGAAAAATATTTACACAACATAATTCCGATAACCTCTTTTGTCAAACCAATTAAGTGTTCGACGATTTTGGCTATGTGTGATCGTTTGGTTCATCGATCAAGGCGATTGTTCGATGCCCAATACTTAGAAAAATTCTGATTTTCATCAAAATTGCTCGATCACATTTTTGGATTTTCTAACCAAATTAGCAGCTAACCAAGCGCCGATGATGAGTAGAACATAGCCGGTGGCTGGATTAATTCTGTTCTTATAAAAGTTATTCCGGATTTTAAATTGCTTTAAATTCCAAGAATTTTCTTTCAATTAATCACAGAATCGATCCAACCGGGAACCTGTTTTGACGCTTTATTCTTTCTTTTTGGTGATCCCACAAATTCCTGCAAAGCAAACATGGAATAAGTTATCGGATTTTTAAAAAATATCAACATCCTCGCATTTACAGTAGTACTCTAAATGTGAGTTAATTGATTAATACCCGAATTATTTAATATTATATGCACAAGAGATTTATATATATGTATATATTTATATATATAATATATATATATATAATGATAAAATTATTCTGACTTGCAAAAATTTAGGCTGGATTAATTCTGTGTTTGTGAAAATTATTTCGAATCTTAAATTTCTTTAAATTCCGGATATAGTCTTCAGTCAATCACAGAACTAATCCAACCAGGAACCTGTCTTGATGCTTAGTTGGAACAGAGGCGACGGCGAGTGAGATGGTAGCCGGCTGTTGGGGGTTGGAGAACAAGGGGACAGGGGCGACGGCACGCGAGATGGTGTCGTGGCTTGTCCGGGGTGATGGTGGAATGAGCTGACCGTAGGTCTGCTGCTCCATTTGTTGTTTCACCGGTGATGAGGGTTTCCTCAGAGCAGCGGTGGTGATGAAGTGGATGGGCGATGGAGCAGCGGTGGAGCTTGGTGGTCCGGTGAGGATGACGGAAATGGGGACCGGGGCGACGGTAAGTGGAGATGGTGGCCGTGGCTTGTCCTGTTTTGAAGCTTTAATTTTCTTTTTGGTGGCTCCATGATTCCTGCAAGAAAGAATACCCAATTGGTTAGATTTTCCCCTCAAATCAACATCCTCACATTTAGAGTCTTAGTACTCTAAATGTTTAATTGATTTGAGGGTACTTCTCTGTTCTGAAATATATATACAAAACTAACTATGAGAAATAAGGAGTGTAATTCTCTTAATAAACGACGAAGTATCCTCCCCGGCAACGGCGCCATGAAACTTTTGACAATTTCCACACACGAGTATTTTCTAAAATATCAAGTTTGAATTTATTAAATGAAAAGAGTTATGATTTATGGAAGGGGTTTAAGGATATATTAAGGTTGTCACTTTTTATTACTCGTGTGGGAAACTTTGATTTCAAATGGCGCCATGAAAATCCCTGGCAACGGCGCCATGAAACTTTTGACAATTTCCCACTATATGAGTATTTTCTGAAAATAATAATCCCGGTTTAATTTTATTAAATGAAATCAATTATGAAGATGGAGTTGGGATTATGGATATATTTATAGGTTATCACGTTTTTATATACTCATGTAGGAAACTGTGCCCCCGAAAGCGCAAGGAGTAAAAAATTGCAGTATTTATAGTAAGACCGGATCGTTCACTGGAGGATGTGCGATAGAAGCAGGGCCCACGTCGTTTACTAAGATTTTCCACTCGGTCACTCGATTCAAGCTTTGCATTGGTTTCTAAATCTACTTGACAATAATTTAAACCATACTATGGAAGCAATTAAAGTTATTCTACAAAGCACAACAAAATTAGTCTATAAAGCAATTAAATTTATTCTAAGAAAGCAATAAGAATTATGCTAAGAAAGCGGATAAAATTATTCTACGAAAGCAAATTTAAAATATGACAGAAGGGACAGGGAGAAAATAATAAAGATTGGACAAGAATCAGATGAGACACAATTAAACTTCCATTTTAATTACACAGATCTTTGCTTGGGATAGTTCGTCAGTTAGCTAACTCTCATGCTTTCTACACTATGTTCCCTTTAACAGACATGTACTTACAGTGAGAATTTACATGCTCTTAAGACAACAAAATCTAAGATACCGCAAATTCATCTCCCCTTGCCATGCCTTGCAAGAGTATGTTAGTCATCTGTGGTGGATAAGCATCACCTAACATATCATTAGTTGATATGCCAAGTACTCCTATCATCCCCCTTGTCACACCCAAAGTCTAAATAAAATCTCGAACTAATCCACAACTCTTAAACCTTACAACCGGCGACCAACCTCTAATTCTTCCGAGTGACCTCTATAAAAGCATTTAAAAGTAAGCGGTAAAGAAAGCAGTAAAGAAAGCATTTAAAAACCTATCACTCGGAAGTCTCAAAAGCTATCTCATTCCGTTAGTATAAAAGAGCCCCTGGTCTTGGTGACCAGATGCAGATTTAGAACTTCCTAAATATCAGTAAGCCACAAGGCTTATAACATTAGGTTAGTTATGAGATACAAACTGAGTGGAACAGACCTGTGAAGATCTATTCCGAATGTACTCACTCAAGACTCAATTTTAGGCTTTGGTGGGAGAAGATAGTAGTTGAAAGAATACTCAACCCTACCTTAGAAATTAACCAAGGCCTATATGTTGTTCCTCTAGTATTATTTATCACATCTAATCTGAATCGAAGTGGACACTGATTTGATTCAATACTTAATAGAAGATTTCCAACACACAGTAATTTTGAGAAAACAATTGATATTTGAAAATCATTCCCTAAACAGGTACTAAACTCTCAATTAAAACACAGATCCTTTCAGTCTAGATGAGACCTAATCGCTGACTCTGCTTCTAATTTCCCAAAATTAACCCCCCGTAGAAGATGAGTTAATCATAACTGTGAATTTATCCCTTACTCGGATCCGGATTTTATAAAGTGATTTTTGTGGAAATTTATTATGCAACATCTGATTAAGATCAAGACTTCTATGTCCAAGGAGAAGGATCTCCAAAATATTATAGACCACAATATCTACATAATAATATCATGCATACATGTATATGAGAAGTAAAATAAAATACCCCAAAAATATAAGGTTGGATTAGACAGAATTTGATACACAAAGATGGATTAGCCTTGAGAAAAGAAGAATTTGGCTAAAGAGAGTGCCAGAAATAACTGGGGTTATCCGGACTGCAAACATCTTCTATCCAGTTCCCAATTATTCCAGATGGAATGATTTTTAGACAGAAAAGAATTCCAAGTGACAGTGACCGTCGTCATTCAGCTCCCTTTTGTCTGTGAATGGAAGAAAAATCCACATATTTTCTTACTGTAATATTTCTCAAATAATGTTGGTCGACATCATTTAATAATACTACAATTTGAATTCAAGTTTTGAAATTAAGATAATAAAAAGAAAACTGTATCTACTTAGGAATTGGCTGAGTGGCTAATCGTTATCCCTTTAAAGGGACCTTTTTGCCGGAGCTTCCACCAATCACTAACCAGACCATGCAAAATAACGAGTAATAATTAATACGCACAATAAAAAGAAAAGATGAAATTAAAAGAATATTTTTGGTATTGTATGAGTGTTAATCACACAATAATTTAGACACTAATGGGTTGAGATGTGTAATGGATAAAATTAGATGTGATGGGCCTAAGCCCAATACACCCATGCAACTTACACAACTCAGGAAGTAAAATATTTTTAGAGTTTTAAAAATAGAGAGAATGGATCAATTCGGTTTACTGGATTAGATGCAACATAAACCGAATTGAAAATGCATGAGAAATGAAGTATTACCTCATCCAATTAATCATTGCAAGGATGCGAAATAACATCATCTAATTCGGTTTGTTAAAGCAATTCGGTATAAACCGAATTGGACAAATCGAATTGATGAGGTTACTCCCTCACTCAAATTTGGCTAAGGCATTTGCTTCAAAAGGTGGAGGGTAATTCGATTTACCAATGCAATTCGGTATAAACCGAATTGGCAGACCGAATTGGGTTGACACGAAAAATAAACTAAGGCATGAAGGGATGAAAATGGATACAATGTGGTTTCAGAAGCCAATTCGGTCTATAGGAGCAATTCGGTATAAACCGAATTGCGTAGACCGAATTGCTCGTGACCACATGAAGAGAATGAACAAACATTACTTTTAACCATGTAATTCGATCTATTCAGGCAATTCGGTCTAGACCGAATTGCATGTAATTTTCTCATGAACGAAATAAACAAACATTTATTGTCATACACTTCAGTCTTCATGGCCAATTTGGTGTAGACCGAATTGCCTCAGACCGAATTGCATGCCATTTTCACATAAGTATATATTTTTGCTCACAAGTGTTCATGCGGTTTCTAAGCTGATGTGGTTTATGATAGATGGGATTGACCCCATCACTCATTTCACATCAGTGTCATCCCGCAATCACTCTTGTGAATATTTTGTGGTTATCCATAATATATGCATGTACAATGGGTAATAGCATGAATTAAACCTTAAAACTACAAACATTAAATTTAAAGACTAATCTACCAAAAATAATATAAAATCTAAGAACTACAAGCATAATAAGGAAGAACACCAACATTATCTAAGGAAGCATAATAAAAAAATAAAACTTAGATCTAGGCCAAAAATAAAATAAAATAAAAATAAAACCTAGAAAAATGCATTATCTCTAAAATTATCTAGCTATCCAAGAACAATAAAAAATAAAAATAGATCTAAGGCTACAAACATGCTCAAACCCACATTCATACATTTATTAGAACTTAGAAAGCAAAATAAATAAAAGAGCAAGAGAACTCATACCAAATTTATGAAGCATTTTCTTGTATTCCATTCACTAGAAAGCATTAAATGTTCAAGAACAACCCATTATTTGGGTGTTCTCAAATTTATTTCTACACTAGAAAGCTGTAAAAATTATGGAAATGGCTACACTAAAAAGGTAGAAACTACTATTTACAGACTACATTACAACTACAACTAACAAATATTAAATTACATTGCAAGAAAGAAAAAAATTCTAATCTAAACTAAGCAAAACCCAATGTTCTCTCCAAAAACAGGGAAGAAATATTTTTTGGGACTGTATGTTTCTTTTTTTTTTCCCTTTTGAAGTAAAATGGAGAGGATATTTATAAGGCGGAAAACCTAATCATGGGACTGAACTGCGTGGGAGGAGACGGGACTTCGAAGTCTAGTGGGAAAAGACAAAAAATTTTTGTTCTTCGGGACCTTAAGTCCCAGGACTTTTCCAATTCTTCAGACGCGGGGCCCACTCCACTTATTAATTCAAAATGCATTCGGTTTAAAATCAATTCGGTCTAGGTGTATACCGAATTGTCCCATTTAGACCGAATTGAGTACCGATACTTAACATTTTTCTCCTCTTTCTTTCAATTCGGTCTCTTCACTTTTAATTCGGTTTAGACCGAATTCATTCTTCCTCATAGACCGAATCACTCCTTCTCTTCTTCCCCATTTTTTTTTCTTCTCTTCTCTTCTCTCTTCTCTTTCTTCTCCTCCTCCATTTTTTTGTCTTTGTTTTCTTTCTCTGCTCTTCTTCCTTACCAATTTCCTTTCATGTTTTTCTTTCTTCACTCAATCGAGGGGCTACCGACTGGGAACAATCGGAGGAGAGGGTGGAGAGCTCGCCGGAGCTGCTGCCGCCGCTTGGTGATTGGAGGTTGCCGGAGGTGGCCTGGCCGGAATGGGTGTAGGCGGTAGTGGAGACGAGCTACTGTGGTGGTGGCCGGGGATGGGGAAAATCATTTGCGGATTTTTTTTATGTTGGGGGGTGCCGGAGTTGAGGACGGCAGAGATGGTGGAGGCGATTGCCGGCAAGATGATGAGGGCAGAGGCGGAGCTCGGTGATGGTGAAGGAGCTTGGAGGCGGAGATTGGCCGGAGCTGCTTTTGGTGTGGCGGTGGGAGGTTGGAGCTGATTGTGCAGCGGCGGCGCTCCGTCGGAGGGATGGTGACTGTCGACAGGGGGTGGTCGGAAATGGGATGAAGGTGATGGCAGGGGCTAGATGATGGTGGTCGGTCGGACTCGGAGATGGGCAATGGGGTTTTCCGGCGATGGGCGGGCGGTGGAGATGTAAATGGTGGTGGAGACTCGCCGGAGAGGAAAACCGGGGGCAGCGGCCGGCGGCGGCAGCGGCGCCGGCGGCAGGGGCGGTAGGAGAATTAGGGTTAGGGTTAGGTTTTTGTGTAGTTGGGCTTGAAGTTGGGCCTGGACAATGGTTGGAGTGGGCTTAGGGGTTGGAGTTGGTATTGGGCTAATGGAGATGTTGGACTGGACTGAGAGTGTTGGGCCTCACCTGCAATTAATTTTAATTAAAATATGATTACTTAACCAATTATTATTAATTAAAAAAGGAGATAAAAATAAAAATGGAAATATGAATACACATATATATCAACATAAAAATACAAAATAAATATATATGTTTATTCCACTTGATTATTTGGCTTGTGTTCCATTTAATGAACCCGTGTTCCACCGAATAGACAACACCGAACCAAAATTAATCAAGTATGGGATTTTTAATATTTTTATCATGTTTTTGGATTTTTAACAAAAATTTAATAAAATAACAATACTTTTGTATTTTTCAATACCAACTTATTATTTATACAAACTTGCAAATATCTGTCAAATTCGACTGCTTTCTTATTTAAATAAGACCATAATGCGATCAAATGCCCATGTTTAGACACGGAAATAGATGGAAAATAATGGTCAATTTTGGCCATTATCAACATCCTCACATTTAATATTGATCGTCCCCGAGCAGTCAGAGTCAGTGTTCTTAAGAACATGGACTCTGCATATTCAATCTATTTGCGTGGCTTCAAAAATTTTATTCTTTTTATATTGGGATAAGATAATCAAAAACTACAAGTATTAAATTCTCTTGACTGCAGTGTTTAATAAAATGATATTTCTCACTTAATCATGCCTACAAATCAGTCATGATTGATAATTCTTCATGAACATCGTGTTTAGAAAAATTCATCGATTTAATTCTAGAATTAAAGCACGACATGAACATAAATTAAAAGCTAAGCCTCACATATGGTAGAAGCGGAAATTTCATTCTCTCAAATTGGGTTTTAATC
Organism: Hygrophila difformis; assembly: GCA_030278955.1. Taxonomy (NCBI): domain Eukaryota; kingdom Viridiplantae; phylum Streptophyta; class Magnoliopsida; order Lamiales; family Acanthaceae; genus Hygrophila; species Hygrophila difformis. The sequence continues at coordinate 46,446,206 of JAOANR010000010.1, forward strand.
ATGAACGCTCATAACCATATTTAATTAAATTATCCCATAAGCTTGCAATTGGACCAACTCGCCACCGGCTCATTTCTTCAAATCGAGATCATGAGGTCTTATTTAAGGGTTATAATGGGGCATACGATTGTAACATTTAGGTCTTATTTAAGGGTTATAATGGGGCATACGGTTGTAACATTTGGTACGGAGGGGAATTATTGGGCTAAGAAATGGCAAGAATTAATTCTATCTTAATAAGGCATATTTTTATTAGAAATTTATAATCATCATTATTTTTTTTCTTTCTTTCTTTTGCTTTTCTTTTCTTCTTGCAGGACATTAGACTATGTCTAATTGCTTTGTCATTTGCAATTTTTTTATGTTGAATTGAATTCAACATTTTTCTTCTTTTCTTCTCTTTTTTTTTTGATCGGATTTTTGAATACCGAGTTGATGAATTGATGATCATAAATTTAATGCCTTTTATAGAATTTATCCTTGTCCACTTGGGTTGAATATTTAGGTCTTTTTATAAGGCTCGGAAAAATATAGAGGGTTTCAAAGAAAAATTAGGCTTAAGGCTCAAATTGGTTAATCCTAAAGGGAAATATTTTGGGGTTTGGATTTCAAGCGAAGGCCAAAATTTTGGGTTCACTAGGTGCTTCGATCATATGTTCGATTTTCGGAATATGTCGTGGTCTTGAAAATCGGTCTCAATCGCAAGTTCTAGTTTCCTTTAATCAAAATGATTTTCACACAATCAAAGAAAAGAATGAGTAAAAGTGACCCATGGCTCAAATCTCACAAGGTTTGATTGATTCATGTCATACAATATTCTTAAATTTAATCTTTGAAAAATTCTTGCAATTTATTCAATTAAATTCTCAACATGAAGACTCATTTCCTAACAAGATGATTATATCATTAAACTTTTATAGCTCAAAACCTCAAGAATTCATATCATGCATGTATTCAATTATATTATCCCAATTTAAAAGTTTGAAAATTTAATCATAAACCAAAATCTCATATGTGAATTTAAACTGACAGATTCATGCATGCTTCGTGCTGGGTATAATAATAAACAAAATAAAAATAACAAATAATAATATATTTATTATTTTTTTTTGAAATATTTAAGTGAAGAATCAACATCCTCACATTTTGAGTCTTGCTCGAAATGTGAGTAAATCAATTCCTACTTAAGCAAATTATTGAAATCAAAGCGAAATAAAAGAGGAGGAGGGAGGGGAAAAATATTTACACAACATAATTCCAATAACCTCTTTCGTCAAACCAATTAAGTGTTCGACGATTTTTGCTATGTCTGATCGTTTGGTTCATCGATTAAGGCGATTGTTCGATGCGCAATACTTAGAAAAATTCTGATTTTCATCAAAATTGCTCGATCACATTTTTGGATTTTCTAAACATACATAAAATTTAATCTACTTGCAGAATTTAGGTTGGATTAATTCTGTTCTTATAAAAGTTATTCCGGATTTTAAATTGCTTTAAATTCCAAGAATTTTCTTTCAATTAATCACAGAATCGATCCAACCGGGAACCTGTTTTGACGCTTTATTTTTTCTTTTTGGTGGTCCCACAAATTCCTGCAAAGCAAACATGGAATAAGTTATCGGATTATCTCAAAAATATCAACATCCTCACATTTAGAGTCTTAGTACTCTAAATGTGAGTTAATTGATTAATACCCGAATTATTTAATATAATATGCACAAGAGATTTATATATATTTATATATTTATAAATAACATATATATAATGATAAAATTATTCTGACTTGCAAAAATTTAGGCTGGATTAATTCTGTGTTTGTGAAAATTATTCTGGATCTTAAATTTCTTTAAATTCCGGATATAGTCTTCGGTCAATCACAGAACTAATCCAACCAGGAACCTGTTTTGATGCTTAGTTGGAACAGGGGCGACGGCGAGTGAGATGGTAGCCGGCTGTTGGGGGTTGGAGAACATGGGGACAGGGGCGACGGCACGCGAGATGGTGTCGTGGCTTGTCCGGGGTGATGGTGGGAATGAGCTGACCGTAGGTCTGCTGCTCCATTTGTTGTTTCACCGGTGATGAGGGTTTCCTCAGAGCAGCGGTGGTGATGAAGTGGATGGGCGATGGAGCAGCGATGGAGCTTGCTGGTCCGGTGAGGATGACGGAAATGGGGACTGGGGCGACGGTAAGTGGAGATGGTGGTCGTGGCTTGTCCTGTTTTGAAGCTTTAATTTTCTTTTTGGTGGCTCCATGATTCCTACAAGAAAGAATACTCAATTGGTTAGATTTTCCCCTCAAATCAACATCATCACATTTAGAGTCTTAGTACTCTAAATGTTTAATTGATTTGAGGGTACTTCTCTGTTCTGAAATATATACACAAAACTAACTATGAGTAATCAGGAGTGTAATTCTTTTAATAAACGACGCTGCATCCTCCCCGACAACGGCGCCATGAAACTTTTGACAATTTCCACACACGAGTATTTTCTAAAATATCAAGTTTGAATTTATTAAATGAAAAGAGTTATGATTTATGGAAGGGGTTTAAGGATATATTAAGGTTGTCACTTTTTATTACTCGTGGGGAAACTTTGATTTCAAATGGCGCCATGAAAATCCCCGGCAACGGCGCCATGAAACTTTTGACAATTTCCCACAATATGAGTATTTTCTGAAACATTATAATCCCGGTTTAATTTTATTAATTGAAATCAATTATGAAGATGGAGTTGGGATTAGAGATATGTTTATAGGTTGTCACGTTTTTATATACTCATGTAGGAAATTGTGCCCCCGAAAGCACACGGAGTCAAAAATTGCAGTATTTATAGTAAGACCGGATCGTTCACTGGAGGATGTGCGATAGAAGCAGGGCCCACGTCGTTTACTAAGATTTTCCACTCGGTTACGTGATTCAAACTTTGCATTGGTTCTAAATCTACTTGACAATAATATAAACTATATTATGGAAGCAATTAAAGTTATTCTACAAATAACAAAATTAGTCTATAAAGCAATTAAATTTATTCTAAGAAAGCAATAAGAATTATGCTAAGAAAGCGGATAAAATTATTCTACGAAAGCAGATTTAAATTATGACAGAAGGGACAGGGAGAAAATAATAAAGATTGGACAAGATTCAGATGAGACACAATTAAACTTCCATTTTAATTACACAGATCTTTGCTTAGGATAGTTCGTCAGTTAGCTAACTCTCATGCTTTCTACACTATGTTCCCTTTAACAGACAGGTACTTACAGTGAGAATTTACATGCTCTTAAGACAACAAAATCTAAGATACCACAAATTCATAACTCCCCTTGCCATGCCTTGCAAGAGTATGTTAGTCATCTGTGGTGGATAAGCAACACCTAACATATCATTAGTTGATATGCCAAGTACTCCTATCATCCCCCTTGTCACATCCAAAGTCTAAATAAAATCCCGAGCTAATCCACAACCCTTAAACCTTACAACCGGCGGCTAACCTCTAATTCTTCCGAGTGACCTCTATAAAAGCATTTAAAAGTAAGCGGTAAAGAAAGCAGTAAAGAAAGCATTTAAAAACCTATCACTCGGAAGTCTCAAAAGCTATCTCATTCAGTTAGTATAAAAGAGCCCCTGGTCTTGGTGACCACATGCAGATTTAGAACTTCCCAAATATCAGTAAGCCACAAGGCTTATAACATCCGGTTAGTTATGAGATATAAACTGAGTGGAACAGACCTGTGAAGATCTATTCCGAATGTACTCACTCAAGACTCAATTTTAGGCTTTGGTGGGAGAAGATAGTAGTTGAAAGAATACTCAACCCTACCTTAGAAATTAACCAAGGCCTATATGTTGTTCCTCTAGTATTATTTATCACATCTTATCTGAATCTAAGTGGACACTGATTCGATGCAATACTTAATAGAAGATTTCCAACACACAGTAATTCTGAGAAAACAATTGATATTTGAAAATCATTCCCTAAACAGGTACTAAACTCTCAATTAAAACACAGATCCTTTCAGTTTAGATGAGACCTAATCGCTGATTCTGCTTCTAATTTCCCAAAATCAACCCCCAGTAGAAGATGAGTTAATCATAACTGTGAATTTATCCCTTACTCAGGTCCGGATTTTATAAAGTGATTTTTGTGGAAATTTATTATGCAACATCTGATTAAGATCAAGACTTCTATGTCCAAGGAGAATGATCTCCAAAATATTATAGACCACAATATCTACATAATAATATCATGCATACTTGTATATAATAAGTAAAATAAAATACCCCAAAAATATAAGGTGGGATTAGACAGAATTTGATACACAAAGATGGATTAGCCTTGAGAAAAGAAGAATTTGGCTAAAGAGAGTGCCAGAAATAACTGGAGTTCTCCGGACTGCAAACATCTACTATCCAGTTACCAATTATTCCAGATGGAATGATTTTTAGACAGAAAAGAATTCCAAGTGACAGTGACCGCCGTCATTCAGCTCCCCTTTGTCTGTGAATGGAAGAAAAACCCACATATTTTCTTACTGTAATATTTCTCAAATAATGTTGGTCGACATCATTTAATAATACTACAACTTGAATTCAGGTTTTGAAATTAAGATAATAAAAAGAAAACTGTATCTACTTAGGAATTGGCTTAGTGGCTAATCGTTATCCCTTTAAAGGGACCTTTATGCCGGAGCTTCCACCAATCACTAACCAGACCATGCAAAATAACGAGTAATAATTAATACACAGAAGACGAGCTAATCGTTATCCCGGTGAAGGAACCTTTTTGCCAACATTGATCTGTGATATTCCTTATTACCCATTCATACACACAATAAAAAGAAAAGATGAAATTAAAAGAATATTTTTGGTATTGTGTGAGTGTTAATCACACAATAATTTAGACACTAATGGGTTGAGATGTGTAATGGATAAAATTAGATGTGATGGGCCTAAGCCCAATACACCCTTGCAACTTACACAACTCAGAAAGTAAAATATTTTTAGAGTTTTAAAAATAAAGAGAATGGATCAATTCGGTTTACTGGATTAGATGCAATATAAACCGAATTGAAAATGCATGAGAAATGAAGTATTACCTCACCCAATTAATCATTGCAAGGATGCGAAATAACATCATCTAATTCGGTTTGTCAAAGCAATTCGGTATATACCGAATTGGACAAGCCGAATTGATAAGGTTACTCCCTCACTCAAATTTGGCTAAGGCATTTGCTTCAAAAGGTGGAGGGTAATTCGATTTACCAATGCAATTCGGTATAAACCGAATTGGCAGACCGGATTGGGTTGACACGAAAAATAAACTAAGGCATGAAGGGATGAAAAGAGCAAGAGAACTCATACCAAATTTATGAAGCATTTTCTTATATTCCATTCACTAAAAAGCATTAAATGTTCAAGAACAATCCATTATTTGGGTGTTTTCAAATTTATTTATACACTAGAAAGCTGTAAAAATTATGGAAATGGCTACACTAAAAAGATAGAAACTACTATTTACAAACTACATTACAACTACAACTAACAAATATTAAATTACATTGCAAGAAAGAAAAAAATTCTAATCTAAACTAAGCAAAACCCTTTGTTCTCTCCAAGAACAGGGAAGAAATATTTTTGGGACTGTATGTTTCTTTTTTTTCCCTTTTGAAGTAAAATGGAGGGGATATTTATAAGGGGGAAAATCTAATCATGGGACTGAACTGCGTGGGAATAGATGGGACTTCGAAGTCCAGTGGGAAAAGACAAAAAAATTTTGTTCTTCGGGACCTTAAGTCCCAGGACTTTTCCAATTCTTCAGACGCGGGCCCCACTCCACTTATTAATTCAAAATGCATTCGGTTTAAAATCAATTCGGTCTAGGTGTATACTGAATTGTCCCATTTAGACTGAATTCAGTACCAATACTTAACATTTTTCTCCTCTTTCTTTCAATTCGGTCTCTTTATTTCAATTCGGTCTCTTTACTTTTAATTCGGTTTAGACCGAATTCATTCTTCCTCATAGACCGAATCACTCCTTCTCTTCTTCCCCATTTTTTTTTCTTCTCTTCTCTTCTCTCTTCTCTTTCTTCTCCTCCTCCATTTTCTTGTCTTTATTTTCTTTCTCTGCTTCTTCTTCCTTACCCATTTCCTTTCATGTTTTTCTTTCTTCACTCAATCGAGGGGCTGCCGACTGGGAACAATCGGAGGAGAGGGTGGAGAGCTCGCCGGAGCTGCTGGCGCCGCTTGGTGATTGGAGGTTGCCGGAGGTGGCCTGGCCGGAATGGGTGTAGGCAGTAGTGGAGACGAGCTACTGTGGTGGTGGCCGAGGATGGGGAAAATCATTTGCGGATTTTTTTTATGTTGGGGGGTGCCGGAGTTGAGGACGGCAGAGATGGTGGAGGCGATTGCCGGCGAGATGATGAGGGCAGAGGCGGAGCTCGGTGATGGTGAAGGAGCTTGGAGGCGGAGATTGGCCGGAGCTGCTTTTGGTGTGGCGGTGGGAGGTTGGAGCTGCTTGTGCAGCGGCGGCGCTCCGTCGAAGGGATGGTGACTGTCGACAGGGGGTGGTCGGAAATGGGATGAAGGTGATGGCAGGGGCTGGATGATGGTGGTCGGCCGGAGTTGGAGATGGTCGTAAGGAGATGGGCAATGGGGTTTTCCGGCGATGGGCGGGCGGTGGAGATGTAAATGGTGGTGGAGACTCGCCGGAGAGGAAAACCGGAGGCAGCGGCCGGTGGCGGCAGCGGCGCCGGCGGCAGGGGCGGTAGGAGAATTAGGGTTAGGGTTATGTTTTTGTGTAGTTGGGCTTGAAGTTGGGCCTGGACAATGGTTGGAGTGGGCTTAGGGGTTGGAGTTGGTATTGGGCTAATGGAGATGTTGGACTGGACTGAGAGTGTTGGGCCTCACCTGGAATTAATTTTAATTAAAATCTGATTACTTAACCAATTATTATTAATTACAAAAGGAGATAAAAATAAAAATGTAAATATAAATACACATATATATCAACATACAAATACAAAATAAATATAGATATTTATTCCACTTGATTATTTGGCTTGTGTTCCATTTAATGAACCCCTGTTCCACCGAATAGACAACACCGAACCAAAATTAATCAAGTATGGGATTTTTAATATTTTTATCATGTTTTTGGATTTTTAACACAAATTTAATAAAATAACAATATTTTTGTATTTTTCAATACCAACTTCTTATTTATACAAACTTGCAAATATCTGTCAAATTCGACTGCTTTCTTATTTAAATAAGATCGGAATGCGATCAAATGCCCATGTTTAGACACGGAAATAGATTGAAAATAATGGTCAATTTTGGCCCTTATCAATGATATACTATGTTGATAATATTGATATCATGCATCATGTTAATTGAGAAGGTTTTTACTTAAAACTCGATGAAAACAAGTTAACTAGATGACTTAATCAATATGTGTCAAAACATAAATTTTAATTATTTTTAATTTTTTTAGAATATACTTCCTCCGTTCTCAAATATTTGCTACGGACCCACTGCACACGCAGTCCAATACACATTTTGAATCATTAATAACTCAAGTTCGGTATATGTAAAAATTCTAAAAGTTCGATATTTAAAACTACACGACGACACGAATCTAACAAGATCCCTTTTGACTATATTTTAACTTGTATAACTATGATAAAACTTTAAATCAAAGTGTATGGGTGAATAGTGTCCAAAAACCAAATGGGGCAAACATTTGAGAGCGAAGGAAGTATATTTTTAAAATTTAGGAAAAAGATTAAAAAATTTTGGAAATTTCGGGAAATTTCGGTCAAATTTCGGGAAATATCGAGTTTTGGACGAAATTTCGTTGGAAATTTTACAAAAAATTATTATAGGTGAAATTTCGCTTCGAGGTGTTCCGAAACCCGAAATTTTGGTCGAAAATTTTGGGATTTCGAGAGATATTTAAAACAATGTCTGCCGGTACAGGCCATGGTAAAAAGTATTTTTTTTTTTTTTGGTGAAACCGGGTATCCCCAGGTCACATTGGACCCAAGACTAATCCCTCGAGGATCTGCAGGGGCAATTAAGGGCGTCTCTCCCAAAGTAGTTTTTTGCATACATGGTAAAAAGTATTTTTCAAGATGAAAAAAAATAACAAACAAAAAGAAAAAAAAATTGCAATAATTTGCATCATCCTTAAACTATTATGAATTAGGCCTAGTTAACATTATTTCAATCATCCCATAATCAACCTTAGAAATGAGTTCACTTGTAGGCAGAGTATATATTCTTTTCTTTTTATGGTGTTATATTCTTTTGATGAAGTTACATATTTTCAGAAACATAAGAAATAAAAGTAAGGAGTGAAAAAATACCCTTAGATTTAGGAGAAGTTAAAGTTAAGACCTTTGAATGCTTCCACTGTTCTAAAAACAAATGAGAGTGTACTAATCCACCACACAATACCTTTCCCTTCGCATGCTGTAATAATTAACAAATTCCAAAATGCTGCATTTTGCAAATTCTTTCTCGCTGCCACGGATTCTTAGGTGATTATCACTGTGCCTGCAAATACTTATGTGTGCTTGAAAAATATATTTCAGATGTTGGGTCAAGAAGCGCACGATGAATCATCAGAGAAATTAAAGCAGCAAAGTCATGGAGATAAACGTCTTAAAAAACGTTCTCCATCCAGACAACACAAGACAGTTCGCTTCGCCCATGCTGGCAATGCCCGTGAGTTATTTATTTTCTTGGATTTATCTATCTCCATAAAAAATATAGCTATATATATATATATATGCTTCTTGAAAAGTTCACTTCTCTCGTTTGCATCGTTCATCTTGAAATGCCACGCTTTGTTGTATCCTTGCAATCTTTGTTTTGACTAATTCTAGCTTTGCAAGGAATAGATCAAGAAACAGACAATCAAGGTTGAAAGAAAACATAAATTTGTGTATGCAACGCAAATGCAATAGAATATAGTATGGCTTCAATATGGTACCCTAAGGAATGTTTGGGGAAAATTTAATTATGTTTGACATTTGGTCCTGTTGTTTCTATAACAGTATAATTCATCCAATAAGTATTTGATTGTTTGTATGATTGGCCCTTTTCAAATTTAAAAATTGATAAAAATTTGATTAAAGGTCATGATTAGCCATGTAGCATAAGAGAATACAGTCGATTGACAAAACAAATTGTATAATTATCCCCATTTTGAGTATACATCAGTGAAGTTTAATTTATTCACAAAGGTATGAGTTGTGTCATGATATAAATTGGTAAAGACCTAATTTTAGGTTAAATTTTTCGGTTATTTAGAAGTCGAAATAGTGCTACAGGGAATAAGGGATCATTGGGACACTCAAATTGTCTGTCTAAATACCCTTTGTTTTTCAAATAACCGATGTGGGACACTCAAAGTGTGTATCTAAATACCCTTTTTCAATACTTTTTACACGAATTTGTAGCCTCATTATGCATTAAAAAAGTTCATGCCATCTAACAAACTTATTCTCATTTCAGCTGTTGATGTTTTCATATGGCGAAATAGGTACATTTCCGGGGCTGTGCTAGCCGGTGCAGCTATGCTATGGCTGCTCTTTCAACGGATAGGCTATTCTTCCATCACCTTCATTTGTCATTCTCTTATGCTATCACTGGTCGCTCTGTTTTCATGGTCGAACTATTGTTTCTTCGTTAACAAGTCAGTATCATATCCTCATTCGAATGATTTGTTTTCCATCATTGCAAATATTGCCTTCTAATTCAGTTTTGTAGTATTCTTACACAGGACTACTTTTGTCTTCCCGTTGATTGTGCTTCCAGAGGATCTGTGTACTAGAATAGCCCTCACACTTACACATACGTGCAACCAAGCGATTTCCATTTTTTGCCAAGTGGCTTTGGGAAAGGACACCGGGAGTTTTCTCTCCGTATAATCCCAAATTTCCCACTCGAATGGTTTTCCATATTTCATTTAGCAACTAAGCATTGTTTTTTTGTTTTGCAATGTGATCATTTGCAGGTTGTTATGGTTTTGTGGCTTGTGTCCATAGTAGACTTCTTCACACTAATATATATGTGTATGTACTCTTGTCGACGCTAATGTCTTGGACTCAATTTAGCTGGGTTTTTTCAGTTAACTAAATATGTGACCAAAAGTGGCCTTGTTTGTGGTGACAGTGACTGTGGTGATAATGGTGATGCCATTGCTACACGAGAAGAATCACGAAGATCAAGTTGATTCGTACGCGCAGAAGGCCAAAACGAGGATCACGAAACAGTATAGCACGTTGGATGAGAGGGTTCTGCAAAGATTATCGGAAGTTCCTTTTATTGCAGACAATACACAGCCCCAACAACAGCAGGAGGAGGAGCAGGAGCACCAAGAGCAGCTGATGCAACTGCCACAGCAAGAGCAGCTTTAAATATCGATTCCAACGTGAGCTTTTGGGTGCAATTATGTGTTGCAACTTTAGGGCCATTGGCTTTCTTCTCGGCAAGTTTATAGAGAGGAATGAATCGAGCAATGCGCACCCAGTTTTGTAGGATGGTAATAAGCAAGAGACTGAGTTAATAGAACACTTATCCCATATCATTTTTTATATCGCTTATCCAAACCCCCTATAGCGGTTAAACTATTGTTCATACATTTTGATTTAAAAGAAGCCAAACTTGTCATTTTGATTTAATTGCATCAAATATACTGTACAGTGTGGTCGTCCCAGTGGCCATGCGTTGGGAAAAATAGTGCGGAACCTGTGGAATCACCCGAAAATACCAAAACAATACCAATATCCAAAACAGTATATCCCATGTGTACCAAATGAGTTTCCAACAGATGCAATCAAGCCAACAACACCAAATCAACCAAAGCAACCATAAAGCAGTAAATCGACACCAAGATTTATACGTGGAAAACCCTTCAAGAGGAAGGTAGAAATCACGGGCCAGTCGCCACCATCTCAAATCTCCACTATATCAGATAATGGGTACACTGATGTTTTTCTCTCTAACATATGCCTAGAGGTTCACCAACAAACATCAAGATTTTCACTAATCTTGGCTAATCAACAATAATAATCATAGGCAGAGGATTCCCCAAATATATGTACTTCTAGAACACAATTCTAGGATAACAAGAGATATTAGGAACGATTTCACCGGAGGTCTGAAGATGCAGCTGTCTTCCTTCTCTGTTCTTCCTCCTTTTCTCTTCGTAGCTCTCAGAGTATTTTGCTTTCTGCTCTCAATTTTGGAATGTCTCTTTGCTGCTCTACTCCCACTGCCCTTAATTATTGTATACAGTTAAGTCTTCTCTCTCACTTCTTTAATTGTCAATAGTTGTACTCTCCCACGGCTCCAGGTAAGTGTGCTTTCTTTTTCTTTGTTTTATTATTTTATTGTATTTATTAAATTGGTCAAGCACATATTAATGGACTGACCTAACAATTCTCCCCTGTCAGTTTATTTTATGGGCTCTACTAAGTCCGCTCCTCACCTACATGCTTCGAACTTTTCCTTCGGCAAAGACTTGGTGAACATATCTGCGGAATTCTCACTTGTGTGAATTTTCTCCAAACTCAATTGCTTGTCCTCGAGCACATCACGAATCCAATGATACCCGTAATCAATATGTTTGGATTTTGAATGGAAACTCGAATTCTTAGATAGATGGATTGCACTCTGACTGTCACTGTAGACAATCCACTTCTCTTGTTCAATGCCAAGCTCTTCCAACAATTTCTTCATCCACAAAGCTTCTTTGCAAGCTTCTGTAATGGCAATATATTCAGCTTCAGTGCTAGACAAAGCAACACACATACACTAGAAGTACCTCTTAAGTATCTGAGAATCCATTTCACTGCGGCCCAATGCTCTTTTCCCTGATTAGAGAGAAACCGGCTCACTACTCCAACTGCATGAGCCATATCTGGTCTTGTGCAAACCATAGCATACATCAAGCTGCCAATTGCTGATGCATAAGGAACTTTGCTCATCTCTTCTTTTTCTTTCTCACTTGTAGGGCACTGTTTAACTGAAAGTTTGAAGTGACTTGCAAGTGGAGAAGATACTGCCTTTGTCTTGCTCATGTTGAACCTCTCAAGCATAGCTTCAACATAGTGTTCCTGAGATAGCCAAAGTTTATCCTTCTTCATATCGCGGGTTATCTTCATGCCAAGTATCTGTTTAGCAGGGCCTAAGTCTTTCGTTGCAAAAGACTTATCCAACTCTCTCTCTTCAACTTCTCAATCTTGCTAGCATCATGGCCAACAATCAACATGTCATCTACATATAGCAGTAGGATAATGTAATCATCATCAGAATACTCTTCACAAACACACAATGATCAGACACTGTTCTAGTATACCCTTGACCCATCATGAATTCATCAAACTTCATGTATCATTGCCTTGGAGCTTGTTTTAATCCATATAAGCTCTTCTTAAGCTTACAAACCATATTCTTTTTCCCTTTAACTTTAGGTCGTTCCATATAGATTTCCTCCTCCAGATCACCATGAAGGAATGCAGTTTTCACATCAAGTTGCTCAATTTCTAAATTCGAACGGGCAACCAGACCAAGAACAACTCTGATAGAGCTCATCTTAACTACTGGAGAAAATATTTCTTCAAAGTCGTCATCTTTCTTTTGACCAAATCCTTTCACAATCAATCTTGCTTTGTACCTTGGTTGTGAGCTATTTTCAGAAGTCTTCAACCCTGTAAACCCACCTATTCTTGAGTGCTTTCTTACCCTCATGTAGTTTTACCAACTCATAAGTCGGATTATCTTTTAAAGATTTCATCTCATCTTGCGTAGCTTTCAACCACTCATTCTTGGCTTCATGACCAATGGCTTCTTCATAGCTTTCAGGTTCATTTCCATCTGTAAGCATCACATACTCATTGGTGTTATATCTCGTTGATGGTTGGCGCTCTCTGGTGGATCTCCTCAAAACTGGCTCAGCTGATACTGATGGTTGTGGTACTTCTCCAACTGGATCTACATCATCAATTTTAGGTTCTTCATTAACATTATCACCAACTTCTTGTTGTGTGTCTTCCCCGTGATCATGACCTACTAAAGGAGAAGGGACTGGATCCAATCAGACTGGAATCTCTGTAAAAGAACTGGGACTCTTATCTTTGCTGACATCATCCCCAAACTGAGCTTTAAGAAATACAATATCTCTGCTTCTCACAATTTTCTTGTTCACTGGATCCCATAACCTGTAACCAAGTTCTTCATGACCGTACCCCAAGAAGATGCATTCTTTGGCCTTATCATCAAGCTTCGATCTCTCATCTTTCGGAATATGAACAAAAGCTCTGCAGCCAAACACTCTCAAGTAGCCATAGATAACATCTTATCCACTCCAAACTCTGTCAGGAACATCACTATCAAGAGCAGTGCTTGGAGAAAGATTTATCAAATCAACTGCAGTCCACATAGCCTCCCCCCAAAAGCTTTTGGGAAGCTTTGCATTCGAAAGCATACACCTGATCCTTCCTAAATTGTCATGTTCATCCTTTCAGCAACACCATTCAGTTGTGGTGTCTTAGCTAGAGTCTTCTCAAGCCTGATACCATAAGTTCTGCAGTAGCTCTCAAACGGCCCTCTGTATTCACCACCATTATCTGCTCTGACTGCCTTCAGATTCTTTCTTGTTTCCCTTTCAACCCTGACATGAAACTTATTGAAGACATAAAAAACTTGATCCTTGGTTTTCAAAGCAGTGGCCCAAACTTTCCTCGAGTGGTCATCATAAATATAACAAAGTAGACAGCATCTCCAAGATATTTATCTCACATAAAAAAAAAAATCAGTATGAATCAAATCAAGTACACCAGACTTTCTATGCGGAGAATAAGTATGAAATGAAACTCTATGTGTTTTACCAGCAATACAATCAAGACAAGTTTTCAGAGATGTACCTTGCAAATTTGGTAGAAATTGCTTCATTGAGAGAGTCTGAAGCTCTTCTCACTCACATGGCCGTTTTTTGTGCCAAATATCAATGCTGATTCCTTTCTGAATAACATTTGTCTCTCCCTTGCATAACTTTGCTTGCATAACATAGAGTGTGCTCACTTTGTTTCCTTTTGCAACTATCAAAGATCCTTTGGTGAGCTTCCATTTACTTTCACCAAAATAATTGTAGAAACCACCATCATCTAACTTGCCAACTGAGATCAAATTGAGACGAATCTCTGGAACATGTCTCACTCCTTGAGTATTAATTTGGTACCAAGATTTGTCTCCAAACAAATCTCTTCGATGCCCACAATCTTCTAAACACCGTTGTTTCCCATCTTGACACTACCAAAATCACCAGAAGAGTACGAACTGAAGAAATCACCATGAGATATAACATGGAACAATGCGCGAGAATCAATCACCCAATCACTGTCCTGACACACTAGACTAACACAACTGTCATCTGAAACAATAACTGCATCATTGTCGTGGTTAACTGCATTAGTCTCTTTTTCTTCTTTCTTGCCTTCTGCAAGTTCCCTTTTCAAGATCCTGCACTCTTTCTTCATGTGACCCAGCTTGTCGCAGTGATAACACCTAATTTCTTTTCTGTTCTTAGACCGTCCTCTTGGTGTATGGTGTTTATCATGTCCTTGTGGATTTCGGTTACTACTTCTTCCCCGTCTCACTGGCTTCTGAGAAACTAGAACATCTGAAGAAGATTCACCTTTTTCTTTTCTTCTTGCCTCTTCATTGAGTAAGTTGTCTTTAACCATCTCCATGGTTAGTGTTCCACCTGGTGCTGAAGTACTCAATGAGACCACTAGTGTTTCCCAACTATCCGGTAAAGACCCCAAAAGTAGCAGTGCCTGTAACTCATCCTCAAGATTTAATTTCATCCCAGCTAACTGATTCACCAATCCCACAAAGTCACTGGTATGCTCTGTCATACTTTTTCCATCCCTGAACTTTAAATTCACAAGTCTTCTAATGAGCAACGCCTTGTTCCTGAATGTATTTTTCTCATAAAGTGCCTCTAACATTTTCCACAGTACATCTGCTTTGGTTTCCTTTGCATTATGATGGAATATATTTGGATCTACCCATTGCCTGATTGTGGCAGAAGCTTTCGTATGCAACACTCCCCAAGCGTCATCACTCACATCATTTGGCTTTTTCTTTGCCCAACACCGGCTTAAATAAATTTTTGCAATAAAGCAGATCGAGCATCTTTCTTTTCCAAATAGCATAATTCCATGAATTTAATTTCATCATTCCAAAAAAATTTTGCTCGGCCATTTCAACACACAAATATACTTTCAAAACTTCCACAACCTAACTTTCGCTCTGATACCAGTTTGTTGAGAAAAACAGTATGAACTCTTGTCGACGCTAATGTTTTGGACTCAATTTAGCTGGTTTTTTCAGTTAACTAAATATGTGACCAAAAGTGGCCTTGTTTGTGGTGGCAGTGACTGTGGTGATAATGGTGATGCCATTGCTACACGAGAAGAATCACGAAGATCAAGTTGATTCGTACGCACAGAAGGCCAAAACGAGGATCACGAAACAGTATAGCACGTTGGATGAGAGGGTTCTGCAAAGATTATCGAAAGTTCCTTTTATTGCAGACAATACACAGCCACAAAAACAGCAGGAGGAGGAGCAAGAGCACCAAGAGCAGCAGATGCAACTGCCACAGCAAGAGCAGCTTTAAATATCGATTCTAACGTGAGCTTTTGGGCGCAATTACGTGTTGCAACTTTAGGGCCATTAGCTTTCTTCTCGGCAAGTTTATAGAGAGGAATGAATCTAGCAATGCGCACCCAGTTTTGTATGATGGTAATAAGCAAGAGACTGATTTAATAGGACACTTATCCCATATCCTTTTTTATATCGCTTATCCAGACCCCCTATAGCGGTTAAACTATTGTTCATACATTCTGATTTAAAAGAAGCCAAACTTGCCATTTTGATTTAAATGCATCAAATATACTGTACAGTGTGGTGGTCCCCAGTGGCCATGTGTTGGGAAAAATAGTGTGGAACCTGTGGGATCACCTGAAAATACCAAAACAATACCAATATCCAAAACAGTATATCCCCTGTGTAACAAATGAGTTTCCAACAGATGTAATCAAGCCAACAACACCAAATCAACCAAAGAAACCATAAAGCACTAAATCGACACCAAGATTTATACGTGGAAAACCCTTCAAAAGGAAGGTAAAAACTACGGGTCAGTCGCCACCATCTCAAATCTCCACTATATCAAATAATGGGTACACCGATATTTTTCTCTCTAGCATATGCCTATTGGTTCACCAACAAACATCAAGATTTTCACTAATCTTAGCTAATCAACAATAATAATCATAGGCAGAGGATTCCCCAAATATATGTACTTCTAGAACATAATTCTAGGATAACAAGAGATATGAGAAACGATTTCACCGGAGGTTTGAAGATGCAGCTGTCTTCCTTCTCTGTTCTTCCTCTTTTTCTATTCGTAGCTCTCAGAGTATTTTGCTTTCTGCTCTCAATTTTGGAATCTGCCTCTCTGCTGCTCTACTCCCACTGCCCTCAATTATTGTGTACGGGTAAGTCTTCTCTCTCACCTCTTTAAATGTCAATAGTTGTACTCTCCCACGGCTCAAGGTAAGTGTGCTTTCTTTTTCTTTATTTTATTATTTTATTGTATTTATTGAATTGGTCAAGCCTATATTAATGGACTGGCCTAACACCATGCCACATTCAATTGGCAGATGGGAAGTGTGAAGAATTGGTGGGCATTCAATGCGGTAGCTCTTGAAATTGGACTATAAATACCATGCTATCCTTTTCAGCAATTGAAGCAAAGGCAAAGCAAAAGCAGCCTGTCTTCAAAAACTCCAATCCCTTCTCAGTCTAGTTGTTTTTTTAGCCTTTGTGAGTCTTTCTTGTTGAGAGAGTTTCGAAGTATAGGATTATTTCCTATAACCTTTTGTAATATTGTTACCCTTCATAGTGAAATAATAATTAAGTGGGGCCCGGAGGACGTAGGCATATTTGTGCTGAAACTCGTTAAATCTCGGTGTTCTCTTTATTGTTTAAGTAATAGTTCTATTATTCGGATATAATTTTGGTGGAAACCAACTCGATTTCCACAACAATTGGTATTAGAGCCTTGGTTGCATAGTATGCTCTATGGTCGCAGCTAAACTGATCTTCCACATCAAAAATGCATCTCGGTTGAGCTACCCTTTGTGAGCTATTAATTAAACTTTGAAGCAAAAATGGCGAAAAGGTCCGATGTAACGTCAACTTCAGGTTCGAAGCCGTTGGTCACATCGTCATCACAGACGATGGTTTCAAATGCCAAATTTGATTCGAAAAGTTCGACGGTACCAATAATTTTGGTATGTGGCAATACGAGGTGTTGGACATCTTGTACCAGCAGGACCTAGATGGGGCGCTTGAAGCAAACAAACCAGATGATGTTGATGATAAAGATTGGATGAGGATCAACCGCCTTGCGTGTGGTACAATTCGGTTATATCTCTCCAAGGAGCAGAAGTATCCGTATATGAGAGAGACGATGGCGCATAGGTTTATGGAAAGAACTGGAGGACAAATTCAGAAAAAAGAGCATGGAGAACAAGCTCTACATGAAGATGAAATTGTATCGCTTCCGGTATTTGCCCGGTACCACAATGAATGAACACATAACGAGATTTGATTCTTTGATCACTGATCTATTAAATCTCGACGAGAAGATAGATGACGTTGACAAGAAGCTGATATTGTTAGCTTCGCTCCCCGATGAATACGAGCATATCATTGTTAGTATGCTGACTGGAAAAGATTCGATTTCTTTCAAAGAAGTTACCACTACCTTGTATTCTAAGTTTCTACCGAGATCAGAAAGAAGAAAGATAAGTTAGAACACATGAATTCGACTGGTGAAGCTCATTCTGTTCGGGGTCATAGTCAAAAGTACAAGAGACAGATCCAAATCAAAAGGTAAAGTGTCAAAAGACGAATATATCTTTTATCACGAGAAAGGATATTGGAAGAAGCCAACCCCCCTATAGCGGTTAAACTATTGTTCATAATACATTCTCATTTAAAAGAAGCCAAACTTGCCATTTTGATTTAATTTCATTAAATATACATATCTGAAAGATAAATCATCTATACATATTAGTGATTAGCTATTGGCATCCCAATTCATAAATAGTATATTTGATGGCTTATTTGGCTAATAAAAATTTATTGATATCCTATTTACTAATATTGTAGCTTTAAGAAATTCAAAAATTTTAAATATTAAGTGACAACGATCTACATTTTGTTGAATTTTTTAAGGCTATAAATTTCTAATAACGATTTCAATTAAGAAGTTATCTAGTTTAATCTAATAACAATATAAAAGAAACATAACCCAGCCTGCTGGATTGGATGCTGGAGGTGGAGGAATTTGATGGTTTTAAATGATAATCGAACATTTGTAAACTTTTGTTGGATTGAGGTTTGATCTAGTGATTAATTAATAGAGATGTCAAGACGGAGGTGGTACGATACAGGTCAAACTCATTTCAGCCCATTATTTGACAGGTTGGATTGGCCAACAACAGAGACGGGCTGAACTACCTCAGCCCAACCCGCTGGCGGTTGTAGCCCGCAGTTTTTTCAATTAATTAATAAATTTAACTGACAATTTTTAAATTAATTAATAGAATATAATTTTTAAATTATGTAATATTATTATTTATTCAAAATTAAAATATTGTTTAATTTTAAAGTTAAAATACTTTTTAAAAAAATCTAAAATACATGAAACTTATAGTTTAAAATACTACTCCCTCCGTCCCACTAATAGTGTCCTAAAGTTTTTGGGCACGGTATTTTATATGGGAAAAATTAGTATTTAATGTATGGCTAGACTAGTGTTAAAGTGATCGTAAATTATGAATTTATGTAATGTAATTATAATGAGTTTAATTAATTTATTTATATGTGATGTGATATTGTGGGTTTGAAATTTTAATATTAATATGATGTGATGGGAGTAAGTTTAGTAATTAAAGTATTTAATTATTTCTTAAAAATGAAATATGACCATTGTAATGGGATGGTCCAAATTAAAAGTAAAACGAGACGGAATTGGTGTGACGAATGGACTAATTTGAAGGAGAAGAAATTAAATCAGGAAAAAGGACAAAAGCAATGAGAGAGAGTTCTAGTGGCAGGATAGAGTTACTATCCTGATTTGAAGAAATCTGTATATCCAGACTATGCTGCCACTGAGGAAAAAAACGATTCGTGTCTACGCAGAAGGCAAAACCCATAATATGAATATTGATAGCAAAGGTAAGCGTCGGAAAGAAATTCCTTTTGAATTAGAGTCTTTATTCGGGCGCCAAGAAGCGTTGAGCAGTTCTCACATCGGATTCAAGTACGTGGCAAACAAGGAGCTTTCTACGCTCATCGTAACTGGGAAGGAAGAATGGTCACTGATGTGAGGAGCTATGTATGAAACTCCCAGCTTTCCTTGCTAGGTCCAATAGGCTGTTAGACGGACCCAGAGCGCTACTAACCACTAAGTACTTAAGGAAGACACATTAAAGGTGCGGGTGAGTATACGTCATACTTTGCCCTAGTTATCCATCTCATCCAACCAAACTCAAAAACGCATTCCTTCCTCCATTCACTAGCAATGAGCCTTATATAGAAAGGCGTATGATCTTTTAATAGCCCTTCCCCAAAAGTCCTAATCGAAGAGCCATATGAGACAAACAACCAACTAGCCCGTCTGGTGCGCTGCTGTATGCCTGTGTAGGTGGTCCCCCCTATATATAAAGGGAGCTCTTGGGCTTTGTAATTATCATCAATATGCGATCAAATTGATGAAGATTGACCCACTACTTGTTATTCTGTACAAAGGAGTCCTGCCTAGGTCACTAATTCGTGAGAAGATACTGAACTTTTATATTTGCTTCTAGTTGGGAAAGCTGCCTAGTCTGGTGTGTTCAACCTATTCCCCGCTGATTGATCATGGATTTTCTGGTTAGTTAGATATATTACTCAAAAGAACCGGCACAATACGCCTAATCAATTAGAATTGAGAAAAAGATTCTCTTTAGCCCTGTTGTTCCAACCATACGATACAATGTAAGTGTAGTGCAATGTCATTAATACAAATGGAAAGTTGATCTGTCAAGCCCTAAATTTAAGACCAGAATAATTGAGTAATTAGTAACTCCCAAATTTAAATGGAGTCATTATGGAAGTGTCTTGTGGCAATAGTAATTCCAATGGTTGTCACGCACATAGGGGGAAAAAAATCTACAAAACATATATGACCATTATTAGATTGCAAAATACGACAGCATTTAAAGCATGTTCATATATCATGTAAGAAAGGAAAAAGAATATTTTATAAGGCGTGAGCAGCACATATCAAACGCATTCACAACACATGGTAAACTTGTTGGCAGGTCATGTATATGCAAACATTACATATTAAGGGTGTTGTTAGGATATATGAAGTTGTTGATAACACAGAATAAGAGTGTTGGCAGAACATGTGTATGCAATTTACGTAGCATATTTAAAAAGTGTTAGCAACACAAATTAAAGGTGTTTGCAACACAAGTTAAATTTTTTGACAAATTATGCGTATATATATTCAGATATCACATAATACATGTGTTGGCAACACATAATAAGGTGTTTGGCAGCACAAAAATAAGGGTACTCATAGCACATGTATGCAATTCAAAATCCCACACAAATCTATTGTTAAAATTTAAAAATATGTAGAATCTTCTTTAATTTGGAAAACAATGTTGGCCCACCACACGTTGATTCCTACAAAAATTGTCCGAAGATTCTAGGAAAAAAGAAATGGAAACATACCTTCATTTGGCATAAATTAATAAAGTATAAAAAAGGAAAACAAAATTAACTTCTACTTCCATCTATCAAAAAATAAAAAAGTAGCACATGCTTCACATAGACATAGCAAGTCTGGATTTTCAGACTCAGGATACAAACCTATTCGCTAGTGGCAAACAACTACATAAAGCTTTTTCCCTTGGTTTTACCTTTTTTTTTAAAAAAAAAAAAACACTTTAACGTATATCCATCGACAAAAATGTGTGGAGGTTAAGGTTTTACTTTTATTTTTTTTTAAAAAAAAAAAACAAACTTATAATGTTTGACACACAATGTCGATAGTGAAAATTAACCTTGGATTTGGATGGACACATAATCTATCAAGGCAGTATAATGTCTGATTTTTAATGCATTTCTTAGCTTGCCTGTGTTGGCTTTTAACTCCCAATTATCTATCAAGGCAGTATAATATCCCTCGATCGAGGTACAGACAATTGATAAGTACATAATTGGGACTCTCCCAAAGAAAGCACCAAAGCCACCTTCACTCATCAGAACAACTTCAAGGTAAATTGTCGCGTTCAGTTTCACTTGTGTGTATATATATGTTTAAATCATTGTTATGTAGGTTGTCTAGACATTTCTGTAAGTCCTGAAGTTAACTATGTAGAAAGAACAAGATTGATAACACAGCTATTTCTTTTTTATGTGGCATCAGACCTTTCCGGAGCCAAAACAAAGGACCAAATGCCACAGTACTGCCCCTTTAGGATTAAAGAATGACCGGATGAATCAATGACCAGGAATGAGGTCCTCCGGGTCGAGGTCAACCCCAATCCGACGTTGGAGCGAGGTGCCCGACGGCGAGGTCCGCTTGCACTGCTTCTGCAGCTCCACGAACCTGCAGACGTCGAAGTTCTGTCTCTTGATGAGCTTCCTCTGCCTCGCGATGAAGAGGCGCTTGAGCAGGTCCTGGTAAGTTGGGTCGCGGGACGTTACAAGGAAGTAGGTGTAGCCCACCACGATCCCAGTGGTGGTGGTGAAGAAGGCAATGGGCTCCATCACGTCCCATGAGAACTCCCAGAACGTGAGGCGGAAAAACAGCCCCACCTGCACCACAAACATGCCCAGCCCTCCCCACAGGATGCGACGAACCTGCTTGTGTGCCAGTAAATCGATCTCGTCTTTCTTCTCCTGCAGCAACCTCAGCTCGTCTTGCCGGGGGTCATCGGGGAGGAGGGCCAGAGGAACCGCCCTCCGGACTAGATCAACCACCTAGTGGAGTTCATAAACAAAAAAATATATCGAGTTAAACACGATCTTTTAACTCAAAATCGTTGTTCATGGAATGAATGGCCTATGGCCCATATAAATTGAGACACATCCCATCATTTAGCGGATATAAGATTCTCAACACTTGTAAAATCAAAAAATTAAACCGCATTCAGTCTTGTAAAAATGGTATAAAAAGGAAACAAGCCTGGTTGCATTTCTCAGCTATAAAGGAACTTTATTGTATTTGAAAAGTCATCTATATTGAAAATCTTTTTCAGGTCAGATACAAAGGAATTTTATTGAAAAGAACTCATGAAAAAGCTTGAGCTGTTTCATAACTTCATGTACTAACCATGCCGGCACCAAATGTGTCCACTAAATTTCATGAATTTCAATACCATACAAGTTAATACCAGAAAATTAATAAACTATAAAAATATAAGTATTTAAGAGAGTACATGCCAATCACTATTTCAAATAGAATAATGTTCGAGTAATTTACTCTGATAGTAGTTAGCTTTTGTATTAGGCTTTTTAAGATTAATAGTGACGGGTATAAAGTCAATTTGAAAAAGTAAAGACAGAGCATATGAAGTCTGATTCAGAAAGTGATTCCAAAAATATTTATACATATCCTCCCAATAAAAGATCAACAAAAGTTCCAACATGTAAATTCCAATAAATACAATTAACACCTTGCTGATTTTACTCTGTATTTTCAGGTAAATTGCATCGTGGAAAACTACATTTTTCTAATATTGCAGTAGTTATTAACTCACTTAAAAGCTGTTAAGAAAAATTTCCTAATGCAGTATATAACTAACGAGATATATCCACTAACATATGCACCAGAGGCAGCATGTGGTTTTCAAATATGCTGACCATGTGATCCTAAAAAGTTTTATTTGCCTACACTTTATGTGCATTAATGGCAATATGCATGTAAACAATACCATAAATTAAGAAGTACAAATTATCTTTAAAGTATTTAACTAACAAGAGAATAAGATAAAGTGCTATTATTAATCTTTCCTTGGTTTCACCACCATTACTCTATCTCATTCGATTACTATTTTCAAGAAATATTTTTAACAAAAGTTAAACAAAGAAGGGTAATTAAATAAAATATACCTTATCAGGATGGAGGTAAACTTTGTCGCGGAAGAGCATGACGACGCCGGCGTCGTCGAGGACTCTGGCGTAGGCGGCGGCCTCATCGGCGGAGGTAGCTAGGCCGCTGGTCTGGCAGGCGGTGAGCAGGTCGCCGTAAGGGATGACCTCTTTATCCTCCATCTTAAGCCTCTCCTTCAGCGCCTCCACATTCTCCAGACGCAGCAGCTTCTTCGCCTCCGCCTGGCTCAGCCTATCCGCCGTTCCTTCTCCTCCTCCTCCTCCGAAGTACGGACGATGAATGAGCAACGGCGGACCGAACAATCTGGAAACGCGCAGATCGGAGCGCGGAGCGGTTACGAGCCGTTTTAGAAGACCGAAGGTCGGGACTCTCCACATTGCTGATAACCGTAAGCGCGCGTTTACTGTTAATAATTGAGAGAACAGCGATTTTAGAAATCGTGTTTTTGAGAGAAGAGAAATGGGAAAGAGGAAGTGGAAGGGAAAAGGGGGGGATTTTAAGAGTGGGAAAATGGCGAGAATAGCGGTCTGGTGAAGACGACCGGTTCAGAGGAAGATGTGTGTGTATATAGATTTGGGAGATGTTTGGGGTTGTGACAAATGGCTATACTATCCACCGCTTTTTTCTTTTTCTTTTTTTTTCCGTTTGAGTGAAACCACGGTTCTTTCTTTTTTTAATATTGACACTCAAGTGTCGGCAAATATGTGTAGGAGTCTAAGTCAAACAAATTACAATTGAGATAAAAGGGAGGGATAGGGGGTCAGGTAGGGAATCGAACCCCCAACCATAAGGTTGGAAGTTAAGAAACATGACCACTACGTCAAGTCCTTATTCCCAGTGAAACCATCGCCATTTTGATTTCTGCACACAATTCAGTACATTTTTTTAATCTTTAATATCTCAAAATATATACAGGTAAAAGTTATGTAAAATATATATTCAAAAACTATACAATTAAACGAATCTAATAAGACTGATCTCGACTATTCTAAAATCGCCTCTGAATCACTCTATGTTAGGGACTAATAACAATCCCTTAATTAATTATTATGGTTAAAAGATTATTATACCAATTCCAATTGATTTGAATAATTATAAAACTCTAATCCCCTTAATCAAAATTTTGTATTGTAGTTTGATTATTGAGAATTAAGGTGATTTGTTCTCTTTTCCTTTTCTAAATAAGGGGTGAGAGGACATTAAAAAGGCAAAAACAACCAACTTCATTTGAGTTGTAGGTTAAGCTAATTAGGGTAGTTGTAGGTTAAGCTAATTAGGGTAGTTTCGGTGTAAATTTAGAAAATACTACTCCTCCTCCGTCGAAATAAGTTGTCATGTTTGACTTTTGGGTACTGATTATTTTTCTTTTTACTCAATTTATAGCAAGTATATATTTGAAAAAAATAGTCGGGTTGAGTCTTGTTACTTGTTAGAATTATATAATTATTTAGTTTTAGAATATATATTTTACATAATTTTTTGCTGACACATTTTGAGATATCAATGGTTTAAAAAGTAGATTGAATTGTGCACAAAAATTTTTTAAAAAAATAAGAAAAAGAAAAGACAAGTTAAATTGGACAGATGGAGTATTACTTTAGAAAAGAACATTACTATTACTTTAGAAAAAAAAATTAACTTCCAACTTCATGGTTGGACATTCGTTTTCCCACTCGATTCATATCTTTCTCATTTATTCTTTTTAATTTGTGTAGCTTTTACTCTCAAATACCTTTACTCGCCTCATAATGTTGTAAAAAATAAAAATAAAAAAAAAAATCTAAATGATGTCATGTAGGGCGGCTCGAAATATAATAATTTTACCAATATGAGCCAAATAAAATAATGCTCTTTATACTAAAAAGTAAATAAATAAATAAATAAATAAGTAAAAAAATAAATAAATAAATCTGTACTAAAAATTGTCAACGACTTCTTAGTGATGATTGTTTTGTAAGAAAGAAAATATTTATCTTAAACATAAACACTCATGTGGCGGCCCGGGTGGGAATCCAACCTCAACCATAAGATTGGAAATCGGGAAAAATGACCATTAGGCCAAATCCCATTCTAAAAATATTCTTTACTTTTTTTTATATTTTTATGCTCCGGCTAGGTGTAAAGAAAAGTTTTTTGTGGTGAATTGTACCAGAAAAGATAATATTAAGTGTGTTTCGTAGAGAGAATTGGGGGTAGGGATAGGGGTGGGCAAAATATTCGAACCGATTCGTTGAACCGCTGTGTCGAACCGAAATCGAACTGAATTTCCGGTTAACCGAGGATCCCGGAGCAAATACAAATATCAAATTTCAGTGTTCATCCGGTTCAAATACAAATACAAATACTTTAATTTTTTCCCCGAGTAACCGAACCGAATCGAATATATTTATTTTATTTTAAAAGTTATTTACATTGTATATAATATAGCATTTGATGGTATAAAATTATATATAGATAATATATACTGTAATCATTATTTATTTAATTATTTAAGTATATAATAAAATAAATATAAAAAATTTAAAGAGTTAATTATCAAAATATATCACCATAATGAGCCTATATTGATTTTTTTGTGTTTAAGAATACCTCATTATTGAAATATACGACTACACTAAGCATTTTTAATCCTCAATAACTCAAATTGCATACAAATAAAATTATAAAAATTTGATATTCTTAATCTATGCGATTAGAGAATCTAACAAGATTCCACTTGACTATATTTTATCCTATATAATTGTATTAAAAACTCGAATCAAATTTACTCAATGAACAGTGACACAACCTCCAATGTGTCACTTATAAAAGAACGGAGGAAGTATAATATTTCTTCATTTTTATTTTACAATTTTAATTTATTTATATATGTGTGATTTACTTATATGTGGTTATTGTTTGGATTGGAAATATTAATGGTAGTGATCAGTTTGAAAGTCTAATATATTTATTTATTAATGTGATATGATGGATAGGTTTGGCAATTAATATTTAATTATTTTTTTAAATGGAAATGAAATAAAAATCTTAGAACAAGAAAAAAAACATGACATAAATAATGGCACAGAATGAGTATTATTTATTTTAATCACATAAAATAAGAAAATAATTGAAAAAACTAAAATAGGCCACCAGAATGAGTCATTTTTACTTTTAGGCCATCGCGGCCCGAATTCCGGCCAAATGGCCTAAATTCGGGCATGAAATCCTTCTAATGACTCATTTCCCTAAATCAAAATATCATTGCCCAAAAGTGGAAGGACCTCCTTCTGGTGGTCAATTTTAGTTATTATCCCTTTCTTAAATGGATAGCTCCAAATATACAATTCAACCCAGTAACTCAATGGTTTTTTATTAAATCTTTCAGCTTACTTGAAAAAGAAAAACAAGAAAAAAATGTCAAAATGGTTCCGTAATTTTATTTATTTTTCAATTCGGTGCCATAATTTAGAGTTTTTTTAATTTGGTGTCATAACTTCGCTAATGGTCTCCAAAATAGTCCAATCGGGCCCTAATCACCCCAATTTGTTGTCGTAGCACTAAATTAGTATAAATAATTAATTTAATTCTGTTGTGTATGTGCCACGTAGGTATTGACTGGATTTAACCTACATATATAGACTATTTCTAACATTGTTTCTAATTTAATGATCTCATTCCCACCTGACAAATGAGTCAGAAACTATCTACATGTTAAGGTCAATGCCAAGTGGCCGTAGTCTAATCACAATATACTTCCTCCCTATTTTATTAATGTTAATGTGTGCATAATAAACACTATTTATTGAGTAACTTTGATTCGATTTTTTCACACAGTTACATAATATAAAACATAGTCAAGTGAGATCTTGTTAGATTCGTCTAATCACGTAGTTTTATAATATTAAAGTTTATATTTTTTATTTTATAAAATTTGAGATATTACTCTTTAAAAATGTGTATTGAATTGCGTGAAAACAGGGAATGTTAAACGGAGGGATTATTAAACTAGATTCACTGACTTTTTGAGAAAGACAGGCTGATATTTCCTGCGCTCTCTCCCACCATATCTTCTGTGCAACCGCCCCTAGTCTTCGCTGGATGTCTACATCATTAGACATTAGCTTATGATGTGGGCTTACACTGTTAATCGGCTCCAATTGGTATTTGGGAATTGGACCATTCAAGTTTACCAACTTTTTAAAGTGTTCTTTTTATGACATTTAACAATCTCGATCGATGGTGAAAACCGAAAACTGAATTTTCGGTACGGTTTTGGGGAGATGATTATTGAAGATGGGCCGGGGATCGGGGATTTTCTCGGGGATTTCTTCGGGGATGGGGACGGGGACGGGGACGGGGGAAGTAGTCCCCGCCCGGGCCCATCCCCGATATGTTTTATATGTTATATTTTATAAATTATATATATTATATTTAATATTTTGTATATTATATTTTATTGATTAGTCCATTACTTTTTTTAAAAAAAAAAAACCTAAATTCTAATATAACCTCGATTGGTAGTAAATCAAATTATGTATTTATAATTTGCTTTATTTTTTATTTTTTTATGGAAACATGGAAGTAAATGTTGTGGATTTATATTTTTATTACTCCCTCCGTTTTCAAAAAATTGAAACTGGCCCACAGTGCACGCAGTCCAATACACATTTTAAATCATCAATAACTCAAATTCGGTATAAGTAAAAATTCTAAAAATTCAATATTTAAAAACTACTCGACGAGATGAATTTAACAAAATCCCACTTGGCTATATTTTAATTTGTATAACTATAATAAAACTTTAAGTTAAAGTATGTGGGTGAATAGTATCAAAATTCTAAATGTTAGTACAATTATATAGAAACGGAGGAAGTATTATATTGCATGAATTATCGAACTTTATTATGTGAAATTAAGTATTTAGAATTCAAAATTTAATTTGATAGGTTAATTATACATTGGAAACAATTATGAACTTTTGATGTTGATTATAATTTATTATTAAACAATTTGTATGTGTTTTAATATTAAAATTTTAAAAAATTAGTTTGTAAAATGAATCACCAATGGGTCCCCCAATGGGGATCGGAGAATAATACCCGATGGGGATCCCCGATAAAATCCCCGACGGGGATTGAGCCGGTTTTAGGGATTAAAGATGCTATTGGGGATGGGGATGGGAATACTACCTCCGTCCCGAAACCGACCCATTGTCATTCCTATCAGTACTATTCAACATTGAATTTAGCCAAGAGTGTCTCCTAACGATGGAACCCCATCAAAATTCACTTCCCCGTCTTATGATAAAAAAAAATAATAAAAAATAAAAATAAAAAATAAATAAAAAAGTATTGGAAAATGCTTGAATAACCCATAGAATTGTCATTTAAAAAAGGTGAAAATATAACTACTGATTCAACTCGGTTTGTAGTGTTTGGAAATGAGCGGATCCGCTAGCTCCCAAATTACCTTCAATGTTAATTTCAGCCGACCAAAGTTCAAGTTTAAAAACTCATAGGATTAATTCTATTACACCATTTGAGGTTGGATTATAATCTCACTATTTATAAGGGCTAAAAGATAGTATATAATTACTTTCTCAAGAAATTTCAATGGTGATCAAAATATTCATGTCAACCAGTCTTTGTTAATAATAGGACCAATTTTTCTAACCTGAAATTTTGGATACTGCCATGCACAAAATGAGGACCTCGTGAAGAAGAAATATATATAGCCACCATAGAGATATATCAACCACTACTGGCTGTGCCTCGCCTTGCTCAAGGTTTTCACCATACCTCTTGCGATTTTCCAGAACCAGAATACATTCATTATTGCCAGCGCGGGAGGCACCGTGAACAAGCTGTAGAAGCCCACTGAGTACACTAGCTTCACCTACAACAGTGTATTTATATCAAGTGATGCTCTTAGATAATGAAGACAATGCTGGGGGATACCCCAGAAATCCCAAAACACGAATATGTACTGGTTTTTCAAACAAGATTGCCTCTATGTCATATGAATCAAGGAATTTGGATTGCAGTGCACCAAGGAACAATGTACAGCTAATGAAAGTTCCTAGTTTAAGGCTGGGTTTTGGATGAAAAAAATTCATGCCAGGTTTAATCAGAAAATTGAAGCAAATGCATTTACTAGGTGTCAATCAAAGCACAAAATAGTACCAAGAAATAATACATTTGCTCACCTGATCCAAATGAATGAACATGTGGTAGAAAAAGAACACAAACATGATAACCCTCGCAACCTGAATGATCAAGGGTTTACAGTATTAGAATCATTATGATAGACAGAAATTTAAATTTAAAAAAAAAAAAAAAAAAAAAAAAAAAACTGTCATAATTGGCAGTCGAGCAAAATCTACCAATTTAAATACATAGTATTTTGAAGGTACATCACTGAAGAAGTTACAAATATAAAGCTATTCAAAACTCTTTACGGGCTTCATATAAATAAATCAGATCATTTCAGTGAGTGATTGACAAAATTAAACACCATCTCAGCTGAAAGCATTGAACATTGCAGGTGCTTCATTGCACCGATGTTGCAGTTTGTGTTATTTTCATTATGCTAGTTATGTTTCTCGCGCAGTATTTAGGACTTAGGAGCTAAAAAGTGTTTCAAGATGTAGACCGTGAAAGAACAGATGGAAATCATAGAAGCTCAATAATGCTTACCAACCACCCGATGAACAAAGCCACGCCATTGTAAATATAAAGCTTGGAACTCTTGAGACCAGCCACATCGAGGTACCTGAATATGTCAAATGCAATGGGTATATTTGAATCTCAATAGACAAGATGAGAAACATGAGTATTTGTATCTCCCTAAGCTTACCATCTTAGATTAACAAGTGGTGTTGTGCTTTCGGTAAAGAGCACCATTAGAATATATATTTGTGCTTGACCACTCAACAGGGATTGAACAATCGCAAACAAGGAGAGTCCGTGATGTATGACCTAAAAAAACGGCATTAATGATATTAACATTACATTCCCTGCAAATTGGGAATCGCATATCAACATTGAGTAGAAATGAATCTAGTAGGATCTTGTACTTACATACTCCATACCGCCTAAGGCTGGATAATTATAGAATATCATCGCCATGTCTGCTAGGAAGTACCCAGTGGAAACCTGTGTCATTTCAGTATCAAAAAGCTCCCTGATTGATGATCATGTTCATAGACATAGTTATACTAGTTTTTGCAATTTCACAATGATTTACAAGAACAATCGCATACAAAATAAACCTACTTTTCTCAGTCTTGGATTAACATACCCCCAATACAGTGTCTGATACAGGCGATGTTCTGTTGATCATCGGTACTTTATCTCGAGTGTTGCTAAAAAGATCCGAAACTAGCAAAAGATACAGAGAACCAGCTGCAGTAACAATGGCATGGAAAGTGGAGAACCCCCTGTAGGACACAGGTCCATCAAGATTCCAAATTTCTTTATTTCTAACTACTATTGATATGGTAAAGAAGCACTACCTGTTGTTCCATTCAAGCTTCTGTTTGCGGCTAAGTTTTTTGTAAGCCTTCACAAATGATGAGCTAATTAAACTTGTTAAGTCATACACCTTCAAAAACAGAATTTGATCTCTTTCAAAAACGGAATCAGGAAAAACCAATCACCCTGGTCTACACATAAGATCAAAAAATCCTACATGTATGCCTCAAGAATCTAAAGTAAAAAAATCAACAAAATAATTTACTAAAGTTTAGCCTTTAGATACAGGTAAAGCTATATTTGAGCCAGCACATCATTCAAATTATCTTCCCATCTCACAAACAAAAGGGTCAGCAAGAAAAAAGAAAAGGGAAAGAAACTAGAATCAAATTCAAACTACCAGTCTACCACATAGTTCAAATTGCTGAAATTTCAATGAACAAATCTGAGTATCAAGCAATTACATCATCACATTTCCAATCTCAAACCTGCATATTCCTAAGTACACCTTAATAATCAACTGAGATACAGCAAAAAGCTTTCACAAAAGAACAACTTTGGATAAACAAAAAATGGCACAGAGTTAAGGTGGGGGTGGGGTGAAGGGGGCATCAGAAGACTGACAATTTTGCACATCAAAAAGCCAACCAAAACAGCAGACAGCCAACGAAACCCTTTTGCCCGGATGTCGAAGAATCCATCACCCATCCCCGGCCCTAAACAAATGTCCTGCAGAAGAAATGAGGGCCACTCAAAGTAAACAACAAACTCGAAAAAGGAAGAAGAGGAAAAACCCTTTTGTTAACAATTACATATATGCCCACACGGTTGAAATTGAATTCAATTTTCATACCAAGACTGCACGAGACCGCAGCACCTCAGAAACAGCAGCAGAGGTGACTGTGGCTGTGGGTACTTGTGGGCGACAAGGGGGGGCAAATGAGAAGTAGAGGAGGAGCAAACCGCAAAATGGTATGGTGGACTGGAGACTGGAGACAGGGCAAGCGGGTAGATGGGAACAATAAATTTTGAATTGCACATCATCAGTAAAGGGAAATTAGGCGAGACTGTCTTAATGGCAAGTTGGCTACACCTGTGGCTGTGCCATAGGGTTCTAAAAAAAAATTAAATATTTTTTTTTTTATTCGTGATTCGATTTTAAATTATTTAAAATTTTGATATTGATTAATATTTGATTTGATTCAATATTCGATTTTATATTAAATTATATATAAATATATAAATTAATTTTATTAAATAATTTTAATTTTAATGACTATATTTACTAATTAATACAATATATATTTATATATTTATATATGGTATTAAAATATTAAATTTAATCTATAAATCGAACTAAATATTTAAGTTCAATAATTAAAATTAATTTTATTAAGTATTAAATTACCTTATAGAATAATTAAATTCGATTCGATAATATTGGATAAGCTTATCAAATCAAAGCGAATTTTTACACCACTGAAATTTTACTCTAATTAGTTTTGTTACAATTTTTTTTCTTTCTAAATAGCCTAGAAATGGTGGTGTAAGTTAATGATACACAAATTAGGACAAAGGAGATGGGTAGGGAATTGGGTGTGGAATCAAACATCTAACCTAAATGTTAACCATTAGACCAAATTCTCATCCCTTTGTACAATTTTGGGTGAATATATTAATGAGTTTTGCTTAAATGAGTTATTACTAAAAATCAAATATAATGTGTGGGTACTACACTACTACTACTAATACGATAAAAATGGTAGCTTGTAGGCTGATTAATTACTACTACAATTTTCTTATAATTTTATCGTAAAAGGATGGTAGTATGGCATATTCCTATTGGATAATTAAAAAATATAGGAAAGAGAGAATAAGAATATAAGCATCTTTAATTGAAACTTGGACGAAAATATATGTTGATTGGGTAATCCCGCAACCATCATACTTTAGGTTGAATGAAGGAACAATTTAGGGTAAGATTTTTTTTTTTTTTTTGGTGAAATTTAGGGTAAGATTTTATTATATATATTGATATTGATTATCTATATATATTAAAGCATTAGTGAACAACACACCCTAAATTTAATGTGGTGTCTCCATTTCAAATTTCTAATTTTTATAGATTTTTGCATTTATTTATTTATTCATTATAGATTTTTAGTTTTTGAAATATATGTAATTTAAACTTTATATGGAATTCCCACAATCTTTACTTTTAAATATATTTGATAGATTTGAAATTTAAAATTTTGTATTTTTATTTTATGTATATTATTTTGCATTTTGAAATTGACTAATTTTAGATTTTCGCGTTTATTTATTTATTCATTAGAGATTTATTCACTTTTAAAAATATTTGAAAGATAAAATTTAAATTTTATATTTTTATTGATCTATTTTGGATTTTATTATTTTGCATTTTTTATTTTATCTATTTTAGATTTTACTATTATTTAGTATTTTATTTTAGATTTTATTGCTGCATTATTATTTGTTTATAGATTTTGAGTTTTACACTATAGGATTATTATAACATGAATAGACATTTGCAGTTTTTGCACCATGAGATTATTAGGATGAGGTTCTGCACTGGCAACTAAAAATTATGTTGTGTTTATGTTTCAATATGGTGATCATATGGTAATGTCGCTAATTTTTTGTAGGTTTAGTCTCAATTTTGGTTATATTTTTTGGTGTGGTAAATATATAATCAAAATGTACATTGCACATCATATTTATTTATTCATATTTAAGATATATTAATGTGTATATGAAATCCTAATTTTTATTTTTTTAGAAGATGTTTAATTTCCAATTTATATGGAGTACCCACAATTTTCAGTTTTTAAAAATTTAAAATTTCAAATTTATATGGAATTCACAGTGTATACATGGAATTTATATTATTAAAAGATACATTAATGAATATATGGAAAAGATTTGTATATATTAATTAATCTACATATAT
The DNA here is from genome assembly GCA_030278955.1 of Hygrophila difformis. Lineage (NCBI taxonomy): Eukaryota > Viridiplantae > Streptophyta > Magnoliopsida > Lamiales > Acanthaceae > Hygrophila > Hygrophila difformis. The sequence goes on from JAOANR010000010.1 coordinate 46,479,900, forward strand.
AGGTCATGTTTTTACAAAATGTCACTTCTCCTAAAAGTAAGTATAAAATTATATATTTACTAAAAGTAATATACAATTATATAGTTGCTAATCGTTAAAAAAAAAATTATAATTATATCATTCTAATTGTATATAAATATACACTAAATAGTATAAATTATATTTATGTTTTATTCTAATACAAATAATACAAAAAAATTACAATTATTAAGAGAATTGTGAAAATTCATATTTTATGGATAACTGGTTTAGAGTAAATTAGTTATTTTCGTAAAGCATATTATAAATAAAAGAATCAGGTGTATAAAGAGTTATTGGGGTGCGAATACATCCATCAGAAAATAAAGAAGGAAAATTTAATTTTTTTAATCTATTTTTTAATAAATACTTCATTAATCGATATTTTAACAGATTTGCAATTGACGGAAGAACAAATATAAATCTAGCTTTGTTAGAAATTGAAAGGCAAATTGCTGCAAATTTTATAAGTTTGAAAATTTTCTCTGGAATGCCGGTACTGAATGAAATTTTTACGTCTGAAACAGATAATCTATTGATATTAGAAGAGACATATTATAATAAGAAAGAGATGAAGGCGGAGCATACTAAGCTATTACCTTTGGTGATTAATGAGCAGATGAATGTTTATAATGTATGTAGTTGATAGTGATGAGGGTTGATTCTTTTTTCTTTACATGGTGGAACTGACAAGACATTTATCGATAATTTATCTAGAAAACATTATGTTTAGCCCTTAGTGGGAGAAGTGATATTGTGTTGCATGTAGCATCAAGTGGAATAGCACCTCTACTCCATCCAATAGGTAGGACTGCACATTCTAGATTTGGTATCCACTAGATTGTGACGAGAATTCTACATGCATAAAACTTATCCCATAAAATTACTTAACATCTCTTCTCATTAAAACAAAGCTCATTATTTTAGATGAAAATTCTTGATTGGTTAGAATGATTATGAGCATGTCTGAATTAACCAAATTCGTCATTCGATTTCAGAGGATCACACTCGCATTTTGTTTTACTATGACTATAAAAAAGTCAATGTAAATCTTTAAAGAATGTTGGACTATATCTTCAAAAATCAGCTTTTACCCATGTTAGTGATACAATACAATATCTTGTGTCACTGGAAAGAGGGGACTCGAAGTATTAATATGTAATTAAGATGGATTAACCCAAGATAGTACAAAACATGTTGTTTACAATGAAAATTATATATAGCATAAATTTGCACAAAGAATTCTTCATGTAGGTGATGGTAATTTGTAAATCTAGTATTGATTTCGGAGATATACAATTAGATGTGACATTTCCAGATGATAATTTTATAAACTCTACGGGAGATCTTATAGCGGTAATTGTTGAGAGTACTTATACAAATATAAACTGCACCACTTCAAATCCAGATATTTTTAAAGATATTGCTATACCAATCCCTACCAATGAGAATGTTGATACGATCAATGATTACATCATGGAATGTATGTCTGCAAATGAAAATGTATATATATATATATCAGTTCTAACAATATTTGTCAAGAGTATGAAAGCATAGATAATGTCAATGAATTATTTTCATTTGAATATCTAAACACGATCAATTGTTCTGGATTACCGAATCATGAAATATAATTGAATTAGGGTTGCATAGTCATGGAATATAGATCCATCAAATAAAGTATGCAATGTAAGTAGGTTGATAGTAACCAAGATGTGGAACCATATTATTGAGTTTAAATCATTTTCGGGAAATCATGAAAGTAAAAAGTTCTTGATTGGTAGAATGATTATGAACCTATCTGATTTAACCAAATTCCCCATTCGATTTCAGATGAGAAAATTTCAACTCGTAGTTTGTTTTGCTATTATTCTAAACAAAAGTCAATGTCAATCTTTAAAGAATGTTGGACTTTATCTTCCAAAACCACTTTTTAGCCATGAACAGTTATGTTGTAATATGTCGTGTCACTAACAAGATTTGGCTCAAAGTACTAATACGAAATTAAGAATGATTAACTCAAGATACCACAAGAAATGTTGTTTACAATAAAATTTATATATGACAGAAAATTTGCAAAATGGATACTTGATGCAGGTGATGGTAAGGCCGGTGGTGATTTTGAAGATCTACAATCAGATGTGATATTTCCGCATGATATTCTTATAAACTCTACTGGTGATTCTATAGCGACAATTTTTAAGAGTACATATACAAATATAAACTGCACCACTTCAGGAATGAAATTTTCAGCAAATTGTGAGGGAATTTTTCATATTATGCTTAATATTTATATTTAAATTTTATTTTATTTTAATTTAAATTTCAAATTAGATAAAAAAAATATATTTTAATAATTATTTTTATTGATCTGTTGGGTTTGTACTGGACAAGCCACAGAAGCTAAAGAAGACGGTATAATATGATTTCTTAGTTAGTTTTAAAAATAATTAAATTATATTATCATATACATCCTCTTTCGAATAGATATAAAATCATTACACATTTTTCATTACTCAAAATATAACTTTTTATTATTTTATATAATATAAGTATATATATGTATATTATAAAATATATAATTATGCCGTTGAGTCTCGACGGGTTACTTACTAGTTTTATTATAAGTACTATATGTATATGTAAAAAAATATAGTTGTGTTTGGTAGAGTTTAAGGGTTTGTAGTCGAGAATGAGACTTGACCTAGTGGTCATGTCCCCTAATTTCCAACCTTAGCTTATGGTTGGGGGTTTGATTCCCACCGGCCGCATATCCCTCCCATTTATTTCTCTTTGTAATTTGTGTGGCTTGGGCTCCCATACACTTTTGCGGACACATGAGTGCACAGGAGTGTCAATGTTTACCAAAAAAAAAAAAAGTTTGTAGCCGATCATTTAGTCGGGATGGCTCCGATGTTTTAAGAATACTGTGGCTTATTAGGTGTTGTTCCTCTATCACGAAAGAAGACTTGATCTGATGAAGATTGGTCTAGATCTTTGTTTTAATAACGTCCGCTCAAAGAAGTACATGGGTCAGGCTACCAATCTGCCCGGACTTGGAGCCCGAAAGAATCTATATGTTGAATAGGTCGTTCAACTCAACACATTATTCACCCTTCAAATGAACCTTGTTTGGTGGCAAAGTATATATCCTCTTTACCGTTACTGAGTCTTCCCTTGTATGATTATTGGGAATTCAACCCAACACACACGTCGGTTGTATAAGGAAAAATGACATCAAAGCCAAAAATGTCCACCTAATAATTTTATTAATATGAAATCTTTTGAGAGGTGTCCAAAATCAAAACTATGCGAATTTGATTCAAGACGGACAATGTCATAGTATTAATATACTACATGAATTGAGGTGCGGTTTGCAATTCCACCCGTGGTAACTCAAATCCCTTATGTTGTCATTGTCGCATGATTTTGTTATATTATTTTTTTTGCGGATTTTGCCTGTTTGTTGAGCTAATGCTACTTCTGCTTTTATTCATCGTATTTTGGTAGACTAGCTTTTTATTCATCGTTATCGACATTTAGAAGTTTTTTTTTTTTTTTTTTTTTTTCATCCCAACATTGAGCTGCAAGCATATCATTGATTTGCATCCAAATTTGGCAGATGACCACATCTACCAGCAGGGATAAGGATTGGAGAGTAGGGATTATTTTATTAACAAAAATCCAAATGTAGTATTAAGACTAGTGGTGTCAAAACACGATATACCGAAATATCGTTACCGATACCGAAATTTTCAGTATAACGATTTTCGGTATTATACCGTTACCAACCTGGAAATTATACCGTAACGAAAATTACCAAAAATATCAAAAATACCGAAAATTTTACATACCGAAATGCGTTACATACCGTTATAAATCGGCATACCGAACCATACCGGAAAAAATCAATACCATGAACATGTTCCAATCGTGGGTATACCGAAAATTACATAAATTGGCCCTTCTAAGTTCCAAATGTCTCAGCAAAACAATAAAACATTGGGGATGAGGATTTAGCCCAAGTGATTAAGTCTCTGACTTCCAATGGAAGGTTGGAGGTTCGATTCCCCACTGGCCCCCTATCCCTCCCTTTTATTCCCTTTGTAATTTGTGTGGCATGGGCACCCATCACGCCTTTCCCATGTCTTCAATGGCTCCTCAAAAAAAAAACAATAAAGCATTAAATTTTAAAATAATATTAAAAGAGATAAAGAATTTTTTAGGCCATCAATATGCAGGTAATTTATTTTTGGGCCACTAAAGATTGAATTATGAAATTAGGCCACCAATAGGCATTCGGGCCTAATTTAGGGTCAATTTGACCAATACCACACTAAAACGGGCCGCGTGTAACCCACTCGTCACGCGATGGCTCAAAGTGGAAATTGTCTCATTTTGGTGGCCTGTTTTACTTTTTTGTAATTTAAATAAATATTACTCCATTCGTTCCATTATTTTTGCCTCACTTTCCATTTTTCTCTGTTCCAACGTTTTTGTCTCGTTTTCATTATAGTAATAATAAATATTAATCACCAAACCGCATCAAATACTAATATATCCTACATTAGATACTGTCTATGACCACATAAAATACCATGCTCAAAATACCCCAACATGAAATAAATATTCATTAAAATAAAATAAAATAGATATATATTGAAAATGTAAAAAAAAAGAGACAAAATAATAAATAAAATTATTTGTATTAATAATAATAATAACTTCAAGAATTAAATTATAGTATAACATAAAATTAAAATAAATAAATTAAATCTAAAAAATAAATTAATTTGAATGAATTCATTTATATTAAAGGGGATGGGAACTTACCCTAGTGATCAAATCCCTCGACTTTCAACTTATAGGTTGGGGGTTCGATTCCCCACCCCGCCGTTATCCCTTCCTTTTTTTTCTGGCATGGGCTCCCACCACCCTTTATAGGTTGTTCGGCAAAAAAAAGGGTTCTCTACCCACCATTTATCATATTTATATTAAATGAAATATAATAAAATAAATAGTAAAAAAATTTAATAAAAAATAAATGAAAACAGATAAATAGGTGTTCTCTACCCACCCAGGAAAGTGAAATAAAATTGAAGATCAGAAGAAATTTGGGTCTCCGATGGAAATGCACATATTGTGTGCCAAAATGAGCAGCTTCATTTTAGTAGTTGGTCTCGAGATCATGGTTGAATAATTATCCGATAGAGTAATATTTATTTTAATTTTAAAAAAAGTAAAAAAAAAACTAAAATAGGCCACTAACAGGAACAATTTCCGCTTTTAGGCCATGGCATGAAGAGTGGTAGTGCGTGACGCACACGCGGCCCATCGTGGCATTGACTTGGTCAATTTGGCCTATAAAACCGGCCTGAATGCCTATTGGTGGCCTAATTTCATAATTCAATCTTTAGTGGCCCAAAAGTGAATTACCTGCCTATTGATGGCCTAAAAAATTCTTTATCTCATATTAAAATTAATGTTTCCGGTATTCAGGTATACCGAAATGCCGAAAATCTCGTATGCTTCATACCATTATCGTACCGTTTTTTGGGCATACCTAAATTTTGATATATTTCGGTAATTTTCGATACGGTAAGTTCGGTATACCGAGTTTTTGATAATTTTTTCCACCCTAATTAAGACATTAGTTGTGCAGACAAAGAAAAATTTCCGAACTTTTGCCAAGGTGTTTATTTGTGTCCCTTTTATCCAAAAAAAAAAAAAAATCCAAATTACCTCCCTAATTTTCATTTTTTCCACTTTTATATACCTGAAAAGTTGAAATGAGTACTCCTTCTCAAAGTATATATTTTTTTTAAATTTTATTCAGATTATTTTATGCTTGGATAGGTAAAGTGTATTTCGGTAAGGGGCTGGTATTTTTTTAAAAAAAAATTGATAGATTGTGTATGTTAGGGATATTTTATTGTGAAGATGTTCGTGATATCTACCGTTGTTGCAACATCTTGCCAACAACGCTTTATTTTCTTCACTGGAAAAAGCACAGAATAGTACAGTGACGTGGCATTTCCCCTAGCAGGCCTTAGAAGGGTTTAGATGGGCCTTAAAACCCATATAAATACCTACCTTCGTCCTTGAGGGATTGTGAGAGAGTCTAGCCGCAATCACAGCTCATTTTACAGAGCATTAACAGATTCCTAAGCTGTGATTATGGCGGATTGAGAGCTGAAGAAGAAACCCCTGGTCTTCGTTGTTTGCAGAAGGCACCAACAACTGTTCTGCTACTGGTATATCTTTAGTTGCTGTGTCTTCCATTATTCATGGGGTAATTGGGATTGTGTTTATGCATTTCTGGGTTTATTGTTTGTAAACACAATCTAGGTGTATTGTAGGTGTTTTTAGCACCATTGAGCTTAATTTGTTGATTAGCTAGATTCCACAAACACCACCTTTAATACCTGCCGGTGAATTTTGTGCATTTGGGTAGATAGTTGATGCTCCCTTGTGTTCTTCTAGTCTATTTGGGTAGATAGGAGAGTTCATTGGAATGTAAGGGTATATAAGGTGTGGTTGACTCTTGTTCGATCAGTTTGGTGGAGATTTAGTGAATCCTGGCTTGGAGCCCCCAGATGTAGATCGGTGGATCGAACTGGGTGATCAAACTCTTGTGTTCTTGTTTATGATTTCCGCACTCTGTTTCTGTGTTTGCCTTTGGTTGTGGTTTGCAGGATGTTGAGACATCACTGAAACAACGCTTTCAGGGTTTTATATATTAGATTGGGCCTGTCAATTGGTATCAGAGCAGGGCTCTAAGGTTTAGCTGAGTCCGGTCCAAGATGAATAGAGAAGGTGGTTCTGTTTCGAGACCTCCCCTGTTTGATGGTTCGAATTATCCATTCTGGAAGAATCGAATGAGGATATTTCTCAAGCACTCTGGTGTAGATGTCTGGAACGCTGTTCTAACACCCTGGGAACAACCTATGAAAGAGGTCCGCACGCCTGCTACTGAAACGTCTGCTGCCATTACTACTTTTGTTCATGCTACTCAAGAAGAAATGTCAGCTGCTCAGAAGAACAAGGAACAAGGGAATAATACTGCTTTGAATTGCTTGTTTAATGCTGTTGAGGAGTCACAATATCACATTATCTCAAATTGTGAGACAGCTCATGAAGCCTGGACTGCTTTGGAAGCAACCTATGAAGAATCTTCTGATGTTCAAGCCTTGAAGCTTCAAAGAATTGAGTCTGCCTTTGATAGCATTCGGATGCATGAGGATGAGAATATTGCTGCCTATCATGCTCGGTTTAAGAAGTTGGTCAATGAGGCTCAGTCCTTTGGCTTGAAGTATGATAATGCAAAGTTGGTTCGAAAGATGCTGAGGACAGTCACTCGTAGATATCAACCAAAAGTCTCTACTCTTGAAGAACTTGAGAAGACCAAGACCTTCACTCTTGAAGCCTTGGTTGGCTCACTACAGACTTTTGAGATGAACTACTTGGAGGAAGAGCCTACTCGTAATCTAGCTTTCAAAGTTGAGGATGAAATTCAGTGTGCTGACCAAGAAGAGAAAGCTTATCTAACCAAAAAATTGGCAAGGATTCTACAGGACAAGAGAGCCAAGAAGCTGAATTACAAGAAAGATGATAAAGGACGTTATCAGCGAGGTGTTTCATCATCCCGTGAACAACCTTCCAAGCACAAGTCAGACAAATCCTATGATAAGAGGAAAGGTTACAAGAAGATGGAGTTACCTGATACCTTTAAGAATTTGAAGTGCTATGATTGTGAAGGTGTTGGCCATAAAGCTTCTGAATGTCCTACTGCTAAGAGAAGGGTTTGAAAAGCTCTTCAAGCTACCTTGAGTGTTGATGAGGCCAGCTCTACTTCCAAGGAGGAGGAAGATGACAGTGAAGATGGAGAGATGATAGCTTTCATTGTGAAGGACGTTGTTCTAACAACCGACGATACTCTGTCCGAACATTTGTCTGATACAGAGTCTCATGAATCTGATAGTGAAGCTAGTCGGTATGATTATGATGAACTTCTTGCAGGAGATGAATTGGTGAAAGAGGATCATGCAGTTGCTGTTGCTGAGAATAAGAAGTTGCTCGATCAGAAGGGAGATCTATTGGTGCTTATTGATGAAAAGGATACTGAAATTACTAGTCTCAAACAATCTTTGGCTACTGTGTCTACTGAGAGGGATACTCTGTTGGAGGAAAATGCTGCTTTGCTTGCCAAGACCCAAAAGATAGACAACATGGTTAAAGGGAAAAACAAGCTGGATGAGATTATCAGTCAAGGGAAATCACCATCTAATAGAGAAGGTATTGGTTACAAGCATAATTCTAAGCCTAACAAGAAATCTGCACCTACTTTTGTGCGTGCAGGTACCACTGAAACCAGTGCATCCAAAGCCCCTGTGATATCTGATAATCCAGAGTCTCCCAAGAAGAACAAAGATTGCCCTTACTGTAAATTCCAAGGTCACCCTATTCACCTCTGTCAAAGACTTACCCAAGATCTTCTTGGTGGTCGACCGGTTGTCTGGCCATCCCAAGAACTACAGAAAAAGGTCAAACTCACTATGATGTGGATGCCCAAGTCCAAGATTATTCCCAAGATGTGCCTAGTGGTTCTTTCTGCTCAGAAAGGTCCCAATGATGGTAGGTGGTATTTCGACAGTGGTTGCTCTCGTCACATGACTGGTAAGAAAGATTTTCTCATTGATTTTGTGGAATCTGATTGTGGAGAAGTACTCTATGGAAATGGAGCTCGTAGTAAGATTTGTGGTTATGGAAAAGCTAAAGGTGCAAACATGGGTTTCTTAACCACTGTCTACTATGTTGCTGATCTGTCTACTAACCTTATTTCCATAAGTCAACTTTGTGATGAGAAATTCTTTGTTGGTTTCACTGATGAAGATTGTATGGTCATTGATCCTGCCTATAATTGTGTTATTAAAGGGGTCCGATCTTCTAACAATTGCTATGTCTTGAAGCCTGCCATGGAAACAGCTTTTCTGTCTCAGGTTGAAACTGCAAAGTTGTGGCATCAAAGATGTGGTCACATGAACTACAAATCGCTTATTCAACTTAGCAAGTCTGGCGTTGTTCGAGGGTTGCCCAAACTACGGAGCAAAGATAAGACAGTCTGTGGTGCTTGTGCTAAGGGTAAACAAGTTCACTCCTCTCACAAGGTTGTGGATACCATTCAGACTTCAAGGTGTCTTGAGTTATTGCACATGGACTTGATGGGACCCACTGAAGTTCCTAGTCTTGGTGGTAAGAGGTACATCTTTGTATGCGTTGATGATTTTTCTCGTTACACTTGGGTTGATTTCTTAAAATCCAAAGATGAGGTTATCTCAGTGTTTTCTAAGCTATCCTTAAAGATCATGGCTGAAAAGGATCTCAAGATAGGGCGTATCCGATCTGATCATGGAAAAGAGTTTGAGAATCAGTTGTTCGCACAACTCTGCAACAACCTTGGTATTGCTCACGAATATTCAGCCCCACATACTCCACAACAGAATGGTGTGGTAGAGAGGAAGAATCGTACTCTTCAGGAGATGGCTCGTTCTCTTCTTCATGCCAGCAAACTTGGGAAACGTTTTTGGGCTGAAGCTGTGAATATCTCATGCTATATTATTAACCGTGTGTACATGCGACCTCAGACAACCACTACTCCGTATGAAATTTGGAGAGGAAAGACTCCAAATATTTCTCACCTTCATGTCTTTGGAAGCGTGTGCTATGCTTTAAAGGATCGTACTACTATTAGAAAATTTGATTCCAAATCCGATGAAGCTATTTTCTTGGGATATTCAGTGGATTCAAGGGCATATCGTGTTTACTTGAAGAGAACTATAAAGGTTATTGAGACTGTTAATGTTGTTTTTGATGATGCTAATATCTCTGCAGGTTCTGTCTCTTCTCGTGATGAAGATGATGATCCTATTAGGATTATCCCTCATGTTTCCTCTAGCACACCTCCTGAAGCTGCTCCTACCTCAACTCCTATTGAAGTTTCTGATACTAAAGATGTTGATTCAGTTGTTGATACAACTGGTGAACAACCATCAGCTCCAGATTCTCCCAAAAGGAGAGGTCCAAAACGTGGTCCACGAGCACCTAAGTATCACTCTACGGATGATATTATTGGTAATCCTTCTGGTCCTAGGCAAACTCGAGGTCATCAACTCAACATCTCTGAATTAACTATGTGCTTTCATGTTACGAATTGCTTTGTTTCATTTATTGAACCTAAGACTGCACATGAAGCTTTACAAGATGAGTTTTGGATAGCTGCAATGCACTGCAATGCAGGATGAGTTACTACAATTCAAGCGAAATGATGTTTGGGAGTTGATGGAACAACCAACTGGAGTGAATGTTATTGGCACTAAATGGGTTTTTCGGAACAAAACTGATGAGCATGGGAAGATCATTCGCAATAAGGCTTGCTTGGTCGCACAAGGCTTTACTCAGATCGAAGGTTTGGATTATGATGAGACCTTCGCCCCTGTTGCTCGCATTGAAGCTGTCAGGTTATTACTTGCTATCTCTTGCTCACTTGGTTTCAAACTTTATCAAATGGACATAAAAATTGCGTTCTTGAATGGCTATATCAAGGAAGATATTTATGTATCTCAACCTATCGGTTTTGAGTGTCCTGATCATCCTAACTTTGTTTATAAGGTCAAGCGTGCACTTTATGGTCTAAAACAGGCTCCTCGTGCCTGGTATGAACGCTTGTCTACTTATCTCTTGGATAAAGGCTATGTGCGTGGTAATGTTGATAAGACGTTGTTCGTACAACGTACAAACAACCATCTTTTAGTGGCACATATTTATGTGGATGACATTGTTTTTGGCTCGACCTCAGATGTTCTTCGCGATGCATTTGTACACTCTATGCAGACTGAATTCGAGATGAGCATGATGGGTGAACTCACTTTTTTCTTAGGGCTTCAAATCAAGCAAACCTCCGATGGGATTTTCCTTAATCAAGAGAAGTATGTTGGCACCATGCTTCAGAAATTTAAAATAGAGGATTGCAAGATTGCTAGATCACCCCTTGGACAGCATGACAAGATTACCAAAGATGCATCTGGAATTTCCGTTAATCAGAAGATGTATCGTAGTATTATTGGTAGTCTCTTATATCTCACTGCTAGCCGTCCGGATATCTCTTTCAGTGTTGGTGTGTGCGCTCGATATCAGTCAGATCCCAAAGAATCTCACCTTCGTGCTGTGAAAAGGATTCTTCGATATCTTAAAGGTACTCCTGGCCTTGGTCTCTGGTATTCTAAACGCTCTTCTCTTGAGCTCATTGGTTATACAGACTCTGACTGGGCTGGTTGTTCCGACGACCGCAAATCAACCACTGGTGGCTGTTTTTATCTTGGGCACAATTTAGTCAGCTGGTATTCTCGAAAGCAAAATGTTGTTGCTTTATCTACTGCGGAGGCTGAGTATATTGCTGCTGCTCACTGTTGTACCCAATTGATTTGGATGCGTCAAATGCTTTTGGATTATGGAATTTCCTTGGATGATTTCCTTATACACTGTGATAACACCAGTGCCATTAACATCTCCAGGAATCCCGTACAACACAATCGGAGTAAACACATTGACATTCGATTTCATTTTATTCAAAATTTGGTGGAAGATGGTTTATGTAAGATTCAGCATATCTCGTCGTTGGAACAACTCGCAGACATCCTTACGAAGAACTTGGAGACTTCTCGGTTTGAATCTTTGAGGCGCAGCTTGGGCCTATGTTTTTCTCACTAATGGGCTATGTCTCGGGTGGGCCCTTGTCTTTCTTGAATAAATATTCTTTGGCCCAAGCCCAAGCCCAGGGGGAGATGCTCTTAACCGCGTGCGACGGTTGCCGGTTTTCGCCACTCACGCACGTCTTCCTTCTCTCTCCCCAGTGAGACTCTGCAGTTCTTCTCCAGCTTTCCCAGTTTTTCGTCTCTTCTCCGAAATTTGAAAATCTCTCTTGCCATGGCGTCTCCTTCAAGCTCCACTGCCAATCCTGATGAAGTTGTGGATGCTCAGCCGCCTGCGGTCGATGATTCTCTCTATCGCGCTCGTCTTGCCGCCGAACAATCTCCTGCCGATGAGCATTTTGAGGATGCGCAGGAAGATGTCGACGACGTTATCGAAAACTACTTTATTGCTGACCCCTCTGACGCCAATATGGAGGTCGATCCTACTCCTGAGAAGGGCTCTGTCCCTCAACCTGCTTCGGACAATGTTGAGACACCTTCGGTTGGTGCAGATCCAAAAGCGGATGTTCCGACACCAGCAAACCCTAGCGCGGGTGCTGCAAGTCCGACATCCCCTTCGGTCCCTGCCCCCGATGTGGCTCCGTCCGCTCCTGTCCCTCCTGGTTCGAGTTCCCCTTTGTCGCCGTCTGCTATTGCTTCTGGGGATGGTTTACTTATGCTTGATCCTGAGTCGAATGCTCCACCCCATTCTGGAGCTGCTCAACAAGTTCCTTTTGGAGGGTCCCCATCTGAGGATGTTCCGACCACTGAAGGACAACCATCCCAGGTTGATCCTGATGATACCCCTCAGGATGAGATCAGGAGACAAGTCCGTGAGAAAGGAAAGCGCAAGGCTATTCCAACACCGCCCAAACAATCTTCGAAGAAGAAATCTCGGAAGGCTACTCCTAAACGGAAGTCTATCCCTGCTCTTAAGGAATCGGATGCCCATTCTCCTCTGTATTTCTCTGCTGCTGGAGAAAGGCATGCCTTGGAAACCCTTCACTCTAGAGGTTTCATTTCTGAAGAGTGTTATGTGCATCCATACTATGATCAAATTGGTTTTTCTGAGTATTTAGAGAAGAAGCATTTGTCTGTTTGGGCTACTACTCTGAAACGCTATTCCCCTACTGTTGTTAGAGAGTTTTATGCAAATTTGCACCCTGATATCCTTGATCCTGTGTCCCCTTGGTACTGCAAAATTTATCTTCGTGGAGAACTGCTTGATTTTACCCCCTCTGTTTTGAATGAGTTGTTGGAGCTACCCTCCAACACTGACATGAACAATCCCTTTGATCTGCTTAATGCTGAGCTAGCCACCATTGCCTCTACTATTTCTGCTTCTAAGAAATTTACTTTTGGTAGAAAGGCTATGAGTCCATCAGATCTTTCTAGGAAGTTTAACTGCCTTTTTAGAATTGGTGCTTCGAATTTCTTGCCCACTTCTAATGCTAGCCAGCTCAGTTCTCATATGGGTAAATTTCTGTATTCCATTGATGAATGTCCTGAGATTCTCAACTATGGTTATCTGATCATTAAGCATATGTTGAAATTCTCTCATGTCACTATTGAAAAGAATACCCAACTGCCCTACCCTGCTCTCATCACTCTGTTTGCCCAGTCTTGCCATCTACTTGCCCCTAATGAAACCTTCATTAAGGTCAAGAAACACCTTCCTTCTGATAAGCTTAAAGGGTTCCATAATGACTTCAAGCTTGGACCCCAAAAGCTTGGCTCTGCTCTTGTTGATCATATCAGAAGTGAGCTGCAACAAGTGGAGAAGGAGTTGGGCATTCTGAACGATAAGCAGATGGGATTAAAGAGGAAGGTTCGAAAGCTGGTGGCCCTACTTCCCCATTCTTTTGATGCTCCAGCTGAGGGGGAGAATGACTCTGAGGGTACTTGATAATGGCCAAAAATGACCATTATTTTCAATCCATTTCCGTGTCTTAAACGGGCACTTGATCGCATTCCGGTCTTACATTAAGTAAGAAAGCAGTCGAATTGGACTGATTTATGCATAATTGTAAAAATAATAAGCTGGTATGAAAAAGGCATAAATATGTAATTTTATTACATATTTATGTTAGAAAAATCCAAAAACATGAGAAAAAGAAAAGGAAACAAAAAGATGGGAAAAAGATAGAAAATCCCACAAAAAGAATATTCTCGGCCCATCTGGCCCAATCCAGCAGGCCCAGGAAGACCTTTGTCGCGGAAGCCCCTTGGCGCGATGCATGATTCCGCGACAAAGGAACACTCAGCGACCAAGTAGCCCAGATGAAGAAGAGACCAGCCGAAGCCCCTTGGCGCGATACCTTTGTCGCGATGTGCTGTTCCGCGACAAAGGTCCATTCCGCGACCAAGGTACATTTTTAGAGACACAAGACCCAGTCGAGAAGCTTTGCCACATGCAGTGTGTTCCGCGACCAAACTTGGTGCTCCGAGACAAAGCTGTGATGTGTGTGATGTCTTGAGACACAATGGGCTCAAATCAAGGCCCATGAGCTTAGGGTTTCCCCTCTATAAATATGAGGTGTTTCCTTTGAGCTAAAGGTTGGAAGAATTTTAGAAAAACTACACCTTCTTGAAGACAAGTTGGGGAGTTCAGTAGTTTAGTGTAGTTTAGGGTAGTTTAGTTAGGTTTTCTTTTGTATTATTTAATTCATGCACTAGTTAGATATAGTTTACTGCACTTTGGTTAGATAGCCAGTTTTTATACCGTGCTTTTTGTCCTAAACTTTTGTTTAAGGGTTTGTGATACTCAAACCATGAGTATGAACAACACCATTTAATAAAATGGGAAAACATTCTCCATTTGTGTCCCAAAATCATGAAATGGGTCTCACACCCCATGGATCTTTACTGTTTTCATTTTCCTTGGGTCATTTGACCCTTGTTTTGCACTTTAATGTCACTGCTTGGTGACTTTTTCTTGGGATAATGTTGCATGTTTATGGATGATCAAGCTTAGATTAGGGTTTCTTAAGTTTTAAGTTTGCTTTATTTCTATTTTGTGCAAGCATGTTCTAGCTAGATTCAAATTCTGTTTTGTTATTTTGAGCTTAGTTTAGCTTTTGAATCTGAAATGGGTGAGATCACACATAATGCATGCCACTGTTCCACTTACTTTTCTGACATATGTACTGGACACACCTTTGTCGCGGAACAACCCTTGTCGCGGAACCACGTTCCGCGACAAAATGATGCTTTGGCGACAAAGGTGCCAAAGAACATTTGTTGACCATTATTTTAAAACCTTTGGTCGCGAAACAACCCTTGGCGCGGAACCACGTTCCGCGACAAAATCTTGATTAGCGACCAAGGACCCAAATGCTTGTGATTTTATTCTGGAAGGGCTTTGTCGCGAAGCAACCTTGTCGCGGAACCACGTTCCGCGCCAAACTTCTTGTTCCGCGACAGGAATTATGCCTTGTCCAATTTTCTACCTTCTTGTCGCTATGCCCTTGTCGCGGAGCCACGTTCCGCGACAAAATTTTCTTCACTTAGCGACAAAGCAAACCCCAAACTTCCAAAATTCCATTTCTCTTATTTCCCACCCCTTTGTCGCGAAATCTTTGTCGCGGAGCCATGCTCCGCGACACGAACCCTGTATCGCGACAAAGTGGCACCTTTTGCCAAATTCTCATTCTTCATCTCACTCCATTAATTGATTGAACCTTTATATTAATATTTTGAGGTTGAAATCCAATGATCTTAACCCATGATTAATTTGATATAAAGAACTTTGTTCAATTCCCTATTAAAAGATTCTTCTACAAATGATTAAACTCTAATGATCTAAGTATATAATCCGGACTGTAATTGACTAACTAATTATGGAATGAGTGATTATTTAGACATGAAGAGTAATTGTGGATTTAATTCCATACCCTTGCATGAGAAACCAATGTCTCTCATGCAAGATGATCCAAAAATATTTCTCCTTTATTTATTTTGTCATTTCCCGTGTTGTGTGAAACAACTAATAAGGAATATATCAGATTAATGTTGGCGGGTATTCCCATACGGATAACTAGCTCGTGATCTGTATATTAATTATTAGATGTTATTTTGCATGGTCCGGATAGTGGTCGGTGGACGCCTTGGCGGTTCGTCCATCCTGGATTATAATAGCTGCTCAGCTGACTCCTATCCGGATACAGTTTTCTTTTCTTTATCTTAATTTCAAACCTGAATTTTGAGCTGTAATAGTATCAAGTGATGTCGATCAACATTGCTTGAATAATATTACAGCAAGAAAACATGTAGGTTTTTCTCTCGCCTCACAGATAACAGGAGTCTTGATGATAGCGATCACTGTTGTTAAGATTATTCTGCTATCTAAAAATCTTTCCATCTGGGATAATTGGGAACTGGATAGCAGATGTTTGCAGTCCAGATCACCCCAGTTGTTTCTGGCACTCTCTTTGGCCAAAAATTCTTCTCATCTCCGGCTATTTCATCTCTGTGTTTCACATTCTGTCTAAACCCACCTTATATTTTGGGTTATCTTATTTTACCCTTCTCTATAAAATTATGCATGATATTATTATGTAGATATTGTGGTCGATATTATTTTGGGATCCTTCCCTTGGACATAGAAGTCTTGATTTAACTCAGATGTTTCATACTAAATTTCCAACAAAAATTCCTTTATAAAATCCGGACCTGAGCAAGGGATAAATTCGACAGTTATGACTAATTCACATCCGACTGGGGGTTGATTTTGGGGAGTTAGAAGCAGAGTCAGCGATTAGGTCTCACCTAGACTGAAAGGGTCTGTGTTCTTATTGAGAGTCTAGTACCTGATAGGGAATGATTTTCAGATTTATTATTCTCCAAAATTGCTGTTTGTTGGAAATCTTGTATTAAATATTGCACTGGGTCAAACTCCACTTGGATTTCGATGAGGTGTGACAGATAATACTAGAGGAACAACATTCGGGCCTTGGTTATT
Organism: Hygrophila difformis; assembly: GCA_030278955.1. Lineage (NCBI taxonomy): Eukaryota > Viridiplantae > Streptophyta > Magnoliopsida > Lamiales > Acanthaceae > Hygrophila > Hygrophila difformis. The sequence goes on from JAOANR010000010.1 coordinate 46,496,625, forward strand.
TTCTAAGGTAGGGTTGAGTATTCTTTCAACTGCTATCCTCCTCTGCCAAAGCCTATTTTTGAGTCCTGAGTGAGTGCATCCGGAACAAACTAATTTATTAGTTCGTTCCATTAGTTTGTATCTCATAACCACCCGACGAGAAGTGAACACTGCGAGCGGTTCACCGAGAATAGGGAATTCTTGATCCACATCCGGTCATTCCGACTGGGGGCTTTCTTTTACTACCAGGGTCAAACTTTCAGAAACCTCCGAGTGATAGGACTTTAAATGCTTTCTTTACTACTTTCTTTTAACTGCTTCCTTTAGAGGTCACTCGGTTGTATTGAGAGTTGTGTAACTGCTACTAGGACTGAGAGTTAAGGGATAGTTCAGGGCTTAACTAGAATCTTTGGGCGTGACATGGGGGAATGATAACAGTACTTGGCACCTCAATAAATGATTTGTCAGGTGTTGCTTGTCCACCACGGATAATTAACATACCTTAGCAATGCATTGCAAGGGTGGTTATGCGTCTGTGGTATCTTAGAATTTATTCTCTTAAGAGCATGTAAACTCTTACTGTAAGTACCTGTCTGTTAAAGGGAACATGGTACAGAGAGCATGAGAATTAGCTAACTGAACGGATTATCCCAAACTAAGATCTGTGTAACAAAATGGAAGTTTAATTGTGTTTCATCTGAATATTGTCCAATCTTTATTATTTTCTTCCTGTCCCTTCTGTCTCATTTTAAATCTGCTTTCTTAGAATAATCTTAATCGCTTTCTTAGAATAATTCTATTGCTTTCTTAGATTAAATTTAATTCGCTTTCTAGAATAATTTTATCTGCTTTATTTTAATTGCTTTCATAACTCAGTTTAAATTCTGTCAAGTAGTTGTTAGTCAAATCACACACTTGAGTCGAGTAACCGAGTGGAAAATCTTAGTAAATGACGTGGGACCTGCTTCTATCGCACATCCTCCAGTGAACGATCCGGTCTTACTATAAATTACTGCAATTTTTGACACCGTGCGCTTTCGGGAGCACAGTTTCTTAACTACGAGCAATAAAAACATGACTACATATAAATATATCCTTAATCACAACACCGCCATCATAAATTGGTTTCATTAAATAAAACCTAAACCAGGATCACGACTTTTCATAAAATACTCATGAAGTGGGAATTAGTCAAAAGTTTCATGGCAGGAAATCTTATGGCAAGGCTTGATGAGAAGTATCATGGCATATTTGCCGGGGACCCTCAGTGTGACAGGCTGAAGATCAACTCATCCCGGTTATGCCATGAGATTTGTCAGCATTTCATGACAGAAAGGACCACATTGCCATTTGAAATTAAAGCCCCTCACATGAGTAATAAAGAGTAACAACCTTAATATATCCCTAAACCCTTTCCCGTGAATCATAACTCTTCTCATTTAATAAATTTAACCTGGTATAATTTTAGCAAAAGCTCGGAGTTAACGAAACTTGTCAAAAGTTTCATGGCGCCGTTGCCGGGGAGGATGCAGCGTCATTTATTAAGAGGATTACACTCCTGATTACTCCTAGATTAGCTTAGATTAGTCTAGTTTAGTGTAATATATCTAATCCAGAACAGAAAAAGTACCCTCAAGATTAATTGAACGTTTAGAGTACCAAGACTCTAAACGTGAGGATGTTGAACTGAGGAGAAAACCTAACCTAATGGGTATTTATCTGTCTTGCAGGAAATTCGGAACCAACCAAAAAGAAGGAGCAGAAAAAGCAAGGAAAACCAGGTTCTTGGTTGGGAAAATTCCACAAATCTGAGAAATTATTTTCGGAATTTAAAGAAATTTAAGATCCGGGATAAATCTTGCAGATAAATGGAACTGACCCGACCTAATTTTATGCAAGTAGATTATTTTAAATAATGGCCCAATGGTTTGAATTTACTTGGACTGAATTCATTCAGGTCCAACTCAAATAAAACGGATGCAGGCCCAATATCACACTCGGGCCCAATCCGTTGAAAATTTGAAAATTCAAAAAGTTTGTCGCGGACTGACCATTTTGTCGCGGAACAACGTTCCGCGACCAAGTACAACTCCGCGACAAAACACCCCTTATCGGCAACCCTTGTTTGTCTTTGTCGCGGAATGACCATTTTGTCGCGGAACAACGTTACGCGACCAGGTGCAATTCCGCGACAAAATCTCACTCATCTCTGAACCTTTGTTTGTCTTTGTCGCGGAGTGATCATTTTGTCGCGATGCTCAGCATCGCGCCCATGTGCAAACTCCGCGACAAAGTTATACTCATCCCTAAACTCCGCCTGTCCTTGTCGCGGAACATTTTGTCGCGGAGCATGACTCCGCGACAGAGTTCCTATTCCGCGACACGGACACACCACTCCATTCCTTCTCGCCATTTTGTCGCGGTACACTTTGTCGCGGTGCGTGACTCCGCGACAAAGTCCCACACTCCGCGACACCTCTAATGTCGCTGAGCCTGGTCGCGTAATCCTGTTCCGCGACCGTGGGCTAGGGTTCCGCGACCGGCCCATTACTATTTAAACCTCTCCGCCTCCCTCTTCTTCCCCACGCATTCGGACTTAGAAAATTTTCGAAAAGCACTCTCGCACACACGAAATTTCTCCCGAAGCACACCACTGTGTTCTTCGCACCTTTCGAACGCCAAACCCAAGGAAAACTCTGCCCAAATTTTTACAAACCTTATGGAGCCATCAGAACCCTCGTCATCATCTCCTCAGAAGACCGAGCCATGGTAACCTCTCTCCCACGCATTTCGCGAGTTAGCGCAGGCCCCTGTTTTTGTGATTTTCGTTCTTTTTGTTTCATCGTGTGTAAATAGGCTTCTGTTTTATTCTTTTGTGGAGTCTCGAGTTCGATTTTAGTGGTTCTGTGTATTGGGCATGTTTGGACTGTGATTCCCTGTGATTCCCTGTTTTTATCGTAATGGCCGAGTGTGGTGTTGGGGTTTGGTACTTTGGTTGGTTGATGGAGGGGCACAGATGGTAGTGTTAGGGGTTGTAGAAATTTTGATTTCATGAAGGTTAGGGTTTGGCAGTGGTAGATTCCGCCATGGTTGTGGGTTTTGAGTTTTGAGATTCTTTTGCTTTGTTTGTTCTAGACTATTATTCTCATGTCCTGTCTGCTTGATCTTGATCCCTCCTGGATTGTTGAAAAATCTTGAAAAAGTGAGAGTAATGAACATAGGAATACTGCATGAGTATCAATATGCTGTTGATTTTCTCAATTATAAAGCATGAATGATCTTGTGGTTTTTGAATTTGTGAGGGATGAAAATGCTTTTAGTCCCATGTTTTGGCTCGAGTAGAGGCATGATCTTGTGTTTTTAACTTGCTGTGTTCATAAGTATTGCATGCTAAGGTGATCATTTAATGCCGTTTCCTGTTTTGGTGTGTCTGCGTTTGTGTGCAGCAAATTGAGGAAAGTGATTGTTTGCATTGTTTTTGGCATGTTAGTGCACACCAATTCCTTTTCAGCAGTGCACTTTTTCACTAAAAGACAAAAATAGTACTAGGAATTTTGGTTGACAATGTGTTTTTGTTCCCAATGGAATTAAAGAGTGTGAGTTAAGTAGCAGTATTTTGCCACCTCAACTGCTACCTTTTTACAAAAATCCAAAAATGGGACCACACACATCCCACTTTTCATTAAATAAAAACAAGTCAACCTTTTCAAAATTAAAAATAGTGTTTGCATTTTCTTGAGCGTTTTAACTGTCCAATGACAGTCCAAACAATCCGGAGATAGCGAATCCATCCCGCCACGCCTCCACTGCACATTCCATTTTCGAGCCATCCGTTCCATCTTCATCATCAACTCATTCCATTTTCAACAAGTGCCTCGAACTTGTTTAATAAAATTGGAAAAACAAACTTTTGGGCCCAATGGCCCATTAAAAAAGGGAATTTTTGGTCCAATGACCACTTCACTTTTATTTTTATGTTTATTTTTATTTTTATTCCTCCCTTTTGATTGGACTCAATAGCCCAATTAAGTTATCTCCTTCTAGGTCCTAAGGCATAATACCTTACAATTGGATCTTTTAAATAAACTCAGATTAAATCAATTAAATCACATTTCGAGCTTAGCAAAGCTCAAAATGTGAGGATGTTGGTTTTCACACCTGAGTAGTCTTTGAAAACTCATAAAATTGTTGGATGCATCTAAGCACTTTGACCTTTTTCAGGAACGCATTGGTAGTGCACTCAGGCATCGGATTGCCTGACTGCACATATGAGGAAGCTGGCAACCAGGCCTCAATTGATCGAACAGAGATCAAGGACACAAGAGAGGCCATCAAATCAGTCTATAAGGTGCCTCTAGACCACACTACGGACGAAAAGTTGAAACTGTCTCCGGGATGGGATGTGCATATCCCTCCACAGGAAAGGTCAATAGTCGCTGCATCGATAGAAAGGGACTACTACCACTTCCTGAAGAAGTTTTGGATAAGGATGATGGGATATGCCCCTCAAGACGAAAAGACAACTCCTGAAGTCCATCATGAGCGCATCCAATTGAGGTTCAGAGAGCACAGGGCTGTGTGGAATCGGCATGTAGAAAAGGGAACAAAAGATCCGAATATAGCTGACTTCGACATCATCATCCCGAACCAGATCGTAGATCCTCAAGTTCGGATGGCCTTCGAACACAAATACATGGATCTAAGTAGGGTCATCAACAGTGGGGCCATCATGATGTATGAGGCATTTCCATTTAAGTGGAACCCGTATCTGTTCGAAGCAAAAGGACCAGTGGAGCAGAGGTGGATTACAGATCTAGCTCGGGCCAGGCATCGAGAGCTGACCTTCAACCTGTACAAGCGCCTCAAAAATGCTGAGAAGTTTGAGCAAAGCCGTAACACCTCACTGTTGAACACCATGAGGAAGATGATCAAGGATGCACGCGAACAATGGGATGACCTGACTACTGTCTGGGGAAAAGGCAATCCAAGTATCACTGGGTCCTTTCTAGAAGAAGGAGTAGTACTACCTGCAGATGAGGTACTTGAAACCATCTTCACACACAGAAAGTATGGACAGTACGGGACAAACAAAGATGATGAATTTCCCCAGCACATAGCAGTACTAAGGGATCAGCTACAAGTGGATATACGCAAAGGTGGCTGGAAACCCAAAAGGAAAAATGAAAGGCAGTTCAATTTGCTATCAAAAGCTGAGGCTGGGATGTACCTCACGTATGATTCAGCAGAAGACATGTCCTACCTGGAAGGAATTCAAAAGGATCTGGTAGGAGGCATGATAGATCAATACAGAGACTCCTACTGGGAATTGATCATGGAGATGGACAAGTTTGCACTGGAATACTGCAACAGTACTGCTAATGGAAAGAAGGTCTTGCACTATAACAACAATGTTCGGAGTAAGTTCTGCTCCAAAATCAAGAAGGACTGGGAGGACCAACTGAGGAGAATATCTCAAAGGAGCTTTATTGAGGATTATTTGCAGCGTGCCGAGAAGCAACTAGGCTACGAGGGTGAACCGAAAAGGGAAGAGGATCCCGACGCTGAAATTGATGCATACTTCTCCACTCCCCCTGAGGCCAACCCACAGCCTACCCAGCCAGCAATTCAAGCTTCAGCTTTGCCGCCTAGAGGGCAGACTGAAGTACAAAAAGTTGTTACGTCCGAGCCAGTGGTGCAGTCAGCCCAGACTGAAACAACAACATCTGTTGTAGCACCTGCCACCACTAAGGCACCCACACAGCCCGAGAAACCTTCCACTGCTGCTGCTACATCTGAAGGTCAACCGGGAACGAGGAGAAGGTTGATAAGGTCCGCTGATAAGGACAAGCCAGCAAGGGCTCCGGAAAAGAAAGTAGAAATCAAGGAACCGGAACCAACTGTTAGGAGAGTGGCAGAGCCCACTGATCCTAAGGACAAAGGTAAACAGCCAATGCCGCCGCCACCCCCGAAAAAGAAGCACCAGGTGATATCCGATGCTGAGCTAGCCATGAAGATGTACAATGAAGAGCTTGCATCAGCTGGTTTGCTGGATCAAGTAACAGGTGGTTCGGGAATAGAAAAATTAACTGAGGAAGAACGCCTGGAAATGGAAAGGAAGGCTGCAGAGGAAGAGCAAATCCGAAAGAATATCCAGCAGACAAAGGATGAAGAAACTGCCAGGAAGATGCAGGCTGAGCTGGAAAGCAGGAAATCTGCAGAGGTTGAGCGGGGTAATGAGGAGGACTTTGAGCTAAAGATCACTGGAGAAGTGCAAGGGCGAGGTTTGAAAATCAAAGAAGAACAACCTCCTGCATGGACTGGCCCCACTGCACATGATGCTGAGACCATCCGAGGGGACATAAGGAAGAGGCTTAATGAACAAATCGAAACGAGAATCGATGCTGGAGAAAAGCCACATCAAATCGAATATCAGACAAAAGTAGGTCAAGTGATCGATCCTCTCGTGGGCACAGCCAGAATTGAAGAATTCATCACGCAAGGAGGCCCGTCGCACCAACCTGAACAGTCAGAAGGGCCACAAGACTCCATAGACCCGGTGGCACTGGCCAAAACCTTGGAAAAGCAGCCAGACGACCCTCTCATGACCTCTGCACTTAAAGAAAAGGTTAAAGGAATTCTGACTGAAGCTGCAGATGGGAATGATTCGGAAGAAGAAGCTCAGCAGGAGGAACAAGAATTCATGAGTCAAATGGCGCCTATTTTCCAACGTCCAGTTGGACGAGCTGCAAGAGTTAGGGAGGAGGAGGAGGTATCAACTGATGTTGATGACCGTAATTTTCATGTAACTGCATTTTCTTCACCTGTAAACTGTGAACTCAACACGATGAAACATGTAATTAAACAGGTTGAGGAGGCAGTCGGAGATGAAGCAGCCCATGGAGAGCGAGAGCCGAGTCAGAGGGGAAATGAGGCTGAACCAAGGAATGACCAGCCACAGGAGGGAGACGAGCAAACAGACTGGCACTCGAGTGACGACGAGTCCGTCGGATCCATTCGACCAGTCGAGTTTTGGTCCGAAAACACTGTAAGGCAAAGAATGGGCGTCGCAAAAGAATATGGGAAGAAAAAGCTCAGCGAAGAACAGATCCAGATCAAGTTCAATGGCAGCAAAGAGAGTGCAGAGAAGTATAAGAAGCTGCAGAAGATGATAGTGCCAGACAAAGGGTTCAGGCCTGATGCGTTGTCACACCCCACTGTTGAAACTTTCTACAGAAATCAAGAGTGGGGTAACTTCATGTTGCATCATGACGAAGATGGCTTCGTGGAGCTGACAAAAGAATTCTTCTGCAACATCGATGAAGCTGCCAGAACAACATGGATCCGGGGACAAGTGATCAACATTGCACCTGATTGGCTGAACCAGTTCTTCGGGACCCCAGAGATTCAAAGCGAATTTCCCCCTGGTGAAATCATGACAAAAAGAGCCAAAACGACTGAATATGCGAAGTATGCTACACTGGCTAACAGCATGACAAGCGTGACCGCCCCTGGACATACATTCAACGCAAAATGGCTGCGGATACAATTCATGCCAACCTACGAGTTCTACATGTCCAAGATCCGGCCCAACTCGCATCCGCACACCACATCTGGAAATGTGCTAATGGGATTTGCAAGAATGTGGAGCGGAGCAAAACTTAATGTAGGAAGGCATGTGTTTGAGGTGATGATAACCCGCATAAAGGATAGACAGGTGCTGTGTTATCCGAATCTGATTAGGAGAATCTGCATAGCTCAGGGAGTTGATTTGAGCGCTTTTGAGGGCGACACAGTGGTGAAAGTGAACCCACCTATCAGTGTGCCAAGACTTCCTTTAGGTGAGAGCATCAAGTATTCCCTTCCCCAACTGTCCGTCAGAGGAGATTCAGACGCTCAATCCTCCTTCATATCGGGTGAGCAGGCATCAAGGAAGCGAAAGAGGCAGCCAAAGACAAAGAAGGGAACACAAAACACCTGTGCTGATGCAGGACCTTCGAATGTTCGAGAGGAGCCTCCTGCGGACCAAGAACGGACTGAGATCCCAATCCCGCCTCCAACTCAACCTCTACCTCAGATGCCTCCTCAAAGCCAAAATGTATCTCAGTTCCCTGCTGATTCCCAAACGATTGAGATGGTGAGCAGAATGAGTCAGTCTATGCTCGAGGGAATGAAATCCATGACTGATGTAATTTTGGCAAGCCAAGAGGGACAGCAGAAAAGGGCAGAAGAGGAGCGTGAAGAGCGAAGGAGGGAGAGAGAAGAGGAACGCGAGGAGCGTAGGAGAGAAAAGGAAGAGAAACGAAGAGAGAAGTTGGAAAAGGAAAGGAGAGACGAGGAATTCAGAATGATGATGCTGGAAAAAGAGGAGAAGAATCGAAAAATGGTGGAATCACTGATCCTTAGTCAGAATCAGCTCCTGCAAACCTTACTTAAGAAGATCCCTGATGAAGCTGGCTCCTCCAAGAAATCAGACGAGAAGAAAGATGGTGATCCCTGACTCCTTCATTTCTGAGCTTAATTGTAAATATCATATAAGAGAATTTCAATTCATCCATGCAAGATAGATTTGAATTGCAAATGAAATCTCTTGTAATTGATATAATTACTGCTTTCAGATTGGGATTTTGCAACCCCAACAACAATCTTTGTTTTTATTTGGTTCTTTTATTTCTGAAAAGATGTCTGACAGTCCAAGATGAATAAGTGACTGTCAGGCCAAAAATATGCTGTTGACATACTCAGTATGTCAGCAGTGCCTCTTTACTGCTTTCAATTAAATAACCAGCAAAAATATGCATAAACTTGCTCTAAATTCACATGTTGAATTTAGGCTTGTGATTAAATTTTCAAACCTTTAAATTGGGATAATATAATTGAGAACATGCATGACATGAAATCCTGAGGTTTTGAGCTATAAAAATTTAATGATGCGATCAGCTTATTGGGTAATAAATCTGCATGTTAGAGATCTCGATTGAATAAATTGTTAGAATTAAGCTTTGATTGAATTTAAGAATATTGCATGACATGGATCAACCCAACCTTGTGAGATTTGAGCCATGAGTCATTTTTACTCATTCATTTTCTTTGATGTGTGAATCAATTTGATTAAAGGAAACTAGAACTTGCAATTGGGACCGATTCAAGACCATGCCATATTCTAAAAATCGAGAATATGATCGAGGCACCTAGAAAACCAAAACTTTGGCCTTCTTTTGAATTCCAAACCCAAAATATTTTCCCTTAGGATTAACCACTTTGAGCCTATAAGCCTAATTTTTCTTTGAAACCCTCTATATTATTCCTAACCTTATAAAAAGACCAAGAAATTCAAACCCAAGTGTGCAAGGATAAATTCGATCAAGGCATTACAGTTTGTGATCATCATGAAAACTATAAATCGGTATTCTATAAACCGATTCAAAAACAAAAAAAAAAAAAAAAAAAAAAAAAAAAACGAGAGAGTTGAATTCCATTCAACATCAATAAATTGCAATTGACAAAGCAAATTAGACATAGTCTAATGTCATGCAACATGAAAAGAGAAAAGCAAAAGAAAGAAAAATTGATGATCATATATTTTAAATAAATATGCCAAGTTATGATAGAATTAATTCTTGCCACTTCTTAGCCCAATAATTTCCTTTCCTACCAAATGTTACAACCGTATGCCCCGTTACAACCCTCGAATAAGACCTCGTGATCTCGATTTGAAGAAATGAGCCGGTGGCGAGTTGGTCTGATTGCAAGCTTATGGGATAATTTAATTAAATATGATTTTGAGCGTTCATGATTAAACCCCAATTGAGAGTGAGTGAATCTTCCGATTCTCTTATAGTGAGGCCTTTTCTCATTACATATGTTCATGTCATACCTTAATTCTAATTTTTAATCTTTGCATCTTTCAAAACATGATATTCATGAAGGATTGATAATAATGTTTGATTTGTAGGCCCGATACAGTGAGCAAGCATCATTTCATTAAACACTGCAATCAAGGGAATTCAATACTAGTAGTTTTGATTATCTTATCCCAATTCAAAAAGGATGTGATTTATGAAGCCACGAAAATGAATTGAACATGTAGAGTCCGTGTTCTTACGAACATTGACTCTGACTGCTCGGGGACGATCAGTATTAAATGTGAGGATGTTGATAATGGCCAAAAATGACCATTATTTTCAATCCATTTCCGTGTCTTAAACGGGCACTTGATCGCATTCCGGTCTTACATTAAGTAAGAAAGCAGTCGAATTGGACTGATTTATGCATAATTGTAAAAATAATAAGATGGTATGAAAAAGGCATAAATATGTAATTTTATTACATATTTATGTTAGAAAAATCCAAAAACATGAGAAAAAGAAAAGGAAACAAAAAGATGGGAAAAAGATAGAAAATCCCACAAAAAGAATATTCTCGGCCCATCTGGCCCAATCCAGCAGGCCCAGGAAGACCTTTGTCGCGGAAGCCCCTTGGCGCGATGCATGATTCCGCGACAAAGGAACACTCAGCGACCAAGTAGCCCAGATGAAGAAGAGACCAGCCGAAGCCCCTTGGCGCGATACCTTTGTCGCGTTGTGCTGTTCCGCGACAAAGGTCCATTCCGCGACCAAGGTACATTTTTAGAGACACAAGACCCAGTCGAGAAGCTTTGCCACATGCAGTGTGTTCCGCGACCAAACTTGGTGCTCCGAGACAAAGCTGTGATGTGTGTGATGTCTTGAGACACAATGGGCTCAAATCAAGGCCCATGAGCTTAGGGTTTCCCCTCTATAAATATGAGGTGTTTCCTTTGAGCTAAAGGTTGGAAGAATTTTAGAAAAACTACACCTTCTTGAAGACAAGTTGGGGAGTTCAGTAGTTTAGTGTAGTTTAGGGTAGTTTAGTTAGGTTTTCTTTTGTATTATTTAATTCATGCACTAGTTAGATATAGTTTACTGCACTTTGGTTAGATAGCCAGTTTTTATACCGTGCTTTTTGTCCTAAACTTTTGTTTAAGGGTTTGTGATACTCAAACCATGAGTATGAACAACACCATTTAATAAAATGGGAAAACATTCTCCATTTGTGTCCCAAAATCATGAAATGGGTCTCACACCCCATGGATCTTTACTGTTTTCATTTTCCTTGGGTCATTTGACCCTTGTTTTGCACTTTAATGTCACTGCTTGGTGACTTTTTCTTGGGATAATGTTGCATGTTTATGGATGATCAAGCTTAGATTAGGGTTTCTTAAGTTTTAAGTTTGCTTTATTTCTATTTTGTGCAAGCATGTTCTAGCTAGATTCAAATTCTGTTTTGTTATTTTGAGCTTAGTTTAGCTTTTGAATCTGAAATGGGTGAGATCACACATAATGCATGCCACTGTTCCACTTACTTTTCTGACATATGTACTGGACACACCTTTGTCGCGGAACAACCCTTGTCGCGGAACCACGTTCCGCGACAAAATGATGCTTTGGCGACAAAGGTGCCAAAGAACATTTGTTGACCATTATTTTAAAACCTTTGGTCGCGAAACAACCCTTGGCGCGGAACCACGTTCCGCGACAAAATCTTGATTAGCGACCAAGGACCCAAATGCTTGTGATTTTATTCTGGAAGGGCTTTGTCGCGAAGCAACCTTGTCGCGGAACCACGTTCCGCGCCAAACTTCTTGTTCCGCGACAGGAATTATGCCTTGTCCAATTTTCTACCTTCTTGTCGCTATGCCCTTGTCGCGGAGCCACGTTCCGCGACAAAATTTTCTTCACTTAGCGACAAAGCAAACCCCAAACTTCCAAAATTCCATTTCTCTTATTTCCCACCCCTTTGTCGCGAAATCTTTGTCGCGGAGCCATGCTCCGCGACACGAACCCTGTATCGCGACAAAGTGGCACCTTTTGCCAAATTCTCATTCTTCATCTCACTCCATTAATTGATTGAACCTTTATATTAATATTTTGAGGTTGAAATCCAATGATCTTAACCCATGATTAATTTGATATAAAGAACTTTGTTCAATTCCCTATTAAAAGATTCTTCTACAAATGATTAAACTCTAATGATCTAAGTATATAATCCGGACTGTAATTGACTAACTAATTATGGAATGAGTGATTATTTAGACATGAAGAGTAATTGTGGATTTAATTCCATACCCTTGCATGAGAAACCAATGTCTCTCATGCAAGATGATCCAAAAATATTTCTCCTTTATTTATTTTGTCATTTCCCGTGTTGTGTGAAACAACTAATAAGGAATATATCAGATTAATGTTGGCGGGTATTCCCATACGGATAACTAGCTCGTGATCTGTATATTAATTATTAGATGTTATTTTGCATGGTCCGGATAGTGGTCGGTGGACGCCTTGGCGGTTCGTCCATCCTGGATTATAATAGCTGCTCAGCTGACTCCTATCCGGATACAGTTTTCTTTTCTTTATCTTAATTTCAAACCTGAATTTTGAGCTGTAATAGTATCAAGTGATGTCGATCAACATTGCTTGAATAATATTACAGCAAGAAAACATGTAGGTTTTTCTCTCGCCTCACAGATAACAGGAGTCTTGATGATAGCGATCACTGTTGTTAAGATTATTCTGCTATCTAAAAATCTTTCCATCTGGGATAATTGGGAACTGGATAGCAGATGTTTGCAGTCCAGATCACCCCAGTTGTTTCTGGCACTCTCTTTGGCCAAAAATTCTTCTCATCTCCGGCTATTTCATCTCTGTGTTTCACATTCTGTCTAAACCCACCTTATATTTTGGGTTATCTTATTTTACCCTTCTCTATAAAATTATGCATGATATTATTATGTAGATATTGTGGTCGATATTATTTTGGGATCCTTCCCTTGGACATAGAAGTCTTGATTTAACTCAGATGTTTCATACTAAATTTCCAACAAAAATTCCTTTATAAAATCCGGACCTGAGCAAGGGATAAATTCGACAGTTATGACTAATTCACATCCGACTGGGGGTTGATTTTGGGGAGTTAGAAGCAGAGTCAGCGATTAGGTCTCACCTAGACTGAAAGGGTCTGTGTTCTTATTGAGAGTCTAGTACCTGATAGGGAATGATTTTCAGATTTATTATTCTCCAAAATTGCTGTTTGTTGGAAATCTTGTATTAAATATTGCACTGGGTCAAACTCCACTTGGATTTCGATGAGGTGTGACAGATAATACTAGAGGAACAACATTCGGGCCTTGGTTATTTTCTAAGGTAGGGTTGAGTATTCTTTCAACTGCTATCCTCCTCTGCCAAAGCCTATTTTTGAGTCCTGAGTGAGTGCATCCGGAACAAACTAATTTATTAGTTCGTTCCATTAGTTTGTATCTCATAACCACCCGACGAGAAGTGAACACTGCGAGCGGTTCACCGAGAATAGGGAATTCTTGATCCACATCCGGTCATTCCGACTGGGGGCTTTCTTTTACTACCAGGGTCAAACTTTCAGAAACCTCCGAGTGATAGGACTTTAAATGCTTTCTTTACTGCTTTCTTTTAACTGCTTCCTTTAGAGGTCACTCGGTTGTATTGAGAGTTGTGTAACTGCTACTAGGACTGAGAGTTAAGGGATAGTTCAGGGCTTAACTAGAATCTTTGGGCGTGACATGGGGGAATGATAACAGTACTTGGCACCTCAATAAATGATTTGTCAGGTGTTGCTTGTCCACCACGGATAATTAACATACCTTAGCAATGCATTGCAAGGGTGGTTATGCGTCTGTGGTATCTTAGAATTTATTCTCTTAAGAGCATGTAAACTCTTACTGTAAGTACCTGTCTGTTAAAGAGAACATGGTACAGAGAGCATGAGAATTAGCTAACTGAACGGATTATCCCAAACTAAGATCTGTGTAACAAAATGGAAGTTTAATTGTGTTTCATCTGAATATTGTCCAATCTTTATTATTTTCTTCCTGTCCCTTCTGTCTCATTTTAAATCTGCTTTCTTAGAATAATCTTAATCGCTTTCTTAGAATAATTCTATTGCTTTCTTAGATTAAATTTAATTCGCTTTCTAGAATAATTTTATCTGCTTTATTTTAATTGCTTTCATAACTCAGTTTAAATTCTGTCAAGTAGTTGTTAGTCAAATCACACACTTGAGTCGAGTAACCGAGTGGAAAATCTTAGTAAATGACGTGGGACCTGCTTCTATCGCACATCCTCCAGTGAACGATCCGGTCTTACTATAAATTACTGCAATTTTTGACACCGTGCGCTTTCGGGAGCACAGTTTCTTAACTACGAGCAATAAAAACATGACTACATATAAATATATCCTTAATCACAACACCGCCATCATAAATTGGTTTCATTAAATAAAACCTAAACCAGGATCACGACTTTTCATAAAATACTCATGAAGTGGGAATTAGTCAAAAGTTTCATGGCAGGAAATCTTATGGCAAGGCTTGATGAGAAGTATCATGGCATATTTGCCGGGGACCCTCAGTGTGACAGGCTGAAGATCAACTCATCCCGGTTATGCCATGAGATTTGTCAGCATTTCATGACAGAAAGGACCACATTGCCATTTGAAATTAAAGCCCCTCACATGAGTAATAAAGAGTAACAACCTTAATATATCCCTAAACCCTTTCCCGTGAATCATAACTCTTCTCATTTAATAAATTTAACCTGGTATAATTTTAGCAAAAGCTCGGAGTTAACGAAACTTGTCAAAAGTTTCAGTACTCCCTGATCTGCCAAGTAAGGGGGAGATACAGTGGAAAGGATTGCAAGGGTGCTGATTATTTTTGCTGGTTATTCTGTAATTCTGATGATGTTGGAACAACAATCTGGTTTTCGGTTTTTTTTTTTTTTCTGTCTTTTGCTGATGGATTCTGGTTTTCTGGTCTGTAATTGATTTCTGGCTTATTGATGGATATTATCTTGGATATTCTCTGGATATTGAGATTATCTCTTATGGATGGATGCTTTTGATTATGCCTACTCTACATCTGCTTCTATACTTATTGGCATGTATGTATGTTGAGTGTTTGATGCTCTCTGATATGATATTGTCTTTCTGTGCTTCCTCCACTGTTTTGACTACTTGGCCCGATCATCTCCACAAAGGGGGAGATTGTTAGGGATATTTTATTGTGAAGATGTTCGTGATATCTACCGTTGTTGCAACATCTTGCCAACAACGCTTTATTTTCTTCACTGGAAAAAGCACAGAATAGTACAGTGACGTGGCATTTCCCCTAGCAGGCCTTAGAAGGGTTTAGATGGGCCTTAAAACCCATATAAATACCTACCTTCGTCCTTGAGGGATTGTGAGAGAGTCTAGCCGCAATCACAGCTCATTTTACAGAGCATTAACAGATTCCTAAGCTGTGATTATGGCGGATTGAGAGCTGAAGAAGAAACCCCTGGTCTTCGTTGTTTGCAGAAGGCACCAACAACTGTTCTGCTACTGGTATATCTTTAGTTGCTGTGTCTTCCATTATTCATGGGGGTAATTGGGATTGTGTTTATGCATTTCTGGGTTTATTGTTTGTAAACACAATCTATGTGTATTGTAGGTGTTTTTAGCACCATTGAGCTTAATTTGTTGATTAGCTAGATTCCACAAACACCACCTTAATACCTGCCGGTGAATTTTGTGCATTTGGGTAGATAGTTGATGCTCCCTTGTGTTCTTCTAGTCTATTTGGGTAGATAGGAGAGTTCATTGGAATGTAAGGGTATGTAAGGTGTGGTTGACTCTTGTTCGATCAGTTTGGTGGAGATTTAGTGAATCCTGGCTTGGAGCCCCCAGATGTAGATCGGTGGATCGAACTGGGTGATCAAACTCTTGTGTTCTTGTTTATGATTTCCGCACTCTGTTTCTGTGTTTGCCTTTGGTTGTGGTTTGCAGGTTGTTGAGACATCACTGAAACAACGCTTTCAGGGTTTTATATATTAGATTGGGCCTGTCAGTGTATGTTTTTATTTTCAAAGATGGAGTTTCGAACCAATGCGTTGAACCTTAGTTCGGCGTTTGAGTGCCATTTGTTTGGCGAAAGGTGGCCGAAAAAACTGGGGGTGTTCAGCTAGTTGTGGCGAACACGAAGAGTACTGTTTCAACCGATATCGACTGAAGAATATGTACTATTTGTTCGACCAACATGATCAAAGAAATATCTTGTTATTTTTTTGGTGAACAATGCCCGCAGACTGCTAAAAAAAAGAAGAAAAAAAACAAAACAAAGCGATAGGAAAAGAAAAAATTGAACCGCGACTACACAGGCCGCAAAACACCACCACCAACACTATCGTCATGAACCAACTGGAGCACCCTATCCGGATGGAACGCCCATGTGGTGAAGAAATGATCCTCACTACAAGCCCACTTTGCCAGAGCATCCGCCACTCTATTTCCTTCCCTATAGACATGGCGAACATTGCACTCCTCAAATCTCGACCGATCCTCTCTGATACACTTGATTAGCGGCCATAACTTATGAGCATGAGACCCCAATTTCTCTAACAAGTTGGACGCCTCCTTCGAGTCCGTAAAAAGCGAGACACGCCTTTCCCCCATAGAGTCCGCAAGGCGCAGCCCCTGCAGTATGGCGAATAGCTCCACTTCCAAGATCATTCTCCGCCCCAGCTGACCACCAACCGCCCGCTTCCACTCTCCCCCCGTTGACCTGCAGACAGCGGCATAACCGCTCCTCCCATGCTCGGCATTCAAGCTCCCATCAGTGTGAACGACCACGCCTTCGGTCACGCCCTCCATCCACCTCACAACCACGGCATGCCCCTGCCCTTTGCTCCCCTCAGTCGCAACTCGTTCCAATACTGCGCTAAGGGACATGATCTTCCGGATAAGAGCATTGTCCGAAGAAGCCACCCCGCGGAACACCCTCTTATTGCGCTCCCTCCAAACTATCCAAACGGCCGCGACAAAGAGGTGCGTCCGAATATTTACCATATATTGCAACCAATGACGTGAGTCCGAGATGTCAATGACTGGAACATTACTCGCCTCATGCACACCCAACCTTCTCCAAATCCTTTCCACCCAACTACACCCGAACAAAAGGTGAATCCAATCCTCTATCTCCACCCCACAGATCAAGCATAACAGAGAGTTAACCACCCCCCGATGATGTCTAACCTGGTTTGTCGCCAGAGACCCATGAGCAATGAGCCAAAGAACGAGGCCAATTTTCTCCGGGATCACATTGCTTCACATCCACTCCCATCCCTTATCCTCGGCCCCTTTCTCTCGCACCAAGTGATAGCCAGACTTGACGCTATACTGACCCGAAGCCTCCAATCTCCAATGAAGCGTGTCTGGAGTATCATCCATGAGCAAAGGACAACTTGATCCCGCGATGTCTTCCTTAATCTCTGTCGGCATCCAAGTATACAATTTGTCCAAGGACCATCTACCGCCTTCTACCACATCCTTCACCTTAAGACCAACATCGTTGTAGTGCACGAAAGGCATTAAAGGTCCAAGACATCGGCCTTTCCACCATGGGGAGTACCATAACGAGCTATCTCCCCTCCCTATCCTGGCGCCAAACCCCTCCCTGAACAATTCCACCAACTTCACCATCATGTGCCACGTCCGAGTGGCCGTCGTACGAGGCCGCGGGAAGCCGGCTTCACCTCCGGCATATCAAGCCCTTAGCCAACGCACCCACAACTTGTCCGAGTTCATCATGTAATCCCCCAACACCTTCCCCAACAGAGCCTTATTCATCTCACTTGCTTTCCTTAATCCCAAGCCCCCCTCCTTCTTCGGGCAAGCCACTTTATTCCATGCTACCAACTGCAACCCCTTGCCGGTTGTACCCTTCCAAATCCATCGACTCACTTTCTGATCAATCCTGTTACAAATGGACGTCGGGAAAATATGCACTTGCATGGCATAAGTCGGAAGAGCCGCCAAGACGGACCGTGCAAGAGTGACTCTAGCCGCCCTGTTCAATAACGAAGCTGCCCAACCAGCCATCTTCATATCCAAACGAGACAGTAGATCGTCAAAATAGGAGGCCTTCAACCTACCTCGCACCACTGGAAACCCTAGATATTTGCCTATAGACGAAGCAATAGTAATACCCAAATGATGCTCCAACCAAGATCTTTCCTCGGCAGTAGCTCCAGTGGCCACCACCGCGACTGACTTAGCCTCGTTCATATGAAGGCCGGAGGCGGCCCCAAACCGTCTCAACACCTCTCTCATGCAAACCACACTTCCCTCAACCAACTCCGTGCATAGAATGAGGCCGTCCGCAAATATAACGTGCGGAATCTCCACCCCCGCCTGGCCACTTCCGATTGGCCTCCACCTACCCGCTCCGACTTCATTAGACATAAGCCTCGACAGCTTTTCCATAACTATAACAAAGAGATAAGGCGACAAGGGGTCGCCCTGCCTCAAACCTCGCCCAGACTGAATCCTATCCAATGGTGAACCATTCCAAAGAAGAGAGAACGATGATGTCCGTACACACACCATGATAAGTTCTCTTAAACTGCTATGAATCCTCATCTCAACAAGACATACCTCCAAGAAATCCCAGCTGACCGAATCATATGCCTTGGCTAGATCGATTTTGAGAATAGCACCTCTCCTAGCCACACATCGCCTGTCCAGCCCGTACATCAAATCCTGTACTAGCAGACCATTGTCTCTAGTCCCCCGACCCGGCAAGAAAGCTGACTGATACGGCCCTATGTAATCGCACAAGAGAGGACGCAACCTGTTCGCAATGACCTTGGTAATAAACTTGAAAGATACATTGCAAAGAGTTAGCGGCCTAAATTGTGCAATCGTTTGCGGAATATCCACCTTCGGCAGCAATACCATAAATGCATGAGTGATGTCGGGCGGTAGCGACCTCGTCCTAAACGCATCACCTATCATCCGGACCACATGCCCACCGATCATACCCCAGTAGTGTCTATAAAACTCTGCCGGGAAACCATCCGGCCCCGGGGCCGCAAACGGTCTCATCTGTTTCATCACCAGTTCCACCTCCTCTTTCCTCACGGGCTGTGCAAGCGGTTGGAGCCATACCGCCTCAACCTGATTCAAGCTAGGCAGACCCACCCCCTCCTCAATAGACCGAGCATTAAACATATTCGCATAATACTCGAGTGCATGATTCTGCAATAGTCCCTGATCCGATTGCCAGCCATCTTCTCCAATTTGCAAGCCGTAGATCCGATTTCACTTCCTATGCATCTTAGTACGGGCATGAAAGTAGGCCGTATTCTGATCCCCCATTTTAACCCATTGATCTCTGGCTTTCAGAAACCATAAATGCTCCTCCTGAATGAGAACTTCCTCCAGTTCGGCCTTCAGGTCCTTCTCCAGTATCAACAGCCATGCCGAATCCCAAACTTCCAATTTCCTTTCAATACCCCTGATGCGCCTTTCCAAGCTCTTTTTCCGATCCAGAATATGACTAAACACTTGCTCGTTAAACACAGTAGAATTTGTACTCACGTCAGACAAGAGTTCCGAAATCGAGCTCGCGTGCCCACGCTCACAACAATCTTTAATGACATCAGTATATGCTCCATGTCGTGCCCAGGCCGCCTCCCATCTAAAAGGCTGTGGCCGCCTAATATCCAGAGGATTGCTACACAAGAGCAAGAGCGGGCAATGATCTGAGCCTAGACGAGGCAGATGTTGGATTCGAGCTTCGCCAAACATCTCTTGCCAAGCCAAGTTTGCAACGCCACTGTCCAGCCTTTTCTGTATGCAACTATCTTCCCCAACTCACCTAAACCATGTGAATCTGGTGCCCATAGACAGAATACTAGCCAGTTGCATGCGTTCAAGGTTTCCCGAATCTCCTCGGCCCTTTCCGGAAGGAATCCACCTCCACTCACCTCCTCTTGCGACACAATCTCATTCCAATCTCCCATAACCAGCCAGGCTCCTTGGATTGCTCCCGCAAGGTACCGAAGGTTCACACAGTCCGTCCGTCTCCTATGATAATTAGGATAGCCATAGATAAACGTGATCGTCCATACAAGCCCCCTAGACCGAATCTCCAAGCTGATCATCCGACTTCTGCTATCAACCACCGAGCATGTGTAGGTGCAATTACGGGACTTGAAAACCCATAAACCACCTGCCCTCCCAACCGTATCTTGAATCACCAACGGCTCATACCCCACTCGCCAAAATAACATGCGTACCCTCTCAAACGTGCCATGCGACTCCATAATGCATAGTATATCAGGCCTATGAGATCGTAGACAGTTTACCAACCATCTCTGAGATTCCACTCCCATCAACCCTTGCACATTCCAAGATATAACCTTCAGATCCTTAAAATCCATATAAAACTTCTAGGGTTTTCTAGCGACCCATCGGTCTACTGTACCTCATCCAACGCATCGGCCCAACAATCACCCCGAGAATCCGTCTCGCTCTTGCTATCCAACGCAGCCGAGGTATCAATTTCTCCCCAACCAATAGCTAGCAAGTGGCTTGCTTTCCCAATCTCTCCAACGTCCTTATCGACCTCCTCCGGATCAACCCTAGTTCGCTTAGCCCCCTTTGCTGGCGCCAGAATGCTCAGAAAGCCATGCCCTTTAACAGGACCAGCGTTCGTCCCCCCTCCAACAGGAACCTTATGCACAGCCTCCTCCCCCGAACCATTAGCATGTGAAACTGTGGTGCGATCACGCAGACTGACTTGCTTTCGTGGCTGCGGTTCCGAGTTTCTTTCCTTGGCCATGACCGGCTGCTGATCCGCCTTCGTGGCCTGACCCTTTGCCATGGGCACCTGCTGATCCCCTTTCTTATCCTGACCCTTAGGCATCGATCGACGCTTCCTCCGATCCACCGTTATCCAATCACCATACATCTCGCCATCACCGAAAACACCCTTCTCCGGCTCCACCTTATCCCTCCTTTCTTCCCAATCCTTGCGCACATCCCCTTGCACAGACTCCTCCGTCCCCACCTTCGCCTTGCCCTTCCTAGCCCTTTCCGCCGCATCCCTCTCATCCTGATCCTCCTTAGTCGGCTGCTCCTTCCCAACCTCGGCCTTACAATCCCTACTAAAATGGCCATAGCGGCCACATGACTTGCAAATCAAGTGTAAACCTTCGTAAGCCACGCGAATCCAACGTCCATTAACCAAGAATTTTCCAAGAATAGGTTTTTGGAGATCTAGTTCCACGCAAACTTTAGCGAAACGTCCTCGCTCATGCTCAGACGTACACTTATCAAACTTAACCATGTCCCCAATCTCCGATGCGAAAGCATGCAAAAAGTCCTCTTTGAAGTGTTGAACAGTTAGGTCCATCATCCGCGCCCACACCATCGTCTTTTGCACCTCTTCCTTATACGGATCAAACTCTCTATGCCACTTCATAATTGCCAGGTAATGATCAAATAGCATCCAAGGACCGCCATTAATAACTCGTTCCCTTGCGTCCTCAGCATTAAACTTCACGACATAGTAGCTGTTGCCCACGTCGATCAAGTCGAACGCACCTACGCACTTCCACAAGTTGCCCAGCCGATCCTTAAGAACGCGGTAATTCACCCGCAACCCCATCGTCTTAACCACTAGTGCGTCCTGCCATTCCCTGCAAGCCTCCTCCTCAAGCGCCTCTGAAATGACGAAACTAAGAATCCTCTTATCGCCCCCTACATAAGTTTTCTGAATCAAATTCTCCGCCAACAAGTCTCGCCTCATCCGCACATCATCAGGTTCCTTCCTATTGTTATTCAGAGCGTCTTTGAATGAAGAAAAATCAGATCTTACTGTTGCGTCGTCGGCATGCGCCGTGGCGCCCTTGTCTCGCCCAGGGGAAACCCTAGCCATTCTGATTGAATTCTGTTATTAATTTATTGTTTATTTTGGTAAGTGTATATATAGTAAATAAGTAAGTGCGTGATCAATGAATTATATTTTTTTCTCTCGTTTCGGCTCTTCCAAAAAAATGAATTATATTTTATTTTTTCACTAAGAATATTTTAAGTATATTAAATTTATTCGGGGTGCATTTGGAAAAACTTGGATAGAATTTTCAATATTTATTATTATTAATAGTTTAATACCTTGTTGTTTTGACATATTAATGTATTTGGGCTTGTATTGGATAAGTTTCTTGTTCTGCCCAAAAGATTTGGGCCCATAACAAAAATTACATACAAGAACAAGAAATGTGCCATTATTTTGGTACTAAATCTATCAAAAATAGCATTTTTTTAATAAATTCATAAAATAATTAATTTTATTTTTCATACTGTATTCATAAAATATACTCCCTCCGTCCCGCTAATAACGTCTCATTTGGACTTTTTACACTGGTCATGGTGTATGTGTGGCCTAAATTATTATTATAATTACATAAGAAAAAAATATTGTCAAGTGAGATCTTGTTGGATTCGTCTTTTCGAATAGTTTTAAATATGTAAATATTTTAAAATATTAAATAGTAATAATAAATAAATGAAAGGGACTGCGTGTCCAAAAGTTTTGGGACAGATGGAGTATAATATTTTTTGTTAGATAAATTTAAATAATATGGGTAAAAGAGAATATAAAATGAAATGATCATATTACCACGTGATGAAAATTAATACTAGTAAATTACTAATTATTGAATTTATCTATTTTAAAAATTTATAATTTAATTATTTAAATATAGACTTGTTCTTCGCCAAAAAATATAGACTTGTTTTTTTGACGACGTTCAAAACTTAATTGAAAACAAAAAAAGAAAAAAGAAAGCTCCTTCAATTATCCAAATCTACCAAACATAGTTGGATTGAGTGGTATGAAGCTCGACAGTTTAAACAAATGTCTCGAATTCAAATCTTTATATATACAAAATTCTGCTTTGGATGCATAAGAATTGTTAGGAAAAAGGCCTAAAAACGGCCCAATAGCCTCTGAAATGTGTTCCAAGAATATATCTCACGGACCGCATCCCTTGCACATCTATAAATAAGACTCCTTGTATTTGTAAACGACACTCAACAGTCAATCAAATCCAATTTACTTTCTTTATTTTACTTTTTTTTATTGCTTTCTTTACCGTTTTTCTAGATATGTAGAAGCCCTTAATCCGTTTAAAGCAAACAAAGCCCTTTACTCAATCAAGGCAAAATAATTCCTTGACCCGCTTAAGGCAAATTAAAGTCCTTTAAATTGATTGAAGGCATAGGATACTCCTTATCCCGCTTTCCATTTTAAAAACACTATCTAGATGATTAAGAGATAAACATGTTTGAAAATAGTATATATAAAAAAAAACAATAATTCAAATCTCAAAGCAACACTGTGCTAATATTTGTTTAGATTGTATCCCCCCTCCCATGAGAATTCTCGCAAGGTATCAAGGGGTTAGGTATTTTTCTGCTCCAAGAACGCCAAGAAAGCCCCAAACCATGTTCCACCAACCGGCCACTGGAGTGGCCGGCAACCGCCCACCAGACATACCACAGGGTCCTTCAGCAATCGAAGCAGACTCGGAAGAATAACATGGATCTCCAGGCAACTCTACGACCGTTGAGCAGAGACCTCTATACAGCAATGTGGCTCGCACAGGTACCGGATCTAAACATATCCAACTGGACTCAGACGACAATGATGCATTCGCTGACATTGAGGATTTCAAGATTGAAGAAGAAGATGGCATGTGCAGTATTACTTTCTCACAAAGTTTTAGAGAAACTATGATTAGGCCTTGGAGGAATGTGATTATCTTGAAAGTCATGGGGAGATCTATGGCTTACAGAACACTAAAATCAAGATTGAAGAAATTGAGGCCAGAAGCTCAAGATGTTCCCTTGATTGACCTCGATAATTGTTATTATATTCTCAAATTCGCTAATGAGACCGATGCTGCAAATGTCCTTTGTGGTGGGGGGGGGGGGGGGGCATGGAATATTCTAGGTAACTATCTGCTCATTCAAAAATGGAACCCTAATTTCGACCCTTCAAAGAACAGAATCAACAAATTGGTCGCCTGGGTGAGGGTTCATAACCTGCCTATTGAAATGTATAACCGAAGGGCCCTCAGAATAATCGGAAACGGCATTGGCAAAGTGGTGAGCATAGATTGTAATACTGATGATGCATCCCGGGGGAGGTATGCGAGATTAGCAGTTGAAATAGACGTCACTAAACCATTGCGTACGGGGGTTAAAGTTGATGGTATTATACATAAATTCGAGTTCGAAAATCTAAACCCTATTTGCTTTAACTGTGGCTTATTTGGGCACCTTCAAGGAAATTGTAATGCACGCACTCCATTGGAGGGCATCAGGAAACCAGATACTAAAGACAAGGGCTCGGAGCCAGTACCATGGGGGAATACAAAGGTTTACGGGGAGCCAGAACCACAGGGGAATACAAAGGGTTACGGGCCGTGAATTATGGCCCAAACAAGACGACAACGACCGCAAATTAATATAAGACAGCCCCAGACGATCAACCAAAAAAGGAACCGCTACATCACTTTGGTAGACCTTGATGAGCAACCAGAGGTCCAAGCAAAAACAACCCACAGCTCAGCCGATGCCAAGGGAACAGACACCTCCTCAGCGTTTGAATAAGGATCATAGACAGGAGACTCCCAATAGAACTGAACGTGTTATCGTCTCCCCACCAGTTAACCTGGGATCAAGAGACAGATCCCCTAATTCTTTCAAATGGTCTCCGGCCACAGATTCAATCGTTTATTGTCTTTAGATGACGATATTGAAGAAGCTTTCCTTTCACGGCTCTGACCCCAAAGGACTGTAACAAGAGAAAGAAGCAGGAGTCTTCGGCCCCCTTTTCGCACAAGCCCACGGCTGGATAACGAGTCCACCAAATGGATCACCCAGCCCTCGGGGCCAAACTGAAATACATTCAAACTTCTCTTTCCGGTGGCCACCATACCGTTGTAGTGGAGAATCCTTCAATCTTCGCCAACAAGAGAGCTAGAGGCCCAAAACCCAACCGGAGCAGTCGACCACCAAACACAGATGACTCTCAAGGCGAGCAAACAGAAACTTCAAGACGGACTCGGGCAGCTAGCTTACCGGCCCAACCAAATTCCTACTGAGATTGCAGATAATTTCCAAGAAGCAGACTGGCGTGTCCCAATCGTGCAGCTGTTTGGAATTTGCTTAATCAAAGTTGATCAATTCCCATATTGTAATCTTCACTTTGTTAGGCCCCTGATCTTTTTCGATGCATTAGATTCTGACCTTGTTAGTCTGTACCATACTTTGCTTTCCCTTAATGGCTTTGGCCCTCCTTATCCCGAAAAATATTTGTTTAGATTGTGTTGGATTCGGATTCAATTGAGTCCGCTCAACCCTACCCGCCCGGATGAAGATTAATAAGTACCCGACCCGCCGATTAATTACGGTCAGCAACACCCGGACTCGGGGCTCCCACACCCCGAACCATATAATCTCGCCAGAAGCTGCGAAATTGCACATTCTCGTCGCTGACCGCTGCCGCTCGCCCGCCTTCCGCTTTGCCCGCGGAGTGTTTGAGGTATGGCCGTATGGCAGTCTTAGTTAATTCTCTGTGGCTGTTGTTTCTTAGGTTATTGCTTACACTAATTGTGAAAACAAGGCATGGAGTATGAGCTTCACCTGTTTCTTTTACAAAGAGTGATTAATTGTAAAGTTTCGTACTTTGCAATTTTTTTTTTTGTTTTTTTTTTTTGTTTTCCCTCTTGGATTTTTCGTACAAGTTTCTTATCTGTTACCATTGCCGGATTTCGAGTGATTGTTAAGAAGGTGGTCGCCCATTTGAATACCTAATTTTGAATATACGGTTTGTTTATGCAGTTATTGGAGTATTTCATCATGTCCTGGTGCACTATTGAGTCGGATCCAGGTATGTTTTTGGCTAGTTTTTCGTTATCTTAGAATTTCTGTTATGTTGTTGCTTGATTTGAGCATGAATGGAAAGTGTGCTTTGTTTTAAAAAGGTTACATTGTTTAGACTATAGAGAAGGTTGGAGGGTTTAGATATAGGACATGGTTTCTTTTTACAAGCATGGAGTCTCCAAAGTTGGATTTTATATATTGTCTTTGAGATTACATGCATGATTTTTCGAAGCTTGGATACCATGGCATGATAGGAGTTTCTAATATTCTTTTTTTAGCTGTGTGGCGGTGGCATTGCCCAGTGGTTTTAGCCTTCTCATGTTGTGGATGAGAGTGTTTTATGTTGGATTGTTTACTTGTAATCCAACTTCTGAATCTTTGCAATTCGACATTGGGCCACAATTGTGGCAACGGCTCCTCCAAACACACATCAGCAATTAATGTCAATTATTAGAATATGAATTTTGTTTGACCTCCAAGCCCATACAAGATTTTAAATTAGACGAATTAAGCATTTGTGTTGTCTAATTTCTGAGGTTAATTGAGAAATTGAAACGGTTTTCCTTAATGTTCCTATTCAACTGGAACATGTACATCAGTTTTCCAGCTTGGTTTCTATATTTAAGGTTGCCTCAAGCCCACCATTTTTGGTTCACCTACTATACTATGATTGGATTGTGTCTCATATATATGTTAGGATGGTCAACAATCATTGAGTTGAGTCAATATGCATGCATAATTGCTTTGAAGATATTCAAATTGGCAATGCTAAATTCTACATTCTTGCAATGCAGGTGTTTTCACTGAACTTATACAGCAAATGCAAGTTAAAGGTGTCCAGGTATTGTTTTGCTCATATATACCTTTTTTGCTTGGCATATTTGAATCGAGTTTCATGGGCTACTTTCATGGATGTCTCTTTTCACTGGGGTGCAAAATAAGCAGATTTAAATTTCTCTTCTTTTTCCCCATTTTCTCCAACTTGAGCTTCTCAAATTTTGGAACTCAGGCTGGGTTGGTGATTAGTGCTTCTTGGGGATATGAATTAGTTGTGTTAATGGTTAAATTGCAATCAAGGTTTAGTTACCCTGTTTATATTTCTGGTATGTCATTACATTCTTCCCTACTTTTCAAGCAAGAATTTCGAGGAAATTGGCCTGAAATCTTATTGATATATGGTTTTTATAATTTTGGCTTGTTATAGACAATCTACTGAAATTGCCCAAGGATTAAGTGGATTAGTCTGAAATTTTGTAATGAAATCTGTTGACAATTATGTTTCCTTACCTCCATCTTATGCTGTTATCTAAGAAATTTTGATGTTATATAAAATTGACTTTATAAGAAGCTAAGAAATTTTGATGTTATATAAAATTGACTCTATAAAAATGATGATTGAAATGATGTTCTTGTGTAATTATCAGCATGTCCAGAATTTTATCCTTTTTATTTCTAAATTGCCATTCTTGAGAATATAAGATTGTGGCTCTTGTTTAGTATTTATAGCACAGTTAACATATCCTATTATTAAAATGCAATAAATTAGAGATGGGTATTCCTGTAAATGGAATTTACAGTGCTGAGCAGCTGAGATGTATGCCATTTTTGTTAAACCTTTTTCCCTGTAAAGCCAAGCTCATGTACCTTCTCTTTATCACATAGAAAGGATTTGTGCTTCCTTAATCCAGTATTTCCTTTGCTATCATATAAATGATCTGGGAATTTCATTTACTTTTCTGACTCAATGAAGTATGCTCTTCACTGGAAGCTTTTTCTTCAGCTTACATGGATGCAATATTGTGATGTGTATTGCTATATATTCACATGGATTTTTAAATACATTGAACTAGGTTCAAATGGGTGTCATACTTAAAAGAAATTATTATAGCTGGAGAGAAATGAGGCAAAAGAAAGATGATCAATTTTTCGAGATGCACAAAATTCTGACATCTATGTATCATTAGCGGTTTGTTCTTAGAAATTTTACAAATTTGTGAAAAGAAGAGGATTAAAGGAGCATGACTGACAAGCAGAGATGACAATGCTGGAAAATAATTATCGTGTTTCCTTCTGCACAGGGAGTGCGAACACCGTATTTATTATTTATCACTTGTTGGAAAATTTGAACATGAATCTTATTTCAGCACTTCATTATCTAAACTGCTACATCATGATATCTAAAGTTGCTGGTCATTATTTAGTCATCTTTTGGTCCCATGCGTACGAAGTGAAAATCTTTTCCTGTGGGGTGGATAATGTTATTTTTGTCATCATTCAGTTTAATTTTTTAACTTTGATATCTTCATATCTATACTACTAGGATGGACTTAAGGATATCCTTCATCAGGCCTGTGGATGCCTCTCCATATTACTGGTTTAACTGTGTGTTAACTTAGGTAGTTTGAAGATTGCTTAGTGAAAATCACATTGGTTTAAATGTGCATGTTTACTGCCATTGTTGCTCGAGGTTATGAGAAATTTGGATTATTGTATAATTTTTCCTTTTATTCACCCTGCTAGACTTTGCATTTGTTTTTATGGTGAGTTGAGATAAAGGTGCAGAATTTTTCTTGTGACTGTCTGGAAAAGGTTGGGGCTCATTTGTCTGGTCCTTTAAAGTAGAGTTGGTGCATGGATGTGATTCATATACTGACTACCTAAATTTTTCAACTGGCTTTTAGCAAATCTGACTCGTATTAATTTTGTTGTATTACATCAGGTTGAGGAGTTGTACTCACTGGATCTTGATGTTCTTGATAATTTAAGGTAAACTGCTCTCCCTGACCACAATACACTGCCTTTGCTAAGTTCAGCTCAATTTCGTGGTTCTAGGCGTGATATATTCTATTTGTCTTCTCTAATTTGCAGGCCAGTTTATGGACTAATATTCCTCTTTAAATGGCGCCCTGGTGAAAAGGATGACCGTGTTGTGATAAAGGATCCAAATCCAAACTTGTTTTTTGCTAGCCAGGTAAATATCCTTATCCAAAAATCTGTGTTACCAACAGAGGCTTTGAACTGCTGTAACATTGTTATTCTTGTCTCTTGTAGGTGATTAATAATGCTTGTGCAACCCAAGCTATCCTGTCGATTTTGATGAACAGTCCAGAGATAGATATTGGGCAAGAGTTGTCAGCACTGAAAGATTTCACAAAAAACTTCCCGCCCGAGCTTAAAGGCCTGGCTATAAATAACAGTGAAGCAATCCGCACGGCACACAACAGTTTTGCAAGGCCGGAGCCCTTTGTGCCTGAAGAGCAGAAAGTCGCTACAAAGGATGACGATGTCTATCATTTCATAAGTTATTTACCTGTTGATGGCATCCTTTATGAGCTCGATGGGCTTAAGGAGGGACCCATAAGCCTAGGGCCATGCCCAGGTGGACAAAACGATGCAGAATGGCTACGTCTGGTTCAACCCGTGATCCAAGAGCGCATTGAGAGATACTCCCAAAATGAGATAAGGTTCAACCTGATGGCCGTAATCAAGAACAGGAAAGAGATCTACACTGCTGAGCTTAAGGAACTCCAGAGGAAGCGCGAGCGAATCCTTCAGCAGCTTGCTGCGATGCAGTCGGAGAGAATGGTGGATGGAAGCAATGTGGAAGCGCTGAACATAACTTTATCAGAAACAAATGCCGGGATTGAGGGTGCCACCGAGAAGATTCTGATGGAGGAGGAGAAATTCAAGAAATGGAGAACTGAAAACATTCGTCGTAAGCACAATTACATACCCTTTTTGTTCAACTTTTTGAAGATCCTTGCGGAGAAGAAGCAACTAAGACCTCTCATTGAAAAGGCCAAGCAGAAAGCCACAAAATCGTAGGTGAGGTCAGTGTTCTCAAATTTGAAATACTGTGGTTAACTCAAGCGCTTGAAGGCACGTATGGATGATTTTTGCTACCTTGGACCTCTTGGTATTTCTTTTTATTTGGATATATGTATCTAATTTTAAGGATTTACAGATTTTCTTCAACTGCCTTTTGCGTGTCATTCTTATAATTTCTGCTTAATCAATATGTTGCCTCTTTGTTAAGAAAATTGCGACGAGTTAATTTTATACTATATACAAACAGGCACATACATACCACGTAATACGTATAAATGTATACATATATTCACCTGTATCATAAGCATGGTTTGGATTGACTGATTGGTCTGATCAAAATGTAAAATTTTCATTTATGATTTGTTCAAGTTGCTAAAACATCATACTGTAAGAAACTAACTCGAGAGTTATGTTTTGATTTATTATGAAAGGGGAGGGATAGTGGGCTGGACAGAGGCCGATCCAAAAAAATTTGACAGTGGTATTATGAAATATAAAGTAAGTTTAAAATATCAATTTCATCAATTTAAGTGGTATCCTATGCCACAATCCCTTACAATATAGATCTGCCTATGGGGTCGGGTGGTCATCGAACCACTAGGTCAAGTTCTCATTCTCATGTTTATGGAAGATCTTATTAATGTTTTCTATTTACTTATTCAGTGGATTGTCATGGATTTCATTAATGATGCAGTCTACTCCTTCCACTACACCTGAAGTGGTGCCGCCCAACATCATATTTTTGTGATGTGTGTGTGCTCTCAACGATCCATTTTGTCCAAAAACCATCACACACAAATACCATCACAAAAATAATGGTATATATCACGTAACTCGTAGGATCACAGAACATGTCTCTTTCCACTGCCTGCAGACAGTTGCATCCTAACCATAGTCGGATTTCATTATCATAACATTGTGGGGAATTATTTTTTTTTTTTAAGAAAAAATATATTACATGTATTGAACGTAATGCATACTAATTCTCCTTTGCCGACGCTTGCGCGTCACGTGTTACCAATTAGGTCATGTGTGATATGTATGAACTCTTTTGTAGTATATAACATGTATTGTGAATTGTGATGAATACATCCCGATATGCAATTGGGCAACATCCTTAAACACGAAATTACATAATTCATCAGAACTGTGAAGGGCAAATCTTAAATGGATCTCGTGCCAATTAGGTTATGTTGATCAAATTTGTTTCAGAGGTATTTCACTGTTGCTGCCTCCTCAAAAACAAAAAACCCTATTTTTCTTAGCTATAGAGGTGGCAATAGCAAAAATGATCAAATGAACTGTCTGGGACCAAACTCGTGAATTCAGGTACAACATTGTTTATTCTCGAACAAGGGTTTTGATACAACAGAAGATGAATGAAGTATTTCTGATAGTTGGTTGTCTGTGTTGCAATGCACAACAGAGTTGATTAAAACATTAATCTCGAAGTCAAGTGGTAACCCTTAATGATTGATAGAACACACACACACACACACATACACGTATATGTATGTATCTATTTGCTCCACAAGCAAACACAGGACAAGCACAAAAGTATCTTTAGAGTGCTTATTATATCACCAGGTCGATAGACATTCGACAGTTCTACCGAGGCCTAACACATCCATCCATATTATCTGCCTTCTCAGTACATGCCTCCCAACATTCAAATATTTACACAACATAAAAGTTACTCCTCTAGAATCTTGATACATTGTCGTCATTATCGTCGCCCTAGTACCCTCCCTGGATAAATGCATTCAGCCGGTCCAGCTCATCGCGATGCTCGCTCACGACTGCACGGACAACATCACCAATGGACACCATGCCTATCATCCCGTCCTCATTGATCACCGGGATGTGCCTGATTCGGTTATCTGCAGATCTCAAGTGCAAACAAAGGATCACATTTTTGGACAAGACAGCTGAACCTAATATCGGGCGTGTAAAGTGGAAACTATTACCAGTCATAAGTTGCATTGCCTTCAGCACTTTAGTGTCCGGTGTCACCGTAATAAGCTTGTTCTGCAACCAGTCCATCATGGAGGGTTATCAATAAAAAGACATCTTTTGAAAGGTGAAATGGAAAACCAAACAACATTTTTGCCCTCAAAAAAACCAAATGAACACATTTTAGCAGTTTAGTCAAGGATCTCGACAGGGTTAATGTATCAGTACCTCTTCAGTCATGATGTCACCAACCTTGGTAGACTTTGACGATCTCCCCTGTACGATGATCTTCCTGAGGTAATCTGGATAAACATTAACATACAACATAAGATGGCTCACGTAGTTCAAGTTCTTGAAAGAATCAAAATCCTCCGTAATAATTCTGCACAAGTAGTTAACAACGACCCCTTACACACATCCCGAAAATATTATCAATTGTGTCACAAAAATTCAGGGAGCTAAGTTGGAATTGGAAATAATGATATCACAATAAAAATTGAATGGGTGCACCAAACGAAACATAAAAAAATAAATAAATAAATTAGCTTGAAAAATTTCGACAATTTAAGTGGGTCCTGTATGCCCACCAGTCAATAAGGTATCCATTAGTTCAAAAATGGTCCCTCACACTTGGATGAAAATTTTTCATCAAGATACCAACAAATGATACAATAGTAAACGACCAAGTGATAAAATACCTCTTTCTGTTATAATTCCCGCGACTGACTTTTGCTCCCCGGGTCTAACCACAACCAAAGCTCCAACATTGTGCTGCGTCATCTGCATGAAAACCAAAAAAGTCGTGGTCGGACAAGTCAATGGAGAAGGCACAAACATCAATTGATGGCATATGAACAATGTACATGGAATTAAACAGACAAAAGGGAATTTTACTGAAAAGTATGTATGCATACCGACTTCACAGCTTCATAAACAGTGTCATCAGTGGTGCACCAGAGCCACGAGCCATCAGCACTTTTACCCTTGGATGCCAGAACATCAGAAATCGTGGTGCTTTCAAACCCGTGCTCTTCCATGCGTGTGGCTGGGGCTGATGATTCATGGCGGGTGAACATAAGAGATTGACTGGCTGAAGGCACCAAGCGCATGTGGCGCAGTACGGCATTCTTCACCACATTCCCATGAGAGAAAATTGATTGGATTCCTCTTTGCATCTTGGCTAAATTCAAACAATATAGACTGTTAAATTTCAAAGATTTTCAAATAATCGATTGGATTCTCAAAAATTTGCATCTTCGCTAATAATCAAGTTACTGAATCTTAATATTATTCAGTTTCATTTCTTGCGTTTTTTAATAAGAATTCAATTCGAATCGAATACCTTAATAAGAATTCAAACTTCAAACTTCAGATGCAGACCTTCTTTAGACATTTTTATTTATTTTAAATATACATCATAGATTAAGATTCAGTCACTTAATTATTAGACATTAGACTTCATATTCACGTCTCAGTTAGTCACTAGGCAATAAATAGCTAGAAATGTCTTCAAGACAATGTCCTGAAACATTCCACCAATTTCACTGTAAAAATATAATTCAATTTCTAACCCTCCATGCTAGCAAATGAAAAAAGAAAATTACACATGTTAATATGTAAGTTCTGCAAAAGTAAATACCTATCTACGACTTTCCAAGAGTCATTCATGATAAATCAATTGCACATCCAAAGACATAAATAAAACATACTCCAAAAGAAGAACATTTTGATATTGAATTTGACCATCACTCAAAAGGTTGAAAACAGAAGCAAACCAACAGGTAAGCTCACTTAATCAAAATTCAAAACCATTTCAACAATTGCAAGAATAACCAAAACTTTCCTTCACATCAAAACCAAAGTTACCCTTTCACGTGAAAAAACACAATACAATTAGTAGTACATCATAGAGAAAATTAAAACTTCGATTCAGACAACCTTAATTTTCATTGTTTTTTTCCCTTTGAGGGTTAGCGTTTAGAACACCTAAAAAGGGTCAAGTTGTCCAAATCTGAATCCCATGTGGACCAAGAAATTATGTAGCATCAGTTCCTAGAAATTCATACTGAAAGAGTCATCATTCAAGAAAACCAACTACAACCATAAGAAAGAAATCTAATCTGACTTTAACAAAAAATCAAACAAAACACAAACACAGATCGATAATGACAAAAAAAAAATCCCCAAATAAAAAAAGCCCTAATTTTCCACATATCCCACACACAGACAAATAAATCTCCAATTTTGTAGACGCTATAATCGCTTTCACACACCACGAAAAATCAAAGGCAACAAACATAAATCCCAACCCAAGATTTGTAGCATATTACCAGATCAGCGAGAACCTTCTGGAAGAATCAAGACAGGCCCTGGTAAGGAATTCTCCAAAGTTTACAAACCGAAGAAGAATAACTCCAAAGGAGAGTGGAAAAAAATATCGCGAACACTGTTTGCAGTGCACCCTGTTCAGTTCAACTTCTCTTGTGTTTTTCAACCCAATAAATAAATGAACGTAATAACTAAATAAAGAAATATGGAGACTGTGTCAGAATCAGACTCTCCTCCTCCGCTTGTCTAGACGACACGACAGCAGTGCCTACGCTATAGTGCCGAGGGAAGATCCTGGCCCTTCATCTGTGAGAAGGAACCGTTCAAAGGATTTTTGCATTTTCAATATCACATCATTGTAGTGTAATTTATTTCTATATTTTCTATAAATTCGATTCTTTTTCTTTTCTGAAGATGCTTATCCTGGAAAAAAGTTGGAAGGAAATTAAAGGCAATGTGGTTACTTAGCCCCTCGTTTCAACTCTTCAGTATCATTGTTAGTGTAATTACTTGAATGTGCCGTTTGGAAGCAAACAGATTCCCATTTGTCTATTTTTGAAAATTTATTCATACTATTTATTTGGGAACTTTGATTCTAATTTAGTAATTCAATCAATATCATCTTTTGTTTTCGCATAGCATCTTTTCTGCAGGTTTCCGTACTGGCATACAAATGGCATGTACCTACAGAATGATTGGTAAGCATTCATAAATGGTATTGCTAATAGTCATGTACAATATTCAGTTAAAAATAATAAATTATATTGTTTGGAGTGATGTCCGAGCATTAAAAAAATAATGTCTGTATGCCTTTGAAATGATGTTTATGATTACATATGTGATGTGATATTATCCATCATTTTTTCTTACGCACTCATCATTTATTATTTTAACACATTATTTTTTAGC
This sequence comes from Hygrophila difformis, assembly GCA_030278955.1. Taxonomy (NCBI): domain Eukaryota; kingdom Viridiplantae; phylum Streptophyta; class Magnoliopsida; order Lamiales; family Acanthaceae; genus Hygrophila; species Hygrophila difformis. The sequence goes on from JAOANR010000010.1 coordinate 46,531,443, forward strand.
CTCTTGCATCACCACAGCAGGTGACAGCAGGTGCTGTAGCCTGCACCCAAACCATTCCCTTTTGCAGCTATCAGTTTTATAAATTAATATAAAGAATGATATCTTTTTTTTTTATAGAATTAAATATTACCAAAGCTCCTTACAATGCAAATTAAAGGGAAAGAGTAAAAGGAAGAAAGTGAAAATTCACATGATATGTAGTACTACTACTTTACAATTTAGCCCACACATAAACCAAACACAGTTGACCTGAATAGTATGAGGCTCTGGCAAGTTAAGCAAATGTTTTGAGTTTGAGCCTTTGTGTATGCAGAATTCTGTTTTGGAATGAACAACCCTTCAATGCCCACCCGACCCTCGAGATATTAATCTTGGATCCAATGAAGCGGGGTGAATTGGGGTGGATAATGAGAATAATATATTATCTCTCTTTATAACTTCATTGATTGTTTTTTTTTTTTGGATATTTCAAAATAATTTATCATCATATTTGATAAAATAAAATTGGTGGAAAGGGTATAAAAGAGCAAGTGAAGAAAAAGTGATATTGTTAAAAAAAACTTGAAAAAAAAAATGAAGGGAGTTTAGCCGGAGATGGGGACCAAAAGTACTGATAATTAATGGGCTGTTGATAATACTAAGCTCTCTCTCCCTTGCAAGTTGCAACTTGGAACATATCCCTTAATATAAATTCCTACAAATATTCTCACTACAGGTGAGTATAATACGGTTCGGAACGTAAATCAAATCGGACCAAACTGTAATTTTACGATTTGATTTGATATACGGTTTAAAAAATTATAGTTTGATTTAGTGTTTTATAAACCATAAAATTGTGGGTGACCTAGCAAATACCGTAGTATTTCGAGTTACATCTATATAACTTCTTGTGTTCCTTTATAAATGCTACCACACGTTTCAAACCATTCAATATACAATTTTAATCATTAATAACTCAAATTACATACAAGTAACAATTATGAAAATTTGATATTCCGAATCTATACTATTAGACGAATCCCACAAGATTCCACTTGATTATATTTTATTTTATATAATTATATTAAGAAGTCAAATCAAATTTATTTAATGAAAAGTGACAAAACCCCAAACATACACTTAATTAAAAATGAATGGAGGTAGTATATTAAAGTCGAGTACTATTCTCCAAGAAAAAATTTCTCACCTAAAAATTTTTATTTATTAATTTATTGCTGCATTAATTAGTTTCTTTAATTAATTGTAGCGTAAACCCTCTACATTATTTATTCTTTATATCGGCTATGTTTGAGAAATAATTAGAGTATAGAATTTAAAATTAATAGTGAAAATAGTTTTAAATTAAGATAGTTTAATTTGAGCAATGATGTTTGGTGTTATAGTTTAAAATTAGAGTTTAAATGTTGGAGTTTGAAAAACTAAAAGTTAGGAAGGGGGCCTTCGGGTTTAGAGTTTAAAAGTTTAGTGGTTGTTGAAAAACAAAGTACAACAAATATTAAAGTAATGTGATGAAATCTTGACTGTTGTAGATTGTGATAAAATCTTTGTGATAAAATTTTGACCATATAAGATTTCATAATTAATGGATGTTGTCGTTATATGAGCCTAACTACTATATATACTACCTCCGTTTTCATGAAAATGAAACATTTGGTGTTTTGATACTATTCATTATTCGACTTTGATTCACGTTTATACAATAGTTATAGAAAGAAAAACATAGTCAAGTGAGATCTTGTTAGAACTGTCTCATCTCGTAGTTTTATAATATCAAATTTTTATAACTTTTACTTATATACAACGTGAGTTATTAACTGTTAAAAACATGCATCGGACTTCGTGCGCAAAGTGAATGTTGCACATTCACAAAAACAGAGGAAGTATATACTAGTTGGATTTCTGTGCGATGCACAGCGTAAAAGGGATGTACAACTGCCCATGGAGAAAGAAAAAATAATTATAGGTAAGAAAAAATAATTATAGTTCATATCTTTTTTTTATGCCTTTTGTCATATTTCGCTAGCTCCTTATGCACCTAGTCTCTTTCCAGGAAATGCAATGTATATCTGGGATTTAGATCAATGTTATATCATTTGTTGATGTTGTTATGTAGCAAGTAATAGTTATGGCAACAATAATTCAAGAAAACTATACCTGAAATGCATTGCCGGGACAGTTGTTTAAGAACTTAGAAAGGCGTCCAGTTGTGTAATAATATATGTGTAAGAATATTATTTCATACATAATAGAATAAACATGTCAAATATACACATGGTTTTAAACTTTAATATTTTGGACACAAAAACCCAAATCTCACGAACTTAGGAGCCACACATGTATACTTTGTTGGTGAATACCCAAATTTTGTTATAAACGAACTTTAGCCGTCACTAATTCTAGAAAAATTGATGAAATCACCAAAAGTTTCATGAGTATTATTAATATCTTGCTAATTTTTATTCAATATTGGTTCATCTTGAACCCTATGTATAGTTTTAATTAAATACTTCCTCTGTTTTTTAATAAAAGCTACGGATCAACCCAACACGCTGTCCAATGCATATTTTAAATCATTAATAGCTCAAGTTTGGTATAAGTAAAAATTCTAAAAATTCAATATTAAAAAACTACACGATGAGACGAATATAACAAGATCTCACTTGGCTATATTTTAACTTATATAACTATGATGAAACATTAAGTCAAAGTGTTTGTAAAACAGTGTCATATTTTCACATATTGCACTTATTCAAGAACGGATGAAGTATTTACTTAACAAAAGCATATGAATTTTATTACAATATTATAAGTGGATTTAAGTTATTATTTTAAAATAATTTTTTTCTTATCTTTGTATTATACTCCATTTGTTTGTTAACAGGCATTTGTTTTCTATGTGTAAATATAGTTTATTTATTTGTATATTACATTATCAATTATTTTAACTTTAAAATATGTAAAAAAAATATTAGAATGAAATCTCTAAAATTTCATTTAGAATTAAAAATCTAAGTATATAATTTCCACAATTTCGAAGTATTCATCAAAATTACTACTATAAGTATATATGTTCGAAACCAATCAAGTTCATAATTTTATCAATTCGTTGGCAATTTGGCATACTTTTTTTTAATCTCCAATCCATAACAGGCTGCAAACTAAGCTAGGTTATAAGTTGTACTACACATAGGCGAAGGGACAGGACAATAAAAGAGGGTTAGAGCCTCAGAGGAGCCCATGACTTGGTACCTATTTGCTATTTGAAAATAGGGGTTGGAGATCAAGGTGGATGGAGTGTAAGAGGGGGATTGTTGAAAAAAATAAGACCCATTTAGAATGAGATCACAAAATAATGGTCATATGTGAAACTTATAGGAAATTTATAAGACCAAGAAGGGAAAACAATGAGAATTTTGTGTGTAAATCTGAATTGAACATCTTAATAAAAGTTCAACCAAGCAAATCCATATCATCCTATCAATACTATCATCATATAGTCATATACCATTAGAGATTGCTACTCAAAGCAAACCAGAGCTATGCGTGGAACTACTGTTCAAGACAATATCAATACTAATTAATTTTCATCGAACCAACATGGGGAACTCTAATAAAAGTCACACACATTTGGCTGGAACCTCAACAGAAGAACATCGAACTTGACACCCTTTCATGAAGCACGGGCAGCTCAGGCATCAATGGCCCATGCCCCGAGCCCTGTCCCTGACCCCCGCCACTATGGGTGGAGGATCGGTCCGGGATGTCCTCGAGTTTGATAAACTGGGACATCTGAGCAGCAGCCAGATGGGCATAGCAAATAGGAGCAACTGTGCCAGAGAAATTTGGAAATCAGGATAAGCCAAAGGAGAATGAGCTATCTGATAAAGAATCGGGATAAAAAGAGCTTCTCACCAACTGAGATGGCGGTGGTGCTTCTTTGATACCTATAAAAGCCGAGGAGTCAAGTATATAATAAATCAGGACAACTTATGGTCATAATGACACACTCAAACTCAAGTTAATTGAGTTTTTCCTTACACATAGGACAATGAGTGCACAAGATCCTGTAGATCATAAGGAGAGAACCCCAACTCGTCATGGAGAACATGGGAGTGAGTTGGGCGCGTTGTTCCCTGATCAATGTATTTTTGTTTCCCATAGTAAATAATCTGCCATCATACAAAGCAAGCATTTGAATGAATTTAGATAAATTAAAAAAAACTCACAATCATGCCAGCATGTGCACACGTAGAAATCATTGAATCTCGGATGGCAGATTGCATTGTCAACCACGGTGCCTGAGGATGAAACGACACTTAAATTAGCGAAGAACAAATGCTATCTTAAATTTTTGTGAAATCCACAAACCTGGTGGAACATTGTTGGGAGACTTGGCTTGAACACGCTCCTCCAAACGCCCATCCAAACTCCTATATTTTGTACAGAACAATAAAGGAAATAACCAAAGCACCGACAAAAGGTCCATCCAATCAGGTAAAGTTTATGAAATAGTTTTTATTATCTCAAATTCTCAACACAGGCATGGGCCACATTACCTGATTCATATCAATTGTCTGCAATCCTTCACCACGGGTAAAGATTATGGCATGGTTTTGATTTTCTAGTTTGCCTTCACCCAATATGCCAGGTCCCGGAAACTTTATCTTATAAATAACTTGCTCAAACTTCTGATTGGGATCAGACGAGTCAATAACAGACTTTGGGGAAGCTTTCACAAGAACCGAATAGTACACTTTCTCAACTGTTTTCGTTGATTTATTTTTACCTGTTTCCTCAACCTCATCAACATAAGCTACCCTAACAGATAGGTATATGCACACATAATCGTGAGAAAATTCATAAATTTATGGCCTAAATGAGAGATTGATTGATCAAAAGGACCATACTTTGTCATAAGTCTCAGGATATCCGTGGCACGGCAGTCCCCAAATCTTTTCTGAATTCCATATTGTTGGCAGGAGACCACATAAGTGAACTTCATGTCCGCCACCGCCTGGCATTGTGTGAACAACGAACTTTGATTTGTCAATTGTTCATCCTTACTCATTTCAACAATATAATTATAGCCCTTCATTAAATCTGTGGCAACACTCAATGGCACATTACTTTCTCTGCATGCGGCTATTGTGAATAGTAAAGCAATATGGGACAAAAAATTCTCAAGCACCTTCCTCATTGGACATATCAAGAAAAGCCTGAAGTTCCAAAGCTTGCCTATAGTACATCATTCCTCGCACGGGGCAACAACAGACAGATCACAAACATATAGAATACTCACTTGACACAATCTAGTCCAAAAGCCAAAAAGCAATCGATCATTACCAGTCTTTGTCAGTGTTTGCCCTCGATATGATGCCCACAAACGTAGCTCCTCTTCCAAATGAGTATTCCCTTTCAGATCCTCTTCACTTGGGCAATCAACCCGCTCCAGAAAGTTTTTCCACTCATCTGCAAGTTTGAAACATTTGCTCATATGCACATTACTAAGTCGTGTTAGCGCATATGGATGATGTCATTATCAAATATAAAAATAATACAGACCTGGGAAAATCTTTTGTAAATAAAACAGTATTGAAACACCATCTTCATTTTGCTTGTCCAGCAGATCAATAGAGAATAGAACATCTTCATCATAGTAAGGAGTCAAGATGCTACAGAAGCAATAATTAAGGTTTACTCAAACTATTCTGCAACAGCTAGTATAAAATATGTAATGGTTTGTCCATTGTGTATGCTAAAGATCCCCAAAAGCTCCTCTTTTCCACATAGATATGAGTTGGGTTGAAAACCAAACAAATCCTATACACAGCAAAACCAACTATATTTTAAAAAAATATGCATATTCATTTGTATCCACAAGTTGAAATTTGGGATGAAAGGGAAGTAAATAGAGATTCTGCAATAAATTTTACTGTTTTAGAAATATCTGAAATTCAAAGGATGTCGTAGTATATGAATGCTAATAATATCCATTCCTAGAAAGACAAACCAAAAAGCACAAGTGAACCTATATGGTTTTTTTGAAAATATGAACGACATTGTGATTGTGCAATCAAATCTCTCATGAACACGAAGGAGAAACAAAAAACCACCACAAGAAAACCTAAAGTTAACAGCTACACACCGCGTACCAAGTATAATAAAGCACTGGATAAATGCAACTGTGCTGAAATCTACAGAGAACCAATTAATACAGTAATAATACCGTTGGGAGATTTCTGTCTTACAAAAAATCTGAAGCTCTTTCCCAAATTTCAACAAAAACCAGAAACACACAAAGCTGCTACAGCAGAATGGCTTTCAAGATTTCCAATTGACAATAACCACGAGTAAGAAACAACAAAACTACAGTTAATTTTAGGAAGTATAAATTGAATTAAACTTAAAGCTCTGGGATTTATGCATTTATGTGAGCAGATTCTTATATGATTTGGAATGAATTAGCAGTACTTTCCAAAATAAGATATGGAATTAAATGAAACGAGCAAACAATTATGCACCATTAGCATTCATAGTTAAACTCAGTGAAGAACTTTTACACAGAAGATGTACCAGGCTATGTCTGACCTCAACAGCAGCCAAAGCACGCCAACCATTGATATCATTTCCTGGCATATCCATCAATAATGCTGCTGAACTTCGGCGTAACTGATGTTGGGCATGTCTAGTTGGAGCTATGCCATCTGATGAAGATTTAGAAGGCAAAATTGGAAAGTGTCTTCTTCGATTCCCAGATCAAAGTTCAGCATGAGGGAAAGGGATCCAAGGAGCTGTTTCTGCAGATAAAGAAGACATGAGATACTCCAGAGGGTTTCTACCAGAGCTTCGAACATTAGCTTCCTCACGAGCTCCAGAGCCTCTTTCTCCAGAGGTCATTAAGGAGCCAGAAAAACTACCAAGTCGTTAACTGTAAGATCCATCCCAATGGTAGGAATGCATTCCTCTAGCCTCATTTACATGATCCAAATGAGGTTGTTTCAAGTTGTTTGAATTTAATTGTAGTGTCATCGGTGACCTTAAATCATTTAAATTCAGAAAATAGGTCCGCAAAACTAAAACTCATCAGATAGGTCTGCAAAACTATTCAAAAACTATGTTTTCATCTACAAAGCAAAAATCTCACTGACTACGGTGGAGAATTCAATTGTTACCCGTATATAACAATTCATAAACAGCAAAATAATCAACCAATGAAAGAAACCATTTGTTACTCCATTAGTTCAAGAAGACACATTATTTCATTAGGAGACCAAGAAAGATCACAGCATCAAATGTTGGTAACAAAGTCTAAGAAATTAACAAAAAACAAACTTACAATTGTATTTGGTATCATGGCCAACGACGTTGTCATTATCATCAACCAAAATACATCCGCAGGGAGTAAATAACAAGGTGTATGAAAAGCTTAATTATTTGAATTTATTAAAATAATTAAATAAAAAATTCCAAAAAAAAAAAAAACCAAAAAAGAGGGTGGGAGTGCTGCTCCTCACCTTTGAATAAGAAATAAATCAAACTGATACCTTAACATGCCCATAATCAAGCTGATACCTTAACATGCCCATTATACTATAATTTTTTTAATCCACGTGTTCTATGTTTGGATGTAATAATTTAGAAGGGAACTCGAAATTTATAATAATAATAATATAATCTTCCAATAACCTGATCAGTGGAAGGATTTAAAAATATATTTTGAATCCTTAACAACAATTTCTTCAAATCACCTTAAATCCAAATCCATCGATGCATGGACTTAGTTTTTAGGTTATTTATTTACCAGGCATAATGGAATAGCTTAGTTAGGCAAACAAGCTTTATTACCTAGTATTTAAAATTAACAAAACACAACTGCAGTTTCTATGTAATTGTTATGAAACAATTTTTGTGTCGTACCTCTTGATGACCACCAGCTATACGTGTATATTTCTTGTCATGGCCGTGGAGGTATCTACCGGTATCTACATGTTGAAGTCTGATTCTTTGATCTTGTCTCCAGGTCTTTCCATTTCCCTCAATTTCACGCCTGTAACACAGTAGAAGTGTTGGATCTTTGAATCATAATAAAGACTTTCAAATGGTGAATTCTGCTATCTATCTTTGAGACAGAAACTCTCACCTCCAATAATCACCAGTGTCGGACTCACCATCACTGCCAAAGCAACTTACCTGCATGTTTTAAGTGACAGAATTGGGCCATTAGACAAGACCACCACACTGAGACGAGTATCATTGCCATTTAAAAATATTGACACCAACAAGATTTAAACCAATACTACCCCAGAGACGCGAACGTGCAAATGCATACACATAATCTAATGTACTAAAACAGTTTCAATAGCTTCAATTCATACCTGCATAATGAAATATGCTACTTGAATAAAAAAGAACTCCATTGATGCCACTTAGTTGCTGGAGCATTAGCAGTCCAATTCCCATCTGAAGTAGACAAATCAAACCATTGAGGAACGACAAGAAATATTGAAAGCAAGAAGAGAACAGAAGAAATGAGATTAAGACAGTCATTCAGCCGGTAGTGACAAACGCCAGCTTTTAGACAATACAATGTACCGTCAGAGGGTACCGATATCGTTTTCTTCTGAGCTCGGAAAACCTAATAGCAGTCCTTTTGGATGAAGTTCCCACAGATCTCTGGCAAAACATAATGCAAAATAGTTCATCAAACATATGTACTCATTAAACAAGAATCTTGAAACGTTTTGGTAAATAATACTCCCTCCGTCCCATTTAAGATGTCTTATTTGATTTCTGCACACAATCCAATGCACTTTTTAAATCGATCATATCTCAAAATATATATAAGTAAAAATTATGTGAAATATATATTCTAAAACTACACGATTAGACGAATCTAACAAGACCGAACTCGACTATTTTTTTCAAATATTTACCTGCAATAATATTGGGTCAAAGTTAAACAATAAACAGTGCCAAAAAGTCAAACAGGACGTCTGAAGTGGGACGGAGAGAGTACAGTTTAGTGAAATATGGGATATCTGCAAATAATTCTGAATTAGATTCACATCAACAAATAAACAATTAAGATGGATTTGCTTTGTACAAGACACACCTTGCTTATTTATGTTCTTTATTGTACTATAATTTCACTACTAAAAGCAAAAAATGAAAATTTCAGCTTGAATTCAAAACGAAGCAGCTCTTTATACAATTCTTGAGTATCATAGCTCCTGTCTGGTCATATTAGGGGGAAAAAATTTAACCAAATCTCAAATGTAGGAACTAAGCAGCAAATGAAAAGCAAAACTAAGGCTAAATTATTATACTCGGCATCTGCTTGATACCAATTACTAAGGCTGAATTAGAAATTTGAATTAATCAAACCTCTAAAAAAATAGTTTGTATTTAAAAACCCAACATCATGGTCTATAGAGTAACACTAAAAAAACCAAACAATTACTTGTTTTATGCTTCTTACATTCATATACAAAGTAATATATCTTTCCAAAAATCAGTGGGTTTAAAATGTAAAAAAGATTGACTTAGTTAAAATATCAAACACTCATTTTTACGAAACAAACAAGTAAAATTACAAAAATTAGAAAAATAACATTGCCACTTATCAAAGTACATCTATTGAATTTAAAATGAAGTTACCTTCACTCTCCGATTACCCAATTAATTCTTCAGTGGTTCAAAATGCTCTGAAATCAGTGGCATAGAAAAACATTAGAAAGGATAAATCAAGCAGAGAGTCATATACTCAGATGCCAATGCAATATACTAAGAAGTATCACTGAGGACTAATACGTGGATGGTATAACTATTTGAATGATATTGTTCTCATAATATAGCCCTGCAGCAAACAAAGCCATTGGCATTCACTATAATATTTTAGTTGAATATTAGAAGCGAATCAGTTACTGAAGTGAAGAATTATGCACTGACCTTTGCCAACATAGGTCAAATGTGGAGTTGTGCTTAGCCATCTATTCCGACATCTTAGACCTTTATGCTCTGAAACTGGAATCCACAAAAGCATAATCAGGTAGGCAACCCATGTGTTTTATGTATCCAGGGCTGTTGTCTTACAGATGGGGCAGAGGGTTTTCAGCATCAGCCGCTGCTTTACGCAGAGAGTGTGAAATTTGTGTCCACAGTCCAATGTTCCAATGTTGTCACCAGCAACATAATTCTCCTGAATATTTGAATAAAGGAAAAGGAAATATTAATTGCAGGGATTGGAAAAATTCAAGGAATGAAGATAAAGTGGAATGTGGACATTGATTGATTCGGATAAAGAAGTGGTGCTAACCAACCTGACATATGCAGCAGGGCTCCAAGTTTGGCGAGATACCCATGCCTGCAACGTGCTTTCGTAGCTTCATCAAACTCATTCTCTTTTCCTCGGATAATCCAGTGTTCACATTCCCAATACATTCCCATAAAGCCAGCAATTCCTATCACACAATGTACATAACTATGATGTACAGATTTTCTTTCATCTGTTCATGAAGATATCGAGAGGATGGGTTGGATAGGTTGAATACCTCGTAAGACATATTATCAACATCAAACCTCATATCTCTATGCCTGTCGTGCATCTCAGCAATTCCATTTATAAAGGGGTCAATAAACATATAATCCTGAAAGAAACATTGAGACGTTAACATCCACAATGAATTCAATCAAACTCGAGAGCAAATGCTCTATACTACTCCAAATTGCCATCCATATATGAATCTAGATATCTATATTAGAGAGTGCTTGCCTGAGCCATGAATTAATCAATGTTTCGGTATTGATTTATGCAATACATTTTCATGAAAAACAACTTACTCATAAACTCAACACTGAAAATGCTATTTTAACTACTTTGAATGCAACTTGAAGCAATGAAGGGAATAATAATTATATCAAAAATTTTGACAATATACGGCCATCTGATTTTGACATTGTTAGTTAACACAACCATGCAAAAGGATAGGTAACCCGAGTCTGACACTTTGTTGCAATAAGTTACATTAATTACTAATAGTCATGTTATTAGATAACGGGTGGAAGAAGCAGCCCTCTTTGCTCTTAAACCCTTGATCTAACAATAACGAGACATGCCTACATGAATGCAAGAACCGAATTGAATTTGAGCACCGATCTCTACCAGAAAAATAGAAGTATATAGCACAAATATAACAAGCATTTAGCGCAAATAACATAAATACATACCTTGCTGATTCATTCAGGATCGCAAAAGGAGTAACACAGCCAAGGGGAACCTTCAATAAATCAGGCAAAGACCATTCAAGACAATAACAACAATATAAGGTGCTTAAATGAAATATGCCCGTAAGGCTGTAACCTAGCACACAGTGTAACAATTCAATATAAAAACATATATAAATTCGCACACACCCGAAGAATTTCTGCAAGTGCTTCTTTCGGAGTCATTCTTAAATCTTCTTTTCACAAACCAAGTCTTAGAGATAGAACTATGAATGAATATGGAAGATGCCAAAAAGTTACGACTCAATGTAAACAATACTATATACAGGAAATTTGAATCCAAACAAACCAATATCAGAATAAGTTAAACAAACACATACAAACAAGATACAGTCTCAACTGGGGACTGGGGAGAACCACAAGCAAATAACTCAAAAATATATTTGGAGATGATGAACAAGAAAAAAAACTTTCTTTTGCATTGCATACATCACAGAAATGGAAAAGAAATTAGCAGACCAGGAACACACATCATAATCCAGATAAAGTGTAGAAATTAGCAGACACACATCACAATCCAGATAAAAGTGTAGCAGAAAAGGAATTCAAGTGCTATGTAGGTCAGGAGTACAAAACCTGACTAATGAGTCAAATAGAATGTTGAGAAGGCTATGATTTCTTTTCTTTTGTTTTTTTTCCTTTGTTTCCTTTTTTTTTTAAATAAATGGAACCATGTTGATAAGATCATAAGAATAAAAGACAAAAACAGGTTGTTCATAAATGTTTCAATCACTATTTTGTGACTAAATCTAAACTAACAGGTGTCGAAATTTAAGGCCACATATCATATATTTTGTTTATTTATATCTATGAGATGATTGCAATTGACAGGTAAAGTTGTGCTATATTGACTAAATTATTTTCCTTTTTTCTTGTCAGGTTCACGATTTAGGTAAAGTGAATGAGTTTTTCCAGGTCTTCCAATCTGCTAAACATGTCTCCACACCTGCAAAATGAAATACTGTAGCAGATTTGAATTCTGTCTTGCCCACTTCCAATTACCAAGAAATAGGGGACATTCCAGATAAAGCACACAATTTCTTCCAGGAAAAAGCAGACCACAAGTTTCTTGGCTCTTCCACAAATAGTCAAGTCACCGCAAACATAACAACAACGCTGAAAATCATCTAATTTCGAAACCATAAAACAAAGCAACAAGTTGGAAAAAAAACCACGCTGAAAATCATCTAATTTCGAAACCATAAAACAAAGCGACAGATTGGTAAAAAAAAAAAACCACTTGCCATAACGACGACCTCGAACACCCTATGCTTCATCAGGCAATTCGATTCGTTCATCACACAGTTGGGAGAAATCCTACAATGTAGGAAAGGAAAAGGCGAAGAATGGGGGAAAGCAAACCTACGGTCAAATTAGACAAAAGAACACCAAGGGAAGTAAGCTTACAGTAAAATAAACACAATAGGAATGGCTGGACGACAGCGGAAGGCTGGTGTTGGAGACGGCGTTGCATCGGAGTGGTGGGTGAGCGAGGTAGCACGGGCGCTGCGGGGAATGGGGGCTAGCGAGCAGGGAGAAGTGGCAAGCAGCAGCCTCGGTCGGCGGGAGGAGTGATGAGCAGCAGACCTCGGCGGCGGCTAGGGCACGAGTGACGCGATGGGAAATGTTGTTTACTCAAGAAAATACGAATACGAGAGGCGGAGGAATTACCGCCGGAGGCAACGGTGCGAGCGGCGCCGTCAGACGACGGGAATGCGTAGGACGAGGCGGGTGATAGACTACGGGACGAAGAGAGGAGGAGCAGAGCAGTCAGCCGGCCGTACAATGGCGATGCAACGCAAGTCGGCAGAGCGGGGGACGATCATGCCCAGAACAAGCGCAGAATAAGATCAATTGCCGGATCGCTGCAATTGATCGCCGAAGACGGGTAGGGTTCGCGAGAGCTCTGGGCGAGACGAAAGAGGGATTTGAGATATTTAGCTTATATGAGAAATGAGAAAGAGGGAATGAATGTGTAACCTGCGGGAATCGATCCCAGATCAATAATTCACTCACCTTTCATCCAATGGCTACAATTTCAATTGAATTTGGGATCCAACGGTTGAGAATCAAAATTAGAGGTTGGAAGATTTTGGCTCTCCCTCTTATATAGTATACCATGTGAGATTTCCCATTTTTGAATTATTATTGTCTTGTATACCATGTGAGATTTCCCATTTTTGAATTATTATTTTATTATTATAATTATTTATAATTATAGAATTTGAGAACGATTGTGTCTTTTTGGTTAATCCTGTGAATTGATACATTGGGGAGATAATTTCCAGATTCGAAAGGAAGGGCATTAAATTGAAAGGATTTAAGCTTTTTCAATGCTCCAAATAACTAGCACAGGTTTTGTTCTGAAATAATTCAATTCAACTTTAGATTATTTGTTTTTTTTCCTGATATGGTAAATTTTGTTCAGTATATCAATAAATTATTCATTTTTATCATTTAGTGGATATAAGAACGTTTTAGATGTTTACTTGCTATATAATGGTATTACAGGAGCATTATAAGGATTTGCAATCAAGGGCTTTTTTTCCAAAACTGGTGGATTATAAAATCAAACTATATGGTGTTTGAATGTGTGATGTCTATAAAGGTGTTGTAGACTATTGATGCTCCACATTATTAAAAATGGCATAATTGACGATATGAAAATGGGGTGTATTTATTTACTGGATGATAAAAGCATAATTGACGATAAAAGCATAAGCCTTGGTTGATTTGCTCAGGCGCTATATCATGATGGTGATATTTATTTACTGGATGATCCTTTTAGTGCAGTTGATGCACGCACACACTGTTTTAGAGTTATTCAAGGTTTACAGGCTTTCTATTTTTCTATTTTGGTTAAAACACTGATTGAGGCTGGCTAAAGTCCTTGTTGGTTAAATTTTCTTGATATGATAGTAGGAGTACATATTGAATATGAAAACTGATGTGTATGCCATCCATCAAGTTGAATTCTTTCCGGCTGCTAATTTGATTTTGGTATTGCCTTGTATCTTTCTATTATGCTTTGCAAACAATTTCACTTGCTTTATTTATTATGTGTCTCTAATAATGAATCCGATTTTGGATTGGATTCCAGATGCTTGTTCATTCTTTCTTCTTGTTGACGAACAATTTATTACATGCTTTCATTTTCTCCATAATCATCGATTTTTTAAATATCATTTATCTTTAATGCATCAGAGGATTGCTGGATTCTACTTTAAGTTCATACAAGTCAATTCTTTGCTAAATTTGTGCGGTAGGTATTTCTTGTTGTATCAACTGTGTGAATGAAAAATAAAGATAGCTATAGTTATTTTGCGGTTTTGGATCTTCTTAGAGGGTACAGATATGCATGAATGTTGTCTTTAACGTTAAAAACCTCCTCCTTACAAATGGATATTCAAAAGAACATGTGTTGACATCTATTTTCTGCATTTTTTTATTAATGTTTTGTGCTTATGATATGTCGTGTAGTTTTGCTGGAGTAGAGATTAGAGAATATAGCAAAGCCACTCTTACATGTTATTGCTGGCTACTTATTTCTTCTTAGAAACTTGGAACCAGTAATCATTCTCAAGATGAATTATGTTTTCACTTGCTGCCACTTTGAAATGTTAAAGATTAACTAATAAAGTTAATTTCTTTCATTTTAGGATATGTCTGAGGAGAAAAGAGGCATTTTAGAACCTGCAGGTGCACTTGCCTGAGCTGGGGCTGAAGCATACTGCAAGTACTACGGACTCAAGGGTGCTAATGTGGTCGTCGTGACCAGCGGAGCTAACATGAATTTTGATAGCCTGATGCTGGTTACTCAGCTTGCAGATGTTGGTAGACACCAGGAAGCTGTACTGGCAACCTATATTCCAGAGGAACCAGGGAGCTTTAAGTTGTTCTGTGATCTTGTGTGTTTATTGTGAATTCTTTTTGTCTTTCCATCTGAAAAGACATCCTCCAAAATTCTTACATTTTTAATTGCAGGTGGGATCAATGAACATTTCAGAATTCAAATATAGATTCAATCCACAGATAAAGAAGATGCTCTTTTATTATACAGGTAAGTACTACAACCTATGGAGTTTTCAGATTAATTTTTCAAATAAAGAAACTTGCTCCACTCATGCCCCTTTGCTCACATTGGTTCAACTAAGTGGCGACCTATTGTTCTTTTGCCAATTTCCAGTGTGCTGCTTCATACGGAAGCAAAAGTTGATGCCTTGGTTGAAAGAATGGAGTCATCGGGACTACACACATTTAATCTTTCTAAAAATGGCGTGGCCAAAGATCATTTGAGGCATTTTGTAAGTAAATGACCTACCAATGAAACCACTTGTTCCATGTTTTTTCTACACTCATGAGTTTGTAATGGCCAAAAGTTAACAGCGACATACTTATCGTACTTGATTTGTTTCTTTTGGCAATGTATAACTAATTTTTGGTTAACTATGGATATCTCTCAGATGGGTGGCCGAGCAAACGTCAAAAATGAACTTCTTTGCCACTTTATTTTCCCCGAGAGGGCGGGCACTCTTATGAAATTTTTGGATGCGTTGAGCCCGCGCTGGAATATAACTCTGTTCCACTACCAAAGACAGGTTGTGATATCTAATCTCCCACACACACCTTTTACTGATCAAATTTGATAAAAGAAACACAATTAAGTAAACAGAAACAATTCCTATTCATCCATCTACATGTGTGATGTTATTTTTTGGTGCCTTGAGACTGCACAACACATAATGCATCTTTTTTCTGCATCTCCAGGGAGACTCGGGGACGAATGTGTTGGTCGGGATCCAAGTGGATGAATCCTATATGGTTGAGTTCTTTTTCATAGCTAGGACATCCCTGATTTTGTATCCTCCGGTAAATGGATAATGTATTTACATAGGATGTCTTACTGCTGCCTAATCTTACTGCTGCCT
Source organism: Hygrophila difformis (assembly GCA_030278955.1). Classification (NCBI taxonomy): domain Eukaryota; kingdom Viridiplantae; phylum Streptophyta; class Magnoliopsida; order Lamiales; family Acanthaceae; genus Hygrophila; species Hygrophila difformis. The sequence continues at coordinate 46,547,654 of JAOANR010000010.1, forward strand.
GGCTACCATTATGTATGTCAAGTAGATGCCAAACCTTTTTTCTCTTATATGTAAAAATTAGGTTTGTATCAAGAGGAGAATAAATTTAGTTTTGTATCAAGATGGCAAACCTTTGTGTTTTCAAATTTATTTGCAATAAACTTGTGATGGGGTCTGCAATGTCTTTTATGTCGTACAGGAAAAAAGGAAGGCTCAAGAGGAGAATAGGAGGAATAGGTTCGGATTTAGGCAATTTCTGGAATCTATCATGGTTGGTCAAATCTTTTCGATTACATTTACGTTTTTCTTGTGCTTTTTTGTTGAATGGGTAAGTGTTAACTAATAATTTTATTTACTGATAGTGGCTGCAGGTTAGATATGCATTTTATTGCATGGGAAAGGGTTGAGATTTTAGTCTTCTCTGCTGGAGAATATAAGTAGTAATTTTTTTGTTGATAAATTATTTGAAATTCAGAATTTCTTATTTTATTCAGAGTTTTCAAGAAACTTCAGCTCTATAGTTCTTATCAATAGGTGTTTCCTGCATGTTCTGTAGTTGGTCTATACCATAGCCGTTCGCATCAAAAAAAATATGGAATTAGCTACCTTGACCTATCAAATCAATTGGTTATCTTTAACTCACTTGTTTATTCACTTACAGTTGCCCATAGCAAAAGAAGAAACAAGTGTAAGTGAATAAAAGTGAGTTAAAGATAACCAATTGATTTGATAGGTCAAGGTAGCTAATTCCATATTTTTTTGATGCGAACGGCTATGGTATAGACCAACTACAGAACATGCAGGAAACACCTATTGATAAGAACTATAGAGCTGAAGTTTCTTGAAAACTCTGAATAAAATAAGAAATTCTGAATTTCCAATAATTTATCAACAAAAAAATTACTACTTATATTCTCCAGCAGAGAAGACTAAAATCTCAACCCTTTCCCATGCAATAAAATGCATATCTAACCTGGAGCCACTATCAGTAAATAAAATTATTAGTTAACACTTACCCATTCGACAAAAAAGCACAAGAAAAACGTAAATGTAATCGAAAAGATTTGACCAACCATGATAGATTCCAGAAATTGCCTAAATCCGAACCTATTCCTCCTATTCTCCTCTTGAGCCTTCCTTTTTTCCTGTACGACATAAAAGACATTGCAGACCCCATCACAAGTTTATTGCAAATAAATTTGAAAACACAAAGGTTTGCCATCTTGATACAAAACTAAATTTATTCTCCTCTTGATACAAACCTAATTTTTTCATATAAGAGAAAAAAGATTTGGCATCTACTTGACATACATAATGGTAGCCAGGCAGCAGTAAGATTAGGCAGCAGTAAGACATCCTATGTAAATACATTATCCATTTACCGGAGGATACAAAATCAGGGATGTCCTAGCTATGAAAAAGAACTCAACCATATAGGATTCATCCACTTGGATCCCGACCAACACATTCGTCCCCGAGTCTCCCTGGAGATGCAGAAAAAAGATGCATTATGTGTTGTGCAGTCTCAAGGCACCAAAAAATAACATCACACATGTAGATGGATGAATAGGAATTGTTTCTGTTTACTTAATTGTGTTTCTTTTATCTAATTTGATCAGTAAAAGGTGTGTGTGGGAGATTAGATATCACAACCTGTCTTTGGTAGTGGAACAGAGTTATATTCCAGCACGGGCTCAACGCATCCAAAAATTTCATAAGAGTGCCCGCCCTCTCGGGGAAAATAAAGTGGCAAAGAAGTTCATTTTTGACGTTTGCTCGGCCACCCATCTGAGAGATATCCATAGTTAACCAAAAATTAGTTATACATTGCCAAAAGAAACAAATCAAGTACGATAAGTATGTCGCTGTTAACTTTTGGCCATTACAAACTCATGAGTGTAGAAAAAACATGGAACAAGTGGTTTCATTGGTAGGTCATTTACTTACAAAATGCCTCAAATGATCTTTGGCCACGCCATTTTTAGAAAGATTAAATGTGTGTAGTCCCGATGACTCCATTCTTTCAACCAAGGCATCAACTTTTGCTTCCGTATGAAGCAGCACACTGGAAATTGGCAAAAGAACAATAGGTCGCCACTTAGTTGAACCAATGTGAGCAAAGGGGCATGAGTGGAGCAAGTTTCTTTATTTGAAAAATTAATCTGAAAACTCCATAGGTTGTAGTACTTACCTGTATAATAAAAGAGCATCTTCTTTATCTGTGGATTGAATCTATATTTGAATTCTGAAATGTTCATTGATCCCACCTGCAATTAAAAATGTAAGAATTTTGGAGGATGTCTTTTCAGATGGAAAGACAAAAAGAATTCACAAAAAACACACAAGATCACAGAACAACTTAAAGCTCCCTGGTTCCTCTGGAATATAGGTTGCCAGTACAGCTTCCTGGTGTCTACCAACATCTGCAAGCTGAGTAACCAGCATCAGTCTATCAAAATTCATGTTAGCTCCGCTGGTCACGACGACCACATTAGCACCCTTGAGTCCGTAGTACTTGCAGTATGCTTCAGCCCCAGCTAAGGCAAGTGCGCCTGCAGGTTCTAAAATGCCTCTTTTCTCCTCAAACATATCCTAAAATGAAAGAAATTAACTTTATTAGTTAATCTTTAACATTTCAAAGTGGCAGCAAGTGAAAACATAATTCATCTTGAGAATGATTACTGGTTCCAAGTTTCTAAGAAGAAATAAGTAGCCAGCAATAACATGTAAGAGTGGCTTTGCTATATTCTCTAATCTCTACTCCAGCAAAACTACACGACATATCATAAGCACAAAACATTAATAAAAAAATGCAGAAAATAGATGTCAACACATGTTCTTTTGAATATCCATTTGTAAGGAGGAGGTTTTTAACGTTAAAGACAACATTCATGCATATCTGTACCCTCTAAGAAGATCCAAAACCGCAAAATAACTATAGCTATCTTTATTTTTCATTCACACAGTTGATACAACAAGAAATACCTACCGCACAAATTTAGCAAAGAATTGACCTGTATGAACTTAAAGTAGAATCCAGCAATCCTCTGATGCATTAAAGAGAAATGATATTTAAAAAATCGATGATTATGGAGAAAATGAAAGCATGTAATAAATTGTTCGTCAACAAGAAGAAAGAATGAACAAGCATCTGGAATCCAATCCAAAATCGGATTCATTATTAGAGACACATAATAAATAAAGCAAGTGAAATTGTTTGCAAAGCATAATAGAAAGATACAAGGCAATACCAAAATCAAATCAGCAGCCGGAAAGAATTCAACTTGATGGATGGCATACACATCAGTTTTCATATTCAATATGTACTCCTACTATCATATCAAGAAAATTTAACCAACAAGGACTTTAGCCAGCCTCAATCAGTTGTTTTAACCAAAATAGAAAAATAGAAAGCCTGTAAACCTTGAATAACTCTAAAACAGTGTGTGCGTGCATCAACTGCACTAAAAGGATCATCCAGTAAATAAATATCACCATCATGATATAGCGCCTGAGCAAATCAACCAAGGCTTATGCTTTTATCGTCAATTATGCTTTTATCATCCAGTAAATAAATACACCCCATTTTCATATCGTCAATTGTGCTTTTTTTAATAATGTGGAGCATCAATAGTCTACAACACCTTTATAGACATCACACATTCAAACACCATATAGTTTGATTTTATAATCCACCAGTTTTGGAAAAAAACCCTTGATTGCAAATCCTTATAATGCTCCTGTAATACCATTATATAGCAAGTAAACATCTAAAACGTTCTTATATCCACTAAATGATAAAAATGAATAATTTATTGATATACTGAACAAAATTTACCATATCAGGAAAAAAAAACAAATAATCTAAAGTTGAATTGAATTATTTCAGAACAAAACCTGTGCTAGTTATTTGGAGCATTGAAAAAGCTTAAATCCTTTCAATTTAATGCCCTTCCTTTCGAATCTGGAAATTATCTCCCCAATGTATCAATTCACAGGATTAACCAAAAAGACACAATCGTTCTCAAATTCTATAAATATAAATAATTATAATAATAAAATAATAATTCAAAAATGGGAAATCTCACATGGTATACAAGACAATGACAACAGGCAGCAACAACACGAAACACCTAAAGATTTATAAGTCAATTTACTCGCAGAAACTCTATCATATAGCAATGAATCCATAAACTAATTAAATTGCTCCATTAAACCCACTCACTTTTGTGACTGTAGCGGAAGATAGGTTTCTGAGATTGATATGTAGCCATCTTTGTTTCCATGTACTGCACGATGTTGTCTCTTATATTTGGATGATGGGTAATTAAGATTTATATATAACGAAAATAGAAAAATTCATGTAAAACTTACGGTTTCAATAGATCTTTATTGGTGACCGGCCATTTTTGCACAGGCTCTGAAGCGTATGCAATGTGCATTTCACACGTGACATGGCATGGTTATATTTTCGAAAAAGAAGGTTGTACTGCTAGATTCCCTTGTGTTATAGAAAGAGTTGGATTCGTGTAGAAGTTGTTCCATCTCGCAAGGAAAGCTTCATGACAAACCTCTAAGAAAATATTCAAGAATACTGGTACATACCTGTTCGAGAAGAAAGAGCAGTTGGCGTTGTTGGAGGAGTGCATTGTTCAGTGGGTTGCGTCCCAACTCCATCCAAAAATGGGTGTCGGCCTGTCTGGACATACTAAAATGAACTACAATTCAAAGTCGAATGGATAAAAAATATACAAAAAACTTAAATTTTTAACACGCCCATAGAAAACACTGGGTTAGCTTAACTTTCTATGCACTCAAAAAACAGTAATGCTTCTAAGCCTAAAACCCTTCTACTTAATTTAAATGTTATGTATTGCTTCTTATACACGATAAACATAAACCATAGATCATATCAAGTTGAGAGTACTGTTCTTCCACATTATCTCATACCACATTCCATAATATGCAAAACTTCACCCATCAGAATATACTATTAGTCACAGACTCACAGTGCATCATCCATCGTGGAACTCTTGTTCTCTAGTCCAGTCTAGTCTAGCTATAAACTAACTAATTACAGAAAACACACATAACCTGTATAAGGTCTGTCGCAAGCCTGACCGTTGTTCTTTATAAAGTGTTTACTTTCTGTGGTCGATTTTCCCATAGGAAACTGCATCATCCCCACCAATCTGGTATCTTCAGCCTTCTACTTCGGTGTACTGCAAGCTTAACTGCTGGAACCTTGTGCTTAATCTGTCTCCAAATCATATTCACAGCATCGTCTTTTCTTGGCGGGTAATTGAATTCAAAGTGATGAGACACATTCTTTAACCGCATCCACATGTTGACCCATGTTTCTTTTGGTATTTGTCTAAGCTGGTCCACCATATAGCCTGGTTTCAAAGCCTCCTCGTCTGAAAAGAAGATGGAGAATTCCTTGTAATCCAGTTCATCTTCAAACGGCAGCTCTATTCTATCGTTCACGATAACAGGGACACAGTGGCTCACAATAGCATCAAACAGGCGGCAAGATGATGGTGTGTCTCCAGCAGGGTGGAGACAGAACTTCGAGGAACGCATTCTCTCAGCTGACTACCATAAAACAACAACAGAAAGAAGATAACAATATGAGACGGAAAATGATTGCAGCACTAAAATAGCATGATGTAATTTTGTGCGAGCTGAAATGACTCCCAAGGCACAGCGAATGTCCTCTAGACCATATATTGCTTTCTTGAAAGGAACAATGAGAAGCATTTTCTGCTTCAACTTTCATTTGAAAATGCAAAAGAGGTTTAGGGGCAAAGAGCAGCAGATGCGAGCGTGAAGAGAACTCTTAGGACTCAAGAGAGAGCCCCAGGATTGAGTTGTGAATATTGAGTGATCTTGTAATGAATGAAAAGCTCATCAGAAACATGTTTAGATATTTTCAGAGACTTACAGCCTTAAAACCTTCTTCTGAAGCAAAAGCATCCTCATATATCACACCTTCTGTCCCACTTAATATGTTATGGAGTTGAGCACGAATTTTTCCCTCCTGCAAAATTTGGGCGTCAGAAATATAAATAGTACCATTGAAAACAAGCTACAAAACATGAATATGTTATACAAATCCGTTGATGAGCATACGTCTTTCCTCTTGGTCCTCCCTCGGAAGAACAGAAGTGTCTTACGAGATCCATATGGATCCTCACTATCATCATTGACATATGATGGTAACATATGTGCATAGGGAGCAACAACATCCTTTGATAGTTTGGAAATGCCCATTATACGAGCAAAGTCAGCTACAATTAATATGGATGCATTAAGTTGATCACGATAATGTCTAAAAGCATTCGGATGATGCACTGGAATCACATGATCACTCCCTCCAGACCTTCTCCAAAACTCAGATGCTCTTAAAATGTTTAGAATCTCAAGCTGTAGTCAGAAACAATGGTTGTTAACTCCACAGAATGCCAAGAATAGAAACAGGAAACCACAAGAGTAGATTAATAAAAATAACAATTTCAGCCAATAATCACATGAAATACAGAAATGGAAAAGGGCAACAAACAGTCAACTACAGCTAGCAGGAGTTGATTTAAAGTGTGCCACGTTTCACTTTATGGCAGAAAATAACCCACACAGTAAGAAAAATTCAGGCATGAGGAGACACTAAATGGATTAGAGCAACCAATATTAAAGAGATAAAATGACAGATGTAGGAGAAAGAAATGGGAACATCGAGTATTATGGGAAGCCACAATATGCTCAAGTTCGCTGCATAATGCAAAAACAATACAGACAAACATGCAAAACAGTGCAACTAAATATCGGGTTCCACCCCGCAACACCCACCTCTCTTATCTCGAAGTATCAAATAAGAACAAAGAAACCAGAAGAAATCATTTACATGAGCAATCACCTATTAATGAATGAACCAATAAGGTTCTTCCAAATATAAGGTAGAAAAAACAGAAAAGAGAAATGAATGAGATAGTTCATAAGAGTGAGATTGTTGTTTTGAGCTCTTGCCAACGCAAAAATCCGACCACAAAGGCCTAGAATGGAAGTGTGGATTATCAACATAATTTTAAAAAGGTTTTGGGTAAATGCCAGTCAGTGTAAACAGGCTACTAAAATAGATAAATAAATCCTATTTTTACCCCCTGGAAGGAAAACAACTTCGACATTGTGAAACAAGCATCAAGAATGAACATCTCTTTCTTCCATTCAATTGGACACCTTTATTAGAGAACGCCTGGTAAAGTACAATTACACAAAAGAAAGGCATGAAACATTACTGCCATAGCAATGGAATTACCATGGGATGCAGAAACAAACCAATCCATCAATAATTGCATTTCCAATTTTTGATAATCAATTTCCAATCCCTTAAAAACCTGCTCCAACTCAAAGGTCTATTGAAGGATTGAAGCTCATCATCCATTGCAAAAGAACCAATTTTGCCTAAACATTTTCTAATTCACAAAAGCCTTCCAAATGGGGCCTCAATCCCTAAAAAAATTTCCAACTGCAAAGATCAATTCGAGGATTGAACCAGATACCCCCATCATCCATCAAAACAACAAAATTCTCAAAAACAGCAATACCAACAGAGAGATTGAACTCTAACTTTTAGTAAAACAAACTATTGTATGCTTGACCATAAGTAATTTTCCGTATATTAATGCATAATTCTAAATGCCAAGAAAATCTGCAAATTAGGCCTTACACCAACACTCTCAGAACACTCACGATGTCCTTCATGCGTCGCCTCGCGAATCCTACAAAACAGAAGCGGCCCCAAAATTAAAAACAACTAAACATAAATTGGAAATGTGAAGATTAGCAAGCAAAAAATCTCAAAATCAAATCAAAAGGCAATTCTCAATATGTTGTTCAGCGGAGACGCGAGGAAGAACTGGTTGTGGCGGCGGCGCACGCGCACAGGGGTGGTGGCACCGCGCTCTGTAAAATGGGGTTTACAGTAGTATCTTATCTTTCCAATTTGTCATCTTCCTCGCGGAGGAGCAATGGCGACTCTGAACCTCTCTGTACTTACGAAAACCCTAGCGGCAACTCCCAAGACTCTGTATCCTCTTCTTTCGAATCCTTCCTCATATTCTCTATCCTTCCTCCGTTCTGGAACTCCACGCCCAATTAAATCAAGGAATTCCGATTTGACGACTGTTAGAGCTTTGACGGATGGGGATTACTCGTCGAGGAGGAGCAGCGGCAATGAGGAGAGGGACAGAAGGGCAGGGAGAGAGCAGTGAAGGAGAATCAAGCGTAGAGAGAGGTGGTGACGCGAGCAAGGCAGCGGCATCGCAAGGCATTAAATCGGCGGCGGCGGCGATATTAAGGTTCGGGTCCATCGATGGAACACGACGACGACAACGGGAAGGGCTGTGGAGCAACAAAAAATCATGGAATTTGGTGAGGAAGAAGAAGAGAAGATGGGAGATCGATAATTGCTATGGGCAGAAACGTTTAGGGCTTCTGCAGGAATCGAAGTAAAAATTAGGGTTGATGCGAAGACAAAAAATGGAGAATCAGAGGAGCGGTGCTGGAGTGTGTGTTCGTGAAACGGGGGTGCGGCGTCGCCGATTTGGATGCGGAGGAGCTATTAGAGAGACGAATCGCGAATTGAGGTAAAGAGGATAGTGGAGGAAACGAAGAGAAGGATAGAGGAGGATAGAAGAAACAGCTATCAAATTCACGATCCAAGGGTCAGCATTCAAATTGAAGCCCAATCCAACGGTTGATACTCCAATTCAGCCTGTTGCATTTGTGGACGTACCGCTCTTATAGAGTATTAGATATAATATATATATAATAGATACTCCCTCCGTCCCATTCCAAATGTCCAACTTACTATTTTTGGATGTCCCATTACAAATGTCTTCTTTCTATAAATAGAAATAATTTTCTCCTCCAACTACTATGTGGACCCCACCATATACTCACAAACCAACTCTACCTTAATTACCGTGTCCAACAGTAACAAGACACTTGGAGTGGGACGGAGGGAGTAATAGATATTCCTTTCCATTGTATTGATACACTTGCAGTGAATAATAATAATAACAATCTTCCCCTATCTCTCTGTTCCTGCATCCCCTCTCTCCTTGTTCCATACATATTTTCCTCTCAATTTTATTCTCCACTAAGTCTTTAAGATATACTACTATCCATATTATATTCTAATAAACCATCAAATATATATTATATCTATAACACGTTATCAGCACGAGTCACTGACGGAGCTCTGCCGGAATTTCCTTTGAGCAAAATGGGGAATTTTAAAAGTGATAATATATGTCTTATTGATAGTGTTTCAACGCACACGATACTAAAAGACATAAGGTATTTTTTCAATTTAAAAATGGGAGATACAAACATAAACACAATATGTGGTAGTGCAAATATTATACAAGGAATTGGCACAGCCAACCTTATTTTTCCAGAGGGAACAAAATTAATTGTGAAAAATGCACTCCTATCTCCCAAGTCTCGAAGAAATCTATTAAGTTTTAAAGATATCCGAGAAAATGGGTATCATCTCGAGACATCGACTTAAGAGAATGTCGAATATTTATTAATTACAAATACCACTCATGGTAAGAAATATATTATGGAAAAATTACCAGCTCTGTCTTCTGGATTGTATTTTTCAAAGATAAATACAACTGAAAATTATCACTTAGACCACAGGTCTAATATTCCCCAAATAAACCAGAGGTTTATTGATGGCTAGATGCCAACTAATATATATCATCCCAAAATAGGCCAGAGGTCTATTGGAAGCCATAGGCCTAATGATGAATATATGAAATGGCATGATCGCCTAGGCCATCCTGGCTCTACGATGATGAGGCGAATTATTACAAATAGTCATGGTCATTCATTAAAGGGACAAAAGCTGTTGCAACATAATGATTATATATGTGTTGCTTGCTCCCAAGAAAAATTGATTTCCAAACATTCACCAACAAAAGTGGGAACTGAAAGCTCTAGTTTTCTTGAAAGAATTCAGGGTGATATATGTGGACCTATAGATCCACCATGTGGACCATTTAAATATTGTATGGTGCTAATTGATGCATCAACACGATGGTCCAATGTATCATTATTATCATCTCGCAACCATGCGTTTGCAAAATTACTTGCTCAAATTATTAAATTACGAGCACAGTTTCCTGATTATACAATAAAAAATATCCGATTGGATAATGCTGGTGAATATTCATCCCAGAGGTTTGATGAATACTGCATGTCAATTGGCATAACAGTCGAGCATCCTGTTGCTCATGTCCATACACAGAATGGACTTGCTGAATCGCTTATAAAGCGTTTACAATTAATTGCCAGACCATTATTAATGAGATCTGGATTGCCATTGACAGTTTGGGGGCATGCAATATTACATGCAACAAAATTGGTGCGGATAAGACCAAAAAATTATCATGAATACTCCCCTATCCAATTAACATTTGGGCATGAACCCAATATATCCCATCTCAGAATATTTGGTTGCGCAGTATATGTCCCGATTGCACCACCTCAGCGCATAAAGATGGGTCCCCAACGTAGATTGGGAATATATGTCGGGTATAAATCACCGTCGATTATTCGATATTTTGAACCATTAACTGGTGATTTATTTACTGCGAAATTCAAAGATTTTCATTTTGACAAATCTAATTTCCCAACATTAGGGGGAGATAAAAGTCAACCAAAGAAAGAAAAAGAAATCAATTGGAAAACACTGTTAGATTTCTTTGATCCTCGTACAAATGATTGTGAACTAGAAGTACAAAGAATTGTACATTTGCAGAATATTGCAAATCAATTGCCGGACGCATTATGCGACTCTAAAAGAGTAACAAAATCTCTTATACCGGCAGCAAATGTTCCAATCAAAATTAATGTCCCAGAGGGACCAATTACAAGTGCCAAAGATGAATCTACTGCACACTTGAAGCGTGGTAGACCACCAGGTTCCAAAGATAAAAATCCTCAAAAGAAAAGAGGATCACAAATCATTGAAAGTGACAAAATTACAGAAAATATTCCAGAGGAAAAAAAAGCTCTTGAAGAGTAAATAGCACCAGAGGAGCAGGGATTTGCAGCTCCAGAGAAGCAATAATTTGAAAATAATGAAATACCAATCAATTTTGTCACAAGCAGAAATGTTTGGAATCGAGATGCAATTATCATAGATAATGCATTCTCATACCATATAGCACTTGATATCATAAATGATGATGAGGATCATGAACCAAATTCGGTTAATGAATGTCGGAAAAGAAAATATTGGCCAGAATGCAAAGATGCAATCAATCTGAATTGGATTCCCTGGCTAGACGAAATGTGTTTGGACCAATTGTCAAAACACCAGAAAATATAAAGCCAGTCGGATACAGATGGGTTTTTGTAAGAAAAAGAAATGACAAAAATGAAATTGTCAGATACAAAGCGAGATTAGTCGCCTAAGGGTTCTCACAGAGACCCAGATTTGATTATGATGGAACATATTCCCCTGTAATGGATGGAATAACATTTAGATATCTTATCAGTTTAGCAATCCATCAAAATCTTGAAATGAGATTAATGGATGTTATTACTGCGTATCTATATGGAAATTTAGATACAGATATCTATATGAAGATCCCAGAGGGATTAAAAATGTCAGAGACATGTGAATCAAATCCTAAACATATGTATTCTATCAAATTACAAAAATCCTTATATGGACTGAAACAGTCTGGGCGAATGTGGTATAACCGACTCAGTGAGTCATTGATACAAGAGGGTTATACAAATGACCCAATTTTTCCATGTATTTTCATTAAGAAAAATGGACAAGAGTTTGTAATAATTGCAGTTTATGTTGATGATCTCAACTTAATTGGAACTCCAGATGAGCTCCAAAAAACTGTTGAATACTTGAGAAAGGAGTTTGAAATCAAAGATTTTGGTAAAACCAAATCATGCCTTGGTCTACAAATTGAATATTTAAATAATGGAACTTTTATCCATCAAACAGCTGATACTCAGAGAGTATTAAAGCGATTTTATATGGATAAAGCACATCCATTGAGTACTCCAATGGTCGTAAGATCACTTGATATAAAAAAGGATCCATTTAGACCACAAGAGGAAGATGAAGAAATTCTTGGGCCAGAGGTCCCATATCTAAGTGTCATAGGTGCTTTAATGTATCTCGCAAACTGCACTAGACCAGATATATCATTGGCAGTAAATTTATTAGCGAGATTTAGTTCATCTCCTACAAGACGACATTGGAATGGAATTAAACATATATTTCGCTATCTTTAAGGAACTATTGATCTTGGGTTATTTTACCCTAATGATTCTCGGCATGAAATAATCGGCTTTGCTGATGCTGGATATTTGACAGATCCACATAAAGCCAAATCTCAAACTGGCTATGTTTTTATATGTGGTGGTACAACAATCTCATGGAGATCAATGAAGCAGACTTTGACTGCTACTTCAAATCATGCCGAAATTTTAGCAATCCATGAAGCCGGTCGAGAGAGTGTATGGTTGCAATCTTTGATGCACCATATATTGAAAAATTGTGGCATAGCCACTGAAGAGAAAATACCCCCAACAGTTTTATATGAGGATAATGCAGCCTGTAAAGCACAATTGAAGGGAGGGTATATTAAAGGAGATAGAACGAAACATATATCACCAAAATTTTTCCACTCATGATCTACAGAAAAATGGTGAAATAGATGTGTAACAAATCCGTTCAGCTGATAATCTTGCAGATTTATTTACCAAGGCATTACCAACAGCAACATTCGAAAAATTGGTGAAACGTATCGGGATGCGCCAACTGAGGAATCTCAACTGATGTTTTAATGAGGGGGAGAAGTAAATATACAAGAATCATGTACTCTTTTTCCAAACTTGATTTTTTTCCAGAGGGTTTTTTCCAAGTAAGGTTTTAACGAGGCATATTCTTTGCACGAAAACATCCAGGGGGAGTGTGATGAAATCTTGACTGTTGTAGATTGTGATAAAATCTTTGTGATAAAATCTTGACCATATAAGATTTCATAATTAATGGATGTTGTCGTTATATGAGCCTAACTACTATATATATATATATTGCTTTCCATTGTATTGATACACTTGCAGTGAATAATAATAATAACAATCTTCCCCTATCTCTCTGTTCCTGCATCCCCTCTCTCCTTGTTCCATACATATTTTCCTCTCAATTTTATTATCCACTAAGTCTTTAAGATATACTACTATCCATATTATATTCTGATAAACCATCAAATATATATTATATCGATAACAAGTAATGCTTTATTCGAAGTTTTCATTTTTACTATCGAATTCTATCACTAATCCTTGGTACTAACGAATTTGATTGCTAATCTTAGATGGTGTTTGGATGTGCGTTTTGAAAAGTGTTGCAGCTTTTAGCAAATGGATAATCAGATAATTGCGGTAACAAAACGTGTTGTAGAAAATTAAGTGTTTGGATTAGCTTATACTGTTTCAAATCGCAATAATAAAATAATCAATTTTTAAGTGTTTGGATTTGTGTTTTTAAATTGTGAAATTACGATAAAGGGTATAGGTAAGAATAATCAAATAATTTATTTTATAATTTTTATATATTTTATAATAGTCAAACAAGAGTTCCACCAACATTTTCTACTTAACACGAAAGAGAAAACCTACACTATATAAAACATATACGGTACATAAACATTACATAGCTCTTCTTTTCTGTCTTTATGTGAGAAAAAGTAGAATAGACCCACTACCAATATTTGCATATACATACAGAGGACTTATGTTTACAAATGCGGACGACATTGCATCACATAGATCTATTTCAGATCATTGCATTTCTCAAGTAGTGATGCGCAGTTTTGCAGGTTCAATAGTCTGGGAACTATATATGATTCGAAACAAATATACACAAACAACCACCGGATTCAAAACAATCAAGCAATGAAATTCAAATTGAATGGCGGAATTGGAATGCAGCAATACATCCAGAATGGGCAGCAACTGGGAATGGAGACGAGATGGTCGGCGGGGAGGTAGAGATGTTCTGTATGCCGCTGGCTGCAAGATTAGGGAAGAAGAACCGAGACTACGAAGAACGCCGCTGGATGGATAAAATAATTCAAAGAATTTCTTGATCCTAGGTTTTCACGTGAATTAATACGGGGATAGTAACGTAAAATCGTAAATTGATGCAAATCGTGATTTCTTACTGCTCCAAATTGGAGCTGCTAAAAAACTGCATTTTTTTTTATAAGCCGAGGCCGGATAAAAAAAAAAAACTGCGTTTGAATTATACCAAAACGCCAAAAATAGATTATTTGATGTAGTTACCCAAATAGAAGTAATTGATTATGTGCGTTTTGAAAACACAATAATCAGATAATCAGATTCAAATCGCACAAACAAACACCCACTTATTAGTGATTGAATTCTGAATTCTAGCATCAAATTTATTTTGCTAAAACAAAAAATTATTGTAAGGTCACTAACAAATTTCGACCACTAACTTCTTTACAAACCAAATTTTAGGATATTTTGCTAAAATAAAAAATACATTTAATGCATATTGGTTTCGTTATTCCTCAATTTCCTTATTAAAATTTATTTTATATATTTGAATAGAGCAATTTTTTCTTCATAATAATGAAAAGTCCATCTAACAAACTACTAACAATAATTGTCGCCATTATCATTTTATTTAGCAACTAAGAATACAAGAAATAATAGCTAAGAATACTAGAAATATCTACTAAGAATACTAGAGTTAGCACTTGTTAGGTCCATAAACCAAGCAAGTGAGTAACTTTGTGCAGTGGTTCACTAAGAATGTCTGAACACAATTAATGAACAAACAGATTACGGTATCAATGTGTAACTGAGGCACAGCGGAATAAATAAATCACAAAGTAAATAAACAACACAAGAGTTGTTGACCCAGTTCGGCCTTCGGCTGGGGGATACCAATCCAGGAGATTATTTCACTATGTGTAATAACAATTGTTTAAAACCACACACACTAGATGAAATAACTTGACTGCCTTCACTCCAAACTCCAGGCAGGTAGTTGTGATGACCAGGTGCTTTCTCCAGCTCTGGTATAGGTTTGCCCACCTATTTCAACTCCCTAAAGAAATACACTTTGAGTTTCTCCTGAAGTAGCCTGTGAAGCACCCCTCTTTCGATGTGTTGATAAAAGCGATGTAGTATTTCTCCTGTTTCACCTTAAGCACTTTTCTTCAATGTATTTCGGATTCAATAAATGAGCTAGAGAACAATCGGTAAACAGAAGTGCTCAAGGCTTAGCTCAATCTTCCAGCAACAGATAACTTCTGTGCACACAAGGCTGGAGATCGAAATTCATTCTCAAAGATTTTTTTTCCGAAAGCTTGAGAGAGTTTCAGAGTATTTTCAGAATTGCAAAAATGTGAGAAGTGTTTGAACCAAATCTCCAAGACTCTCTGTATCCCAGAACCTTGCAAGTTCAAACGGTCTTGTTGCTAATAAAGGAAAGAGCCGTTGCACTTAGGGAAAATCTTGTTCAAATGATCTTTCCCTAATTCAGGAAGGGTTCCTGCAAGTAAATATTAGTATTTACCCTCCCTGATTAGGAAAGATCTGTTGGGGTTAAGCTCAATCTTCAAGAAGTTTTATAGTACGCACAGGTAGACTGGTGTTGTGGATGTTCGTCTCTCGTGTTCGATCATCGGCATTGAACTTCCATCAAAACCTTGACTCAACAATCTCCCCCTTTTTGACAGGAAGTGAGCCAGTACAATGAATTCAACCGATGATGAACTAATACAATGCTAATTAAGAACATACAGCAACCCCAACAACCCAACCACCAATTACATCCCAAGTAAGCACAACATTACAAGATTACAATATGGAGAACAGAGCTTAACAAAAGAACAAAGGTAAGAGGCAGCAGAAAGGAAACATAGATAATCAGAAGTTAATCAACACAATGTCCTTCCATCAGAACACAAACATAAATAGTAGCAGTCAACCATCACAAACGAAGACAAACATCAGAAAAACCAGAGTTTCTTAAAACACAAGAACTCAAAATGAAAGAGTTTGAGAGTTAGAAGGATGTTACCCAATCAGCAGAAGCAGGGAGAGTTCATCAGCAACAAAAAAAAGTAGAATTTCTACTCCCCCCCCCCCCCCCCCGGATCAATTTCTGGCAAAGACTACTCAGACTCCTCCTCGGAATCCTCTTCAGACCCCTCCTCCTCAGCATGAGACCGAGAAATAGCATTTGGTTCATCAGACCAGTAATCTGGAAGAAGTGCAAGTCCTTGTTCCAGCTTCCTTTCTAGAGCCTCATGGGCTTCTTTCATCATCCGGATCTCATCAATGGCATTGGCAAGGATATCATTCGCTCGATGAAGGGCACTTTGCCTGCTCAAGGATCCATCTATGCCAGGAGGTCAGGAGTTTTCTTCTGAAGGGCTTGAGAAATAGCAAACTCATTCACTGGTTCAGCAGCCTCTTTCTTTTCTCCAAAAATATTTTCAGATTCCAGGAAGGCAGTGATTAGAGCAGGGTATGGAAGAAGAGTCTTTCCATCATTCTTAATAGATTGAGCAAGCTTGCTCAGCTGAGTTAGAACTAGATAGCCATAGTTGATCTTTTCCATCTCATCAATAGTATAAATGAGATGGCACATTTCTCTGGTAACCAGGGAATGGTTTGAAGTTGGCAGAACATTGGAAGAGCAGAACTTGTACAACAAGTGAAACTTCTGAGTCAGATATTTGGGGGTGATCCCTTTCCCTGGCATCTTCAGCACTTCACCCTTGGTCAGAGCTTGAGCAACTTTGTCACTGTCAAATGTTGTGCCTGGTTCATAGATGCTTTCAAATGAGACTTCAGGGACACCAATGAGATTGTTGATCTTCTCAGAAGTGACCTCATAGATGATGCCTCTCGTATAGTTCTTGCAGAACCAAGGTTTGCCTTCTTTGAGGAAATCCTTCTGCAGATTGGCAAAGAACTCCCTGACCAGTTCCGGTCTTAACCTGTTCCACTTAGAAGCCCATTCAGATAATGACCTTTCTTCCAGATAGATTGTCCATCCTCATTCCTGGAATTTCCTCCCACAGAACCTATTCTCAATTCTCAGCTTGTTGATCTTCAAGACCGAATCATAGTAGGTCCGACTGGCAGAGTAGTAGAATTTGAAACCAGAAGCTTTTCCGGGATGGAGTGGGAGTTGCTTGTCTGACATAGCAGATTTGCCTTTAGCGTCAGCCTTGGCCTTCTTCCTTCCCTCATGTTCATCCTCATCATCACGAACACGTTTGGAGGACCTGGAAGATTTTGGGACAGAAACTTGAACCTTTTCTAGTTTCTTTTGAACAGGTTGGACTTCCTCATTTTCAAAGTTCTCCCCCTCAGTGTGTGGTTCATCCGAAGCCTCGTATTCACTTTCAGAAATCTCAACCCTTGAAGCTTTCTCAAAAGGAACCCTGTCCACTTTCGAACCTGTACCAGTCTCATATTGAGTCACAACCTCAACATGATCAGATTCTGAACCTTCTTCACCAGAGGAGTCCACTTTTTCAGACCCAGTAGCCTCCTTATCACCTAAGTTCTCCCCCTCAACAGCATCACCTGTGATCTCCTCATGAGTGGATGAATCATCTTCATTCTCTTCTTCAGAAGCATTTCCAGAGGATACTTCAACATTATCATCCACCGCTTGAGATTCCTCTATTTGACCTTCAGATGCTGGCTTCTCCACAACATCAGGATTCTTTAAAGGGATTTCAGACGAGGATTTCGGATCAGCAGCAGAGGTAGGTGGGGGAATAGGATCCACCATTTTCTTTGGGTGAGAGACTCCCTTCCTAGGCGACTTAGCACAACTTATTTTTTCAACACTTTGAGAATCAGAGGCATCCTTCTCCTTAGATCGATGAGTGACATTCTCTGAGGGTGTCACCGTGGTTAAAAGAACAGCAGCAATGGCCTCATTGGTGACAGGAGCAGGAGGAACAGATGGGGCCTCTTGAGCAGTAGCTTTTGCACCTTTTCCTGTGGACGATCTAGTAGCAACATTAGAAGAAATAGAACTTGATTTACTACCTTTCTTGGTGCTCTTGGGCTTGGAAGAGACAGAGGCAGCTTTGGCCAGTGTACGCAAGTTCTTTGGAGAATCCATGGTTGCTGCATCTTCAGGCGGAGGTATGGTAGAAGAAATAGGTGCCTGATCCTCATTAACCGCCTATTTTTCAACCACCGGAGTTGAGGATGGAACCTCCGAAGACGTGGGTTCAACCGCTGAAACAGTTTCCTTCTCCCCTGCAACTGCTACCCTTGTTTCTTTGAGTTCATTCCTAATTTCCAGAGGATCATTGACGACATTGGATTGAATCTCCGTTTGTTGTTCCACCTGAGAACTTTGAACATCTTGCACGGACTTCTCAGAGACGATTTGAGAATTAGGGTTCTTCTTGGGAATGGAAGACCCATCCTTTGCTTGAAGGGCTTTCTTTAATCGTCTGGTTTTCACCATGATTTTCTGCAAATAGACACTTGGGGCCAAGAGACAAGTGAAGAATGAGGATGAACAAGAAGGTAAATGGACGAGGAAGATGAATCGACCAAATACAGAGAGTAGATGATGAGTTTAAGAGAATATCTTGTCAAGTTCATAGGGAAACAAAAACCCTTCCCGCCAGAGAGTAACCTGAATGATGACCATTCTGCAGTAGCTCCCGGACCAGCTCATCAGAGGAATCATTTGATTTGACAATTATGGGCCACTCTGATGGGCTTAACATCTCTCCCCCTCAAGAAAATAAATCCTACAGCCCAAGTGTTGAAAAAATAAATTGAAAGAGTTTGGGCCAAAGAATTATACAGTTTACACCATGGGTCAGTCCAGATCTCAATTGAGATAGCAAAGCCGAAGCTCACGTCTAAGGGCTTCAAATCTCTCACCATTCAGTGCCTTTGTGAATATGTCCGCATATTGTTGTTCAGTTCCAACATGTGAAATGGACACAACACCATCCTTTACCACTTCTCGAATGAAGTGATGTCTGATTTCAATGTGCTTTGTCCGACTATGCTGAACTGGATTTTTGGCTATATTGATAGCACTCATGTTGTCACACAACATGAACATTCTTTGTGATCAATACCATAGTCTTTGAGCATCTGTTTCATCCAAAGAAGTTGTGCACAGCAACTACACGCAGCAAGATACTCAGCTTCTGTAGTGGAAAGAGAGATTGAGCTTTGCTTCTTGGTATACCAGCTCATTAAGTTTGTGCCCACATAAAAGCATCCGCCCGTTGTGCTCTTTCGATCATCCGCACAACCAGCCCAATCCGCATCACTATAGCCAACGAGTTGCAAGCTGAAATCTCTTGAGTACCAAATACCAAGATCAGTAGTACCAGCCACATAGCGAATGACCCTCTTAGCAGCTGGAGATGTGATTCTTTAGGGTCTGCTTGGTATCTAGCACATACTTCTACAGCAAAGCTGATATCGGGCCTGCTAGCTGCAAGATATAACAAGCTACCAATAATGCTTCGATATAATTTACAATCAACATATTTACCAGAAGGATCTTTGTTCAGCTTGTCACTCATCCCAATAGGTGTTCGAACAGGTTTTCAGGACTCCATTCCAAACTTTTTGACAAGACTCTTTGCATATTTGGATTGGTTAAGGAAGATTCCCTCCTTTCTTTGAGTTACCTGCAGGCCTAAGAAATAAGTTAGTTCTCCAACTAGACTCATTTCGAATTCCTTACTCATGATGTCGATGAATTCATCCTTCAGGGCTTGAGAAGTTGACCCAAATACCATGTCATCAACATATATTTGAGCAATCAGGAACCCTTTTCCTTCTCCTTTGATGAAGAAAGTCTTATCTTTATTCCCCCTTACAACAAGTAGGATGACAGACGATCATACCAAGCCCTTGGAGCTTGCTTTAGCCCATAAAGAGCCTTGTTCAGCTTGAAGACATGATCTGGATAATGAGGATCTTCAAACCCCTTAGGTTGCTCGACATAGGCCTCTTCCTTCAGCCACCCATTGAGGAAAGCACTCTTGATATCCATCTGAAAGAGCTTGAATTCAAATGTGCAAGCAATGGCAATTAGCAACCTCACAGCTTCAAGTCTAGCAACAGGAGCAAAAGTTTCACTAAAGTCCACTCCCTCCACTTGAGTGTACCCCTGAGCTACAAGTCTCGCTTTGTTCCTGGTGATGTTTCCCTTCTCATCAGACTTGTTTTTGAAGATCCACTTGGTCTCTTCACCAAAGTCCACACCTCATTTCTAGCAAATTGCTCCAGTTCCTCTTGCATGGCTAAAATCCAGTATTCATCTCCTAGAGCTTCCTCAACCCTGCTTGGCTCGATTCTGGAAGTGAAGCAGTGTAGACCTACTAATTCCTTGTAGTCAATCTTCTTCTTGATCCGAGTTCTCCTTCCTTCATTCAGATATCCTATCAAATCATCTTCATCATGGTTTCTGTGAACTCTTCTTGAGGAACTTAAAGGAACTGAGCTGGTCTCTGCATCTGTAGACTGAGTAGGTAACTTCTCCTTGTTGACATTAGAGATCTGCTCTGAATTGATTACTCCAACATCTCCATGATCTATAGCATCACTGGAACAATCACCTCTACTAGACTTGTCATCAAAGGTGACATTGGCTGATTCAATCACCTTTCTGGTCTTAGAAAGGTAGACCCTATAAGCTTTGCTTGTGGAAGAATATCCAACAAAGATTCATTCTTCACTCTTCTCTTGAAACTTCCCAAGGTGATCCCTATCATTTAGAACAAAACAGGTACTACCAAATATATGAAAGTAAGAGATAGTGGTCTTTTTACCTTTCCACAATTCGTAGGGAGTTTAAAGGGACTTGGATCTCATGTGCACTCGATTTGATACATAGCATGCAGTGTGAACTGCCTCAGCCCACAGAAATTGAGGTGCACCCTTTGAATTGAGCATTACCCTGGCCATCTCCTGGATGGTTTGATTCTTTCTCTCCACCACTCCATTTTGTTATGGTGTTCTAGGAGCAGAGAACTCATGTTTGATACCAAGTTCACAGCAGAACTCCTCAAAAGCATGGCTCTCAAATTCTCCTCCATGATCACTCCTAATCCTTTTGATTTTGCATTCTTTTTCAGTGATCAACTGCTTGCTCAGCTTGATGAAGGCCTTAAGTGCCTCACTCTTTTCCCTGAGAAATGAGACCCAGGTATATCGAGAATAATCATCAACACAAACCAGAACATACTTCTTACCACCGAGACTTTTCACCTCAGTTGGACCAAAGAGATCCATATAGATGAGTTCAAGGCATCGGACTGAACCGATTGTTCAATGGATTGGTGGGTGTTCTGTGTTGTTTGTTCTTGATGCAGTCATTGCACATTTAAACATCATCCCTTCTCAAGTTAGGCAAGCCTTTAACACTTCCTGTCCTGCTCAACTTGATCAAATCATTGAAATTCAGGTGTCCCAACCTTTCATGCCACAGGTGCGTTTGGGATGTACCCGCACCTTCAACAAACAAGCAAGACTGCGAAAGCATATAACAATCATTTTTAGATCTGTAACCTTTGAAGATGCATTCACGTTTAGAGTTGAGCACTTCACAGCATTCATCATCAAAGAGCACTTTGAGTTTGTTATCACAAAGGTGACTGATGCTGATCAGATTGGCACAGAGACCATCAACATGGTATACTCTCTTGAGAGCATGAAACCCTTCCTCAGCTACAGAGCCTAGACCAATGACCTTTCCTTTCTTGCCATCACAAAAAACAACATGACCACCATCAATCTCTTGGTAGTTAGATAGAAGTTCTTTATTCCCTGTCGTGTGTCTTGAGCATCCACTGTCAAAGTACCAACAAGACTTCTTTCCTGACTTTGAGGTGGTGTGAAAGGCCACATTGCAAATCATTCTCCATTTGACTCTCCATTCTCTTATGGAAATAGACCTCTTTAAATCTTTATTTGGCCAGATCATTGTTCTTCCAGACATAGCATCACGAGCAAGTAAGCGACATGACTTGGTCCTATGCCCATAGGTCCTGCAGTAGGCACATTCCAAGGGTTCAGCTCCAGAGACTTGCTTCTTGTTCTTCTTTCTTTTAGGGACCTTGCTAGAGCTGGCTTCTTCCACAGAGTTCTCAGACAAACTATATCTTTCTTTGACAAAGACTCTTTGTGAGGAGGAACCGCAACCCTTTACATAGCCAATACCTCTTCTGTCTCCATGAGCTTTAGAGGATGCAAGGATTTCTTCAAGAACGTCCTTTCTATTGTTCAATCTGCTGGTCAGCTCCTCTGACTTAGAGACTTTGGCAGAGAGTTCCTGAACTTGATTGGTCAACTCAGTCACTTGTTGTTGGAGATCATCCTTCTGACTTGTAACGTCTGTGACTTGATCAACAAGTGCTCCATGACAGTGGTGAGGCTGTGAAGCTGTTCAGACAACCCAATCACTTCTTATTGGAAGTTGTCCCTTTCAGCACTAAGATGCTCAACTTGTTCAGTGAGCTCCCTTTTGGCAGTCATGAGTTCACCAGCCTGAACAGAAAGTTCATCAACTGTCACAGATAGATCTCTGTTCATGGGTTGAAGTAGAGCAGTCAGGTACTCCTGTAACGCCCCGAAAATTTAAAACCATTTTCGTGACGTCATCGCCGTATTAACTATTCTAAACTGTTGATCACTCAGCTTAGATAGTCAATACGAAGCGAGGTATAAATACAAGCCTGTATCACACTCAAATAAATGCCAACAAAGCAGTATATAACCCCAGGAACAATACATGGCATATCCGGGCGACAAGCCCTGAAATAACATAATGACATGGTCGCACATCCAATACCAGGAATGACCAATAAGTAAATCATATGTGACACACCGATCACATTTAAGAAATAACATATATTTCCATCAAAGGTCAGGCAAGAGCATATAATATTTATTCTAAACAATAAATATAATGGATGCAGCCTAGCTAGTTCGCTCAACCCGTACCCCAACATCGTGTTCTGCGCCATCCGTAGGAAGATCTATAAAACAGATAACCGCAACAAGGTGTCAGTACATCGTACTGGCAAGGAATAGATATAGCTGGAAAACGGGGCACACTAATGATAACACTATACTATATAAATAATAATAACAATAATGATAACAATAATTAAGGACGTAAAATAAATACAGAAAGTAAACATCACACCGTCCCATACCGGTGCTTCAACCACTGCAGATAAAATGAATGATGGATGATGAGATGAAATGTTATGACCTAAAATATCTATCTACCCTAAATGCAACACATAAGCATGTCTAGCGCGCACCTAGGTACCATGGTCGGTATTCCCTCCCATATAAGGGTCCACTCCCCTTAATGGTCGAGAGATATACCCACAGTGCCCCCGCCGCGGACACTAACAACTGAGATCGTGGCTTACGGCAAGCGGGTCAGGCTAAGGGTCATGAGCCCTTTCTAGCCAAAATGCTTCTGGGTAGAGACCCCACTATGCCCAATCGGATACCGACTCGTAAGCATAGCGTGTCCTACCGTCGTGGCATAATTTTTCAGTATCAATGCTTCTGGGTAGAGACCCCACTATGCCCAATCGGATACCGACTCGTAAGCATAGCGTGTCCTACCGTCGTGGCATTTCATATCATCACAGATATTCACATATCATCACAGATATTCACATATCATCACAGATATTCAGATTCAATTCAATCACATGTCCATACGTAAATCAACGCATCAGGACAAAATAAACAACTCATCGCGAGTTAAGTGTAATCAGGGGTGTGCCAAGTCCCACGTATCGGCACTCAACTCATAACATCAAAATAGGAGCAACGCAAGATTCCATCCTAAACTAAGGCATGGTAGATCTTCTCTAATTGCAACTAAGTTCCAGGTTATGAGCATAATAATTAGTGAGATATTCGCAAGCAGTTCTAGCCTAATTCTAAGGCATCCTCATTATACGCAGGGAATCCGTACACACGAGAGTTCCCAATACTAAGGCAACATAGACTATACTAGTCTATTCCTAACCCCGATCTAATTTGCTATTCTAAACCTTGCCTGAATTATAAATCTTCAAGCTTCCTTTGTACAACTTCAACTTTCACGTGGCTTCAATACAAGTCCACACTCGTTCCCTGTACAATAATATCATCATAAGAATTAAAATAATTTAACAATACCAATTTCATCATCTCCTCTTATCTCCAACACCAACAACCACCTCCAATCCCCTTTTTATAATCCCTCCAATCAACCACCCAACACTTCCAATTTGTCAAGACAACAAATCCATAATTCATTTATTTCACAATAATACCAAATAAATCAAGACTTAACCACATCCCTTAATTTAATTCATTTAAACCAACATTCCAATGATTAGTTAATAAAAAGTAGTAGTTCACTACATTAGTGCTAATTAATAAAATATAGGGAATTAAAATATAATATAAAACTTACACTAGTATCAGATAATTAGGGATTGAATATAATATGTAAAAGATAATAGTATACACGATTTTAGCACAAATCATGAGATATGATTAATAAAATATTCACTAGCCTTCTACTATATACACAAGAACACCTATATATACTCACAGAAAGCCTTGAAAGAACTCTGTGAAAATAAAAGAGATTATAACTACTTTCAGCAAATAAAATAATCAAAGACCGAAATTCCCCATGCCTCCAAATCCATCATTCTCAATTTCAAACACTAACTTCCAACATCAATAATTTCTAACAACTGTTTACACACAGCTCAATCCACTAATCACCAAGGCCAAGGAATTTGTTTATTTTATTAACTAAACATGATTATATAATAATTAAACATATTCCTACATCATTTTGAAAGCTCAACTCAAAGTTTAACAGGAATCCCATCCCCAAAATCATGTATTGCCGTGGCTTCATCACCACAATTCCAAAAATTCCATAACTTTCACATAGTCAATTAAATTCATTTTAATTCTTTAACTAGCACATTCCAAATATCCAATTTAATTAAAACAAACACCATACTTGAAATATTAACACCAACAACCCTCCAAGACCCCCAATTAAATCATTATCAATTTATCAAACTAATCACCAAAATCATATAATCTACTCACAAACTGTCACTTAAACAATAATCCACAATTAATGTATTCCAACACTAAAATTAAACAATTGGGTTTAAGAATCTACTCCAAAATTCCAAGAACACCCAAATGAGAAAACACCCAAATTCCACCACCACAACAACCGGCCAACATAACCACCACCTGGCCGCCGGCGACACGCCGGCGGCGACCGCCAGCGACACGCCGGCGGCGACCGCCAGCAGCAGCGGCGAAATCGCCGCTGCACAGCAGCAGCAGCTGCTGCTGCCCCTCCGGCGTCGCGCCACCCGCGGCGCCACCACCTCGCCATCCTCGCCTCCTCCAACTCCGGCGCCATCTCCTGCTCCGGCGCAGCCCCCAGCCACCGGCGAAAGGCCGGCGACCGTCAACAGGAGCAGCGGCGGAACGCCGCTGCACAGCAGCGCGCAGATGCGCGCTGCTCTTCCGAGCAGCAGCTCGCCTCCGGCGAGCTCCACCATCTCGACTCCCACTTCTCCGGCGAGCCACAGGTTCTCTTCCTCAAACTTGAAGAACTCGTCGCCTCTCTTGCTCCGGCGAAGAAAAAGAAAAACGGGAAGAAGGAACCGAGAGGGAAGAAGAAGAAAATGAATGAAGATGGGGAAATCGTTACCTCGATGATGTCGAGCTCTTTCCATCATCAATTTCCAAAACAGTGGCTCCTTCCCCCTCCTCCCTCAATGCCGTGAGCTCTCCCCATGGGAAATCCCTAATTTTGCTCTCATGAGTGCTTACGGGAAGAGAGGAGAAGAATTGCCCCCAATTTCCTAACTCCCGATTGATAAAGAGTTATGGGTGTTGGGCTCAAGTGGGTTGGGGTTTGGTCTTGGTAAGGAAATTGGGTTGGGCTCCTATTTAGTAATGGTTGGGCTCACCAATTGAATTCTAATTTAATTAGAATCTTATTAGCCCAAATTATAGAAATACCAACACTTTATTTAATTAATCATAATCAAATAAATTAATTATGAAGTAATTAATCGGGATGTTACAATCCTTCCCCCTTAGGATCATTCGTCCTCGAATGACACAAGGGTATGGACCAATAATGAGATGACTCGGATTAGCAAAGAAATCATACTGACTGACGGAGACCTCGATTTATGAAAGGGATAATAAATCAGTAGAAAATAGAAGGTACTAACAAGAATGTCCGGTAAGAAACTACTCTACTTCGGGTAGAAATGAATAGTAGCATGAACCAAGAATGGCGAATGATAACGAGGAAGAAAGAGCGGACTCCAAAGGATATACAAGAACTTCCAGAAGACGTAAGGAAGTCAACGACAAAGTTATCATAGAATTTTGGAGAACGATAGAGAAGTTTGAAGAATTTAGATAAATGCATTTACACATATCAGTGTAGCTGAAATGAAACTCGAACTATTTAAAATATTGAAACGGCGGAAAGAATATCAATGCTGATAGAGTATCAATGAGAACCATTCAGATGGCCTCCAGAGTGATTTGACAGTACATGCCACAACCAAAAGAGTTTAACTCGGAGAAAAGAACTGGTACTGAAACGTACACAGTAGGATTTTCAAAAGAAGCAACGAAAATAGTAGAGATATTCACTTTCTCATAATTAAGAAAATGAAATGAAAGGATTAAAAATAAAGCATATCCAATAAATAAATATATGTATATATATCAGCATTACGAGCATTACACCTTCCGTTATTAACTCGCTTCAACGCCTCTAATTAATCTCTGCGGTATACTCAATTCGATGTCTCGAATTGAATGTTCTCGTAGTTCCGTCAATTGCTACAACCGGATAAGTTACCAGCAGTACATCTTTAAGATTTAAAGATGTCTGAGATATTATTCTCCGGATGTTCTAATCATCTGCTGACAATGGATCATCATCACATATCTGCATGGCATGGATGTGCGTGTCCCGTTGTTCAATACCTGCAATTACCTTAAAGACAGATCCCATACATTATCACAATACAATAAGCTAAAAGAATTACCAAGCACGCAGTAGTAATAATAGAAATAATTATTCAGCAACTTCTAAACAAGTTGCTAACAGAATTAAAGAATAGATCTCTTGGGATATCCTTGTTATTCGTCCATAGTTATCTTGCAAACCATGGCTCGAATCCTCAAGGTGCGCAACATATAAACAGGATACCACGGCATAAGAATAAATCTAACTAGCATATGACAATGCAAACCTATCCTATATGCAATCCCCGCACACCTCACCACATGTTTTTATCAAGTATTAAGCACATAATAGAGCAAGCCCGCTCTGATACCAACTGTAACGCCCCGAAAATTTAAAACCATTTTCGTGACGTCATCGCCGTATTAACTATTCTAAACTGTTGATCACTCAGCTTAGATAGTCAATACGAAGCGAGGTATAAATACAAGCCTGTATCACACTCAAATAAATGCCAACAAAGCAGTA
Source organism: Hygrophila difformis (assembly GCA_030278955.1). Classification (NCBI taxonomy): domain Eukaryota; kingdom Viridiplantae; phylum Streptophyta; class Magnoliopsida; order Lamiales; family Acanthaceae; genus Hygrophila; species Hygrophila difformis. Next base: position 46,575,312 of record JAOANR010000010.1, read on the forward strand.
TATAACCCCAGGAACAATACATGGCATATCCGGGCGACAAGCCCTGAAATAACATAATGACATGGTCGCACATCCAATACCAGGAATGACCAATAAGTAAATCATATGTGACACACCGATCACATTTAAGAAATAACATATATTTCCATCAAAGGTCAGGCAAGAGCATATAATATTTATTCTAAATAATAAATATAATGGATGCAGCCTAGCTAGTTCGCTCAACCCGTACCCCAACATCGTGTTCTGCGCCATCCGTAGGAAGATCTATAAAACAGATAACCGCAACAAGGTGTCAGTACATCGTACTGGCAAGGAATAGATATAGCTGGAAAACGGGGCACACTAATGATAACACTATACTATATAAATAATAATAACAATAATAATAACAATAATGATAACAATAATTAAGGACGTAAAATAAATACAGAAAGTAAACATCACACCGTCCCATACCGGTGCTTCAACCACTGCAGATAAAATGAATGATGGATGATGAGATGAAATGTTATGACCTAAAATGTCTATCTACCCTAAATGCAACACATAAGCATGTCTAGCGCGCACCTAGGTACCATGGTCGGTATTCCCTCCCATATAAGGGTCCACTCCCCTTAATGGTCGAGAGATATACCCACAGTGCCCCCGCCGCGGACACTAACAGCTGAGATCGTGGCTTACGGCAAGCGGGTCAGGCTAAGGGTCATGAGCCCTTTCTAGCCAAAATGCTTCTGGGTAGAGACCCCACTATGCCCAATCGGATACCGACTCGTAAGCATAGCGTGTCCTACCGTCGTGGCATAATTTTTCAGTATCAATGCTTCTGGGTAGAGACCCCACTATGCCCAATCGGATACCGACTCGTAAGCATAGCGTGTCCTACCGTCGTGGCATTTCATATCATCACAGATATTCACATATCATCACAGATATTCACATATCATCACAGATATTCAGATTCAATTCAATCACATGTCCATACGTAAATCAACGCATCAGGACAAAATAAACAACTCATCGCGAGTTAAGTGTAATCAGGGGTGTGCCAAGTCCCACGTATCGGCACTCAACTCATAACATCAAAATAGGAGCAACGCAAGATTCCATCCTAAACTAAGGCATGGTAGATCTTCTCTAATTGCAACTAAGTTCCAGGTTATGAGCATAATAATTAGTGAGATATTCGCAAGCAGTTCTAGCCTAATTCTAAGGCATCCTCATTATACGCAGGGAATCCGTACACACGAGAGTTCCCAATACTAAGGCAACATAGACTATACTAGTCTATTCCTAACCCCGATCTAATTTGCTATTCTAAACCTTGCCTGAATTATAAATCTTCAAGCTTCCTTTGTACAACTTCAACTTTCACGTGGCTTCAATACAAGTCCACACTCGTTCCCTGTACAATAATATCATCATAAGAATTAAAATAATTTAACAATACCAATTTCATCATCTCCTCTTATCTCCAACACCAACAACCACCTCCAATCCCCTTTTTATAATCCCTCCAATCAACCACCCAACACTTCCAATTTGTCAAGACAACAAATCCATAATTCATTTATTTCACAATAATACCAAATAAATCAAGACTTAACCACATCCCTTAATTTAATTCATTTAAACCAACATTCCAATGATTAGTTAATAAAAAGTAGTAGTTCACTACATTAGTGCTAATTAATAAAATATAGGGAATTAAAATATAATATAAAACTTACACTAGTATCAGATAATTAGGGATTGAATATAATATGTAAAAGATAATAGTATATACGGTTTTAGCACAAATCATGAGATATGATTAATAAAATATTCACTAGCCTTCTACTATATACACAAGAACACCTATATATACTCACACAAAGCCTTGAAAGAACTCTGTGAAAATAAAAGAGATTATAACTACTTTCAGCAAATAAAATAATCAAAGACCGAAATTCCCCATGCCTCCAAATCCATCATTCTCAATTTCAAACACTAACTTCCAACATCAATAATTTCTAACAACTGTTTACACACAGCTCAATCCACTAATCACCAAGGCCAAGGAATTTGTTTATTTTATTAACTAAACATGATTATATAATAATTAAACATATTCCTACATCATTTTGAAAGCTCAACTCAAAGTTTAACAGGAATCCCATCCCCAAAATCATGTATTGTCGTGGCTTCATCACCACAATTCCAAAAATTCCATAACTTTCACATAGTCAATTAAATTCATTTTAATTCTTTAACTAGCACATTCCAAATATCCAATTTAATTAAAACAAACACCATACTAGAAATATTAACACCAACAACCCTCCAAGACCCCCAATTAAATCATTATCAATTTATCAAACTAATCACCAAAATCATATAATCTACTCACAAACTGTCACTTAAACAATAATCCACAATTAATGTATTCCAACACTAAAATTAAACAATTGGGTTTAAGAATCTACTCCAAAATTCCAAGAACACCCAAATGAGAAAACACCCAAATTCCACCACCACAACAACCGGCCAACATAACCACCACCTGGCCGCCGGCGACACGCCGGCGGCGACCGCCAGCGACACGCCGGCGGCGACCGCCAGCAGCAGCGGCGAAATCGCCGCTGCACAGCAGCAGCAGCTGCTGCTGCCCCTCCGGCGTCGCGCCACCGCGGCGCCACCACCTCGCCATCCTCGCCTCCTCCAACTCCGGCGCCATCTCCTGCTCCGGCGCAGCCCCCAGCCACCGGCGAAAGGCCGGCGACCGTCAACAGGAGCAGCGGCGGAACGCCGCTGCACAGCAGCGCGCAGATGCGCGCTGCTCTTCCGAGCAGCAGCTCGCCTCCGGCGAGCTCCACCATCTCGACTCCCACTTCTCCGGCGAGCCATAGGTTCTCTTCCTCAAACTTGAAGAACTCGTCGCCTCTCTTGCTCCGGCGAAGAAAAAGAAAAACGGGAAGAAGGAACCGAGAGGGAAGAAGAAGAAAATGAATGAAGATGGGGAAATCGTTACCTCGATGATGTCGAGCTCTTTCCATCATCAATTTCCAAAACAGTGGCTCCTTTCCCCTCCTCCCTCAATGCCGTGAGCTCTCCCCATGGGAAATCCCTAATTTTGCTCTCATGAGTGCTTACGGGAAGAGAGGAGAAGAATTGCCCCCAATTTCCTAACTCCCGATTGATAAAGAGTTATGGGTGTTGGGCTCAAGTGGGTTGGGGTTTGGTCTTGGTAAGGAAATTGGGTTGGGCTCCTATTTAGTAATGGTTGGGCTCACCAATTGAATTCTAATTTAATTAGAATCTTATTAGCCCAAATTATAGAAATACCAACACTTTATTTAATTAATCATAATCAAATAAATTAATTATGAAGTAATTAATCAGGATGTTACAACTCCGATTCATCACGCCTGACTTCAGCTCTGTGAAGTTCCTCTCTTTGAGAGTAGTACTCACAGCTCAACTCTTCATGTTTATCACATAGATCCTTGTGTTCCTTCCTCAACTCAACAAGATCAACACTGATAGCAAACACATTCTCTTCAGCAAGGTCAAGCTTCTGACAGGTTTCATCATATAATTTGCTAAGTGCCTCAACACCTTGACTCTCATTCCTGTTAGAAGAAGTAGAAGCCTCATCTGTAATAAACGTATTTTTGAGCAGGAGTATTACCTTCATCATGTTCAAATTCAGAGTCTGAATCCCACGATCCAACAAAGGCAACCCTTTCTTCTTCTTCATCATTACTGGATTCAGGACTATCATCATCATCATCATCATCATCATCATCACTGAAGGTGGCACAGTAGGTATTCTTGACATCAGAGGACTTGTTTTTTAGATTGGCACAATCAGCTCGAACATGACCAAAGCCCTTGCACTCAAAGCACTGAGGACCCTTGGAATCTGAGGATTCCTTTGACAATTTCTTAATAGGCCTGTCAGATTTCCTCTTCTTAGGTCTTCTACTTGAGAACCCTTCTTCCTTCCTGTTTCCAAATTGTTTGGCTTTCTTATCTCTTAGAAAGCGTGCTAACTTCTTGGTCAAGAACACTAGATCCTCCTCATCAAGATCATCATCTTCATCAATATGGACTGAACGAGATTCTTTGGAGGGAACAGTCTGAGACTTGGTCTCCACCTTGAAGGCAGTTGATTTCCCTTTGAAGTTCTTGCAATGAGTCATTTCCCATGATTGAAGGATCCCCATAAGTTCATCAACTCCCATGGTTGTAAAGTTGGCTTGAAGCTCTAGAGCAGCAATTTTAGGGTGGAACCTCTCAGGAAGTGTACCTACAATCTTAGTAACTATCTCCTCATTGGAGTAGGTTTTCCCAAGCTGTTGAGCTTGGTTGGTTAGAGTACGAATCCTACCAAAAAAGTTATTAACAGATTCATGCTCATCCATACACATTTTATGAAATTCAGCATCAAGAGAAATGAGTTTAGATCTCCTCACAGAGGTGGTTCCCTCATAAGAATTTACCAAAATCTCCCAAGCTTCAAATGCTGTGGTATAGTTGGAGATGAGGAAGTATTGATCATCTGACACAGCACTGAAGAGAGCATGAAGAGCTTTGAAGTTCATGTTGGACAGACCCTTTTCTTCTTTGCTCCAGTCATTCATGTCTTTGGGAGTGGTCATACCATCCTTAGTGACACTGGGGGCAACATACTTGACAAGCACAACATTCCATGCCATATCATTAATGGACATCAGAAATGACCGCATCTTGTTCTTCCAGAAGGCAAAGTTAGTCCCATCCAGAAGAGGAGGTTGAGTGTAGTTCCACCTTTGACTCATCTTGCTACAAAAGATCTCTCTCGCAAGAGTGTGGCTCTGATACCACTTGTTAGGTCCACAAACCAAGCAAGTGAGTAACTTTGTGCAGTGGTTCACTAAGAGTGTCTGAACACAATCAATGAACAAACATATTACGGTATCAATGTGTAACTGAGGCACATCGGAATAAATAAAGCACAAAGTAAATAAACAACATAAGAGTTGTTGACCCAGTTCGGCCTTCGGCCTACGTCTGGAGGATACAAATCCAGGAGATTATTTCACAATGTGTAATAACAATGGTTTACAACCACACACACTAGATGAAATAACTTGAATGCCTTCACTCCAAACTCCAGGCAGGTAGTTGTGATGACCAGGTGCTTTCTCCAGCTCTGGTATAGGTTTGCCCACCTATTTCAACTCCCCAAAGCAATCCACTTTGAGTTTCTCCTGAAGTAGCCTGTGAAGCACCCCTCATTCGATGTGTTGATAAAAGCGATGTAGTATTTCTCCTGTTTCGCCTTAAGTTGTAACACCCCGGTTTTTGGTCACCCAAGTCTGGGTGGCACCGCCACACCTCCCTAGCAAGACACGATTTCTCCGGCTTACTAAAGAGATGCAAGGCTAGGTATTTCAGTATTTAAAATATTTAAAACATTTGCAAACAGCCCATGTAATATAAATTCGAAAATAATAATCTCATAATGCATCGGAAATAATATTTAAGTTTAATATTGCAGCGGAAATGTAAATAGGACCGACATGGTCAAAACACGGGTTAAACAGGCCCGTTTATTCTATAGTCTAATGCAAGAATTTAAAAATAAAGTTTCCCAAAAATATAATTTCCCCCATGCATGAACATGCTCATGTTCATTCCACATACTCTGTAAGGAAAATGAAAAATAAACGGTTTGGTCGACACAACTTGCTGAGTAAGTTAACACATGCATGATCGTAGGGTTTAAAAGCCATTAATTTAATATTTACATAAAAACATGATAATAAATCATAAATAATTCAATATAATTATCTAACCAATTTGCATAATTAATTCATGGCACTAATCAATAATACACTTAGCACAATTTAAAAATAAAAGCCATAATTAATTTAAATAAAGCATTTAACAATTTAAAAGACAATGAACAATTTAACTTAATTTAATTTGATTTTCCCATTACATCCCAGATTTAGTAATTTCAAGTATTTCACGATTGCTTCGCAATCTCGACAAGTTTAGCCGGTAGCCCGGCGGCCGAAACCGTATCCGCCATACCCAGTAACACTCCGGAGCCTCGGGAAATCCATGTGGACATTCTCGAGAGTGTAGGCCGTATATCTCATGCCGTTTTGGCAATATCATATCTCAAATTTTCGCGCGGGGTCACCATCGTCCATAAAGGCACGAAGTGAAGCAGTTAGGGGGCACCCTGCAGAGCACTCACCCCTAATTTTAATTTATCAAGTTTGCAAGGGATTTATTTCAAAAATTCTGATTTCACTTAATTTATTTAAAAAGAGATTTTGACTCGTTTTAACCTTAAAGACTAATTCCATCGTTTCAACAAGATTTCAAGATTTGACTCCGATAAACCGCTATTTACTCTAAAATTAATTTAAAATCATACTTAAGTCCAAAAATTCTGAAAATTTACCACTGACTTGAAAACACCGAGATGAACAACTTTCGTGTTTTAACTTTTTCGATCCCAGTTACAAAAACAGGTCAAAAACATCAACTTTCGTCATATCATTAATCTGTCCGAATTTCATGTACAACAGTTTCAAGATTTCGAGATCTACCATAGCAAACTAACTCCAAATTTAATGAAATTTCAGAGAGACCTTCTTAAGACAATTATCTACAACTTTCATGTTCGGCTATAGATCTAAATCGTCCTAGAACCCTAGTCAAAAACGCCTACAAGTTCAGACCTAAGTTTTGTCAAGAAATTCAAGATTCAAATTTAAACAGTCCGATTCCAGCTTGATTTTAGATACGAAATCATCACGAAAAATTCTGAAAATTTTACAGGAGATAGACCTAAGCCTTAGGAACATTTTTTGTGTTTTTATTTTTCTCGTTTGAAGACTTTTAATGGTTCGGAAAAATCGTACAAAGTTGCTGCGCCGGTAAAAATCTCACGTTGACAGATTTTCGAAACTCTTGTTTAAGCTTTTAGATTTAAGTGTTTTAATTACTCCCAAAACTATGTAAGTGTCAACTTACAGATTTCCAGTCGTCCGGGAATGTCGATTTCGGAGGCGTGGCTTCCAGTCCACCATTTATCTCCTCGGTTCGTCGGGTTCTTCGTTCTCGATCCGATTCGGGGTGTAGAGAGGAAAGAAACTAAGTTAGAATCCATTTTCGGATTGGGAACGTAAAAGATTAAATGGACCAGAACTTACCACGACGTTGGCGTCCCAAATTTCGTCCATGACAGTCTCTTGCTCGGTTTGGGTGCCTCCGACGACTTCCGGATCTAGGGTTTGGAGTATAGAAAGTATGGAAAGTTTGAAAAGGGATTCGGGATCGAGTAGGACGTTTATTTATAGAGTTAAGGGACCTAGGGGATGTCCAAGGTCGGCCTCTAAGAGTCTTGAGCCGAAAGGAATGCAACCGAAGCCGAAAAATCCGGATTCGGGCGAGTGAGTCTCGCAACCGGCGAATCTGTCCGTTGGCGCGGTCGTGGCGCTCCGTTTGGCCTTTCACCGCGCGGCCACCGCGCGGCCCATGCCTGGACTTCGGTCCGGGTGGGTCGTGCGATCCGTCGTGCTTTTCCTTCTCTCTTTCGGACTTCTATCCCTCTATGCTCCCGGATTTCGATTTTCGGGCCATCTTCGGGTTCCTATTCCGTATCGTCATTTCCCTCGGATGTAAATTATGTTTGGACTCGAGTTTTCGAGTCCTTTGGTGTCGGGTACACGTGTAACAATTTATTTATCTTTATTTAGTTCCTTTTATTTAATTAAATTCCTTTACTTCCTTTTTAAGTTAAATTTCATTTCTCCCTCCCTTACCTTTATTTATTTATTTGCTGTATTTATTTATTTATTGTATTCATTTATTTATTGTACTTAATTATTTATTGCATTTATTTTATGTTGGAAAATTCTCGGGTATTACAGTCTACCCTCCTTAAGAATCAACTTCGTCCTCGAAGTGTTGTTTCGGCTTCTCCCGTGCTAAAGTCTTTTTGGTTGTTTTATTATTTCGTGACTGAACTTAGAATTAAAACTTCTAAGCTGCCTACGTACCCTGTGAAGGGATCAAGCCATAATGTAGTTCAAAACAATTTGAATTTGTTTGCTTGTTTACAAAAATGCACGAAAAATGCACGAAAAATACATGGTGTGACATCCTCTCCCCCTTAAGATTGCAGTTATGTCCCCATAACTGTGTCGGTGTCAGTTTGGAACAGTGTCGGATAGCGTTCTCTCATGTCGGATTCTACCTCCCAAGTTGTCGTTTCACTTTCGTGGTTCGACCAAAGAACCTTGATCATTTTGACGGTTTTGTTCCTCGTTACTCGCTCCTTAGCGTCTAGAATTCGCACTGGGACTTCTTCATAAGTCAAATCCTCATCAAGTTCGATTATCTCCGGTTGAAGTACATGTGTCAGGTCCGGCACATACTTCTTTAGTTGTGAAACATGGAAGACATTATGACCTCGATCTAACTGTGGCGGTAAAGCCAGTCGGTAGGCTAAATTCCCGACTCGTTCTAGAATTTCATAAGGTCCTATGTATCGAGGACTCAACTTTCCTCGTTTGCCAAAGCGCATCACCCCCTTCATGGGTGATATCTTTAGCATGACCCTATCTCCCACTTGAAATTCTAGGTCTCGTCGTCTCACGTCAGCGTAACTCTTCTGATGGTCTTGAGCGGCTCTCATTTTTCCTTGAATCACCTTGATTTGTTGAGCCATGTCTTCGATAAGTTGTGGTCCCACTACCACAGACTTATCGCTTTCTTCCCAGCTTAACGGGCTTCGGCACTTTCATCCATACAACGCCTCGAATGGTGCCATGCCAATGCTAGCATGGTAGCTATTATTATAAGAAAATTCGATTAAGGGTAAATGGGATTCCCAATTTCCCTTAAATTCCAACACGCATGCTCTCAGCATGTCTTCTAGTGTTTGGATTGTTCTCTCGGTTTGACCATCCATCATCGGGTGGAATGCGGTGCTCATTTTGATTTGAGTACCGAGAGCTTTTTGTAACTCCGTCCAAAAGTGAGAGACAAATCTACTGTCTCTGTCGGAAATTATGTCATGTGGTACTCCATGTCGTACCACATTATCAATGTAGGCTCGGGCCAATTGGTCCATAGTCCACGTGTGTTTCATTGGGATAAATAAGGCTGTCTTTGTTAGCCTATCCACAATCATCCAAATCTTGTTCATGCCTCTAGGTGATCGGGGCAATCCCGAGACAAAGTCCATCGAGATGCTATCCCACTTCCAACTTGGAATCTCTAGTGGTTGCATCAGTCCTAAGGGTTTATGTCGTACTGCCTTAACCCTTTGGCAGGTGAGGCATTTCGCCACGAAGTCTGCCACTTTCTTCTTCATTCCCGGCCACCAATAGATCTTCTTTAGATCTTTGTAAAGCTTGTCACCTCCGGGATGCACTGAATATGGCGTGTTGTGTCCTTCCTCCATCAACCTTCGCTTCAACTCGGCACACTTATGGGGCACGCACCATCTCCCTTTGAAGCGAATGCTTCCATCCTCGTGGACAACAAATCCTATTGTCTTTCCCTCGGCAATATACCCCTTTATCTTTTCCAATTTCGCGTCGCCCGGTTGGGCGAGCCTAATCTCGTCCAATATTGGAGTTTCTACGACCATTGCGTTGATCACTCCACTCATTGTGCCCGGATGCACAAGTTCCACATCCAATCTTGCCAACTCCATGTACAATGCCGGCGGAATTACCAACGAGTTTGTCACGTGTTGAGTTTTCCGGCTTAAGGCATCGGCTACCACATTCGCCTTTCCTTCGTGGTAAGATATCTTCAAATCGTAGTCTTTGATAAGTTCCAACCACCTTCGCTGTCTCAAATTCAACTCCTTCTGAGTGAATATATATTTCAAGCTCTTGTGGTCGGTGAACATTCGACACTTCCGCCCGTAAAGATAATGTCTCCATATCTTTAGAGCGAAAATGACCGCTGCCAACTCCAGGTCGTGTGTCGGGTAATTCTCCTCGTGAGGTTTTAGCTGGCGTGATGCATATGCTACGACTCTCGAGTCTTGCATCAAGACACAACCTAAACCTTCCTTCGAAGCATCGTTGTAAACTTCGAAGTCACCATTCTCTGATGGTAGCGTCAATACGGGTGTGGTTGTGAGTCGTTTCTTCAGCTCTTGAAACGCTGTCCCACAAGCCTCTGTCCACACGTATTTTACTCCCTTCTTCAGTAGCTGGATCAAAGGTCGTGCGATTTTCGAAAAATCCTTCACGAACCGTCTATAATACCCGGCTAATCCAAGGAAACTCCTTATCTCAGTTGGGCTCTTTGGGGTTGCCCATTCAGTTACGGCAGAAACTTTTGCCGGATCCACTGAAACTCCATCAGCGGATACTATGTGTCCTAGAAACGCTACCTCCTTCAACCTAAAATCGCATTTGGACAATTTGCCGTATAGTTGATTCTTTCGCAAGGTCCCTAACACTTGGTGCAAGTGCTGGGCGTGCTCCTCCTCGCTTTTCGAGTAGATCATGATGTCATCAATGAACACCACTACACACTGATCTAACAGCTCTCGAAATACATTGTTCATGAGGTTCATGAACATTGCTGGAGCATTTGTTAACCCAAAGGATAACACTGTGAACTCGTAGTGGCTATATCGAGTTCGAAACGCCGTCTTCGGAATGTCTTTCTCGGCGATTCTCAACTGGTGATACCCAGATCGTAAGTCGATCTTCGAGAATACTGAAGCTCCCTTCAATTGATCAAATAGATCCTCAATTCTCAGCAAAGGGTACTTATTCTTGATGGTCACTTGGTTTAATCCTCGATAGTCTATGCAAAGACGTAATCCTCCATCTTTCTTCTTAACAAATAAAACCGGTGCTCCCCAGGGGGAGTACTCGGCCTTATGTACCCTTTTCCTAACAGCTCCTCGAGTTGGTCCTTTAACTCCTTCATTTCCAATAGGGCCATCCGGTACGGAGCTTTTGAGACAGGCTCTGTGCCCGGGATGAGATCTATAGTGAACTCAAGATCTCTCTCAGGTGGCATTCCCGGGATGTCTTCAGGAAACACATCCGGGTATTCTCTTACCACTGGTATGCTGTCAACCTTGTTCTCTTCCGCCTCAAGGTTGTGCACGTAGCACGCATATAGCTCATACCGCTTACGCATCAAGTTACTTAGTTTGAGTGCATTAACGATTTTGTTACTCTTCTTAGGGGGCTGAGAGTAAAAGATAACTCTCTTTCCCCTACTTTTTGACAAGGTGATCTTTTGCTTTTGGCATTCGATCACCGCCTTATACTGGGATAACCAATCCATCCCCAGTATAATGTCAAAGTCTCTTAAGTTAAATTCTACTAAGTTCGCGAAGAATTCTACGTTCTTTATCACTATAGGAATTCCGTTATATCGTTTAGAGCAAGATACTACTTCTTCAGAAGGCAATTGAATTCCTAAGCTAATTCTCTCGCACTTAGGTAGATCTAACTCAGGCACTATTCTTGATGCTATGATTGAGCAACTAGCTCCAGAATCAAATAGAACTCTAAGGGGTGTATCCAAAACATGAAATGTACCTGCCATCACTTCTCCTTGTGCAGGCACGTCTGCTTGGTTAACCACGTAGAGCCTCCCCATAGGGCGTCCTGGGTTGCCCAGCTGATTCGCATTCGGCTGCTGATTTTGCTGTTGGTTTTGATTCTGCGATGGCGGAGGTCGTTGGTTCTGGTTCTGATTCGGCGGCCTAAATTGGTTCTGAGGGGGTCTATACCCTTTGTTATTTCCGTTCCGCCCGTTTTGGTTCTGAGGCTGTTCCGGCCCCATGACCAAATCTTCCCCCTTGTTATATTCTCGATCCTCGTCCGGCAATCCCGACGAATGTGACCCATTCGACCACATCGGAAGCAGGCGCCCTGTTGAGGGCATCCCCTCGCCAGATGGGGTCGTCCACATCTCGGGCAGGGTAGTACCGGTTCTTCTTGGTTAAACCTCCTTCCATTGTTGGTTTACTGTGGCCTATTCGGCCCTCCTCGTCGCTCATTTCTGCCCGTATTGTTCTCACTCCTTGTGTCCCAGTTCCTCTTGTCTTGGGGTCCCCTGCTGGACTCCCCACTCACCCTTTTCTTCAGTTGTTGCACTCGCGCTACTGCCACAGCGCGGTCATACACAGCTTGCAGGTCGGGGTAGTGTACCCCTGCGATCACCTCGCGAACAGACAGGTTCAGCCCCATCTCGAACTTTTGTGCTTTCTCCGCATCCGTGGGTACTAGCCTTGGTGCGAACCTTACTAGCTCCTTGAAACGAGTGTAATACTCCTGCACGGTATGGCCTCCTTGCTTCAGCGACAGGAATTCCTTGTACATTGCTGATTTAGTACTCAAGGGATAGAATCGATCCCTGAGCAGTTCCATCATTTCCGCCCATGAATAGGGCTCGTCGTCCTCCGTCAGTTTGGCTTGTGTCGCCTGCCACCAGTCGTCCGCTTCGCCTCCCAAGTAGTACGAAGTGATGTGTACTCTCTCTCCTTCCGGACATTTGACTGCTCCCATCAGCTTGTTGAAGGTCCGGATCCACTCCTCCAGTTTAGCTGGATCCTCCTCACCAGCGTAGTGGGGCGGCTGGTAAGGATTCACCATTGCCAAGTAGTTGGGGCGAGCCTGAGGCGGAGGTACCGCCGCAGCTTGCCCTTGATTGACTTGCGCGTTTCCTAGCGCAATCAAAACCTCTTCTATCGTCCAAAGACGATCACCCACATTGTTCGGTGCGGGGGCGTCCTGCGCACCTTGGGGTTGTTCCTCTACAGGTTGAGCCGGTTCCGTGACATTTGGAGGTGTTTCAGTAGTAGTTTGGGGAGCGGGTTGAGTTCTTCCTCTTCCTCTGGGTGCCATTCTGTTACAAATAGAGTGGATTTGGACTTGTGAAATTAACATATAGTCTAAACATTTTTTTTTATAAATGTGTATGTGTTTGTAATTTCGCACGTGGTGCTCGGTCGAACTAAGAAGCGCCGTACGCTTCTGGATTTTATTTTATTTTATTTTATTTCATTTTTTTCTGGTGTCGGGCAGGTCTGTCCAGATTTTTTTTTCGATTTATTAGAAATAAACGGGCACTTTATTTTAAAGAAATTTTTAGTACAAGCGAGAAGGTATACAAAAGTAGAAATATTTTCCTAGCAAAATAGTATCTACTATAAATAGAGTCCCTAGCGTCTCAAGACGTCCTCCGGTGGGGTAGCGGGATCCTCCTCCGGGTCTTCCTCCTCCGAACTTGGCGGTAGTAGATCGTCAAAGATGGTGTTCAAGTCTTGTCCATGAGCATCGATGTGTTCCTTCAGTATTAGGTTTTGCGTAGTGAGGGTTTGGACTTGGCGTTCGAGTTGGTTTATGCGGTGGTGATCCGCCTCTCTTAAGTTGCCCATGTGGTGCAGATTTGCCTCCAATTGAGCCATACGATGTTTCATTTGTTCTATGGTTTGTTGGGAGTCAAAGTGAGCGTTCAACATTTTAATCATCATGTTCATCATATCTTGACTAGCCATCTAGCGCAAGCAAAAGATCTAAGTTAGAATGTATCACGCTTCTAGGTTCTCTAAGTTCAGGCAATGCAGTATGCACATGCAAATGATGATTTCCCCCCAAAAATAGTTCATGCACTATATATATATATATATATATTTTTCCATGGGTTTTAAAATAAAAATTCATTTCCATGGAAATAATGCTTAAGAAAATTTAAAATAATATTTAAAATCCTTGGACCTCTATATTGGGTCAAAATAATTATAATTTGGGCTAAAAATAATTTTGGGCTAGGAAATTTCAAAATAATAATTTGGGCTTCTATAACAATAATATATATATTAATGGTTTAAAATAATAATCTAGTAGTTTTAAAATAATAATAATTTAAAAATAATAGTTTAAAAATAATAATGGTTTAAAAATAATAGTTTAAAAATATCCGGGCTCTGATAACAACTTGTAACGCCCCGGTTTTTGGTCACCCAGGTCGGGGTGGCACCGCCACACCTCCCTAGCAAGACACGGTTTCTCCGGCTTACTAAAGAGATGCAAGGCTAGGTATTTCTGTATTTAAAATATTTAAAACATTTGCAAACAGCCCATGTAATATAAATTCGAAAATAATAATCTCATAATGCAGCGGAAATAATATTTAAGTTTAATATTGCAGCGGAAATGTAAATAGGACCGACATGGTCAAAACACGGGTTAAACAGGCTCGTTTATTCTATAGTCTAATGCAAGAATTTAAAAATAAAGTTTCCCAAAAATATAATTTCCCCCATGCATGAACGTGCTCATGTTCATTCCACATACTCTGTAAGGAAATGAAAAATAAACGGTTTGGTCAGCACAACTTGCTGAGTAAGTTAACACATGCATGATCGTAGGGTTTAAAAGCCATTAATTTAATATTTACATAAAAACATGATAATAAACCATAAATAATTCAATTTAATTATCTAACCAATTTGCATAATTAATTTATGGCACTAATCAATAATATACTTAGCACAATTTAAAAATAAAAGCCATAATTAATTTAAATAAAGCATTTAACAATTTAAAAGACAATGAACAATTTAACTTAATTTAATTTGATTTCCCCATTACATCCCAGATTTAGTAATTTCAAGTATTTCAAGATTGCTTCGCAATCTCGACAAGTTTAGCCGGTAGCCCGGCGGCCGCAACCGTATCCGCCATACCCAGTAGCACTCCGGAGCCTCGGGAAATCCATGTGGACATTCTCGAGAGTGTAGGCCATATATCTCATGCCGTTTTGGCAATATCATATCTTAAATTTTCGCGCGGGGTCACCATCGTCCATAAAGGCACGAAGTGAAGCAGTTAGGGGGCACCCTGCAGAGCACTCACCCCTAATTTTAATTTATCAAGTTTGTAAGGGGATTTATTTCAAAAATTATGATTTCACTTAATTTATTTAAAAAGAGATTTCGACTCGTTTCAACCTTAAAGACTAATTCCATCGTTTCAACAAGATTTCAAAATTTGACTCCGGTAAACTGCTGTTTACTCTAAAATTAATTTAAAATCTGATTTAAGTCCAAAAATTCTGAAACTTTACCACTGACTCGGAAACCCCGAGATGAACAACTTTTGTGTTTTAACTTTTTCGATCCGAGTTACAGAAACAAGTCAAAAACATCAACTTTCGTCATATCATTAATCTGTCCGAATTTCATGTACAACAGTTTCAAGATTTCGAGATCTACCATAGCAAACTAACTCCAAATTTAATGAAATTTCACAGAGACCTTCTTAAGACAATTATCTACAACTTTTATGTTCGGCTATAGATCTAAATCGGCCTAGAACCCTAGTCAAAAACGCCTACAAGTTCAGACCTAAGTTCTGTCAAGAAATTCAAGATTCAAATTAAAACAGTCCGATTCCGGGTTGATTTCAGATACCAAATCATCATGAAAAATTCTGAAAATTGTACAGGAGATAGATCTAAGCCTTAGGAACATTTTTTGTGTTTTAAGTTTTCTCGTTTGAAGACTTTTAAGGGTTCGGAAAAACGTACAAAGTCGCTGCGCCGGTAAAAATCTCACGTTGACAGATTTTCGAAATTCTTGTTTAAGCTTTTAGATTTAAGTGTTTTAATTACTCCCAAAACCATGTAAGTGTCAACTTACAGATTTCCAGTCGTCCGGGAATGTCGATTTCGGAGGCGTGGCTTCCAGTCCACCGTTTATCTCCTCGGTTCGTCGGGTTCTTCGTTCTATATCCGATTCGGGGTGTAGAGAGGAAAGAAACTATGTTAGAATCCATTTTCGGTTTGGGAACGTAAAAGATTGAATGGACCAGAACTTACCACGACGTTGGCGTCCCAAATTTCGTCCGTGACAGTCTCTTGCTCGGTTTGGGTGCCTCCGACGACTTCCGGATCTAGGGTTTGGAGTATAGAAAGTATGGAAAGTTTGAAAAGGGATTCGGGATCGAGTAGGACATTTATTTATAGAGGTAAGGGACCTAGGGGACGTCCAAGGTCGGCCTCTAAGAGTCTTTGAGCCGAAAGGAATGCAACCGAAGCCGAAAAATCCGGATTCGGGCGAGTGAATCTCGTAACCGGCGAATTTGTCCGTTGGCGCGGTCGTGGCGCGCCGTTTGGCCTTTGACCGCGCGGCCAGCGCGCGGCCCACGCCTGGATTTCGGTCCGGGCGGGTCGTGCGATCCGTCGTGCTTTTCCTCCTCTCTTTCGGACTCTATCCCTCTATGCTCCCGGATTCCGATTTTCGGGCCATCTTCGGGTTCCTATTCCGTATCGTCATTTCCCTCGGATCTAAATTTATGTTTGGACTCGAGTTTTCGAGTCCATTGGTGTCGGGTACACGTGTAACAATTTATTTATCTTTATTTAATTCCTTTTATTTAATTAAATTCCTTTACTTCATTTTTAAGTTAAATTTCATTTCTCACTCCCTTACCTTTATTTATTTATTTGTTGTATTTATTTATTTATTGTATTCATTCATTTATTGTACTTATTTATTTATTGCATTTATTTTATGTTGGAAAATTCTCGGGTATTATATAAGCACTTTTCTTCAATGTATCTCGGATTCAATAAATGAACTAGAGAACAATCGGTAAACAGAAGTGCTCAAGGCTTAGCTCAATCTTCCAGCAACAGATAGCTCTATGCACACAAGGCTGGAGATCGAAATTCCTTCTCAAAGATTTTTTCCCGAAAGCTTGAGAGAGTTTCAGAGTATTTTCATAATTGCAAAAATGTGAGAAGTGTTTGAACCAAACCTCCAAGACTCTCTTTATCCCAGAACCCTGCAAGTTCAAACGGTCTTGTTGCTAATAGGGGAAGAGCCGTTGCACTTAGGGAAAATCTTGTTCAAATGATCTTTCCCTAATTCAGGAAGGGTTCCTGCAAGTAAATATTAGTATTTACCCTCCCTGATTAGGAAAGATCCGTTGGGGTTAAGCTCAGTCTTCAAGAAGTTTTACAATATGCACAGGTAGACTGGTGCTGTGGATGTTCGTCTCTCGTGTTCGATCATCGGCATTGAACTTGCATCAAAATCTTGACTCAACAGCACTAAGAGTGTCGCATGTAACAACTAAAAATACTTGAAGTAGCAGTAACATGTAAGTAATAATTAATACTAGAGGTATGGGCTAACCATACTAGAGAATAGAGATAGCTACAAAGAATACAAGATGTAGCATTGTAGCAACTAAAAATATCATATGTAACAACTAAAAATACTAGAGTTAGCGACTAAAGATATTTGGGGCCATACGAAATGATGGGCCGCGAAGAGCTATTGGGCAATAAGATATGGGCCAGAAGAGAGAGTTCCAGAGGAAGATGGGCTTAAGATCAGTAAGGCCGGTAGTCCATAGTAAAAGTCAAAGGAAGGGAACCGAGACTGATAGAGATTTCGGCCGAAATAGGAAGGGAACAGCCGAAACCAAAACAACCGAAATGAAGAAAGAGAGAATTCGGCTCAGAAGGATCGGCCGGAGAGCGGTTACTCCAGCTCCGGCTATAAATAGGGGTCGACACACACAAAATCGGAGAGATCAATCCAACCCCCAAATTCCTTTTATCAAATTTAATTCTTTGTTATCTTTACTGCTTTCTTTACAGCTTTCCTTTACAGCTTTCCTTAGAATCTAGCTTAGTTTGTAGCGGTTACTTTTTCCAAATCCACCGTTGTTTCTTAGCAACTGGTAGTTTGGTTCCTTGTTCTTGGTGAATTCCGCCGTTGTTTCTTAACAACAGGTAGATTCTCCATTGTATCTTGTTGTTTTTGATCAATTCAAAGAAGATTCAGTCAGTTGTGGGCGTATTATTGTTAATCCGGACCCGTAATCGGTTTGATCCTTTTCCGATAGCCTCCCTTGAGGAGAAAAAGGTCCTTGGCTCAACCCAAGCCAAACAGTGGCACGCCCAGTGGGACTCAAAATGACGTTTGAGACGCAAGCAACTCCAGCAATTAACACGGCGGCAAGGACTGATTTGCCACCGATCCAGGAAGAGCGCGCTGCAGACGGAGAATTCCCCCCCCGGATTCCCCGGACCTTCAAGCTTCCACCACCAAGAGTTCTCAAATGACGATTTAACCCCGCGGTTCCGTGATCAAGTACAATTTATGGTAGAAGCGGCGGTTACCAATTCGGTCCGGCAAATAGAAGGCAACATCCTGGCAGCAATGCCAGCGTTACTTAGAGCCGAATTGGCAAGGAGTACGTATCCGATCGGAACGCAGCAAGCACAGATGGCACAGAATCAGCCACCTGCGACGCAAACTCCCCATAATTTCCAGCAGCAGGCCTACCGGCCGCTTGGAGGGCAAGGACCACGTCCTTTTGCTCCTCCACCATTGAGATTTGATCACCAACAGAATCAACCGCATCAACCGGCAGTGCAACCGCCTATTCCGGTGGTACAACAGCAATATGTGCCGCAACAACCAAATCCGCCACAGTTGGTTGATAGAGAGCTTATTGCTGAGATTATTCGCACACAGTTTGGGAATCTCATCAGCCAGGAGAATCGGCCGATGTACCGGAAGCCTTATCCGGATTATATTGAAGAGCAATATCCACTGCCTAGAGGAGTGAAGGTTCCCGATTTCAACACATTTTCAGGGGAAGTCGGTCGATCTACGATCGAACATATTGGCCGATTTACGGCTCAATGCACCAGGATCGCTCAAAACGACTTCCATAAGCTAATATTGTTTAGTTTATCGCTCACGGGCCCAGCATTCGAATGGTACATTAATTTGCCAGCAGGATCGGTCAATAATTGGGCCGAAATGGAGCGGTTATTTCATGACCGATTTTATAATACTAGTCCGGAAATATCGGTTGTTGACCTTACGTCAACTAAACAGAAGGCGACAGAATCGGTTACTGAGTTCATCGAGAGATTTTATGCAGTAAAGGCTCAACTGAAGACAATGTTACCGGAACATGAGTATATTCAAATCTTGAAGCAGAATTTGAAGTTTGCCATCAAAGATAGGTTGATGGTTACTAGACCAAGAACTGTAGCCGAACTCACGGCCGAAGCTATAAGGATGGAAACTTATTTAGCAGAACAAGCGGCTTTCAAGTCAAGCCGAAGTCAGAGTGGAAGATCGCAACATATCCAATCAGCTGCTTCTTTCGCAGAGTCTTTGGATAGATGCGAAATTAAAGAAGAATACAACGTAGATGACGTTCCTGCCTTAGCCGAAATAGCACGAGCTGAATTAGTAATCAAAAAACCGATGACTTGTCCAGCTCTTCGGCCAGTCAGAGGCAAGGAAAACGAAGGAGAGGCCAGAGATGAGTCTCAAAGGTTTTATTCGTTTGATTTATCTCAGATGGACGAGATATTTGATTATTGCCAGAAAAATGGGCTATTGGAGTTTAAAGCGAATCATCCGCATCCTACCAAGGAGCAATTGGAAGCAGGGTGGTGTAGATTCCACGGATCAGCCACGCACTCTACAGCAGTTTGTGGACACTTCAGAAAGTTGATCCAAAAGCATGTAGATGATGGGAAATTGAAGTTCCCGGATAGACTCATGGCAATAGATAAGAATCCATTTCCTGCTGCGAACATGGTAATGGTGCATCCTGATCAAAATAGGTCTGTACACGATCGATTGGGAGACCGACCATCGTCTAGTAAAAGTTCTGTGCACGATAGGCTTGGGAGTCAGCCATCGACTCAGAAGAAGACAGGAGTATGGAAAAGGTTAGGATCACCACAGAAGGGGAAGGAGAAAGAAAAAACTTCGGATGTGTTCGACCGATTGGGAGGTTATGAGATTAAGGAATGGATTAAGCAATCGGACAAATATTCAGAAGAGGAAGTCAAGAACGTAAGTGAAAGGCCAACCTTAAAGATCATAACCAACGGTTGGGATTCTGAGATGAAGCTAACAGCTGATAAAAGAAATGGGAAGACAGTAATCCAGATTACTGTCCCTGAAGAAGCTGTTCCCCAAAAATGAAGAGGTTCAGAAGGCCACCAGCAAATACTCAGGTGGGCCAATGGGTGCAAAACTCCCCGAAGGCAAGGCATTTCGGCCAACACCGATTTGAAAATGCAGCCTGGAGGGCAGAAGACAAGAGGGTCCCAAAGGGGAAGGGATCCTATCGGACTTACAAACGAAGAATGCAACGGCTTAAAGCAGCTGCTGCATATGAAGAAGAGGAGTATGAGACGATGCACATGGAAGGAGACTTTCCAGATGACTGTTCTTCGGACGAAGGAAGAATTCTGGATAAAGTATTTTCGGTTAGGATGAAGACAGCCGAAGGGAAGAAAGAGAAGCAGCCGAAAGAAGAACGAGATCGAATGAAAAACAAGACTGAATTTCGGCCGAAAACAGCTCAGATAAAGGCTGAAAGTGAGCAGCCGAAATCGAAAGAAGAATGGAAGCCTAGACCAGTCCGAACCAGGGAATGGAAACCAAAGACAACTATCATCCCGAATAGCGATTCACTCCCTATCGGGCAGTTTAAGTTCGACTTTGGATCTAGCGTGAATATGGTGACGGTAACCACAGAAGAAAAGGAGGAATACTGGTCGGATTCTGAACTAGCTGTGGTTTTCTGTCAGAAAGAAGGGGAATACTATGGTGATGAAGAACCTATAGTGGATTTTTGTTTCGATAAATTTGAGGTATTTCGGCCGGAAGCCGAAATAGTGAAACCAATTGAAGAAGGATATAAAGCATTTGTTCCAGAAGCTCAACCAGGCACGATTTTGCCTCCGACTGCGAAAATGTCTCAGCATGTGAGGCCTTTATACGTCAGAGGTTGGGTCAATGGGAGACCACTCAGAAGAATGTTTATCGACGGTGGAGCCACAGTTAATATCATGCTGTTATCCACATTGACAAAGATAGGCCGTTCGAAGGAAGATTTACTCCCTACGAGAATGAAGGTAATGAGTTTTGTGGGAGCTCAAACTGCGGCTGAAGGATGTATTCTAGTGGATGTAACAGTCGGAACGATCTCGATTCCGACCATGTTTTTTGTGGTAGATGCAGAAGTCCCGTATGCGGCCCTACTAGGCCGATGCTGGATTCATACATCCCGATGTTTGCCATCAACGCTTCACCAGAAAGTATGGTTCTGGAAAAAGGATGGCATAGTGGAAGAAGTAGATGGTGATCAACCTCCGTTCCCAGTCAGCTCAGCCGGCCGAATTGATGCGGTGCTATATGAAGAGCCCATACAACCATTCTTAGCAGTGGTTGGGGAAAGGTACCCGCAGGTCGTCGAGTGTGATTGGACAGACTTGGGGTTTGAGATCAGATATCAGGCCGATGTACGGCCACTTGATGAAGAAAGTAAATGATGAATCCACAACCGAAGCAAGCGATCGAGTTCGAATCGGCCGAACTCGCGTCTTCGGAAGGAAAAGCAAATTGGAGCGAACTCATAGATTCTATTCCAAAAAGAACACCAGACTTCAGAGCGCAAGATCCTCTGAAGATGATCAACGTTGGTACAGAGGAACACCCGAGGGAGATCCCTTTGAGTGCGAATTTGGACCAGCAAGTTACAAGCCGATTCAAGGAAGTGATGATCGAATTTAAAGATTGTTTCGCATGGGACTATACAGAAATGCCAGGATTGGAGCGGTCAATTGTGGAACATAGATTGCCAATTAAAGAAGGGTTCAGGCCGCACAAACAGCCGGCCAGGAGGGCAGCGCCCGAAATAGTCCCAAAAATAAAAGAAGAAATAGAGAAACTGTTAGCGGCCGGGTTTGTTAGGCCAGCTAAATATGTAGAATGGTTATCAAATATTGTTCATGTAATAAAGAAGAATGGAAAATTGAGAGTTTGTATTGATTTCAGGAATCTTAATATAGCCACTCCAAAAGATGAGTATATGATGCCTATTGTTGATTTGTTGATTGATTCGGCCGCAAAACAGGGAATGTTGTCCTTCATGGATGGATATTCAGGATATAACCAAATTTTTATGGCCGAAGAAGATATTCACAAGACTGCATTTCGGTGCCCTGGTGCTATAGGGATATACGAATGGGTAGTGATGCCATTCGGACTGAAGAATGCAGGAGCTACATACCAGAGAGCCATGAACTATGTTTTCCATGACCTCATAGTGGATTGTGTTGAGGTTTATATCGACGACGTCATGGTCAGATCCAAAGATATCGAAAGCCATTTGAACGATTTGCGAAAGGTGTTCATGAGGATGAGGCTGCACGGAGTCAAGATGAATCCAGCCAAGTGTGCTTTCGGAGTACAGGCAGGAAATTTTCTCGGGTTCCTGGTACATAACAAAGGTATAGAAGTTGATGCGAACAAGACCAGGGCCATTCAAGAAGCCAAACCTCCACATGATAAGAAGAGTTTACAGAAATTTCTTGGAAAGATCGGTTTCCTAATACGATTCTTAGCAAATGCGGCTGGAAAGTCGAAACCACTAACCGATTTATTGAGGTTGAAGAAGGAAGAGGAGTTCAAATGGGGAGTCGACCAACAAAAAGCCTTCGAACAGTTGAAACAGGATTTGATGAATCCACCTGTGTTGGTTCCTCCGATTTTAGGACGGCCATTGAAGTTGTATATAGCAGCGGCCGAAGAATCTATTGGAGCATTATTGGCACAAGAAGACGATGAAGGAAGGGATCGGGCGATTTACTATCTAAGCCGAATCCTAAGGGACGCCGAAGTAAGGTACTCGCCGATTCATAAATTATGTTTAAGTCTTTATCATGCATGCCAGAAATTAGAGTATTATATTCAACCGAGGCAAGTGATAGTGGTGGCTTCGGTTGACATAGTCAAGATTATGATGAATGATCCGGTCAGTAGCCGAAGAATGGCCAAATGGGCCATGAAGTTAAATGCATACGATTTGAGATATCAATCTTTGAGGGCCATGAAAGGACAGATTGTAGCCGATTTTCTGGCTGATCATGCGATACATCCGATGACCGATGACATCGATCATCAAGATCGGCCGAAAGAAGTCGATGAGATAGGAATTGTATACTTGCAACCATGGGTGATGATGTTTGATGGTTCTAAAGCCGCTTCAGGAGTCGGAGCAGGGTTTACCCTACAAACACCGGAGGGCAAGGTATACAAGTATTTCGTGCAATTGCCAGAGTCATATACGAATAACCAAGATGAATACAAAGCGTTGATTTCGGGATTACAACGGTTGATAGAAGAAGGAGTCAAAGCAATCATTATCAGAGGGGACTCACAAGTAGTTGTTCAGCAATTATTAGGTGATTTTTCGGTTAAGAGTTCTCAGTTAATTAGATTGTACGAAGAAGCGGTTAATTTGTTAGAAGAATTCGATGAGGTATATATTGAATATATCCCAAGGGAGAATAACGAAGTAGCCAATGAATTGGCTCAACACGCAGCTAGATATCGGCTGATGCCGATAGCAGGAAATGTGGAAGTACATTTGGCTGAAACAGAGAAGGCCGAATGGATAAAGAAGATAGCACAAACATTAGAAGATCCTTCGGAGGCTAATCCAGCTGAAAAGCGGAAAGCGATGGATTACGTCATAATAGGAGGATTATTATTCAAGCATGCTATTGATAGAGTATTGCTCAGATGTGTCGGAGAAGAAGATGCCAGAAGGGTGATGGGAGAGGTTCATGAAGGAATATGTGGCGCACATCGGGCAGGAAAATCGATGAAGTGGAGTATTATTTGGCTGGGATATTATTGGCCGAATATGGGTATTGATTGTGAAAAATATGCGAGAGGATGCAGCGAATGTCAAAAACATGGGCCGATTCAGAAGTTACCGGCTGAAGAATTACACATAATGATCAAACCATGGCCATTCCGAGGATGGGCCATGGACATCATTGGAAAAGTTCATCCCTCTTCGTCTAAAAGACATGAGTTCGTGCTAGTGGCAACAGATTACTTCACGAAATGGGCCGAAGCTCAGGCGTATGTCAGTATTTCACAAGAAGAGGTGATCGAGTTTATCAAGAGACAATTGATTTATAGATTCGGGATCCCACAGACGATTCTAACAGATAGAGGAACTGTATTCGTGGGAGAAAAAGTCAAGGCCTTTGCAGATGAATACGGAATAAAAATTGTGCATTCGTCACCATATTACCCACAAGGAAATGGACAAGCAGAGGCCACAAACAAAAAGCTAATAGGAATTATAAAGAAAATGATCGAAGACCAACCAAGAAAGTGGCATGAAAAGCTGTCAGAGGCATTATGGGCTTATCGAAATGCTAAAACTTCAGCCACTGGGTTTACACCATTTCGGCTGACTTATGGAATGGACGCAGTGTTGCCAGCCGAAATAACAGTGCCGACTTTGAGAACAAACCAAGCGGACTCAATGTCGGCCGAGCAGTACGATTGTGCGATGAAAGATGAGTTATTGGAAATTAACTCCAATCGGATGCAAGCCTTTGAGAATTTGCAGAAAAACAAAGATGTTGTGGCCGATTGGTACAATAAGCGAATTCGTCTTAAGCGGTTTGAAATTGGAGACTTAGTTTGGAAAGTTATATGGCCACCCAAGCAGAAGGATGGCCGATTAGGTAAGTGGAGTCCCAATTGGGAGGGACCGTTTATTGTTCAGACGAAATTACCGAATGGAGCATACATTTTGGTGGACGAAAATGGTGAGCAGATGTCAAATCCAGTAAATGCAAGATACATGAAGAAATATTATCCATCAGTTTGGGATTAAACGATAAGTAAGCAGAAAATAAAGATTTTATTGCATGAACGAACAAGTACAAAGAGGGTGCTACTTCGGCCGAAAGCGGCGTCGATAGCCCGAAATTACAATATACAAGGGAAACGTCCTGGGCTAAAACGGCTAGGAAGAAGCGGAGGCCAGTGGGATCTGAAGTGGTAGATGTCCAACATTCATTCCCAAGCCCAAATTCTTCTGGCCGGCGAGAGAAGAGATGGCTGTGCCAATAAAGCCAACTCCCAGACCAGGAAGAAGAAAATTTTTATCTGCTCCAGCAAGGACACCCCCTTCTTAGCATTGAAGATAGGGATGAAGTTCGAGGGGTATGGCCTTCGGAGCTGAGAAGATAGTTCGGTCCCATAGAAAGGCGCGATTATTATTCGACCGCCCAAGACTTTGGGACCGATATTAGTAGGATTACGACAGGTCACAGCAATATGAAGAAATAGAGCAGAGCTCGAGTATGACCGTCGGAATACATGTTGAGAAAAGTGTTGAAAGTTTCCAATTCATATGAGGGTAATGGTAAAAGGATTAACTGAAATCGCGCTGCATATAAGGAGAGCTTTCGGCTTATAATTAAAGGATCAACCAAAGAGCCAGCGGGCCAAGGAGGCCAGGGAGGAGAAGAGATTAAAAGCATCAAGGTATTCATGATTGGTATTTGCGAGATTATGAGACGAGAAGAGAATAAGAGTTGGTATTTATAGAGGAAAATGAAGGGGATGTCATTTATAGCGAAAAATGGAAACGTAAAGAGAAAAGCATTGATTACGGATGAGACATTTTAAGAATCCCAATAAAGCTGCAGAAGATAATATTGTATCAGAGAATATCCCTGGGAACACGGAAGAAACAGGCGAAACAAATCTGCAAAAAGACAAATATTTGATAATAGGCCGATCAAGTATACAAGGTGGATCGGCCGAAATAAAAGCCAGAAATACAATAAGGGGGATGTCATTACATTTAAAAAAACAATAACAACAAAGTTCAATCTCCACTCAAATCATAAGCAATGTCTTCGCCGAAATCACTGGTAGGGGGAGCGGCCGAATTACGAATAGAAGTCGGATCCAATACTGATTGGAACTCCTGATACGATCGAGCTTCAGCTTCGGCCGAAACCAGAGGATCATCGGGTTGGGACGAGAAAAGCTTGTCGGTAGTGTCTTGGAAAGGATCACACTGAGCATCTAAGAAGAGAAATCAAAAGAGAAGGAAGACATAATCATCGTATATCATCAAGACCAAAAGAACAAATTAAATATTACCGGAATTCCTTGGATTATCCCCTGAAGGAGGATTGACGAAAAGGTTATCGGAAACCGTCGAAGTATTTGGCACAGGAGGAAGTTGAACCGCGACAGAACGAATCTGATCAAGCGCCTCCTGAGTGTTTGACCATAAACCACGAAAAACGCCAAGGACATTGTCACTGAAGGATAACCTCAAAGTAAGATAGTCCGTTTTCTCTTTGAGACTGACGAGTTTATCCCGCGGAGCCTGAGCAGATTTGTGGAGCTGCTTTACAAGTCCTTGCAAGTGAGCCGATTCTTGGTCAACTTCGGCTAAGGCATTCTTCACGCCTTGTGCCTCATGTTGAAGTCGGCTGATTTCTGAATCAATGGTGGAGAGACGATTCAAATAGTTGGATCTGAGGCCATCATTGGCCGATAACTGACTCATATAAGAGTGGTAATCAGAAGCATGCTTGTCAAATTCCGCCCTGTGAAGGGTAAGAGAAGCCTGCTCGTCTTCAAGTGTTCTGCGGATGGCCAAGAGGCTCGGAAGTTCCAAGTCTATCCGTAAGAGACATGTGAACATTGCATCGACGATATCTGATAGACCGGAGACCAGAAGATCTTGAGGAAAGGCTTGCCTGATATATGAGAGAAGCAAAAGGATAGGCTTGGTTTGGACGGAGAAGGCGTCGGATTGTTCAGAAATCAAGCATTCTAGCTTATCCAAGCAGGCTTTGAAAGAACGAGGAAATTCTGATGAAGAGGAAACAAATGAAAGGGAAAAGAAGTCATCCAGAATATTCCTATCCGGGAAAGGTGAAGGAGGATTAACGTTACCAACGGCTAATTCTCCCAGCCGAGTATGGACAGGAGAGGGATTAGGAATAGAGGCAATAGAAGAAGAGGGAAGGGCAACTGCTAGAGAAGTAGTCGAACTGGGAACAGTCGAATCAGTGTTGTCACCCTCAGGTACTCGAGAAGTCAATCCTGGTCCCATATCGGCCGAAGAAACAGGAGTTATACTAGAAGTAATGGTCGGGTTCTCATCAATAGGATCAAGGGCCGTAGATGAGGGATTAGGTGACTCGGAAAGGTCAGAAGAAACGGTAACTCGGGGAGCCTAGAAGAAAAGGAAATAAACGTTAAGAAGATGATAGTAAACAAGGGGGAAAAGATAGAGAAAAAGAGCGGTAGGAAACCTGATCAGCAGGCGAGGCCGAGCTAGGAAGAGGCGAACGAGTCGAACGTCGCAGCATCTTAGGTGCAGGTTCTTTTTTCGACTTCCCTGAACCAGAAGCAGCACGTTTTCGTTTTCCGGAAGTAGCGGGAGCAGACGAAATACGTGGACGAGATGGAAAAGACGAGACATCATCCAAAGCAGCCCCTGCAAAGCGAGAAAAAAGAGGAAAAAATCTGAGAAAGATACACGACACACAATAGAAGAAATCAGAAAGACTTACTAAGTAAGGGAAGTAGAGGGTCATCCTCTTGAGAAGAGCAGGAGTAATCAGGGGCTGAACCAACAACCGAAAACATCATAATACCTGGGAAGCCGCGAGAAATAAGGAAGCTCTGCAAGTTAGTGCCGAAATTAGCGTAAGAAAGAGCTTTCTCCCACCAGGCATCGAAACGCTTGGTCGAAAGACCAGGACGGATGTCAAGAGAACGAACTTCAAAGTTGCAAATCCGAAGAGCCCATGTACGACCGAGATTTCGGCTATTCTCAGAGCCGAATCCTTTGAAGGATTTGCTGTATCGATTTGGGTCTCCATAGAGAGGAATGACCACATCCTGAACAAAGCCAAATTGACGGCTGACTAAGTGAGGATTGTAAACCTCAGAAGGGATAGGATGGTCAGGGGGAACAAACAACGAGCAATTAAAAACGTGACGAGGAATGATACAAGCATTCCAGACTTGAGCAAACGCCTTCGGAAGGGGTCTACCAAAAGGGGGAGTGTTGATAGCCGAAACCCAACTATCCGGAGCACCAGAGTAGAGATGACAGGAAGAAGGACTAAGTGGGGATCGGCTCATGAAGTAGTAAATCCATTGTTCAGTACGCATTTCGGGAAACCGAACCCCGAGAAGATCGTTAGCAGAAGGATGGGTAGTTTCAAAGGGTTGAGGTTCAAAACAGGACATATCCCTGAAATGTCATACCAGCCAGAGGTGAAGGAACCAGAGAGGCCCATGAGATCGGCTAGAGTGGCCATCAGCCCATCCATGAACCAGGGACGAAATACCAGAATACAGATGCACCAAGAAATAGTCAGCGAGAGGCAAATGAGTATCTTTCATAAGGGCCTTGGCTAGAGGGTACGTCTCAAGAATAACATTCTTGGCAGGAGCGCACCAGAAGAATCGGCTAAGGAAGTGCATCATAAAAGCCACAGATTCATCCCCAGAAAATTCGGGCTTATTCCCACGGTACTTATTGATCCACGAAGAGAAGGTGAGCCCTGAAGCATAGCCGGTGTTTTTCGTGGTAGGCTTGTCGGAACCGGTAACACCTAAGACGGGCTTTCCAAGAGAGGGTAAATCCAGAAGAAGCTTAACATCCTCAATAGTTGGGGTCATTATACCCCATGGGAAGCAGAAACAATTAATGGATGAGTTCCAGAAGCAAAGAAGGGCCTGAATGTAGTTATAGGTAGTAGGAAAAGACTGTGAGCTCAGCTTAATCAAGTGATTAACACCAGAGTTAACCCAATCCAATCCACAGTGAGGAAGGGCCCTTTCGTACCAAGCAATATGTTCCTGAGTCACCAACGGCCAAGTACTGAGAGGGCCGAAAAGTTTGACAGAGAAATAATCCGAAAACAAGGGGATCGTCTTCGATTCCCCAAAAAGAGCGGAAACAGAAATCGCGGCCTCAGTTGAAGTCGCAAGAGGCCCAAGAGTAACGAGGTTGCCGTCAATGGGACGAAGCGAAGAAGTGTCAACCAGGGAATCTTCAGCATCTTTGATCTTTTGAGAAGAAGGGGAAAGAGTCGGTTGCGCCATCGAGGAAAAAAAGAAGCAAGAAGACGAAGGAAGAATGAGGAAAACAGAAAGGGGGAAATGATTTTAAAAACGAAAATAAAGGAAAATGAAGAGGCACGGAAGGACGTGGCCGGATATTAAGGAGGAGTTAGCGCACGAAGAAGAAGAGAGAGAAGAGTTACTTGGGCTCCTTCTCCTAGGAACGAAATTCGCCCAAGTAAGGAGGGCATCTGTTGGGGCCATACGAAATGATGAGCCGCGAAGAGCTATTGGGCCATAAGATATGGGCCAGAAGAGAGAGTTCCAGAGGAAGATGGGCTTAAGATCAGTAAGGCCGGTAGTCCATAGTAAAAGTCGAAGGAAGGGAACCGAGACTGATAGAGATTTCGGCCGAAATAGGAAGGGAACAGCCGAAACCAAAACAACCGAAATGAAGAAAGAGAGAATTCGGCTCAGAAGGATCGGCCGGAGAGCGGTTACTCCAGCTCCGACTATAAATAGGGGTCGACACACACAAAATCGGAGAGATCAATCCAACCCCCAAATTCCTTTTATCAAATTTAATTCCTTATTATCTTTACTGCTTTCTTTACAGCTTTCCTTAGAATCTAGCTTAGTTTGTAGCGGTTACCTTTTCCAAATCCACCGTTGTTTCTTAGCAACTGGTAGTTTGGTTCCTTGTTCTTGGTGAATTCCGCCGTTGTTTCTTAACAACAGGTAGATTCTCCATTGTATCTTGTTGTTTTTTATCAATTCAAAGAAGATTCAGTCAGTTGTGGGCGCATTATTGTTAATCCGGACCCGTAATCGGTTTGATCCTTTTCCGATAGCCTCCCTTGAGGAGAAAAAGGTCATTGGCTCAACCCAAGCCAAACAATACCAAGAATATTATATGTAGTAACCAGAAATACCGCATATAACGACTAAGAATAACAGAGATAACGACTAAGAATACTAGCATAGTGATTGATAATACCAGGGGTAACGACTAAGACTACTAGAAGTTGTAACTAGAATATCATAATATAGCACTGTGTATATTTAAACCCAGAAGAATACTTATAATTGTTGTGGAATAAAGATCTAAAATCAGTGGCAGTACTTAAAATTACTAAAATACCAATTCGTTCAATTCCATCATCAACAAAAGGGAAAAAAAAAAAGAAAAAGGATTATTTAACGGTTGATGATCATGGTCATAAATTGTCCGAAATGAGATATTTTCTCCACTTGCAAATCGCAAGTTGCTACTTCTCAAGCTCACTAGGTCATAAATGATCGATCATATCATATTATCTTCTCATGTTTTGAATATAATTATTATTTTTTTTTTAAAAATTGGAAAATTTATTATATTCATCTAACAAATTACTGTATTTTCCAATTTCTTAGTCCTCGCTAGCGGCGTTTGATAAGACCCGAGACATTTTTTTTTTTTTTTTGATGAGCTAGCAAACAAGAGAGAAAAAGAATAAAGAAAAAACCAAAGACAGGAACAAAGTATATAACAAAGCGGGGCAGGGATCAAAGACGCCCGGGGAAGCACACCCCGGCCTCGTCGGCTGCTAGATCCCCTAGAACAAGTGGTGTAGAAGTCTTCAAGGGAAGCACCACATTTAGCTAGCTTGTCTGCAATTCTATTCCCTTCTCGTAAAACATGGTATAGCTCGCAGCTCTGAAAATCATTCCGAGTTTGAATAGCAACAGACTTTTCTTATCCCCATCTGCTTGACATATTCCAATCCATTAACCAAGGCTGTCAATTCTGCAAGGGGGGCAGATTTCCAACCAAGGTTACCACTCCCACCTCCAAGCCACCCGCCGCATTCTTGACAACAAAGCCAAACCCCGGGGGGCTTCCCCTCGAGCTGCCATTGACATGAAGGATGGTGTCTCGGGACTTTTTCTCATTCCAAGAAACAAAAGTGATCGGGCGCTGGACCGCCGTGTAGAAGCCACCCGCCTTTCCCACCTCAGCGGTTACTCTACAGATCTCTCTACAGAGGAACCAAGTGGAAAGTTCTAGAGTTCATCTCCACCCAAACATGCCAAATAGTCACAACAATAATGGGTCCAAAGTGGCAGTACATCCCATGCATGAACTCCGTAATCCCATCCTTAGGATTAGACTCACAGTCCAGGGGAATAGATATATTAAATTCCTTCCAAACCTGCCTTGCCCAAGGGCAATAGAAGATGCAATGCTGCCAATTCTCGGCTTCAATACTGCAGCCACAATAGAAGATGCAATGCTGCCAGCTCTCGGCTTCAATAGCGCCGAGACATTTTGACTACTAAAGAAAAGCAACCATCGATATCTGGATTATCATTTCAATCTTTCAAATTTGCAAAATACTCATGTTCGAGTTTGGATTACCTGAAAATTACTCGAAAGATCTAATAATAATAATAATAATTTCAATACGTTAATCCTAAAGTTAAATAATGGCTATGCTGTGTCGATTGTGGAATTATATGTGGAATGAAGCTCCAGATGTCGTGAAAAATAGTGGAAGGGAAAGAGATTGGAGCATTGGATGTATGCATGTAGCTCGATTTAGACAAAGAAAGGTCTCCTAAAGAATTCAATCTAATATAATACCCGGACAATAGCTTAAATAGAGTGAATCAAAGCTACTCATACTAAGAAGTCCAGAGTTAACTATAATTGCCTTCGAGTAATTTCAGGATGGATGATCTCCTGAAAAGTCTCACAGAATATGCATGAGTGAGGCCCATTGTAACACCGAACAATGGAGATGCTACAAATACCCATCTAGATAAAATGAAAGTGAACCCTTATTCTCCCATTGTCAGCAAAATCGAGCTTGTAATCTTTTTTCTAGTGATTGATTCGTGCATCATATACATATATTTTTCTGGCAAGTAGTAATAAATGTACAATGCATGGTAATAATCTTACTGCTGGGATGGACTTCCAAGTTCCATCCTATGTGGACAATAAACATAAAATTGTGAAAATCACACTAATTGTGAAAAATACACTAATCTAAAAAATTACTACCAAATACCTTAAAATGATTAGAGCTTAAAACACCCTTCAAAGTCTAAACAATTATCTGCAACAATAAGATAAAAGAAATAGCATAATATAAGAAAAAAAGAGAAGCTGATCAATGAATATGATTTATTTTGGATGGTGATTGAAAAATCACTTTTCGGCCAGGGCAGGTGCATAGAGAGATGCCAACCATTTCCTTCAAAGTTCAAAACAACCAATTTCAACGCCTTGTTCCTAAAGTGATGTGTATACTCGCATACATAAATTGGCAACTGTTACAACGTACAACATCCTGTTTCTAAATCTTTAGAGCACTACTAATCCATATGTATTCCATAAAATCAGGAACAGGGCTTCAAAATCCTGAGATGCGCACTTGCAGTGGCAGCAGAAGCAGGTGTAGTATATCAAGAAGACCCGTTATTGGACTTAACAGTCTCGTACACTGCAGAAAAGTCTTGGTCGCCTAGTCCCAGGCTTCTTGCTTTCTTGAACGCCTGGATTTGAAAGAAGAGGGGATGAGCAAAACATTTGTTCAAAATATTTCTTCAACACTTTACAGAAGATTATGATGATATGCATATGGAGCACAGGAGCAGTTCTTATGCAGGGATCTGAACGGTTCTAACATCAAAACATTTGCTTCCCATCGTATGGCTTATATTTATAAACAAATAAATAACGGTGGAGATTTGATCAAATGAACAGAGGCCGAATGCTGAATTTCGACTTAGTTTGGATCGTAAAAATGACCATTCCAGCTAAAAGTTTAAACATATGTGAAGATGCAATTTTTATACTATATTTATTTAATCACCCCAACAGTTTCTATTCCCAATTCTGATGCACTTATATAGTATAATACCAATTGCAGGTGAAGGTTTCATGCACATTTGTACAGGGAGGGACATGATTCATACCTCATTAGAAGCAGCTGCCACAGGCATAGGTACCGAGTTTTCATCTCCAAGGGCAAGAGCCAATCTCATGTCTTTCTGCTGGTGTTTCAATGGGAAGGCAGGGGAAAAACTCCCCTGGATCATGGAGGGTCCCTTAAGTTTAAACATTGGGTTTGCAATTGCACCAAGATCCTACGAGTGAAAAGGCATTCCCATTGTAAAAATTCTGACCCCAAAAAAAACCCCACAAGTTCTGAAGTTTGACAGAGATGAGATTCTCACCAATACATCAAGAAGGGTTTGCGGATCCAACCCACTTTTGTCTGCCAAGACAAGTCCCTCTGAAAATGCATTCATCATACTGCAGGGCAGACAACTCGTCCGTTATTCATACTTTTTTTGTAACTTTCCACATTAGCATATGACAATTAAATGGAGTGAGATTAGATAAATTGAAACTAATATCCATTTGAGGTGAAGTTGAACACTAACTGCTGGATTCATTGGAAGTTTGGAACGATTTGATTGTAGAGCAATATTTCAATATGAAAGCAGATTGAAAGTCTAGAACGAATGAACTTTCAGATATCTGAAGAAGATATATTTTATTGATGATGGTGAAGAATGTCATACAACAAGCTCCGTAATTGTGATAGGATTAGTATAACAAATTACCTGCCCATTATCATGTTGACAACAAGCTTCATTTTGGCGCCATTTCCAACTTTCCCAAGGAAAAATGATTTCTTTCCCATTACATCAAAAGCGGGCTGCACTGCTTCATATAATGCCTGCGGTTAGAAAAAAAAAAAAAAGACAAATAAATGAATATATTCAGATCCAAGAATATATAGGCAGGTCATATAAATTATTGCAGTGTTAAAATAGGGTTGCATATGAAAACCAAGTACGCCAAAGAGATGAAAAGTACATCATACAATTAACTACTAACAATAAATTTTGCAGTCTCATTTCCATTAATGGCCTTGATCTCATGTTTGCTTCCATTTTCAAAACAACATTGCGTAGAGAGATGCCATTAGCCATCAAACAACTTCAAATTCTTCGATGCCATTGTGCACATTTACCATATGGCCAGCGGCGGATCCAAAAATTTTTGTGAGTAGTGTCGTAAAAAGTAATGGAAGCTTTGCTGAAATTAGGTATAATAGTCACACCGCACAAAAACATTGAGGAAAGCTAGGTTGGAATTGCTGACAGTGGTGTCACAAGAAAAATCGAGTGGTTGCCTCAAGCCAAATCAAGTCAAATAGAAAAAAGTTTATAGCTTAAAATAGAAATTTCATAGATTTGAGTGGTGTTATGTACCTCCACTCCTATGTGAGTAGATCCGCCCCTGGGCCTCATGATGTTAACTTTTTCATTGGAAACTTTTACTTTTATGTTTGGGGGGAGGGAGGGGGGATCAATGGAGCGATTCTATTCTGATGAGGAGAAGTATTGTATTTTGAAAAAAGGTTCTCACCTTCTCTCCAGCAGCAAGGATAACGAGCTGACCATCTTCAGCAGGCTTTTTGCTACCTGAAACAGGAGCTTCCAGAAAAGAACCACCCTTTGCATTGATTGCCTGAAACCATTACACAAAATATATGCTATAATTTTCCCTGCGCAATGGTTACTTACAGAAAGATTCACAAAGATTGAGTTCTTATTATTACAGCAGAAAAGAGTATCGAATGCAGTTAACGGGGATTATGCTTAAATGAAAAACCAGTTTTATGAATCCCATTTCTGAGAGAACTTTTCCAAGTTTTAAATCAGATAAAAAAGTATGATATAGCCTTCAGTTAGGTTCATGGTTCCTTCGGTTTTCCTGTGCCCCATAATATTTAATGATTTTAATGTGGAAAATTTACCTAAAAAACAAAGTACAGAAGGTGTGCCTAGACTAAACAATGCAGCCAAAATCTGAGTCAAAAAGAAATAATTAGGAAGTATGAGTTATTCATACCACACTGATCTTTGAAGATGTATCTGCATCAACAGTTGACATATCAATATACCCTTTTCCAGAACCAATTTGCTCCAGAACACCACCTTTGTCAAAAACCACCTATTTGACCAGAAATTCCGAACTGAGATGGTTTATACAAAAATGATGTACAAATTTCTATTATGAAACAGAGGGGTCTTAGGTGACGAACTGAAAGAGCTGCAGCAGGATCAGACAGCATTCCAATTGTATACTTGCATTTCTTAATTACTTCTGCTGGAGATTCTCCAACAGCAGCTCCATGCTCGACCAACTCATCACACTACACCACAAGGAATAAGCTGAATGAATGAGCGAACGCATTACATGATCTAAAACGATACAATACAATACGCATAAAAACATCCTGGTAACAAAGTAAAGAGTGTAAGGGAACAAGTAATAAATTTGATTGGCCCAGAATGTGCGAGTAAAATAGAAAACTTATTAATACATTCCATAGTGCCAAATATGTCATTATCAATAGCATCAGTAATTTGCCAATTGCCATAAAAATGTGGGAATCAAGTTAAATCCAAGGAAAATGGATATGTTTGTAAGGTTCCATTCGCAACTCTGCATAATATCTTTACAACTACACACATGAATTCAACAAAAGAATCCTCCTTACATTACCATAGAAACTAATTGAAGTACATTGATAACCTAAGCCAATCATGCACGATTACATATCAATTCCAGAAAATAAGAAAATTGAAACAGACATCCATAATTATATAACAAATGCAGAACACAAGCAAAACTACAATTCATCACAAAGAAAGAGTAAAGAAGAAACAAGTACCCGCGACCGAGTGCGGTTCCAAACAGTGACTTTAAAACCATGGCGAAGCAAGTTCATGGACATGGCCTTCCCCATAATTCCCAATCCCAGAAACCCGATTTCATCCATTTCTGCACTCGTCTTCAAGGTTTGGATAAATGGAAGCTGAGAATCAACAAAAATAAATCAGCCGTCCGCTTGATCTCCACAGAACAACCAACCCTAGCGTTTACAAATGCTGCACTTCGATTGCACAACGATTTTTTATTTTTATTTTGTGGTTTCTGTTCCGTCTTAAAGAATTTTTTATTTTTTTTTCTATCTTTTGTATTTGGTCCAAGTTGCGCCTGTGTGATTGGTTCCAAAGACTTTTGTGGGGCCCACAACTACCACGTCATCTCTACTGTTTTGTTTTTGGGTTTCTTACCCTTCTTATATTCCACTGTTGTTGGAAAGGAGAAATTATATGGTGTGTGTGGGTGCATCGGAAAACTTTGCACCATCACTATTTATTTATTTTTTATTTTTGCACAGGCATGGGCCTTAGCGGGAAAATTTACAGTCTCCACTAATCGTTTCAAATTTCACGGAATCGGGCCACCGTTCGCCGTCGCCGGCCGCTGCGTTTATCATGAAGAGATGCAGGAGTTCGGAATCCAGAAAGAAGGAGGTGCTAGAGTCTGTCGACATAGAGGATATGAGTTTTAGCAAAAATGTAGCTGAAAAAATTAGGGCTTCCTTGTTGGTGTGGTACGACGAAAATAAGAGGGATTTGCCGTGGAGGAGAATCAGCAATGGACGAGAAGATGTAACTGTTGAAGCGAGAGCAAGGAGGGCTTACGCGGTGTGGGTATCGGAGGTGATGCTTCAGCAGACTAGGGTTCAAACGGTCGTTGATTATTTCAATCGATGGATGGACAAATGGCCAACGATTCATCATCTTGCTCAGGCTTCCATTGAGGTATGAATATCTCCTACACAATTGTTTGAAACATTTGCTTTAATTATTGGTCTAATGAAATGCTTTGTGTGCTTTATGTGTGTGCCAGGAGGTGAATGAGATGTGGGCAGGCTTGGGTTACTACAGAAGAGCTCGATTTTTGCTCGAGGTCAGCATTTTTGTGGTTTTAGTCATACATTGTTTTTATTTTGTACTTGTGGGTTAATGTTTTAGTAATTGGATTATGATATCGATAAACTTAGTTCTTAATTCCAGAATGAACACACCTGAGAGAAGCCTTTACTTTACATCATCTAAAGGTTTCTGAGCTCCCCAGACAAAGGGGGCTCTGTTCTCATTTTTATATAATTGTGTTATTTTATATTGAATTAAAAGGGGGCTCTGTTCTCATATTCGCCAACTGATTCACAATATTTGTGAATTTCAGAATGATTCAAATTATTTGTCCTTTACATAGTTCAAGACAATACTGTCCTTAATTTTTCTTCTGGTAAAATGTTTTCATATGTGCCATGACTTGTGACACACTGGCAGCCATCTTCTGTGATTGCATTCTCTGCAACAGTGTTGGTTTTGAATTCCTTTCTCAGATCTACTGGATTTCATAATTTATGAATGCCCAATGCCGATGGAATCTGGTCAAAGGATTTCTGATTGTCGCTTATTTCTCTTTAGTTTATTGGCTAAGGCAGATGAGAGAATCACTTCCTCTGAAATATATACTGCCTCACTGAATCCACACTTGCAGTGATTCAAATAAATAAATCAATGCTTACAGGGAGCTAAAATGATTGTTGAAAGTGGGGGTGAGTTCCCAGAAACTGCATTGTCTCTTCAGAAGATCAAAGGGATTGGAAATTATACCGCTGGAGCAATCGCATCTATAGCATTTGATGAGGTTCGTGGTCTGTATTATCCTCTACTCTTGTCACAAACTGATTTTGTAGTTAAATGTGAGCTTATTGTTTAGGCCGTACCTGTGGTTGATGGAAATGTAGTCAGAGTGGTTGCCAGGTTAAAAGCTATATCTGCCAATCCTAAAAATTCTACGACTGTCAAGA
The DNA here is from genome assembly GCA_030278955.1 of Hygrophila difformis. Classification (NCBI taxonomy): domain Eukaryota; kingdom Viridiplantae; phylum Streptophyta; class Magnoliopsida; order Lamiales; family Acanthaceae; genus Hygrophila; species Hygrophila difformis. The sequence continues at coordinate 46,613,010 of JAOANR010000010.1, forward strand.
GTATCTGGTAAACTGTACTTTCTCTTTCTCTAGAAGTAAAATGCACACCCACAAATCACAATTCTATGACACCATAACACACAAAAAGAATTAGACAGTGGCACAATTATATGTGATTATGTGCTCATTTGATTATTCGAAATGAAGTACGCTTACGATTGGGCATCCCCTTTGATGGTGAATTGCATCATTTTACCTCCTATCATGTTACTGGTCAATAGCATATCCTTCTTAGAAACCTATTATAGAATGTGAAACAACATTCCATATATTTTTTTTCCAAATGTTGTTTTATAGGCTTTTACATTTCTTTTTTTTTTTATTTGTGTAACATTTCTGTGAGTAGGAAATTAGCAACTCAGTTAGTTGATCATTTGAGGCCTGGGGATTTCAACCAGGCTCTCATGGAACTTGGTGCAACTGTGTGTACTCCATCTACTCCCAGCTGCATCACCTGTCCTTTGTCTAAGCACTGTCGAGCACTTACTCTTTCCAAGAATAATGAATCAATTCAAGTTACAGACTATCCGACAAAAGTAGTCAAAGCTGAAAAGAGAAGTGATTTTTCCGCAGTTAGTGTTGTGGAGATAATTGGGGTTTCCCAATCCGAAAGCAGATATATTCTTGTGAAGAGGCCAGACAAGGGCTTGCTGGCTGGACTGTGGGAATTCCCATCTGTTCTATTGGAGGGAGAAGCTGACTTGCCCTTACGAAGAAAGGCAATTGATAATTTCTTGAAACAGTCTTTTGGTCTAGACTTAGACAAGAACTGTAAAGTAGTTTTAAGAGATGAAGTAGGAGATTATGTCCATGTGTTCAGTCACATTCGTCTCAAGATGTATGTGGAATTGTTGATTTTGCATCTGACAGGTATGTTGACTACACATGTTCTTTATCCAGTTTCCTCTGCCCTCTATGCCCTTTCTTTGCTAAAAAACTCATATAAAAATATGAAAAGTAGAGATCTAAATTCAGTTGAGATGATTTCTCCCAATTGACCCGATTATACTTTGTTTCGCTTAAGATGGCACAGATTCTCTGGAAATGAAACAGGAGAATGCAACTATGACATGGAAATTTGTTGACAACAAGGCCATTTCAACGTTAGGTTTGACATCTGGTGTGAGGAAGGTAAATAAAACCTCTATTTATTTATTTTTTTTAAAAAAAAAAAAAATTCATTGCTGATATACGAGCACACAATTTTTTACATCTTAGGATATACTTCCAATCTAGAGCGCTGTCTCTTAAAATTTGGTGGGCTTTTCTTTATAATGCAGGTCTACACCATGACTGAAAAATTCAAGCAGAATATGTCTGATTTCATTCCTCTGAAAACAAGAAAGCAGAGGAGAGAACATAACTTAAACCAGCAATGATCAGCTGCAAATTTTAGATAGCTTTTATTTTTGGCAGAAAACATTGTCTAAACAGGATGTGGCTTCATTTTCATATGGAAACCTAAGACAAAGGTCTACCTCATGCAGTGTCCTGGCTCTCCTCAGTTACATATCTGTCTGGTAACATCACTCTTACTAAATAATACTCTTGAGTCATGTCCCCTAGTTTCATATCTCAAGCCTTAATTTCCATTTTCTTTCTAAACTAATTCAGCATTGTTCATAACAGACATTCGTTTGATTTGTATAGGGTCAAATGAAACATTCACTGGTCTGAAGTTGTGTGATTCATCAGACGTTGATGCTTGCTCTGATCTACTGCCAGGAAGATGTGCAGTGAGTTTTATGCCAGTCCTTGTGCAGATTACTGCTTCATCCATTTTTCAATATGGTAGTATTTTTGTATATGTAATTGTTGATTGGCTTTCCCCTTGTCTGACACAAACACAACCATAGAATTCGAACTGCAGGAGTCCTAACCCTCAAAATACATTTGTTTTAAAAGCGTCTCTTTATATAAATTAAAAACAAATTACCACAATTTTCTATTTGTATTTTTTTTTAAAAAAAAAAAAAAAAAGAGGGAAAAACAAAAACCAAAAACATTTAAAAATATTTTAATTTGATGAATATTCATTATTTGAGGAAGGCATTTCTTTGAAACGAAGATATATGCGAATTTGACTATTTTTACAAACAAGTTGGAAACTATTTTGGGTGGATTCTCAGTTCCCACTCTTGCTGAATATCTAAATGATACTAGTATTTGGGAGACTAGTTGAAATTGCATTAAGAGTTGTGGCCTTTGATGAAATGCAAGAGAGTCATGCACTTTTGACATTTGAAGAACCTTTTTGTTTCTATAATACTTAGATCCCGTTTGGATGGATTTTTGAAAGATATTTTTGGTATTTTCTTCTCAAGCAAGCACTTTGGGCATGTTTGGATATGACCCGTCAAGGCTAAAAAATAAGTAATTAAAATCTGTCTATTTTAGAAGTAATATAGGAGTTGCTGTATCCTTTAATTTTTGCTTTTACTTTTATGAAGCTTATCCAACCAAACTAGTATTAGCTTATCAATCTTGAATAAGTTGATTTATATCCTTCATTTCTTATTTTAACTGCGCTAACATCCAGTTGAAGATACATGGATGAGTTGATTAAAGTGAATGTGGACATTGGGTGGTAAAAAATGTAACACATGTCATGTGTACCCGAAGATAAACTCATAAAAGTGGCATCCCTCAATTGTGAATAGGTAAACAATCACCAACTTGTTGGTACTGCGGCGGAACAACTTTTGTTTAGATTGTCCATGTTGCAAATGTTGCATTCTTATAAAGGTTTACTTTGTAATTTATATTTTATTACTTTGTGCGTTAGCTAATGTTCCTATCATATCATATTTGGGTTTAAAGGTTATTCGGATGACGGGCAGGTTGACAAAATTATCTGTCGACTAAAACCTCATTAGAATAGCGATGAAGATCCTTGTTATATTATGACTAGAGCTGTTATAAGGAGCCAAATTGAGCCAATTTTGAGTGTTCGTGTTCGGCTTATTTAGGTCATGAACAAGATTTGTTAAGCTTTTGAGCTCGTTTGCAACGTTTGAGCTCGACTCGATAAGGAATTTTAATGCTTGAGTTTGTGCGAGTGCTTGTCTTGTTTAAACTTGTTTGAGTGTTTCAGCTTGTTAGTTTGGTTTAAATTAAGAATTCGAGGATTAGTGTGTATGTTTAATTTATATAAATATATATAAAAAATTACAAACATGCCCTCTCAACGAATGTTTGCTAGCAAAGTTCGAGCTCGTTTATTGACAACATGAGCCTATTCATATTGTTTGGTTTAACTTGTTTGTATTACTATTGAATTTTGTCATATTCTTTTAACAAATTTATAAAATTCATACATATAAAGTTAGTTGGATTTATATAAAACTTGGGTGATTATATAGAATCTATAGAAATATTTGATTATTAATGAATATATTGCGTAATTATATATATTTAAACTAATCCATAAAAATCCATTCATAATTAAAATCATGAATACCAAAAGATTTCATTAAAGTTTTAAAATTTCGTATTAAATACCTTGATGTGGAAACATCCTAATCATACTAATGAATGCCAGACAATTTGTCTCCTTGCTACTATGGAAAGAGGGAGACATGGAATTAAATTTCTCAATCAATCCCTTGATGGTAGAAGTGTTTGATTGTCATTCCACATTATTTGTGCTTCCAATTGGCTAGCTTCTACTGCTATATATATATACTAGAAAAATACGCTGTTCTACGCACAGCATATTTGCACGTACAGCTGCCCATAGGAAAAGAAGAAACAACTGTAAGTGAATAAAAGTGAGTTAAAGATAACCAATTGATTTGATAGGTCAAGGTAGCTAATTCCATTTTTTTTTTTTATGCGAACGGCTATAGTATAGACCAACTACAGGATAACTTCTCAGAATGATGGCATGGAAATATGATCAACATTTCTCCACCAAATGAGCTTAATGTTATAGTATGGATGAAAGATTGGAACTTATCTAAACACTGACTATTTGTGAATAAATTATCTTATGAAAGCGTAGTCTGCATATCTTGCCATTTTTTTGCTTCCTTTGAAAAAAAGAACAGAACATACCTTCACGATAGGTATGGATGCTATTCAAATACATGTAACGTAATTCAGTTGAATCAATACCCCCATCAACCAAATACTGGTTTCACGAGTTGGGTAATTACCATGCAGCGATCCGCCTGTATCCTCATTTATGAAATCCCTTATCTCCATTCTGCTAATGCTTCACCAGACTGACATAGCTGCAACTGCTGCCCACTTGCAAAACCCTTCAAATGACCTACATATTTCAGACTCCTCGGTTGTAGCCCCAGCCATTTCTCCACAATAAGTAATCCCCACCAAACATCTCACTGTCACCTACTACAATACAAAAGGAAAAAAGCCAATCATATCACAGGCATCAACTGATATGTACTGTGGCCTATTTAGAGTTGATGTCCTAGATATGAGAATTCTGTGAAATTTCCCTATAAAATAAAATACAAATTGAGGTATTCGCTTAAACTATCACTTAGCACTTGCAGATAACAATAACACGCCACACAACAAGAAAATCCAATGCCCGTTTTCCCCCAAATTCAATATGCCACATCCAAAAATACAAGCCCAATAAACGTTAATTCATATAAGCCAGTAAACCAGAAGAATGGAAGTCATTTAATATACAAGTCAATTCGTTATCTTTCTAAATATATGCTTGTAAAATGAAAAAACGGTCATTTTCTCAAGTAATTCCCTGACCTCCAAATGAAAACTCAATCCAATCAAAGCACATCAGAAAATCATATCATAAAATACCCCTGGCAAATACGCATACAACCCAATTTTGCAAAAGTCAAAACAGAATTAAGGGACACAAGAAACTAACAGATAGAAAAACAAGGGGAACAAAACTGATGTCATTTAGATCGAAAAGGAAAAATAAACTGACCCTAATCTGAAAAAACGACAAGGTTTTGCTCGCTAATTAGGCGAACGAGTTGTTCCAGCAATTAAAGAAGAGAAATCGCAGTCACAGTTTCATAGGAACGGAAAATGCAGCAGAATCAGATAGAGCGAAAAGCTGCACAAATGAATTTTGCAAAAGCTTCGTAAAGAAGCATACGATGAGTCGATCACTGTAGCCTCACAATTTTTGAATGAGAACAACCATTGTAAATTCTAGTGCACAAAAAAGCTAGAATTTTTTATGAAGCACCTTAAAGGCACAACAGACAATAAAGAGATGGAGGTAGCTCTATAGCACAGGTTAAATTTTCTGGCAACATAATATAGTTTCCAAAAAATTTTAGTAGTGGTATACTGGTATATGCATTTGCCATTTCACAACATGTGGGAAGGATATGACACCTAGGCTTCAGCATCAAGATTCTTGCTTTGCAAAGGTAAAAGATAAAAGAAATGTAATACTGCATAGACTACAGCTTGGATGAGCCCATTGGTTAGCATACATAAATTAATTGTTCGTCTCGTCATACCCCTCCGATGAGCAAAGGGCACACAGCTTGTGCAGAAAATGTTCATAGGAATCTCACATTGAACCCTAATAATTTATGAAAACAAGTGCACAGACACAAATATAGATATGCGTTTAAAGAGCCATGAGATTTCAGGTATTGATGCCAATGCATTTAACTATTAAACTAAGAAACAATCCTTAATCTGAAATGAATGCTAAAAAGAATGAACCTTGAGAAAGTTCTTGTTCAGCAGCAGCCTGTAACAAATCGAAAATGACTTTTCCACTTCAAAACTTGGGGCCTCTTCATCAATCTGGAACAAAGAGAAGCCTGTAATCTTTGGAAAAACAATTAAGAGAATAAGTTAAACCCTTTAAAAGTTTCAGTTAAAGGCAATTTTCGATTAAACTTAAAGGAAATGGCAACAAGAAATACAAAAACAGATCACCGAACTTTCTTCAGTTTCCACTTGGCAGACCCTGCAAAAGAATTTTTTTTTTGGTAAATTACTAATAAGATTTTCAACAATTAAAAGAATGTTTTTACCAAAAAAAACAATTAAGAGAATGTTATGATTTTGGATGACACTAAACTAAACTAAAAATGCAAATGACTGAGAAAAATAAGTAGTACAACCTCCATTTAAGCCACCGGAATTGTAAGACACAAGAAGCTAAGAATTGCTCAAAGTTTACAGCTCTGCCTTTTTAGGAAAGGCAACCAGTCCAATATCACAAACAAATCAAACTAAAAGAAAAATTTGAATCCTCAACTTGGCTCTTAATAGTCCCGGAGCTGGCCAACTCTTTGCTTCAGCATTGCTAGTTTCAGTAGCATGAAAGGAATTCCACGATCTGCAATCTGCATGGAAGGAAAAGACAAGGTTGAAATTAACTTTTAAGATCGTTTTTGCAATAGGTATACAACTTGCAGTAAATAATCAACTTCTTTAGCTCTAAGATTTAGAGTAATTGGGACATAAATTTAATGGGTACAATTGATGTCCCGGGTATATACTTATAACAGAAAGCTACTCTAACTGTAATCACCTGATTGCCTTAAGAAGTCAGTATTGCTGAGAAATCATCAAGAACCTTCCTCAACACAATATCAATGGCCTATGTGAATAGATTGAGTAAATATGGTAAGCAACTATCTTTATCTAAAATTTAGGAATAGAGGGAGAATAGGTGTTCATAGAGGATGTTTGATTGAATGCTTTATATATAATTTAATTTTATACCAAACTATAATACTATCATGTATGAACACAAATCATTCGGGCTAACACAACGAATTAATCCCATATTTAAAAGACAATTCCGAAGAATAAAGGTATTACCAAGCTTATATGTTTTCGCAGCTACTCTCGCAACAATCTGAGCTCAAATATCTTTTATGTTGGCAAAATGTGGATATATATGAGACCTTTATCCAAGGGCTCTAGGCAAACCTGATTGGCTAATGCTATTGTTTCTGAAACGTTACCTACAAAAGAGGTGTGTTAGTGCTTAATGCGACAAATTACAAGAAAGATAGAGACGATGACAAACTTAGGAACATCATACAAGGACGATGAGTCCAAAAGGTTATTTATTGACAACATATATGATATCAAGCACACTGTACAATGGAATGAATAAAGAACATCCTGATCAGTGTTGGGGTGCTCAAGTTTTGGAGACGAAAGAGGTAATATAAGAAGTACGAAATCAAATCAGAAGACCATTTAATCAAACAAAGTAGAAACCAAAGTTCAAAGCATGCGAAAAACTTCCAATAGATTCGACTATTGTGGCATCAAACTTATCCAAAATGTACATAAGAAACACATGCTGAAAAACTAAATGTAACAATGGAACCCAAAATGGAAACCAGAAAAGCGAGAAAAAGAAAGCCTTAAAAGAAGAAGGATTAAAGCTATTTGATTTGTACACATATGAGAAGCTACAAATAAGTATAAAAGTGAAACGAAAACCTTATGAGAAAGCAAAGATTAAGCTTTTTTAAGACCTAATGCAACCATTTTCAGTTGCTAAAGAATGCTGAAAATGACAATGTTTGTAGGTTTTTTTGTATACAAATGAAACAACCAAGAAAATATATATGTATATGTAAAGTAACCATAAAAAAATCCCTAAAAATAAATAGGAACAGAAAAGTTACCAACAAACAAATATAGCAACGAAGCATAGAAAAAATAGTACAAAAAGATAAAAATTAAAGCTTTTTTTTAATAACTACATAATTATAGCTTTTTATATAAAAGTAAGTTGGCTACAAAATTATTGAACCGTAAAGCAACTATTCCCAGTATATAAGGATTGTTGAAACTAACTATATTTGTAGCTCTTTTATATACAAAGGATAACAAAATATTAAATCGAAAGAAACCAATGTAAAATAAAGTGAGCTTATAGAAAACTATAATAGTTTAATTTTTTTAAAAAAAAATAATAATAAAAATAACAAGGAATATGGATCACAGTTTAATTTTTTTTAAATAAATCTTCTTGTATGGATTATAATAGTTTAATTTTTTTTTAATAAATCTTCTTGTATACAAAAGACAACTACAAAACATTGAAACCTAACGCAACCTGCACGGTCAATATGGATCACTAAATTTACCAATGAATGGACACATGTTCGATGTTAGGCACTACCTCCAAAATCTTCTTCTCGGACTCTTTTGCTACCTCAACGCCATCCCTGATTTCTTGCATCATTAGGACTTGGACAAGATTATAATCCAGTGTACCATCAAACGGAACATTTTTACCTAATTAATGTGTCTGGGGGCATGGCAACCTCAATTTCGAGAAAGATCTGCCCTTGCAAGGAGTGGCGAGTTATCCGCTGGACTTCCATTTTCTGGATACAATGTAACCGAAGGAATGATTTATGAATGGCAGAAAAATGAAGACGAAAATATAGATACAGAAAACAAGCTGATACTCATACGCCTGAGAAATTAGTCAATAGGACATTTGAAACAGTATCTTCAACATCAGTGTTTCTCAACACTGGGGACCTCTTTATTTATCATTCGACAATTTTTTTGGTGTTTTGGAGTGCTTCCTGACATATGTGAAGTCGCTGGCTCTACAAGAATCAAAATAAGATTTTCTTATTTTAATTTCATGAATAAACATCAATTGTCATGCAGTTTTTGTCTGAAGTTAAAATTCAAACAACTGAAGGTGATTTGTTTACCTATATGTATGAAAACTTCAGCTACTTTTGGATGGGAGAGCTGAAGTTGATTCTGAACATTTTCCCCAATGTCATGTGCAGCACTAACACTGGAAAATGGATCCACCTGCATATAGGAAAGTACCAGACATAAATATGTGTACTGTATTGAGGACACCATATCTTCGCGTACAAGAGTGTCTAATAAATTAAGAAAAGTAAGCAACCCAATGGACCTCAACATCTACATCGAGATATAAAGATGATCCAGCTCGCCTTCCTTGGAGGTGATTGTATCCCTAAAGTAGCAAACATTATAATATAAATAAAAATTGCATGAAGGCCAATATCACCACTCCAGAGTCCAGAAATATTAATAAAATGCCAGAATAATCCAGCGACAAGGAGGGATGGGAATTGGGAAACAACAAGACATTTCAAGTCAGATACAGGTAACTCAGATCTTTAGCACCTCTACAGTGTATTTATACAGCCATAATCAATAAACTTTATCAGGAAATTTGACAGGTGCGAACTTGTTAAATCCACAAATGCAAACACTATAATATCCCACAGATGCAGCCACAAAGGCACATGAAACCAAAATAATACATAAATAGCATTCCAAACATTGTACCAAAATAGCTACCGGGCATTAAAAATATAAGGAATACATGAATTATGAGGTTATGGACACTTGCCCAAACAAAGAGTTCCAGAGGTGAGGTTTTAACTTGACAGAGAACATTGTTTTGTACATTCTAACTGGACCTTAAAAACCACAAGCATAAATAAAACAATGACTCTGATGGTGAAAAACAGTGTTGAATTTTTAAAAATTTACTCAATTCTCTGTTGAATGAATACTTTACAGACACCACTGAAGAAATAAACAAACATGAAACAGAGAGAAGAGCAACGCTCGATTGGAAAGTCTCACCTTAGAAAATGTGCTTGAAAGATCATCAATCTCAGAATATCCCAATGCATAACTTTTAATTTATTATGAGCCCAAACGATGGATTCAATAAGTTCTTGCCAATAACCACGTCCACTGAATAGAAACATTAAACTAAAAGCCCATACAAAATGCGCACCCAGGGAAAAAAGGCCATATGCAGATAATTCCTGCAAAAAGAAGATCAACACGTTTGAACTATGAATGCATGGAACACAAAGGAACCCAACAGGCAATTTTTCAAGATAGTGCAGGCAAGTGGCATTTACCAACTGAGGCACAGAGTAGGCATTCACAGACAACATATACTTTTTATCGATGTTTATATATCAGTGCTAATTATGTTACAAATTTTCCACAGTTGGTGGATAGCCATACCAAGTATATCTATGCATCTTCAAAGCTGAACCGTTTCAAAACGTGTGGATAAAGGCCATCAAATGTGTCCGAATCTATGAACAATTTGATTAAATGGTGAATCCATCAAAGAAGGCCTAAATCAAATAGGGATGAATGTAGAAATCAGCCAAATTTTGTTTGAAGCTATGAACAATTAAGTTATTGTCTAACACATTGAAAAAATTGCAACTAAATGAAATAACAGCAGAAACTTCCCACTGAGACACTGTGTAACTTAAGAATATTAGAAAGAAACTAAAGCGAAAAATGTGTGCGAAAATGGAACTCAGAACATTTCGGAACTTCCAAACTCAAAATTTAAAAAAAAAATAATAATAAAAAATATCACATTCTGAATTTATAAAATCTTAATTTAAATTTTGATTTCCGTATGAATTTGAAATTCAGAAGTCAATTCAGAAAGGTCGGCACACCCCTAAAGTGGGTGGATTATATAGATTGCATGTTTCCATCAAATATAATAGAGACAAAGGTTCTCATTTAACATAATTTTAAAAATTCATTTTACATTTCTTTTAAATTTATTCCCAATCTTCCTACCTTATTAAAAGGGATTGTTCGGTCTCTACAACACTTCCTTGTGCTTTTGCATCCATTATACACATGATCTCGATAGACAAACATAACCATAGTATAATCAAATTTTAATAGCAATCCTAACCAATGCAAAAGATGGAAGGGAGAAAAGAACATTAAAAATTACACAAACTGTAGTACGAACATAACTGCTTTCTCATTCACTTGAACTCATTAAAAGCTATTTATTCTAAAATCGCCGCCAGCCCCATTAATTACATTGTTAAAATAAGTTCTACGTTAGCAAGGGTAATAAGCAACACCAACAAGACATCTGATACATATCTCGGTCTATTATATTCCCTTCTATCCAAAGGATACTGGATATGTCGTTTTAGGCATTTTTGTACTTATTCAGAAGGTCTGGAAATACTAAACTGTCCCTCTTTCAATTTAAATGAAAATCAAAAAAGAAAGTCAAAAGATATTAACTTATTAATAGGGGAAAATTGTAGAATATGGCTCATCTAATGTTATTTCCATTGATAGAAACTATCCACTGTGAATCATTGCTTATCTTTTCAAACTACAAGTATTCTCTGGTGAGGAAGACGTCTATTGGGACAAGTTAATATGTGATCAAGTTTCTGATAACTAAAAGTGGAATTAGTAATTATTTTAACCAAGCAAAAAGCTAGCTAACCAATGTTATACTCAATTAATACAGAAGAATCTTCAATACTATGCAGAAGATATGCCCAAGTGATGGTGTAAATAATTATCAACGAAGCGTGGTGCATTACTGTGCTCTGTGCATAAGTCTTATGCAACCAAATGCACATATGTGCCTTGTTTTGTTCCCAATCTCTAGAAATATAAAAAAACAAGAGAAAGCTAATTGGCAACTGGCCTCTCTGATATGAAATATTAAAATTCTCATCATCTGAATATTTGATTCGCACCCAAGCAAACACTGAGGCATAACTTGTAAAAAAAATTGGAAACTCAGTATTAATTGACAAGAAGCAACATGAATCAAGAGGCAGACCAAGGAAAGAGAGTGAAACCAGCAAAAGATAAAAATCTCTCTGTTGTACGACTTGTCACAGTAGAAGAAACCTAAGGTTCATGTTTTGGTAATTTTTTCTTCGGTTTTCTAGGAAAATAAGAGGAGAAAATATTGGAGAATGCATGCCTTCTTAAGGTGAGCACCATTGACACCTAGCATAGGGGCCTGGTGACGCATGCCACAGACTCACTTTCTTGAAGGTAGGCGTCACAATTGACAAATAGCATGTGGAGCATGCCTTTGCCACTTTGTGCAGTGGCATTAGCCATTGCACACCATTTAAAATGACGCTAACCGTGAAACAGAAATGCAAATAAATAAACAGAAACCAACTATTCTGGTACATGACAAATCCTTCTATCTAAGCAAGTGACATCACTCACATAATTATCAAGCAGCATTTCAAGCAAAGATAAAAAGCTCCAAACAAGAGGAAAATACATATATTCCAGGACTCCACGCAACTTGGATGGGCCATGGCGTAATGATATTGAAAAGGAAAGCCTATCCAACAGAAAGAAAAATGCAAATAATATTAAAAGCTTTAAAATTACCTCTTCCTTCTCGAACATAATTTCTTCTTCCTCAAACTGTCCTGGGCCAAGATCATCATCATCTTCTCCCAGTGCGAGGGCAGCCACCGCTGCTGACTACATTAATAAAAGGAAAACTTTGAAGTGAAGGGTCTGGTTTTGATTAAGTAGCCTTTTGGATAGAAATAAGGAATTAGGTGTATAAAACAATAAGGTAACCCAGGAGAAAACATCTGGATAACGAAGGAAGAAACATGTGCTAGAAATCTTCATGACAAAATTACTTGATTTTAAAATGCGACATGTATTTGAAATCCTTAATTGTATCCTCCACCTGAAATAAGGAAGAACATAAGCAACAGCCAAGTGAATGTTACAAGTAAATAAAAACTCAATTTCCTCTTCTGAGGAGCCTCGGAAAAATATCGAGGAAATTCTTATGCAAAAGCTCTTAAGTTGAATTTACCCTCTATATGTGCTCGAACATATCCCCGTTTGTGGAAGACAATTCTGATGCTCCCTAGAACCAAATAACACAACTGCACAATAATGTTCAGAATTAGATAAGACAGATCAGAAAAAATAAAGGTGCATACATAAGTGAGGATAATCCCTGAAACAATTACCATAGCTCCCATCATTATTTCTACGCCAGTAATGTACATAACAGAGATCACGTGGCCATACAAACCTGTAATGATACAAATCAATGTAAAAGATTCCCTCATTGACTAAATATAAAACGCCACTGGAATATACGTCTGTTAAAGACGACTTTTTAGAGGTCGATGATTGGCATAGTGCACAGTAATTGCTATCTCAATTTCAATTAATTTCTCATTTACATAATTTTAGTCAACTAACAGAAAAGTAGTTTTGAAGTTAGGAAACCAAAGAACTAATCAGAAATCAACAATAAAAGTAAAACAATGCCAACCACATAAGCAACAATCAATCTTCAATGCTTAATTTGTTCTGTATCCTGGTGAAATCCATTAGATCCATTGCTGTCAGGTAATGATCGGGGAAGAATATATATATATATATATATATATATAGCCTATTAGATCCATTATTTTAACCCCTTTTTCCGTTGATGCATAAAATTCCAAATCATTATTGGTGAAGGAATGACTTTAAAAAAGAATCCAATTGTTCATTTCATTTCAAAGTTCGAAGGGAGATGAAATCCTGTTCTGATATCATATTGAGTATCTTACCTAAAAGCTTAAAGTGATACAGAAATGCATCACTTATGTTTGTTATTAATTCCTCCAACAAAAGAAAAATAAACTATGAGGAAAACATACATAGGAAACCAGCTCCTAAATTAGGCATTACCTGAAACGCTCAATTGGATACACTGTGAAAAAAAACTACAAAAGGGGAAAAAAACATGATCAGAGATCTGACCTCGTTTCCGGGCGCAACGGCTCCGTTTGGACGGTGGAGGCAGAGAATGGGGATCCAAGGACGCAACCCCTACTGAGGCTCCTCCGCCACAACGACGGAAGCCCATTCCTGCCGACCAACGCAGCAACAGCGGCTTGGTTCTCCTCGCCGCCGCCCAGCGAAACAATGTCGCCCCCATCACGCCGCGACGCCACCCCCCACCACGGCGCGACAGGGTCGGCGGCCGCCCGGAAGGGACCCTGCGAAGCCCCCATCGCTGCGCAAAAATCCGGCAGGGAGGGGACGAAGGAGACGACAAAATGTTTGAATATTTTTTCTTTTAACCATCATCATCACAGTAATTATTGCTGAAATATCTCAGGCTAAATATCCAGCCCATAAAATGAAAACGTCTATAAAAGTCCCACACTGCAATCCTGTTATCAGAAATGCCTAATAAAATTACAGTAACTGATACTTGTTAAAATAAAATTACAGCCAACAAGGTCGGAGGAAGGATCGGATCTCCAAGAAACTTGTTAAACCCCATGGTAGACCTGCTAGTTGAAGCAATTTACAATGTTAATTTTTTCAGACAGGAAAATGAGATGAGTAGAATATGAAAGCATCCATATACGAAGTCAACATGCTGTACACTGAGAGGGATACAATCATTTGGAATGCTGGTAAAGAAAGCCAACAGTCTTGATTGTAAAACAAGCAGCAATTCAAAAAAAAAAAAAAAAAAAAAAAAAAAAAAAAAAAAAAAAAAAAAAACTGAATCCTGTCTTACCTTGATCGTTTTGTCAGCTTGTCCTACAAAGAGCTTCCCTTGCCAGTATAATAGAGCTGTTATTGTTGAATCACACGCAATAGAGCCAATAGGTGTTGCTTCCAAGTCATTTGTACCTTCGGATATTTCCTACAAAACAGAATATTTATGTTTAAAGAGAGAGCATCAGAAATTCCATTAACAATCGAAAAAATTACAGGGTGCACTTATTCTGATACATTTGAATAACCAGGATTGATAATATCATGCCATCAATCATTCTGAACTGACGTAGACACCTGCAAAGGGGCAATGATCGAATCTCCCAAACAACGACTCTTAGTGTGCCTCCCAAAAGTTCTGACCCTGCCAGCCCAACTTCTTGCCTATTCACCATTTTTTAAGGTGAGAGAATAAATAAAGATGAACCATTTTCATAATAGAACATATACGTATCCAAAAAAAATCAGCAACAAAACAAAATATAGGATAAACCACTCTTAAAAAATATCAGGGTTCACAGCATGCAAGAACAAGCTTGGTTTCTAATACGTCTTAAATTTGTAATTTGTCAGATATCAATCCACTTAAATATCAACCAACAAATGTTCTCAGATATAAAACGTCCACTTGATTCAGCATCCAAAAAAACCTCATCTGACCAGAAAGCCAAGAGAAACTTGCAAGACGAAACTGCCCAGCAAGTGTTTTTCTGCACCGTAGCAGACTTGATTATGTCAATGAACTCCGGCTACAGAGAGGAAAGATTATCACCTCAATACACATCAAACACTGGCGAAAGCAGGGCAAGGAAACACTAATGGAGAAATTGAAGTGATTGAGCAAAAGTACAGTTATAGTAACTACCTTCAACGAGGCACCACCGAGCAGTAAGCCATCAACATCAGGTTGTCCAGCTAGCTCCTTGGAGTTGCCGCCATTCACAGATCCTGAACACAAGTTACCATTATAAATTTCCTTATATGAACAACCAATTAGCAAAGTACAGAGATAACTCGCACGCACAGCTCAGAATTACTTACTGTACTTGTACATAAACAAGATTAGAACAAAATAGAACAAAAGTGTGGGCAAAAAGAAAACGGAATACGCAAGGGGAAAACAAACCTAGAGAAATTAACCTAGTCGCACAAAACTGCCGAGACGATGAGAGCCAACGAACGGGAGCGAGAGAAAGAAGAGGAGCGGACGGAGGGGACGGGAGTGGCGGAGACGGCGACGTCCGGAGGAGACCGCACGCCGACACCCGGCACCATGGAAACACAGCGGGCGAACCCGACAATTTCCAATTAGTGGGTGGGAACGCACGAAGCCCAGCTGAAGAGTAAGAGAGAAAACAGCAGAGCACCAGCGCAGGGCAGCAGCGAGCGAGAGCGACCTACGTTTTGAAGAGACCTGTGTGTCGGAGCAGCACCGGGGAAGGACGGACTTCGTATACCCTTGTATGAAGCAGAAGAATCAACAAACAAACAGCAAGCAATTGGAGATAGCTCCAGCAATTGGAGAAGCGGAGCTATCAAAAATCACAATCCAAGGGTCACCATTCAAATTGAAGCCCAATCCAACGGTTGATACTCCAATTCAGCCTGTTGCGTTTTTGGACGTACCGCTCTTATAGAGTATTAGATATATATATATATACTAGCTATAAATCGTTGTGCGATGCACAACGTACTGAGGGTGTACAACTGCCCATGGGGAAAAAAAGAAATAATCGTAGGTAAGCGCAATTAGGTTCTTTATATAATACTTATTTTGTTTAAAGGCAAATACGTATGGCTGAGTAAGCCAACTTTAGACAATATAAAATTTACATAGAGCTGAAATTTTCTAACACTTGCCTTTTGCACCAGTTATCTATTGAAGGCCCCAGTAGAAAGTGGAAGGAGGTGGAGGGTAGATGTGTCTCCATGAGGACCGAAAGAAGGCGAGAAGCAGAAATGGGTGGAATTGGGCAACACCGAGCCAGAAGGGAACATTGGATCTTCCTGAAACATGTAAATAGGCATTGGCAAGCAAATCCATCTATAAAATTACTCTTAGCTCCCATTTAGAAAGATCAATCTTCCTGAAACATGTAAATAGGCATTGGCAAGCAAATCCATCTTAGACAAATAGCACAACTGTAAACCAAATTCAATGGACAAAATCCATGGCCTCCATGGATCCCAAACGTTCAACTTCGCGAACATTAGTTCCAAGCACAAATGAATGATTCTTTGCACACTAAAAGTCAAATTGGATTTAATTGGTGAGAAGAGATACAATGATGATATATGTATGACCATATTTCTTGTATGCATGTACTCTAATAGATTTAGCAAGTATAGGATACAGAAAATATGATATTACATGCAGAAGGTCGAGATGAAGTAAAGTAGGTCAGTAAAAAGCTGACAGGATTAGCTTATAGAAATGTCAGTAAAGATGTAAACTTACAAGATAACCAGCAACATTCACTGTCAATATCCTTATCCCTGGTAAACTCAGGCGGACATACAAATTAAGGCCTGAAATGACACTCTTTTCCTGTCCAAAGATTGCCTCGAACTGACTCATTCAATTCCATAAAACCTGTAAGCACAAATAGACAATAATTTCTCAGAAAATGAAACCGAAAGCAACAGAACAATACATAGGCGCATAATCTACATAAAATCAGTTACATTGAACTATAAAGAACTCGCACGCATCCAGTTCCTCGATATGAAACACAAACTAAATTTATTTGTTATGCTCTTGCAACTTAGACACAACAATATATACTACTAACATAAGCCACGAATCAGAGACCTCAAAAAACATCAGCGCACTTGGTGGAATAGTAAGTTAATCATAAAGAACCTAGAGAGTCTTCAATTTCAATAAAACTTAACGAAACCAGTCGTAATATGTTTCTAATTATCTCTTTATTTTTCATTGTATTTACCAGGGGATAGTTTCTCACGATGCATACAGTAAAAGTTAAAATATGGGGGAAAAAATTAGAAAGGCAAATATAGAGGGGTGACAAGATGAGCAGATGAATAGCTACCAATTTTTAAATCCAAGAGCAAGGATAGAGCCACAGTGATACTTGAAGCAAAGCCCATTGGGAAACACGACAGGCTGTTCCATGTAAAAATAAACCTAATCCATAAATGCAAAAGATCCCTTTAAACCCACGAATGCATCAGCTGATTTGCCTGACTTCACCATTTTTAACCAAAAGGCAAAATATAATGAATGTATAAAGGCAACAAAACTGTTATAACAACTCATAGTTGTAATAGGTGAATGGCACGCTGGTAGTGTTAGCAACAAAGTTACTGAAACCAGCATCAGATAGGCACGCACAGGTGACCACTGCGTTGCCTGTAGATCACGTCTCCTGTTTCCATATGTTCATATGCAGAAAACCTATGTATTGACAATTACAAAGAAAGCGAAAACAAAGATTCAGTCCACAGGCACTAAAAATTGAAACTTTAGATACAAAAAGTAAAATGAGGGGCGAATAACTCACGGATACAAACGGTTGTAGAGGAAAAGGAGAAGCGCCATAGAATACCCCAATCGTCCACGAGCCCTCATTGTCCTGGCGGCAACCGAGCACATTGGCACTGGCAGCAGAAGGATTATAATTTTAGGTGCATGCATTTAAGAAAGTTGTAATTCAAAAAAAGCATTTATCATTTAGTTAGGATCAAATTCATCATTTAAGTCCAACTCCTTGAATCCGAACGCAGGCTAATAGAAATTACATATGCAAGGCTGCTAAGAAATTTACATTCCATCATATCCTGACACCATTATAATCAAAGGACCAAGTGGTGTTACCAGATAAACCAAATTGTAAAGTTGAATTGGCCAAAGTTACATCAAACAAGACAAGTTTATAATAGAATTGGCCTTTATGACATCCACTGTATGAAGAATCAGGAAGGATGATATTTTTGTGAAGAATCAGCAAGGATGATATATTTAATTGCAGAAAGAGAGAGTTTTTTGCGTAGGCGGATGATTGGAGGAGATGGCTCTCAGATTTTTTAGAAGAAGTTCGGCTTCACGAGGATACAAGCTAGTGTTAGGATATTCTTCATCAAAGAAAGGCTCGGAATTATTAGATATGTTCATGAAAGAAAAAAAGGAAAATTGGGTTGTTTCCAGGGATTTGACAAAGAGTGCTTGTTTTATACAACTCTAGAATTTACAATAAACCTTTGGTTGTGAAGGAACTCGTCTTTGGTTTGTCAGGCATCTCTTTACAAACACGAACTGGAATAAAACAATGAATCAAACAGTGCCAAAGGATTAATTAGCCTCAGCTGTGTTAAAGAAGACATGAAAAAAATCTAGAAAATATGAATGAGGGACGCGCGATAGCAAGTACAAAATACCTGAATTCTCTCTTGCAAAATCTGTATTCTTAAAAAAAAACAAAAAGGAGAAAAAGAAAAAAGAAAAAAAAAAAAAGAATAGGTAAATGAGAAAAGGGATCCATAGTTACACAACCGTGGTCCGGGGAAGCGAGCAAGCAAAAAAGTGAAAATATGGAAAGCAAATGGGCGAAACTAAGAATCAATGGTGAGGGTTCAAAAAATATCAACAAGCGTGCTATAATCAGCCTCAACCAACCAAAAAAAAAAAAAACAAAAGGGGGAAAGTTGAGCAAGCAAACAGTATTCTTGAAGAGGTGAGACCAAAAATCTGAGAGAACCCAACCATTTGAATTTTTTTCCAATACACCCCATTACTTAGAAATAAGGGGAAACTAAGATAAACTGACATAACACTAAGAAATTGGGACACACGATTGAGAAACCTGAACAGTGGCACGAAAGGAGGGCGTCAAATGAACAATGAACAACAAAATAAACAATTGAAATGTGAAGCCCCAACCGACAAACAACGAAAAATGACGAAATGATCAGCAAAATCCAACAACATAATCTCTGCTATCATGGGGAGGGGGAAGCAGCGGAGCGCAGGTGCTGTGCATTATTTTATCTAACCTTATTCTTAGTTGGCAAATAGAATGGCTCGAACACAAGAGGAAAAAGAGTATCCAGCCTACATACTCTCGACACTGGAGCTTCCAACTGCCAATCATATGTATTCGACATCACTTAATTGTAACAAATATAGAACATACTGAAATGAGATTAGGAAGAAAAGCTCCAAGCATTTGCAGTGTTTACCCTCAAAAAGCAGCGTTCTACTATGGCCGCAGAAATTTCTGCACCAAATCCACCTGTTCTTGGAGCTTCATGACTAACCTGTTCATTTTGCAGTAAAACATCATAGAGGGCAAAAAATTGAATAACAATGCTATTACTAATGAAAATTAAGTGTATCATTGAGAAATAAATCTCACCAAAAGTCTCCCAGTTTTACTGACTGAGGCCTCAACAGTTTCTTTGTCCCAAGGAATTCGAGTTCTTAAGTCTATGAGCCCACATGAGATACCATCCTAACAACACACGACCATCATTTGCAAAGATGTTAAATAACCAAAAGAAGAAATTGTTACTGATAGAATACTCGAAGAATTTCTTCTTTTTTCTTTGGTACAAATATAAATCTAATGTGACTGATGAAAAATTTGGGACCTAAAACAATAAAAAAATAATACTCCATAATTAATAAAAACAAAATAGAGATTGCATTATAATGTTTAAAATCATCTTGCATGATTTTTTGCTATTGTGTTGTACACTTATACACATTCACACCCAATATAAAATATTTCAAAACTGCTTGTCACTTGCATACACATCAATATGTGGTCCTCAATGCATTCAATAGCCGGTCCAATGATTGAAAAAGCAGGATGATCACACACGCATTTCACATGCTATACCCCAAAAATTCTTAACTGCACATCAGTGCATTCGCCCATGACTGCCATATCAATTCGTCTAGTTAGCTCTAAGGATCAATAACAAAAATGCACTGCACTATTTCATACAAACAAGATGTCCACCGAGCATTGTGAATGCTCAGGAAAGGAAATTGGTATTGGAGAAGGCAAATGTTTTCCAAGACCAGAGCAAAGGAAAACTCTCTGTATTTACGCACTACATATTTGCAGTGCTTTAACAAAAGAAAACAAATATTTTAATACAATATTTAAATTACAGTAATTTATAAACTACAATGAATTTAAGAAATATCTTTAAGTGTAGCATATTACACTAATAGATAACAATCCTCAATCAAGGTACTTTTGTTTGGGGTTTCAAATGAGTAGGTAATGAAATATCCTTCAAAAAAAAATAATAGAAGACCAGGCAAAACGGAAAAGAAAAATGGATGTATCATGCAGAGCAGTATTATCTACCTTCTCAGCTTCAATATAGGCCTGCTCCAAAATAGAGAGCTGAACTTCCCAACCAACAATGTTATGTCACTACCTCCACGAATTACCTGGACATTGCAATTTTTTTAGACTAATAAGATCATCCATCAACGATGAAACAAAAACGAGTGTAGTACCTCTGCCTCAGATAATGGCAACATGTAATGAACCATAATATAGTATATGCTCTTCCAAACTGCAGACCATAAAGTCTGATGAAAGGCTACTTTAGCCGGAACCACCCACCAGGGAACAAAGCCTGAAATGGTTGGCACATTTAGAGATTTAGAGGATTTATCACAAGATAACAATAACAAAAACAGGAAAAGGATGAAACATGTCAAGCTCAACCATCATAATACCTCACACAGATTATAGTAATAATGAGAAAGGGATCCGTGTAGTAAAAAGCCAATAAGACCAGATAAGTGCACGGTCAAACTCAAACATGGGTTTGCCTTCATAGCACTGCAAATTTACTCAAGTATTCATCAATAACTCGTGCCTGATGCAGCTAAATTCAATTAATCTCGAATATGCATGGATATGTCAACTAACCTGTGCAATCCAATCCCCCAAGGAATAAACTACGCCGCTTATCACCATTTTCGCCAAGACTGGGTTCGTTTTGAGAACTTCCTCATAGGCACTCCAATTGTGCTGAGGTGCGTATCTCAATATCTCATAGAGGGTCCATCCCTGTAATCATCACTAAATTTTTTAAGAATGCAATAATCCACCAATAGCTAAGGAAAAACCTCGATATCTACTGCTGAATTAATTAAACAAATTCCATCTAAAACTATTGAGAGATTAAGATAACACACAGAGTCCGATGAGAACAAGTAATCCTAATTCTTAAATACAATACCAAGAAACAATATCCTTCAATCATCAGTAAAATAGTGCAAAAGAATTGGTTCCTGGAAACAGTAACAAAAAAGAAGAAGTGAAACCCACATGCCAGTAATCCTGATCAATAGTGAGCAGCTTGGTGATGGCAAAAGAAGCAGCAGCCAATGCAATGGCAGCATTAATCGTCCTATCAATAAACCTCTCCATTTCCTCGGGGTTTTCCCACCGTCTGCGGAAGAAGCAGCGGAGGAGGAGGAGAACCCGGCGATGGCCTCAAACGACAAGCTGCCAGAAGGGTCAGCCCCAAACCCTCCGATGACGGGAACTGGCAGCGGATCGAGTTCGGGTAGATTGGGAGTCCGAACGGGGCTGTAAGGGCCGCAGGAGGAGGAAACCCTAGAAGATTTGGCTCACTCTCACTCTAAAATGAAGAAAGAAGGTGAATGAAAGAATGTAACGATGGTGGGCAGCACGGGCAGTGGTTCTCGCAGGCAAGGGGCGACGATAGAGGAGAGGTTTTACAGACAACCATGGATGAGCGAGTATTCTGGAAGAAGAAAGAAAGAGATCCACGAACCCATCCTATTCGCACGAATCCGACGGTAGCAATTGAAATTGAATTTCTGATCAGAATTGGACCGGGCACCGGACGGGATTAGGGTTCCCAACGGCGTCGGAGGCGGCGGAAGGTGAGTGGCGCGATGGGAGGTCCGAATCGCGAAGGGCGGAAGGGGGCTGGCGATCAAATGAACGATGAATTCTGGAAGGGAGAATTCGGGAAGGAATCGAATCCACGAAACCTACAGAACTGCCCGTAGAGATTGGATGTTGGGAGGAATGGAGGGTGCGGTGGAAATCAAAGGCCAGGATTGAAAGTGCATTCTCATCCAACGATCGAGATTTAAATTGAACTTTAATCGGACGGCTGAAAACAAGATTGGACCGGTAGAGATTTTTTACTACCGCTCTTATAGTATAGAAGAAAGATATATTTGAGTAGACTATTGTAATACACATTGGATAAGAAATAATAAACACACACTCTCCTCCAATTGGCCATCCCTCTCACTGCACTTTCGATCTCCTTTCTGCAATCATAATAGTTCATTTCCAATTTCTCCAGTGTCATTGTTTTCTGCTATACATAATTCATAGCCATAACTATTATTTCTACAACACGTTATCAGCACGAGCCACGAACGGAGCTCTGCCGAAATTTCCTTTGAGGTAATATTTAATCTTTGTATTTCAATAATTTTATTATGGCTAACTTGACAAAGCAGGATTTCAGACCACTGATGGTATCTGGAGATAATTATCTATCTTGGAAATGGATGTTGAAATTCATTTGGAATCAATGGGTCTTGAAAAAATAATTGAAAAAGATAATCAGGCTTCAAACCAAGACCGTGCGAAAGCTATGATTTTCATCCGCCATCATCTTGATGAAGGATTGTAAACACAGTATTTAACGGTCAAAGACCCAATTGAACTCTGGGAGAATTTGGAAAATAAAAAAATATTGATCATTTAAGATCAATAAATCTCCATAGAGCCCAGTATGACTGGTTACACTTATGATTCCAGGATTTTAAATCAGTCAATGATTACAATTCTGCTCTGTTTAATATCGTATCACAATTAAGACTGTGTGGTGAGACAGTTACTGATAACCAAATGCTAGAGAAGACATTCTCTACATTCCACCCCTCCAATTCGGTGTTACAGCAACAATATTTTGCACAGAGTTTCACTGAATATTCTGATCTGATTACGTTTTTGTTATTGGCTGAAAAGAATAATGATTTATTATTAAAAAATCATGAAATGAGACCAATTGGCAGTAGTCCATTGCCAGAGGCACATGTGACTGAATCTTCCAGCCGTGGTCGTGGCCGTAGTCGTGGCCGGGGTCAGAGATCTCGTGGTCGTGGGTATAACCGAGGCCGTGAGAAAAATCATTTCCGCAACAATGTTTATATTATGGCCACGACAGACACACGTAATCAGAATTATGGCAGCACCAGAGGTGATGTCCAAAAACAGAATTATGAAGAAGCAAAATGTGATAGATGCGGCCTAAAAGGGCATTGGTACAAAAATTGTCGTACCAGAGATCATTGGGTAAAACTTTATCAAGATTCCCAGAGGGATAAAGGAAAACGGGTGGTTGAAATAAACCATGTTGACAGAATGAATTCTGAGGAGAATATGCCCAATATTCCAGAATTTCAAGTTGTTGATTTATATAATGATTTAGTTTAATTGTTATGTTGTATTATTATTTTTATTACGCTTTGAACTTCTGTATCTGTCTTTACTTTTGTAAGTGTGCTATATTATTGTCTCTGTATTGTAATATTTCACTTATGTTAAATCTTGTTTTAATATTAATTATATCTTGTTTTAAATACAGCAAAATGAGGAATTATAAAAGTGATAATATATGTCTTATTGATAGTGCTTCAACGCACACGATACTAAAAGACATAAGGTATTTTTCCAATTTAAAAATGAGAGATACAAGAATAAACACAATATGTGGTAGTGCAAATATTATACAAGGATTTGGCACAACCAATCTTATTTTCCCAGAGGGAACGGAATTAATTGTGAAAAATGCACTCCTATCTCCTAAGTCTCGAAGAAATTTATTAAGTTTTAAAGATATCCGAGAAAATGGGTATCATCTCGAGACATCGACTTCAGAGAATGTCGAATATTTACTAATTACAAATACCACTCATGGTAAGAAATATGTATTGGAAAAATTACCAGCCCTGTCTTCTGCATTGTATTTTTCAAAGATAAATACAATTGAAAATTATCACTTAGACCACAGGTCTAATATTCCCCAAATAAACCAGATGTTTATTGATGCCAGAAGCCCACTAATGAATATCATCCCAAAATAGGCCAGAGGTCTATTGGAAGCCATAGGCTTACTGATGAATATATGATATGACATGATCGCCTAGGCCATCCCGACTCTACAATGATGAGGCGAATTATTACAAATAGTCATGGCCATTCATTAAAGAGACAAAAATTGCTGCAATATAATGATTGTATATGTGTTGCTTGCTCCCAAGGAAAATTGATTTCCAAACATTCACCAACAAAAGTGGGAACCGAAAGCCCTAGTTTTCTTGAATGAATTCAGGGTGATATATGTGGACCTATAGATCCACCATGTGGACCATTTAAATATTTTATGGTGTTAATTGATGCATCAACACGATGGTCCAATGTAACATTGCTATCATCTCGCAACCATGCGTTTGCAAAGTTACTTGCTCAAATTATTAAATTACGAGCACAGTTCCCTGATTATACAATAAAAAAATATCCGATTGGATAATGCTGGTGAATATTCATCCCAGAGGTTTGATGAATATTGCATGTCAATTGGTATAACAGTTGAGCATCATGTTGCTCATGTCCATACACAGAATGGACTTGCTGAATCGCTTATAAAGCGTTTACAATTAATTGCCAGACCATTATTAATGAGATCTGGATTGCCATTGACAGCTTGGGGGCATGCAATATTACATGCAGCAAAATGGTGCGGTTAAGGACGACACATTATCATGAATACTCCCCTATACAATTAACATTTTGGCATGAACCCAATATATCCCATCTCAGAATATTTGGTTGCGCAGTATATGTCCCGATTGCACCACTTCAGCGCACAAAGATGGGTCCCCAACGTAGATTGAGAATATATGTCGGGTATGAATCACTATCGATTATTCGACATCTTGAACCATTTACTGGTGATTTATTTACTGCAAAATTCAAAGATTGTCATTTTAACGAATCTCATTTCCCGACATCAGGGGGAGACCGAAATCAACCAAAGAAAGAAAAAGAAATCAACTGGAAAACACTGTTAGATTTCTTTGATCCTCGTACAAATGATTGTGAACTAGAAGTACAAAGAATTGTACATTTGCAGAATATTGCAAATCAATTTCCAGACGCATTATGCGACTCTAAAAGAGTAACAAAATCTCTTATACCGGCAGCAAATGTTTCAATCAAAATTAATGTCCCAGAGGGACCAATTACAAGTGCCAAAGATGAAACTACTGCACGCTTGAAGCGTGATAGACCATCAGGTTCCAAAGATAAAAATCCTCGAAAGAAAAAAGGATCACAAATCATTGAAAGTGACAAAACTGCAGAAAATATTCCAGAGGAAAAAGAAACTCTTGAAGAGCAAACAACTCCAGAGGAGCAGGAACTTGCAGCTCCAGAGGAACATGAAATTGAAAATAATGAAATATCAATTAATTTTGTCACAAGCAGAAATACTTGGAATCGAGATGCAATTATCATAGATAATGCATTCTCATACCATATAGCATTTGACATCATAAATGATGTCGATGATCATGAACAAAAATCGGTTGATGAATGTCGGAATATAAAAGATTGGCCAAAATGGAAAGATGCAATCCAATCTGAATTGGATTCCCTTGCTAGACGAAATGTGTTTGGACCGATTTTCAGAACACCAGAAAATATAAAGCCAGTCGGATACAGATGAGTTTTTGTAAGAAAAAGAAATTACAAAAATGAAATTGTCAGATACAAAGCGAGATTAGTCACAAAGGGTTCTCACAGAGACCCGGATTTGATTATGATGAAACATATTCTCCCATAATGGATGGAATAACATTTAGATATCTTATCAGTTTAGCAATCCATCAAAATCTTGAAATGAGATTGATGGATGTTATTACTGCGTATCTATGTGGAAATTTAGATACATATATCTATATGAAGGTCCCAGAGGAATTAAAAATATCAGAGACATATGAATCAAATCCTAAACATATGTATTCCATCAAATTACATAAATCCCTATATGGACTGAAACAGTCCGTGCGAATGTGGTATAACCGACTCAGTGAGTCTTTGTTACAAGAGTGTTATACAAATGACCCAATTTGTCCATGTATTTTCATTAAGAAAAATGGACAAGAATTTGTAATCATTGCAGTTTATGTTGATGATCTCAACTTGATTGGAACTCCAGAGGAGCTCCAAAAGGCTGTTGAATACTTAAAAAAGGAGTTTGAAATCAAAGATTTTGGTAAAACCAAATGATGCCTTAGTCTGCAAATTGAATATTTAAATAATGGAACATTTGTCCATCAAACAACTTATAGAGTATTAAAGCGATTTTATATGGATAAAGCATATCCATTGAGTACTCCAATGGTCGTAAGGTCACTTGATATAAAAAATGATTCGTTTAAACCACAAGAGGAAGGTGAACAAATTCTTGGACCAGAGGTTCCATATTTAAGTGCCATAGGTGCCTTAATGTATATCGCAAATTGCACTAGACCAGATATATCATTTGCAGTAAATTTATTAGCGAGATTTAGTTCATCTCCTACAAGACGACATTGGAATGGAATTAAACATATATTTTGCTATCTCCAAGGAACTATTGATATTGGGTTATTCTACCCAAATGATTCTCGACATGAAATAATCGGCTTTGCTGATGCAGGATATTTGTCTGATCCGCATAAAGCCAAATCTCAAATTGGCTATATTTTTACATGTGGTGGTACTGCAATTTCATGGAGATCAATGAAGCAGACTTTGACTGCTACTTCATCAAATCATGCTGAAATTTTAGCAATACATGAAGCTAGTCGAGAATGTGTATGGTTGCGATATTTGATGTACCATATATCGAAAAATTGTGGCATAGCTACTGAAGAAAAAATACCCCAACAATACTATATGAAGATAATGCAGCTTGTATAGCACAATTGAAGGGAGGGTATATTAAGGGTCTGTTCTGCACATAGCTTTTGGGAGCTTTTGGTAGCTTTAGCTTTTATTTCAAAACAAAAGCCCCGTTCTGCACACTAGCTTTTGGTAGCTTTTGGAAGCTTCTTTTTAAAAGCTACTTGTAGTAGCGTTAAAAAATAAGCTAGGAGCTTATTTTTGTGCAATCACAATTTTTACCCAATAACCAACCCACTACCCAATAATCTATATAAATATTTGTCCTTTTATGTCATTTAATATATTTTTTTACAGCTACAGCTAGTTGTACAAAATACTTAAATAGAACTGACAGCTATAGCTCTCACAGCTCCTTACAGCTCCAGCTCCCTACAGCTCCACCTGCAGCTACAGCTCACAGCTACAGCTCTGCGTGCAGAACAGACCCTAAAGGAGATAGAACGAAACATATTTCACCAAATTTTTTCTTCACTCATGATTTACAGAAAAATGGTGAAATAGATGTGCAACAAATCCGCTCAGCTGATAATCTTGCAGATTTATTCACCAAGGCACTACCAACATCGACATTCGAGAAGCTCGTGAAGAAAATCGGAATGCGGCGGTTTCGAGAATTAAAATGATGTGCAAATCAGGGAGAACAATGAATACAAGAATATTGTACTCTTTTTCCTTCACTAGGATTTTTTTCCCATAGGGTTTTTTCTTAGTAAGGTTTTAACGAGACATATTCTTTGTATTAAGCGGCATGTAAGGGGGAGTGTTGAAACATCCTAATCATACTAATGAATGCCGGACAACTTGTCTCCTTACTACTATTGAAAGAGGAAGACATAGAATGAAATTTCTCAACCAATCCCTTGTCGGTAGAAGTGTTTGATTGCCATTCCACATTATTTGTGCTTCCAATTGGCTAGCTTCTACTGCTATATATATATATATATATTTATTTATTTATTTGAGCAGACTATTGTAATACACATTGGATAAGAAATAATAAACACACACTCTTCTCCAATTGGCCATCCCTCTCACTACACTTTCGTTCTCCTTTCTGCAATCATAATAGTTCATTTCCAATTTATCCGGTGTCATTGTTTTCTGCCACACATAATTCATAGCCATAACTATTATTTCTACAATACTTAATATTTTTTTCGGGGAAATACTTTAATATTTTTTTAGAGTCTTAATTGCATGAATATAACAGTAGCATTAAAACATTGATTTATTTACATATTTTGATTTAATTAAATATTCATTCATTTATATTTGCTATGGACCTATAATACATGCAGTATGATAAAAATTGAAACTAAAATGTCTAATAAATAGTGCTCAACTTTGGTTTGGGCAATAATTTTAAAAGGGAGGAAGTATAAAAATAAGAAAAGCGAATCCACTGCGATAAATTAGAAAAAGCGGGTATTCAATTTCGTTGTCAAATTGTCCGCGCCTTGCCCAGAGGCCGATCCCAAATCCCCCGAAGGAAGATTACTCAGGAGAATTCTGGTAAAATAATGTTGGAAGAGGAGGGAAAAGCTCTGCAAAGGCACCGCCGTCCTCTAAAACCCCTCGCTTCCTTCCACAATTACTCCCAATGGAAGCACAAGGTACTGTCTTCATTGGTTTTTACATCGAAATTCCTGTTTCATTTATTTTATGTTCAATTTCTTTTTTCTTGATGTTGTCAGTTCCGGGAGAATTGCTTCAGAAGAGTTCGCGAGGAACGATCTCGCCTGCTTTGGAAAGTTAGGTTACCCGAAGCTGAGAGCCAGTCCGCGAGTGACGAGGTTTGTTTCTTTGATGTTTTTATTTCTTCCGTAGGCATTTTGTTCTTGTATGTTTAGGATTTTAGTTATTGTTTTGCTTGGTTGTGTAAATTTGTGAGAAGTTTGGGTGGTAGTAAGATTATAAGAAGCTAAAGAATCTGTTATTGAACAGATAATTGTAGAAATCGTTTCTCGGTTTCTGAGTGAAATATTTTCACCGATTTACTCCTTAATAGTACAGAATTAGCGGCACTTAGTGTTGACTTTGGAGATTGAGGGCAATCTTTGCTCTTTGCAGTTGGGAGTGGTTTGTACTTTGCCCACTGTGTTCATTGAATTTTTAGTTTTGTTTGCCTCTTAAAATGGCTTTTAATCTTACAATTGTAATTTCATGGACATGGAGGCTAATGGTTCTTGCTTAGGCATAAAAATCTTTGAACAACTTTGATAAACTGTGAGAGAAAATTGGTTGTACTATGAGCTTTCTGAGGTCCAGAGTAATGTATTTGTGATGCTTTCTTGTATATTGTGAAGAATGTTTTTTCATGTCTAGTTTTGTTCTAGTGCTAATGCATTCTCCTTATACCACAATTTTGGTATTCTCTTTACTTAAGAATTCAATCAGTATAATTCAACTATATAGTGAAGCATTGAAGAAGGGGGGCTGTGGGAAATGTTTTGGCTAGCTATGATTGGAAAAAGATATGGACAATTTAGGCAAGTGTCTTTTGTGTTACTCATTTTTTGCTCGCCTTAAAAACAATATGGAAGCTCACAAAGGGATAGCAGGCGTCCATAACCCTTGCAATGATGATTACTGATTAGAGGCGAAGTATATGCTGAAAAGATTTCCTGAGTGTTTTAGCATGTTCTGTTTTTCTTCCCATGCATGAGTCCGTGGAGTGATAAAGTTACGATTTAACAGAAGTGAGAATGTGAGATAAAGTGTGAGAGGAAAGGATGGATGCCATGCATATCCTTTAAAGGGAATTATTTAAAGGACCCTTGTTTTCTTCCGGCTGAGTTTTTTGTTTGTTTTAATTTTGTCTTGCATTTTCTTTCTGGATTTTGCTAATCTGGTCTATAATTTTGTTTGCAGGTTTTCATTAAGTCGGCTCTGAATAACATAGTTTCTGAAGAATTAAGAAAAATTAATGGATCTCCTCTGCATGGAAGTCCAGCAACATTGCCTGAAAGTTTCGATGATATGATATGGGAATATGATGGTCTTCACACCGCTTGTCAAGGAGACTGCGAAGAAATATTATTAGAAATGCAGAGGATATTTTATGAGGAACTTAGGATTGAGGAAACTAGAAAAGGTGTGATGCTAAGACTTCAATAGATTTATTAACTTTAGGTTGAGTAGTGGTGTGAATTTAGACTCGCAGAGTTGACATATTCTATGGAAAACATGAAATGACTGTTCTATCAACATACATATGCAATGTTATTAATCTCTCCGAAACTGACAAGTGACAATTGAAATAGCACTACCTTAAGAGCTTACTTGTGTATGCTTCATTCCCTCTAGAAAAGATTTTCATATCAGGCCAGGGCACCAATAGTTTGAAATTTTTAGCTGAACAGTGTATTCATTGTTTCCATTTTAAATTGATCAATAATGCAATATGCTACTCTGTCATGAGAGGTTTATTGTTTCTCGTTATGCAGCTTCATTGTTGTAGATGCTTGCTGGATGTATTTCCTTTTCTATGGGTATAATGCTTTGGTGAAAGGTCCTCTTGTTTCTTACGTTCACTTTTGTCTCGTTGCAGAGTCTGCAAAACCTGTGGGAACATGGGAAGATGAAGAAGACGAATACCTTGCTAATGCAGTTTATGAACACTTGCAGCTCAATGGTTCTAAGGTGTGATGCCAACAAATTTTATTTGTCCTCACTCCTCACTCTTTAATTTTTCAGCATAGAACATCAACAGCCAATCATTGATTTTATATCTAAAATAGCAACAAATTCAATATACTGCAGATCTTGAAACTAGATCTGAGAAAGGTAAATGTATTCTTTTTCTGTATATTTAGTTAGAAAAGAACACTCTAGAACTCAGATCACTATAGAACACCTTTCCAAACTGAAGGGAAAGTTGAATCACCACTGTCCCAACATCTATCAGACAACCCGACCCTAGTGCTAGGTGTATCAAATTGCTACCCCGGAGTTAGCTACTTTCTTAGTTGCACAGGAACAAAACCAGACTATGTTTCAGCTCACAATCATATTCTCTCAAATATATGCTAATCAAAGTAAGAATATGAAAGCTATATACTCAAAACAAACCTATCAAAATGACCTAAAAGAGTACCCCAAACAACACCTTCAATTTGATAGAAATCTCAGCAATTTTTTTCCATTGATGGAACCTTTCTTTCTTCAAATAATCCTCTTTTGCTCCTACTCCTCAGCCTCAAATAATGGGGGAATATACCCTAGAAATTAGGGAGGGCCCGAGAATTAGAGGCCCAATGGACTGTAAAAAGCACCTCTGGACGCTGTTGTACCTTTGTCTTTTATAAACTTTCATGCACGTTCTCCAAATGTTCAAACATCCTGCATATATCAATCATCTGCACAACATAACTCAAATACCAAACAACATGACATGGGCTGCTCAGATTTCGATTCAATCAATGGCTCTTAGTTAGTTGCCCTGATTCAAAAATGAAAAATGGTGTACTGCATAAAGGATGTTGTGCTCTGTTAAATGAATGTTGGTTTATTTCATTATTCTTTTTATCTGCTCCAAAAACCTATAACTGTTTATTTCATTTGTATAGGTTGCTAAGGAGGTGTGGTGCCCCATCTGTAAACAAGGCGAATTACAAGAAAATACTTCTGATATTTATTGCAGTCATTGTGATCTTAGACTAAAAAGAGGCCATGAGGTCTCTGCACTCCCTGCTACATTTTTCCATGCATTTTGTTCTTTGACTTTTATTCTTTACACTAAGTGAAAGCCTTCTCAAAATACTGCATGTCTGCAAATGCAAAATTGTCTCAACAAAGAATTAACTAGAAAACATAGCTGATATTATAATTTTATTTGACTAATTATTTTATGGTTTTGTTTATGCATGCTTTGAAATCCTTTTCCATGAAATGAAACATGCAATAGTAGCATATCATAGTATTGATTAAATGATAGGGGCATGAACGTGTTGTAATATTTACTCTGGCAAATGAGAAGTAGTTGACATGCATAATGCCGAACTTTAGATTTTCCTCCTTTAGAAGTACTAGATGCTTCAAATACAGAAATACCCTTTTGATTCTGTATTTGTATACCAGGTGTTGTTTGGTATAAACAATGGATTTGTTGGTTTAGGTATCATTATTTTAGAAGGGGTAGGTGAATCCTCTAAACCAAATCCATTTGAAATGAATCGGATTTCCTACTTGATCCCAATGTCCCCCAAGTGATAAAAATTGTGTATTTAACTTTATCAAGGACCTGATATTTTAGTAACTTGTTTCTGGTTCTTTGTGCCCCATACAGAGAGAGGGATACGCATTTCTAACTGAACATCATCAAGGGCTTACCACTTCTTAATTGCGGTTATTTTGCTGATTTTAGGTTGACCTAAACCTTTTACGGAGGAGGCTTGCTGAAGTTCACACGGAGCATCTTGATAGAGGGTGCCGGTTGAGACCTGAGTTCTGCCTAGAGACTATGTTTGATCTAACAGCATTATACATCAAGTGTGAGGGCTGCAACACTCTCGAGATTGTAATATAAGTACTTGTTTGGTTGTTGGTCTCGCAAACAAGAAATTCACAGCCTACTGGTAAAGTATACCAGTGTCATATTTCTACGATCTTTATCTTTATGGGAGTCAGATATTGGTGAGGATTGTCCGTGCCTTAATAGAGTCAAGTTTTCTATAGTAAATCTTATGTGCAGCGACTAACAGAAATGTACAGTACAAATATGAGGTCGTGTTGTCTTCTCATAGTGCTCAAGCCCAGCTCAGTCTTCAGGTGAAGTGTTTTTCATCTACTTGTTTAATTTTTTATTTTTTGGGTGATTCATCCATGTATAGCATATTTTACAATTGGTTAAAATGTCATTTAACACACCAGGTGCCCTGTTAGTTTGATAGTGATTTAACATTGAATGTTAGAAGAATGGAGGGCATATTATCTGTTTTGCTTCTGTTTACCATGCTCATGACGATGTGCCTACAATGGCAAGGGTTTTGTCATGACAAGCAGTTGGACAGAATGTGGCAGGCTGGCAGCAACTTAGAATGTGCCTTGATGCAATGACCCCTATGTGATTGCAATTTGGGTTGTCACGGGGACTACAATTGTAATTTTGGACTACATTTCAAGCTTTGACAAATATCTTTGGACTGATCATATGGCATTTAACATTCTATGTTTTTGGGCATATTACTAAACTTGATGAACATACGGAACATGCTTAATGCCATTTTGAAAACAATTGCTCGTATCTATCCTTATCATGGGCATGACTTGCACAATAGAAAAAGTCCTTATGCAAAGTGCCTTGATATAAACCTCATGAATTGTAATTGCATCCATGAAAGAACTTCACATTATTTATTAACGTACCCAATCGATTTGGGGGATTAGCTGGTAAGTTTTGCTGTTGTATGTCTCTTCAACCTTTCATTGTATTAGGTGAAACCACTCAAGAATCCCCAAAGTAGTATACACGACTACAATTTCTAACTTCATTTGGAACTAAAGTTTGAAAACATTGCCCCAACTTTTGAAATAGCCAGTGCCTTCAGTTTTCAAACTACCCATCTTAATGTGTCTAGAACCAGGAAAAATAACCCATTTTCCAGGTCATGTTATTCAATGCTTTTAAGTTTCTTTGATTCATGAATCATTAATAGACCTCTGGGTCAAAAAAAATCCTTAAATCCTTACATCTACGTCTTCTCCATACTAGGGGTGATTAACGAGTAGTGCTACTCGAACTCGACTCGGGACTCGGCTCGGAAAAAACTCGACTCGTACTCAAAAAATTCGAGTCGAGTCGAGTAGTCGAGTAGCGCACTCGAGAATCGAGCTCGAGCTCGAGTCCGTGTATCTGATACTCGAACTCGAGTCGAGTACTCGAGTCAAGTCGAGTATCAAGTCGAGTATCGAGTACTCGACCCATTTTCTTTTTTTTTTTTTTAATTTATTGTAAATTTTAAAAGAAAAATAAAAAAAATACTCGATAAGCTCGAGTACTCGACTCGAGCTCGAGTACTCGACTCGAGCTCGAGCTCGAGAAGGAAAAAAATTTTAAAAAAAAATAATCGAGCTACTCGAGCTCGAACTCGAACTCGAGTCGAGTCGAGCTCGAGCTTGAGCTCAACTACTCGACTCGAGCTCGAGCTCGAGCTCGAGTAGCTCAAAAATGCCATCAAGTCAAGCTCGAGTACCCCACTACTCGAGCTCGACTCGACTCGTTATCACCCCTACTCTATACTGAATTCTGTCAGCAGGAAAAGGAAAACAGGTCAAACAATTTAGTCAAACTCATACCTGACCAAAAAAGAAGTTAAGCATCCACAACTCCACATGATGAAGTGCAATGTAAGTCACATGTACACGGGGCTAAAAATAAATGGAAATCATTTGGAGATTGAAATTAAAGTTCAGATCAGTTGACAAACAAAATGCTTCCTTACGAGAAGAAACCTTTGTTAGCTGGATTTCAGGACATTTGGGCTTTTTGTCATTACTATTAATACTGAAAGATAACCAAGAAGATTTGTAGAAGTTTCATGGATGGGAGGCTCTCATACTAGGAATGACAATGGGCCGGTTTTGGGGCGGGGAGTAGCGTCCCCATTCCCAAAACCATTAGCATTTTTAGTCCCAAAACCGGCCCGTTCCCCGTCGGGGATCATATCGGGGATCCTCAACCGGTATCATAATTTCCCCGATCCCCATCGGGGATCTTATCGGGGATTGACTTACAAGCCAATTTTTATTTTTTTTTTCGGTAATTGGGAAGACCAAATCCGTATTATTCAAGTCAATTTTCAATTTAATAAATTATAATACTAAAACACACAAATGTATTGTTTAACAATAAACCATAATCCACATCAAAAATTCATATTTATTTCTAATATATAACCAACCCATTGAATAAATGAGTTTTAGTTATTATTTTTTATTTTGCGAAGCCAAAAGGCCAAATAAATTGGTGGTGAGAGTCCATCTATACAAATTGCAGAGGATATATGTCAAGTCTCATCCATTTTGTAATTATTTTGGATTGAATAGTAAATTTATATAAAATATTAACTGTAATATATAAAATATATAATAAATAATATATTAAATATATCGGGGATGGGCCGGGGCGGGACTACTTCCACCATCCCCATCCCTGTCCCCAAAAGAATTCCCAAAAAAATCCCCAATCCCCGGCTCATCCCCAATAATCCTCCCCCAAAACCGTATCGAAAATTCGATTTTCGGTTTTCCCCATTGGGTATGAGTTTTTTTGCCATCCCTAATAATAAATTATAATCCACATCAAAAGTTCATAATTATTTCCAATATATAATTAACCTATCAAATAAAATTTTGAATTCTAAATACTTAATTTCACATAATAAAGTTCAATAATTCATCCAATATAATAATAAAAAATAAATCCACAACATTTACTTTCATGTTTTCCTTAAAAAATGAAAAATAAAGCAAATTATAAATACATAATTTGATTTATTATTAATGGAGGTTAGATTAGAATTTAGTTTTTTTTTAAGTAATGGAATAATCAATAAAATATAATATACAAACTATTAAATTACATATATAATTTATAAAATATAACATATAAAACATATCGGGGATCGGCCGGGGCGGGGACTACTATCCCCGTCCCCATCCCCATCCCCGAAAAAATCCCCGAGATAATCCCCGATCCCCGGCCCATCCCCAATAATCATCTCCCCGAAACCGTTCCGAAAATTCGATTTTCGGTTTTCACCATCGGGTACGGTTTTTTTTTTGTCATCTCTAGCTCACACCTAAAACCAATTGGTGATAGGTGAAGTTGCTCCCAACCATATAAGGTAGTAGTCCATATAAACAGGGGGATTACCCAACATATAACCGATGTGGGACTTTAACAACCCTCCTCGAGATGATATTCATCTCGGAAACAAATCGAGATGATTCATCTCGGAAATAATGAGATACCCAAACGAGTACCCATGGCTCTGATACCATGTTAGAAACAAGATGGACCTAGGGCTTCAACCTAAAACCAATTGGTGATAGGTGGAGTTGCTCCCAACCATATAAGGTAGTAGTAGAGATTCATGGATGGGAGGCTCACACCTAAAACCAATTGGTAGTAGATAGAGTAGCCCATGTCCATATAAACAGGGATAACCCAACATATAACCGATGTGGGACTTTAACAACCCTCATCGAAATGATATTCATCTCAGAAACAAATCGAGATGATTCATCTCGGAAATAATGAGATACCCAAACGAGTACCAATGACTCTGATACCATGTTAGAAACAAGATGGACCTAGGGCTTCAACCTAAAACCAATTGGTGATAGGTGGAGTTGCTCCCAACCATATAAGGTAGTAGGAGGACCACATTTTAACCGATGTGGGATATCAACACCCTCCCCTCGAGATGATATCCATCTCGAAATCAAATTCAAATTCAGGATCAAATATACCCAACCCGGGCAACCATAGCTCTGATACCACTTGTTGGGACTGCGACCGCCACCCTAACTCCGACATTAGTATGATATTGTCCGCTTTGGGCCAAGCCCGCACGGTTTTGTTTTTGGGCTCCTCCCAAAAGGCCTCATACTAATGGAGTTGGGTGGTCTCTTATATCTAGGGATATGTTTCCCTATTCTTCCGATGTGGGACTTGAGTTTGTACTTCAACACCCCCCTCAAACCAAGGACCAGAGACCTCGTGGCCTCCCCTCGAACGATAATCAACTTGATCTGCCAAATCATCTTGCACCGCCGCTCCAACCAATGGACACGCTGCCTGACCACTAAGACATCAGGGACTTTCGACACAAGGCACCGACACGGATCCAATCGCCAGGGCACAAATTTGAGGGTCTCCCACACACGCAAATCCACCGCTTAAGTCTGCTGACTCGATCCCCCGAACCTGGGCAACCATAGCTCTGATACCACTTGTTGGGACTGCGACCGCCACCCCAACTCCGAC
Source organism: Hygrophila difformis (assembly GCA_030278955.1). Taxonomy (NCBI): domain Eukaryota; kingdom Viridiplantae; phylum Streptophyta; class Magnoliopsida; order Lamiales; family Acanthaceae; genus Hygrophila; species Hygrophila difformis. Next base: position 46,650,309 of record JAOANR010000010.1, read on the forward strand.
ATTAGTATGATATTGTCCGCTTTGGGCCAAGCCCGCACTGTTTTGTTTTTGGGCTCCTCCCAAAAGGCCTCATACTAATGGAGTTGGGTGGTCTCTTATATCTAGGGATATTATCGTTCGAGGGGAAGCCACGAGGTCTCTGGTCCTTGGTTTGAGGGGAGGTGTTGACTACTATCTTATATGGTTGGGAGCAACTCCACCTATCACCAATTGATTTTAGGTTGAAGCCCTAGGTCCATCTTGTTTCTACATGGTATCAGAGCTATGGTTGCTCGGGTTGGGTATATTTGATTCTGAATTTGAATATCATACTAATGTCGGAGTTAGGGTGGCGGTCGCAGTCCCAACAAGTAGTATCAGAGCTATGGTTGCCCGGGTTGGGTATATTTGATCCTGAATTTGAATTTGATTTCGAGATGGATATCATCTCGAGGGGAGGGTGTTGATATCCCACATCGGTTAAAATGTGGTCCTCCTACTACCTTATATGGTTGGGAGCAACTCCACCTATCACCAATTGGTTTTAGGTTGAAGCCCTAGGTCCATCTTGTTTCTAACATATCAGAGCCATGGGTACTCGTTTGGGTATCTCATTATTTCTGAGATGAATCATCTCGATTTATTTCCGAGATGAATATCATCTCGAGGAGGGTTGTTAAAGTCCCACATCGGTTATGTTCTACTACCTTATACGGTTTGGAGCAACTCCACCTATCACCAATTGGTTTTAGGTTGAACCCTAGGTCCATCTTATTTCTAACATGGTATCAGAGCCATGATACTCGTTTGAGTATCTCGTTGTTTCCGAGATGGATATTATCTCGATGTGGTTTCCGAGATGATATTCATCTCGAGGAGGGGTGTTAAAGTCCCACATCGGTTATATGTTGGGTAATCCCCCTGTTTATATGGACATGGGCCACTCTACCAACTACCAATTGGTTTTAGGTTGAAGCCCTAGGTCCATCTTGTTTCTAACAAGATTGTTCATAGAACAAATCAAATCATGACCACAACTTCTTGTGCTATACAATACTCTTTCCCCTTCCTCTCTAACCACTTATTTATTATAACTAAATGAGAGATTCCGAGTCATCATTTTTCAAGCAAAATCAAGGTATAAATTAACCACCCAGTTAGCATTAGGGGTGGGAATAGACCAGGCTACCCGACAGGGGCCTATGGCCTGGCCTACCGAAGGCCAGGCCAGGCCAGACTTTTTTTATAAACAGGCTAGGCTTAGGCTAATTTAAAAGCCTATTTAGCTAAATAGATCTAGGCCAGGCTTAACTAAAAGCCTTTTAGGCCTATCAGACCGGCCTATTTATCATATTTTTAATCTATTTATATTTATTACATGGGAATAGTCGTATTATTAGTATTATATATTATGCAAAAGTAATTATTAATTTGATCTTATATAGATTTTTTAAATTATTTATGAGTTTTTTCTCGTATATAAATAGTTTTGGATGAAAACTTGCCCATGTAAACAAATTATATCTTCCAACCTTATGATTACTTCCGGATATATAAACAAATTTTGAACTTATTTTTCTAAAATAAGCTTAATCAGGCTTTTAAAAGGCTTAGAAGCTGGCCTTTTTAGATAAATAGGCCAGACTTAGGCTAAGCCTATAATATAGGCCTATCAAAGGTAATAGGCCAGGCTCGGGCCTATGAAAATCGACGTAGGCGCAGGCCGTACAAGCCTAGGCCTAGCTCGGCCTAGCCTATTTCCACCCCTAGTTAGCATGGAAAATTCTCACTTCAATAGAGCATTAGTAAATACTTTCATGCATCAGACTGACACCATTTATAATGATCATCTCAGGAAAAAAACAGTGTTATAGAAGGGCCTAACACGTTGTGCATACCTGGGCATTTGAAAACCAAATAGTCATCATCCAAGTAACTCTTAAATTCTCTGTTTAGCCAGTGATAAAAATCTTCTTCCAGGTTCCTGATTACAAGTTATGCATAAATAAGACATAGTACAGCATGATGCAAAATCAAGACTCTTTGACAGACTTCAGTGCTTTGTCGGAAGACAATAGCTAAAGCCCAAGTTCTGTCTGCATTAACATTGCCAATCGTATACCATCATTCAGATGAGAATGATAACAGTATCACACGATGCATAAGGATACTACGGCAATAAGTCCTCATTAACACCCTCCAGAGTCCAGAGAAATAAGTTCCCCAAGATCCACAGTCAATAGGGGTTCACATTAACCTAAGAAGAAATAAGGAGAGTATGCTTTACTAATAGCAATAAATCAATTAAGAATAAAAGTGGGCAAAGGATGACCAATTGATGAAAATTAGTCAGAATTTTTGTGCAATATGATTCAGGTCTACAATATGGTTGGCCAATAGTTTCAGAGTCGTTGTACAAGGCTAGAAGAGTACATGGTCTGCAACAACCAGGTAGCCAAAAAATTTACATGTAGATAGATAACTAATCAAAAGATTGAATGGCTACTGTTAACAACAAAACTTTGAGAGTAGAAAGATCCATGAGTCGAAGTGGCCAAGAAGGACAGAATTTATTCTTGTTTCCCTTTCATTACCAAAGACCTAGCAATCAGCCGGATATACAGGTTCGGAGAAAGTTGAAGGCCCGGATGACTTCAACAACAGCAACAAGAGCATATGTAGCACACCAAACAGTAGCTGCAAAGAGCAACTTTAGTGCCCCAGTATGGTCCATAAATCAGTACCACCAAGGAAAAACATCACCGTGCCTGTCAACATTAATACTCAATATCAAAGGTAAGAAATAGTGAAAAGGAACAGACAACAAACCCTAATGCCATCTTGGCACCAAAACATGAAAATAGAACAGTAAAGAAAAGCACAAAAATGCTAAGAAGTAAGAACTAATGTCAAAGATGACCACTAATAAAAAAGACCTACTACAAACTACTCAAAACAATAAGATGGCAAAAGTAATCTGCCAATCTCTCTCTCTGAACTTACCAATAAAAATGGCAAAAACGACACTTCAGAAGAAGCCGCCCTATTCAGTCCATCAACACGTAATGTATGTTAATAATAATAATAATTGCCTCATAGTGGCAGGAACCCTTCAGATATAAAGTTTCATCCTATTGACAGCTCCACACCGTGTTTGGTTGCTTGAACCATTCATTTTTCAGGTGTAACATTGACTCTTCCAAATTAGCGGTGTTTTTGGAATAATTATAATAATTTTCTTCCAATGCACCCACACAAACGCAAAATTATAATCAATTGCCAAAAAGGGGGCTCAGGAGTCGGAACCAACCAACCACTGCCCCTCGACAAAATCTAATTCAAAAGATAGCAGCTCGATTTTCCTTTTACTCAAACACTACAAACAATTTAAATGTAAAATGTGTTCCATTCGGGTTAATCGAGAATCGGTCAGCGCGAGGACGATATAAAAAACACATATACAGACACAGGGAAAACCCTAAAAATCGATACTTTGAAGAATTGAGAAGATACCTACTGTGGCGTGCGGGGAAACGGTAACTGCAGAGGCCCGACGGCCCCGACCCAGCTGCAGAGTTGGGGTCTTCTAGTCTAGAGGGAAATTTAGAGTATGGTGAAAATTCAAACTAAAATAAAAAAAATATTGATGGGATCTAACTCTCGCTTATTGCTTTGCCGAAAAAAAAGAAGAAAAAAACTCTCTCATTAATTGCCATTCTTTCAACCTACCATAATCTATTGCGATTTGTGAATATTAACGAATTAATATCACAATTATTATTTAATATTGTTGTTATTAACGTGCTCTTGTGCAGATGAGGCAGTACCATGGTTGTTGAAACCACGACAAGACGACCGAAGCAGTTACAGTCAGACATGTGCGACAGTTTCTTTTTCTGTGCGCGTGTCTAACCGACTCAGGAGAGTCTAATTCGTATTTCTGAGTATATATACCTGTGTTTAGACTTTCTGTATAGAGGTTTTGATTTTATCGAGTTGTAACTTTCACTTTTACACACATTGAGTCTAAACCCATTACACACTTGAGTCGTTTTTTCTCTCTAGACTTGATAGTTCTATTTTCTTGAGAGAGTTAGGAAAATCCTTAATGAGTGTTCTGCAAATTTGAAGATCATTTCGATCATTGAGGTCTGTGCTACATCGATTCAACAAGCATTCTTGTTGAACAATTCTTTTCATTCAACGAATTTGGAGTTGCCTTGCAAAGGAACTCAAAGGAGATCTGAAGGATGAATTCAGGCGATCTGCTGCACCAGAGTTTCAAGATCTGAGGATTCAAACAATTGGAGAAACAAGATTGGACGAGCTGTCCAGTGATCGTAGTTGTGGGGGAGTCCTGACCACGATCATTCTACAAGCAGGAAAGTCTTGGTAACAGAATCTGTTTTGATTGTGTAATCTTTTAGGTCTAGGATTTTTGAGTGTTAGTTTAAGATCCTGGATTGGAATCCCCCAAACGTAGGCCGAAGGCCGAACTGGGTTACCAATCACGTGTCTTTACTTTCTGCTGCGTACACTGATTTGCACACACTATCGTTCACACGTAGTTTTAATCACCGCTTGACGACCGCGCTAACACAAGATTTTAGTAATATCTGGGACCAACACTTGGTATCAGAGCGGCAGACTCTGATATAGTAGAGGCGATCTGAAAATCTTGGAAAGATGAATAGAGAAGGTGCATCGCTGTCGAGACCACCATTGTTTGATGGCACGAATTACAGATATTGGAGAACTCAAATGAAGATTCACCTTATGGCCCTTGGGGATGAAGTATGGGATGAAGTCGAGATAGCCTGGCAACCACCAGCTCGACCGCGAGCTGCAGCTGAAGGTTCCACAGAACCACCTGGTAGTCGGCCAGCAACCAAGGCTGAATATACTCAAGCTGAAAAAGATGCCAAGAAAGGAAACTATACGGCCATAAATGCGATTTTCAGTGCTATGGACGAGACGCAGTTCCAACTAGTCACAAACCACACATTGGCTCATGACGCATGGAAAACCCTAGAGGTGATGTATGAAGGTTCGGAGGATGTTCGAGCTACCAAGCTACAACGAGTTGAGACAATGTTCGAGAATTTGAAGATGAACAAGGACGAATCGATCTCAACCTATTACGGGAGGTTTAAAGACATCGTAAATCAAGCCTATTCCTTAGGATTGATTTATGATAATCAAAAAATAGTTCGAAAGATGTTGAGGACTCTCACCAAGAAGTATGCTCCGAAGGTTGCTACATTGGAAGAATTGAATAAGTTGAACACTATTACCTTGGATGGTCTAGTAGGAATTCTTCAAACTTATGAAATAAACCACATCGAAGAAGAATCGTCAAGGAACATTGCCCTCAATGTGGAAGAAGAAGATTCTGGAAACTCTTCTGAAGATGATGTATCTTACATTTCCAGAAAAGTTGCAAAGATGTTGCAAGACAGACATGCAAAGCAGTTCTACAAACAACAAGGTCGTAGTTCCAACGCTGTTCAGACGACGGACAAACAACCTCGCAGAGATTTCAAAAGAAAGGACAGCAGCAAAGTTGATCGCTCCAACAACAACAAGAAAGACTATGACAAACCAGACAAGTTTGCCTCCGTGATCTGCTATGAATGTGGAGGCAAAAGACATGTTCGATCTGAATGTGCCACTGCCAAAAGGAAGGAAATGAGAGAAAAGAAGGCACTGCAGGCTACTCTAGGTGATCAGGACGATGACAGAACCACTGAAGCACAGATTTCAGATTCTGATGAAGTCGTTGCATTCACTCTAAGAGAAACCAGTCCTACTATAAAAGGTATTGTCAAGTCAATATGTTTTTCACCTAACAATAATGCTTATGATTCAGGTGAAAGCGATGATGAGTATGATCAACTACTTGCGGACTACAATGAGCTCAAAGAGGATTTCGAGGTTGCTGTTCAGGAAAACAAGAAGTTGTTAGGATAACTGGCAGACGTTAGAATTGCTTATGATCTTGAGGTTGAAAAGAATGAAGACTTGCAAAAGGCGAACAATACTCTTAAAGACAGAATTCATGTTATGGAGAAAGAGATTGATGATCTCAAAGCAAAGAACAATGAACTTCAAAAGGTATCTAAAGGTAAAAATCAACTTGATGAAGTTTTATCTTTGGGAAAACGTGTTGGAGATCAAACAGGTTTAGGTTATAAGAAGCAAAGCACTCCTAGCAAAACAAAGTTTACAAGTGGAGGTTTCCTCACTTCAACTACTGAAGCACCACCTGTAGAGTTCGTTGGAGAGTCGTCCAAACGACGGAAAGATTGCCTGTACTGCAATTTGCCTGGACACACTGCTGAAACATGCATGCGGATTCTAAGAGATCTCATGAACGGTAGACCAGTCGTAGGGCCTGATCAAGAGCTTCGAAAGAAATTCAAAATGCAGAAGGCATGGATACCTAAAGGTAAAACTAATAATAAAGATTCTGCTTGCTTTGTAGTACTTTCGGTGCAGGAACAACATCGAAACGAAAAATGGTATTTTGATTCGGGATGTTCAAGGCATATGACGGGAAAGAAAGAAGTCCTAAAGGACTTTACTGAGAAGGATTGTGGAGCTGTCATGTATGGTAATGGTACTCGAAGCAAAATTGCGGGTTATGGTAAATCTAAGGATAATACTCTTTCTAAACTTTCTAGAATTTACTATGTAAATGGTCTTACTACTAATCTTATCTCTATTAGTCAACTTTGTGATGAAGATTTAGTGGTTAAGTTTACTAAACACACGTGCATAGTATATAATGATCAAAAGGAGATTATCATGATGGGAGGTCGTAGCAAGAATAATTGTTACATCTTAAAGGATGACATTCCACAGGTTCTACTGACTAAAGATGATCAGACTACTCTATGGCACAAGCGACTTGGATACCTCAATTTTCAGTCATTAATTCAAATGCTGTTCGCGGGTTGCCGCAACTACAGAAGAACGACCAAACCATCTGCAGAGATTGCGCCAAAGGAAAGCAAACCAGATCGAGACATAAGAAGACTGATGACATTAAAACAAAAGAATGCATCAACCTTATACATATGGATCTTATGGGTCCAACCGAAGTGGAGGGCTTAAATGGTAAAAGGTACATTTTAGTATGTGTTGATGATTTCTCTAGATATTGTTGGGTTTTCTTTCTTAGGTCAAAAGATGAGACTTTTGAGTACTTTGAGGCTCTGAGTAAAAGACATGAATGAGAAGTAAAGGAAGATTGCACGAATCCGAACCGATCATGGCAAAGAATTCGAGAATCAGTCGTTCGATCGTTATTGCGACGACGATGGAATTACTCATGAATACTCAGCCCCCAAAACACCACAGCAAAATGGTGTTGCTGAAAGGAAGAACCGAACATTGCAAGAGATGGCCAGATCAATGCTTCACACCAGTTCAATGAGCAAAAGATTTTGGGCGGAAGCTATTAACACTGCCTGTCATATCATCAACCGAGTGTTGTTGAGACCACACTCCAACTGCACACCTTACCAACTTTGGAATGGTAAAACTCCCACGATAAAATACTTTCATGTTTTTGGTTGCAAATGTTATGTTTTAAATGATAGAAATCAATTGCATAAATTTAATTATAAATCTTTGGATGGATATTTCATTGGTTATTCTAACAATTCTAAAGCATATCGTGTCTATCTTACTAGTGATAAGAAGGTTATAGAATCTACTAATGTTCTCTTTGAGGATCTTGATCTTTTAGAAAACAGGGTAGACGATGATGAGTTACCTCTTACTCAAAATCATGAGAATGCTAATGATGTTGAGCAATCTGTCACTGGAGAAGAACATGCCAGTCCTAGTGCTCCAGATAAAGGCCCTGAAAAAAATTTTGTTCCGGAAAAGGATGCTGATACAGACACTGTTGTCGAAACTACAGCAGAACCACCCTCTGAAGTTCAGAACAACAGAAAAGGATCTAGAGTGCATAAACATCATTGAACTCAGGATATTATTGGAGATCCACAAGGTCAGAGACAAACTAGGCATAAAGAGATTAATTTCAAGGATCTAGCAAGCTATAATTGTTTTGTTTCTATGGTTGAGCCAAAGAATACCTCTGAGGCGTTGAAAGATGAGTACTGGATTGCTGCAATGCAAGACGAGCCACTGCAATTTGAGAGGAATGCTGTCTGGGAGTTGACAGAACCACCACAGAACGCCAACATTATTGGAACCAAATGGGTTTACAGGAATAAGACGGATGAGAAAGGCAATATCATAAGGAATAAAGCAAGGCTATACCCAAATTGAAGGTTTGGATTATGGCGAAACATTTGCTCCCGTGGCAAGGATGGAAGCCGTAAGGATACTACTTGCATTGGCATGCTCTTTGAATTTGAAGCTGTACCAAATGGATATTAAGACAGCCTTCCTTAATGGCAAAATCAAGGAAGAGATCTATGTTGCACAACCGATTGGATTTGAAGACTCGAAGTATCCAAATCATGTTTATCGAGTCAAATGCGCTTTATATGGATTGAAACAGGCACCCAGAGCCTGGTATGAGAGATTGTCTAAGTATTTGGTGGACAATAGATTTAAAAGAGGAAATGCAGACAAGACGTTGGTCGTGAAGCGTCAGAACGACCACTTAACGATAGCTCAAGTGTATGTTGACGACATTATTTTTGGATCGACTTCAGTCAAACTCAGAAAGAAATTTGTTGATGCTATGAAATCAGAGTTTGGGATGTCTATGATGGGAGAATTACACTACTTTTTGGGATTACAGGTTAAGCAAGAGGATGATGGTATTTTTCTATGTCAGGAGAAGTATGCAAGGAATATGTTGAAAAAGTTTGACATGGATGATTGCAAGGTAGTCAGAACTCCGCTAGGACAACAGGAGAAACTGAGCAAAGATGAGAATGGTAAATCAGTGGATCAAAAGACTTATAGGAGCATGATTGGAAGTCTACTGTATCTCACTGCAACAAGACCAGATATTTCATTTAGTGTAGGTGTATGTAGAGCTGTAAATAGAACAAACAGTTCGTAAACTGAGCTCGTTTCGACACGTGTTCGTTCGTTAACAGCTCGTTCGGTAAGTTAAATGAACCGAGCTCAAACACATAATTTGGTTTGTATGTTCGTTCGTTAAGTTCGCGAACAGTTCGGAATTCTTTTATAATGGAATATATATTATAAAAAATAAATATTTTATCTAGTTGTTCTTTCCATTTTTTATTTTTGTTAATTTCACATTTCTCTCATAAATTATATTACAATATACATTACATTTTCACACCTAATTTAATTCTAAAACAAATAAATTTATTAATAAAATAAATGGTTCGTTAACTGAGCTCGACTAGGCTCGTGTCTGTTCGTCATTAGCTCGTTCGTAAGGTTAAACGAACAGAGCTCAAACATGAAAATTGGCTCGTTAAGATTTTTGGCTCGGTTCGTGTTCGTTCGTTAAGCTTAACGAACAGAGCTCAAACACTTGAAGCTCGGTTCGGTTCGGCTCGTTTACAGCTCTAGGTGTATGTGCAAGGTTCCAATCCGATCCTAAGGGGTCTCATATGAAAGCAGTAAAGCGGATCATGAGATATGTTAAAGGGACAATGAATATTGGAATTTGGTTTTCAAAGAGGTCATCACTTGACTTGATTGGATTTACAGATTCTGTTTGGGCAGGTTGTTGCGACGACAGGAGATCTACCACTGGCGGCTGCTTCTACTTGGGAAACAATCTAGTAAGCTGGTATTCTAGAAAGCAAAACATCGTAGCTCTATCAACAGCCGATGCAGAGTATATTGCTGCCACATGTTGCTGTTCACAACTTCTTTGGATGAAACAACTACTCGAGGACTACGGTATTCATAAGGATAATTTTTTAGTTTTCTGTGATAATACTAGTGCAATAAATATCTCTAAAAATCCTGTTTTACATAGTAGGAGTAAGCATATTGATATTCGTTATCATTTTATTAGAGATCTTGTAGAGGATAATATTTGCAGGATTGAGCATATAGCGTCGTTGGAACAACGGGCGGATATCCTAACAAAAGCATTAGATGGAGAGAAATTCGAAGGCCTGAGAAGTACCTTGGGTCTTTCCTATCACAATTAAATTCCTTAATTGTTTGGGCCTGATTATTTTCGTGCATAAGTATTCTTTACAGGCCCAATTTAAATTTGAATGGAGACAAGCCTATCCGGAAGATCATCATTACGCACGGCAGTCGAGGTGACGTCACAGCAGCGCTCGTAATCGTTGCCCCTCCATCAGTCATGTCGCATGTTCTCCAAACTGCCGAGTAACCTCTCCACTTCCGGCTACCTCCTCCATTTAAAGGTCATATTACTCTCCCTTTCAGTTCAAATTTTCCCTTTCACTTTTCGCATTTGAGTCTTGCAGAAATTTGAAAATGGTGAACACTTCCGACCCCGACGCTCCTCACTCCGCTATCTCCTCCGCGACGAGCTCGCCGTCTGGATCACCCATAGACGCCCAACCTCTTTCTGTCCTACCCCCTGTTCTTTATCTTCCTGCTCCTACTGCTGCTGTAACTTCCGAGCAGCTACCTTCTGAAAATGAGCCAAAAACCCAAAATCCTCCTAACCCTAACCTTGAAATCGCCATTGATCCCTCAATTATTGATGAAGTTGTTCGAGAGTTAAATGCTGAGCATCACACTCCACCACTTTCCCCCCCCCCCCCCCCCCCTGCAAAATCAAGGTTTGCACGACATGAGTCAGGAGGAACTTGCTGATGTCACTGCTTCACAGCAAACTGAAAGTCCTACTGCTGTTGCAACTACGTCGGAACCACGGAGGAAATCAACCAGAAAGCGAAAGGAGCCCACTCCTACGCCCACTCCAGCACCAGTAGCCACAACTTCGAAGAAACCACGCAAGGAACCACGACAACCCCCTGCTGCTTTGAAAGCCGAAGATGCCTATAGTCTCAAGTTCTATACTCGAGATATGAGAGCATTTTCAAAGGAAGTTCTCAAAGGGAAGGAGTTTAAGCCCGAAGAAATCTTCAAGCACAACCATTATGACGTTCTAGGTTTCTCGGACCACTTACAAGAATGGCACTTGACCTTTTGGGCTAAGGGTCTCACGCACTACTCACCTAGTCATGTTCGCGAGTTCTATGCGAATCTACATCATGAGATCCTCACTCCACATTCTGCCTGGTTCGGCAAAATTTATATTCGTGGTAAATTTTATGAACTAACCCCTGCTGTGATTCGCAAGTTGTTAAAGCTACCACCAAACGACGACATGAGTGACTGTTTGGATCTAATGCCGGAAGACACTCTCACTATTGCACTGGCGATTTCTAATCAGAAGGTCAAGAGTTTTGGCCGCAATAAGTTCAGTGTTAAAGAACTTACATTGACGTACTACTGCCTGTACCAGTTCTGTAGTGCCAACATCCTTCCGACGACTAATCAGTCTCAAGTCAGCTCTATGATGGGTAAATTCATTCTCTGTGTGGATAAGCATATGGGTTTAATCAATTTTGGCTATTTTCTTCTCAAGCAAATGCTAGGGTATACCTCTGGGAGAATCAAGAAGACAACAAATCTACCCTATCCAGCCCTCATCACCGAATTCCTCCTATCCATTGGTGTGAAGATTAAAGACAAGCACATGGTTGTTCTCAAGGAGTACAAACCACCTCCAAATTTGATGGACATGCATAATGACTTTAAAAATGGTCCTCCTTTGACTGGTCCTGCCCTTGTACATCAGTTGAAGCAGAGGATACTTCGTCAGAACGAGAGGCTGACCACCTGGAGCCAGTAAGCAACGGCTATTAAAAGGGAGAATCTTAAAATTCTGCATATTCTTCCTTTGTCTTTTGATGCTGCTGATTTGCAGGATGAGGATGAGGACATTGCTCTTGATGATGAAGAGTGATATTCCATCATGGGGGAGATTTGGTGTTGATGCTGAATTCTGACTAATATTTTCTGGTAGTCATGACAACTGGGTAACGATATTTTAAACTTTGACTGTTTTTGGGATGATTATTGCTGGACAATATTTGTGGATGTTTGATGACTGTTTTGGTTTTTGAACTATTTTGGTATTTGAATGATTTCTGAAACTGGATTACTATTGGTCTGTAATAGTTAGGTAATTCTGATGACTGCTGAACTACTTGTTTTTATTTGCTCTGATGTTTTTATGTCTGCACTGTGATTATGCTCTGAATGCTTGATGGATGTTGTTTCTGATTCGTTTTGATTATTCATTGACATCCTATTTGTGTATCACATTATGTTGCTCTGTTATGATCTCTTATACTCTTTGGACTTAGATAGTTTCAACACCATTTGGTGATGGAATTATCATCTCCACAAGAGTGGGGGAGATTGTTGTTATTAACGTGCTCTTGTGCAGATGAGGTAGTTCCATGGTTGTTGAAACCACGACAAGACGACCGAAGCAGTTACAGTCAGACATGTGCGACAGTTTCTTTTTCTGTACGCGTGTCTAACTGACTCAGGAGCGTCTAATTCGTATTTATGAGTATATATACCTGTGTTTAGACTTTCTGTATAGAGGTTTTGATTTTATCGAGTTGTAACTTTCACTTTTACACACATTACACACTTGAGTCGGTTTTTCTCTCTAGACTTGATAGTTCTATTTTCTTGAGAGAGTTAGGAAAATCCTTGATGAGTGTTCTGCAAATTTGAAGATCATTTCAATCATTGAGGTCTGTACTACACCGATTCAACAAGCATTCTTGTTGAACAATTCTTTTCATTCAACGAATTTGGAGTTGCCTTGCGAAGGAACTCAAAGGAGATCTGAAGGATGAATTCAGGCGATCTGCTGCACCAGAGTTTCAAGATCTGAGGATTCAAACAATCGGAGAAACAAGATTGGACGAGCTGTCCAGTGATCGTAGTTGTGGGGGAGTCCTGACCATGATCATTCTACAAGCAGGGAAGTCTTGGTAACAGAATCTGTTTTGATTGTGTAATCTTTTAGGTCTAGGATTTTTGAGTGTTAGTTTAAGATCCTGGATTGGAATCCCCCCAGACGTAGGCCGAAGGCCGAACTGGGTTACCAAATCACGTGTCTTTACTTTCTGCTGCGTACACTGATTTGCACACACTATCGTTCACACGTAGTTTTAATCACCGCTTGACGACCGCGCTAACACAAGATTTTAGTAATATCTGGGACCAACAAATATACCCCGTCCCATTATTTCTGTCTCAAAACTTTTGGACACGTCGTCCAATGCACTTATTTAACACTTAATATCTTAAAATGTACATACATAGAAATTATGTAAAATATATATTCTAAAACTACATGATTAGACGAATCTAACAAGACCAAACTTGACTATATTTTTTTGTATATAACTACAATAACATTATGTTAAAGTTGATCAATAAACAGTGTCAAAAGTCAAAGTGAGACACTTTGAGCGGGACGGAGGGAGTAGTAATTTATTTTTTTCAATTAACGATAAAGGAGATAGAGATAAGTAATACTTCCTCCGTTTTTTATTGTTAGCTACATTGGAAGTTTTGCTACTATTTATTGAACTACTTTGATTTCAATTTTTCTCATAGTTATACAAGTTAAGATATAGCCAAGTGGGATCTTGCCAAAAAAAGAAGAAAAAAAACTTTTTTATTAATTGGCATTCGTCTCGTCTTATCGTTTTTAAATATGAGACTTTTAGAATTTTTTCTTGTACCGAACTTGAGTTATTAACGATTTAAAATGTGCATTGGACTTCATGTAATGTGGGTCCGTTGCAAACAAATAAAAATAGAGGAAATATGAAGATTCAAACCCTTGATTAGTACTTCCTCTGTTCTTATTTATCTGCACCATCTGCATAGTAGTCACTATTCATTGAGTACCTTTGATCAATTTTTTAAATATAGTTATAAAAGAGAAGACATAGTCAAGTGAGATCTTGTTAGATTCGTTCAATCACGTAGTTTTACAATATCAAATTATTATAATTTTTACTTATATATAATACTCCCTCCGCCCATTTCAAATGTCTCCTTTTCTATTTTGGTCTGTCCCACTTCAATTGTCACATTTCCTTGTTTAGAAAATTTTTTCTCCTTCAAACAAACATTCATCAACTATTTACTCTACTTTAACACAATAACTCATTCAGGATTCGTTACGGTGCAATCACAAAAACCCGCAGCACATCAAGGCACCAATCCCAACCGTTCGCTTAAGATCCAACGATCCAAAATGTAAAAGGGTAAAATTATCCAATAAAGTTTTAATATCAAGTCGCTGAAAAATACACACAAGGTCATCGCTGAAGAACACTATGTATGTCGCTGAAATACACATAACTTGTCGCTGAAATATACTATAGTGCATCGCTGAAATATACTGTAGTGCGTCGCTGAAATATACTATTAAACCAAAGAATTAGGGTTTCAACTTTTACGAATTCGCTGAAATGCACAATATCAAGTCGCTGAAAAATACTATAGCTTGTCGCTGAAATATACAATAGTTAGTCGCTGAAATATACAATACTCCGTCGCTGAAAATACACGGAAGGCAGACAATATGCATGTCGATGAAAATAATATATTAATCAACAAAATCGCTGAAAAGTACATACATTGTCGCTGAAATGTATTAAAATATATTTTGGAGTAATATGGCATAATTACCTTTTTACCCTTCCACTTCATCTCAACCGTTGATTTCAAAAGTTAATCAACGGTGCGAAATCTCCGCAGTACATCATGTCAAAACTCATGATCGCACCTTAACGAATGCCAACTCATTCTACCTAAAATACTGTGCCCAAAAGAAATGTGACATATCAAATGGGACGGAGGGAGTATGAGTTATTAATGGTTTAAAATGTGCATTGGATTGCGTGAAATGCAGAAATAGTGTAGTTATTAAAGATCGGAGGAAGTAGATTAATAAGTCTCCATCCCCAATGATAATTTAATAATTAAATTTGATACAGAAATAGACATGAACATTATGTCGTGTTTTTTTTTTTTTTTTTTCGTTTTATAAGAAAAAAAATTACAAAAATCCAAGCACATAAGAAATGTACATAGTGCATCATCAAATACCAAATTGGAGATATTGTATCATTAAAATTTGCAGACCTTTAAATTGGTATTATTAAATAATTTATCCAATTCTTTTTTTTTTTAAGTAATGTTTTCTTAGGAGTCGCCAATAGCAATTTATTTATTTATTTTTAATTTATGCTTGCGGAGGTTTGGTTCTTCATTGAATCCTTCGGACGATTATTACCACCAAACATCCAAAGGTAATACTATCATCCAAATAACGCTATACAAGAAAATGAAAATTTTTCGTTCTTTCACCCTTAGTCATTTTTACATCCCACCATATTTGAGCTCAAAATATCACTCATTGCCTTAACTTTCTCTCGGCAAAACCTATGTTGCGGAAATGTGCCTCAAAACAAACCTAATTTGGGACAATCGAGAATCCAAATTAGCCAAATGCAGCAAAATAAACAAACACAAAGAATTTACGTGGTTTGGTCAAATCGACCTACATGCACAGACAAGGAGAAACAAATTTTCACTATGAGGGGCAAATATTACAAAAGGGTTTGGTCAATAATCCTCTGACCCACAAAATCCACTCAACAAAATAGACTCATCATAAAAGAAATGTCTACCAAAACACCAGTCTAAGAGTATTAAACCTTACAAGCGAAAACCCTCTATTTTATCAAAGAGCTACCATTGGTCCCCACATTAAGGGTATGTTTGGTACGCTGTATTGGGATGTATTAGGGTGTATAGTATTAACATTATATACTAAAATAATACTATCCTATGTTTGGTGAGTTTTAAGACATGTATAAATATTATTTTAATGATGTGTTTGATGTATTATTTAATACCTTGTGGGAGGGTGGGTTTATGGTGTATTATTTTTTTATTTATGTTTGTTTTTCTTTTTTTCCTTATGCATCTCATAACTATTAAATATTACGATATTATAATAATATTATTATATATATATTATTTATTAATATATTAATTTCTTTAATTTAATTATTTAAATAATATTTTTAATAAATTATTTATTATTATATTAATTATTTTAATTTAATTATTTTTAAAATAATTTTATTTAAGTATATTATTTATTAATAAATTAGAAAAAATTTCTTTTTAATTTGTCGTTTAAAATATAATACATGATGATGTAATACAACATCAACACCAAACACTATGTATAACAATAATTTAATACAATACATCATAATACAATACACCTGCATTAAATTAAATAATACAATACACCATAATATAGTACAGTGTTCCAAACGTGTCCCAAGGGAACTGTCACTATCTCTTATCTAAAATGAGAGCTCCCAAAAGGCTTATATTTTATACTCTGCCTGAGTGTTGGTGCTGCCTTCGCTGGGATTTCTCCGATTTATGCACACTGAAGAGTCTGATATTATTGCCTAATCATAAGCAATTGTGGAGTAGAAATTTGTACAGTTAGCTGTAATTGGAATAGTTCTCCAACAGCTCACACCTACCCAATAAATGTTGGGCAGATAACTTTCACAAATCTCCTTTAGTCAACAAGAGGCGGCACCACCTAACAAATCTTCACATTGGTGCGTCTCAAGTATAGTCGAATGATAAGCAAGCTCCACCTTGATCTCAAACTTCCCCCTGAAAACAAATGTACCCAAACCATTGCACACAAATGTGCCAAACGTTAATCCAACTCTTCTTTTGCCTCCAAATTTTCCACCTCGGAAAGGCAATCAACAGAGACCCAACATCAGATGTGTCTCTCAAATAGCGAATGATACGCTTCAGAGAAAGAGCATTGACTTTCTCTGGTCCCTGAATCGGCTAACACTGACTGCTTGTGCCAAATCTGGCGTAATGCACACCATAGCATACATCAAGCTATCCACTGCACTAGAATGGGAAACCTATTCCATATACTCCTTCTCAGTTTCAAACTTAGGTGCAAACATAACTGAGAGCTGTGCATAATCAACACGTGGAGTATTCAAATGTTTTGCCGAAAACATACCAAACTTTGTCAGCACCCAAAATTGACTATTCGCTCAAGGCTTCAACTTTCCCTTACAGATATATGCCGTATGTCCAAAAGGTTTCAAATTCGAGTAATCACAAGAGTTACCCGACCAAACCTCATAAGGAATCCGACAATCAATTCCTCTATGAAGTGCCCAATTGATCAGAAAGCAGGCAGTGTCAACTGCCTCTATGCAAAAGCTCCTTGACAATCCAGATCGCAAGAGCATGTAGCGTGCTCTCCCCAAAAAGTGTCTGATCATACGCTTTAACACCCCATTCTGTTCTGGAGTGTTCCCAAACTTTGTGATGTCCAACAATTTCATTGTTCTTGTGGAACTCATTGAACTCCCTCGAACAATATGTCCAAATCTAATATTACATAATCAAGAACAACTCCAGAATCCACCACCGTAGACCTCTGCACAACATACAGAGATCCATGCAAGATTCCCTTCAAAGCCACGAACGATCCCTTTACTATTTTGTCTGCACACTTGCAAACAAAGCCAAATGATCCGTTGGATCTGTATCTTCGTCGACTGCACCAGAGTCAGACTCCCTTTGCGTTCCCTGTTGTTGCTTCTTCATCTCGGGACAGCTGGTCTTCCAATGTCCCTTCTCATTACAATAATTGCACACATCACATGTCCTTGGACCTTTAACAAAAGACTTTTTCTTCTTTTGTTTTACAAATTTTTCATGTCCATTGCCACTACAAACTACAAGCTCAACAACCTGATCGTTACTTGAAGATACCTTATGGCGCAATTCCCTACTATGCAAAGCAGCACGTACATCTTCTAAACTAATACTCCCTCCATTTTTATATAAATGTAACATTTGCATAGTTGTTACTATTCATTGAGTAACTTTGAAACAATTTTTTGACACAGTTATATAAGATAAAACATAGTCATGTGAGATCTTGTTGGATTCGTCTAATCGTATAGTTTTAGAATATCAAATTTTCATAATTTTTACTTGTACACAATTTGAGATATGAAACGTTAAAAATATGTATTGAATTACGTGAAATGCAGGATTGTTACATCTTTTTGAGAATGGAGGGAGTATTATCTTTACCAACAATAAATGATTGTATAAAATTTTCAAATGACAATGGTAAAGATACTAATAATATTAATGCAGCATCTTCATCCTCGATAACTACATCAATATTACGCAACTCCAATAAGATAGTATTCAATCTATCAAGATGGTCTCGAAGAGGTGTACCTTCATGCATCCGTAGGCTAAACAAACGTTGCTTCAACAACAACTTATGGTTAAAGACTTCGTCATATAAAGACTTTCGAGTTTTAACCACAAACCAAATGCCGTTGTTTCCGTTGCAACTTCAGTAATAACATCATCTGCCAAGCACAATAAGATGATTGAATGAGCCTTCTCCTCCAGGCTCACCATCTTAGCATCCTTTGGATCTGCCTTTTTCTCCAACGGAGCACAAGGCCTTGTATCTTTAACAAAGCCCGTATTTTGATTTGCCAAAGGCAAAAACTATTCATCCCTGTGAACTTGTTAGGACTAATATTTATGGCCGACATTTTTGCTACCAAATGAGGCACAAACAAGGCTCTGATATCAGTTTGTTGCGGAAATGTGCCTCAAAACAAACTTAATTTGGGACAATCGAAAACCCAAATTAGCCAAATGCAGCAAAATAAACAAACACAGAATTTACGTGGTTCGGTCAAATCGACCTACATCCACAGACAAAAAGAGAAACAAATTTTCATTATGAGAGACAAATATTAAAAAAAGGTTTGGACAATAATCATCTGACCCAAAAAAATAGACTCAACAAAATAGACTCCTTACAAAAAAAAAAAAAAAGCCTACCAAAACACCAGTCTATGAGTATTAAACCCTACAAGCCAAAAACCCTATAATTTATCAAAGAGTTGTCATTGGTCCCCACATTAAGGGAACTGTTACTATCTCTTATCTAAAATGAGAGCTTCCAAAAGGCTTATATTTTATACCCAGCCCGAGTGTTGGTGCTGTCTTCGCTGGGATTTCTCCCATTTATGCACACTGAAGAGTTTGATATCATTGCCTATTTATAGGCAATTGTGGAGTAACAATTTGTACAGTTAGTTGCAATTGGAATAGTTCTCCAACACCTCACACCTAAGCAATAAATGTTGGGCAGAAAACTTTCACAAATCTTCTTTAGTCACCAAGAGGCGGCACCACCTAACAACCTATAATGTAATCCTCCTTGCGGCTGTCTTTAATATGCGCAGGTATCAATAATGAAGACTTTAGTACCTTCTTCCTTGCTATCATCAACTTCAATAAAAGTTATTCTTTTCGTATTTGTTTACTGAAGGCTCAATACCATAAACATGATCGATGAGAATCATCGAAACAATATTATATTGTCAAAATCACCACCAATGGATATGTTCTTCGAGTGACGAATAAGTGGCTGATTTCTTTGAGAACACTTTCAGAAAGTTCGTTGGATGATAGAATAATGGATTCTCAAAGTATTGTGACACCCATCTGCTATCTTAATTCTTAGTAAGAAGGTATCAAATCTCGAGCTATGAAAAGGTGTTGATATACCACATCGGTTGTGATGTGACATTTCTGCTGGTTTATATCGTTGAGAGTAATTTCACCTGTGAGCCTCCCATTCATGGTTTTCTAGGCATAGAGAGACATTGGGGATTCCATCCACAGAGTTGCAGTTTTGTTTCCTTAATTCCTTGGCTCTGGAATAAAATTTGTCTTCGAGTTCAATTCTTGATTTCGAACACTGGTATTGAGCCTACAATAAAATCTAGTTCTAACAATAGTTTTATGATCACTCTTTTTCTTCAATTCTTCGACTGGTATTATTCTGATAAGCTATTGCTGTGGTCATTGATCCTAGAAAAGCTTCTTTAATGGCACTTTTTCCTGTTCAAACCTAAACCCCAAGAACTTTAGTATTCTTTTCTTTCGAAAATCTTTATACCAGCACAGCGATACAATTGATCAACATGGATGGTCCTAATTAGGCATAAGAAGTTGATACAGAGGGGATTGATGGTGCTAATTAAGTAAGACATGGAGCTCTAATGTTAAAAGTTTGCTCGGATGGGTGCTATATGATGAGGATATGATAATTGCATAACAACAAAGATATTTTTGATATAAAGAGGACAACTGACATGAAAATTCCCGAATGAATGTAACATTATAAGTATATAAGTATACTCAAACCACTTGGAACCAAACAACAACACACCAAAGTACATGCCCTAATATACATTATTATTATTATTACTATTACACCATATTTTAAGATATAACTTCAGTCCTTATAAACCCCATTTCCTTTTTCATCACAGCAGGTAGAGTGAACCCAGAACCAACATTGGGTACACCCAAATGCAATACCTTCTTCCTTGCCTTTAATGGTTTCATTGCAAATCCCACAAGTGTAGCTATAGCTCTCCAGAAGACGAATGCAAGTCAGCGGACAACTGTGCCACTCGGTTTCCAAACTGTGTCCGAATTTGTACTTGGAAAGCTTGCCGGCACAAGGAACGCAGTCAATGTGAAACAATGTGGCGCATTCTTTGCAATGGTAGAACCATCTGTCGTTGTCTATGCGCCTTTCACAAATCTCGCAGAAATCCACATCATCATGTGGATTTGTAGCTTTGGAAAAGGATAGCTCCAACCGATGTCTGTCAAATCTGTGGAACACAGTCGATGGGAGAAGAGCGCAGCGCGCATGAAGCTTAAAAGTAGGACAAATACAACAGTCGTAATAGAGATCATCGGCAATGAACTTGGGGCAGCAATTGCATATAATTCGCTTGGTGTCCTCCTCGTCCTTGTCCTCATGCTCTTGCTCGATCATGTTGGCCGAGAGGAAAAGAATGTGCGACTTTCCATGTGCCTTGTGACCGATTGTTTCTGGAAGAAACGCACACTCGACATCCATCTGAAACCGACATTTTTCACACTGGTAGACAAATCCATTTTGAAAAAGGTTGCAACCCTTGCACCAAAATGAAGCATCATCAGAGAATCTACCAAATAAACTTTGAACTTGTTTGTGGGGTTGGCCTTTGTCTCGAAGAGTAAACACATGTACGGCTGTAGAGAATTCTTGAATCACATATTTAACGACGCCATCGGCACATTCGTGCGCGCAGTGTCGATGTGCCAACGGGAAATCGGCACAATATTTGTGAAGGTAGAAATTGCTTCGGCACTCCCTAGTACAT
Source organism: Hygrophila difformis (assembly GCA_030278955.1). Taxonomy (NCBI): domain Eukaryota; kingdom Viridiplantae; phylum Streptophyta; class Magnoliopsida; order Lamiales; family Acanthaceae; genus Hygrophila; species Hygrophila difformis. Next base: position 46,671,638 of record JAOANR010000010.1, read on the forward strand.
CGATAAAATGGCGGCGAATTAATAGGTCGGATGCAAGCGTCGCACAGACGAGGCGATCGATCATCATCATCATCACCAAAACTTGTATTACGACTGTTATCAATGCAGATCAATTGATGATCATGTCCTCTTTTCTCATGTAATGAGCCGACGACAGTGAGTTCGTAAAAACCACTGTTGTTACTGTGGCTGCTGCTGCTGCTGCTACTTATGCCCACCGATGATAAACGGTCTAATAAATTCATATGCTCGTCCAGCATCGGCAACTGAAGCAGACCAACCACGGCATCTTCACACGGTACCGTTCAATAATTGCAATTTCATCTTATAAAATGTGGACTATATATGATGATATTATGAAATCAAAATTAGGGGAGGAAACAAACCCTAATAATCGCATAATTTTATTTGTTTTCCTACATAAAAAAAATGAATTAATCCAATTCATCTCGTAACTTGCTAATCTTTCAGTTCAATCAATCTCATCCACCCCTTAATTACAATTAAGGCTGACGTGGCAATGGATTAGTACGACTAATGGGGTTGATTACTTGTCATTAGGAGTGGGTGTGATGGACTGGACATGAATTGAGTTAATTCATTTTTTATGGAATCGTTAAGAAAAACAAACAAAATTATAAATTAGTATACTACTGTATGTATATATATTGAAATAAATTGTACAGTACTTGCCAGGGTGGAAGTGCTTTGTGTTGGATGTTGCGCACCCGAGATGAGCAGCGAAGTCGCACCTCGTGCAAAAATACATTCCAGATTGAATATGGAGAAACTTATTTTTGCAAATAGAGCAGAGGATGGACTTTCGGAATTTCAAAGACTTTTGTGGAACAATATAAGTCAGGACAAGAGGATGTTGGTGCTTCCCATATCGAATGAAACTGGGAAGAACAGCACATTCCTGATGTATGTAGAACTTGCAAAACTTACACCAATAGAAATCACCTCTGTCCTGGTGCTTCAATCCACAAGCATTGCAAACGAACCAATCAGTTGCAGCCCCGGTACCGGCGACGTGGACTAGTTCGTGTTTGTGACTTCGGTGTACAATTCTGACAGTTATTGTACACAATGCAGCAAGAGTGAAGCCACAATCATTATCGGGGCATTGATAGAAAGAATTCCCACATTTCCTACCACAGCAGTAACATCTTCTGGGGTGGTAGTCGGAATCAGACGGCAATTCATATTGATGCAATTGGATCAATAATAGAGGCCGCCCGAAATGCAGTGGATGTTGTTTTAACTCGGTAGGGAGTTGGGCACAACAACATCTGTGAAGGAACTGAGGACGATTACGACCATCCTCCTCGGATTCATTTGTTTTGTAAGGCGTGGAGAAGATGGGCAACGTGCAGACACGGCATTTGTTTTGATTTCCTTGATCCACATCGAAATCATTCTCTTCAAGACTTTCACTGCAATGAATTTCTAGCAGTGGAGTCCGATTAGGCATGGATGTTGCCCGCTCTGCAAAGCTTCTTCCTGATTCATTGTCGTCAGTGTCATCATATTCTTGCATCCTCCTCCTAACTTCTTGACCGAACCTTTCTAATCTTTTCCCAGAATCAGCAAAAAACGACGTCCCAAGTAGCTGTCAAAGTACATATAGTGTGTATAGGATCGGAAAATTGAAAAACTTATTATTTAATCTAAACCCTAAATTCTCTAGCCATTAGTATATAATTTCATGCTTGGTAAAACAAATAAACATATTTAATAGTATAATCTAGAATGACCTTTGTCTGCTACCTTATCAGACGTTTTTACCGCGTGTAGGGTGCGCGCGCCCAGCTCAACCACCCCTTGCCACGCCGATTCTAAGGGTTTCATGGTTTTTTCACGAATGGATCATATATATATGGATTGTGTGATTTTTTTTTTTTTTTTTTTTTTTTTTTTTTTTTTTTTTTTTTTTTTTTTTTCGACACACGACCAGTACAGGCTAGAAAATAGGAAATAAAAATAAGAAAAAAGAAATAGAAAAGCTAAATCATCAACATATATGCGGATGGTGTGAATTGGCAGCAAATAAATCGTTTGAGATTGGAAATCGCAAAAGTGTAATTTAATTGAATCGTGCTGATTCAATATAATAAATACTTCCCAGCTCTGTGTTTTCTTATTCTTGTGCGTGCGCTTTTTTCAATTCCTTAATTCCTGTGGTGACAAGAAAAGAAATTAAACAAATCGAGGTTTTAGCTAATTAAATAGAAATATCAAATACTAGTATACTATACCATATCATGCATCTCCAACGCTGTGTAATGTGAGTATATATATATATATATATATATATATATATATATATATATATAATATACATATATAGACTGACTATTTTAGTAAGGATTCAATTCAATGGTGAATGGACGATGGATGACAATTGACAGCAGCAGGCGCAGAGAGATTGACAAAAAAGAATAAAGGAAGGGGGGGAGAGACAAACAGACGAGAAGAATGAGGAGCCAAGGCGGCTGTGTAATAAGCAGTATATATGTCTGTATATATATATGTAGTATATAATAGACGAACACCAAGTGCTGTGCAACTGGTACTCTCGCGCTCCCCACTATTCTGTGGTCTGAGGTTGTTCGTGTGAATTTGATATCTCACACACACAAGACACTTTACACTTTTGATATCTAAAAACGATAACCAAAAGCGGAGAGTTGTATAGCTAAAGCTTTCTTTATATTTCTCGCTTTACTTCGCTCTGAGAATTACAACAATCTAAGTACCTATTTATAGAAATGAAAACGCACACAATACAATTAACACATGCTAAACTATTCTTATAGTGGCTTCAATACTTTCGGCGCCGTAGATGAGAATTCAACCGGACGGCTTTACTATTACTTTGATGGCTTCAACAAATACCGCATTTGACGTTTATGCCGTTTTTCCAACAAAACTCCCCCGTAAACTTCAAATGCTTCTGCCATCTGTCATTCCTATCATATTCTTGAACTTGTCGAGCAGTACCTTTGGCAATGGCTTTGTAAATATGTCTGCCACTTGTTCTTGGCTGGCCACATGCATTAGTTCCACATTTCCATTTTTCACATGATCTCGGATAAAGTGGAAACGAACATCAATGTGTTTGCTCCTTTCATGATTCACTGGATTCTTCGCCAATTCAATTGCGGATTTGTTGTCTATGTGAATCACTGTTCTGCTTGACTGCTTCATCTCCATCTTGCTCAACAGATTTTTAAGCCATACTGCATGACATACACACCAAGAAGCTGCTACATATTCAGCTTCACATGTTGAGAGCGTCACGATCGGTTGCTTCTTTGAAAGCCAAGTGAAAGCAGTATTTCCCATAAAAAACACGTACCCTGCAGTACTTTTTCGATCATCAATATCTCCACACCAATCACTGTCAGAGTATCCAATCAGCTTGTAATCTTCTGTCCTCGAGTAGAACAATCCATGTGACGCTGTTCCTTGAATGTACCTGAGGATTCTATTTAACGCCTTCCAGTGTGAGTAAGTTGGGTTCTCCATGAACCGACTCACAACTCCAACACTTAGTGCAATATCTGGCCTTGTGCATGTGAGGTAGCGAAGGCTTCCAACCAAGCTTCTGTACCTTCCTGGATCAACTTGCTCTCCTTCATCAAACTTTGAAAGTTTTGCTCCAGGTTCCATAGGTGTTGATACAGGGTTGCACTTCTCCATCTTGAAGTCTTTCAAGATCTTCTTCGCATATGTCTCCTGTGATACAAAGATGCCTCTTTCTGTTTGTCTAACTTCTAGACCAAGGAAGAACTTCATCAAGCCTAAATCAGTCATCTCAAACTCCTGTTTCATTCTTCTCTTGAAGTCTTCTATCATCTCATCACTTACCCATGAAAATGATATCATCAACATAAAGAGCAACAAACAAAATGTTACCTCCATTTTTCTTGATGTAGAGGGCATGCTCGTAGGGACATTGCTCAAACCCATTCTCCTTGAGATATGCATCAATGCGAGTATTCCACGCTCGCGGTGCTTGCTTTAGCCCGTAAAGCGCTTTCTTCAACTTCAACACCTTTGTTTCTCCTCCAAGTTTCAGATAACCTGGTGGTTGCTCAATGTAGACTTCTTCTTCGAGTACACCATTCAAGAACGCTGTCTTGACATCCATTTGGAAAATTGGCCATTTGTACTGAGCAGCTTGAGAAATAAGTAGACGGATTGTCTCCATTCTTGCGACAGGGGCAAAGACTTCATCATAATCGATTCCTTCCTTTTGCTTGTATCCCTTTGCAACAAGTCGAGCTTTGTATCGTTCAATCTCCCCTTGTGCATTCATCTTTTTCTTATAGACCCATTTCACTCCAATGGGCTGACTTCCTTTGGGCAATTCAGTGAGCTCCCATGTGTTGTTGCGCTCGATTGCTTCAATTTCTTCATCCATGGCTGACTTCCATTTTTCATCTAGTACGGCATCTTCATACTTGATATTTTCAGAATCTGCCAACAAACATACAAGATGTACCTCTGTAGAGTCGTACAAATCTTGGAGACTTCTCATTCGGGGTTGTCGTGGCTCATCTTCTTCATCTTCTTCTTCAACAATTTCAGGATTTGTTGATAGAGCAGTCGGAACAACGGATGATGATTCTCCGACTTCGTTGGTGACTTCCTTTGAGTTATTCCAGTCCCATTCACTTGCTTCATTCACTCGCACATCTCGACTGATTATCACTTTCTTGCTTATCGGGTCATATAGCTTATACCCTTTTGTTAGTCCGTCATATCCGATAAAAACATATGCTTTGCTTTTATCGTCCAGCTTCATTCTTCGCGGATCTGGTACATGTGCATAGGCTACACTACCGAATATCTTTAGATGAGAGACGGTAGGCTTCATACCACTCCATGCTTCCAGTGGTGTTCGATTCTTCAACTTCATGTGTGGGCACCGATTCTGTATGTAGACGGCGCACATCACAGCTTCTGCCCAGAATTCTTTGGGCATCTTCTTGCTTTTCAGCATCGACCTAACCATGTCTAGGATGGTCCTATTCTTCCTTTCAGCTACTCCATTTTGTTGGGGCGAGTATGGTGCTGTCAGAAATCTTTTTATGCCTTCTCATTCACAGTACTCTCGGAAGGCTGTCGAGGTGTATTCGCCTCCTCTATCGGATCGAATTGCTTTGATGGATCTGCCAGTTTCTTTTTCAACACTCGCCTTGAATATTTTGAACACCTTGAATGCCTCGGATTTTTCCTTCAACAAATAGACCAATGTCCTTCGGGAGAAATCATCGATGAAAGAGATGAAGTATCTCTTTCCGCTGAAAGATTCGGGAGTAATTGGTCCACATATATCGGTGTGGATCAGCTCAAGTGGATACTTCGCTTCATATTCGGCCTTCTTTTGAAATGAGGCTCTCGTTTGCTTCCCGAGTACACAATCTTCACAGAATTCTCCTCCAAAATCCATGCTAGGCAGTCCTTTCACCATCTTCATCTTCATTAGCTTTTTCAGGCCATCATAATGTAAGTGGCCAAAGCGATGATGCCATAGCGACGCTTTATCTACTTCTTTGACTTGTAAGCATTTCCCTTGCAAGCTTCGCAGGTTCAACTTGTACATTCGATTTCTTTCCATTTCGACTCGAGCTATCAAACGTCCTTGCTTGTCTTTCAGATGCAGCAACTGATCTTTTAGAAAGGTTGAGTATCCTTTCTCCGCGAGCTGGCCAAGACTCAAGATGTTGTTTTTGAGATCTGGCACATAGTAGACATCTTGGATTGTCCCTATCAAGCCATCATTCTGTGTGAAACATATCGTACCTCGGCCTTTGACTTGCACTTTTGATGCATTTCCGAATGATACATGACCATTGTCAACTTTCTGCATTTCTTTGAATAGATGCTCATCATAGCACATGTGGTTGCTTGCTCCAGAATCGAGGTACCAGCATGTGTCATTGTTGACATCGTTGTGCGCCATCATGAGAACACCTCCATTTGCTTTGTCTTCCACGACTAGGTTGGTTGTCTCTTCCACTCGTCTATTGGCCCGGCACTCTTTTGCAAAGTGTCCCATCTTGCCACAATTGTAACAACCCTCGTTGTTGCAGTCTTCAGCATGGTGACCATATTTGTGGCACTTTTGGCATTTGACGTGGGAATAATTTATTCGACCGCCTCTTCCTCGAGCGCGTCCTCTGCCACGCCAGTTTGCTTGACTTCCTTGAAATTTGTCTTTATGGTATCCTTCATAATTGTAGCCTTGGATACCACGACCGTGTCCATGATTTCCACGGCCATGTCCTCTCCCCCGAAAGTTTCGAGTGTAGAGAACCTTCTCATCTTTTGTTGACGCCTTGGTTTGGAGTGCCTGGTCGAGTGACTCCTCTTTCTTTTTCTTTTTCCTTTGTTCGTGTGCTTCGAGAGATCCGGCGAGCTCTTCAACGGTGAGCACTTTGAGGTCTTTTGATTCTTCAATCGCACACACAACATTTTCGAAATCATTGGTCAATGATCTCAATATTTTCTCCACAATTCTGGCATCGGACAATTCTTCTCCGTTCCGATTGAGTTGGTTTGCCACGGTCTGGACACGTGTGATGTAGTCAGACACGTTTTTCGACTCCTTCATTTTCATGCTTTCAAGCTCTCCACGAAGGGTTTGGAGACGCACTTGCTTTACCCGGTCGGCTCCTTTGAATGATTTTTCAAGGATGTCCCACGCTTCTTTTGAGGTGGTGGCACCGGATATTTTTTCGAAGCCTGATTCGTCAACGGCTCGGAATAACATGTAAAGGGCTCCGCTATCTTTGGATCGCGCATCTTTCAACGCTTTTTGTTCTGCTGCAGTTAATTTTCCGGTATTTTCTGGTTCTACAAAACCATTTTGAACAACGTCCCATGCATCTTGAGCTCCGAGAAGGGCTTTTATTTGAATACTCCATTTCTCGTAATTTGCTTTCGTGAGCTGTGGCAGTGACATCTGTCCCGTGATATTCGCCATTGGACCTGTATATTTTTAAATTCAAATAATATATATATATATATATATATATATATTGGAACCAACAATTAATTCTAATTGAAAGCCTTGTCAGTGAATGACTTTTGGTTTCAATCGAATTAATTGTGCCAGCTACCAATTTCTTTAATTTCTCCCTCTGCTTGAAAATTGGGCAATAAGTTTGTTGCTTTCAATAAATGCCCAACGACTTGCTAAGCCCACCAAAGTTAGCTTCACTTTAATATTACTGCTTGACATTTAATTTTTTGTCTCCTTGAGTCTTGACTTTCGATGGATCACCAACATGAATTAGAGAATCTGCTCACATTCAGACCTTTCTTTTGGAAGCAGCAGAAGGAGAGACCAGCGTTGGATATTAAGCAGACCGGTACAGCAGCAGTAGGAGGGAGAGCTGGCGGTGGCGGGAGGTGCTCACGGCGGCGAGCAGACTGGGCTCACGGTAGCAGTAGCTTTGGAGAGAACTGGCCGGCGCTTGGAGAAGGCTGGGACAGAGCGGCTTGGCACTAGGTTGCGCTGTGGCGGTGCGGGTTCGCCGGAAAGAGGTTTCAGGCGGCGGACAGCAGCTCGGAGGAAACTAGGTGGGTGAATTTAATTCTTTTAATTTGAGTGTTTATACTCAAAATTATTTTGCTCTGAGTTCGGATCACTCAGGCTCTGATACCAATTTGTGAATTTGATATCTCACACACACAAGACACTTTACACTTTTGATATCTAAAAACGATAACCAAAAGCGGAGAGTTGTATAGCTAAAGCTTTCTTTATATTTCTCGCTTTACTTCGCTCTGAGAATTACAACAATCTAAGTACCTATTTATAGAAATGAAAACGCACACAATACAATTAACACATGCTAAAACTATTCTTATAGTGGCTTCAATACTTTCGGCGCCGTAGATGAGAATTCAACCGGACGGCTTTACTATTACTTTGATGGCTTCAACAAATACCGCATTTGACGTTTATGCCGTTTTTCCAACAGTTCGAATAATGACGAATGGAGTATATATTTGCCACACATGTATCATCACTACTAGTTTTATGTTTGCCCCGAGGAATTGGATATAAACAACGGCCATCTCCAGTAATAAATTCTATTTTCCAGTTAACTCTACTCTATTTTCCAGTCCAGTTTATAGTTTTTCATTTTTCATCTCCAACAATAACTCTAAAATTTCCTCTATTTAAGAATATTCTTTTTTTGATTCCTTTAACTATTCATTTAATTTTTATCTATCAATTAATATATTATATATATATTAAATTTAATAATTAATTTTTATTAAATACAAAGTTCTCTAATTTTATTTCTCTTTTTAAAATACTCATATTAAAAATTTATCTAAATATAAAAATAAACATAATTTATATAGTCTTAATTATTAAAAATAAAATTTAACATAATAAAAAAATTTAGTGAAATACTCGTACAATAAAAGTAAAAAAAATGAAAGAAGAAGAAGGAAAAAAAAAAAAGAAAAAGAGAAAAAAGAAGATAGCGTTGCTACGACACCGCTAGAATTAGCGGGGCACTATTCACTTGCCTGCATATTGATGACCCGTTTGCCGCATGAGTCTATTGTTGGAGTGCTTTTCTCCTTTATTTTGGTGTCTAGCTGTATTTTACCGGTTCTTCCTGTGCTTTGGAACATGGCCCCCAAAATAGCCCCCAAATATTTTGGGGCCCATTTTTTTTTTATTATTTATTTATGTTATCCTACACTACAGCCCAAGTTTTTTACATTTATGCCATTTCTGTTCGTTCATTGAGAAACTTTAGTGATCATGTAATTGGGGGCCAACTTTAATTGAGAGATTATTGATAAAAAAAAAATAATGAGCCAAATTTTTAGTCATTCCAAATCCTCGCCTTATCTATTTAGTACTCCCTCCATGTTTTTAAAATGTACTCACATTTTGAGTTTTTTACTGTTCACTATAATAAATTGACTTCTATTTTTGTTATAGTTATAGAAGATAAAATATAGTAAAGTGATATCTTGTTGGATTCGTCTCATCTTATAGTTTTTAAATTTAAAGTTTTAGAATTTACCGAATTTGAGTTGTTAATCGTTGAAAATGTGCATTGGTATACGCGCAAATGAGAAAGATTACACTTTAAAAAAAAACGGAGGAAGTATTTTTTTTTTCTTTTTTCTCTTTCTCCTTTATTTTATTTTGACTTATTTATAAAGAGCTTCGACCGTTGATAGACAAAGTTTCGAGTTAACATTTTATGTTATATATATATTACTATAATATTAGTTTTACAAATAATTTTAAAAATTTGTAACTAATTTATAAGATATGATTAGGGGCCTAAATTTTATTAGAACAGGGCCACAAAAAATGATTAGACGGCCCTGGATATAAACTAGTGGTGAAAATTAAAGAATGAATTGGCACCTATCCAATCATATAGATATAAACTAGCGTGATTGTGAATACAATATATTATCGCTTTTATGAAATGAATTACTACTATACTTGAATAATACTCCTATAAAATCCCGGCCTAAAGGGGGAAACAAAACAGAAATAATATAAAAACAAAAAATAAAAATTTGTAAAAGAAAAGTGAGCAGCAGAATATAATCAAAGTATATTACTTTGCTTGATAATAAGTTAAAGTAACTACAATACCCTTTTTATTTATTCCATTCCATGTGTCTTTTTCACTGTAAAACTTGTTTTAAAAAAGATTGAACTCAGCTGAGGGGAAACACACAATTCCATGTGTCTATTTTAAAGTAATTCTCTTTTATTTATTCCAAGTGTCTATTTTACTGTAAAATTTTATACATACTTATATAAAAGGGAAAAAAAAAAAAAAGGCTTTCCATTAAGCCATTGAGTAGGGAAAGAACTTGCAATTGAATCTGGTACACTTTACATTATCCCTGATAGATTTCATCCAATGACCTTTTTCTCACCCCAAATCCATTAATCCAAATCCTAGCTGGGATGTTTTAAAATTAAGTTCAACACCCCTCCACCCTTAATCAATGTGTCGTATTCCACACTGGGTGCCCAACTGCAATTCGGTTACGGTACAACCAATTTATTAGTATGCATATGCAGACATCATAAAAGATTTATCTCGTATCACACAAAATATCTCTCCCATAACATATTATTCCATCATACAAAATATAAGTATCTCTTATCACACAAAACACATCATTCATCACATAACACAATTATTAAATACCAATGAATCATCCATCACAGATGGGGTCTGTTTTGCATGCAGCATTTGAGAGTTTTTAGTAGGTTTAGCTTTTATTTCAAAATAAAAGTCCCATTCTGTACACTAGCTTTTGAGAGCTTTTGGAAGCTTCTTTTTAGAATATACAAGAGATAGCTTTTGGGAGCTTTCGGGAGCTACTTTCCAAATTTAATTAATTTCTCTTCAAATAATAATTTTTGACGGCTACATCTACAGCTACTTGTACCAAACACTTATGCAAAAACTGATAGCTACAGCTCCTACAGCTCCCACAGCTCCCTACAGCTGCAGCCCGCAGCTATAGCTCAACGTGCGGAACGGAACCATGGTCTACTTGCACTTGCACCTAATCTGCTCCGACCCAACCATCCATGGAAGTAATTCAATTAAATACCAATGAGAAGACAACCACCTCTTGTGGGGCCTATGTTTTCTCGATTCGAATTAATTAGTTAGGGATGAAATGCAGAAATGCACTGGACGGGAAAGTACCAAAAAAAAAAAAAAATAGTACTCCCTCTGGATTTTTTTATTAAATTCTTGCTACGGACCCGCCCAGATGTAGTCTAATGCATATTTTAAATCATTAATAACTTTTTTTAGAGTAAAAAGGGTTTATAAATACTGATCAAAAAGCAATTACAGATATGACAATGCTCAACTGTGTCCACTCTACCGCACAGACACCCTAATCAAAACACAACAAGAAGCAAAGCAGAAACAACATATGAACCTTACTCCTACCAGCAAAGCATTGTCACAGAAATAACATATAACATATAAACCTCCAAGCGACAGCAGCAAACGTTTGCCCCCATCATCACAGGTATGCCTCAACACCACACTTCCATCTTACCAGCCTGATCAGCCCCCATATTTGCCCAATGATCCGCGACATCATTACGCTCCCTCAAGATGTGTTCCACACGAACTTCCCCAGCACAACTAATCAGCCCCAAGATAGGACAACCAGGTTTCTAAATAGCCACGGAAGCTTGTCCGGAGCAGCAAGCCATTTCACAACATTACTCGAATCACATTCAAGAATCAATCTAGGGAGGGGGTAGCCTTGGTCACGAACAAGAGCCATACATCGCAGTGAGCTCAGCTTCTATACAATCCGTTATCCCAATGTAGTCCGATAGAATAAAAAGAACATCTCCCTCATCGTTTCTAATTATCCCACCAATCCCTGCCGGCCCCGGATTTCCAAAGGACGATCCGTCTGTATTGATTTTCTACCACCCTTTCAACGGGCGATCCCACACCAGCCCACATCTAACTTGACATTTACTACGGCTCTTGGACTGAAGCAGGCCTTCCGGGAAGGTTACCACATCATCACCCACGTTGATGATCTCTCTATTATACCCCACAGACCACCACATTCTAACCAACCAGGTAAGTTCTGCCACTGCCATATTGTAATCAAACTTAAGCCCTTTGAATACTACTCCATTCCCGCTCTTCCATATCAACCAAATGATGGCCAATCCCATAACAAGCCAAATCTGATTCCGCTCTACCTTAGTGTTGGCATCAATCCATTCTGCAACCAAGATGCAAATGTTCCCATGTACCACCCATTGTTTACCAAACCACGAGGCCCCCTTATACCACAGCTTCCCTGTAACTTCACATTTACAAAACAAGTGGTCTGCTGTCTCCACTTCTTTCTTGCATAGTTGGCATAAGGCCTCTGAAGACTGAATACACCCCCTTTTCAGTAGCAACTCCCGAGTGGGAAGTGCATTATTGAGCACTTTCCAGGCCAACAGTCTAGCCTTCATAGGGACTTTAATGTTCTAAAGTTTATTCCAGTGTGAGCTCCCCAAAATTGCTTCCTCCGTGTCTCCCCGTCGCCAGCAGGACTTGGTTGTAAACACACCATTACCTTCATTTCTCCACACAACCCGGTCCGGGATGAAACGACAAAGTTTTGTTCTTCTCAGCTCCCCCATCATCTCCTCCCACACCTCCAATTCCCACTCAAATAATCTCCTCCTAAACGAAATGTTCCACTCCCATAATGTACCGAGCCAACTCCCATACTCTGCGACCTTCCCACCCTTATTACATGCTAACACAAACATCCTGAGAAATAAATCCTTCAAAGATAATCCCCTCTCCACTCATACATCTTGCCAAAAAAGAGTTCTTTCCCCGTTCCCGACGATAATAAAGAAATCAGCCAGGTCACTGGAAGGCTTCTCTCCCCATGATCTACTAATATAATCCCACAATGACCTTCCAGTTTTAGGATCCGGAACCAAGCACTCCTCACCCCCATAGTGTTTGGCAACAATAACATCCTTCCATAACGATTTTTCTCTCCCAAATCTCCACCTCCATTTGGTCAATAGTGCTTCATTAAACTGCTTAACATTCCATGTTTGTAGACCCCCTTCTTCCTTATGGCGGCACACTCTCTCCCAGCTAATCATATGCATTTTCCTAGCTTCGTCCCACTCATTCCAAAAGAAGCGCCGCTTCAATAGTTCCAATCTGTCTGCCACCGCCCGAGGCACCTTGAATAATGACATAAAATACACCGGAAGGCCACCCAACACCGATTTAATGAGACATAGCCGGCCAGCTTGGGACAATAATTTTCCTTGCCAACCCAAAATACGCCATTCCATATTATCTAAGCATGTCTTCCAAATATCAACCCCATTCACTCTCCCACCCACAGGCAACCCCAAATACTTCATTGGCCAACTACCCACCCCACACCCAAACAAGTCAGCAGCCTGTTGAACCAATTCATCATGACAATTGATACCAAACACCCTGCACTTCCCAAAATTTATCCTCAACCCAGATGCCAGAGACAAGCAACATAAAATTCTTTTAATCAACACCACCTGATCCAGCGACCCTTCACAAAACAATATCGTATTGTCTGCATACTGAAGGTGTGTTAACACCAGCTCCCTCTCACCTGTGCTTAAACCTGCGTACAACCCCAACTCACTAGCTTTCGTAATAAGCCTATTTAGAATTTCCACAACAAGAACAAAGAGATACGGTGACAACGGATCACCTTGGCTTAATCCCTTTTGCAACTTGAAAAAATTGGTTGGTGAGCCATTTACTAACACTGCAGCAGAGGCCTACGTAACACAAACTTTCATCCACTTAATCCATGTACCACCAAAGCCGATGGCTGCCATGACATCGAATAGCGCCTCCCAAGCCACATTATCGTACGCCTTAGCAAAATCAATCTTCACGATCAAACCTTGTTTACCAGCCGCTCTAGTTGAGTGGACCACCTCGGATGTGATAAAAGCCCCATCTAAAATCTGACTACCCCTAACGAAAGCCATTTGAGTCTCTCCCACTAGACCCTCTAACACACCTTGCATTCTTCGAGCAAGCACCTTTGCTACCATCTTATACACACTCCCGACCAATGAAATCGGTCGATAATCCCCAAATTCCATCGGACTTTCAACCTTCGGAATCAATGCAATAAAAGATCCACCCGCCTCATTCGGCAAACTCCCATAATATTCTAAGTTCCGAAAAATCTCCATAACATCTCCTTTTAAGGTTCCCCAGAACTTCTTAAAAAAACCCAGGTTGTAACCATCTGGACCCGGGGCTCTATTCCCCTCACAACTCCATACCGCCTCCTTTACCTCTTCCTCTGTGAACCCTCTCTCAAGCCAACACCTATCATTAGTAGAGAGCCTCGGAAATTCCAAATCTTCCACATTGAAAATCTCTTCTTTGCACTTAGCAAAAGCTGCCTGAAAGTAGGAAAATGCTGCTTCTTTAACCTGATTAGGATTATCCACCAAATTGCCTTCCCATTTCACCGCCCCTATATAGTTTTTTCTTTTGTTAATAGAAGTAACCGCATGAAAAAATTTTGTATTATTGTCTCCCTCCTTAAGCCACCTCACTCTAGATTTTTGATGCCATCTTCTTTCTTCCGCCAAGAAAAGATTCCACAATTCCCCCCGCTTACCAATCCACTCCTCCCTATCCTTGTCCTCCACTTCAGAACCACGCAAACGAATCTCAATATTACCTAGTTCAGCTAGCACATCCTGAATCCGATTTTCTAAAGGTTTTGCACTGAAACCATCCCACTCTTTGATCATCTTCTTCAACTTTCGTAACTTCCCAAACAGATTATCTCCCCTACCAGAGACCCTGCTATCCGATTCAGCCCCTGCCCATGTCCCACACACCTAATCCCCAAAACCCTTTTCTTCTAATAGTAACTATAAAAGCGAAAGGGTTTAGGTCCCCATTCCTTTTCCCCGAGCTCAAGACTAACCGGATAGTGATCCGACATCACTGAGTCACAACGCCGCTGTAGGACCATATTGTCTAACAACAACCACCCTGTCGACAACAGAAATCTATCAAGCCGGATACCCGCCCTTCCACCCCGTTCGTACCACGTAAACTGCCCTCCGTCCATCGGAAGATCCACCAAACCCAAGTAATCCACAAACTCTCGGAAATCCCTGGTCGAGCCCGAGTCCACACAATCTCCCATCTTTTCACTGTCCAGGAGCACCGCGTTAAAATCTCCAGCAAAACACCACAATTCACCATTTTGAGTATCACACTTTCTAGCTAAAGAATTCCACAGGTCATTAATAACTAATGTTCGGTACGAGTAATTTTTTTTTAAAGTTCTATATTTAAAAAACTACTACCAAACAGGACGAATCTAACAAGATCCTACTTGGTTATATTTAACTTGTATAACTATGATAAAACTTTAAGTTAAAGTGTGAGTGTGAATAGTGTCCAAACACCAAATGGTGCAAGAAAAAAAAACAAAAAAAATGAGAGATTACTAATTAACATCAACATGGATGCTCGTTTGCTACGCCTAGAGCTGTAAACAAGCCGAACCAAACCGAACCGAGCTTCAAGTGTTTGAGCTCTATTCGTTAAGCTTAACGAACGAACACGAACCGAGCCAAAAATCTTAACGAGCCAATTTTCATATTTGAGCTCTGTTTGTTTAACCTTACGAACGAGCTAATAACGAACGGACACGAGCCTAGTCGAGCTCAGTTAACGAACTATTTATTTTATTAATAAATTTATTTATTAGAATTAAATTAGGTGTGAAAATGTAATGTATATTGTAATATAATTTATGAGAGAAATGTGAAATTAATAAAAATAAAAAATGAAAAGAACAACTAGATAAAATATTTATTTTTATAATATATTTCATTAAAAAAGAATTCCGAACCGTTCGCGAACTTAACGAACGAACACACAAACCAAATTATGTGTTTGAGCTTGGTTCTTTTAACTTACCGAACGAGCTGTTAACGAACGAACACGTGTCGAAACGAGCTCAGCTCACGAACTATTTGTTTTATTTACAGCGCCTACGCCACAATGGGTTATTATTGCAGGCAAGTAATAAGTATTGTTAGTCGACGTGGAAAGATCCTACAGAGAACGAGAAGGCATATTGATGATTTTAGTTCATCATGTATTTTGGTGTAGTTGGATTTACTAAAGTTTCGCTTATGTTGTAGTCGAGCTATAATGTGTGTTAGGAGGTGCAGAGTGCACACCCACATAAGCCACTACCACAAAGGTTGGCCTTGCGAGAGTTCAAGAGGAATGAATTGGAAGATATATGAAAAGATGTGGAAGATTAAGAAAGATAGCAAGTAGCCTATGTATAAGTCATGAACATGACTAAAACTTAGATGGGTTGCTGAAATTTCATTTTCTTTGTCTTC
The DNA here is from genome assembly GCA_030278955.1 of Hygrophila difformis. Taxonomy (NCBI): domain Eukaryota; kingdom Viridiplantae; phylum Streptophyta; class Magnoliopsida; order Lamiales; family Acanthaceae; genus Hygrophila; species Hygrophila difformis. The sequence continues at coordinate 46,687,623 of JAOANR010000010.1, forward strand.
AATCCAGCAAGGGAGAGTAGACACTTAATCATGGTTATGACTATGACCTATGTAGTTTGCTGGAACTTCTTTTATCTTTTACCTTGATGCAGTGATGTAGAGGGTATTTAGTCATGGTCATGACTAATTTAAAGTTATATTGCTGGCAAATTAATTTTCAGCAATTGAAACTTGAAATTTGAATTCAAATTTGATTTTGAATTGGAATTTGAACTTTAATTTAAATTTAAATTCCAAGAATTGCACCCATTCATTGGTTGCATCTTTTCAATTTCTACTGCATTCATCCTCTATAAATATGAATTCCTGCAGAATTTATAGATATAAAAAAAAGAATAAAAACACAAAAACACTACAAACACAATAATCAGCAATCCTCTAAGCCAATTCTCTTATTTCTTGCGAAACTAGAGTGCATCTTTTTGATTATCCCAAACTTGATTTGCAGTGGCAAATTACAACTTTAGGAAAGTGTTCTAAACACGATCCAATTGATTATCCAAGCTCTTCCTATATTGATTCTCATACCTATATACTGCGAAAATCCACTAACAATCTAAAGTTGTATTTTTCGTGAGAGTAATGGCGGAATCTGTGAGGAACGTAACTTCAAAGTTCGAGAAATTGGGCAAATTTGAAAGCAACGATTTTCGATGATGGCAAAAGAAGAAAAGGTGTTTAACAAGCAACCAGAAGGATTTGTTATGCCTGGAAATGAGCATAAAGTGTGTAAACTAATCAAATCCTTGTATGGGCTGAAACAAGCTCCAAAACAAAGGCATAAAAAATTTGATGATGTTGTCTTGTCAAGTGGATTTAGTTTAAATCAAACCGACAAGTGTGTTTATAGTAAATTTGATGAAAACGGTAAAGGGGTCATCATTTTCTTATATATCGATGACATGTTAAATCTTTGGCACAGACTAAAGACAAGTCGATATGACAAAGGAATTTTTATCATCCAAGTTCTCCATGAAGGATATGGGGGGGGGGGGGGGAGCAGAAGTGATTTTTGGAATAAGAATCAAACGAGAGAACAAAGGAATTTCAATCACACAATCTCATTATATTGAGAAAGTGCTTAAGAAATTCAATTTTTATGATTGTTCTCCTATTAGCACTCCATTTGACCCAAGTGTGAAACTTATGCCAAATAATGGAGAAGTTGTGTCTCAACTCGAATATTCAAAGTTGATAGGTTGCTTGATGTATGCAATGTCAAGCACAAGGCCGGATATTGCATTTTCTATAGGCAAGTTGAGTAGGTTTACAAGTAATCCTAGTACTCACCATTGGCAAGCTCTAAGGCGAGTGCTTAAATACTTGAAGAAAACTATGGAATATAGTTTGATATATATTTGATTCCCTTCGGTCATAGAAGGTTATTCGGATGCAAGTTGGATCACTAATATGGGAGATCATTCTTCCACTAGTGGTTGGGTATTCTTACTTGGGGGAGGTGCCATTTCTTGGGCTTCCAAAAGCAAACTTGCATCACAAATTCTATAATAGAATCTGAATTTGTTGCTTTAGCTTCTGCCGGCAAGGAAGCTGAATGGTTTAGGAATTTAATTTATGAAATTCCATTATGGCCTAAACCTATACCACCCATTGCTATACACTGTGACAGTACAACCACATTGGCTAAAGCTTATAGTCAAATGTATAATGGGAAGTTTAGGCATTTAGGCATCCGACATAGCATGGTTCGTGAGCTCATCATGCATGGGATAATTTCAGTTGATTTTGTGAGATCTCAATGTAATCTAGCTGAGCATTTGACAAAGGATTAGCTAAGGACTTGGTTTACAAGTCGGCCATAGGGATGAGTTTAAAGTCCAATTAAAATTTCTATTGGTAAGATACCAAATTCCCTTCCAATAGAACGTTGGAAGCGGAATTCAACGTGGAAAGCTTACCCAACACATAAATAGTTCATCCAAGGTATGTGTTCGGACCTGCAAGTAGGTAGGATGAAATTTATTTCTTAATAGTTCTTTTGAAAAAGTGCAAATGCAGGTGCACGAGTTAAAAAGAGCTATCTATATGAGCATGGAGTGTGACTGCTTCAAAAAGCTTGGACTTGGCTTTGTATATGCTTATGAATGGATAGGGACTGCTTCATGTATTCAAATGAGTTGAAAGGTTCAATCCTATGGACACCTTGATTCTTAAATGCTTGGAAGTTGTACTGTACTAAGATGGAAATTCAATCGTCACGATATTTTCATTTATGCATGAGTTTGGTTTTATTGTGTGGATTTAGAAATCATGGATTACACTAAAATGGGGGAGGATTGTTGATGATTTTAGTGTCATTATGTATTTTGGTGTAGTTAGATTTACTAAAGTTTCGCTTATGTTGTAGTCGAGCTATAATGTGGGTTAGGAGGTACGGAGTGCACACCCACATAAGCCACCACCACAAAGGTTGGCCTTGCGAGACGTTAAGAGGAATGAATTGGGAGATATATGAAAAGATGTGGAAGATTAAGAAAGACAAAAAGTAGCCGATGTATCAGTCATGACCATGACTAAAACCTAGATGGATTGATGAAATTTCATTTTCTTTGTCTTTCAATCCAGCAAGGGAGAGTAGACTTAATCATGGTCATGACTATGACCTGTGTAGTTTGCTGGAACTTCTTTTATCTTTTACCTTGATGCAGTGATGTAGGGTGTATTTAGTCATGGTCATGAGTCATGACTAACTTAAGGTTATATTGCTGGGCAAATTAATTTTCAACAATTGAAACTTGAAATTTGAATTCAAATTTGATTTTGAATTTGAACTTGAATTTGAATTTAAATTTGAATTCCAAGAATTGCACCCATTCATAATTGGTTGCATCTTTTCAATTTCTACTGCATTCATCCTCTATAAATATGAATTCCTGCAGAATTTATAGATATAAAAAAGAATAAGAAACACAAAAACACTACAAACACAATAATTCAGCAATCCTCTAAGCCAATTCTCTTATTTCTTGCGAAATTAGAGTGCATCTTTTGGATTATCCCAAAGCTGATTTGCAGTGGCAAAATACAATTTTAGGAAAATGTTCTAAACATGATCCAATTGATTATCCAAGTTCTTCCTATATTGATTCTCATACCTATATACTGCGAAAATCCACCAACAAGGCACAACATCATCAACCATAGCTTCAAACTATGTCTATCAACCCTTTCTCACAGCCACTAAGAAATAAATATATGGAGGACTAGATGCATAGTAAACAATTACTATTAACAAACGTCGCTAAAGGTGTTGGAAAAAGTTGTAATGTAAGAAAACAGAGTTTACAGCTTCACTGCATCATCCGATGCAGGCTCTCTGATCATTTCAATGACTACGTCGTGAGTAAAATCAAACGTGGGCAATTCAAAGATCGTCATAATAATGTCTAAAATAACTAACAATTCTTTGAGACCCCAAGTCTATAAAAGGTCTGGTCAGGTGCTTTTCATTTGCTCAAGTGCTCAGACAACTGCAAAGAATCCGCATCCATGCGCTCGATGATTCTGCGTGCTTCCTCCTCGGTTGCTGGAACCACTTTTCTGATCCTATGTCCGTTGTTCTGTGCCTTTGCCTCCGGTCGAACTGTGAATGTGAAGTAAAACCTGTTCGAGATCTGTAAAAGACAATTCACATAACTCAAATTACAGCCATCTTAATCTGCCATACTGTGGATGATAATAGTTTGAGAAACAATATCATGATATTCGAGCAAATGTGGACATTTGGATTATATTTTTTCTCCTGGTTGTTGTATAAATTTTGGACAAGCAAATTAGGTGAAATTTCACATTTAGTTTCCTAGTTTGATGAGGAAATCGCATACCTCACTGGATCTGAGTTCGGGCCTTGTAACGTGTGCAACAACTTCTACATTGATTAGAGGCCGATCAGAAGTTTCAAATTCTGTGTACAATACACATGACATGAATCGCAAGAAATCTCCCACATCGACCTACACACAATATCAAGCTAAATTTAAGCCAGGTGGAACTCAAACACAAAATATGCCCAAGAAAACTGTCGGTCACTGGAGAAAAAGTCACAAATTCCTGCCCCGGTACTCACCGGTCTCAGAAAATCAACATGGTCAACTTCAAGAAAGGATGGCATCAGGCCAGCAAACGTATAAGCGGTTGAAAAAGCCAATTCAAAAGCTCTGTGCATCAGAAATCCCCCAAAGATCCTTCCGTGGATGTTCCTTTGCTGTGGCTGGCAAATCAACGAATTCTCAAGGCGAGTATCTCTCAGGAGAATGCTGTCTCTATCCGCCAGGGCAGGCATGTCGCAAAAGATCCGCCCCTCCGCTAGTAAAGCTTCGAATCTATTCACCTCACCATTCTGAATCTCCTTTTTTTCATGCCCGATATTCATTTTCCTCAGTTTATTCCGTGCTTCTGCTGCTTTGTAGAGTAACTTCTCCCGTTCTGTCTCCGGAGACAGCCTGTTCACTGGGGCAGCTTTGCGCGTGTTGTAGTCCCGTGCCACAAAAATGAATGTAGCTGTAAGAGCTATTGAATCTGCATCTTCAGCTGTACCTGATGAGCAAAATTTATGGTTATTCAAATAATAGCACAATGGCATAAAACTTCTCGACAACTCAGAGTACAGTGTTGTTCTAGAGAGAGTACCGGTCACAGGTTGAGTGACATCTAGCTGAATCTCAATAGAAGACCGGCCAACCCAAGTAACAGCACCAGTGATCTGCAGGTCAGTGTTTACACTAATGGCCTTCTTCAGAACCATTTTATCTACGGATGCAGTCACCAAATAGAGCGGCCTAGTAGTGCTATCATCATCTGAACAGTGCTGGTATACCAGGGAAAATCAAAGATCACAAGGATTGATACTAAACACGAATTGAATTTTCAAAGAATCCCATATATTATTATTGTTATTTGTTAAAGCCAAATTCATCTTCAAATTAAAATCCATCAAACAAATCAAGAATTCAAGATACAAGGCCATTGCGATTACCCACAGCTTGTACAAGGCCATAACAAAATTAGTTATATTCAAATACATCGAGTGATTGCAAGACATTATATATGTTCCCGTGCACATTAAAACCCGATAATTTGCTGATCAGGCACAAATTTTAAAAGTGTTGTTTAAGCAGCAATACCCATAATGACAGGCCAACTTTGATAACTATGAACAACTATTCAAAAGCATCAAACAATAAGATAATACAGATGGACAACCAAATATAGAAAACATCATTTCCAAGAGTGTTTTTTCATAAAAAAATCAACTGACCAAAAGTAAACGAAAAGAGAAAAGGCGAAAGAGTGTACCTTGACAGAAATGGTGCCTGCAAGAGCATCCAAATCTTCAAGCAACTTCCCAATCCTGACCTCATTCCAAGGATCCCTATACTGCTCTCTGAGCGTGTAATCACTGGAGAAGTTGTACAGAATAGTCATTCTACTCTGTGAAGGCGTCTTGGTGAGCAGTTCGCTCTGCGGGGGGGCATCAAGCGGCGGGTCAAGTAGCCTCTCGAATATCTTGGACCTCATTTCCCAGAGCGCATAAGTCACCGGCGAGTGGTACATCCCGGGCCATAGACTCAGGGGCTTCCTCGTTGACGAACGCGGTGAGTCGGCGAACGGCGATGTTAAAGTGGAAAATATGGGGATCGGACTCGGGGGAGAGGAATTGGAGTCCATGGTGGTAACAAATTTTAGGCTTTCCTGAATTTGGGGCTTCCAATTGTCGATTGGGGAAAGTGGGAAACCCTAGCTTCAAAGGAATGTCGAATTTTGATCAATTGGGGAGGGGGAAACGTTGAATTCGCTGATTGTAGTGGCAATAATTGATGGTGCTGAGATTGGAAACGCCGGTTCTTGCTTAAATTGGGGATGAAAATTGAGTAGAAACCTGTAGAAAGAAATGGTGGAAAGGGAAGTGCAGCGGAAGGTTGAAGGACGACTGGAGGTAATTACAGTGGAGGACTAATTGATTATAGAAATTTGGGAAGGAAGGAATCGCGTGGGGTCTTTTATACCGTGTGGCCGGGGTTGGGACTTGGAAATACTATCTCCACTTTGTTGTTGGCATGATCGTCATTGTTATTTTTAATGCTGTCCAATGTCGGCCCTTTGACCTGATGTATCTACGCGCCACGTGGCACTTTTGGATTTGAAAACAGAGATACGAACCGAACCTCAACGGCTCAACTTCCTCCAACTTGTTTGAAATCAATTCTGTTTCCGTACAACTGCACACAAATTTTGTAGGTGTCATAATGAATTATGCTCTAAAATGATGGCATTAAAAAACAGTAAATCATAGACATCATTTATGAAGGTGTATATATCATATATCATTTATTTGACTTGGGCATTATGGAATAGAACAAATTATAGACATCATTTATGGAGATACTACCTCCGATTCAATGAAAGCGAAATATTTGGTTTTTTGATACTATTCATTATTTAACTTTGATTCATGTTTATATAATAGTTATAGAAGAAAAAATATAGTCAAGTGAGATCTTGTTAGGATCGTTTCCTCTTTTTTATAATTTTTACTTGTACACAATATAAGTTATCCATTGTTAAAAATATGTATTGGATTGCGTGCGTAGACTAAATATTGCAGATTCATGAAAACAGATGAAGTATATAAATCATTTTTGTGTTGCACTTTACTTTTTTGGGTGTTTTATAATAAATGTTACATTACCATATATGGAATACTTTTAAAGGTAAAAAGCTTTCATTAAAACACTTTTGTTCATTGCATTAAGTCCCGTGACATTTCCTTATGTTATATTTATTTAGAAACGGAGAGAGTACATCATTTATTTGGCTTAGATATTATAGTCCCCAGCTGTGGAAATTTATTTGGCTTAGAGTACATCATTTCCTTATGTTATACTCCCTCCGTCCCACTCCAAGTGTCTTGTTACTGTTGGGCACGGGAATTAAGGTAGAGTTGGTTTGTGAGTATATGGTGGGGTCCACATAGTTGTTGGAGGGGAAAATTATTTCTATTTATAGAAAGAAGACATTTGTAATGGGACATCCAAAAATAGCAAGTAAAACATTTGGAATGGAACGGAGGGAGTATTTATTTAGAAACGGAGAGAGTACATCGTTAAGTCCCGTGACATATCCGTCAGAAATATGGTACAGTCCCCAGCCGTGGATATTTTTTTAGATTATTTTTACTAACCCTTTGCTTGTGTATAATAATTTTATAATATTAAATCTTTTATAACTTTTATATATACATAGTCTCTTTATCTCAATCAAAATGTCATAACAACTAATATTAATATTTTTCGATATCTAATCATAAATATTTTTTTATATAAAAATAATTTTTTCTTCTAATAACTATGTGGACCCAATCACAACTCAAAAATTAATTCTATTCTATTTTAATTCTCATGCCCAACAAGAATTTACTTTGTTTTTGTTATTTCAATTCATTTTATTATTAAAATATTTTATATTTCTATAAATTATTTTAATATTTTATGACAATCATCTAACAACAAATTGTTAGATGGACTCCTAATTTTGGATGTGTAGAAATTTTAAAATTGTAAATCTAGTTGAATCTTTTTTATGATAGATCTCCAAAAACCTTGACGACATTAAGCTATAAATACGCTGCCGTATTAAAGTCCAAACACACAAACTCGCCCACACAAGAAGTCAGTCGTCTCTGAATCTTTTCAATTCTCATTATCAACAACATATCTCCTGAAATCAAGAAAGCATTAATGGCGCCGGCGCCGGCACCACCGTTCACAGCTCATCAAACTATAAATTATTTCAATATTTTATTACTATAATCTAACGACGGAGTATCGTTTTTGGATAATAGTAATACTCTGTTTTTGTTCTTTCAGTTAGATGTACTCCTAATTTTGGATGCGTATCAATTTTAAAAAATAGTAAATTTAGTTAAATCTTTTTTATTATCTCCAAAACCCTTGACATTAAGCTATAATTATAAATATGCCTGCGTTGTTAAAGTCCAATACTTTGACACACAAGTCGATCTCTGAATCTTTTCAATTCTCATCATCAACACATATCTCCTGAAATCAAGAAAGGATTAATGGCACCACCGCCGGCGCCACCGTTCACAGTTCATCAAACTACGGCGGCAGCGTCGTCGTCGTCTAATTCTAGCGGTGGTCATCATCATAATTGGGGATTCCGTCGTCCACCCACAACGACGCCGTCGTCAACCGCAGCCTTTATCTTCACTATGCCCTCGTCCTCCTCCTCCTCAATAACACCGCATCATCATCATCGTAACCTTTATTATCACTACAGGGGCCTCCTCCGTCGTCGTCGTCCTTCCTCAACGTCGATGGCCGCGGCTGCCGCCTCCGTCTACAGTAGTATGCCCTACTACTACTACTACACGCCCCTCCTCCATCCTTATTCAACTACTACTACTGTCTCCTCATTGTCCTCACCGCCGCCCTCCCTCGCGCCCCTCATTGTCCCTCGTTTTCCAAGTACGGTCTCAACCCTGCCGCCGCCGCCTCGCCACACGGACACGGCTCGCCCTCCTTCCTCAACTACTAATACTGTCTCCATTATGCCCTCATTGTTTCCTCCTCATCGCCAGGATAATGGGAATATTATTATTCAACAACAACATGATGATGATTACGATTATGATGATGATGATTATTATGAAGATGATGATGATTACGATTATGATTATGATGATAATGATGGTGATCTGTTTGTATTCACAGCAGTGGTATTGAATAACATTCAAACCAGAATCTGTACCACTGCAGCTGATGATGGTGATGAAATTCAAGAGGCGGAGGACATATGCGTGGTCTGTCAGGATGCGTTGAATCAAAAAGATGCCACAATTGGAATTCTGCCCTGCACTCATGAGTATCATCTTCCTTGCCTTGTACAGTGGCTCCAACGCAAAAATTCTTGCCCCCTCTGTAAAGCTGTAGCTTTACCTATATAGTTCATCACCCTTTCTTTTCTTTCAAGGACTGCTTCTTGGGATGGATTGAACATCAACATCTCTACTGTGATCTGAATGCTGAGGAGGATCAAAGGAATTATCTCTTGCATCAACCAACTGCTGTTCTCACAAATGCCCGAATCCTGTCTTATATTGATACAAAATTCAATTATTTTGTGATCTTGTTAGTGATGCTTGCTCACTCTTAGACTTATTAATTGTTGTGGATCAAACGATGCTTGTTGTCGACATCTTTTCTTGTACAGATATATATATATACTGTGTTGTGTTCAGTGCTGTGGTGAAATCTGATTTTAATGCATGATGAATCCATTTGTTGAATATTCGTACTACATTTGATGATGGCTGATATATGATACAGGACATTATTCATTCTTCACAGAGATATAACCAATTAGGCCAAAATATACTTACTATAAACCAACTGAATCTCATTAGTTTCTAAAACATTCTAATTTCAATTCTTCAATTTGCTTTCCAATGGTGATCAAAATATATAAAACTTTTTCCCTTTTTCATAATTTGGGAGAATTCGAAAAAAAAAAGAATTTACATACTATGTTAGACAACAGCAGACAAGCTTGTTCCCTCGATGAACACAACAGCATGCCGCGGAGTCAGATGTTAGACAATACTATGTATTAGTACAAGTGCCCAGGGTCAGGGTTGAGCTTTCCTTGCAGAAGCATTATTTGTTCATTGCAGAAGAAATATGGAATTGGGAGCGAGGGAAGAAGAGCATTATTAGTTCATTGCAGAAGAAATATCTCTCGAGAATTTTGCAGGCATGAAGGGGCATCTAAATCTTCATGAGGCTATTTTTCTAACAAAGAATCAATGATAGTAAAAACTGAAAAGCACACTTGTTAGCACTGATCATCGATGCAGCGGCTGAATTGTGGGAGAAAATTTAACACACACAAATAATAGTACAATAACAGTAGTACTAACATGGAAGAAAATAGTACATGACAGAGGCTCATGCAACAGTTTGCCCAGTGCATTCACAGGCCTAACTATCTGCGGTTACAACTTACAAGTGGAGGAATTGTGTGGAGTCTTTATAGAGTAGTAGAAATTTGGGGAAGGAATCGCGTGGAGTCTTTTATACCGTGTGGGGGTTGGGACTTGGAAATACATAATGTTAATGTTCTTCGTTAATAAATTTAATTCGCACATGTTAACCATCACAAAAGGGAAGTCTAAGACTCAATTTTTTGAACAACTTTCTTTTTTGAATAGAAAAATGAAGTATAAAATGACATATTCTATGCCTGAGCACCCCTTCCTTGCTCATATCCTCCTATGTTCATATACAAAGTATTCGTCATTGACAAATTACTGTAAGTATATATATTTTCAAAATTCCAATAGTTTGTGTTTTTACATTTTTAAAATAAATATCTTGTTATCATAATTAATAATTTATATATTATTTATTATAAAATATTTTATTGATCTGCACACATTAATATAAAAAATATATAATATTGAAAGTATTTATATTAGTAAAATATATTAAGAACGTGACTAATATATTTAAATAATAGTATATAGTAAATTGCTTTTTCTTAAAATTTTTTTTTTAAAAAAAACTATTACGTGTGTTTATAGTAGTATAATTTTATTATAATGATCTAGTTTGGTCTGGTTTGAATTACTCTGGTCTGGTCTGATCTGATCTAATCTGATCCTATCTGGTATGATCTGATTATAATAAAAATATGTAATAAGTTCTAGAAATAAATCCTACAGAACACGGCATAAATGTTGCTATGAATATGAGATGGGATGGGATATTCTCATATAGGTTGTTATTCCGGCTCCGAAGCCTTTGGTTCAAAAAGTGCATAGGTTACTTGATTGCAAGCCTGAAATTGAATTTCTTTATATGTTATGAGAAGAGAATACGGTTGCTGATTTCTTGGCAAAAAGAGAGCTAGGTCTATTCTGCATACAACTTTTAGAAATTTTTTGGAGCTTTGAAGAGCTTTAGATTTTATATCAAAACAATAACCCCGTTCAGCTCGAAAAAGACCTAAAATCAAAAGATACGCTAAGTAGTTTTTAGAACTTTCGGAAGCTACTATTCAATTTAATTAATTTTTCTCTTCAAATTATAATTTTTGACAACAACTAATTCTATCGAGCACTTATAAAAAAAACTGATAGGTACAACTCCCAACAGCTACAGCTCTACGTGTAAAACAGACCCTAAATCCATTGAGTTATTCCCGCTAGAAGATGCGGCCTTGTTATTTGCCCCTCTTTCATATTTTTTTTTTTTATTTTTTTTGAGGAGCCGATCAAACCCCCAACCATAGGATTGGAAGGTACGAACTTAACCGTTAGGGTAAGATCCCCATCTTTCAGAAGTTGTGTTTGTTTTTTATTATTATTATTTTTTCCCTTGTTCTCTTTCTCTCTCTGGTTTTTTTTTCTTCTTTTTTAGATTTTCAATTTTTTTTTCTTTATTGACATTCGAGCGTCTCTTGTTATGAAAAAAGAAAAAAAAGAAAAAAGAAAAAAGGTAATGAATTGTCCGATAAGGAAAGCTGCAAGAGGCCATGATGGAAGGTTTGCCCAATAAGATCATCTCCACTGGGAATTTTGTTGAATGATGCCCATAGAGTGCAGTATATGCGTGCTTGAATAGTTGAATGTACTCTGTTTTTGTTCTTTCAATTCATTTTGTTATTTAAATAGTAATAGCAAGTAACCCGTCGAGACTCGACGGACATATTTATATATTTTATATAATATTTATATTTATATTATATAAATTAATAATAAATTTATTTTGAGTAATGAAAAATATGTAATAATTTTATATAGATTCCAAAGAGGAGTATATGATAATATAATTTAACTATTTTTAAAACTAACAAAGAAATCATATTATACCGTCTTCTTTAGCTTGTGTGGCTTGTCCGGTACAAACCTAACATATCAATAAAAATAATTATTAAAATAATATTTTTATTTAATTTGAAATTAAAATTAAAATAAAATAAAATTTAAATATAAGTATTAAACATAATATGAAAAATTCCCCCACAATTTGCTGAAAATTTCATTGTTGAAAATCTTATTGGTAAGGGCTACTATAACACTATCTTTAAAAATGTCTGTTGTAGAAGTGGTGCAGTTTATATTTGTATATGTACTCTAAAAAATTGTCTTTATAGGATCACCCGTAAAGTTTATAAAAAAATCATCCGGAAATGTCACATCTAATTGTGCATCTCCAAAATCAATAACAGCTTTACCATCACCTACATTAAGTATCAGTTTTGCAAATTTTTTGTCATATATAAATTTAATTGTAAACATTTCTTGTGGTATGTTGAGTTAATCATTCTTAATTGTATATTAATACTTTGAGTCACACCTTGCTAGTGACACGAAATATTGCAACATAATTGTTAATGGCTAAAAGCTGATTTTGGAAGATAAAGTCCAGCATTCTTTAAAGATTGACTTTGACTTTTGTTTATATCATAGAAAAACAAACCGCGAGTGAGAATTTCTCGTCTGAAATCGAATGGGGAATTTGGTTAAATCAGATAGGCTCATAATCATTCTGCCAATTAAGAATTTTCTATTTTCATGGTTTCTCGATAATTAATTTAACCTCAATTATATGGTTCTGCATCTTAGTTAGGATCAATCTACTTCCATTGCACAATTTATTTGATGGATCTCATATTCCTAAGAAGCATGACTATACAACCCTCTTTCAACTATATTTTTCGTAATCCAGAACAATTGATTGTGTTTAGATATTTCGGTGAAAACAATTCATTGGCTTTACTTATGCTTTCATCATCTTGATAAATATTGTTAGAACTAATATATACATTTGCATTTGTAGACATGTTCCATGATGTAATCATTGATCGTATGAGCAATCATTGGTATGAGTTAGTATAACATAATCTTTTAAAATATATAGATTTGAAGTGCTGTAGTTCATATTTGCATAAGTACTCTGAACAAATACCGCTATATAATCTTCCGTATATTTTCTAAAATTATCATTTGGAAATATCACATCTAATTGTACATCCCCAAGATCAATAACAGCTTTACCAATTACCATCACGTATATGAAATATTCATTGTGCAAATTTATGCCATATATAATTTTCATTGTAAACAATATTTCTTGTAGTATCTTAAGTTAATCCATCTTAGTTACATATTAATACTTCGAATCCTCTCTTTAAAGTGACACGAGATATTGCACATATCACTGACACGGGTAAAAACTTGTTTTGAAAATAGAGCCCAACTTTCAATAAAAATTGACATTGAGTTTTTTTTAATAGTCATAGTAAAACAAACTGTGAAATGAGAATTTTATCCTCTGAACAAATGGGGAATTTGGTTAATTCAAACAGGCTCATAATCATTTTACCAATCAAGAAATTTCATACCAAATAATGAGTTTTGTTTTATTGAGAAGAGAGGTTAAATAATTTTATGGAGTAAGTTTTTTACAGGTAGAATTCTCCTCACAATCTAGTTGAATACTAAATTTAGAATATGCAGTCCACTGGATGCTATTTCACTGGAAATTTAGAATATGCAGTCCACTGGATGCTATTTCACTGGATGCCACAGGCAGCACCATATCACCTCTTCCACGAAGGGCTATACATAATGTTTTCTAGATAAAGATGAATGTCTTATCAGTCCCACTACGTAAAGAAAAAAAATTAAACATCATCACTATCAACTATAGACATTATTTTATTAGAAACATTATTATGCTCATCAATTAAGAAAGATAATAGCTTAGCATGACCTGCCTTCATTTCTTCCTTATTATAATATGTCTGTTCTAGTATCAATAGATTATATGTTTCAGACGTTAAAACTTCATTCAGTATCGGCATTCCAGAGAAAATTTTTAAACTTATATAATTTGCAGCAATTAGCCTTTCAATTCCTAATAAAGCTATATTTATATTTGTTACTCCGTTAATTACAAATCTGTTAAAATATAGATTAATGAATTATTTCTTAAAAATATATTAAAAATAAAATTTTCCTTTATTTACTGATGAATCTATTCGCACTCCCGTCATAACCTTTACATTGTCCTTATGAATCGATGTATTGAAGTTGAGTTTCATGCAGGGGAGATTTGTTCTTGAGGCAAGCTTTTAGGATTGTCTTTTTGACTCACCACCCCTACTGCTGCTGTTGCTCTTGAGACGTCGCATTAAAAGCTGCCAATGAGTATTTGGATATGTTCCAAAATGTTAAAATCATAGTGGTCTGATACATATTATTCATGGTATTTGGATGCTGATGCTGCTATTTTTGCTGCCATTCTTTTGGGGCTGCTGCCGTGCTATGCTGCTGAATACTACTGCAACCATAATACTATGTCATGGTTGCATTGCTGCTTCATACTACAGAATTTTCGTGTCTTCATGTTCTTGTTTCCTATCTTGAATTTTATCTTTGTCTATGTTGGTTATTGTAAGCTTGTTGATTGATAGGTGATGGTGGAGTATGAATGCTTCCACATGAATATGTATTTGGTACTTTGGAAATAGAATAAAATTCTTTCCCTAAAAAAAATCTATTCGCACTCCCAATAACTCTTTATACATCATATTCTTTTATTTATAATATATTTTATGAAAATAATTAATTTACTTTAAACTAATTATCCAAAGAATGTGAATTTTCACATTTCCCTTAATAATTATAATTGTTTGAATTATTTTTAGAGATAATAATTTTTTTTGGCCATCAGAATGATCAATTTTCAGATTTTAGCCATTATTTTTTCATTTACAATTTTTGGGCCACTACAAGGCTGTAGGACCCACAAAAGGGCCAAAACGGATTGCATGTTGTTCAAATCACCTGATTATGGTCCAAAAATGGAAATCACATCCCTCTGGTAGCCTATTTAAGTTTTTCTTTTTATTATTTTTTATGTAACAAAAATAAATAATATTAATTCCATCCCATTATTTATGTCTCGCTTTTCTTTTTTGACATTTCGAATAAAAAATAACCAGTTAATAACAATGTGTCAAACCATATCTTGATTCTATATAAATTAAAAATTCCATATCTTTTTAAAACTGAAAATTATGTAAATAAAACAATGCAAAACCATGAGTATCATGTTCCTTGCCTTGTACAGTGGCTGCAACGCAAAAATTCTTGCCCTCTTTGTAGATCTATAGCTTTAGTTCATTAGTTCATCACCCTTTCCTTTCTTCGAAAGACTGCTTCTTTGGATTGATTGAACAACAACAACATCTCTGCTGTGATCTGAATGCTGAGGAGGATCAAAGGAATCTATCTCTTGCATCAACAAACTGCTGTTCGCACAAATGCCCGAATCCTGTCTGTCTTTTATCGATACAAAATTCAATTATTTTTGTGATCTTGTTAATATAATGCTTGCTCACTCATAGACTTATTAATTGTCACGGAGGATCAAACGATGCTGGTTGTCGACATCTTTTCTTGCACATCAGTACTTTGTTTGTTGTGTTCTGTGCTGTGGTGAAATCTGATTTTATTGCATGAATTCATTTGTTGAATATTCGTACTACATTTGATGATGGCTGATATATGACACAGGGCACTATTCATTCTTCATAAAGATATAATCAATTAGGCCAAAATATATATAAACCAACTGAATCTCATCAGTTTCTAAAACATTCTAATTTCAATTCTTCAATTTGCCTTCCAATGGTGATCAAAATATGTAAAACTTTGTCCCTTATTGAGAAGTTGGGAGAATTTAAAAAGAGAATTTAGATACTCTCTTTCTGTGAGTGTCGGTGTGGAGCACCCAAAGAAGCTTGTTCATTGCATTAATAATGGGGATGGACAACAACATGGGAATTGGGAGGGAAGATCATTAGTTCATTAGAGAAGAAAAATCTCTTGAGAATTTTGCAGGCATGAAGGGGCATCATCCTCATGCTATTTTTCCAACAAAGAATCAATGACAGTAAAAGCTAAAAAGCACACTTGTTAGCACTGATCGATGCAGTCGCTGAATTGTTGAAGAAAATTTAACAACGCACAAATAATACAATATTAGTACTAACATGGTAGAAAATAAATAACTGAAGCTCATGAAATAGTTAACTATCGGCTACATCTGCGGATACAAGTGAGGAGCCAATTAGGCAACCAAGTAATCCGCCCAATAAGACAATGAGGCGACTTGGAGAATAAAATAGGAGGAATGAAAGGTTGGGAGGGGATTCGAACCCCAGTTAATTTGATGAACAAAGTTTAGATGATTTTTACAGTTAATTTCACTTCCACAAACTATAAATCAGTGTTTGGTTGAAAGTGTCCAATTTATATGGCTAAAGAAAAAAACAAGTTACACGTTGGCTCTTTTAAAGTAACCATTTTATATACCTAATTTTCAAAATTTTTTTAATCAAAAAATTATAACTCAACTATAGTATTCAGACTTATTACAGATATAGATAAAAATATACATTTATATATTTATATGAAAGTTTTCTTATTACACATACGACTTGGGTGTTCCTCCTGATGATGTTCGCCACGCACTGGCTCTGACTTGGCTGGAGTGTGGTTTCGGCGTGATTGAGTTTTCCACTTTTTAGTTTTCCATTCCCCCGTCCCTTGCTGTAGGCTTCTGTTAGTTTTCTTCCTTTGCCTATGCTTCGGCGTTCATGTTGTCAAAAAAAAAAAAAAGTTTTCTTATTACACTTCAATGCAGAAGATCAAAGTTATAGTTTCTTATCCCACATAGCCAGAACATGATTCTTCCTTCTCCTCTAAACGCCCTTAAATTGGAGGGAAATCATGTCCTAGCAACAAGATTTGGTCAATCAGGAAAGCAACGATGTGTGAAAAAATCCTAGATTTTCTCTATTCTACGGGTTAACACTAATCAATTTTGTATTTGCTCCAACCGAGGAAAAAAAATCGACCTCATGCGACTAGTGGAAAGGGTTTGGGAGGTCGACAACAGTGGCACGGTGTTCCATTTTCATGTCGAGATATCAGTACCACAACAACGTTGGTGCAAGGGAAAAAAGCATGTGAAGGGGCGTCCACCAAGTAACCCTTCACACACAGTATGGGATAGAGGCTGCAGGTAGATTGGAGAATTTTCTATTATTTTTTTCTTTTTTTCTTAACAACCTATGCAGATTGAGGTGATAGGGCCCATGCCACACAATTACAAATGAACAAAGGTGAGGGATAGGAGGCCAGATGAGAAATCGACCCCTCAACCTTCAAGTTGAGAGTCAGGGAGCTTGACCACTTGAGTCAAGTCCCATTCCCATATATTGGAGAAATTGAGGTCTTTACTTTTTTTTGTTGTTCTTGTTATGTTTAGATTGGGAGCAATGAGTTGGACAAATTAAAGATAACCAGAGAGCTTATGTAAATTGGATTGCAACTTCCGAGCTATATAATGGATAAACTACAGCATGACTTGAGCTATATATATATAAACCAATCAAGACGTTGGAAAATTTTAATTGCCTATTACTATGATTGTTTTTAATTACAACAAGAAGCAACCAGAAGGCAGGAAAGGATAGCAACAGCAAAAGCACCAAACACCATAGCATACAGAAGCCAAAAAAGACCTTAACTGGATTAAGTTTATACTCAAGAAACCAAACATACAACAACAATCCAGCAGTATCTAGTCGAGTACACAACACTTGATTACACATTCATATATATTTTTTTTTGTGTCTGCGTCTACCTTATATACATTTCCTACACGTCCCG
The DNA here is from genome assembly GCA_030278955.1 of Hygrophila difformis. NCBI lineage: Eukaryota > Viridiplantae > Streptophyta > Magnoliopsida > Lamiales > Acanthaceae > Hygrophila > Hygrophila difformis. The sequence continues at coordinate 46,705,411 of JAOANR010000010.1, forward strand.
GGCAACAATCAGTTCCCTTACCTGGTCTTCAGAATCCGGCAGCACCAACAAATCATCCTGTGTCGAGAAATCATACCGCTGCCCAATGGCTCTCAACAGCTGGTACACTTCGTACATCGTTGGCCTCTCTTTTGGACTTGGCAGCACACAGCTACAGGCAACCTTGAGAAACTGGAAAACCTCGCTATCATATCCTTTTCCTGCCAAGGAGTCATCGATTGCTTCATTCAGCTTGGAGTTGGTAGAGAGTTGAGAGATCCACTCCACGAGATTGCCTTTGAAGGTTTCGGGCCCTTTAGTCACATAGGTTGGTTTCTCCCCTGTTACTAATTCTAGAAGCACTACTCCAAAGCTGTAGACATCGCCCTTTGGGGTTGCTGTAAGGGTACTAGTGTATTCCGGAGCAACATAGCCTATGTCGCCAAATTCACCATTCACGAAAGTACTCAAGTGGGTGTCGATGGGATTCATGAGCCGAGCAAGTCCAAAATCTGATATTTTTGGCTCGTAGTCCTCCTCTAGTAATATGCATTTGGAGCTTATGTTCCGGTGGAGGATGCGTGGGTTGCAACTGTGGTGCAGCCACGCAAAGCCTTTTGCAGCCATGATTCCGACTCTCAGCCTCAGAGGCCAGGGCATGACCTTTTCATCATCCTTCAAATCATGTAATTTGTCATGTAGATTTCCGTTCAACATGTACTTGTACACTAAGAGGCGTTCCTTCTTGGCCACGCAGAAACCAAGAAGTGGAACCAAGTTGCGATGTTTTATGCTTCCCAAAGTAGTCATCTCCGACAAGAATTCTTTTTCCGAGTGTTGTGTGTCCTCCAATCTCTTCACCATTAGAGATGTCCCGTCAGCAAGCAATGCCTTATACATTGTCCCGGTTCTTCCAGACCCAATTACATTCTTATTGCTGAACTCATCAGTAGCCTTCATGAGATCACTCAGGTTCATTTTGGAAACCGACTTCTCAAACATTGAAAGCTGAAAAAAGAAGACCCAAAAAACAGTCTTTACAGGCCATAAACTAAAAATTCGACATGTTTATATAGAAATTCGACAGAAAAGTATCTTGCCTTGATGCGTTTCGCATCCTTGATACTCCTTGCCCATTTGTTGCCAAGAGGATCTTCTTCCCTCTTTCTCCGAGACACCCTTCGTAAATAGAAAAACACAGCTATACCAATAGCCAGAGATGCAACAACAAACCCACCAACAGCAGCTCCTACAATCGTTGTATAAGTTTTCTTTGGAGGGGCCTGACAACGGGGCAAAGGGCCGCCACAAAGCCCAGGGTTATCAGAATAGCTATCTGCCGAAATAGTAGCATTGATGAATGTGGGAACTTGTCCTGTCAGTCGATTTTTGGTCACTGTGAATGTCTTCATCCTGTCAAGCAGACCAATTTGAGGAGGGATTTGACCTGTCAACTGATTGTTGTCGAGTTTCAGGACATTCAGGTAAGAGCAATTCGCAAGGTCCACAGGGATCTCTCCTGTTAATTGATTGGATGAAAGGTCAAGAGAAGTGACATAGCGGATTAACTTGGAGATATTAGTTGGTATGCTCCCCTGGATGTTGTTTCTAGAAAGATCTAATCCTGTCATGGATGAACAACCAATGATTTCTAGAGGGAATTCACCCCTCAGTCCCATGTCTGAGAGTCGAATATTCAAAACCCTGTTCTCACCTACGTGCCAGCATTCGATCCCAACAAAATTACAGATAAATCCTTCAGTCGTGTTATCAAAGTTCCATGACGACGACAAATATCCAAATGGATCTTGAAAAGAAAACTTTATTGATCTGAGGCAATCGATATCACTTTGAGCAGCATGGCTGCAATCAAACGACACAGCAACAAGCAACCAGACAAGAATACTAGGTAGAAATGCGGATGCTGTAAACTCCATAGCCCCAAAAAATGATACAAGATTATGAAACAGGTCAGATGTTCATCACAGGACAATTCACATATTCAACTGAGATTTCCTGAAACAAAAACAAAACCAAAACTCAAAACCATAAGCATCCAAAACCACGGCTCGAATAAAATGCAGCAAAGAAGACAACTCGTGGAATAAAGAAAACATATGATCAGATTCATTTTATTAACAAAGATGACATGAATATGGCTGTAATGTCAAATCCCTGTAAATAAGCACTAATTATTTCACATGTTAGCTTTTTTTTTAACACACAAGTTTCTGCTTTCTACTTGATCAGTTTACTTACTCAATTTCGAACTTAAAAGAAAAACGATTACAAAATGACAACTACTTCAATGAATAGTTCAATAAATATGCACAAACTGAAAGAAACAATAAAAATTCAAAACCCCAACAAAGAAGATATCCAAATTCAAAATAGGAAAGCCTCAAAATCCTGCCAAGGGAACAAAAGGGAAACATCAAATCAGAAACCCTGGAGCTTCACAACGACAAGAACTAGTTTCAAAATAGAAATAAAAGCTTCATACCGAAAGTAACAAACAAATTAGTCATACAAATATGCAATAATCGCATCAGAATCACTGAAACTAAAGCTGAAAACCGAAATAAAAACAAATAAAAAAATTAAAAAAAAAAACATACCCAAAATTCTTGAAAGCTTGGATCTTTAATGTGTTGGAAACCCGATACTATAAAATTGCAAGCAAAGAGAATATGAACAGAAGGGACAATGGTATGTGACAAGAAATGGGGTTCCAGTCAACGAAGGGAGGCATGAATCTGAGGTACTATGTTTGAATTTGGACAAGGAAACAGAAGGGTTCGATGCAACGACCAAAAGGGTTGTGGACTTTAGCGTAGAAGGATGGACAAGATTGGTCTGGGGAATGGGAAGACCCGCAGGGGAAGTTGAGGGCATTTGATGAATGTGGAAAAAAAAAAAAGGGGGGTTTTGCGAAATGTAGGTATGGCGTCTGCTGGTGTGCTTTGTAGTTTGTAGTAGTAGTAAAAAGCTTGTAATGGTTGCTTGTTTGATTTTGTTCCCCTTTCCAGGGATTGACTAGACTCTGCAGTCCCCATCGCAATCATAGCAATTTTTAATGGCTTGTTAGAGACTCCATGCTATGATTAACATGATGTCCGCGCTGACCACTCCAGATACTATGATGTGGTCGCTTCCTTTTATTGTTGTTTAAACGTGTTGTTGTATTGTTGAAATTTTCTGACAAAAATATAGGAGGGGAATGGCTATGGTGCTCACGCCTGCACCTATAGCCATCATTTACGGATACATAATTATCATTTTTTGATATAAAACCATCACTTTCCGGATGCGATGCTTATGATTTAGATACTCAACCATCACTTCTGGATATGTAACCATTACTTCCGGATACACAACCATCATTCTGCACCTACAGATGTTTGAAGTGACTGCACCGGAATCGAATTGTAGTAGTAGAAGTATAAGATTTCTGTTAGTAAAATTTCACACAGTGTATAATATTAATATATGATGTATCTAAATAATGTAATGACTCGACGTGTTCAATAAAAAAGAAACAATATCTTTAGTTGTCTACACAAACGTCGCCAATGGTTGTGGCGGCTAAGTAGGTGTGTGAATATGTCATTCTACCCGGCAGGTGCCTATGTTCTAGACTACCGAAGGCCAAACCAGGCCAGACTTTTTTTATAAACAGGTCAGGCTTAGGCTCAGGAAACGAACTATTACTCAACAGAAAATAAGAGCTTTGGTTTCGGCTCATCGGGATAGGGATAAACTAAAAAGAATTCGTCGTTTGTGGATCACTCGGATAAACGCAGTAATTCGTATTGCCACGAATCGATTGAATACTATATGCTAAAATGAAAGATAGATGAGACTACACCAAAAAGAGACCAACTCTTGGAATCAACCATCCCTCCAATATGATGACTCATCCCCTCCTTTTGGTCCTTCAATGGTGTTAATCGATCGAGGTGTCTCGAACTTGATTGATAGCCGAAGCCACGTTTGGATTATATCCATGAATTGGTGAGAGATTGTCTCTCGGTTGTGACTCTTGAAAATGAAATGTATGCCATTCAATATTTCAAAAGTGTCTTACAAGATGAGGGAGGCCACTATTTATAGGTGGCTAAAAACTCTAACTCTGAAACAAGAGTTCAAGAACTAAACAAAGGAATTTAAACAACTAACAAAACACAAAATTGGAGTCTGCGTATTAATTACGTCGCGAGGCAAAAATTACGACGCGAGACGCAGCTAGCGTTGTACCCGCGGAGGTTGGCGTCGTGGTCTGGAAAGGCTCTCGTCGTTGAAGGCTCGTGTCTTAGGTGGCTGGCGTCATCGAAGGTTCGCGTCGTAGGAGGGCTAGCGTCGTCGATGGCTCGCGTCGTAGGAGGACTAGCGTCGTCGATGGCTCACGTCGTAGGTGGCTAGCGTCGTAGTCCTCGACCAGGTGTCGGAGTCCAAGGTTGACGTCGCGAGCCTTCCTCATGTCGTAACTCATGCTTCGCGTCGTCAACGTGGCCTTGCGACGTACTTGCTCTTCGTTCCTCAAATCGGCGGGTCCTCTTTCTTCATTAATTAATTTGGGCTCCATTTCATCAACCCAATTAATTAATGTGCTTCCTTGGACTTTATCTGTTCGGCCTCGGACTACTCCCATTTATCTGACTCCTCGGATAATATTTTGGCAATTGCAATCAGGAATCTTTTGGCACGTTACTTTGAGCAGGGTCCCTCCGGGATGGTTAACATTGTTGACTTGGCTCTCATGCCACCTATTTTGCTAAATAAGTAGGGGTGAAAGCGGTACGGTAAATATCCGACCGATCCGATGCCGTATCCGATTATATTCGAATCCGAATCCGTTTTTGACTATCCGGACGGATATTTCAATATTCGTATCCGAATCCGAATCCGTATTTTAATATTCGCATTCGTATCCGTATCCGAAAATATCTAACCGTATCCGAGAATATCCGACCGTATCCGAAAATTGATAGGATATTATCCGGATTTTAAATATGGATATCCGAATATATTAATATATTATTATTTAATAATTAAAAATGATTAATAATTATAAAAAAATATCAAATTTTCAAAAAAGATTATAAAAAATTATCCGATAATCTGTATCCGATTGAATCCGTATCCGTCATATATCCGTCCTGTATCCGTACCGTATCCGTAATCCGAAATATCCGAAACCGTATTCGTATCCGGCCCATCCGTATTCGATACCGAATTCGACAAAAAAAATATGGATAATATCCGTATCCGACACTATCCGACCGTATCCGTACCGTTTTCATCCCTATAAATAAGCCCAGTCAGGCTTTATAAAAAGCCTACTAGACCTACCAGGCCGGTCTGTTTAACATTATTATTAGTTTGTTTATGTTTACTACATAGGAATATATTATTATTATTATTATTATTATTATTATTATTATTATTATTATTATTATTTTATGTAGAAGTAATTATTAATTTGATGTTATATAGATTTTTAAAATATTTATAAGTTTCTTCCCGTATATAAATAGTTGTAGATAACGACTTGCCCAAGTGCACAAATTCATGTCTTCTAACCTTATGATTATATCCGGACATATATAAAAAAAAATTAACTTAATTTTAAAATAGGCTTAATCAGACTTTTAAAATATTTAAAAATTGACCTATTTAGGCCAATTTAAATAAATAGATCAGACTTAGGCTTATAAGATAGACATATCATAGGTAATAGGCCAGACTTGGGCCTTCAAAAATTAATGCAGGCCTAGGGCATTTGAGCCTAAGCCTAGCACGGCCTAGCCTATTTCCACCTACGGCTAAGGATGATGATGAAAACATCAACTGACTTATTAATATAAGAAATTTAAATTTTAAGGTTTAGGGGAGGAAATAACGAACCAGAAGAGAAAAACTACGTGGTAAGGAAGATGAATAGTTTCGGCTCAAATTAGGTTGACGGGTTTGGATAAAAATTATGGTAAATATGGAAGTGCTATAGAAATATGGGAGTATAAAATATGAGTGTAAGTAACCCCACCCATAGCGAAAATGAAATCTAATGCATTTCTTAGAAAAAAAAAATAATCCAATTTTGTATAGTACTTCCTCCGTTCCTTATTTACTGGCGCATATAGGTTTTTGACACTGTTCATTAAGTAACTTTGATTCGACTTTTTAATATAGTTATATAAGATGAAATATAGTTAAGTGAGATTTTGTTGGATTCGTCTAATCGCGTAGATTTAGAATATCAAATTTTTATAATTTTTACTTGTATGCAATTTGAGTTATTAAGGATTAAAAATATGTATTGGATTACGTAAAATATGGGTCCGTGACAAAAAAGGGACGGAGGTAGTACTTAATAAAGAAAAATGGTATGATTGAACTTCCACAGTTTGGCATGTGTTATAAACTATTCATATATGTATGTGGAGTGGAGGTGAGGTGTGGGAACACCATACACAACACAAGAAAACAAGAAATTAAACAAAGCAAGGGCAAATTATTTGTTGTTGAGGATGAGGACTTGTCTAAGGGCATGCTTTTCAACCCTAAGGTTAGAAGTTCGATTCCCGACAGCCACCTATCACTGCCCTTTATGCTTTTGTATTTGGTGTGCCATATATTCCCATCACCATTTCTTTGGTTTCGACTCCTAAAAAAAAAATTATTCGCCGAGAAGTTTCCTTTTCATTTTACTTCCATGTTAGTCAAAATATAAAATACTTCCTGCAACTATGCATTTATAAGCAAACGTTATTTAAATTATACAAACAAAAGTGCTACCAGCCAAGATAAAATGATGAATAATTTGGTAAAATTTTTTATATAAAAGATCATAATTGTCTGTATTATGATTTAGAATAGTATTTCTTTTGATGAATATTTAATTGAAATTTCTTTTGGGAAGAAGATACTAATGCATGCTTAAATAAAAGGAAAATAGATGCAATAAAATAGCATCGGCCCTCCCTTTACAAAAATAAAAAAATAAAAAATAAAATAAAAGTAAAATAAAATATACTCATCCCTTTAGAATATGGAATTTTTATAAATTTTACTTGTAGATAATTTGAATTATTAATAATTAAAAATATATATTGGATTGCGTGCTGTGTAAAAATAGAAAGGTTACAAAAAAAAAACGGAGGGAGTACTACTTAGTATCCATTAAGTAAACAATTTTTATAAAGTGCTAGTTAGGGGTGTCAATGTTGGACACAATCCAAAAACGAACACAACCGACACAAAAATTTTAAGTTTGAGTTTAGTCATATTGGGTTTTTGCCAAATCAGGCCGACCCGAACCCCGACCTGAAATGTTATACCCCTGCTCAACAAGATATGAACACAACCCAAAACCTGAAATTGACACCTCTACAACGGTGTCAATTTTGGACATGACCCGAAAAAACGAACCCGAACGACACGAAAAATTTCAGGTTTGGGCTTAGTCATTTTGGGTTTTTCCTAAATCAGATCGGCCCGAAACCACCTGACTTGAAATATCATACAACCTCCTCAACCCCACACGAACACGAAACCTGAAATTGACACTGCTACTGCTAGCTAATCTTAAAGCACAAATTTCATCAACATCATGTTGCCCATGTCCTGTTGTATCATGTAAAAAACGCAACCCCTAACTGTATGAATCATGCATGATGCATCGTCCATTCAATCAAAGATTTATACAACTAAGATTGCTAAAACTAAGAGAAAATCAAGAAACTAATTCTGAAAAACAACATAATCGTTTGATCAACTTTTCCTCGAGAGGTTAAAAGCTCATTTGCTAATTTTTTTTCATAATACCGATGGAGCAGGTTGAGTGCTTCAATATCCCCTGCTCAGCTTCACAATATCTGCCTTGGCAACTGAGACATCCGCGCCGGTTATTTCTACCCTGTTGAAACATGCAAGAAATTCTTTGTTTCCATCAGCCCCCTTCAAGGGGGAGTCAATCCAGCCTCTGCATTGAAACCCAAAATTTTGAACACCATTTATGATTCTTTCAAGAACCTGCATTGTGAAGTACAAAGCATAAGCAAGGATGGTTTGTGACTGCATGCTTAAAACGAAATAATGCTGGACACAAAGACAATGTTTTTCAATGACTAGAAAGTTAAGTAGGGTGTGAATTGTGAAGTCCAAGAGTCTGCTGCCTTTTTGTGATTTGTAAGAACTAAAATAAGTAGCAATATTGTTGCAAAGTGAAATTCAATTCAAAGGTATGAGACCTTAATACTTCAGAAAATGAAAAAAAAAAAACACAGCATGATTTGACTGAAGACTAGTATGAATGAATACAGTTACAAGGAAACATACACATTAGAAAAAGGGGAAGCGCTGCAGTAGTAGTTGGTAGGAGAGGACTGATACAGACTAGTCTAATGCAGGCTAAACATCATCTCTCTTCAGCGATAAGTGAATAGCACAGCATGGTTAAATGCAGCAAACAGTATCAAAATATTATTCGAAAAGCAAACTTCTAACCTCCTGATGGACCAAAGGGTCTCTCACTACACCTCCACCTCCCACCTGAGAAAATAAATGGAGGACTAAAAATTGAAATGCTTGTCCAACGTATATTTATGTAAGCAGCAAATATAACGTCATAATTTGTTATTCCAAGCAAACTCCTGACAAATTAACGCAAACCACCTTCACTGAAAATTAGTATGATTTATTGTCAAATGGCTAGTGTATTAAAACGACTATTGCTAACTACTAGTTTGAAAATCAAAAGAAATTGAATTGCTTTCCACAACGCTTAGTACTTCTATTATAGGATATAAATCTTGAGCGTAATCAAATATGATCAGGTAGTTGGCAAAATAAATGAAGGAAAAATATTACGACACTTCCATGCACTTGGGATCTGCGTGCCTCAAACTGAGGTTTTATTAGAGTAATTAGCACAGCATCATCCTTCATCAAATTCACAACAGCAGGCATGACCTGCAAATTCAAATACATTACAAAAAAGCAAAAACATCACTCAATGTTGGATAGCAAAAACACTATTATTTTAATGTGGGATGACAAAACCACATCATTAAAGGAAATAAAGATGAGATATCTAGATGACCAAATGTCCAAATATACGGACATTATGACTTTACAGAGAAAAATGGAAAAGATGAAATAAATACAGGAAACAAACATAATGCAAGAGTTTCTCCCGGAACTTACTGTTAGGATGGAAATGAAAGAAAGGTCCAATGTGACTAAATCAACCTTCTGAGGGAGTTCAGCAAGATGTCTTAAGTTTGTCCGTTCAACAACACTCACATATGTCCCCATAACTGCCTATGTATTCGGATTAGAATATTCGGGTCGTTACATCCTCCCCCTTAAGATTACAGTTATGTCCCCATAACTGCCTATGTATTATTCGCAAACAGGTTCGGGTATCGTTGCCTATGATCCTTCCTCATTGAGCTGGCAAGTCAGCTTGATCGATGTCGTTCAATCGTCCTATGGCTCTTCCGGTTGAGGGTTTACCAAATCCAGCCTTTTCTCAATCCTCTCCTCACGAACATTGCATTCTCTAATCATGTGGTCTTCCCCACCACATCTATAACAAGTCCCGCGCTTTGGGCATTCGCGCACCAGATGGGCTTGGTGGCACTGCGGGCAACGTGGTATGACTGTATGACGTATGCCGTTCCTCCCATAATTGAAACCTTTATTCTTATTCTCCTTAAAATTGCCATTGCTAATGTTTCGATTCTTTTTCTCAAACTCTTGCGAGTCCTTGCTCGACTCACCATTTTCTTTACGCTTCAGTTGCTGGACTCGATCAATTGCTACAGCTCGATCGTAAACTGTAAAACCCGAGAATTTTGCAACATAAAACAATAATTAAATAAAATAAAACAATAATTAAATAAATAAACAATAAATAAAATAAATACAATAAATAAATGAATCCAGCAAATAAATACATAGATAAGGATAAGGAAATGAGAAATGAGATTTAACTTAAAAAGGAATTAAAAGGAAATTGATTTAAATAAAAAGAATTATTAAAGGTAAATAAATTGTACACCGAAACCCGACACCAATGAACTCGAGAATTCGAGTCCAAACATTCAATTAGACCCGAGTAAAAATTTAGAAAGAAAGTAGGAACCCGAAGATACCCCGGAAATCGGAATACGGGAGCATAGAGGGATAGAAGTCCGAAAGAGAGGAGGAAAGGCACGACGGATCGCACGACCCGCCCGGACCGAAGTCCAGGCGAGTGCCGCGCGGTGGCCGCGCGGTCAAAGGGAAGAAGGCGCGCCACGACCGCGCCGTTTGATAGATTCGCCCGTGCGAGATTTTCTCGCCCGAATCCGGATTTTCCGACTTCGGTTGAACACCATTCGGCTCAAGACTCTTAGGGGCAGACCTTGGGCGTCCATAGGTCTTATTTACCTATAAATAAGCCCTCTTAAAAGCTCCGAACACTTTTCCAAAACCCTACAACTCTCTATATGTCCAAAAACCCTAATTCCGGAGTCGTCGGAGGCACGAAGTAAAAGGAGAAGTTAACAAAAAAAATCGACCGTTCAAGTCTCCAGAATTGAATTGGAAAAGCTTTAAACGGGTAATAAAATAGAATTAATGGAAAAGAACCAAGGCGAGACTGATTTGGACGAAATCAGAGTCTCCTAAACGTCGTGGTAAGTTCCGATCCATTCATCTCTTACGTTTTGATTCGAAAACGAATCCTAACCTTCTTCTTTTTCTTTTTCTTTCTACGCCCCGAATCGGATCTAGAACGTAGAACCCGACGAACGGAGAGGATAGACGGAGGACGGGAAGCCACGCCTTCGAAATAGACGATCCCGGATATCTACAAATCTGTAAGTTAATACTTACATGGTTTTGGGAGTAACTAAAACATTCCAACCTAAAAGTTTAAACAAAATCTTTTGTAAATCTGCCAATGTATGTTTTTACCGGCGCAACAGTTTTGTCGAATTTTTCGGAACCCTAAAACGACTTCAAACGGAAAAACGTAAAACACAAAAAACGTTTCTAAGGCTTAGATCTATCTACTGTAAAATTTTCAGAATTTTTAGAGATGATTTGTTAGGTGAAAACCAATCGAAACCGAACTGCTGAAACTTGGATCTTGAAATTCTTGACAGAACTTAGGTCCGATCTTGATCATGTTTTTGACATTAGTTCCAGACCGATTTAGATCTTTGGCCAAACATGAAAGTTGTAGATAAATGTCTTAAGAAGGGCTCTGTAAAATTTCATTAAATTTAGAGTTGATTTGCTATGGTAGATCTTGATAATCTTGAACTGCTGTATATGAATTTCGGACAGATTAAACGTATGACAAAAATTGATGTATTTGACCTATTTCGGTATCTCGGATTGAAAAAGCTAAAACATAAAAGTTGTTCATCTCGATGTTTCTGAGTCAGTGGTAAAATTTCAGAATTTCTGGAATTAAACTCGATTTTTACTGAATTTTAGAGTAAATTGTGGTTGACCGAGTCAAATCTTGAAATCTTGTTGAAACGGTGAAACTAGCCTTTGAGGTTTAAACGAGTAGAAGACTCTATGAAATAAATATATGAAATCTGGAAATTAGGAAATCCCCTTTACAAACTTGATCCTTAAAATTAGGGGGTGAGTGCTCTGCAGGGTGCCCTCCTAACGATTCACTTTGTGCCTATATGGACGATGGTGACCCCGCGCGAAATATTTGAGATATGTTGCCAAAACGGCATGAGATATATGGCCTACACTCTCGTGAATATCCTTATGGGTTTCCCGAGGCTCCGGAGTGGTACTGGGTATGGCAGATACGGCTGCGGCCGCCGGTTTCCGGCTAAACTTGTTGACATCGCGATGCTATCGTGAAACTTTGAAATACTAAATCTTGGGAGTAAATGGGGATAATCAAATGTTTAAATGTTGTCTTTTAAATTATTAAATGCTTTAGTTAAAATTAATTATGGCTTTATTTAAATTATTTATGAATATTATCATGCTTTTATGAAATTATTAAATTAATGACTTTTAAACCCTACGATCATGCATGTGTTAACTTACTCAGCAAGTTGTGCTGACCAAACCATTTTATTTTCCTTTTTCCTTACAGAATATGTGGAATAATCATGAGCACATTCATGCATGGGAAACTATATTTTTGCGAACTTTATTATTTAAATTTTTGCATTAGACATTAGAATAAACGTGTCTGTTTAACCCGTGTTTTGACCATGTTGGTCGTATTTACATTTCCGCTGCAATATTATACTTAAATACTATTTCCGCTGCGCTATGATATTATTATTTTCGAGACTATATTGTATGGGCTGTTTGCAAATGCTTTAAATATTTTTAAATACTGAAATACCTAGCCTTGCATCTCTTTAGTAAGCCGGAGAAACCGTGTCTTACTAGGGAGGTGTGGCGGTGACATCCCGACCTGGGTGACCAAAAACCGGGGTGTTACAAGTTGGTATCAGAGCCCGGCTATTTTTAAACTATTATTTTTAAACCATTACTATTTTCAAACTATTATTTTTAAACCATTATTATTTTTAAACTACTATTAGTACTTTGACTATTATTTTAAATTTTAAAGTATTATTTCCATGGAAAGATTTTATTTTAAAACCCATGGGAAAAAAATATATATATATATAGTGCATTAAATTATTTTTGGGGGGAAACATCATTTGCATTTGCATATTGCATCTCTTTTATGTAGAGAACTTAGAATCTTGGCGAATTTCAACTTAGAATCTTGGCGAATTTCAACTTAGAATCTTGGCGAATTTTAACTTAGAATCTTGGCGAAGTTAACCTAGAATCTTGGCGAATATTAACTTAGATCTTTTGCTTGCGCTAGATGGCTAGTCAAGATATGGTGCAGTTGATGATCAAAATGATGAACGTTCATCTTGATTCCCAACAAACCATAGAACAAATGAAATATCGTATGGCTCAATTGGAGGCAAATTTGCACCACATGGGCAACTTGAGAGAGGCTGATCACCACCGCATAAACCAACTCGAACGCCAAGTCCAAACCCTCACTACACAAAACCTAATACTGAAGGAACACATCGATGCTCATGGGCAAGACTTGAACACTATCTTTGACGATCTACTGCCGCCAAGTTCGGAGGAGGAAGACCCGGAAGAGGATCCTGCTACCCTACCGGAGGACGTCTTGAGACGCTAGGAGTTCTACTTATAGTAGATACTATTTTGCTAGGAAAATATTTCTACTTTTGTACTAAAATCTCGTTTAAGGAAATAAAATGCCCGATTTATTTATGATAGATCGAAAAAAAAAAGAGAAAAAAAAAACCGGACAGACCTGTCCGTACAAAAAAAAAATCGAAATTTAAAATAAAATAACAAATTAAAATAAAACCCAGAGGCATACGGCGCTTATTAATACGATCGAGCACCACGTGCTAAATTACAAAACACATATACATTTATAGAAATTGCTTAGACTATATGTTAAATTCACAAGTTCTAATCAACCCTATTTGTACTAGAATGGCACCCAGAGGAAGAGGAAGAACTCAACCCGCTCCCCAAACCACCACTGAAACACCTACTGAAACACCTCCAAATGTCACGGAACCAGCCCAACCTGTAGAGGAACAACCCCAAGGTGCGCAGGACGCCCCCGCACCGAACAATGTGGGATCGTCTTCGGACGATAGGGGAGGTTTTGATTGCGCTAGGGAACGCGCAAGTCAACCAGGGCCAAGCTGCGGCGGTACCTCCGCCCCAAGCTCGCCCCAACTACCTGGCTATGGTGAATCCCTACCAGCCACCCCACTATGCTGGTGAGGAGGATCCAGCCAAACTGAAAGAATGGATCCGGACCTTCGACAAGCTGCTGGGAGCAGTAAAATGTCCGGAAGGAGAGAGGGTGCATGTCGCTTCGTACTACTTGGGAGGCGAAGCGGACGACTGGTGGCAGGCAACTCAAGCCAAGCTAACTAAAGATGACGAGCCCTACTTGTGGAAGGAGATGATGGAACTACTCAGGGATCGATTCTATCCCTTGAGTACTAAAGCTGCCATGTACGAAGAATTTCTGTCACTGAAGCAAGGAGGCCAAACCGTACAAGAGTACTACACTCGATTCAAGGAGCTGGTGAGGTTCGCACCAAGACTCGTACCCACGGATGCAGAGAAAGCACAGAAGTTCGAGATGGGACTGAACCTGTCTGTTCGCGAGGTGATGGCGGGGGTACACTACCCCGATTTGCAAGCTGTGTATGACCGCGTTGTGGCAGTAGCGCGTGTGCAGCAACTGAAGAGAAGGGTGAGTGGGGAGTCCAGCAGGGGTCCCCAAGACAAGAGGAACCGAGACTCGAGAAGCGAGAACAACACTGGAAGGAACGAACTGCGGTGAGGGTCGAATAGGCCACAACAAAACAACAATGGGAGGAGGTTCAATCAAGAAGATCCGGTACCACCTTGCCCAAGATGTGGACGACCCCATCTGGCAAGGGGATGCCCTCAACAAGGCGCCTGCTTCCGATGTGGTCGAATGGGTCACATACGTCGGGAGTGCCGAACTAGGCTCGAAAACATAACGAAAAGGGAAGACTTGGTCACGGGGCAAGAACAGCCTCAGAACCAAAATGGGCGGAACGGAAATAACCAGGGGTATAGACCCCCTCAAAACCAATTTAAGCCGCCGAATCAGAACCAGAACCAACGATCTCCGCCACCGCAGAATCAAAACCAACAGCAAAACCAGCAGCAGAATGCGAATCAGCAGGGCAACCAAGGACGCCCTGTGGGGAGGCTCAACGTGGTTAACCAAGCGGACGTGCCTGCACAAGGAGAAGTGATGGCAGGTACATTTCATGTTTTGAATACACCCCTTAGAGTTCTATTTGATTCTGGAGCTAGTTGCTCGATCATAGCATCAAGGATAGTGCCTGAGTTAGATCTACCTATGTGCGAGAGAATTAGCTTAGGAATTCAATTGCCTTCGGGAGAAGTAGTATCTTGCTCTAAACGATATGACGGAATTCCTATAGTGATAAAGAACGTAGAATTCTTCGCGAACTTAGTAGAATTTAACTTAAGAGACTTTGACATCATACTGGGGATGGATTGGTTATCCCAGTATAAAGCGGTGATCGAATGCCAAAAACAAAAGATCACCTTGTCAAAAAGTAGGGGAAAGAGAGTTATGTTCTACTCTCAGCCCCCTAAGAAGAGTAACAAAATCGTTAGTGCACTCAAACTAAGTAACTTGATGCGTAAGGGGTATGAGCTATATGCGTGCTACGTGCACAACCTTGAGGCGGAAGAGAACAAGGTTGATAGCATACCAGTGGTAAGAGAATACCCGGACGTGTTTCCTGAAGACATCCCGGGAATGCCACCTGAGAGAGATCTTGAGTTCACTATAGATCTCGTTCCGGGCACAGAGCCTGTCTCAAAAGCTCCGTACCGGATGACACCACTGGAAATGAAGGAGTTAAAAGACCAACTCGAGGAGCTGTTAGGAAAATGGTACATAAGGCCGAGTACTTCCCCCTGGGGAGCACCGGTTTTATTTGTTAAGAAGAAAGACGGAGGACTACGTCTTTGCATAGATTACCGAGGACTAAACCAAGTGACCGTCAAAAATAAATACCCCCTGCCGAGAATAGAGGATCTATTTGATCAACTGAAGGGAGCTTCAGTATTCTCGAAGATCGACTTACAATCTGGGTATCACCAGTTGAGAATTGCCGAGAAAGACATTCCGAAGACGGCGTTTCGAACTCGATATGGTCACTACGAGTTCACAGTGTTATCCTTTGGGTTAACAAATGCTCCGGCAATGTTCATGAACCTCATGAACAATGTATTTCGAGAGCTGTTAGATTAGTGTGTAGTGGTGTTCATTGATGACATCCTGATCTACTCGAAAAACGAGGAGGAGCATGCCCAGCACTTGCACCAAGTGTTAGGGACGTTGCGAAAGAATCAGCTATACGGCAAATTGTCCAAATGCGATTTTTGGTTGAAGGAGGTAGCATTTCTTGGACATATAGTATCCGCTGATGGAGTTTCAGTGGATCCGGCAAAAGTCTCTGCCGTAACTGAATGGGCAACTCCAAAGAGCCAAACCGAGATAAGGAGTTTCCTTGGATTAGCCGAGTACTATAGACGGTTCGTGAAGGATTTTTCGAAAATCGCACGACCTTTGACCCAGCTACTGAAGAAGGGAGTAAAATACGTGTGGACAGAGGCTTGTGAGACAGCGTTTCAAGAACTGAAGAAACGACTCACAACCACACCCGTATTGACCCTACCATCAGAGAATGGTGACTTCGAAGTTTATAGCGATGCTTCGAAGGAAGGTTTAGGTTGTTTCTTGATGCAAGACTCGAGAGTCGTAGCGTATGCATCACGCCAACTGAAACCTCACGAGGAGAAATATCCGACACATGACCTGGAGTTAGCAGCGGTCGTTTTCGCTCTAAAGATATGGAGACATTTTCTTTATGGGCGGAAGTGTCGAATGTTCACCGACCACAAGAGCTTGAAATATATATTCACTCAGAAGGAGTTGAATTTGAGACAGCGAAGGTGGTTGGAACTTATTAAGGACTATGATTTAGAGATAGCCTACCACGAGGGGAAGGCGAATGTGGTAGCCGATGCCCTAAGTCGGAAAACCCAACACGTGATGAACTCGTTGGTAATTCCGCCGGCATTGTACATGGAGTTGGCTAGATTGGAGTTGGAACTTGTGCATCCTGGCACAGTGAGTGAAACGATCAACGCAATGGTCGTAGAAACTCCAATATTGGACGAGATTAAGCTCGCCCAACCGGGCGACGCGAAACTCGAGAAGATAAAGGGGTTTATTGCCGAAGGAAAGGCAATAGGATTTGCTGTCCACGAGGATGGAAGCATTCGTTTCAAAGGGAGATGGTGTGTGCCCCTTAAATGTGCCGAGTTGAAGCGAAGGTTGATGGAGGAAGGGCACAACACGCCATATTCAGTGCATCCCGGAGACGACAAACTTTACAAAGATCTGAAGAAGATCTATTGGTGGCCGGGAATGAAGAAGGAAGTGGCAGACTTCGTGGCGAAATGTCTCACCTGCCAAAAGGTTAAGGCAGTGCGATATAAGCCCTTAGGACTGATGCAACCACTAGAGATTCCAAGTTGGAAGTGGGATAGCATCTCAATGGACTTTGTCTCGGGATTACCCCGGTCACCTAAAGGCATGAACAAGATTTGGGTGATTGTGGATAGGCTAACGAAGACAGCCATATTTATCCCGATGAAGGACACGTGGACTATGGACCAATTGGCCCGAGCCTACATTGATAATGTGGTACGACGACATGGAGTACCACATGACGTCATTTCCGATAGAGACAGTAGATTTGTCTCTCACTTTTGGACGGAGTTACAAAAAGCTCTCGGTACTCAAATCAAAATGTGCACCGCATTCCACCCGATGACGGATGGTCAAACCGAGAGAACAATCCAAACACTAGAAGACATGCTGAGAGCATGCGTGTTGGAATTTAAGGGAAATTGGGAATCTCATTTACCCTTAATCGAATTCTTTTATAATAATAGCTACCATGCTAGCATTGGCATGGCACCTTTCGAGGCGTTATATGGACGAAAGTGCCGAAGCCCGTTGAGCTGGGAAGAAAACGATAAGTCGGTGGTAGTGGGACCACAACTTATCAAAGACATGGCTCAACAAATCAAAGTGATTTAAGGAAAAATGAAAGCCGCTCAAGACCGTCAGAAGAGTTACGCTGACGTGAGACGACGAGACCTAGAATTTCAAGTGGGAGATAGGGTCATGCTAAAGATATCACCCATGAAGGGGGTGATGCGCTTTGGCAAGCGAGGAAAGTTGAGTCCTCGATACATAGGACCTTACGAGATTCTAGAACGAGTCGGAAATTTGGCCTACCGACTGGCTTTACCGCCACAATTAGATCGAGTTCATAATGTTTTCCATGTCTCACAACTAAAGAAGTATGTGCCGGACCCGACATGTACTTCAACCGGAGATAATTGAACTCGATGAGGATTTGACTTACGAAGAAGTCCTAGTACGAATTCTAGACACTAAGGAGCGAGTAATTGGGAACAAAACCATCAAAATGATCAAGGTTCTTTGGTCGAACCACGAAAGTGAGACGGCAACTTGGGAGGTAGAATCCGACATGAGAGAACGATACCCGACACTTTTCCAAACCGACACCAACACAGTTATGGGGACATAACTGCAATCTTAAGGGGGAGAGGATGTCATACCACCTATTTTCGTGCATTTTTGTAAACCTTTGAAGTACGTTATGGCTTGATCCCTTCACAGGGCCCTTCACAGGGTACGTAGGCATAATTCTAAGTTCAGTCACAAAAAAATAAAACAAACAAAAGACCTTGGTACGAGAAAAGCCGAAACACAACTTCGAGGACGAAGTTGATTCTTAAGGAGGGTAGACTGTAATACCCGAGAATTTTGCAACATAAAACAATAATTAAATAAAATAAAATAATAATTAAATAAATAAACAATAAATAAAATTAATACAATAAATAAATGAATCCAGCAAATAAATAAATAGATAAGGATAAGGAAATGAGAAATGAGATTTAACTTAAAAAGGAATTAAAAGGAAATTGATTTAAATAAAAAGAATTATTAAAGGTAAATAAATTGTACACCGAAACCCGACACCAATGAACTCGAGAATTCGAGTCCAAACATTCAATTAGACCCGAGTAAAAATTTAGAAAGAAAGTAGGAACCCGAAGATACCCCGGAAATCGGAATACGGGAGCATAGAGGGATAGAAGTCCGAAAGAGAGGAGGAAAGGCACGACGGATCGCACGACCCGCCCGGACCGAAGTCCAGGCGAGTGCCGTGCGGTGGCCGCGCGGTCAAAGGGAAGAAGGCGCGCCACGACCGCGCCATTTGACAGATTCGCCCGTGCCAGATTTTCTCGCCCGAATCCGGATTTTCCGACTTCGGTTGAACACCATTCGGCTCAAGACTCTTAGGGGCAGACCTTGGGCGTCCCTAGGTCTTATTTACCTATAAATAAGCCCTCTTAAAAGCTCCGAACACTTTTCCAAAACCCTACAACTCTCTATACGTCCGAAAACCCTAATTCCGGAGTCGTCGGAGGCACGAAACCAAGGCGAGACTGATTTGGACGAAATCAGAGTCTCCTAAACATCGTGGTAAGTTCCGATCCATTCGTCTCTTACGTTTTGATTCGAAAACGAATCCTAACCTTCTTCTTTTTCTTTCTACGCCCCGAATCGGATCTAGAACGTAGAACCCGACGAACGGAGAGGATAGACGGAGGACGGGAAGCCACGCCTTCGAAATAGACGATCCCGGATATCTACAAATCTGTAAGTTAATACTTACATGGTTTTGGGAGTAACTAAAACATTCCAACCTAAAAGTTTAAACAAATCTTTTGTAAATCTGCCAATGTATGTTTTTACCGGCGCAACAGTTTTGTCGAATTTTTCCGAACCCTAAAACGACTTCAAACGGAAAAACTTAAAACACGAAAAACGTTCCTAAGGCTTAGATCTATCTACTGTAAAAGTTTCAGAATTTTTAGAGACGATTTGGTAGGTAAAAACCAACCGAAACCGAACTGCTGAAACTTGGATCTTGAAATTCTTGACAGAACTTAGGTCCGATCTTGATCACGTTTTTGACATTAGTTCCAGACTATTTAGATCTTTGACCGAACATGAAAGTTGTAGATAAATGTCTTAAGAAGGTCTCTGTAAAATTGCATTAAATTTGGAGTTGATTTGCTATGGTAGATCTTGATAATCTTGAACTGCTGTATACGAATTTCGGACAGATTAAAGTTATGAAGAAAATTGATGTATTTGACCTATTTCGGTATCTCGGATTGAAAATGTTAAAACATGAAAGTTGTTCATCTCGATGTTTCTGAGTTTGGTAAAATTTCAGAATTTTTAGAATTAAACTCGATTTTTACTGAATTTTAGAGTAAACTGTGGTTGACCGAGTCAAATCTTGAAATCTTGTTGAAACGGTGAAACTAGCCTTTGAGGTTTAAACGAGTAGAAGACTCTTTGAAATAAATATATGAAATCTGGAAATTAGGAAATCCCCTTTACAAACTTGATCCTTAAAATTAGGGGGTGAATGCTCTGCAGGGTGCCCTCCTAATGATTCACTTCGTGCCTATATGGACGACGGTGACCCCGCGCGAAATATTTGAGATATGTTGCCAAAACGGCATGAGATATATGGCATACACTCTCGTGAATATCCTTATGGGTTTCCCGAGGCTCCGGAGTGGTACTGGGTATGGCAGATACGGCTGCGGCCGCCGGTTTCCGGCTAAACTTGTTGACATCGCGATGCTATCGTGGAACTTTGAAATACTAAATCTTGGGAGTAAATGGGGATAGTAAAATGTTTAAATGTTGTCTTTTAAATTATTAAATGCTTTAGTTAAAATTAATTATGGCTTTATTTAAATTATTTAGGAATATTATCATGCTTTTATGAAATTATTAAATTAATGGCTTTTAAACCCTACGATCATGCATGTGTTAACTTACTCAGCAAGTTGTGCTGACCAAACCATTTTATTTTTCTTTTTTCTTACAGAATATGTGGAATGATCATGAGCACATTCATGCATGGGGAAACTATATTTTTGCGAACTTTATTATTTAAATTTTTGCATTAGACATTAGAATAAACGGGCATGTTTAACCCATGTTTTGACCATGTTGGTCGTATTTACATTTCCGCTGCAATATTATACTTAAATACTATTTCCGCTGCTCTATGATATTATTATTTTCGAGACTATATTGTATGGGTTGTTTGCAAATGCTTTAAATATTTTTAAATACTGAAATACCTAGCCTTGCATCTCTTTAGTAAGCCGGAGAAACCGTGTCTTACTAGGGAGGTGTGGCGGTGACATCCCGACCTGGGTGACCAAAAACCGGGGTGTTACATAAACCGTCTGCAGGTTTGTGAATTGTCCTACTGCAAGTATCTCCCGGATACTAAGGTTCAGACCTATCTCGAATTTCTGAGCCTTGTCAGAGTCAGTCGGTACTATCCTCGTAGCAAATCGCGCCAATTCCTTGAATTTGGTGTAGTACTCTTGTACTGTTTGCGCACCTTGTCTGGGGTTGATAAACTCCTCGTATTTCGCAGTCTTGGTGCTCAGTGGGTAGAATCTTTCCCTCAGGGCTTCCTTAAGTTCTTCCCAGGTATAGGCTTCTTCGTCTTCCTCTGAATTCGTTCGAAGGTTTTGCCACAACTCATCGGCTTCGCCCCCTAAGTAGTAGGTCGCTATGTGTATCTTCTCCTCATCAGGACATTTGATAGCATTCAAGAGCTTATCAAAGGTACGGATCCAACCTTCCAAGTTGGCCGGATCCTCTTGGCCGTCATAATGGGGTGGGTTGTAGGGGTTTACCAGTGCCAAGTAGTTGACTTGGGCTACTGGCGGAGGTACTGCTGCTTGTGCCCTATGCACTTTAGCATTTCCTAATGCTACAAGGACTTTCTCTATAGTTTTTAAACGTTCTTCCATGTTGTTGGGTACAGGAGGCACTCGATCTCCTACGTTCGGAGGAACCTCATTATTGTTAGGTGCGCTTGGGAGATCAGTGTTAGTGCCGTTTGGGCTTACATTCCTCGGCTTTCTCCTAGGTGCCATTTTCTGTTATTAAGCACGCGAAGATGAGTTTCTGTTCTAAGGCACGTTAGAGTCAAGAAGATCTAAGAGATATGAATGGCAAGGGGAAAGTGATAGACGTGGGCACGCTAAGCATTCTTGATCAACATCTAAGACTAAAGCAAGATTAGTCTCAAGTTAGCGCTTCTAAATAGATGTCGAGCCGAAATGTAAAAATAAGAGTGTCGTTTAGCACAGAAAGTTCACATAAATGGTTAGCGCAAGTATGCATGTATGTATGCATGTGAATCCCCCCCCCCCCCCCCCCCCAAGAAATAATTTTCATGTAATATGATTTAAACTTGTCAAAATAATTTGTATACATATTTCTCCATGGGTTTTAAAATAAAACTCATTCCATGGAAATAAAAATTAAAAAATAACACTTAAAATTCTTGGGCCGAAAATAATAAATCTTTGCGCCCTATTTAAGTATAAGTATTGGGCTAAAAAAAAAATTGGGCTTAAAAGTTGGGTGCAAAATAGTGGGTATATAAATTGTTGGGCTAAGAAAAATAATTTGGGCTTCTTTAAAAATATTTCGGCTAAAAAAAAACTTTTGGGCTTAAATAATACTAGTAGTTCTATAAATAATAAATTTAAAAATAATACTAGGTTTAAAATAATGGTTTAAAAATAATAATAGTAACTTTAAAATATTCCGGGCTCTTTAAAATAATAGTTTTAAAACATTCCGGGCTCTGATACCACTCTGTAACACCCCGGATTTGATAACCCATGCCGGGATGCCACCGCCACACCTCCCTAGCAAGACACGGTTTCTCCGAGCTCGCTAAAGAGATGCAAGGCTATGGTTTTTCAGAATTTAAAACATTCAAACAGCCCATTGTAATATGACTTAAAATTAATAATATCAAAGTTGCAGCGGAGAATAATATTTTAATACATGTATTGCAGCAGAATTTAAATATAGGGCCGACATGGCCAAAACACGGGTTAAACAGGCCCGTTCATGCAAGTCGTAACTAAATGCAGGAATTTAAAATAGAGATTTCCCCCAAATATTCCCATGTATGCATATAATGATGCATAATTCTCATACTCTGAAAGAAAAAGGGGAAAAACGGTTTGGGTCAGCAAAACGTGCTGAGTAAGTTAACACCTAGCATGATTTAGGGATTTCAAAGCCTTTAATTAAATTTAATAAAAATATGCTTGTATGTAATACACAATTTAAGTTAATCATCCACTAATAAATAAATAGCATAATTTAAAACAAGGATTTCCACGTGATCATAATTCAACTTACATGGTAAAATAATTTGCAAGGCATAATTTAAACAAGGAAAATATTCAAGTCTCTTAATTTTTTTTCGTGACTTCAGAATTTGGTATTTTCAGGATTTCACTCTTTCACTTTTGTTCGATATGATCTAGTATCATTTGTTCTTGGGGAATCGAGCCCTCAAGAATTTAAACGCATGGAATTGAACCCATAGGAATCAACACACATCTTGGGGAATCGAACCCGCAGGAAAACAAACAATCGCCCTTGGGAAATCGAACCCGCAAGAACTCAAATACATCATAGGGAATTGAACCCATAGGAATCAACACACATCCTGGGGAATCGAACCCGCAGGAAAACAAACAATCGCCATTGGGGAATCGAACCCGCAAGAACTCAAATACATCATAGGGAATTGAACCCATAGGAATCAACACACATCCTGGGGAATCGAACCCGCAGAAAAACAAACAATCACCCTTGGGGAATCAAACCCGCAAGGTAAGAACACATTTCGTAAATTTCATAAGTCTCTCAAAATATAACTTTACACAAGTCGCTGTCTTACTCCATAATTATTTAAAAATTCATTTTAAGTCTGAAAATTCTGAAATTTCACCAGTAACTCGAAAACACAGAGAGAACAAGTTTCGTGTTTTAAGTTTCTCGATCCGGGTTAAGGAAACAAGCCAAAAATCAAGTCTTTCACCGAAGTAGTATGCTGTCAGGTTTCAGATTTTGACACAGTTTCAAAACTCGACATTTTGACACATCAAATGGACTCCAAAAATTTTGAAATTTTATATGCACATACTAGACATGATTTCCTACAACTTTAATTTAGATTGTAAAGATCAATTCGGACTAGAAAATATAGAAACATGCTCATCAAGTTCGGACCATTGCACTGTCTGATTTTCAAAAGGTTTCATACCACAGTTTATGTTCGGGTCGATTTGGGATAGCAAACATTGATGAAAATGGCTGAATTTTTTACACAACATAGATTAATGTGTTAGGATCAAAAGTCTAGTTTTTAGTTTTCCGGTTTGAACCTTTGAAGTAGGGGTTTTGGTCCAATTTCAAATCTGTCACAGTTTCAAGTTCGACTTTTAGGGCAGGTTCGTTGGAGGCCATTTTTGGATACCAAATCACAATGAAAAATTATGAAAATTTTACAATAACTAGATCTATGTCTTAGGAACGTTTTTCATGTTTTGAGTGTTTCCGTTTGAGTAGTTTTAAGGGTTCGAAAAATTCGCACCAAATCACTGCGCTGGGGGTTTTTCGTGTTGACAGATTTTAGAGTTATTAAATCCCTATGTTTGGTTGCATTTTAAGTCACTCAAAACCAAGTAAGTATTAACTTACAGTGGGGATAATGTCTAGGAGGTCACGGGGTCGTCCGGAATCCACGGGATGTCACGAACGAATCTCCTCAAGTCGGTTTACTTTTGCAACGTCCACGAACCGAATCCGCAAGTAAAAATCCTTAGTTAGATCAGATTTTTGGATTCAAGGTGGTGTAGATAAACTCAAAAACCACTTACCAACGTCCTAGGGGTTTGTCTTCTCCTTCTCAAGTCCTTCTTGTTCGGATTTCGTCGTCGGAACTTCAAGAACACAAGGAATTTCGGGGTTTTCGACTTTGGGAGGAGTTTGAGAGAATGTGAGGAGAAGGGGGCTGCTCTAGGGTTGTGTGTGTCGAATTTAGGGTTAGGAAGCAGCCTAATGTCGTCCCCAATATCCTTCCATAGCCCGGGATTGAGTTTCCATCGTCGGGGGTCGAAAATATGGCAAGAAGATCGTCGGAACGCGTTGTTGCCGTTTTCTGGGGGGTTCACGCGGTGGTGGCGCGCTGATAGGCTAAACGCCGTGCGGCCAGCGCGCGGCCTCCGCCTGGACCTCGGTCCGGGCGGGTCCGTGCGATCTGATCGGGCTTTTTCTCCTCTCTTTCTGACTTCTGTGCTCCTACGTTTTCGGGCTCGATTTTTCGGGTCATTCTCGGATTATAAATTCTTATCTTAAATTTATCTCATTTCAAATTAATCCCGTACTCGAAATCTTGAGTCCGTCGCGTTTGGATTCGTCGGCTTCTAATTCGTCGTCTTTTGACTCCCGTGTAATAATTTATTTATTTAAATCATTTCCGACTTCGCGGGTTCTTGGAAATAAAATTTTTTTCTTTCTTGAATTTAGTTCCAATTCTTTTGACTCGATTCATGGAATTTCTTCGGGCTTCCTTTCCCTCTTTTATTCCATTTTGAATTTTTGAATCTATCGGCGTTTCATTTCCGAGCAATAATTTATTGTGATAAATTATTTTCTTCTTCTCAGAGATATTTCGACCTTGATTGGATTAAGAAATAAATTTTATTCCTTTGGACGCCGATAAAAATCCCGGGTATTACAAGTGAGTATTTTAAGGAAAATAGACACAGTAGAATACGTGTCTAACAGGCATTTGGCATGAAATAATCCTTAATTCTACAAACAGGCAATCACAGATCAAAGAACCTAACATCTAAGAAAAATAAGAACATGCATAAAAGTAAGAATACTTACATTATCTAAGGCAACAATAAGCTAAAATAAAGAGAACAAACAGCAACATAATAAATTTAAAATAAGTTCTAACAACCCTAAATATATCTAAAACCTAAAAACACTCATTTGAAGCACTAAGGTATAAAAACAAACCAAAAGCCCACTAACATGCATACATGGAGAATGTAAGTCAACTAGGACATAATAAATGTAACCTAGTTGAAACAAACAAACATTCAAATATTTATTGCTAAGGAAAGCATTAAATGAGTGCCAAAGACATGAAATAAAAACCCATTTATGGATTTCTTCTTGTATTGACACTTGAAAGCGAAAAATAACCCTAAAACCATCATTATCTTGAAGGTAGGGTTTATTCTACTACAAAGCATTAAAGTGTATGGTAATGGCTACACTAAAGGTAGTAACAAGCTTCTATGAAAATAAACTAAGATCAAAGCATTTAAAACTACACTACAAGCTTGAAAATAAACTAACTAAACTAAACTACCTACCTAACCCTTAAGGGGTGGAGAAAACCTTCTGCTCCTTCTTTTTGTCTCCCAGCAAAGTGTCCAAGTGTGTAAGAACGTTTCTTGTGTTGAGGAAGGTCAGCTTTTATACTTCTTCTCGAAACCCTAGGCCCATCAGGGCCCATCCACAGTGCCATGCATTTCTCACGTGCTCGGAGCTTCAATTGGATGCAATTTTGAATGTGATTCGGTCTCCTCAAGCAATTCAGTTTAGACCGAATTGGTGCAATTCGAATTGCATGAGGTCTTTCTTCTTGATCTTGAGCATGGAATGTGGTACTCTCTTATCAATTCGGTCTATGTGTAGACCGAATTGGCCTTGTCGAACTGATGATGGCTTCTGCTTGGCTTCCTTGCTTTGAGGTAATTCGATCTATACAATCAATTCGGCCTAGACCGAATTGCATAGATCGAACCCCTTCTTTTCCCTCCTGCTCAGGGTCTTCTTCTTTCATAGTGCAATTCGGGCTAGGGGTCAATTCGGTTTAGACCGAATTGCCACAGACCGAATTGGTTGCTGTTCTCTTCTTCAACACTTCTCTTTTCTTCTTCTTCTTTTCAACAATTCGGTCTAATGAGCAATTCGGTTTAGGCCGAATTGCGTATAGACCGAATTGATCTTCAACACTTAACCAAAATTCCAGTTTGTGGGATTTTCATTCTTTTTCCCATCTTTTTGATTTTTGTGGGCTATATTATTCTTTTGCCCATCTTTTCATTCCTTTTTCTTGTCTTTTTCCTTTTTTCATGTTTTTTGATTTTTCTAACACAAATACAATTAAAATTGCATATTTTTGTGTCTTTCATTACCAGCTTATTTTTCTTACAAACTCGCATTAATCTGTCGAATTCAACTGCTTTCTTATTGGAATAAGATGGGAATACGATCAAAATGTCCGTCTCAGACACGGAAATGGATTGGAGATAATGGACAATTTTGGCCATTATCAACATCCTCACATTTAATACTGATCGTCCCCGAGCAGTCAGAGTCAGTGCTCCTAAGAGCATGGGCTGTGCACATTCAATCCGTTTGCGTGGCTTCAAAAATTTCATTCTTGTTATATTGGGATAATACAATCAAAATTACAAGTATTAAACTCTCTTGATTGCAGTGTTTAATGAAATGATACTTCTCACTTGGAAAGGTATACCAATCAATCATTATTGTTAATTCTTCTTGAATATATGTATAGAAAATTTCATTGGTTTAATTTTTTTGAATTCAAGCATGACATGAACATTAATTGATCAAAGCAGAGCCTCACATATAGTAGAATCGGAAATTTCACTTACTCTCAAGGTATGCTTTTAGACAATACTCTCATAATCGAATTCAAATAAATTCTTCCATAAGCTTGCAATTAGACCAACTCGCCACCTACTCATTTCCTCAAATCGAGATCCTGAGGTCTTATTTAAGGTTATAATGGGGCATACGGTTGTAACATCAGGTAAGGAAGGGATTATTAGGCTGAAAAGTGACACGAACCCATTCTACCATGACTTGGCATATTTTTATTTAAAATTTATGATCATCAATACTTCTTTCTTTCTTTTGTTTTTCCTTTCTATTGCATGACATTAGACTATGTCTAATTTTTTTGTCAATTGCAATTTATTTTATTTTTTTTTGAATGAATCTCAACATTTTTTTTGAATCGGTTTTTGAATACCGATTGACATTTTGATGATCATAAACTATAATGCCTTGGTGGAATTGGTTCGTGCACACTTGGGTTTGATTTTCTTGGTCTTTTTATAAGATTAGGAAAATATAGTGGCTTCAAAGAAAAATTAGGCTTATAGGCTCAGAATGGTTAATCCTAAAGGGAAAATATTTTTGGCTTTGGATTTCAAACGAAGGCCAAAAATTTGGGTTTTTCTAAGTGCCTCGATCATATACTCGATTTCGGGAATATGGCATGGTCTTAAATCGGTCTCAATTGCAAGTTCTAGTGTCCTTTAATCGAATTGATTTTCACACAACAGAAGAAATAATGAGTAAAAATGACTCGGCTCAGATCTCACATGGTATGGTTTGATCATGTCATACCTTTATTCTTAAATTTTATCCTTTGAAAAATTCTTGCATTTTATTCAATCAAATTCTCAACATGAAAATTTTGTTTTTCTTCCAAGTGATCATATCATTGGATTTTTATAGCTCAAAACCTCAAGAATTTATATCATGCATATTTTTAATTGTTTTATCCCAATTTAATAGTTTGAGAATTTCATCCTTAGCCTAAATTCAACATGTGAATTTAGGTGACAGATTTTATGCTCGTAAATGCCGGTTATTTAATTGAAAGCAGTAAAAAGATACTGTGAACATGCGAGCATGTTACAGCTTTGTTTTTGGCGTGACAGTCACTTATTCATCTTGGACCGTCACACATCTTTTTCAAAATATTTTTGAGAATTCAAGACGAAATTCTCTTGTGAAAAGCGATAAATACATCAGTTACAATAGATTTCCACAATATGAACGGAAGTGCACTGCGTGAATGGAAAATCTAATGCATGATGTTTACATTGAAGCTCGCATGAATGTGATCGTGTTGGCTCAATCTTTCTTCTCTGAATGCTGCTTGGAGGGTCCGGTGTCATCTCTTGGAGGTGAGGGTAGCTTCCTGAGTATGGTCTGCATCAAGTTAGTTTGCTTGGTGAACATCATTTCGAACATTTTTCTTGTCTTTTCTTCGCTCTCAATTCTTTCCTGATGCTGCCTTGCCGCTTGTTCAGCCTGCCTTTTCTCTCGTTCAGCCGCTTCCTTTTTGAACTCCTCTTCTCTCTCAAGCATTCTCAGCCTAAACTCTTCCTCTTTCTGCATTTGTTTCTCTTGAGTTGAAACAATGACGTCGGCCAAAGATTTGACACTCTGCATCATTGACTCTCCCATTCTGCTCACTGCTTCTAGAGTTTGAGAATCAGCTGGATACTGAGACACATTCTGGCTTCTGCGAGAGGGTCGGACTGGATGTCTTCTTGATTAGCTCGGGGTGGAGACATCAGTTTCAGGATGACTTGGGGTGGGAGCATCACCTTGAGGGTGTTCCTCTACAGCAGGTTCAATTGAGGGGACTCCAGCTTCTTCTGTTGAAGGAACTGCTTCAGTACGGGCCTTCTTCTTTCGTGACTTGCGCTTAGCTGGTTGTCCAGGAGTGTATCTGGATTGGGCATCTAATTCGTCTGGCATAGCATATACGACCGGATCAGTTACCCGCGTTTTTGGAACTGGAATTGGGCGACTCATGTCAATGAGATCGCTCCCTGAGAAGGCAGATAGATCCACTCCTTGGGCTTCGCAGATTCTTCTGATGAGGTTTGGATAGCAGAGAGCAGCTGCCCTGCTGGAGGTCCTTGAAGTCATGACATGGAAAATATGCTCCCCCACATTGATCTTCAGTCCATGCCATAGCTTAGCGAAACCTTTCAGCATTCGACCAGATGTCTCATGTGCGTGAGGGTTGGGCCTGATTTTCGACATGTAGAAATCATATGAAGGTTGGAACTCCAGCTTCAGGTGCTTAGCTTTGAAAGAGAATTCGCCAGTGTAGCTCTCGGCAGTGAGGGATCTTGTGATGTTGTCGTAATATGGCCTCTCAACTGCCTTGCATGCTCCCTTCTCAAAATGCTCAGTTGTCGGGAATTCTGACCCCCAGTTGGGTGTATTGAGGAATCTGTTCAGGTACTCTCCAGATATGTCTACATCGATTTCGCGTACCCAACTCTTCTTTTGGGCGACGTTGATATTGCAGTAGAATTCCTGAACAAGCTCTGCTATCCCAGGTTCAGCATGGTGCGTAAGGAATTCAGTCCATCCATGGTTTTGTTGTAGAAAGACCAGCATAGGATGATTCACCATCTCTGAACTGAATCCTTTATCGGGAACAAATAACTCGCCCAGCGCCATATAACGCCCCGCATTCTGCTCGTTCCCGTTGAACCTCCTCATTATGTCTGCATCATCCTTAATGGGGAACCTTTTGCATTTCTTTATGGATACTCCTAATCGACCCTTTGAGGTAGAAGTCACCCAATACCCAGCGGATCGGACTGACCCCGTTAATTCTTGGGTTTCCTGAGGGTGCGCCTGCTCCCAATCCGAATCCGATTTCTCCTCTATCGGTTCATGTTGTTCATGATGTTCACCCTCTACTTGATGCTTTGTTTCGGCTTGTGTATCTGCCCGCGGCTCTCCCTCAAGTTGTTGTTCATATTCCGCTTGCTCGCCTCCTTGAGATATTCCCTGTTCATACGAATTACAAGGAAATTCATGAAGTACAGCTTTAAGAAAATCATCGGGAAGGAAGGGATCAACAACATGTTGATATTCGTTTTGAGGTACCTCCTCATCCCTCCCATTGTTTAACTCTTCAAGTTGTTCTACCATACTATTTCCTTGATCTCCAGTAATATCAAAATCCCCTTGGAGGATTTGTTGATACGTCTTGTCTTTGAACATGTCATCAATGGTTTCCAATTCTGCTTGAGTGTTGCCACCGCTGCCCTCGTTCGTCACTACTTCTCCTTGGGTTGGCTCGATTTGCGGATCTGCTTCGGCATGCGAGTCTTCCAACTCCTTCACATTCTTTTCAGGTGCGGTGGATTGAGGTTGGGCAGCAGTTGCAGCCAATGTATTTGCAGCAACTTGATCCAAACTTCCTAAGAGCTCAGCAGTCTTCTTTTTCAGTTCTTCATAACGCTCATTGCCCTCCTGCACCATTTCCTCTATCTCTTCTGTGGGTTTGAGTCCTTCAACGATCTTGTCCGTTCTCTCTCCACTCCCACTCTTCCTAGCAGCTATCTCTTTCTGCTGCTGCTTCTGATCCTTAGCCCATTCAGCCGGCTCTGCTTTTACTTTAATAGGCACGATGTTGGTTCCGCTAATTATTTGACAATCATCGTCCCCAACATCGGCCTCTTTTGTG
Organism: Hygrophila difformis; assembly: GCA_030278955.1. NCBI lineage: Eukaryota > Viridiplantae > Streptophyta > Magnoliopsida > Lamiales > Acanthaceae > Hygrophila > Hygrophila difformis. The sequence goes on from JAOANR010000010.1 coordinate 46,736,409, forward strand.
GCCTCTTTCGTCTGCTTCTTCTCTAGCTCGGCTTGAATTTTCTCAGCAGCTTTTATGTTCTCTTCCTCTTCCCGGGCTTTTCTAATGTTCTCCTCCATTTCAGCCTTCTTGGCCTCTTCCTCAGCTTTCTTGGCCATCTCTTCCTTCCACAATCTGTCTCTCTCGGCCCTTTCTGCTTCTCGCTGTTGCCTCCATTCTTCTGTTTCTTTGGCCATTTCTGCATCGGCCTTCTCCTTCTCCCGCCTTTCTCTCTCAAGTTTTCGGGCCTCATACTCCGCGATTCTCCTCTCTTCGGCCCGGTCTATCTCAGCTTCCTCCTGGACTTTCCTTGCCACTTCAGCATCAGCCTCTTCTTGGGACTTCTTTGTCGTTTCTGCATCGGATTGTTCTCTGGGTTTGACGCTGTTGTTCTTTCTTAGATAGCTCAACGGCGTGTTTCTTGCCTTTGTCCTTTGGCTTGGAGGGCTTACCATCAAATTTGGGCACTGGTTGATTAGCCCTTGGTTGACTTGGAGGTTCTTAAATTTCGACTTGAGGCTCAGCAAGTCTTCCAGCCCTCTCTTTCTCAGCCAGCTTTATCAGCTTCCTCTTTTTCTTTGGCGGCTCTGGCGCAGATTCGGTTTGGAGGGGCTCCGATTCGGTTGTCTGGTGGGGTTCGGATGTTGGGTCTACATAATCATCGATCATCTTTTCATCGGCTTCGGTCCACAGACCCAACTCCGGCCCTTTGATCTTCAGGTATTTCGCTACAAAACTGGGCTCGGTCATTGCTGTAAGCTGGGCAGTCCATTTAGCTGTGAAGTATCTACCCAAAACTCCTTGAAACCCCGTGTCATAACGTAATCGCCCTCCTCTGTTTTCTTGGCAGTACCTCAGGGCTTCCCTGTCCATTTCTCGTAGTAGGTCGAAGAACCTAGTCTTCATGTCCGCATAGAGGGTGTCCATAATGTTTGCCTCCTTCTCTTTTAACTTTGACAAATCCCGGACCGGTGGGATGTTCAAGTAGTCCAGGCACTTGTTATCGCTCATCAGTGGTATCTTCTTTTTCTTTCTGCCCATCCTGTCCCAGTTTCTGTTTTGGAACATCGCTGTGCACTCGGCTCTAATTAGCGCAAAGTTAGGCATTCCAGCCATCGTAACTTCTTTGGGCTCAACCGCCGGGAATCTTGTTGGTAGAAACTTTGGAATGATCTCCTCATTCCCCGGGGGTATCACCACCCCTGGATTCAGCACAGACTTTCTGATGTCCTTCTCCCAGCTTCCCCATGCTTTCATGTATTCCTCCCACAGCTTCCGTATTGCTTTTGTCTTTTCTATTATCGAGTCCAGCATCGGACTGTGGTGGGCCGTTCCATAATTCAGCACGGGTTGAAGGGACTCCCAAAAGTTGTATGCCATCTTAATATGGCGTGCCTTGGCGTGCTTTGTGAGCCACGGTTGCTCTTCCGGTCCGCAAACGGTCCCATTGTCAAATAATTCTTTCCTGTACAGGAATGGGAAAGCGTCTGGCATGTAGAGCATCCCGGATACCGCCACTTTTTGTACTGGAGGATTTTTTCTGGCAAAATGACTCTTGGTCTCTCTTGTGATGGCTGGTTGAATGGGGATTGGCTCGAAGGCTGCTACTTTCTTATCCCCGAGGTGCTGTTCAAGCATTCGATTCCACCGGGCCTTGTGTTGATTCATCCTCCAAACCATTCTCTCGTAATGAACTCTCGGATCGTCGAACCTCTGGTCATATCTCGCTTGATCGAATTCGTTATTCCAGAATTTCCACATGTGCTGACAGAGGTCTCTTTCGAGGCCTGTAGCCTTAAGGTTTCTCTCTTCTTCTGGAATATCTCTCCACCAGTGATCTTTCATTTCAAATCTCCATTCGATCTGGTGGTCCATGTTTAAATTGAATTCGTCCCTGATGGCTCGTCTATTTTCCTCTATTTCCCTTTTCAGCCTTTCGGTTTCCAAAAAGGCAAGATCTGGAGTGGTCGTCGGAAGGCCCATTATGGAGTCTATGACATATTTGTCCCTGAAGAAGAGAGGTTGAAACTATTTTTAACAAAATCCTCTAAATGTTCAAGTTGAAAAATCAAAATCCTCACATTTTGAGCTATGCTCTAAATGTGAGTTAATTGGTTTTACTTGAATTTATTGAACTATACTGCATATTAAAGGACATGAGGTTAGATTATAGAATCCAACAATTATTGCAACATGCAAAGTAAGAAAATAAGGTCTTGGACTCTTACAAATATTTCTTAGACTAAAAATAGTCTCAAGATTTTTGAATGGTCAAAGGACCAAAAGATAGAATTTTTATAGGCTATTGAGCCTACAAAAGAAAAGTGTATATTTTTTTATCACTTTAAAAGTGATCAAAAGCATATGAAATGGGAGGATGGATATTCAATAATGATGAGTCAATACACATGTAGAGTCATGCAATTACTAACACAAGGCGATGGACTAAGAGAAAATAAAAATAAAAATAGAAACAAGCATACACATGCAAAAAAGGATATTTTTGGATTTTATGGAAAGTGTTGACTTGTTTATTTAATAAAGTTGGGGGTGTAAGTGGTCCCCCATTTGAGTTTTTGTTTTGGGGAATGGGTGTAAATGAGTGAGCAAAGTTGCCACACTTGTTTATTCCCCACATATCCCAATAATAAACATGTCAACCACTTGAATAATAACAAAAATACTATCAACCATTTGTCTTTTTGAACATAAATGCCATGCCAATAGTGTTTTGAAAAACACTTGTCAGGAAAAATTTTGGCATGGTTTCCTCTGTAATACTATGTTTCCAGTGTATGCAAACATCAACTATTCAGTTAAGTTTGCATGTGGTGGTAAACAGGTACCCCACAGAAGCATTTATTAAAAGGGTTTCACAATACAGTACATGCAAACACTAAACAACAAACAAAAATAGTCCATTCACACCAGTGTCATGCAAAATTTGCCAATAACTTATGCTTCAAAACACAGATTCGGCAGCATCATCAACATGCATATCCAACAATATTATCAAACATCCAATAAACAAAGTAACACAGTGGTTGAGAAAAAAATAGCCTACTGTGTTTACTCCACTTCCACATTTCCAAAGAACAACCAAACAACACAGTATATGCACAAACAGAAAATAATGACAATCAATATTCACAATATCAACAAAGATCAGATTTTTATGGGTTTTGAAGCCCAAAATTTTCAAAATAGAAGCATCCCTACACCACAGAAAACTCGGATAGTAACAATGGCAGTTCGAACTTCAAGCAAGAAAAAGCCCTAGTTCGGACTACTCTATTACATCCTATTCCGACCATACCCAACCCATTCCGACCACTCCCCGACCATGCTCAACACGAAAACGAAATGGGGCGTAGCCAAGGGGTAAGGCAACGGTTGAACATAGTAAAATAAGGAATTGAAAGATTTCGGATGATTCGAATACACATCAATTCTCGAGCCCCATAGAAAATAAGAGCTTCGGTTTCGGCTCATCGGGATAGGCTCTGATATAGCTAGCTCTTTTAGGTATTTGAATGGTCCTCATTCCCCTCCCCATTACCGATTTCGCAAAAATGAAGAAAAACAAAAACTGAAATCGCGAAAATGAGAGTGCGAAATCGAAAACAGGACACTTACCCGACACTCTTAGTAGGATTAGACGACGAAGACGCCATTTTTGAAAGCTTTGGACGGATTCGAACGGGGTAAGGTACTGGCTCGAGCTCTGGTTTCGCGAGGAAGAAGGGTTCGCGAATGGAGGGAACTGGGGAAAGCTCCAAGTGTGGAGAGTGAAAGTGAGGGAAAAGAGGGGGAAAAGGGAATAAATAGGGTGAGGGATATGGGGTAATTCGGTCTACTAGAGACCGAACCATCAATTCGGTCTAGACCGAATTGATGTGGTCTCCAAGTGTTTGTGAAAGATTCGGTCTCTTAGGCCAATTCGGTCTAGACCAAATTGGCGTGGAGACCGAATTGAGAGGAAAAATAAACAAACACTTACTGCAATGTGGTCTTTTGAAGTCAATTCGGTCTAGACCGAATTGATCTAGAGACTGAATTACAGCAAGGAGACCGAATTTGGTTACTTAGTAAAAATAATGGGGGATGTGCTTTTGTGAGGCAATTCGGTCTATATGGGCAATTCGGTCTAAACCGAATTGCCTTATAGATCGAATTGCTCACTTGCACAAATAAGAATGAAACTAAGGAAACACAATGCCTCTTGTAGATCAATTCGATCTATTCAAAATCAATTCGGTCTAGACCGAATTGCTATAGACCGAATTGCTACTTGGCCTAAAATTACGCAAGGATGGAGCATGTGTCTTGGGAGGTCAATTCGGTCTCTTAGGCCAATTTGGTCTAGACCGAATTGGCTTGGAGATCGAATTGGTTAGAATTTCCAAGGCACACCTCCGATGCGATCTGTTTCAAACAATTCGATTTAGACCGAATTGATTTGAGATACAAAATAGATCGCATTCAACACTTCGAAAAATTTTTGAAATTTTTCAAATTTTACCATTCTCTGAAATTATGGATTTCTTAGAAATTAGCATATTGAAAACACACATTTAAACAGAAATATTACTCTATAATAAATTGCTTGCATAAATTAGGTTGGATTAACACCCTTATTTTATGGATTTATTCCGGATTTTAAATTTCTCTAAATTCCGAAATTACTTTCCATTAAATTCAGTATTAATCCAACCGGGAACCTGGTTTTTGGGGGCTTTATCTTTCTTTTTGTTGGTTCCATGAATTCCTGCAAGATAAACATAAAAAAATTATTAAATTTTCTCCAAATATCAACATCCTCACATTTAGAGTCTTAGTACTCTAAATGTTTAGTTGATTTTTGGATACTTATCGTTTGAGAAAAATGAATATGTAATAAATAATTAAATAAGTATATATATTTTTATTGAGCATAGGCCGGCTCTGAAGTCGTTTGAACTTCTTTTTCGGGGTCGAACTGCCCTAGATACTCCTTCAATCTGTGTCCATTCACCACCAGCTCTCCCTTGTCAGTTCGAATCCTGACAGCTCCACTTTCAAACATGTGCACCACTTCGTATGGCCCTTCCCATCTGGATCTAAGCTTTCTGGGGAATAGCTTCAACCTAGAATTGAATAACAAGACATTTTGGCCAACATAGAAATGTTTAGATTTTATACGACGATCGTGTAACTTCTGGGCCCGCTCTTTGTAAATCCTCGAGCTTTCATAAGCTTGCGCACGTATTTCCTCAATTTAATTGAGGTCCAACTTGCGCTTACTCTGAGCGACTTGTGGGTCAAAATTAAGCTTTTTTACGGCCCAGTAAGCCTTGTGCTCTAGTTCTACAGGCAAATGACAGGCTTTTCCAAAGACAAGTCTGCATGGGGACATCCCGATGGGAGTCTTGAATGCAGTGCGGTATGCCCATAGAGCATCATTGAGTTTACGTGACCAGTATTTGCGAGTTATCCCCACAGCGGCCTCGAGTATGTGTTTGATTTCGCGGTTTGATACCTCGACTTGGCCACTGGTTTGGGGATGATAAGGCGTGCCGATCTTGTGGAGAATCCCACTTTTGCTCATGGATTTGCAAAAGCTTTGTTGACAAAGTGGGTTCCTCCATCAGATATGATTACCCTAGGTACACCAAATCTATTGAAAATGCTATTTTTCAAGAATTTGATGACTTGATGACCATCGTTGTTTGGCAGCGCAACCGCCTCGACCCACTTGGACACGTAATCGACAGCTACCAAGATGTAATGATCCCCATCAGATGTCGGGAATGGTCCCATGAAGTCAATACCCCATACATAAAAAATCTCAAGGATGAGAATTCCTTTTTGAGGCATTTCATCCCTCTTGGAAGTATTCCCTAATCTTTGGCATCTGTCGCAAGCCTTAACAAACGCCCTGCAATCCTCATAAATGGTAGGCCAACAGAAACCGCACTCAAGCACCTTGTGAGCTGTTCGAGTGGAGCCATGGTCACCTCCATATTCCGATTCATGATATTTTTTAGCGATTTGATAAGCCTCGTGCTCAGTTGCACATCGTCTAATAATCGAATCTGCACAATGCTTAAAGAGATAAGGATCTTCCCAGAAGTAGTCAACTACATCTCGGTTCAACCTTGCTTTTTGTTTCTTCTGCTGGAATGGTGGGGTTATTCCACATGCTAAAAAGTTAGCAATGTCGGAAAACCAGGGACACGCTTGATCATGAAGGTGCAAGGCGAATAGTTGCTCATCCGGGAAATTCTCATTGACGGCTATCTCGTTTTTATCATTTTATATTCGAGACAAATGGTCAGCAGCACCATTGTCTTTGCCTTTTCTATCTTTTATTATGATATCAAATTCCTGCAACAAAAGTACCCACCTGATTAATCGAGGTTTGGCATCTTGTTTGCTGAACAAGTATCTTAGTGCAGAGTGATTGGTGTATACTATGGTTTTCGTACCAATGAGGTATTGTCTGAATTTATCAAACGTGAAAACCACAACATACATCTCTTTCTCCGTAGTGGTGTAATTGACTTGGGCTTCAGTTAGGGCATGACTTGCGTAATGAATTACGCAGTGCCTACCTTCCTTATGTTGCCCAAGAACTGCACCCACGGCGAGATCACTTGCATCGCACATTACCTCGAAAGGCATTGACCAATCGGGTGGTTGCACTATTGGAGCAAAAATCAACATCTTCTTGAGCGTGTCAAAGGCTTGAACACACGCTTCATTTATTAAGAAAGAATTTTCTTTACAAAGCAAATTAGTGAGCGGGTTTGCAATTTTAGAAAAATCTTTAATGAATCTCCGATAAAAACCGGCATGCCCTAAGAAGCTCCTAACTGCTTTTATTGAGTTTGGTAATGGAAGGTTGGATATGACTGAGACTTTGGCCCTATCGACTTCAATGCCTGCGCGCGAGATGCGGTGACCCAACACTATTCCTTCGGTGACCATGAAATGGCACTTCTCCCAGTTCAAAACTAGGTTAGTGTCCTCGCATCTTTTTAAAATTTTTGCAAGATTTGTCAAGCATTCATTAAAAGTATCTCCATACACAGAGAAGTCATCCATGAAAACTTCAATGCATTTTTCGATAAATTCTGAGAAGATAGACATCATGCATCGCTGAAAAGTGGCAGGCGCATTGCAAAGTCCAAAAGGCATGCGCCTGTACGCAAAAGTTCCATATGGGCACGTGAAAGTGGTCTTATCATGATCTTCACTAGCTATTACAATTTGATTGTAACCAGAGTACCCATCCAAAAAGCAGTAATACTCCCTCCCGGCCAACCTCTCCAGCATCTGATCAATGAACGGCAAGGGAAAATGATCCTTCCGCGTAGCGGTGTTAAGCTTCCGGTAGTCGATGCAAACTCTCCAACCGGTTACTGGACGTGTCGCCACTTCTTCTCCTTGCTCATTGGTCGTTATGCACATCCCCCCACGCTTAGGTACTATCTGCACTGGGCTAACCGATTTGCTGTCAGATATAGGATAGATGATACCAGCATCTAAGAGCTTGATAACTTCTTTCCTTACCACTTCTTGCATGTGGGGGTTCAGACGCCTTTGTGGTTGCCTAGAGGGCTTGTACTCCTCTTCCATTAAAATTCTGTGCATGCAAACAGAGGGGCTTATTCCTTTTATATCAGAAATGGTCCATCCAATTGCATGTACATATTTCTTTAGAATATCTACCAGAGCTTTTTCTTGTTCTTGTGTCAGCTTGGCTGACACAATTACCGGTAATCTTTTATGTTCAGCGAGAAAAAACGTACTTAAGATGATCCGGAAGTATTTTTAAGTTCAAGCTCTGGCGGACATTCAACGGAAGGCAGTAATTTGCGAGAAATGGTTGGGGTGAAAGATCAGATTTACCTTCAGGACCCCGCGTCAGTACAGGGTCCACTTCCTCTTCCGCGGTGCTCTCTACCTCCTCCGGAGTGAATTCAACACCGTCGAACTCTTCAAGATCCCCAGTGATAGGGTCTTCGAAGTGAACAGCGTTGCAGCTTCCTTGTTGCTTGGCATCTTCAGGCGTCAGTACCTGTTTTGAAACTTTGTCCGTCATCACAGTCATAGAGTCTACTCTCTCATCCTCACACCTACTTTCTATTACATCAAACATGGAACAAGATCCCTCATTCGGGAATTTCTGCAGCTGCTCCATGTCAAAGGAGATTTCTTTGTCTTCGACCCTCAATGTGACTCTTCTAGATTTAGCATCGATTAGTGCACCGCCAGTGGCCAGAAACGGGCGTCCCAGGATAAGTGGCATTTCAGAGTCCTCTTCAATGTCAAGGATGATGAAGTCAACCGGGAAAAGAACTTGGCCGGTTTTGACTACCACATCCTTGAGGATTCCTACGGGTTTGGTGATTGATCTGTCTGCCAGTTGCAGTTTCATCTTGACTTGTTCGATCTCTCCGAGCCTTAGGCGAATTGCCATGGCTAGAGGCATCACGTTGATGCTGGATCCTAGATCACATAACCCCATGCTCACTTTGGCCTTTCCAATTTGTACTGGTACGTGCAACATCCAGGGTCCTCTTTCTTTTCGGGCAGTTTCTTTTGAACTATGGCACTGCATGTGCTGTTGAGAATGATCACCTCCTCCTGCTCCACCTGCCTTTTCCCTGAAATCAATTCTTTCAAGAACTTAGCATAGGTGGGCATTTCTGAAATCATTTCCACGAGAGGAATGGTTATCTCTACAGACTTTAACCGTTCTAGAAATTTCTTGAATTTAAGGTCATGTTCCTTATTTTTAAGACGTGCAGGGTATGGCACCCTTGGCATGTACTTATTATTATCAATTTTTGGTGGTAAAAAGAAGGAAGTTGTACCTTCACCCATACCCTTTTCAGCTTCATTTGCAGCTTCAGCCTGCGGGTTCGCTGTATCTGATTTATCCTTTACCAGCTCAACACTTTCATCTCCTTCAATCTTTTCCTTTTCCTTTTCCACCTCCAATGAAACCTTTACTTTCATAGCTTTCTTCTTTGCAGATTCAACATTTCCTTTCAGAGTCTTACCTCCCCGCAATGTAATTGCTTTGCATTGCGGGTTGGCTTCAGTGCTGCTCGGCAGTGTTCCCTTCCCCCTGTTCTGCAATTCCTTAGCCAACTGGGTGACCTGTGTCTCCACATTTTTGATTGATGACTGCAACTGCTGGTTTATCTCCCTTTGATTGGAAATAAACTCAGTCATCAAATTCTCCAGGCGAGATGGTGGCTTTTGGTTGTATTGCTGATTTTGGTCAGGTTGGGCTTGGAAGTTTTGGAAATTCTGGCCTTGGTTTTGGTTGGGCCTCTGTTGGATATGGGGTTGAAAGTTCTGATTCTGATTCTGGAAGTTCTGCACTCTCTGCTGAACGAATCCTTGGTTCTGAGGTCTGAAGTTCTGCTGAGGATTTTGGTTTGCAAACTGGTTAGGCTGATTTGGTTGTGTCAACAAATGCGCATTAAGTGCATTGTTGTTGGAATAGGAGAGGTTGGGGTGGCGATTCTGGTAGTTCCCTGCATAATTGCAGCTTTCGATAGCTAGTTGTTGGCATGTGTCAGTTGGATGTGGTCCCTGACATAGCCCACAAATTGCTCCCGATTACTGTGTTTGCCCTTGGCTAGATAAGGCTCCTGCCTGAGAAGTACCTGCTCCCTTTCCTTTTTCCTGTCCTAGCTGTATCGCAGCTACCTGTTCCTGCAATTTTTCGAAATCTGTTTTTTCCCTCACTCACAGCAAAAACTTTTCTAGGAGGGTCCACTTTCTTGCCACTGCTGTTCAATACAGATCTATTGACAGACATTGTCTCAATCTTTTCCCAGGCTTGATCCATGGGCAAATGGAGTAAATGTCTTCCGCCTGCAGCGTCCAACATCATTCTCCATGGATGGGTGAGCCCTCCATAGAATTTCCTCAGTTGCTCCCATGGTTGATATCCGTGTTAGGGGCATCGCCTCAAGAGGCTGGAGAACCTCTCCTTTGCGTCATACAATGACTCGTCCGGCTTCATCTTGAACTCTCCAATTTTCTCTCGTCCTTCGTCTATCTTAGATTCAGGAAAATACTTTAACAGAAAACTCCTTACTAAATCTGCCCAGGTGCTCCTCTGATTTATAGGCAATGATTTATACCAATCCCTGGCACCACTAAACAGAGAAAAAGGAAACAACATTAGTCTTATAGCATCAGGTGAGACTCCCTGATTTTTGATTGTGTCGCAGAGCTCCAGGAAGGTTTGGAGATGATCATGGGGATCCTCATGATTTGCACCGCAGAATTGATTGTTTTGCACCAAATTGATGAGTGCCGGTTTGAGCTCAAAATTGCGTGCAGGAAATTGTGCTCTCCCAGGCCTATCCAGATAGGGCTCCACGATGGGCTGCATAAAATCAGTTGCTGCTTGCTGCTGTTGATTTCCTTGCTCTACTTGGTTTTGATACTGCTGGTGGTAGTTGGGATTCTGTTGGAACATATTATCAGGATCATGAGGGTTGTTTTGGAACTGGTCCTGATTGAAGGCTTGATTCTGGTATTGCTGATTTGGTATATTTTGGTTTTGTTGGTTATATTGGTTAGGGGGTGGCGGTTGTTGGTGGAATTGCTGATACTGTTGCTGATTTGGATTAGGTAGATTTTCCTCCTCGTTGGCACGATTTGGGTGTTCTACCATACCCCCATCAGCTCCATTACCAGGGTTATTGGGTGGTTGGTCTATTGGTAAGATCGGGGGAATGTCCTGGTTCTCTGCCATATCAGATATTTCACTTGTAGTTTCGGGTGAGGTACGAGTCCTTGCTTCTTGCTCTTTCCTTCGTCTGGCTTGCGCCCTCAGTTGGCGAACGGTCCTTTCTATTTCTAGATCGAAAGGTAGCTCAGGCAATGTGTCCTTTCTCCTTTGCATAAGCAGTTTGTATCACGATTTGACAGCACCTGCACAACCCCCAGGTTAGTAATGGTTCGAGAGTATATACAAAAACTATCTATGAGTAAATCAGGAGTGTAGTTCTCTTAATAAACGGCGCTGCATCCTCCCCGGCAACGGCGCCTTGAAACTTTTGACAAATTTCATGGTGCAGTCGGGGTAGACAATTCAATCTTAACAGACATCAGCGCTCAATACTTAATATAGTATCATTTATTACATCTGTCTGACACACTGAAGGTCCCCGGCAACGGCGCCATGAAACTTTTGACAATTTCCTACACGAGTATTTTCTAAAATATCCCAAGTTTGAATTTATCAAATGAAAAGAGTTATGATTCGTGGGAAAGGGATTTAAGGATATATTTCACTTTTTATTACTCATGTGAGAAACTTGGAATTCAAACGGCGCTGTGGACCTCCCCGGCATGAAACTTTTGACAATTTCCTGCCATGAAGATCCTTGCCATGAAACTTTTGACAAGTTCCCACTATATGAGTATTTTCTGAAACATAATAATCCTGGTTTTTAATTTTATTTAATGAAACCAATTTATGAAGATGGAGTTGGGATTAGGGATATATTTATAGGTTGTCACGTTTTTATTACTCGTGTTAAGAAACTGTGCCCCCGAAAGCGCACGGTGTCAAAAATTGCAGTAATTTATAGTAAGACCGGATCGTTCACTGGAGGATGTGCGATAGAAGCAGGGCCCACGTCGTTTACTAAGATTTTCCACTCGGTTACTTGATTCAAGTTTTGCAATGGTTTCTAACAACTACTTACCAATAATTTAAAACAGATTATGAAAGCAATAAAATTATTCTACAAAGCATGATAAATTAGTCTAGAAAGCGATTAAATCTATTCTAAGAAAACGATAAGAATTATGCTAAGAAAGCAGGTAAAATTGTTCTACGAAAGCAGATTTAAAATGTGACAGAAGGGACAGGGAGAAAATAATGAAGATTGGACAAGATTCAGATGAAACACAATTAAACTTCCATTTTAATACACAGATCTTTGTTTGGGATAATTCGTCAGTTAGCTAACTCTCATGCTTTCTAGACTATGTTCCCTTTAACAGACAGGTACTTACAGTCAGAATTTACATGCTCTTAAGACCTCAACCTCTAAGATACCACAGATTAATAACTGCCCCTGCCGAGGTATGTTATTTCTCCATGGTGGATGAGCAACACCTAACATATCATTAGTTGACATGCCAAGTACTCCTATCATCCCCCTTGTCACACCCAAAGTCCAAATCTAATCCCGAACTAATCCATAACTCTTAAACCTTACAACCGGCGGCCAACCTCTAATTCTTCCGAGTGACCTCTATGAAAGCATTTTAAAGAAAGTGGTAAAGAAAGCAGTAAAGAAAGCATTTAAAAACCTATCACTCGGAAGTCTTAAAAGATCATCTCATTCCGTTAGTATAAAAGAGCCCCTGGTCTTGGTGACCAGATGCAGATTTAGAACTTCCCAAATATCAGTAAGCCACAGGGCTTATAACATCCGGTTAGTTATGAGATACAAACATGAGTGGAACAGACCTATGAAGATCTATTCCGAATGTACTCACTCAAGACTCAATTTTAGGCTTTGGCGGGAGAAGACAGTAGTTGAAAGAATACTCAACCCCTACCTTAGAAATTAACCAAGGCCTATATGTTTTTCTTCTAGTATTAAGCACAACATCTTGTCTGAATCCAAGTGGACACTGATTCGATGCAATACTTAATAGAAGATTTCCAACACACAGCAATTTTGAGAAACCAATAGATATTTGAAAATCATTCCCTAAACAGGTACTAAACTCTCAATTAAAACACAGATCCTTTCAGTCTAGGAGAGACCTAATCGCTGACTCTGCTTCTAAGTTCTCGAAATCAACCCCCAGTAGAATATGAATTAGTCATAACTGTCGAATTTATCCCTTACTCAGATCTGGATTTTATAAAGGAATTTTTATTGGAAATTTATTATGTAGCATCTGATTTAGATCAAGACTTCTATGTCCAAGGAGAAGGATCTCCAAAATATTATATACCACAATATCCACATAATAAAATCATGCATACATGTATATGAGAAGTAAAATAAAATACCCCAAAATATACGGTGGGGTTAGACAGAATTTGATACACAAAGATGGATTAGCCTGAGATAAGAAGAAATTGGCTAAAGAGAATGCCAGAAATAATTGGGGTTATCCGGACTGCAAACATCTGCTATCCGGTTCCCAAGTATTCCAGATGAATGATTTTTAGACAGTAGGGAACTCTTAATGACAGTGATCGCTATCATCTAGAGTCCTACTGTCTATGAGTGAGGAAAAACCTACACGTCTTTCTTACTACAGTAATGCTATAACAGTGTTGATCGACACTATCTAACACTACTATAGTTCGAAATTCATGTTTGAAATTAAGATAAAGAAAAGAAAACTGTATCTGATTAGGAGTTGGCTGAGTAGCTAATCGTTATCCCGGTGAAGGGACCTTTTTCGCCGTAGCTTCCACCAACCACTAATCAGATCATTCAAAATAACGAGTCAATAATTAACACACAGAAGACGAGCTAATCGTTATCCCGGTGAAGGGACCTTTTCGCCAACATTGATCTGTGATGTTCCTTATTACCCATTCATACACACACTAAACAGAAGAGATGAGATTAAAAGAATATTTATGGTACTGTGTGAGTGTTAATCACACAATATTTTAGACACTAATGAATTGAGATGTGCAATGGATAAAATTAGATGTAATGGGCCTAAGCCCAGTACACCCATGCAACTTACACAACTCAGGAAGACAAAATATTTTTGGAGTTTTAAAAATAGAAGGAAGAAAGCAGTTCGGTCTACTAGGTGAGGTGCAAATTAGACCGAATTGAGGATGCATGATGGATGAAATAATACCTTACCCAGTTAATCCTTGTAAAGTCATGGAACATCATCCAATTCGAATTGTCGGAGCAATTCGGTCTAAACCGAAGTGGACAGTTCGAATTGATGAAGTCATTCTCTCACTCAAATTTGGCTAAGGCATTTACCCCAAAATGAGGGTAATTCGAATTGCCAAGTCAATTCGGTTTAGACCGAATTGGCAATTCGAATTGGTTAAAGACAGAAAATAAACTAAGGCAAGAGGGGATGGAATGCATACAATATGGTATATAAGGCTAATTCGGTCTATGGGAGCAATTCGGTCTAAACCGAATTCGCACAGACCGAATTGCCTAGACCGAATTGCATACAGATTTTTAAATAAGGCATTCAACAGATATTTTTTCCATGCAATTCTATTCTCATGGGCAATTCGGTTTAGACCGAACTGCCTCAAATCGAATTGCATGTCTTTTCCCACATAAGAGATATTTTTGTGCTCACAGGTACAAGTTCGGTTTACACTGTGCGGTTTATGATGGATAAGATTTACCAAATCCTTCATTTCACATCAATGTCACCTCACAGCCACACTAGTGAGTATTTTAAGGAAAATAGGCATAGTAGAATACGTGTCTAACAGGCATTTGGCATGAAATAATCCTTAATTCTACAATCAGGCAATCATAGATCAAAGAACCTAAACATCTAAGAAAAATAAGAACAACATGCATAAAAGTAAGAACACTTACATTATCTAAGGCAACAATAAGCTAAAATAAAGAGAACAAACAGCAACATAATAAATTTAAAATAAGTTCTAACAACTCTAAAATTATCTAAAACCTAAGAACACTCATTTGAAGCACTAAGGTATAAAAACAAACCAAAAGCCCACTAACATGCATACATGGAGAATGTAAGTCAACTAGGACATAATAAATGTAACCTAGTTGAAACAAACAAACATTCAAATATTTATTGCTAAGGAAAGCATTAAATGAGTGCCAAAGACATGAAATAAAAACCCATTTCTGGATTTCTTCTTGTATTGACACTTGAAAGCGAAAAATAACCCTAAAACCATCATTATCTTGAAGGTAGGGTTTATTATACTACAAAGCATTAAAGTGTATGGTAATGGCTACACTAAAGGTAGTAACAAGCTTCTATGAAAATAAACTAAGATCAAACAATTTAAAACTACACTACAAGTTCAAAATAAACTAACTAAACTAAACTACTTACCTAACCCTTAAGGGGTGGAGAAAACCTTCTGCTCCTTCTTTTTGTCTCCCAACAAAGTGTCCAAGTATGTAAGAATATTTCTTGTGTTGAGGAAGGTCAGCTTTTATACTTCTTCTCGAAACCCTAGGCCCATCAGGGCCCATCCACAGTGCCATGCATTTCTCACGTGCTCAGAGCTTCAATTGGATGCAATTTTGAATGTGATTCGGTCTCCTCAAACAATTCGGTTTAGACCGAATTGGTGCAATTCGAATTGCATGAGGTCTTTCTTCTTGATCTTGAGCATGGAATGTGGTACTCTCTTATCAATTCGGTCTATGTGTAGACCGAATTGGCCTTGTCGAACTGATGATGGCTTCTGCTTGGTTTCCTTGCTTTGAGGTAATTCAATCTATGCAATCAATTCGGCCTAGACCGAATTGCATAGATCGAACCCCTTCTTTTCCTTCCTGCTCAGGGTCTTCTTCTTTTCATAGTGCAATTCGGGCTAGGGGTCAATTCGGTTTAGACCGAATTGCCACAGACCGAATTGGTTGCTCTTCTCTTCTTCAACACTTCTCTTTTCTTCTTCTTCTTTTCAACAATTCGGTCTAATGAGCAATTCGGTTTAGGCCGAATTGCGTATAGACCGAATTGATCTTCAACACTTAACCAAAATTCCAGTTTGTGGGATTTTCATTCTTTTTCCCATCTTTTTGATTTCAATGGGCTATATTATTCTTTTGCCCATCTTTTCATTCCTTTTTCTTGTCTTTTTCCTTTTTTCATGTTTTTGGATTTTTCTAACACAAATACAATTAAAATTGCATATTTTTGTGTCTTTCATTACCAGCTTATTTTTCTTACAAACTCGCATTAATCTGTCGAATTCATCTGCTTTCTCATTGGAATAAGATGGGAATACGATCAAAATGTCCGCCTCAGACATGGAAATGGATTGGAAATAATGGACAATTTTGGCCATTATCATACGTCCTTTTGAAACATCTTCGAAGTCCAAACACCGAAAAACCCTAATTCTAAAATTCGTCGGAGGCAATGAGTCAGCGAAGAGGAAGGAGTTGGACGAAATCCAGAGACTCTTGGGGGTTGAGGTATCATGTGGTAAGACGTTGTCCACCTTTTCCATTCTCAATTTCGAATATAGGTCTAACTTAGCCGTTTTTATTTTCTAAACCCCGATCCGGACAAGAAGAAGGAGAACGAATGATTTCGGGAGACAAACGGTGAACGTAGAGGCGACGACATCGAACTAGACGAGCTGGAAAACCATTTCAAGTAAGTTAATGCTTGCTTATGATTTTGGGTGACTAAAATCAACCGAGCGAAAAGACTTAACAAGAAACCCTAATAAAATCTGTTTTCACACGCGCAATAATTTTGTACGAATTTTTCGAACCATTTAAAATGTTCAAACGGAAAAAATCAAAACGTAAAAAGTGTTCCTAAGACTCTGATATAGGTTTTGTAAAAATTTCATAATTTTTCGTTATGTTTTGTTATCTGAAAACTGCCTCGGACGAACCTGTATTTAAATCGAACCTTGAAATGGTGGCAGAATTATTTTTGAAGTTGTAGGCGATTTTGACATTAGATCTAGGCCAAATTAGGACCTGAGTTGAACATAAAATTTGTAGATCTATGAGTTGTGAATCACCCTGTAAAATTTCATTGAGATTGGAGTTCATTTGATAAGTTAAAAATTGGATCTTTGAAATCTGCTGCATCCTGAATTCGGACAAAATGATATTTTTGTACAAATTCACACTTTTGACTTATTTCCTTAACCCGGATCGAAAAACTTAGAACACGAAATTTGTTCGTTACTGTGTTGTCGAGCTAATGTCAAATGTTCAGAATTTTTGGCCTTGAATCAAATTTTTAAATGAGAATGGCGCGAACAGCGACACGTAGAAGTCATATTTTGAGAAATTGAGAAATTGTGAAATTATCTTTTCTAAACAAGCAAATGAAACTCTTTTGAAATTAATAAAAGAACGTGTTCGAAAATCCCCTTGAGACTTGATTAAAAACAAATTAGGGGGTGAGTGCTCTGCAGGGTGCCCTCCTAACCGCGTCGTGTCTGAATGGACGATGGTGTCAAATATGAGAAATTATGCCAAAACGGCGAGATATATAGGGCCTACACTCTCGGGAGTATCCGTATGGGTTTCTCGAGTCTCCGGAGTGGTACTGGGTATGGCGGATTTGGCTGAGGCCAACGGTTACTTGAAATATGGATGAGATTGCGATGCAATCGACAAATACTTGAAATACCTAATCTTGGAGTAATGGGGATAAAAGACTTTAAATTTATTTTTTTAAAATGATGCTTTTAAATTATGGCTTGTATTTATTTGACTATGAAGTTATAATATGATCATGTAGAATCCTTGCTTAAAATTATGCAATTTAATTATTAGTAGTTAAATAAATTAGATTGTATATTGCCTACTAGCATGCTTTTGTTAAATTTATTAATGGCTTTGAAACCCCTTGATCATATGCTATGTATTAACTTACTCAGTATGTGTATACTGACCAAAACCATATTTTCTCTTTTCTTTCAGAGTATGAGGAATATGCATGCATGTAACACCCCGGTTTTGATAACCCAGGCCGGGATGCCACACCTCCCTAGCAAGACACGATTTCTTCGAGCTTGCTAAAGAGATGCAAGGCTAGGTATTTCAGAATTTAAAATATTTAAAATATTTAAAAATGGTCCATTGTAATATAATTTGAAATTATCGGAGTAAATCATACGCAGTAGTAACTATATAGCAGCGGAATGTAATTATTTAAATATATATATCAGCGGAAAATTAAATTGGGCCAACATGGCCAAAATACGTGTTAAACAGGCCCATTTATGCAAGTCATAATTAAAAACAGAATTTAAAATAATGTTTTCCCCAAAATAATACCATGCATGCATATGTTCATGCATATTCCTCATACTCTGAAAGAAAAGAGAAAATATGGTTTTGGTCAGTATACACATACTGAGTAAGTTAATACAGAGCATATGATCAAGGGGTTTCAAAGCCATTAATTAATTTAACAAAAGCATGCTAGTAGGCAATATACAATTTTATTTATTTAATCTAATAATTAAACTGCATAATTTTAAGCAAGGATTCTACATGATCATAATATAACTTCATAGCCAAATAAATACAAGCCATAATTTAAAAGCATAATTTAAATAAAAAATAAATTTAAAGTCTTTTAATTATCCACAGTACTCCAAGATTAAGTATTTCAAGTATTTCTCGATTGCATCGCAATCTCATCCATATTTCAAGTAACCGTTGGCCTCAGCCAAATCCGCCATACCCAGTACCACTACGGAGCCTCGGGAAACCCATAGGGATACTACCGAGAGTGTAGGCCCTATATATCTCGCCGTTTTGGCATAATTTCTCATATTTGACACCATCGTTCATTCAGGCACGACGCAGTTAGGAGGGCACCCTGCAGAGCACTTACCCCCTAATTTGTTTTTAATCAAGTCGCAAGGGGATTTTTGAAAACGTTCTTTTATTAATTTCAAAAGAGTTTCATTTGCTTGTTTAGAAAAAGATAACTTCACAATTTCTCAATTTCTCAAAATATGACTTCTACGTGTCGTTGTTCGCGCCATTCTCATTTAAAAATTCGATTCAAGGCCAAAAATTCTGAAAATTTGACAGTAGCTCGAGAACACAGTAATGAACAAGTTTTGCGTTTTAAGTTTTTCGATCCGGGTTAAGGAAATAAGTCAAAAGTGTGAATTTGTGCAAAAATATCATTCTGTCCGAATTCAGGATGTAGCATATTTCAAAGATCCATTTTTTACCTTATCAAATGAACTCCAATCTTAATGAATTTTTACAAGGTGATTTACAACTCATAGATCTACAAATTTCATGTTCAACTCAAGACCTAATTCGGCCTAGATCTAATGTCAAAATCGCCTAGAAGTTTGAAACATAATTCTGTCACCATTTCAAGGTTCGATTTAAAAGTAGGTTCATCCGGGGCCGTTTTTAGATATCAAAACATAACGAAAAATTATAAACGTTTTACACAACCTAGATCAGAGTCTTAGAAACACTTTTTATGTTTTGAGTTTTTCCGTTTGAACATTTTAAACGGTTCAAAAAATTCGTACAAAATTATTGCGCGTGTGAAAATAGATTTTATTAGGGTTTCTTGTTAAGTCTTTTCGCTCGGTTGATTTTAGTCACCCAAAATCATAAGTAAGCATTAACTTACTTGAAATGGTTTTCCGGCTCGTCTAATTCGATGGCGTTGCCTCTACGTTCACCGTTTGTCTCCCGAGATCCTTCGTTCTCCTTCTTCTTGTCCGGATCGGGGTTTCGAAAATAAAAACGGCTAAGTTAGACCTATATTCGAAATTGGGAATGGAAAAGCTGGACAACGTCTTACCACACAATACCTCAACCCCCAAGAGTCTCTAGATTTCGTTCAACTCCTTCCTCTTCGCTGACTCCTTGCCTCCAACGACTTAGAATTAGGATTTTTCGGTGTTTGGAATTCGAAGATGTTTCAAAAGGACGTACGGGCAGTTTTAAGGGTCTATTTATAGACTCGAGGGTCTTGAGGACATCCAAGAGCTGCCATGGAGAGTCTTGGGCCGCAAGACGTGCAACCGACTCGAAAAATCTGAAATCGGGCGAGTGAATCTCACATAGGGCGTTTCTGCCCGCTGGCGCGGCCGTGGCACGTGAAACCGCTCGCCCCGCGCGGAGGCCGCGCGGCCTTGGTCTGGACTTCGGTCCGGGTCGGGTCGTGCGATCCGTCGGGCCTTTTCTCCTCTCTTTCGGACTTCTATCCTCTTATGTTCTTGGGCTTCGATTTTCGGGCTATTCCTGGGCTCTAAATTCCTATCTCAATTGTTTTTTATTCGGACCTCAATTTAATTTCGGGTTAGACTTATTGAGTCCATTCGTATTGAGTTCTCTTGGAACAATTTATTTAATTAAATTATCTTAAACTTCACGGGCTCTTGGAACTTTAGTTCCTTTTTGAATTGAATTCCATTTCTCATCTCATCTTTTAATTACTTATTTATTTATGTACTTATTTATTTATTTATGTTACAAAATTCTCGGGTATTACAGCTGCTCTACATAGATATATGTCGCTGAAATATTTTAAATAAAGTCGTTGAATTGTTCATGAAAACGTACCCAAAATGTTGCTAGTTGAGTCGCTGAATTGTTAAAAATCGCTGAATTGTTCTTTGTATGGTCGCTAAATTGTTTATGAAAACGTCGCTGAATTATTTCTGGTATCATCGCTGCATTGTATTATATAGCATTATTGAATTCTTCTTTGCAGAGTCGCTGAATTCTTCTTGGTAGAGTCGCTGAATTCCTCAACATATAGTCGGTGAAATATATTTTGATAGCATCACTGAATTATTTTTGGTAGCACCGCGGAATTATATTTTGGTAGCATCGTTGAATTCTTCGTGATTGTGTTGTTGAATTTGCTAGGCATAGTCGCGGAATTCTGCTAGATAGTGTCGCCAAAAATATTTTGATAGCATCACTGAATTGTTTTTTGTAGCACCGCGGAATTTTATTTTGGTAACATCGTTGAATTATGTTATGCAATGTCGCTGAATTATGCTATGCACGGTCGCTGAATTCTTCATAAAATATTTTTGATAGCATCACGAAATTGTTTTTTGTAGCATCGCTGAAATGATCGATTAATAGATTTGTTACCAAATATTATTTGAAATATTAGATATGGTTACCAAATATTTGATATGATTTACCAAGTATTAGATATGATAACATATTAAATATAGGTTATGTTTTCATTATGACAATTATACCCTTTTTCATTTACAACCCTTAGATTTTAAATGGACAATTGAGATCGTCGCTTTGATGTGCTGCGGATTTTCCAGTCGCACCATAACCGAACCCTATTGCTTCTTGCTCTTTGTGATTTTGGTTATAATGATGTTATTTTTGTCAATTTTTTTTAATATATCTCTGCATATATTGAACTTAAATTGTTGGGTTCTATGTCAGTGTTTAAATTCTATTGGATCATGAATAAACATACAACTAACTATCAAATTCTTGTTAAAATTGATCTAAAATACATATTTCCAATTATACCTGTCACCTGTTTAATGAGATAATTAACAAACATAAATTTTCAAAAGTATAAATAACAATTTCATAGAATCTTAGGATTCCAATTGAATCATACGATTTCGATTTTGCAAAGAAACGATTTTATATAGGATCCCGATCTTGATAACATTGGTCTGTATTATAATTTAGAATAGTAGTATTTGTTTTGATGAATATTTGATTGAAATTTCTTTTTGGAAGAAGATATTGACTAATACATGCTAAAATAAAAGGAAACTAAATGCAATAAAATAGCCTCGGCCATCCCCTTACCAAAAAACTAGAAGTAAAATAAAATACACACATAGTATCCATTGACTAAACAATTTTAATCAAAGGCATAAAGTGCTAGCTAATCTTAACCCACAAATTTCATCGACATCATGGTGCCCTTGTCCTGCTGTATCATGTAAAAGACACAACCCCTAACTATATGAACCATGCATGATGCATCGTCCATTCAATCAAAGATTTACACAACTAAGATTGCTAAAAATAAGAGAGAATCAAGAAACTAAATCTAAAAAGCAACATAATCATTTGATCAAATTTTCTTGAAAATTTCCTCAAGAGGTTAAAAGCTCATCCCTCTTGGCAAGTTGCTAATTGTTTTTCATAATACCGATGGAGCAGGTTGATGGCCCCTGCTCAGCTTCACAATATCAGCCTTGGCAGCTGATACATCCGCGCAGGTTATTTCTTCCCTGTTGAAACATGCTAGAAATTCTTTGTTTCCATCAGCCCCCTTCAAGGGGGAGTCAATCCAGCCTCTGCACTGAAACCCTAAATTTTGAACACCATTTATGATTCTTTCAAGAACCTGCATTGTCGAGTACAAAGCATAAACAAGGATGGTTTGAGACTGCACACTTAAAAAGAAATAACGCTGGACACAAATACGATGTTTTTCAATGACTATCAAAAGTAAAGTAGGGTGTGAATTGTCAAGTCCAGGATTCTGCTGCCTTTTTGTGATTTGTAAGAACCAAGTAAAAAGAAGCAAGGTTTGCAAAGATGAGAGTCAGTTCAAAGGTATGTGACTTTAGTGCTTAAGAAAATGAAAAAAAATATACACAGCATGATTTGAGTGAAGACTAGTATATGAATACAGTTACAAGGAAACACACACATTAGGAAAAAGGGGCTGCTGCAGTAGTAGTTGGTAGGAGAGGACTGATACACACTAGTCTAATACACATTTCTGTTCAGCGATGAGTGAATAGCACATCATGGTTAAATGCAGCAAACAGTATCAAAATATTATTCGAAAAGCAAACTTCTGACCTCCTGATGGACCAAAGGGTCTCTCACTACCCCGCCGCCTCCCACCTGAGAAAAGAAATGAAGGATTAAAAATTGAAATGCTTGTCCTATGCATACTTATGTAAGCAGCAAATATAATGTCAGAATCTGTTATTCCAACCAAACTCCTGACAAATTATCGTAAACCACCTTCACTGAAAATTATGATTTACTGTCAAATGGCTAGTGTATCAAAATGACTATTGTTATCTAGTTTGAAAATCAAAAGAAATTGAATTGATTTCCACAACGCATTGCAGTTCTATTAATTTTATAGGACTATAAATCTTGAGAGTAATAAAATATGCTCAGAGTTTTGGCAAAATAAATCAACAAAAGAAAGGAAAAATATTATGACACTTCCACGCACTTGGGATCTGCGTGCCTCAAACTGAGGCTTTATTAGAGTAATTAGCACAGCATCATCCTTCATCAAATTGACAACAGCAGGCATGACCTGCAAATTCAAATACATTATGAAAAGGCAAAAACATTACTAAACGTTGGATAGCAAAACCACTATTTCAATATTGGATGGCAAAACCACATACATTGAAGAAAATAAAGATGAGATATATGTAGATGACCAATTATATTGACATTATGACTTTACAGAGAAAAATGGAAAAGATGAAATAGATACGGGAAACAAAAATAATGCAAGAGTTTCTCCCGGAACTTACTGTTAGGATGGAAATGAAAGAAAGGTCCAATGTGACTAAATCAACCTTCTGAGGGAGTTCAGCAAGATGTCTTAAGTTTGTCCGTTCAACAACACTCACACGATCATGTAGTCGTATTTTCTCAGACACCTAAAAGGAAATAAGAAGAGGAAAAGTGGACTCATGCGAGAACTCAGATAGTGAAGCATTTATGATACTTCATTCTATTTGTCCCCTCCCACCATTTTAACTATTTATGTTGAAGATCCCATATCCATAGAATGATGAGATTCCGTATTCGTATTTGTGGGAAATGGGCCAATTCACTCGTCGCCAATTGGTTTTGAGTTGGAAGCCCATGTACCTTGTTTAAGAATGTATTTATTAATTTTTATTTTATTTTATTTTATTTTTATTTATTATTATTTTTTTTTTTTTTTGCACTTTCTTTATTTCCAAAACACACCAATGATAAAAGTGCTAGGAATTCCAGAAAACCTATAATATGGAAGGAGAAAATATTAACAGCAGGATAGCTGATTCTTTAGGTGACCAATGACAAAAATAATAAAAAATACGAATGGTTTTATCAGTATATTCAAAGGAAACCAATTTATATACTATCCTCATTTAAACATTTTCTGCATTACCTGTCCATAACCAACATCGACACCATACACAAATGAAGCACCATATTGAAGCAGACAATCAGTGAATCCTCCAGTTGAGAGTCCAGAATCAAGAGCCACTTTTCCAGTAACATCGATCTCTAGTTGTTCTATGGCAGCCTCTAATTTGTATCCTGCTCTGAGTTCACAGACAAGCAAAGAATTGTATTGCCCACACAAAGACGATTCGCAGATATATAATTTAGAGCAGTGAAGATTGAGATATAGGCAAAGTGCTGTTTGGAGAGAGTAATCACCTACATACATATTTTGGTACTTCAGCCTTGATCTCGACAACGGATTTGTCAGAAATAGGTGTTCCACATTTATTTACAACTTTTCCATCAACAAATACTTTTCCTGAGAAATGACAAAAAAAAAATACAATGCATAGAAGGGTTACCCGAGTGATAAGCCAGGTTTCATAATAGAAAATCAGTAAGCCCACCACAATAAAGTCAATATCTGCACATTAAGCCTTAAAAATGTAAAGTCATAGGCATAGAACACGCTGTAAATGGAATTGGTGACAACTACTATTAAGTATTCAGTCCTCAATAATATTTTAAAACAACCTCATTCACAATCTCGATATGCTGGAATATGTACTTTCAGATTTACACATTCAGTGATATCCAAACTTTCAATTTTTAAAAGTGATTATGAATATTCATTGATTAAAATATGGTGCAATTATCAGCGCCACCATAATCACAAGGGGGAATATGTATCCCAATATCAGCAGAAAGGAAAATTGAAAGAGCAGATTCAGAGGAGATTTTCAAATACAATGTTGAAGTTCCACACACCAAATGTAGCAACTCCAGGTTAAAAGTGTATGTATTTCAGGAAATACGACTGCGCAACACAAGATTTGATGCACCACCAAAAAACTGGAATTTCATTTCGACATTCTTTTCAAATCATGTAAGGAACAAGTATACATTGTTTCACAAACTTTCCTTATGAATTATATATCTGCAAAAGTGCTTCAAATAGACCAACATGACCACAAATATTCCACCTTCAAAGCAAGAGGGCCTACCCTGCATGATCCATGACTGTACAAATGTTCGACTATATTCCTTATATCTCTCCAGACACACTTCGTCTAGTCTCTTTTTCCTGAAAATTTTGAAAGAGGTAGATCAATGCAAAAAGATTATTTCCCAAGGCAACAATCTTCTATCCCTACTCTATCACAGGAAGAACAAAAACAGGATGGAGTAAAACTGCAAATACTTTCTTGGCACTTTAATCTTTTCTGAACTGGAAGCAGCAAAACACCTCGCAGGCCGATGCACTAATGCATTGTTCCATATTGCTGATTCATAGCAACAAAAATATAATTAAATCCATGAACAAAGAAATCAATAACATTTAACTAGTAACATCAGAATTAAGTCTGTCAGCCACATACTAGTATACACAAAATAGGAAAGCTCGTCCAGAACACATACTCAATTACAAGTCTTGATCACAATGATGGATAGGATAGATCATCTTATAAATAAAAAAAAAAAAAATCTAGCTATTTTATTGCCTATAGGTACTACCTTTCAAATTAAACACCATCTCTGATGACACCAAAAGTCAAAACCAATTACTCAGGAGTTAAGGCTAACAATCCGCACTTCATTTGAAGCCACTCACAATTCACAAATTTCAGTAGTTAGAAAACCCTAGGGGCTTCGTTTGTAAAATGAGTAACAGAAAATCTAACTGATGGATTCAAAGGCAAAAACCTACACAATTCAAATTCCTCTCAATTTGTTGTCATCTATCTTCTTTTCAGACCACATAATCAAACAATAAATCAATAAAGAAAGTACCAGGAGCCATTCGCCAGCTGGAAAATTTACAACAAAAGGGAGGGAAGCCATTGCTATAACCGGAAACCGAGGAGCTGAAAAACCGCGATGCTGGAACTCTCATCAGTATCTGCTGCAGCGCCATTTTCGCATTACTTCGATTCTGAAAGGTCAGCAAGAATCCCTCAACCGAAGTCGAACACTGTTCAATTAATTAACGAAAAATTTAGTTAAATGGGCCAGAATGCAAGCCCAAATTATAAATGGGCTAGGCCCAATTATCTAAAACATCGTCGTCTAGCTGAAGAACACGTTTGAGGGATTGGAAAACAACCGATCAGGTGCTGCAATTTTTGTGAAAATTTGGGAACCAGAAAAATCTTATCTCTATGACAATGCCGAAAATCCAATTCAATTCTAATCCCATTTTCTCAATTACTGCCATAACTGTCGCTCTTCTTGTGAAAACGCTTTCCCTTCAATTCCATGGCGGCTTGCGTTTCGGTTGCTTCGCTTTCATTACCCAAGCTACAGCCTTTCTTGTCAAATCGTCGAATTATGTACATAAAGAGAAGTTATCTACCCATTTGCCAAGCAAGAAATGATCCCAACGAGGTGCGATTGCATTCTCTTGTAAAATTCAGTTGCTAGGGTTCAGAAGGGTTGCGAATTTTCTGTTTGTGGTATTGCAGGATTACTTGTTGGATGCTCCTGTTTCAATAGGAGATGGGTTCTCTTTCAGTGGAGGTAAGAATAGAAAATTATATGTGTTTTCAGCAAAATTGTGTTGCTTTATTCTTTTGTGAGGAACTAGATTCTGCTCTGTTCAGGGAAATATGCAGATGAACCAAGTCCTGCCGATGAGTGGTTCAAGCAAGGAAAAATTGTATGCCCAAATACCATAGCATTGTTAATTTTTACAATTCTCACATTTTAGATAAATATTTTGAAACTGTTAGACTTAAGCATTGTGTTGTGATCATGTATCTATGCTTATGAAGGTGAAAGCTCACCCTGTTGGGGGCACCGGGGAGAAGGCAAAGGATCCTATTTTTGGGCTTGCCATGGCTAGCTCTTCCCAGGCCTCTACAGATCTGTTTAGGTATATATATATTAATCACTTAAGATCTATTTTGAAGATTTATTAGGTTGTTGGGGAATAAGATAGGATAGTGTGTTATTGGTGATGTTGTGCCAATATTGAGGATGGATTATTTGCAGGGAATACAAATTGAAACGTGCTCATTTTGTGCAATAGATGGTTTTGTGTTGAAAGTGGACGCAAAGATGGTTCGCCAATTGTTCTAATCCATGGTTTTCCATCACAGGTTAGTCCACTGAAGCTCTTTGGCAACTGTTTAAACAAATGTGCATATAGAATTTGGCGGGCTTTGCAGTATGAAGCACTAATCCACACCATTATATGCTTCCTAAAAATTTGAGTCTCATTTGGGTTAGTAGGTTCAGATAATTGGATCTAAAGTGATAGTAAATTTATTCATCCTTTCCAAATGAGAAATTAAAACTTTCTGCATTCATTAAGAAAGAAGGTCTAATTTTTCAATTTGTTAATGTTAATTTTAACATGAAAAAGAAAGCAGAATGGAAGTACTGGATAATTGTGTTGTTGCTTCTGTTACAGGCATACTCATATCGCAACGTTCTACCTATTCTATCTAAGAATAATCGTGTTATTGCTTTTGATTGGCTCGGTAAGCTTAGCAATGCTATTCCTTTTTTGGCTTTTTTCGCTGTTGTTTATGCCCGATCATGTGTTTTGGGATTTATGTCATTATGAAAGATTTTATTCCATGAACCGCTGAAGTTTTAGAATGCAAACTTCTATTTCTTCAGGATTCGGATTTTCAGATAAGCCCCAGCCTAAATATGGCTTTGATTACACATTGAAAGGTATGAACCTCTGAAGTTGAACTAGAGATTTCTGCCCCCACAAGGTTCAAAGAGTTTACGATACCCTTTTCTATGTCAAATGTGTGATTCCAGAATATGTTGAGTCCCTAGAATCCATGATCAATGAACTAGCAAAAGATGATAAGGTGACCGTTGTTGTGCAGGTATAAATTTCACTTTAATTCAGGGTGTGTATAAAACATAAATGTTATTGCTTTCTGTATGCGAATTTGAGCTGAATTCATCTTGTTTCTTTCAGGGTTATTTTTCACCAGTGGTGGTTAAATATGCCAAAGATAATCAGGAGAAACTAAACAATCTTATCCTTCTAAATCCTCCGGTGAGATCAGATGAAGCATGCCCAAACACAAAATTGAATAATGCTGCTTTGGTAAACTGGACTTATAATGTTTCATATTACTAATTTTCTTCACGTTTCTTTTTTTTTTTTTCTTCCCCCCCCCCCCCCCCCCCCTTCCCTTCTAAAAAGCTGACAGATAAGCATGCGGTCCTACCATCTCCTCTTGCTGCTTTCAGCAACTTCTTGTTGGGAGAGATTTTTTGTCAGGTGGGATTTCAAAAATTGCCATTTACAAATCTTTATGGTTCAAAATTTTACCAAAATATTCAGTGCCATATAATTTCATTGATACCAGGATCCTTTGAGAGCCAGCGACAAAGTATTGACAAGCTGTGGTCCTTACAAGATGAAGGAAGAAGTTGCAATGGTTTACAGAAGGCCATACCTTACATCGGGTTCTGCTGGTTTCGCTCTTAACGCTATCAGTAGATCCATGAAAAAGGAGTTAAAGGTAAAGGTGTCAAAACAGGCCTGCGGGGCGAAACGGGCCGGCCCGCGCGGGCCCCTGCATTTTTGCGGGCTTGAATGGGGCGGGCTTATACGGGACGGGCTCTAAATACCTAGGCCCGACCCGCCCCACACGCGGGCCGTGGGTTATGCGGGCCGACCCGCGGGCTTTTAGTAATTTTTTAAAAAATAAAATTTTAGTGTAAAAAATAAAAATGGGATATATTTTTTGTTGTATAAATTAAGAATGGGAAATAAAGATTTATAATTGATAGTTACCAAAAAAAAAAAAGATTTATAATTGATATTTAAAATTATAAATAGTTAAAATATGTATTTTTTGGCATAATTATTTACTTTAATAATGGGTTTGTTGAATAATTTTTTATAAAATTAAAGATTTTTTAAAATTTGTAATACTAAAGATGTATATTATATTCTAAAAATATAGTATTGTTGAAGATAAAAAATTTATAAGTAATGATTGAGTTGATAAAAATATTGAATCTGACGGTTGGAGTCTTTAGGAAGATAAGTTGTTTTGGCATATATAATTCATTAATTTTATATTTTAAAAATAAGATAACTGACAATAAATTATGAAAATTTACTTGCATTCACAAATTTTAATAAATAAATAAAATAACCTAGCTAAAAAATTTAATAAATAAAATAATAAGGAATTTTAAACTTAAAAAAAAAAACTAACATTAATAATATGGATAAGAAGAGAAATATTAGAAAATATGACTATTTGTACTTCCTCCGTCTCACTATTTTTGTTACGGAACCCAGCAAGTATGCCGATACGCATTTTTAACTGTTAATAACTTAAACTGTATACAATGAAAGGTTATAAAAAGTTAATTGTCTAAAACTACAAGATTACACGAATCTAACAAGATCTCAATTGACTATGTTTTTTCTTACATAGCTATGATAAAAATTCGAATCAAAGTTAAACAGTGAATAGTGCCAAAAAACCATCCGTAACAAATTTACCCAGACGGAGGTAGTATTACAATTTATAATTTTATAAGTAACTGAAATAATTATTTAAATATATATTTAGTGACTTTGTAGTAAACTTTGGATTAACCAAATAATATTCACTAACATTAATAAATAGAACAAGGAGTAAAAAAAAAAAGCCAAAGCCTGCGGGCTGGCCCGCCCCGCCGCGGGCCCAACCCGAAAAAGCCCGCCCCGCCGCGGGTCGAGCCCGCAAAAGCCTGCATCTAAACGGGTCTTAAAATTTCAAGCCCGCCCCGCATCTTTTACCTTGCGGGCTGGCCGGCCCAACGAGCCCGACCCAAATTGACAGTCTAGTTAAAGGTGCAGTTTCTTCAAGAACAAAAAAAATGAGAAATAAGTCAAATTGACACCCTAACATATGATTTGATCCTTTTAGATCGATCTTCTCTCAATTATTTTATATTTAATGGGATGTATGTGTTTTAAACCCTTCGGACCATAAAGATGAGTGTGCTCGAATCTGTCATTTTGTGCAATTGGCAGGCATACGTCGAAGATATGAGAAGAACACTTATGGATGAGAACTGGAAAGTTCAAACAACCATTTGTTGGGGACAAAGGGACCGTTGGTTGAGCTTTGATGGTGTCGAGGATTTCTGCAGTAAATCAAAGCACCGACTTATCACGCTCCCTATGGTACCACACATCACTGTTTAGAACATACTATAAGCTTGATGCACTTGTTGTTTCCATCCCTTTAATTTGGCATTTAGTTACGTTTGTCGGCGTTTGGAGAACTGAGAAACGGCATCCTGGTAACTATATTCTCAGGCGGGGCATCACGCACAGGAGGATTCTAGCGAGGAACTGGGAATTTTGGTTGCTGGAATTGCAAAGAGAGGAAGAAATCTTTGATGATATAATGGAAATGGTACATTCCTGATCGTATAGTATTTTTCATTCATTGTATTTAAGAAAATGTGTTACAACGAGTATATGCAAATGTAGAATGTATTACACTCAAAGAAATAAAGAAACATCCATAGTATTTTGAATATGATTTATCTAAAAATAACATCAACTACATCCATCGTAGTATCTCTCTTTCTTTGGCCAAATGGGGAGTAGTTGAACTTCAAGGTGGATATTTTAAGGTATGTTTCGATACATGGCAGACTCATTTAGGTCATTTGTGATTAGCACGAATCAAGCTTAAGCTTTATAAATATGTTTTTCTCTTCAAAACAAGTTATGCAGAACTAGAAAAAATCCGGATTCGGGCGCTATAATTGTCGTACCTAACAAATTCCGGTCGCTAAAATTGAGGTTGCTAATGAGTTTCGGTCAGATGATGAATTTTACCAAATTCTTTCGGCCGCTAAAACAAAAAATTCATGTAGTGATGTGGTATAAAATTATAAACAATAAAACGTTGTTTTATAGATTGCTCATGCCACAACCATGGAACATCATACTGACTTTATCCATAAGATTAAAGCAATTGCAAGTGGAAGTGGGACCTGAAGTTTCGGTGGATTGTTGAGGAAGATACGGCGCTTGATGTCTTGTTCCCTGAAAAAAGATAAATAAACAAAAATTAAAAAAAAAAATACTAAAAATCAACGAACCTAAACAATTGCAATTGAATAAATGTATAATACTGTACTACAAAATAGGATGTAGGAAAGCATAGACATATGAATCCTAATTCCTACATTACGTAGGCGACAATAAGTTGTAACAACCAAAAAGAAATTGACTCCTGATGTTATGTGAATTAGGCAATTAGCCTATAGCCGCCTACTAAAAAATGTCAAGAAGAGCTCCTAACAACCAACCAGGAAAAGTAGAAATATGTAAGAAAACTATTATTACTCCATTCAAGCATAATTCACAAATTTCATGCATATTATCTTTTTTTTTTTTACTCCATTCAAGATTTATTTCACTTTTAGTAATTTTAATATATAAAAACTCATTCTACGTATAGTTCATCCAAACATGTTTCTGTTGAAAAATAACTTTAATAATATTCATCCAAACAATTATTTGAGTTGCTTCCGCTTTTGAATTCTCTTTCTCATTCACTTCAATTTTTTTTTTTAAAGTCAAAACAAATATGTCCTAATTGCACTTTTGCCTTAAGGTTGGATTGAAAGAAATTCTGCCATGATAAGGATTTGAATTTGTCAAACATGCCTTTTGAAGGCATGCAAAATTTGCCCTAAATAGTCACGACAATTGACTAAAAGTATAGGGGTGGTGGGGTGTGGCTTGTGTGCTGTCAACAACACATACTCGCAAAAATGGAATGATAAATACGCATAGAAAAATATAATGATGTCAGAGCAATGAAAAATGATGACTGTGAAATGATGTGTGCGCATGAAAAAATAATGAATATTATAAAATAAACAATGTCATTTTTCATGAAGCTAACATCATTTTTCATAACATGGACATCATTTCGTCCCTTTTGTTACTTGAGAATGCATAGGCGTTGGCAAAAGTGGAAAACTGCGAACTCTATAGAAAGGGGGAATTAGGAATAGGTCAAAACAAGAACAAGCCCGTCAAGATCAAATTAGGGTCGAAGAAACCATATCCCTGCTATATCCGCTGCAAACAGTGCCCGAAGATGTAAAACACCGGAAACCAGGATGAGAGTCCATCTGTTAAGATATGATTATAGATATGATTATATTCTTTCCTTGTATATAGTTATTGTTTTGATTTGTTCCACTCTTTATGGATTCTGTTGTGATTTCCTCTTTGTATTATTTATAGTGGCAATCAATTGAATCACCACACGGTGAAATTATTCCCACTCTTTGCACTCTTTCATGGTATCAGCCTAAACGCCAAAAACCCTATTTTTTTTCCTCTCCCCATGGCCGCCCCCTCTTCCGATCCTCTCCCGGTTGCCACCATGATTCACATGGTCACCATCAAACTCTCTTCTTCCAACTATCTCCTCTGGAAACAACAGGTTATTCCCATGCTGACTGCCTTCGATTTGCTTGGCTATGTCGATGGCTCTGGTGTCGTGCCATCCCCCACCATTACATCCGCCGACGACGCACAGGCTCCCAAACCGGCCTATGCGCAGTGGCGTACCACCGACTAGCGCCTCCTCGGCGTCCTTCTCTCTACGCTGTCTGAAGAGGCTATGGCGGAGGTGGTCGATTGCTTGACCTCTCGCCAGGCCTGGACGACGCTTGAATCGGCGTTTGCCCACTCCTCTGTCTCTCGCGTCCACCAACTTCGTGAGGAACTTCTTTCGCTTCGTCGTGGCTCTCTTTTCGTTAAAGAATACGGCGCTCGTTTCAAAGGTCTTTGTGATCAAATTTCCTCCGTTGGCAAGCCTGTGGATGACTCGGACAAAATTCATTGGTTTTTACGCGGCCTTGGCTCCCACTTTGCCAACTTCGCCGATACACGCATATCTATGCATCCGGTACCCACCTTCTCCAACTTATTACATCAAGCCATTCAATTCGACTTGATGTCTAAGGCGATGGAACCCTCCGACACCTCCTCGCAGGTTGCCTTCTCGGCTGACACCCAGCAGCGGCCTCGCTTCAATTCCTCCCAGTCGCGCGGCTCTGGTGGTGGCCGTTCCTCCCGCGGGCGTGGAGGCCATTCGGGTGGTCGTGGTCCTCCCCGCAAACCACGCTGTCAATTTTGTCGTGGTGAGCACTATGCCAATCAGTGCCAGCTCTTTCTTGATCGCTCCACCCCGGCGAATCTTGCTGAATCCTTTCGTTCTTCATGTCATGTTTCGCCCCCTTCCAACTGGTACTTGGATTCTGGCGCCTCTGCTCATATGACACCCACTGCATCTTCTCTTGATGTTGTCCAACCGTACCATGGTAATGGTGATGTGGTTGTTGGTAATGGTAATTCTTTACCTATTTCTCATACTGGTTCTACTTTGCTTACTCATGATATTGGTCTTCTTGATGTTTTGGTGGTGCCGCACATCACCAAAAATCTATTATCTATTAGCAAACTCACTCATGACTATCCTGTTGATGTGGTTTTCTCTGATAAATCATTTGTTATTCAGAACCGCGTCACCAAGAGCACCATCGCACAGGGTCATCTTGATCGTGGCCTTTATGTCCTGGAACGTGGCACCTCGGCCTTTCTTGCTGCTGTCCACTCTAGCCGATCTCGTGCTAGTTTTGATCTTTGGCACCTTCGTTTAGGGCATGTCCCATTCGATGTTATTTCT
This sequence comes from Hygrophila difformis, assembly GCA_030278955.1. NCBI lineage: Eukaryota > Viridiplantae > Streptophyta > Magnoliopsida > Lamiales > Acanthaceae > Hygrophila > Hygrophila difformis. The sequence goes on from JAOANR010000010.1 coordinate 46,770,049, forward strand.
TCATTAAATAAGTCTTGACATTTATCTCTTACTTCTTTGTTGCCCAAACCTACTTTATGTTCATCTTGTTCGCTAGCTAAGAGTAAGAGCCTCAGTTTTCACATTAATCATAAGCGTGCATCGTCTGTACTAGACTTGATACATTGTGATTTATGGGGTCCTGCCCCCATCTCTACTGTTGAAGGGTATCGCTTTTATGCTATTTTTATTGATGATTATTCCCGATTCACCTGGATTTTTCCTCTGCGCGCTAAATCTGAATTTTATGATGTGTTTATTAAATTCCACAAGTTTGTCTGCACTCAATTCTCTGGCTCTATTAAACAGTTTCAAAGTGATGGCGGCACTGAGTTTACCAATACTCGTCTTCGGGGCTTCTTTGAGTCCAATGGCATTTTTCATCGCATCTCGTGTCCTTACACTCCTCAGCAAAATGGTCGTGCGGAGCGCAAACATCGACATGTCACAGAAATGGGATTATCTATGCTCTTTCATTCCCATGTCCCCAGTTCCTTCTGGTTTGCTGCCTTTGCCACCGCTACTCACATTATCAATCGGTTGCCCTCGACAGTCTTGGGAAATATATCGCCATTTCAGGTCTTGTATGGTAGTGCTCCTCACTATCCCAATTTAAAACCCTTCGGCTGCCGCGTCTATCCTTATTTACGGGATTATGCGCCTCACAAGCTTGCTCCTCACAGTGTGCCGTGCATTTTCCTCGGGTATTCTTCTTCTCACAAGGGTTTTCGGTGCTACGATCCTACTACTTCTCGTGTGTATATTACGAGACACGCCCAGTTTGATGAGTGCTATTTTCCGTATTCTGCTTCCGGCTCCACTGTTCCATGCTCATCTTTGGATGTTTCATCCTTTGAGGATCTTGTTTTTCGCTCCCTGCCACCTTCGGCCCCTGCTGGTATGTCTCGGCCGATTCCACCTCCTACTCCTCCTTGTGCATCTTGTTTACAGGACCTTCCTGTGATGGCACCGCTACCTCCTGCAGCACCTCATCCGGTCGCGCCGGCGCCCCCTCAGCGGCCTGCATCTCCGCCAGCACAGCAGCCCGCTCAGCAGCCTGCTTCACCGCCGGCCCCGCTGCCCGCTCCTCCGTCGGCCCTTAATACTCATCCCATGATCACTCGGGCCAAGGTTGGAATTTTTAAGCCCCGCTATCCTGTCAATATTGCTACGACACCGCTTCTTCATGCCTTGGTTTCGTCCTCTTCCACTCAAGACCCTCGCGGCTTCAAGTCGGCTTCCAACATCCACACTGGCGGTTAGCAACGGAAGAAGAAATGGACGCTCTGCATGCAAATCAAACTTGGGATCTTGTTCCTCCTCCTCCGGACACAAATATTTTCGGCTCCAAATGGGTCTTTCGCACCAAGTATAAATCCGATGGTAGCATTGAAAGATACAAGGCTCGCCTTGTTGCTCAAGGCTTTACTCAACTTTCGGGGTCGGACTTTCATCATACTTTCAGTCCGGTCGTTAAAGCTACCACTGTCCGCGTCGTTCTAGCTCTCTCCGTGCACTTTGGTTGGCCGCTCCATCAGTTGGACGTGAAAAATGCCTTCCTCAATGGTGTGTTAACCAAACCCGTCTACATGGCTCAACCTCCGGGCTTCGTCGATCCTTCACATCCCCTGCATGTCTGTCGCCTTAAGAAGGCTCTTTATGGCCTTCGCCAGGCTCCCTTTGCCTGGTTCCACCGCTTCATTAAGTTTTTATCTAGCATTGGCTTTCGTCAAAGCCGCTGTGATCCCTCACTATTTTCTCATCATCGGGGGTCTAATGTTATTTTTCTTCTCCTTTATGTAGACGATATTGTCCTCACTGGCAATAATCCCTCTATGTTGCGCCAGTTTATTGCTCGTGCTGGCCAGGAATTTGCGCTTAAAGACTTGGGTGCTTTGAATTATTTTTTGGGTTTGGAAATCACGCCTCAGTCCAATGGTCTCTTTGTTGGTCAAGCCAAGTATGCTCACGACATTTTGTCTCATGCTAAGCTCCTTGACGCCAAGCCTGTTGCCACGCCCCTTGCTGCGGGTACGTGTCTTCAACAGCGTGGCCCTCCCTTTGACGATCCATCTCTGTTTCGTTCCTTGGTTGGCGCTCTTCAATATCTTACCATCACTCGGCCGGATCTTTCTTATGCAGTTAATCATGTTAGTCAGTTTCTTCAGGCCCCTACAGAAGATCATTTCGATGCCGTCAAACGCATCCTTCGGTATGTCAAGGGTACCATTCATCTTTGTCTTTCCTTCACTCAACGCCCTAACTTGTCCATTCTCGGTTATTCTGATGCGGATTGGGCCCGTTGTCCGGATACTCGTCGTTCTACATATGGCTATTCTATCTTCCTCGGCGAAAATCTTGTTTCTTGGAGTGCTAAGAAGCAGCCTACAGTCGCCCGCTCTAGCTGTGAGTCTGAGTATCGCGCTCTTGCTAAAGCTGCTGAGGAAGTTATTTGGCTCTCCAATCTTCTCACTGATCTCGGCGTTCCCATCTCTCGCCTGCCTACGCTTTTGTGTGACAATAATAGTGCTGTTTTTATCAGTCAAAACCCTGTTTCACATAAGCGTGCTAAGCATATCGATGTTGATTGCCACTTCATTCGTGACTACGTTTCTACCGGCCGCCTGACTACTCAATTTGTGCCTTCCCAGCTTCAGCTTGCCGACATCTTCACCAAGAGTCTGCCTCGTCCAGCTTTTGAATCTCTTCGTTCCAAGCTCCGTGTGTGCCTTCATCCCACGCAGAGCTTGAAGGGGGGTGTTAAGATATGATTATAGATATGATTATATTCTTTCCTTGTATATAGTTATTGTTTTGATTTGTTCCACTCTTTATGGATTCTGTTGTGATTTCCTCTTTGTATTATTTATAGTGGCAATACAATTGAATCACCACACGGTGAAATTATTCTCACTCTTTGCACTCTTTCACCATCCATCATCTGCTTAACATTCACTTCCAAAGGGAACAAATGGTGGTGTGTGTCCGTCACCATTATTCAAATAATTAATTATGCCAGTACTATTCTTAAGAAAAGCTTTAATCTTAAAAATTTGATGACGCTACTCCCCCAAAAAAAAAATAAATTTGATAACGCTAAACACTAAAATAATACTCCTATACGTGACGCATGGACTGACATCATTACTGTTTTTTATTATATTTTACAAAGGAAATTTATGGGCATGGAATTCGATGCCTTTTCAAACTCCGAAGATGTCCAGATATAATCCAATTTTAGAAGATTCTCAATTATTTTTTTTGTGCACGGCGTTAGAAGGCGAGCAAAAGAGAAAATAAAAAATCAAACAAAGCTACAATATTGAAAATAGACCTCAAGCGCGCACATAAACAGTCCCCGTCACATTCCTTCCAATGAATGACATAAGTTCATCAGGTGATAGGTAGAGTTGCTCTCAATCCATATAAGATAGTAAAGGGGAACCATTATAATGGATGTGGGATACCCCAACAAATATACCCAACCCGGGCAACCATAGCTCTGATACCATGTAGAGATTCATAGATTGGAGGCTCACACCTAAAACCAATTGGTGATAGGTAGAGTTGCTCTCAATCCATATAAAGTAGTAAAGGGGAACCATTATAACCGATGTGGGATACCCCAACAGAAAAGCCCACGTAATATAAATTTCCTCCATTCAAGGCTTTACGTGCCAAGGCGTCCGCTACCTGGTTAACTTCCCGTAAGATATGCCTAACTACACACCCATCCAACCTTCGAATCATCTCTCTAATTTCAGCAATCAGAGGCAAAAAATGATGCCTTGAGTATCCTCAACCAGTCGAACAACTTCAAGGGAGTCCACATAACAAACCTTGATGGGCACATTCGATAGGCAGGCCATATGAAGGCCACATCTCAACCAGTCGAACAACTTCCAATATGCCTCGGTCGCTCAATTGTCCGCTACATGCGTCCCTCCATGTCCCTTCATCCTTCTGTACCACAACTCCAAAACCAAATTGTCCAAGAGCAGACAAAACACACTCATCTGTATGTAAGATCCACCCCACATCCTCCTCAGCCTTCCAGCTCACCAACCTCACCGTCGAGGTCGACCCCGAATCACTGCAACTCAATATCTTGTGCGTAATGTAATAAAACTAAATACATAAATAAATAATTACTGGAACAAACCATCGAGCAAACTAACTAAAGCTAAATCGCCCACCTAAGGGTCTGTTTTGCACGCAGCTTTTGGGAGCTTTTGGTAGCTTTAGCTTTTATTTCAAAACAAAAGCCCCGTTTTGTACACTAGTTTTTGGGAGCTTTTGGAAGAGAAGCTACAAGAGGTAGCTTTTGGGAGCTTTCGGAAGCTACTTTCAAAATTTAATTAATTTTTCTTTTCAAATTATAAATTTTGACAGCTACAGCTACTTGTACCGAATACTTATGCAAAAACTGATAGGTACAGCTCCCAACAGCTGCTGGTTGCAGCTACAGCTCGACGTGCAGAACGGATCCTAAATTGCTCTAAAAAGTCTTTTAATTTGGAACTAATTACACCGGCCTGAATAGCTTTAGAAACCTTTTTGGGGATTTGGAAATGTAATTTTAAAAAGATTACTACTAGAACATGTATGTGTGGAAAAATCTACTTTTGGTCTCATACAATTTTATTTCATTCATTTTTTGTTTCAGGTTTTGGAAATTTTCAATTTTGCGATCAAATAATTTTTTTCCACTTCGTTAGATTTTACAAAAACAAGATTTTGGATGTTAGTGGGATCAAAATAGAATTTATATAAAATTACTATTTTTTTTAAAAAAAATTTTGCTAAGGGACCCAAAGCCGAGGGCACACAATTTACTTTTTTTTTTTTTTCAAAAAAGGAATTTGATTATAAAACTCACCGGAATCAAATTAGTGTCCATCACACCCACACCTTAGGTTGAGGACTTACTCTAGTGGTCAAGCACTCCGTCTCCCAACTATAAGTTGAGTGTTGGATCCCCACCCAACCCATTATCCCTCCTTTTTATGCCCTTTGTAATTTGTGTAGTTTGGACTCCACACACCTTTGACAACATATGAGTGTCACTTTTTACCCAAAAAAAAAAAAGAAAAATTAGTGTCCATCAAATCTAGTAAAAAAAAAAAAAGGTTCCAGACGCTTAAATAACGTCTTAGGTTCGAATCTTGTTTTGGAAGAGGGCCTTCATTGCTCATTTATGTTTTAGGTTCGAGTTAAGGTAGTCTTTGGTTTAAGGTGTTCTTGGATACCAGATTTCAAAAAAAAAAAAAAAAAAAAAAAAAAAAAAAAAAAAAAAAAAAAACATCACCCGACTCTATTTCTTTGTTATTTAATGCTGACCGTATGCCTTTATTACTAAATAAGTTTAATAAGAGTTCCGCAAAAATACGTTTAATAAGCGCATAATTAGATCCCACTAAATCTCAATTTGAGATTCTGTTTTCGTTTGATTTCAGAATTTTCCCTCCCGCGAAAAGCTGGCGAAGTTACCCGAAGGAAATGTCGTAACTAACTCGTTTGACTAAATGCCTGAAAGAGACATTACTGCATTGGCGTTGTAAATGTTGGTCCCAGATTACGTGAAATCTTGAATTAAGTGCGGTCGTCTAGCAGTGGTCAAAACTACGTAATAACACGTGATGTGTGTGCACAGAGTGTTCAGCGGAATATAAAAGAAACACAGAATTTGGTGACCCAGTTCGGCCTTCGGCCTACGTCTGGGGGATTCCAATCCAGGCGACTTATACTAATACTCAAGAAAATCCTAAACCTAGAAGACTCACAAACAACCAATTCAAACTCTAACGCAACACTTCCCTGTTTGCAGACAGACTGCAGTCGCGGCTCCCCCACAACTCAGTCTCCGGACGATCCTGTCCAATTTGAATCCTCTGGTTGTTCAGGCTTCAAGAACCAAGGCTCCTCGGCATAGAAGTCCTCCTGGATCCATCTCCTTCAAACATCGAGCGCTTCCGCGAAGCCTCTTCAATAGGGTGTAGAGAAGATTTGTCCAACAAGAACACTTGTTGAATCTCAGTAAATCAGACCTCGTGTATACAGAATGATCTTCTAAAAAGTAGAACGAACACAAGGAATTTCTAACTCTCTCTCAAAGAATAGAACTAGTGAATCTTGGAGAGAATAACCAACTAGTGTGTGTAAAGGTGTGTAGAATGTGTAGATTACAACTCGATAAACTCAAATCACTTACAATCGATCTAATCACAGGGAATATATATATATATATATCTAAGTAGAATCAATGATCGATTTACAGGCTGCTGTGCGGGCGGAATCAAAACTGCCAAAGAGCAGTTACAGAGAAGCAGTTACAACAAACTCAGAACTGCTATTCAGACAGTGTCATCTGCACAAGAGTTTTGTTAGTACAACAACAATCTCTCCCACTCTTGTGGAGATGATAATTCCATCACCTAAAGGTGTTGAAACTATCTAGGTCCAAAGAGTACAAGAGACCAAGTAAACAGTGAAAACCAAAACAAAACATGATCAATAAGAAGGATGTCACAGAGTAGTCATAACGTATTAGAAACAACATCCATCAAAACATTCAGAAAAAGGATCATCAGTGCAGATAGCAAAAGATAATTCAGCAGTCCTAACTATTACAGACCCGCATAGCTAAAAAAGATATTCAAAAGTTCAGAATCCATAAAAACAGAAAATACCATCCATAATAGAGTTCATTCAAACCAAAGCATTAACCAAAACGAGTTTATCAAAAAGTGAGAGTTTTTCAGGAATAGTTACCAAGCAGTCAGAACTGCTTAAAAATACCAGAACCAATTCAGTCATCCACCAACCAACACCATATTATCTCCCCCATGATGGAATATCACTCCTCATCATCAGGATCCACATCACCGGCCTGCACGTTAGAAGTATCAAAAGAGTATGGAAGAGAAGAAATAATTTTCATATTCTCCCTTTTGATCAACATAGCCTCCTGACTCCATGCAGTTAAGCGTTCATTCTGACGAAGGAGTCGACTCTTAAGAGAGTTCACCAAAGCAGGAACGGAAAGGGGAGCATGCTTAAAATCATTATCCATGAATAAAAGGGTCGGTGGAGGGTTGTAGTTCTTTAAATCAACCATCTTGCTTTCTTTGATTTTGACACCAATAGAGAGAAGGAACTCCGTGATCAATGCCGGATATGGGAGTTTAGCACCGATCTTAATGCGACCATTGGAGTACCTTAACATTTCTTTCAAAAGAAAATAGCCAAAATTCATTAGTCTCATATGACGATGTATGCAGAGAAGAAGTTTACCCATATTGGTACTAATTTGGGACTGATTCTTTGTAGGAAGAACATTGGAGCTGCAGAATTGATAGAGGCAATAGTACTTCAAGGTGAGACGAACAACACTGAACTTGCTTCGTCCAAACTCCTTGACTTTCTCATTAGAAATTTCAAAGGCCACAGTGTTAAGATCCTCAGGCATAAGTTCCAAGCCATCACTAGGTTCGTCGTTCTGAGGTAGCTTTAACAACGCACAAAGAACAGATGGAGTCAGATCATGAAATTTGCCACGTATGTAAATCTTACCAAACCAGGCCGAATTAGGGTTGAGAATCTCAGGATGGAGATTGGCATAAAACTCCCGAACATGTGAGGGTGAGTATTGGGTAAGGCCTTGTGCCCAGTGCAAAAGATGCCTCTCATCAAGGTAGTCCGAGAAACCAAGAGTGGTGTAGTGCGCATGCTTGAACACTTCCTCCGGTTTGAAATCTCTTTCCTTGAGCACTTCGTGACAAAAATTTTGCATATCCTCTGTAAAATACTTCTTACTAAAAGCCTTCTCAGCATCCAACAAAATTGGGGCTTTTCGAGGTTTCTTTGCTGCGGACGCCACTGGAGTTGGTTGAGCAGTAGGCTGAGGAGTAGGTTGAGGAGTAGGAGCTTTTCTCTTCCTCGAAGACCTCCGCGGTGGTTGAGAGCTCTGCGAAGCTGCTCTGCGTCTGCGGCCTTGGTGCGACTCAACAATATCATCCATCTCTTCTTGAGTGAGGTCGTGGATGCCTTGGTGTGCGTATGGCGACAACGGTGGATCACCGTGCTCAGCGTTCAGTTCCTGGACAATTTCGTCCACGGCTCCCATGTCCACTTGTGGTTGAGGAGATGAAGGTGCGACATTCATAGGCTCAGCGTGAGTGGCAGTTGGGGGTGGATTGGAGGAACTAACGTGAACAACGCCTTCAGAGGAGAGAACAAATGTAGGAGGAGGATTCGAACTGGTAGCTTTAGGGTTTGAGGAATTTGGGGGTAAAGGGTTTCCTTGTTGGGCAGTTTTTAAAATCTCAGCAACCATATGTTGAATGGCTTCAGGGTTGAGGCGAATTGGTTGCGAGGACAGAGTTGGGGCAGTAGGTGGAGAAGTGGTGGAATCAGTGGTGGAAGTGGAGTCATCGAGATCAGTGATGATCGCCATTTTTGGGCGTTTTGAGCTTTAGAGGAAAATAAGAGACTCGAGCAGAAACAAAAAAGAAGAAGAGAGAAGATTAGTAGAAAAGGCGTATGAAGAATAAGGGAAGAAACGACCTTTTAATGGAGGAGGAGCGTTGCCGGAAATCGAAGGGGCGGAGGACAGTTTTCGTAAAACGTGGGCGACGTGACCAGTCTGCAGCAGTTGCAGAGCCGACGTGACGTCAGCCAGTCTCCCGCGCGTGATGATGGTGTTCCGGATAAGGCTTCTCCAATTGGTTGGGCCTGTTTCTTTTTGTGGGCCTGCAAAGGTAATATTTTCTACATTGCAAATCATTAGGCCCAAATACTTAAGTGTTTAATTATGATAGGAAAGGCCTAAGATAGTTCTTAAGCCTTCAAACTTTTCTCCATCCAATGCCTTTGTTAATATGTCTGCTCGTTGCTCCAGTGTTCCAATGTGCTCTAATCTGCAAATTTCATCCTCCACAAGATCTCGAATAAAATGATATCGAATATCGATATGCTTACTCCTACTATGTAAAACAGGATTTTTAGATATGTTAATAGCACTAGTATTATCACAGAAAACTAAAAAGTTATCCTTACTAATACCGTAGTCTTGAAGAAGTTGCTTCATCCAAAGAAGTTGGGAGCAGCAACATGTGGCAGCAATGTATTCCGCCTCAGCTGTGGATAGAGCTACGATATTTTGTTTCCTTGAATACCAGCTAACAAGATTGTTTCCTAAGTAGAAGCATCCTCCAGTTGTAGATTTTCTGTCGTCACAACTACCAGCCCAGTCTGAGTCAGTGAACCCAATTAGATCAAGTGTTGATCGTTTAGAAAACCAAATTCCCATTTGTAAAGATCCCTTTATATATCTCATAATCCTTCGCACTGCTTTCATATGTGATTCCTTGGGATCGGATTGGAATCGAGCACATACTCCCACACTATAAGAAATGTCGGGTCTAGAAGCAGTAAGATAAAGTAGACTTCCAATAATGCTTCTGTAGACCTTTTGATCTACTGGTTTCCCAGCTTCATCCTTAGTCAGCTTCTCCTGTTGTCCTAAGGGCGTCCTGATTACTTTGCAACTATCCATGTCAAACTTCTTTAACATATTCCTAGCATACTTTTCTTGACTCAAAAAGATACCATCAGCTTCTTGTGTAACTTGAAGTCCTAAGAAGTACTGCAGCTCACCCATCATAGACATCTCAAACTCTGATTTCATTGAATTAACAAATTCATCCCTGAATTTTGTTGATGTCGAACCAAAAATTATATCATCGACATATACCTGAGCAACAGTTAAGTGGTCGTCCTGACGCTTGACAAACAACGTCTTATCTGCATTTCCTCTCTTAAATCCACTAGCAACAAGATACTTTGATAATCTTTCATACCATGCTCGAGGTGCCTGCTTTAATCCATATAGAGCACCTTTGACACGATAGACATGATTTGGATGCACCGGATCTTCAAATCAACTAGGTTGAGCAACATAAATTTCTTCTTTGATCTTCCCATTTAGAAAAGCTGTCTTTATGTCCATCTGGTACAGCTTTATATCCAATGAACAAGCAATAGCTAAAAGAATTCTTACAGCCTCCATGCGTGCAACAGGTGCGAACGTTTCTCCGTAGTCGAGTCCCTCAATTTGAGTGTATCCTTGTGCAACTAGTCTTGCTTTGTTTCTGACTATATTGCCTTTCTCATCAGTTTTGTTTCTGTACACCCATTTAGTACCGATCACGTTGACATTTGGAGGTGGTTCTGTCAACTCCCAAACATCATTTCTTTCAAATTGAAGTAGTTCGTCCTGCATGGCAGCGATCCAGTACTCATCCTTCAAGGCTTCAACAGTGTTCTTAGGCTCTATCTTTGACACAAAGCAATTGTAACCAGCTAGCTCCTTGAAGTCTATAGCTTTATGTCTAGTCTGCCGCTGTGCTTTAGGATCACCAATGATATCATCAGTAGAATGATGCTTAAGAACCCTTGATCCTTTTCTATTGCTTTGAACTTCTTCTACAGGCTGTTCCTCAGATTCCTGTTCCACTGTCGTTTCAACTTCAGGTGGACTATCTGGTTCTGTTTCTTGTTGTTCAGGAATGACCTGTTCATTCTCAACAATAGGCTCATGACTTTGTTGGGGTAGATGATCATCATCATCAGTCCTGTTGTCTATAAGATCAAAATCCTCAAAAACAACATTAGTACTTTCAATTACCTTCTTAGCATTTAGGAGATACACACGATAAGCTTTTGAAGTATTTGAATAACCAATGAAATAGCCATCATCAGATCTAGAATCAAACTTCTTTAAGTTTTCTCTATCTCTAAGAACATGACATTTACAACCAAATATGTGAAAATACTTTACCGTAGGCGTGTTACCTTTCCACAATTGATAAGGTGTAGTATTTGTATGTGGTCGCAGCAACACACGGTTTGCAATATGATTGGCTGTATTAACAGCTTCAGCCCAAAACATCTTACTCATTGAACTTGCATGTAATAAGGATCTTGCCATCTCTTGTAGAGTTCTATTCTTTCGTTCAGCCACTCCGTTTTGTTGAGGAGTTTTGGGGGCAGAGTACTCATGTGTAATTCCATGCTCATCACAGAAACGGTCGAACGACTGATTTTCGAACTCCTTACCATGATCAGTTCGAATTCGAGTAATCTTCCTTTGCTTTTCATTCATCAAACGTAAACTCAAGGCCTCAAAATATTCAAATGATTCATCCTTTGACCTAAGAAAATAAACCCAAGTAAAGCGTGAATAGTCATCTACACAAACTAGAATATACCTTTTACCATTTAGACTTTCGACTTCGGTAGGTCCCATAAGGTCCATGTGAATTAAGTCAAGGCAATCCTTTGTGGTAATCTGATCAACTAGTTTGTGCTTTGAACGAGTCTGCTTTCCTTTGGCACAATCTCTGCAAGTGGTCTGGTCGTTTTGTGATAGTTTCGGCAACCCTCGAACGGCGTTAGAGTTGCTTAGCTTGTGCAAAGATCTGTAGTTTAGGTGTCCAAGACGTTTGTGCCACAAGTTAGTCTGATCAATGTTGGTAAGCAAGGCTTGAGAGGCGTCGTCAGTTAAGATATAACAATTATTCTTTGAACGTCCTCCTTTCAATATGCTTTCATCTTGGTCATCAAAAACTCTACATGAGTGTTTGGTAAAAAGGACCTGTAAATCTTCATCACAAAGTTGACTAATAGAGATAAGATTAGTTGTTAGTCCTTTAACATAGTAAACTCGTGATAGTTTAGAAAGTAATCCATCCTTTACTTTACCAAAACCGGCTATTTTACTTCGTTTACCGTCTCCAAAAATGACATCTCCACAATCCTTTTGCTTGTAATTTGCTAAGAGGTCTTTCCTTCCAGTCATGTGTCAAGAGCATCCAGAATCAAAATACCATTGATCGTTTCTCTGATGTGCCTGTAGCGAAAGAACAGCAAAACATACAGAATTCTTATTTTTATTCTTATTTCTGGGTATCCATACCTTTTGCATTCTGAATTTCTTTCGTAGTTCTTGATCTGGCCAAACAACTGGTCTTCCATTCATAAGATCTCTCAAAATTCGCATACAAGTATCTGCTGTGTGTCCAGGCAGATTGCAATAAAGACAGTCTCGTCTACGTCTGGACGAACAATCTTCTTCAGCATAAGATTCTTCATGAGTTGGGGACAGATATCCTCCACTCGTGAACTTTGTTTTGCATGGTGTAGATTGCTTCGTATATCCTAACCCTGTTTGATCACCAACACGTTTTCCCATAGAAAGAACTTCATCAAGTTTATTTTTACCTTTGGATACCTTTTGAAGCTCATCATTCTTGACTTTGAGGTCATCAAGCTTTTTCTCCATATCAAGAATTTTGCCTTTAAGAGTGTTGTTTTCCTTTTGCATGACTTCATTCTTTTCAACTTCAAGGTCATATGCAATACCAACGTCTGTTAGTTGTCCCAACAACTTTTTGTTCTCCTGAACAGCAACTTCAAAGTCCTCTTTAAGTTCATTGTAGTCAGCAAGGAGTTGATCATACTCGTCATCACTTTCACCTGAATCAGAATCACAATTGTTAGGGGAAAAACATATGGACTTGACAATACCTTCAATTGTAGGGCTTGCAACTCTTGAGGTGAAGGCAACGACTTCATCATCTATTTTTTGTTCATCAGTAGTTCCCTCAAGATCATCATCACTTAAGGTTGCTTGGAATACCTTCTTTTCCCTCAATTCTCTTCTCTTGGTAGTAGCACATTCAGATTGAATGTGTCCTTTACCTCCGCATTCATAGCATATTACTGATCCGAATTTATCAGGTTTGCCATAGTCCTTCTTTGAATTGAATCGATCACCCTTACTGTTATCCTTCTTTTTGAAATCTTTACGTGGTAGTCTGTCTGTCGTCTGAACATCATTGGAACTGCGACCTTGACGTCTGTTGAACTGTTTAGCTCTCCTTTCTTGCAACATCTTAGCCACTTTTCTGGTAATATAAGATACATCATCTTCAGAAGAATTACCAGAATCTTCTTCTACATTGAGTGCAATATTCCTTATTGACTCCTCTTCTAGGTGATTCATTTCGTAGGTTTGAAGAATCCCCACAAGACCATCCAAAGTGATTGTATTCAGTTTGTCCAATTCTTCCAGTGTTGCAACTTTCGGAGCATACTTCTTGGTAAGAGTCCTTAACATCTTTCGAACAAGCTTTTGATTATCGTACACCAAACCCAAAGAATAGGCTTGATTTACGATATCCTTGAACCTTCCATAGTAAACAGAGATCGACTCATCTTTCTTCATCTTCAGATTTTCGAACATTGTCTCAACTCGCTGTAGCTTTGTCGCTCGAAAGTCTTCAGAACCCTCATACATCACTTCCAGAGTCCTCCATGCATCATGGGCCAGTGTGTGATTTGTAACAAGTTGGAACTGAGTTTCGTCCATGGCGCTAAAGATTGCATTAAGAGCTGTATAATTTCCTTTCTTGGCATCTTTTTCTGCTTGTGTGTATTCAGCCTTGGTTGCTGGTCGACTACCAGGAGGATCTGTAGCTCCATCAGTTGTAGCTCGTGGTCGTGTTGGTGGTTGCCAGGCTGTCTCGACTGCATCCCAGACTTCATCTCCAAGTGCCATCAAATGGATTTTCATTCGAGTTCGCCAGTATCGATAATTTGTGCCATCGAACAATGGTGGCCTAGAAACAGATGCACCCTCTCTGCTCATTCTTCAAGATTTATCAAAATCGTCTCTAGTTCGTCAGAGTCTGCCGCTCTGATACCAAGTGTTGGTCCCAGATTACGTGAAATCTTGAATTAAGTGCGGTCGTCTAGCAGTGGTCAAAACTACGTAATAACACGTGATGTGTGTGCACAGAGTGTTCAGCGGAATATAAAAGAAACACAGAATTTGGTGACCCAGTTCGGCCTTCGGCCTACGTCTGGGGGATTCCAATCCAGGCGACTTATACTAATACTCAAGAAAATCCTAAACCTAGAAGACTCACAAACAACCAATTCAAACTCTAACGCAACACTTCCCTGTTTGCAGACAGACTGCAGTCGCGGCTCCCCCACAACTCAGTCTCCGGACGATCCTGTCCAATTTGAATCCTCTGGTTGTTCAGGCTTCAAGAACCAAGGCTCCTCGGCATAGAAGTCCTCCTGGATCCATCTCCTTCAAACATCGAGCGCTTCCGCGAAGCCTCTTCAATAGGGTGTAGAGAAGATTTGTCCAACAAGAACACTTGTTGAATCTCAGTAAATCAGACCTCGTGTATACAGAATGATCTTCTAAAAAGTAGAACGAACACAAGGAATTTCTAACTCTCTCTCAAAGAATAGAACTAGTGAATCTTGGAGAGAATAACCAACTAGTGTGTGTAAAGGTGTGTAGAATGTGTAGATTACAACTCGATAAACTCAAATCACTTACAATCGATCTAATCACAGGGAATATATATATATCTAAGTAGAATCAATGATCGATTTACAGGCTGCTGTGCGGGCGGAATCAAAACTGCCAAAGAGCAGTTACAGAGAAGCAGTTACAACAAACTCAGAACTGCTATTCAGACAGTGTCATCTGCACAAGAGTTTTGTTAGTACAACAACAGTAAATTTCTTGAATTTCTGCAACTTGGGGAGTACTGGTGGACAAGGAGGCAGATATCTGTAAGGTTTGGCCCTTGGCCTTTTTAGTGCTGATGTGCGATGTTCCAGACGCTGCAGTTGTTGTATTCTTCATGGACAACCTAAAATAATTCCGTTCCACATTGGTTGAAGAAGTCATGGTGATTCAGGTCTTCATCTTTTGTGTACTGATGCTTGGATTTTCTGGTTTCTTGTGTGCAGATGACTTCACAGTTCTGCTCCCAGATGGTGCTAAGAGGAGTTATTTCAACATTGGTCTGATTTCTGACATGGGATCATGGGAGGGGAAGGTTGCCCATAACTTTGTTTCGATGGCTGTACGGGACTTTTACGATCTCCGTAGGGGGTCGAGGACTGGGATTGCTCTTCATGCGAGGGATACCAAAGGGGATTTGCTACGCTCTTTTGATGCTGGTGAGCTTTTTCTAGATTCTTCAGTTTGTTCTCATGGATGAGAGATTATGTTTGAATTCAAGGAGTACGAGTCAGAATAAGTAAATTTAGCTCATAATAGAGTGGATTGTCATATATGCTCAAGCTTGCTTCAGAAATATTGGAACAATGTTAATAATTTAATGCTGAAACTTATTCGATTTGGATGTGATTATTTAAATGACGATTCGAATTTAAGTTCAACTTCATCTCATTTACATGAACCAAGCTTGAATCTACTAGAAGAACCTTGTATACGCAATCAGCTTTTTTCCAAGCCAAGATCAAGCTTGTAAATTAGTAACTCTGTTGGTTAAGATCTGCTATCTGATGAATAAGTTTAAGTTTAACGCAGGGGAAATCACATAGTTGATCTTTCCCTCCAGTTGTGTTGAATTTCAAGTTTTAACTTAGATAATAATTGTCTAAGTTAGCATCTGTGATAACTGTATGATACAATATGAATGTCTTGAAAATGATATGCTTATTAAAGGTTTATCTGGATGATATCTGACATATGCACAACGTATAATCGAAATTAGAGTCTCCGTTTTTTTTGTTTTTTTGTTTTTTTTTTTTTTTTGTGTGGAATGTGTAAGATATACCAGTTTTGGTTTTTAGAAGGGCTGTAATTAGAATATATATGCTCAAGATATTTTCACTGAGGATTCCAATTAACTCCTGATGCAGCTATTGACCTTTTGGAGAATGTCCAAGTCCACGCAATCATAGTCCCCAAAATATCAAATGAAGAGTCCTTCCTGGCTAGGATAGGGGACAAAGTTAATGTCCCACTGTTATCTTTTTCTTCATTGTCGTCATCCACTCAGCATCCTTACTTTGTTCAAGTTGCAGAAGATGGGATGAATCAGTTCCACGGCATTGCTACTCTCATAAAAACATTTAAATGGAGAAGCCTTGTGTTTTTGTACGAAAATACTGCAGATGCAAGACTATCCCAAACATATATACGTGATATATTTCAGGAGAATCACTTGGATATTGCGTATCAAACTGCCATTTCTCATGACGCCTCAGATATTCAAATTGTCAATAAGCTTCATAAGCTAATGATGACAAATGCTTCTATATTTGTGGTGAACTTATCACCGTCTCTGGCATCTCAAGTATTTATAAATGCAAAAATGTTGGGGATGATGAGCAATGGATATGCATGGATTGTGACTAGCAAGACCATGGATTTATTGGAGCCCCAAGATTCTTCATTTTGCGATTCAATGCAAGGAGTTCTTGGCTTCAAATCCTACATTCCAGTATCAAGTAAGCTCCAAAATCTTACTTTGAGATGGAAGGGGGAATTTCAACATCTTGAATCCAATTTGAAGATCAAGCAGCCAAATATAGTTGGTCTATGGGCATATGATGCTGCTTGGATTCTAGCAGAGGCAATTGAAAATGTAACAGGGCAACCTTCCCAAAATCAGATTGGAGCTTCAGAATCAAGACACAAGGATTTAACCAGGTTGAAAGTTTCAAATGGTGGTTCATCCATCTTGAGCAAGATCACCAGCAGGAAATTTTCAGGAGTAGCAGGCGAATTCCAGATTACAAATAGGAAATTAGTCCATGGGACATATGAAATACGAAACATAATTTGTAAGGTGGAAAGAAGAGTAGGTTTCTGGAGAGCTTCTCAGGGACTTGCTAAAGATTTAAATGCACAACACAATTTATCCTCTAATGTTCTTGACACTATTATCTGGCCAGGATTCTCGTTCGCAGCTCCAAAAGGTCAGGTGATCGAGAAGAGTAGAAAAAGGTTCAGAATTGGAGTTCCTGGACATGGGAGGTTCTGTGAATTGGTTTGCGCTCATCGTAGCTTGCAAAGTAATGCTGTAACTTTCAGTGGATTTTGTATGGATGTCTTCCATGCTGCTCTTGAAAAATTGCCTTATAAGATGTCACCTGAATTCGTTTTATTTGATAATCAGAATGGTAGTTACAATGACCTTGTATACCAGGTCTATCTGCAGGTATATTTCTCTTCCGAGTTCCATCCAAGAGCACAAATATGTTAATATCACTATTTCTGCAGCAGTCTGCCCAAATATTGTCATTTGAAAAATCATGTCTGGTGTAAATCATGTCTGGTGTTTCCTTTTAACTGTTTATGTTGACATGCGGCTAGTCCAATGATGATTTCTCTTCTGTTTGGCGCAATTGATGCACTCTGTCTGAATAAATTCAGCACTCTATCTACCTTCCATTTACATATTTTAATGTGAAGTTTAAAGGCGTGCATTTTTTTTTAAAAAAAAACTAGTATGGATTGACTAGTTTTTCCGGAACAATGAAGATGATTTTAAACTTGGGAGGGAAATTATACAAGTCACATGATCTGAAGTTGAAAACTGTTGCTCTTAGTTATTGACACACGATCCCAGTAAGGTGTCAAAATGTAGATTGTACATTATTTCACTGTTGCTTCTTTGTATTCTAAACAGCTTTGATTGAGACTCTTATCTTTTGCTTCATTGGCGTTGCAGAATTTTGATGCAGCTGTGGGTGACATAACCATACTTTCCAACAGGTCTGCATACGTCGACTTCACAATCCCTTACTCCGAACTAGGTGTTGGTATCATGGTAAAACTCAACAAAGATCCTTGGTTTTTCTTAAAGCCAATCAGTCCAGAGCTTTGGATAATGAGCGCCTGTTGCTTTCTTGTGATGGGGTTCACCGTTTGGCTAAGCGAGCACCACATTAATGAAGAGTTCCAAGGTCCTCCAGCCAGGCAAATTGGGGTTGTCTTGTGGTTTTCTATCTCATCTCTTGTTTATGCTCAGAGTAAGTACTACTCTCAATTTTGGCATTTTGATTTTGTGGTTTCTTCCTTTTAACTTTTTTCATATTCATGGGAATGAAGATTCACTGTTATCCTAAAATCTATTGAAAACTTGAGAACAATTGTGTACACCATCCTGTTTTTGCAGGAGAAAGATTGCAGACTAATTCAGCTAGATTTGTTGTCGGTGTATGGTATTTCGTAGTGTTGATACTAACATCCAGTTATGTAGCAAATTTAAGTTCCCAATTGACAGCTGCACAATTTGAGACTGGAAAAGGTTATATTGGGTACTCAGCTAATTCTTTTGTACGGGGAATGAATATGGTGACCAATCTGAATTTTAAGGATGACAGACTTAGGCCATATCAGTCGCCAGACGAATATTACAAGGCTCTGACCAAAGGAAGTAAAAACGGCGGTGTTGATGCTATAATCGAAGAGGTACCTTACATTAAAGCACTTGTCGCGAGGAATCCACGCGAGTATGCAATGGTTAAGTCCACACTTGCAACCAATGGCTTTGGCTTTGTAAGTACCCTTCTGCATAATTTTAAAGATAGTTTCTTATGGCCTGTTTGGGAATTAATTATTAACTGATTCCGTGAGTAATAAATTAATCAAAATTAGTTCTTTAGCAGTTTTGAGAAAACTCTTTTTGCCTGCAATAAGCTGAAACCAAAATGCTGCGGTTTCAAAAAGAACTGAGTGGCTGTTGTAGCAAAATAGGCCTAATATCTTTTACATTTGCATGCTTCGTCCTTTAATTTAATTTTTGAAGTGTTGTAAACGCCCCCACAGTTCTTTCAAAATGAAACAAGCGTGGTTGGCTTCTGTCTATTAAAGGTTGTCTCATAGACATTATCCATGTTTACTTGTAATAACAGGCATTCCCAAAAGGGTCGCCATTGGTTCATGAGATGTCGAGAGCGATTGCTGAACTTAGAGAAGAAGGGACACTTATCGAATTGGAGAGGAAATGGTTTAAAAGGCAATCGTT
Organism: Hygrophila difformis; assembly: GCA_030278955.1. Taxonomy (NCBI): domain Eukaryota; kingdom Viridiplantae; phylum Streptophyta; class Magnoliopsida; order Lamiales; family Acanthaceae; genus Hygrophila; species Hygrophila difformis. The sequence continues at coordinate 46,788,942 of JAOANR010000010.1, forward strand.
GTCTTTTGATTCAGACAGAGAGCAGCTGCCCGATCTAAACCCTCTGAGCATCGATCAATTTGCGGGTCTCTTCCTTATAAATGGCATATCCGAGTGCATAGCAGTACTCACACTTGTCATTGTCTGTCTTCGACATGGAGTTTTGAAGAAATTCTATGTTGTCGCGGTGATGGCTAGAGAAAAATTGAAAGATGGTTTGGGATATTTACGTCATAGGACCGATAATAGGATTGCTGATCATCTCGCTCTCGGTGCTTCATAATAAATTGTTTATAGCACATGTTGGGAATTTTACACAACCTGTAAACACAATCATACAAACTCCAGGATCCAAAATTCCCTTTACAATAATTTCCAGTTAATTAAAACAGCAACGGCAGGCTTCAAATGAGAAGCAACAGGCTTCAACTTCTTAAACAACACCACCCTTCAAGCAGCAGATTCGATAAATAGCAATGAACAACCCTGTGGACACTCAAACAAAGACAACACAATAATATGCAATAATAAAATAGTAGGGTTAGAATGTAGGGTTCAGAAAGCCCAATGAAGCCACCACTCAACCGGAGCCTTCACAAAACAGTCCAAGGGAAGAGAACGAGTAGCCACGCTACTGCCGGTCACCAAGACCACCACCAAGGCCTCAAGAACTTGCTGCCGATCACCACCAAAGATCGCAGCCTCTGTCCTCGACTCCGATGTCCACTATCGCGCACAACCCTTCACCGGAAACCACTTTCCGGTGAACCTAAACGTCTGTGGCTCTACAAAAGAGAAAGAAGGCATACCCCTACCGAACCCCCAAGGTCCGGTAATCCCAAGCCCTGTAAAAGTCTCACACCACTCGACCCCAAGCTCACACACTCACTAACAAAAGGAAGAACACATCTTGACCTAATTGTTTAGTGAAGGAGACAAAAGAAAAACAGATTCTGGAAAGGCGCCGCTGGAGACACAATGGGAAAGGGTAGAAATCTGATTAGGGTTCTACATATGAGGAAAGGAACGGCTAGGAGTATAAATTAGGAAGGCAATGGGCAGGCCTCAACAACACACATCATGGGCCGGGAGACTTGGGCCAGTAGAAGATTGTTGGGCCGGACAGAAATTGTGCCACATTTCAACATTCTCCACCTTGGACCAATTTCTGTAATACTCAAGAGTGTGGTCATTGGAAGATGATCATCATCGCCCCAAACTTATCTTTACCAATCTCGGCACACAATGCCATGGTATCTCATGTAGCATCTGTTCATACCAGTGAGCACAAAACTCAAAAACATAGTATCAGTTCTTATCAATCAGTGAGCACAAAAGCTCAAATCACAATATCTGAACACATCAGATTAATATAAACTGAAGCACATGATTCAAGCACTCATATTTAAAGCTCTTGCCATGTATAGACATAAGAAACAACACCCAGAAATAAAGACACATACAATGGCAGACCAAGCAACATAAACCACAAATTGCAATTTTATCAATAGGTAAATACATTGTTACCTTACCGCAATGTAACTGTTTCTGGTTCACTTGTCCCCCAAGTGATATAAAATCCTTGAATCTCACACATCTAAGGCACAAAACATAGCAGAATAACAATTTCAAAGCAGCCAACGTGGTACAAAACCACTTTCCAGACTTGCTGGAATTTACAGAACCAGAAAATAATACTTGATCCCCCTTATCATATTTCAACACAGATAGATCAAGCAAGGAATCTGTTTCAGCTCCACCTTGATTAAATTCATCATTCTTAAATCCATTTTCAATTTTATCATCATGCAACAAATGCTCACAGGGGGTTTCATCAATTGAATTATCATGCAAACTATTAATCAAATTCTCAAATTCAGTCACAACAGACTCCACCTCAATTCAAACATATCAGGAATTGATTCAGAAATCAAATCATTTTTAGTTTTCATAGTAGATCAAACATAAAAATTATGACTTCTTGTTGCTTTGAAAAACACTAATGAACCCCTTATAATTTTCATGACACCATTCTTCCATTTTCCATTAAATCAAATTTTCTCCAAAGCTGAACACGACATTAAATTCACATTGAGAGCAGGCACATGCTTCATATCATTTAAACACAAAACAATTCCATTTTCAAACTTCAAAGTAATCTGGCCTCTTCCTAGCACATGACATTTATTGCCATTCGCCATGACCACAAACTCATTCTCAACACAATCATATTTTTCAAACAGATGTCTATAAAGTGTCATATGAATTGTTGTGCCTGAATGTAACACCCAATCATATTCATTTGAATTCTTAAATGCACATTTATCATAAAAGAAGCTGTCATCATGAACCAAGTAAACTTCAGCAGCAGATTCTTCAAAATTTTCATGTTCAGTCACATTGTTAGCTTGATTTTCATCATCACTATTAGTGTCACTGTCACTGTTTGAATTTTCCTTAAGCAGCCAACAATTTTTAATTAAATGACCCCTCTTCCCACAATTATAACATCTATAATGACTTCTTCCCTTAGATTTTGACCTATGTTGGGGTCTAAACTCACTTTTATGTGAAGTGTCACTAGGTCCTGATTCAGTTTTACTCTTAGGGCTGAATCTTCTAAATGATCTTCCTCTAGTGTTATAAACCTTGTCAGGATTATCTTTAGATGATTTATCATGCCTTAGATCAAGTTCTTTGCTTTTTAGGCTCCTAATCACAATGTCAACAGTTAACTCATCCCTACCATATTTAATCGCGGATTTAACATCAGAATATGAATCAGGGATTGCATTTAAAAGCACAATGGGCACATAATCATCTATATGTTCATCTCCTGTGGCTTTTATATCCTGAACCAATTTGTTAAACTCATCTAGGCTTTCATCTAGATCATCAGAAATCTTAAGCTTAAATCTGAAAAACTTTTCCAATAAAAACATCCTAGATGGCAAAGAAGATTCTGTATAAAGCTCATTTAGCCTATCCCAAAGTTCCTGAGCAGTTTTACAATCACTCACTTTCCTAAGCACATAATCAGACAAGCATAGAAAAATAGTGGACATGGCTAATTCATTAATTTCAGCCCTCTTGCTCGCACTTTCAGTTTCAAGATATGATTCATCAACAGCTCTCCACACTTTTTGCTGAACAAGAATACACTTCATTTTTACTTTCCATAAACCAAAATCATTTTTTCCTATTAAAAGGTGCAACATTATAAGAGGAAGAGCCTGCCATAACTTGTTTGAAAAAGTTTAATATTTGCACCAAGCAATCAAAACTTAACAGACCACAGATTAAAATTAACACCACAGGCAAGTGCAAGCAAAGGTCACCAAATCACCAATATTCACCAAATTCTCAAACAATCAAATTTAATCAAGGCTCAGATAACCATGGATTCAGGAAGCAATAAAACTATCTCCACAAAATCTAAATAAGAGGTTTAAGCAAATTTACCAGGCGGAGGCGCATCGACCAGCCTCCGTGTTACCTCAATCTCGAATCCAACTTCACAGAACTTTGTTGGCTCGACTCCTTAACAATATGTAGGCCTAGCTCCTTAGCAATCCTTTGACCTCTCTCTGATACCACTGTTGGGAATTTTACACAACCTCTAAACACAATCATACAAACTCCAGGATCCAAAATTCCCTTTACAATAATTTCCAGTTAATTAAAACAGCAACGACAGCCTTCAAATGAGAAGCAGCAGGCTTCAACTTCTTAACAACAACACCCTTCAAGCAGCAGATTCAACCCCGTGGACACTCAAACAAAGACAACACAATAATATGCAATAATAAAAATAGTCACTACAAGAAAAGTTGGCTATCGCGACCGTTTTTAACGACCGTCTACTTGCGGTCGTTGCTAGCGACCGCATCGGCGACCGCATTAAACGGTGGCTAGTATCGCGACCGATTCAACGACCGGCAATCCGTGTCTTTGGTGGGCGTCTCATCCGCGGCCGCCCTAACGACCGCGATTGTGGTGGTCGTTGTTAGCGACCGTCACAGCGACCGTTTTTGACGGTCGCGAGGCTAGGGTTATAATTTCCAATTCGCACGCTGTTAATCACAATTACTGAGCGAACGTTGGAGAGACGACCGTTGCGAAGAAACTGCGCGACACCACCATCTCCGACCACCTCCGAACCGTCGCGACGTACCGGCGACCATCTCCGAGCCACCCTCCGAAGAAGACGACACCCCCGCCTTGCCCCGCTGTGCCCCCTGTTCGGCCCTGTTTGGGCTTGGCGCCACTGCCCAGCCGCACCGCCTCTGTACGCCGGAGAGCCGGCCAGCCCAGCCCGCCCCTGCCGACGCCGCTCATCCAAGCGCTGCTGATAATGGCCAGAAATGACCATTATTTTCAATCCATTTCCGTGTCTTAAACGGGCATTTGATCGCATTCCGGTCTTACACTAAGTAAGAAAGCAGTCGAATTGGACTAATTTATGCATAATTGTAAAAATAATAAGCTGGTGTGAAAAAGGCATAAATATGTAATTTTACTACATATTTATGTTAGAAAAATCCAAAAACATGAGAAAAAGAAAAGGAAACAAAAAGATGGGAAAAAGATAGAAAAGCCCACAAAAAGAACATTTTCGGCCCATCTGGCCCAATCCAGTAGGCCCAGGAAAACCTTTGTCGCGGAAGCCCTTTGTCGCGATGCATGGTTCCGCGACAAAGGAACGCTCCGCGACCAAGCAAGCTCAGATGAAGAGGAGACCAGCCAAGCCCTTTGTCGCGATGACCTTTGTCGCGATGGCATGCTCTGCGACAAAGGCATGTTCCGCGACAAAGATACATTTTTAGAGACACAAGACCCAGTCGAGAAGCTTTGCCACATGCAGTGTGTTCCGCGACCAAACTTGGTGCTCCGAGACAAAGCTGTGATGTGTGTGATGTCTTGAGACACAATGGGCTCAAATCAAGGCCCATGAGCTTAGGGTTTCCCCTCTATAAATATGAGGTGTCTCCTTTGAGCTAGAGGTTGGAAGAATTTTAGAGAAAATACTCACTCTTGAGGACAAGTGGGAAGTTCAGTAGTTAGTTTAGTTTAGGGTAGTTTACTTAGATTTTTTTTGTATTATTTAATTTATGCACTAGTTAGAAGTAGTTTACTGCACTTGGGTTAGATAGCCAGTTTTACACCTTGTTTCTTGTTCAAAACTTTTGTTTAAGGGTTTGTGGTACCCAAACCATGGGTATGAACAACACCGTTTAATAATATGGGAAAACATTCTCCATTTGTGTCCCAAAATCATGAAATGGGTCTCACACCCCATGGATCTTACTGTTTTCGTTTTCCTTGGGTCATTTGACCCTCGTTTTGCATTTTAATGTCACTGCTTGGTGACTTTTTCTTGGGATAATGTTGCATGCTTATGGGTGATCAAGCTCAGATTAGGTTTTTTTTAAGTTTTAAGTTTGTTTTGTTTCTTTTATGTTCAAGCATGTTCTAGCTAGATTCAAATTCTGTTTTGTTATTTTGAGCTTAGTTTAGCTTTTGAATCTGAAATGGGTGAGATCACACATAATGCATGCCACTGTTCCACTTTACTTTTCTGACATGTGTACTGGACACACTTTTGTCGCGGAACAACTCTTGTCGCGGAACCACGTTCCGCGACAAAATGGTGCTTTGGCGACAAAGGTGCCAAAGAACATTTGTTGACCATTATTTTAAAACCCTTGGTCGCGAAACACCCCTTGGCGCGGAACCACGTTCCGCGACAAAATCTTGATTAGCGACCAAGGACCCAAATACTTGTGATTTTATTCTGGAAGGGCTTTGTCGCGAAGCAACCTTGTCGCGGAACCACGTTCCGCGCCAAAACCTCTTGTTCCGCGACAAGAATTATGCCTTGTCCAATTTTCAACCTTTTTGTCGCTATGCCCTTGTCGCGGAACCACGTTCCGCGACAAAATTTTCTTTACTTAGCGACAAAGCAAACCCTAAGTTTTCAAAATTCCATTCCTCTTATTTCCCACCCCTTTGTCGCGAAACCTTTGTCGCGGAGCCACGCTCTGCGACACAAACTCTGCATCGCGACAAGGTGGCACCTTTTTGCCAAGTTTTCATTCTTCATCTCACTTCATTAATTAATTGAACCTTTATATTAATATTTTGAGGTTGAGATCCAATGATCTCAACCCACGATCAATTTGATATAAAGAACTTTGTTCAATTTCCCATTAAAAGATCCTTCTACAATTGATTAAACTCTAATGATCTAAGCATATAATCCGGACTGTAATTAATTAATTATGGAATGAGTGATTATTTAGATTTAAAGAGTAATTATGGATTCATTTCCATACCTTGCATGAGAAACCAATGTCTCTCATGCAAGATGACCCAAAATATTTTTCTTTTATTTATTTTGTTTTGTCTTTTCCGTGATGTGTGAAACAGCTAATAAGGAATATATCAGATTAATGTTGGCGGGTATTCCCACACGGATAACTAGCTCGTGATCTGTATATTGATTACTAGTTGTTATTTTGCATGGTCCGGATAGTGGTCGGTGGAAGCCTTGGCGGTTCGTCCCTCCGGGATTATAATAGCTGCTCAGCTGACTCCCATCCGGATACAGTTTTCTTTTCTTTATTTTAATTTCAAACCTGAATCTGGAGCTGTAGTAATGTTAGATGATATATGCCAATGTTATCTAATAATTATTGTAGTAATAGAATATGTGGGTTTTTATCCAAATTCACAGATAGTGGAGTCTGAGATGACGGCGGCAACTGTCATTTGAGGCAATTCACTATCTAAAAATCATCCCACCTGAAATGATTAGGACCTGGATAGCAGATGTTTGCAGTCCGGATTATCCTGATTATTTTTGTCATCTTTTTTTAGCCAAATAAATTCTTCTTATCTCCGGCTATTTCATCTCTGTGTTTCACATTCTGTCTAAACCCACCTTATATTTTGGGTTATTTTATTTTACACTTCTCTATAAATTTATGCATGATATTACTATGTAGATAGTGTGGTCATATTATTTTGGGATCCTTCCCTTGGACATAGAAGTCTTGATTTAAATCAGATGTTCCATAATAAATTTCCAACAAAAATTCCTTAATAAAATCCGGATCTGAGTAAGGGATAAATTCAACAGTTATGACTAATTCACATCCGACTGGGGGTTGATTTTGGGAAAATAGAAGCAGAGTCAACGATTAGGTCTCACCTAGACTGAAAGGATCTGTGTTTTAATTGAGAGTCTAGTACCTGATAGGGAATGATTTTCAGATTTATTATTTTCCAAAATTGCCGTTTGTTGGAAATCTTGTATTAAATATTGCACTGGGTCAGATTCCACTTGGCTTCCGGTAAGGTGTAATAGATAATACTAGAGGAACAACATCCGGGCCTTGGTTATTTTCTAAGGTAGGGTTGAGTATTCTCTCAACTGCTATTTTCTTCTGCCAAAGCCTATTTTTGAGTCCTGAGTGAGTGCATCCGGAACGAACTAATTTATTAGTTTGTTTCATTAGTTTGTATCTCATAACCACCCGACGGGAAGTGAACACTGCGAGCGGTTCACCGAGAATAGGAAATTCTTGATCCACATCCAGCCATTCTGACTGGGGGGCTTTCTTTTACTACCAGGGTCAGACCTTCAAAAAACCTCCGAGTGATAGGATTTTAAACGCTTTCTTTACCGCTTTCTTTTAAATGCTTTCGTTAGAGGTCACTCGGTTGTATTGAGACTTGTGTAACTGCTACTAGGACTGAGAGTTAAGGGATAGTTCAGGGCTTGATTAGAATCTTCGGGTGTGACATGGGGGAATGATAGCGGTACTTGCCACTTCAATAAATGATTTGTCAGGTGTTGCTTGTCCACCACAGATGAATAACATGCCTCTACACGGCCGTGTGAGGGCAGTTGTGAGTCTGTGGTATCTTAGATTTTGTTGTCTTAAGAGCATGTAAACTCTCACTGTAAGTACCTGTCTGTTAAAGGGAACATGGTATAGAGAACATGAGAGTTAGCTAAATGATGGATTATTCCAAGCTAAGATCTGTGAATTAAACTAGCTAACTGATGGATTATTCCAAGCTAAGATCTGTGAATTAAACTGGAAGTTTAATTGTGTTTCATCTGAATCTTGTCCAATCTTTATTCTTTTCTTCCTGTCTCTTCTGTCTCATTTTAAATCTGCTTTCTTAGAATAATTTTAATCGCTTTCTTAGAATAATTCTATTGCTTTCTTAGATTAAATTTAATTCGCTTTCTAGAATAATCTTATATGCTTTATTTTAATTGCTTTCATAGCCTAATTTAAATTATGTCAAGTAGTTGTTAGTCATTTCACACACTTGAATCGAGTAACCGAGTGGAAAATCTTGATAAATGACGTGGGCCCTGCTTCTATCGCACATCCTCCAGTGAACGATCCGGTCTTACTATAAATTACTGCAATTTTTGACACCATGCGCTTTCGGGGGCACAGTTTCTTAAACACGAGCAATAAAAACATGACTACTTATGAATTTATCCATAATCACAACCCCGCCATCATAAATTGATTTCATTAAATAAAATCTAAACCAGGATCATGATTTTTTCGGAAAATACTCATGTAGTGGGAACCCGTCAAAAGTTTCATGGCAGGAAATCTTATGACAAGGATTGATGAGAAGTATCATGGCATATTTGCCGGGGATCCTCAGTGTGACAGGCTGAAGGGTCAACTTATCCCGGCTGTGCCATGAGATTTGTCAACATTTCATGACAGAGAGGACCACAGCGCCATTTGAAACCAACGCACCATACTTGAGTAATAAAAAGACTGTTAAGCTTAATATATATATCCCTAAACCCCTTCCCGAAAATCATAACTCTTTTCATGTAATAAATCTAACCTAGTATATTTTAGAAAATGCTCGTGGGACGGAAATTGTCAAAAGTTTCAGCTGCCGACGCTCTCCGTCATCTCTCTCCATCTCCGGCCCCTTGCCACCGAATGGCTGCTTGAGGTGGCCGGCGGGTTCCACCGTTCACAACATGTTCGTAATAAGGTAATGGTAGTTCCACTATAACATTCTCATCTACTTTGGTATTCAAATTTTGCACTAGAATTAGGCCTTGGTTTTGGAAATGCTATCTGTGGAAGATTGATTTTTGGTGACGGTTGATTTTGGTTTTTGTAAATGCTAACTGTTAGAATTAGGACTTTGGTATTAGATTGGTTTTATTTGGTGACGGATGATTTTGGTTTTAGAAAGATTGAATTGTTCATTTGGGTTTTTGGACTTTGGTATTAGATTGCTTTTTTAGAACCATGGAATGTCTTCATCATAATTTGGAACAGTTTTAATTGTTAAAGACATTGTTATTAGATATTACAGTTTGCAATTTTATTTAAAAAAAAACGAATTAAGTGAAGTATTGTGTATATTGTCCATTTGTTGTTGTAGTTGATTTGATTTCATGAATTGGATCAATGTTTTACTTTCATGGTCTGGAAACATAATTGTTTCAAAATATTGTTAGCAAGCTTTATTGAAACATAATTGTTGATTTTTTAGAGGCGATTTTCCGGATCTCATAAGTGAAGAGAGGAAGGGATCGTGAGCACACAGCGGCAAATTAAAGTAATTCAAGGAGGTGATACAGGTACACAAAAATGCATCTATTTGCTATAGTCGTTATGATTCTTTTAAATTTCGTCTACTAATACTAACAGTTATTAGTAAGATTTGGTATGTTTAATGATAGTTATTTGCATACTAGAATTAAATATTTCCTATAAATTGTGATGTTAACTTATCGCCGAAATGGATAAACAACTTGTTTAAAAACAGTTATTAGTATGTTTAATGATAGTTGTTTGAATTAAGCAATCTAATACTAACAGTTATTAGTAAGATTTGGATAAGCAACCTGTTTGAAAACCCACCCTCAAGAACCATCTAGCCGAGAATATAATAGTGTCATTCTTAAATTACATAGTGTCATTCTTAAATTAAATAGTGTCATTCTTTTAATAAGCTCTGTTTTAATTAAATAGTGTCATTCTTTTTATAAGCTACACATAACAAATAATAGAATTCTCAATTAATATGTAACTTTTTCAAAAATCCATGTATTCGTTTAAGTAATTTACCCCCATCTTAAATTATAGTTAGATAATGGAGCGCAGTTGGATGTATCGCCCACGCGGCGGGGAGCTAACACCTGAATTCAAGGAAGGTGTGAGATCCTTTCTTCGGGTTTGTCGTGCAAACCCCGAATGTGATATAGTAGAAGGGATGATACGGTGTCCTTGTGCAAGATGTAAGAATAGATGTTATTTATCAGATAAGGAAATATTAGGACACCTGTACAGGAAAGGATTTGTAGAAAATTACGAGCGATGGACTTGTCATGGAGAGCCACACAACTTTCGCCCTCTTTATGATGATGAAGCACCGTCGGGAGGTGCAACAGATAATTCAAACGACTACAGACAGATGGTAATTGATGGAATGGGGTATGGAATTCCCAATGACTTCCCAAATAACGTAGATGATGAGCCTATGCCCCCTGAGGAACCCAACCCACAAGACAAATTATTTTATGACATGTTGGATGCAGCGGATAAGGATTTATGGCCTGGATGTAAGAAAATGACATTATTGTCAACAGTTGCAAGGTTGCTAAACATTAAATCGGAGCACAATCTATCTGAAAGATGCTTCGATACCTTATGTCAGCTCATGATTGATACACTGCCAGAGGAGCACTCAATGGTTAAGAGTTTCTACGAGGCAAAGAAACTTCTCGAGGGCCTTGGATTACCCGTTAAGAAAATTGACTGTTGTGATAAAGGTTGTATGCTGTATTGGAGGGACGATGCGGCCTTACATAATTGCAAGTTTTGCCATAGGCCGAGATTTAAAGATTCTAACAATGGATCACAAGTTGCAGTGAGTTACATGTTCTATTTCCCTTTAAAGAACAGATTGAAACGTTTGTATTCATCAGAGGCGACTGCGAAATACATGACATGGCATGTAGGGCATGACCATGGGGGTACTGGTGAGATGTGTCATCCATGCGACTCCAAAGCATGGAAACACTTTGACAACATTCATCCCGATTTCGGTTCGGAGGGACGAAATGTGAGGTTAGGGCTGTGCACCGATGGATTCCAACCGTTCGGTCAATCAGGGGCCCAATACTCTTGTTGGCCCGTTCTATTGACACCGTACAACCTCCCCTCAGGTATGTGTATGAAAGATGAGTATATGTTCTTGACGGCCATAATACCTGGCAAATCGAGTCCAAAACAAAGGATAGACGTGTACCTACAACCGTTGATTGAAGAACTACTGGAGTTGTGGGACGTGGGGATCACCACATACGATGCATATAGTAAGCAAAATTTTCAGATGAAGGCGGCACTAATGTGGACAATTGGAGATTTTCCAGCGTATGCGATGTTGTCTGGTTGGAGTACCTACGGGAAAACTGCATGCCCGGTCTGTATGGAAAGAACTGAGTCTATACGACTGAAGGAGGGTGGGAAACAGTCGTGGTTTGATTCGCACCGGAAGTTCCTGCCTATAGACCATCCATTTAGATCAGATAAGGCCAGATTTATAAAGGATCGGGTAGAGCAAGGGCTTCCGCCAACCATTAGAAGTGGGGAAGATGTGTTAGTGGATATAGAGACACATGGTCTTAAGCGTGTCTTTGAAGTAGGTAGTGAGGAAGCAAACACAACCATCAGCAAGACTTGTGGTTGGAAAAAGAGGAGTATATTCTGGGATCTACCATATTGGAAGTCAAATTTGGTCCATCACAACCTGGATGTGATGCATATCGAGAAAAATGTGTTTGAGAATGTCTTCAACACTGTGATGGATGTACAAGGGAAAACAAAGGACAATGCGAAAGCACGTGAGGACATCGTTACTCTGTGTAATAGGCCCGAATTGCATAGGGATGCCCGAACTGGAAGATATCCAAAGGCTGTGTACACAATGGACAAGGATAAGAGAGACGTATTTCTGAAGTGGTTGCAGGCTTGAAGTTTCCCGATGGGTGTGTTTCGAACTTGGGTAGATGTGTGGATACGAATAAACACAGGATGTTTGGTATGAAGAGCCACGATTGTCATATCTTCTTGCAACGTCTCCTTCCCATCGGATGGAGAGAATTACTACCAGTGACCGTGTGGGAGGCAATAACAGAATTGAGTAATGTGTTTCGTGCATTGACTGCAAAAACCATTAAGGTACATGAAATGGAGAGATTGGGGTTAGACATTCCAGTAGTTCTTTGCAAACTAGAAACCATTTTCCCACCATCATTCTTCGATTGTATGGAGCATCTTCCTGTCCATCTGCCTTATGAAGCTAGTGTCGCTGGTCCAGTTCAGTTCAGATGGATGTATCCCTATGAAAGGTACGAATTCAAAAAAATAATGACTTGTTTAATTGCAATGGCATTTTCAATATGACTAATATATTATTTTGTACTGATTATTTATTCAAGGTACCTAAACCGATTAAAGCGTACAGTGCGCAATAAGGCACACGTTGAAGGGTCTATCTGCAATGCTTATCTGGTGCGAGAGGCATCATTCTTTTGTTCTCATTACTTTGAGAAGCATGTGTTCACACGTGAGAGAAATGTGCCAAGGAATGACGATGGTGGTTGCCCGTTCGATGATGATAGACTTATTAGTGTTTTCAAATTAGGAGGACGTGCACAGGGTAGGTCAAAAAGAAGGCGGCTGACCGAGCAAGAGTTAAAGACCGCCCACAATTACGTGCTCCTAAATTGCACAGAAACAGAACCGTATATCGAGTAAGTACTTTGTCTATCTGCAATCGTATGCCATTCATTTATGTTATATTCTAATTTGACCGGTCTTTATGAATTATAGGTTGTTCCACCAATATATGCGTTCTATTAATCCTCGGATTACAATTCCTGAGCTCTCAGCTGCCATGTCTAACCACTTTCCGAAATGGTTTGAGGAGTACTTAGTGGAACACCCGCCCGATATACCGTGTTTGTTCGAACTTGCACAAGGACCACTTCCCACAGCTCAATCATTTCCCATGTATTTTGTAAATGGGATGAAATTTCATACCGAAAACCATGGTTGTCGTCGAACCACTTACAATAGTGGAGTGTGCATTACGGGGGAATCTCGTGATTTCTACGGTATCATCGAAGAGATTTTAGTGCTCGAGTACCCTGCATTGCCTTTGAAGCAAATTGCATTCTTCAAATGTAAATGGTTTGACACTCGCGAGGGAATTGGAACGCGTACTCATGAGAATTACAAGATAGTAGAGGTGAATCAGACCAAAAATTTGCCCTACTATGACCCATTCATATTTGACACCCAAGCTGAACAAGTGTGTTATGTTCAATTTCCAACGAACAGACCAAATGCTAGGACTCGTGATTGGTTGGCTGTATGTAAAATTAAGCCTAGGGGTGTGATTACCGTAAAGATGGGCGAAGAAGCTGAGGCATTCCAACTAGATGTTGCAGAACAACTTGGTATTGAAACTGCAACCATAACGTCTCGTCGGGAACGGTTAACAGACGATATAGTCCAACTTGTAGATCTAAATCAAGATGAGGATAGTGATTCTGAAACATCCCCGGATCATTTGTCTACATCAGAGGACACTGACATGGATGAATCATCAGAAGAGACCTCTGATGAGGATTTCGAAATTTGAATATGAACATGTAACACACACATGCCTTTTACTTGTTGCATAAAGTCCATTAACTTTTTAACATATATGATTTTGTCACTTATATTCCATCTTGTTTTGTTAACAGATGTCTGAACAGGGGGGTGGCTCGGCCTCGGGCACTCCAAGCCGAGAGGGATCGGGTTCAGGATCTACGCCACGACTGCCTACGCCCGCCGAGACTGCAAGGATGGTACGAGAGGCACGCGAGCGATGGGCTCTAGACGTGGCAGGTTAGTGTAATTCAACGTCTTTATTTATTCTATATATGTACTTGTCTTTGAATCTATGTTATGGAGCAGCACAATCCTCAAGCCCTGAAGATCCACCCGTCCATACACCAGGATCCGACTCTCCGATACCAGAGACTCCCCCATCACAGACTCCAGGTAAGTTAAAATTCCATATATGTTAAAATTAAATTTCATTCCATCTATATAGTCGAACGTGTATATATAATTCTAGGATCTAACATACGCACCGTTAAATATTAAATTTAATTCCATATATGTTCATATTTAGGATCAGCCGCTGAGGCACGTGGTACAGTTTCTGAACAAGCCCCACAACCCCCACAGCCCATAGAGAACAGGACAGAGCTTAAGCCAAAAAATGGCGTGTAAGTTGTCTCGTATGACTGTTTCATAGTTGTCACAATTTTCATAACAGTTTCCCATTTAGTGACTAATTAATTTAAATGTTAAGTATCACAATCCCGGGTGCACTGGTGAAAAAGATGTGGGATTGTTATCCCTTGCGGGCAGATAAGGAAGGAATCTCGTGGATGAAAGTCACGAAAAGGACAAAGGACTTTTACTGGGGTGAATTTCAAGTACGTAATGAATTGAAGTCAATTACATATATAAATATTCGGTCCTTTTACTTATTACTAACGGTCTGACATGACTTTGAAATATGTTAATCAGAAAGTTGCTCGATGGGATCCTTCACTCGAAGTGCAAGTAAAGAAAGAGTGGGAGAGGAAGAACGTGCAAAGGTAAAATAGTAACGGCACTTTTTATAAATATACTAAGTAGATAGTTAATTAAAATGAATTATTATTTAACGGTATACTTGACACTTATGATGTTTTAGGTACAAAGACTACACGCTGGACATCAGGAGTGGTAAGAAACCTTATCCACTTGAGAGAGAAATTGCTGAGGCCTGGCGTAATTATTGGAACTCCGCTGCGTTCAAGGAAAAGCAACAGAGGAACAAGGTGAACAGGCGGCGAGGTCAGGCAGACGCTCCAGCTCTTCCGACGCACACAGCAGGGTCTAGATCACATGATGCGACACTGGATCACTTGGTATGCGTTGCATAGTTATATATATTCGAAATCCATTCACATTTACCTATTACTTCATAATTTAGTAAACCTTTTATTTGAATGTAGATAGAAGAACAGGGTAGGGAAATCGACTTGGATGAGTTGCACGAGCATACGCACACAAGGAAACATAAGAAGGATGCCTGGGTTGATGACAAATCAAAGACGGTCCATGTAAAGGATCAAAATTTTACTTCTTTTACAAATATTAACTGCTGACATGATAATTAATTAGTACATTCACTTTTGCTTAATTGTTGTCACTTCAAACAGGAGGAGTACCATGCTATCAAACAGATTCTTACACAGACTCAAGCCCCTTTCGATCCAAACCGGTCCTTTTATGAGGTTGCTGGTGGGCACGATAGGCGGAAGGCCGTTTATGGACTAGGTAAAATAGTTTTTCTACTTCATTTCATCCCGAATACGTCAACATTAATTTAACGCTTTATTTGTACATCATAAATATGTTTTAGGATCACTGGCAAAATTCATTCAGCCTACGGGGAAGGGTGGAAGCAGTACCCCACAGTCAAGCAGGAATGAGATCACTCGGGAGGAGTTTGAAGAGCTCAAGGCAACTCTGGAACGCTATGGACAGAAGTGGGAGACTGTGGTGGAGGAGTTAGACAGGATGCGGGGAGGTCGTAGACCTCCATCTCCGGGCTCGGGAGATGATGACCACGGAGGAGGTCATGGATTCGGTGGTGATATCACAGTGAGTTGAGTGGATGTCGTTTGTTGGTACTTTTTGGATTTATGTTGATTGTCAGATATTAGTTAACACTTGGTGACATTTTGTGTAGTTTTTGGCATTTGAATACTGTTGGTTTGAATGTACGTAATGTAGTTGATTGCACTTATGATTTTGTTGGTTTGAATGTACATAATGTAGTTGCTATGTTAACTTCAATGGAGAAGTCTAAATTTGAAGGTTTTAATGAGGTTCTATGGTGTATTGGACGGTGTATGGTGTTTTGGATGGTATTGTTTGATTGAGTTTGTTTGGAATGGTTTGAGAATGTATTAGTGCAGGTTGGAATGAGGTTGTGCAGGTTGGAATCTGTTTGTTTGTTTGGAATGGATTGCTGCCATTTAAATTGTTCTGGTGGCAGTATCAGAATTAGCGACCGTCAAAACCGGTCGCTAAAACGGTCGTAGTACAGCGACCGTCACAGGCGGTCGTTAGACCGGTCGCTAGATCGAACCGGTACGTGATCCGGGTTGGCTTTTAACGACCGTTTTATACGGTGGTTACGACGGTCGCTGATTATAGCGACCGGCACGGCCGGTCGTTAGGTCGGTCGTTAAATCGACGACCGCGTCGGATGTTCGTCGCCGCGGATTTACTTACGAGCACTTTAGCGACCGTCACTCTGCGGTCGCTAAGACGGTCGCTAATCGATTTTAGCGACCCGTCTCTCTGTTTAGCGACCGCAAGTGACGGCCGCTATGTTGTTTTTTTCTTGTAGTGAGTAGGGTTAGAATGTAGGGCTCAGAAAGCCCAATGAAGCCACCACTCAACCGGAGCCTTCACAAAACAGTCCAAGGGAAGAGAACGAGTAGCCACGCTACTGCCGGTCACCAAGACCACCACCAAGGCCTCAAGAACTTGCTGCCGATCACCACCAAAGATCACAGCCTCTGTCCTCGACTCCGATGTCCACTATCGCGCACAACCCTTCACCGGAAACCACTTTCCGGTGAACCTAAACGTCTGTGGCTCTACAAAAGAGAAAGAAGGCACACCCCTACCGAACCCCCAAGGTCCGGTAATCCCAAGCCCTGTAAAAGTCTCACTGATAAGAGGAATTTTGTTAATGCATTTTGTTAATATTTTAAGTGGTTTGGAGTTGATTAAATGTGGATATGGCTTATTTGTGCACATTTTGATTTTTTTGTAGGTTTGAAGGAGATTGAGGAAAAACAAGTGAAAATTAGCTTTTGGAGAGAAAGTTGACAGCAAACAACAATGGTGTTGATCATGACCATGATCAATCTTGAAGTGACTAGTTGGAAATACATCCCTAATGGGCTTGGGCTCCTTTTCAGCTAAGGAAAAAGAAAAAAATATGCTAAAGGAAATTGGAAAGGAAAGAAATCAATTAAAAAGGGAAAGGGACGTCCAGGAAGGGGGGAGAAGATTGGGCATTGAAATTAAAAATTGAATAGAGAACGCAAGGAGACACACTAGGGAATTGGACAAGAGGACACGGCCAGGGCACCAGAACTTCACTTCATGCCTATGGTTGTATTTTGTTGTTATTTCTTCTTTTCTATGTCGATTGAGTAGATTTCTCATTCTAGTTCTAGGGTTTGATTAAGAATTGGTACTTGTATTTTGGGAGACTTCCAATTACTTTATGGATTTCTGAAACTATTGGTATTTATGCAATTTCTGAGATTATTGTTTGTAATTATTGGATTGGGTGAATATTTGTGCACGGTATTTTATTTGATTTGATGATTTCATGCCAATTTGAATATGATACCCGTAATTGTAATTCTATTTGAATATGTGGCAACCGGGTTGATTAGTTCCTTCTCGGGAATTTCATAATCGACATTAATTTACACATCGTATGTGTAAATTACTCGAATCGGGTTTTTCTAGTGTGTAATGCAATTGGGCAATTTAATCCTACGTTCGTACCTAGGATTGTTGATCTCAATTAGGGATAATTAACGGTCGTACCTTAATTATCTATTCGGTAAGGAAAAACTGGTTGTCTAAGCGGACCTGACAACTATAACTGGTTTATCAATGGTTTAGGAATCTAAATTTATTAAGTCAATGATCTAATACAAGTACCAATCTCAAAATCATTCCTAGAACTAGGCTTTTTAATCCATAAGTTAATCTCATTTTATTGTTTGCTTGGTTTATTGATTTAGTAGTTTGTTAGTTATAGTTTTAATCAATCCAAAATCCCCCCATTTTATCTTTTGCATTGAACACAAAGGAATCTATTCATCTTGGGATCCCTGTGGAGACGAACCCCTTGCTCTATATTACATTTATTTGTGGTTGCAGATATAAGGGAATTTTAATTGGCCGTGCGACCGACCACTCACACCACTCGACCCCAAGCTCACACACTCACTAACAAAAGGAAGAACACATCTTGACCTAATTGTTTAGTGAAGGTGACACAAGAAAAACGGATTCTGGAAAGGCGCCACTGGAGACACAATGGGAAAGGGTAGAAATCTGATTAGGGTTCCACAAATGAGGAAAGGAACGGCTAGGAGTATAAATTAGGAAGGCAATGGGCAGGCCTCAACAACACATATCATGGGGCGGGAGACTTGGGCCGGTAGAAGATTGTTGGGCCGGACAGAAATTGGGCCACATTTCAACAACACATCCACGTAATAGCATGTAATTGAAATACTGGTGCTTGAATAAAGTTTGAGCTTACCATCTTTCTGCAATTTTCTTTTCTCTTGGTTTTACATTAAAAATGTTTGGAAATTTGGTGGAATTAAAACATTTGTTTTATTAATTTATTAGAAACCAAACGCAGTTGGCCTCAGTAGTATGAGACTCCGGCTCAACCATTCGAGCCTTTGTGTATTTGACATTCGTCACCTTGCGGAAAAGTTCTTGTAATATAAGTGTTGTGTTCATGGTTATGACTTTTTATGGGCTTATCACTAATGGGTTAGAAATACTATATTTTTGCATCAAAAATGGGGTCATTCGGTGGTGATTTTTGGAGCCCGCTGTCGTAGTGGTTAACGGCTGCGGGTGGTTTGGGGATGGGGGGTTTTTGTGGTTAACGGCTGCGGGTGGGTTGGGGATGGGGGGTTTTTGGTTGAAGCTGTTGTTGTTTTTAGATCCACATGCCTCATTGACCCAAGACGGTAGGCTGCTGTTGTTGTGGGCTTGGAAATAAATTTTCCTTATTTTTTACTTGTTTTTTTGGTTTTGAGCAGGGGTTGAATACTTGAATCCTTAAATTCCAAAGAATTCAGCCCCGAAACAGGACCCCAGAACAATATCCAGTACTCGAATGCCATTGAATGATGATATATATAAATTCATTATTCGCTGTATTAAGCTGACTATATTATGATTCAAAAAAAAAAAAAAAAATCATTTGACTAAGTGTTACATCATGGTATCTTATAGTAATAACTACTATACATACTCTCTCTGTCCCAGCTAACTTGTCTTGTTTGACTTATTCACACAATCCAATGCACTTAATCTCTAATATCTCAAAATATATACAATTTAAAATTATATAAAATATATATTCTAGAACTATACGATTAGACGAATCTAACAAGACCCAACTCGACTATTTTTTCCAAATATATATTTGCTATAAAATTGAGTCAAAGTTGAATAATTAACAGTGTCAAAAAGTCAAACAAGATACATTTGGTGCGACGGAGGGATATTTACTTCCATGAATTTACCTATAATTTAACTCCACGTAAGATCCTAGTCTTGGAATGCCCATCATCATTTTTCAAATCTTTAGGCCGTATAGTCGTAGAATTTACGTAATATTCATATCTTTAGGCCGTATAGTCGTACTGAAAATCTCCCCCCAATTTTCAAGTCTTTGATTGTTCTTTTCCTGCGAATTTCCCCACAAACACATTTGGAGTTTGTGTTTTTAATCATGTTTAAATTTAACTTAGACACAGATCAAAAAACATTAATCACAATGGAGCCAACTATTGTCCTCACCCCCTGCAAAAAGTTCCAGTTTCTTCCTTTCTTTTTACTGCTTTTATTACGCAGTCGTGCAACGGCCGAAACTGTTGAGGATCGTTTCGGTGATGATGAACTCTTGGGTGCCAATGAGTTGTGGCCTGGCGGCCATGCTTCTTATCCAGTACCGTTCGGGCTTCAGATCCCGGTCACAGGTGCCAATTTTTGCTCCCATTTTCAAAAGTTTTTGGATGAATTTTGGAAATCCAGTCTCATGTGTCCTGTTTTGCTCTTGCTCTTCATTTTCATTTATGAATCTTCTAGATTTTGTTGGGGGGTTAAATTTAGTTCTCCGATTTCCAGGTGATGGTAATTTATCTGGAAGCTGGAACAGATCAAGGGGCTATGTAAGTTCATTCTTGTAACTAATGGTCATGTTTGGATGAAGGATGTGCACTTTGAAGAATTGTTAGGACAACAGTCTCTTGGCTAGATTTAGGCACCCTGTTTCAGAATGTTTTAGTTGCTATTTGGCTGCCAAAGAGCAATGCTATGTGGAGAAATGTAGAGTCGACTACTGACGATAATTATCTTGAATGCAGTACAGTCACAGATATACCTTGACACCACATCATCCTCAGATTCGTCATTCTGTGCAAAGTGACAGTAGGAAAGACAAGAACCAAAAGAACAGAGCTCGCGCCCCACAAAGAGACGGGCGTAAGATGAAGGTCAGAGGATGTTTATGCAATGTCCAGCACATATTTTTTCCATTTGAGCTTTCATCATGTTAGAAAGACAGATGGAACCTCATATCCATCTAACACATGGTATTTCTAACACATTGTATGATTCAACAATAATCACTAGAATTGTACTAAAGAATGTACTAGTACTATGATCATGTCTATATTGAGTCGAATTGAATCCATCTCAAACTCAATACTTGCCACATGATTGTAGAGTTTCCATTCGGACAAGGCTGGCAATGGAGGAATGTCCGCAGAAGGGCAACCACGACGACGAGTCCTGGAAAATGAAAAGGGAAGGTTGCGCGCGAATGTGTCTAAATCTCAGTGGGCATTAGTACATGGTGGTTTGGTTTCGGTATTCCCAATGTTGGTAGTTATCTGGGGAATCATCGGACGTACGCAGGCAAGAGATGAGCAGCTTAAGGTTGATGAAGACATGAGTTCGACAGGCCGAAACATATACCGTTATGCAGCCATCTCTTCCTCTGTGGGTCTTCTTGTCATTGTAATTTATATGTTGGGAAAGAAGTATTGCAAGAGATGACAAAAAAATTACGTTACACTATTATAATAATATAGTCTTTTAGGGGTGTATTCGAATGAAAGTGTAACACCCCCATTTTCGACGCAGCGGAAAGACAGGGTGCTACTCTACATGTTGCCGGCTCCAAAGTGAAGGCTATCCCCACAAACCAACATGAGCTCTTTCCAGTGCGCTTTGGCCTCACTCACACACACCCTGAGAGACTTTCCAGGAGGTCACCCATCCTTAAATTGCTCCAAAGCAAGCACACTTAACTTTGGAGTTCTTATAGAATGACTACCAAGAAAGAAAGGGACCTTGTTGGTATTAGTAGCTTATTTCACTCCATTTAAGCCATATTCCGGGGTATTACATTCCTCCCCCTTAAGATCGCAACGTCCTCGTTGCACTCGGCCATCCACATCCTTGGACGCCACAACCATCCACATCACGTGGATCTTTCACCCCGCTAGGTGCCTGAATACCACAGCACGTGGTCACGGTCTGGCTCTGATACCACTCTGTAACACCCTGCTTTTTCCGACTCGCGGGTGTTACCGCCACACCTACCAAATAAAACTAGATCTGAAACATCGGGCTTATTCAGGAGATGCTAAGGCTAAAGCGAGTATATCAATTATCCATTTTCAACAACAATACTTAAAGATAATAAATATAATATTTTATTTAAATGAGCATCGTTTCTCAAAACAATATACAGTGTAGGGAGAGTAATCATTTTTTTGAGTTTATATACCAAAATCACAACGCAGCGTTGTCAAAAGTCCGACATCTTCCAGAACTAATGAAAAGTTTTATGTGTAGAAAATATGCAGGTGTAGTGCTCCCTTCCCCTGTCAGTCTTTAATCTTAACCTGGAAGGGAAAAAAAAATGAAGAAAGAAGGATTATCAGCGACGGATTCGCTGGTAAGTTCCCTATACTCGGAATCAACGAACAACCAACCAATTATAGACAGAAAAGGGTACTTCCAGATCAATAACCAGGAACTCAACAATGTGAACAACACAATAAGGGTTCTCTCATATCAATATCCAGCAATTCGACAATATAAATATTAATTTCGGGAGCAACCCAAAATCTCAATAGGGGCAACTGCCCAGATATAATTAACCATCTCAACGGTTGCATGCATGTTAGAGGGATCCAGAATGAACCTCACAATACTAGTATCGTGACTAAATAGCAGGTCTCGTCCGGTTTGGTTTAGATCGGGGTAACTCTCTATGGCATTTTTCCAGCGTCTACTGCATACGGGCCGTCACATGGCAAGTCAACATCAATCATGTTTGTTATCTATTAATCAATAGATAATTACCCTTTAAGGGCGCCCGCAGGCCATGGATTCAACAACAAGTTGGCTTACCTCACCAGGTTCAACAGAGATCATCAATGAATTGGTCTCACTCATATTATGCCATAAACCCCTCGGCGGGATGACTATAACCTATATTGTCGTACTTAGGACATATATTCAAAGGGTTATTTATACAGCAAATTCTACGTAAATCAAAGGCAATTGGAACGACGTCAAAGGAAATACGCGATGGAAGCAAATGCAGCAGGAATCAACAAGGCTAACAAATAAAACAATGATCAAGGAACGAACGAACGATAACGGATAACGTAGGCCAATAAGAAACAATAAAAACCTACTACTAGTAGGGCAAGAACGAAAATAAATTGCCAACTACTAAAGCAGGAACAAAAATAAAGGCCTACGACAAAGACAAACAAACAACATAAATGAGCAAAGCGAATAAATGAAAGTGAATAAAATAACAAGAGCGGAAAACATAGGGGAAACTTAACAGAAGAGTATAGGAAACTTACCTTACCGCAACACGCAAAATACTAAACTACCACCAACTTGCCTAGCAGAGCCTCAGCGCCTCGCCGACTACTACTCCGCTACCAAAATTAAACTAAGGTCCTCCGACCAGGGCGATGCAAAGACATCACCCCAATAGGCCCGGGCGATGCAAAGGCATCACCCCAATAATATAATATAATATAATATATAATATAATAATAATAATAATAATAATAATAATAATAATAATATATAACAGTCTTAACTATACAAGCTTACCTTGGCAAGCTTTATGTATTTTCTTCTTCGAAGGTGAATGATAACCATGCATATATAGGCGAGTTGAAAAGTGAAACTAACAAGTTCTCCGATGTGGGACTACCAATTCATATACTAATTTTATCTTATTTATTATATGTAGTGTATTTTCCTACGTCCTTTTTTTCACTATTTTTTTTTCTTATTATTATTAATGCCAAGGTAAGCCCTATGTCACATACTTATCCAATTTGCACTTATTCCAATTTTTTTTTTTTAATAAATGAAATCTAATAATAATATTAATATAAAAATTTAAAATAATAGTAATAAATTTTAATGAACCTACAAAAAATGAAATAACCATAATTCTTCAAAATCACAAAATAAACTTTCCTAAAATAAATACAACAATACCCATTAATAAAATTTTAATAACTTCAAAAGTAAAAATAATCCCACAAAAGTAATATTGAGGATATAATCCTATAAAAATAATAATTGTGGGTATAGTATAATAAAAATTCGAGGTGTTACAATTTACCCCCCTTAAAAATTTCTTCGTCCCCGAAGTCAATATTTATTCTCTAAAAGTGAGGTGAATAGTTACCAAAGTCATATAAAACCGTACCATGCTGAGCGCAACGTGGTAATGTTGGTTGAGGTGTTACATCAAATGTAATACCCCGGAATATGGCTTAAATGGAGTGAAATAAGCTACTCATACCAACAAGGTACCTTTCTTTCTTGGTAGTCATTCTATAAGAACTCCAAAGTTAAGCGTGCTTGCCTTGGAGTAATTTTAGGATGGGTGACCTCGTGGGAAGTCTCTCACGGTGTGCGTGAGTGAGGCCAAAGCGCACTGGAAAGAGCTCATGTTGGTTTGTGGGGACAGCCTTCACTTTGGAGCCGGCAACATCTAGAGTAGCACCCTGTCTTTCCGCTGCGTCGAAAATGGGGGTGTTACAGTGGTATCAGAGCATCGAACTACTTCAAAAGTCACTTCTATAAAAGAATTTTTAAATAACGACATCTTCCTAGGCATTCTATACTTTCAATTCTTGCATAAATTGTAATGCATGACACTGAGGTTATTTGGGTAGGTAGGTCTATACTCGGTATTTAAATATTATTGAAAATAACCTCCCTTAATGATTCATGACAAACGATAGTAGCACTGACTTGTTTGATTCCGAGAACGCGGAACTGCGATACGAAGTTTGGGAGTTGATAGCCCGACACGAAGTTTAGGAAAAAGAAGAGAGTACAGATCCTTTTTTTACTATGATAAATTTATTTTCTACCAATCATTCTTTCATAGAAATGTTCAAAATCGTGTTAACAGTATCCATGTCAAATTTGGTGATTTTTGGTCAAACCGTGAATAAGTTATGGATTTTTGATCCACTGTTGGTCGTTTGTTCACTGTTAGTGAATTAGAAGTTAAGTAGGATTTTGTGGAATCTCCATTTTTGGACGAGCTGTAGTGCTCAACTTAAAAAGGTTTCTTCTTCGAAAATGGTCATATACATGTTATCTAGTTGCTGGAAAAATTTGGATATTTTTTTAATATGATTTGGTATTTTTAGCAACTGTTGAAATGAAAGCATGACTTGTTGAAATCTTGCTGTAGTATGACTTGTTCACTGTGCTACAAAGATGTCAATTTTTTCTAACATAGGCTCATATGTTCTTCAATCTTAATAAATAAAATAATAAACTTCGCATACTATATAAAGTTGTAACTAGACTACGGAGAGCATCCTAATAAAAAAATTCATAGCTCGCCCCCCCGGTTTTCACACTCTGCGTCCGCCACTGGTCGAGTTGGAACCGAATTTTGGCCGAGCCGAAATGGTATAATTCACGAGTCTATTAATCTTATTTATACTCCTAATCAACACAATATGTTTGTTGTTATCCAAAAAAACACAATATGTTTGTTATCTAAAATGTTCAAATATTCTTTATTTAATACTCCCTCCGTCCCACAATAATGTTCCCATTTCATTTCTGCACACAATCCAATGCACTTTTTAAATTGTTAATATCTCAAAATATATACAAGTAGAAATTATGTAAAATATATATTCTAAAACTATACGATTAGACGAATTTAACAAGACCGAACTCGACTATTTTTTTCAAATATATAATTACAATAATATCGAGTCAAAGTTGAACAATTAATAGTGTCAAAAAGTCAAATGAAAACATTATTATGGGACGGAGGGAGTATATGTAGTAAATAATTCACTAATAGCCAAATAATTGAAAACAATTAGAATAGTAGTCACATGAATAATTCAAAACATCACAAAAATACCGACTCCCATCACACTACCGCGCCGCGCAATTTTGTAGCCGTAGTCCATAGGAAATTTCGTTGGCCAAACTCGTTAATATGCATAATCCAAGAAACCCCTGAAGTCGGCGACGCATACCGTTTGGTGGTTGAGAAGCGTCTGGGATTGTGAACTAAATGTCAATTCCAATCCTTTTGTCGTTTGATTGTCATTGCAATTAAGCGGGTAAAGTTACCGGAAGGTGCAGGCAGCAAGATGTTTGACGAAATGCCTGAAAGAGACATTGCTGGATTGCTATTATCCGTTTTTTCATTAGCTACGGCACGACTTCGTCATTTATTCCTAGAATTCGTCTGCAACTTGCAATGGACTTTGGGGGTTGGACGGTGGAAGATTGACTTCCAATTTACTTGGCTGGTTTGGCTTTTTTACTGCCACGCCTTTGCTGTATTTCTTTATAAAGGATATATAATTTCTCTGGATTGTGGAAGAAGCAATGAGGATTAACGTCTTTATTTTGTGTGTACTGTTGCTGGGATGTCCTGCTTTCTGGTGTACAGATGATTGCGCGGTTTTTCTGCCAGATGATGCTAGGAGGAGTTATTATGGCATTGGTCTGATTGCTGAAATGGAATCTTGGGAGGGGGAGGTTGCCTGCAACTTCATTTCGATGGCTGTACGGGACTTTTACAGCCTCAATAGTGGGCTTAGAACTGGGATTGTTCTTCATGTGAGGGATTCCATGGGGGATTCTCTGCAGTCTATTGCTGCTGGTGAGATTTCGTTTATTTCAGTGTTTTGCATGGCAAAAAAACACAGCAAGCATTTCAACAGTAGAATTTTCATGAACTGGTGTACTAACTGGGATGAGTGTTTGATTGTGACCAACGATCTCTTGTATCATTTTTCGTTTAATGTCATCTTCAGCTAAAGTTGGCGTATCTTCCCCTGTGGATAATTGTCAATGGTTATCTGCTAAATTCATTAATTTGTTTTGTAGAATGAGTTGATGTTTGAATTCTAGATGTTACTGCCGGATGAATAAGTTTGAATTTTTAAAGCCTGAAAGTCACATTATTGATCTTCCCTGCATATGAAATTTCAATCTTGAGGTTTTAGTGTTATTCTTTCCTAGAATCAGAGCACAGCTGGACTATTAGTTTTATGCTTGCCTGCATTGAGATATCATTTCATCAGAAAGCTCAGATTTAGAAATATCTGTTTAAGATATTCTCACTTCAAACTATTTCCTGATGCAGCTCTTGACCTTTTGGAGAATGTTGAAGTTCATGCAATCATAGTCCAAACAATATCAAATGAAGAGTGGTTTCTGGCTAGGCTTGGGGACAAAGTTAATGTCCCACTATTGTCATTTACATCACTGCTGCCATCCAGCCAGCATCCTTACTTTATTCAAGTTGCTGAAGATGAGATCAGTCAGTTCCATGGCATTGCTACCCTTATAAAAACATTTAAATGGAGTAGCTTTGTGTTTTTGTATGAGGATACTGTAGATGCTAGACTATCACAAACATATATACATGATATATTTCAGGAGAATCACTTGGATATTGCATATCGAACTGCTATTTCTCTGCACTCTTCAGATGATCAAAAATTGTCAACAAGCTTGATAAGCTAAAGATGACAAATGCTTCTATCTTTGTGGTGCACTTATCACCTGCTCTGGCATCTCAAGTATTTATAAATGCAAAATTGTTGGGGATGATGAGCAAAGGATTTGCATGGATTGTGACTAGCAGGATCATGAATTTCTTGGAGCCCCAGGATTCCTCATTTTGCGATTCAATGCAAGGAGTTCTAGGTTTCAAATCCTACATTCCTACGTCAAGTAAGTTCCAAAATCTTACTTTGAGATGGAAGGGAGAATTGCAGCATCTTGAATCCAATTTGAAGATCAAGCAGCCAAATATAGTTGGTCTATGGGCATATGATGCTGCTTGGATCCTAGCAGAGGTGATTGAAAATGTAACAGGGAAATCTTTCCAAAATCAGATTGGAGCTTCAGAATCAAGACACAAGGATTTAGCCAGGATGAAAGTTTCAAATGGTGGTTCATCCATCTTGGGCAAGATCAACAGCAGTAAATTTTCAGGAGTAGCAGGCGAATTCCAGATTACAAATAGGAAATTAGTCCATGGGACATATGAAATACGAAATATAATTTGTAAGGTGGAAAGAAGAGTAGGTTTCTGGAAAGCTTCTCACGGACTTGTTAAAGATCTAAACTCACAGCACAAGTTATCCTCTAATTTTCTTGACACCATTGTCTGGCCAGGATTCTCGTTCACAGCTCCAAAAGGTCAGGTGATCGATGAGATGAGTAGAAAAAGGCTTAGAATTGGAGTTCCTGGATATGGGAGGTTCCATGAATTGGTTTTTGCTCATCGTAACCCGGAAAATAATGCAGTAACTTTTACTGGATTCTGTATGGATGTGTTCCATGCTGCTCTTGAAAAATTGCCTTATCAGATCACTCCTGAATTTCTTTCCTTTGACACTGAAAACGGTAGTTACAATGACCTTGTACAACAAGTTTATCATAAGGTATGTTCCTCTTCAAACTGTTGAACTTGGAATGTTTACATTTCAGCTGGAGTGCTATTCATAGTGTGGGTTAGTACTGCTATTGGAATAATCTCATTTTAGTGTTGACTTTGAAACATTTCAGCTGACTAGCCATTTCTCTCTCATTTATTTTGGACATTCTGGTTGTCCTCTTCATCCCTAAACTTCTTCTTTAAACAAAGGAGAGTGGTTATATCCTTGAATGGAAATTATCTGGCTAGAAGTTGTTCCATACAAAGATATGTGAACAAATCCACTTAAGATGGATGAATGAATTATCTTTCAAAATGGATAAAAATCCCTGGAGAGTCCACACTGAAAAGGCTTGATGGGGTTCACTTCCTCACATGTTACACCATCCCTCACTGTGCAGGCCATCCAACCATTTAACTTAATGTTATAACTAGAGTTTTTTTGGGTGTAGTAGAGGTAAAGTGGCATGGCATAAAGCTTGTACTCAACATTGACATTGTTAATCATTTAAGTTAATGCTTCACTTAGGAGGACTGGAATGCTTTGTCTAGTTGTACACTTACTTTTGTCGCCCGTGTAATATAATCTATGTCTGGAGTTTTACATGAGTGGCATAAAACATTTAAATGAAGTAAATAGGAACCCATGGTACTGGTCATTCCTGAAACTTTGAGTTAGTTAGGAAGGTGTTAATTTGTTGAGGTTACTACTCTTTGTTAATTCGTTGTGGTTACCACTCTTTCTGTCTTTTTAAAAGAAATAAACAGAACCCTTCAATTTTCATTCCAGTAACTTTGAGCCTATTTGTTGAGGTTAATACTCTCTCTCTCTTTTAAAGGAAATAAACAGGGAAATCCCCACACTACTTCTCATTCTTGCAACTTTGAGGTTATTATTGAGGTTACTACTCTTCTGTCTTTCCAATTTCCATTTATGATTGTCTCTTCTTGTTTCTTGAGTAAACGCAGCAGTGGCAGCACTCTTTCTCCCATTCTAATAATTGGGATTTTGTGTAACCATTGCACACTTTATCCATGTATTGTAATTAACTGCTTTTGTCTTTCAATGTAACCATCCCCCTTGTCCATCTACCAGCATATTTACATTTTTTGGAGTGCAATATTTTATGTGATATGCATTGTCTTGTTTTCCCCTAATAATTGAACTTTTTGGTATAGTCAAAATATAGGCCATCCAACCATTTCAGTGAATTTTATAGCCACATGATCATGAGTTCCTGATGGTCTAATTTGGAAGATCCTAATTTTCTTACATGTTGAAGGGAGCCTAATTATTTAACTGTTGCAGATCTTTAGGATTTACTAAAAATTAAGGAATTAAATGGATTGCATTTGCTTTAATGGCAAGTGGAACAATATGTATAATGCAAATTTCAACTGCTATATTGTTTCTTTGTATGCTAAATAAGTTTGACTGCTACCCTATTATTTGCTCAATGGTGGTGCAGACTTTTGATGCTGCTGCGGGTGACATAACCATTCTTGCCAACAGGTCTGCGTATGTTGACTTCACAGTCCCCTTTTCTGACCTAGGTGTGGGTTTCATGGTAAAACTTGACAACGACCCTTGGTTTTTCTTAAAGCCACTCAGTCCATGGCTTTGGATAGTGAGCGCATGTTCTTTTTTTCTCACGGGGTTTACTGTTTGGGTTATCGAACACCGCATTAATGAAGAGTTTCAAGGTCCTCCAGCAGAGCAAATTGGAGCCATACTGTGGTTTGCTGTCTCAACTCTAGTTTATGCTCATAGTAAGATCTTTCTTTATCCTTGATATTGGCTTTGTCATTTTGGCATTTCCTCAGCTGTTTTGATATTTAGGGGAAATATTCAATATTATGCTCGCTTCAAATGATTATGACAAACATCTCTAGCTTTTTTATGCTGTCTTGAATCCAGAAAAGGTAAACCTACATCCTTTTACGGTCGTAGCAAACGAGGAACTAATGCAATATTTTCACATTGTTATTCTTTAAGCGAGTTTTTATTTATTTCACTGAAAAGTGTTGTTTAATATTCTTTAATTTGTTCCTTTATTATGAGATAACTTTGACAAACCTCAGGGATTTGTGATGATCAATTTGAAACATTGGGAGGCGCACTTCCACATTTTTTTAAAACCTAATCTCTTTGTGAGAACTGAGAAGTAAAACGCAAAATTTCATTTAGTAATGTTGTCTAATAGCTTTTATTAGGATAAAGGACAATATTACCACATTTGAAACTTCAGGGAATATTTGAGGACGAAAGTTTCAATGTCCCTTGTACATGGAAAAATGGCCTTTTTTGTGTCAGTTCTTTGTTGAACTTGAAGTGGGCAATATTTTCCGAGTTCTGGTCAGTTTTATCCTTGTTGTGGGCCCTTTTTTGATCAATTTCCTTCAACAGGCTGTTCTTTAGATGGACTAATAGCTGGGATGAAGGCTAGGAGTTCCGTTTTGCTCTCTTCAATTGTGCAAAACTATTTAATGGTCATTAAAAAGTTAATTCCTGGAGTCGTATTCTCAATTTACCCCTAATGCATTTGCTGCTGAAAATTGCATGGAGTCTTTCCACACGGACAATTTCGTAATTTGTTCATGGCTGCCCTATGTTGGCTCCTTTCTACAAACAGTTTACCTTGGATATTGCCCCTTACTCTTGTATAATTGCTTTGTCAATTTTGGGTTACTGATGAGAAAACTTGTATTCTACAATTCTATGAATATCAGAAGCCATAGGATATCTCTATTATTGTAATCTAATTCATTAATTTCCAGGCGACCAGTATTCAGCTAAAAAAAGATGAACGGAAAGGTAGCTATGTTCTCATTGGGTTATCAAATCTATTATCAACCTAGCTGATTCTGATCATCCTTCCACTGTCCGCAAATGTATTCTCAGCATAAGTCACCTTAATACGAACTAAGTAAACAGAGTAAGGCTTTCAAGGTGATAATGTCTTTCTTGCCATTTCAACTGTGGAATGTGTACTTGCATGTGCCAAGTTTCCTTCGATGGTAAATGTGTTTAACAAAAAATAAGTTAACAGAAGCCTGAAATTTGCTTCTGCCTCCTCCTGACCAAAAAGAGGAAAATGATGGGGATGGACTTAGATATGGTACCAAAGTTGGAAGTAAATTGCAATAACATTCTGGACT
This sequence comes from Hygrophila difformis, assembly GCA_030278955.1. Lineage (NCBI taxonomy): Eukaryota > Viridiplantae > Streptophyta > Magnoliopsida > Lamiales > Acanthaceae > Hygrophila > Hygrophila difformis. Next base: position 46,820,052 of record JAOANR010000010.1, read on the forward strand.
TTACTTCTATTTTTGCAGGAGAAAGATTGCGAAGTAATGCCTCCAGATTTGTTGTTGGGGTATGGTTCTTCGTAGTGCTGATACTGACATCTAGTTACATCGCAAATTTGAGTTCCTTATTGACAGTTGCACAATTTAAGTTGACAAAAAGTCACTACATTGGGTACTCAGCTAATTCTTTTGTTCGAGGAATGATTATTCAGGACAATCTGAATTTTGAGGACTACAGGCTTAAGCCTTATAAGTCACCCAATCAGTATTATGATGCTCTGAAGAAAGGAAGTAAAAATGGTGGCGTTGATGTTATAATTGAAGAAGTACCTTATATCAAAGCCCTTGTTGCAAGGAATCCACGCGAATATGCCATGGTCAAATCATCACTAAAAACTAGTGGCTTTGGTTTTGTAAGTGTCTTCTTTGTAGCTTCTTCAATAAAGGTTCAAAACTTGATTGCAATAATGTTAGCTGCATAATTACTTTTTAAATGCTACTGATTCTATTTTCTTTTGCAATATTTGACATGATTATATTATATATAATTCCGTGCAGGCATTCCCAAAAGGGTCGCCTTTGGTTCATGAGATGTCAAGAGCAATTGCCGAACTTAGAGAAGAAGGAAAACTACTCGAAATGGAGAAGAGATGGCTTAAAAGTAAATCGGTGTTATCTGTTCAAGAAAGTGATATGACTAAGCTAAACCCTCTCAACATCAAACAATTTGCTGGTCTGTTCATTATAAATGGTATATCCCAGTTTATAGCCATATTCCTATTTATCATCTTCTTGCTTCGAGGAAAACTGTCGAATCACTACTATTTTCTGACATTGTTGGGTGGAGGAAAATTAATGTGCATTTTGAGGTACTTTTATCCCAGAACAGAGCAAGGAATTGATGGTCCTGAGGCCACATGATGTATGTATTTATGTGTTCTTGTAAGTATCACATTATCCAACAAAATCTTAGACATCACACTTTGATACTATACTCCTTCCACATATACTGTTCTCTTTTTTAGAGGAGGTTTCTTTTGTTCCTATTTGCACGACATTTTCATACCGAAACAGGATTATTTAAGGGATTTACTAATATTTGTTAATAGAGGTAAATGTCCTTTATAAAAATGACCTGCCCATAAATCTATGACCAAAAGATTTGCGATCATCAGGAAATTGGTCGCAAATCATTAAACCAGGACACACAGTTATTTTGTGACCAAAGTTTTTAGTTTGCAAACGCATTTTTTTTTAAAAGGATTTGTTGAGAGTATATTAGTAATTAAGGACTTATTTTAGATGAACATAGATGACTATGCCTCTTCTTTGCTTTTTATGATGCTTGTATTCAAGTTTGCCACAAGAACCCAGCAAACTTCAACCGCTGCTGGCGCTTGGCAGCGCCAGCAGCAGCTGTGCACCATACTCCTCCAAATCTTCTAAAGGTGTCTGATACCTGAAAAATTGTGGTATCACAATAACTTAGGAATTAGGACACAGGTGGAGATTTCAGATTTGCTTTAAGGTTATGGCTTTGAAGTGCAAGGATGGTAGTATTGTGCGTATAAAGAGGATGGACATGGGCAAGGGTTTGTCTCACACGGTTGTCTTGTTCTGGGAATGAAAACTGAATCTAAATAAGGCTCTTGGCTGTGGGATGTGTACAGTTTCAATACTCCACCATAAAGTAAGAGGAAAAGGTTGCAGCAACTGGAGGCATGGGGATCTTAAAAAAAGTAGCTGATTCCTTTGGGATTACTCTAAAAGAGCTTTCTGTTGATGGCAATGAGCAGGGATAGTAAAGTAATGCCTAGGGGCTATTGCTACAGCAACTGAAGTTATATTAGCCGAGAGCCAGAAGTACTCTTCAAAGAAACTGAATTGGACCTGCACTGCCACGCTCTATGCAGTTACAAATTTTGCTGAGAGTGTTGAAATGATTCCATTATGTTGTTGGCCGAGAATGCTGAACTCAATGCAACAGAATTTGTATCATCTACATGTGCTGAGAAATGAGCATGCATCCGGCGCCGGGTATTCTTTGTCCTAAAGAATGTCACGAATTCTATCTTCAATCTGCAGGTTGATCATATCAGAATGATCCAATACAGGGCTGGACGAGGAGGATTTAAAGATTTTGTTGATAATGATTATTGATTGGGGAATTTCATTACCCACGTACTTTCATGTAGGGATGGCAAAAATTGTCCATTCCCAATGGTGAAAACCGAAGACCGAATTTTCGGTTCGATTTTGGGGAAGGATCGAAATGGCAAAAATTGTCCATTCCCCTGGTTTTGGGGAAGGATTATCAGGGGATGGGTGAGGGATTTTTTTTCGTGAATTTTCAGGAGTCATTTCTAGATTTTGGCTATTATTTTTTTATTATTTAGAGTTTAGGTCACTGCAAGGACATCAGACCCAGAAAAAGGGCCAAACGGGAAGAGTGTTGTTCAAACCACCTCTTTATGTTCCAAAAGTAGAAATCGCATACTTCTCATGGCCTATTTAATTTTTAATTTTTTAATTTTATTTTTTATTTTTCTATAACTCAAAACTTAAATAGGCATCAGAAGGAGTTGTTCAAATCACCTTTTTTGGCCAAAAAGTAGAAATTGCATAATTTTTATGGCATATTTAAGTTTTTTTTTTTTTTAGGCCAAAACTTAAATAGGTTAAATAAGCGATTTTAACAATCCGCGGCTCGTTTGGCTTTTTTTTGGGTCCGGACGTCCTTATAATGGACCAAAACTTTAATTCAAAAATAATGACCCAAAATCAAGATTTGGCATATCCTCAATGAGGCGGGCTATTTGGACTTTACAATTTACTCAATCCACCCCAATTCTAAATTCACCCCACTTAAAAAATCCAAAATTCAACCCAATTCTAAAATCACCCCATCCATAATTACCCTATTACCCTTTATACCCAAATATACTCAAATTAAAAATAATCAATATCTTCTAAATTCACCCCACCCAATCCACCCCAAACTCACCCCTCTCACTCTCACTCTCACTCTCACGTATCCACCATTCACTCCCACCCCAATCACTGGTGCCCCTCCTCCCTCCTCCCTCAATCGGTTTTCTTCCACCATTAACTCAATTTTGTTTAAAACCACCAATAAGGAAGAAGGAAGCCTAAATCCCCCTTGTGCTAATGGAAAAACTAAAAGGTTAGGGTTTATGTTTCTAATTTTTCAATTCAAACCCATTTGATGTAGTTGTTGATTTGAGATGTAATAAATGGTCAATTAGTATTACATTATCATTAGTAAGTGTGGCATTGTATTTTTTAGGGATAAAATTGTATTTTGGATGGATGACAATCGGATATGGAGGCTGCTGGCACCAGGTCCGTTCGGACCTGGTGCGCCGTGCACGCCTCTGCGTGCACGGCAAAGCACGATGTGCGCAAGGCACGGCGTGCGGCACATGGTGCCGTGCAGTATGCACGGCGCACGGCACCATGTGCCGTGCAGCACTCGGCACTTGCCGAGTGCTGGTGCCGCGCGGTCTGTTCTGTGTTTTTTTTTTTTTTTTTAGTTTTTATGTTTTTTTCCATTCTTGGTTGTTTCATGTATTACATATTATCATATATTAACACTCTTCTTGTTTTGATTCACAGATGTTCGTACATATTTCCGGATCCGCAGACGGCCCACTGCTTCGGCTCGGGCCGAACGTGCACGGGAGCGAGAGGCCGTGGCTGACGACGCACCTGTTCAGGGGAATGACATGATACCATATCAGGACGAGCAGGTTGACGAGCATTACCGAGGGCACATCCATACGTGATGCACGTACCCTATGTTGTGCGGTGCCATTATGCACTTGAGTACATGGACCCATACTTGGATCAGCATGATGGTGACGTACTGCACGATGTTTTACAGCACGTGCATCGCATTCTAGGTGGTGATGATGGCGTTGGACCATCGGGATGATGACATTTTATATTTTCAGACTGGATTTATCATGTAGTGGATATTAACACATTTTTCAGATGATGTCACTGGTTTTACAAAATCTGATTATTATATGTATGTGTTTTGGTGTTGTTTCACAGTAACACGTTTTCACCATATCTGATCTCTTGATGGTCACTACCATCTGATGTTCCAACCCTGTCTTCTGAACCCATTGCACTGCATCATCTCTAGTCTTATATAATGTTTGAGTTGTGAACACATGTGTGAAATCTTCGCCAATGACGTCAATGCTTAGCTCATTTCCAATGGGACATTCTTCAGTCGGTGCATCACTACATATAGTCTCAGCTTGGGGAGTATCCTGCGTATAAAAAACAAATATATCATGAAAACCCCCAAAAAAAAAATATTGCAGAACAGAGTGCACGGCAGGGTATGACCGTGCACACTGTGTAGCGCACGGCAGGTGTTGCCGTGCGCCATGTGTCGCGCGCGGCCAGGCCTGCCGTGCGGGATGAATCATGCACGACAAAGTTTGTCGTGCGCGTTGTGTCTTGCACGGCACAACCTACCGTGCGTCATGCAACGTGCACGGATGACCAGTACCGAACGGTCTGTGCGAAGTTGACGAATTTCAAGGTTTTTGGAGCATTACTTCTACATTCCAAAGTGCTTTTCCTTCCTCCATTTGTTAGCTAATGACTCCACCTTCACTCTTTCTTTGAATCTTGAAAATTAATCCTTGTGTTTTTTCATTTTTTGTGGTGGTATTATTTTGGGTGAAACTAGGTTTAGAATATGTTAGGGTTTAAGTGTTGGAAGAAGGGGTTTGGGGTGAATTTGATATGTTTGGGGTGGGGTGAATTTAGAATAATAGAGTGTAATGTATCTTTTTTAATATTGGAGGGTGGGGTGGATTTAGAATAATAAAATGTAATTTTTTTTTAATGTTTGAATTAGTAAGGGGCAATTTGGGTATGAGAAAATTGGGGTGGGGTGAATTTAGAAAGTGGGAGAGTGGGAATAGTGGGCTTCATCCTCAATTGCTCATACATTTTTTGAGGGGGAAAAGAAAAAAAAAAATCTAGATTTCAGCAGTATTCTTCTCCAAATAGCCGAATAGAAAATTTATTTTGCGACATTTTTAACTCATGAATAGTGTAATAGTACGCATCAATTCAAGAAACCCCCAAGTGAGCGCCACATACCGTTTTTCGTTTGATATCTAGTTTGTCCTTTGCTTTGCGAACAAGGCTGGTTAATTTACTGGAAGGTGCAGGCAGCAAGATGTTTGACGAAATGCCTGAAAGTGACATTGCTGGATTGCTATTAAATTTACAGGAAGGTGCAGGCAGCAAGATGTTTGACGAAATTCCTGAAAGAGACATTGCTGGTTTGCTATTATTGATTTTGTTATTAGCTACGGGACGACTTCGTCAATTATTTCTACAGTTGGTCTGCAACTTGCGGTGGATTCTCGGGGATGGGAGGTGAAACATTAAGTTCCAATTGGCTTGATTGGTTTGGGTTTTTGAGTTCCACACGCTCAGCCTTGCTGGATGGAGGATGTATAATTACTCTGGATGGTGGGAGAAGTAATGATGAGTAACGTCTTTATTTTGTGTATACTGTTTCTTGGATGCCTTGGTGTCTTCTGTACAGATGATGACACAGTTTTGATGCCAGATGATGCTAGGAGAAGTTATTACGACATTGGTTTGATTGATGAAATGGGATCACGGGAGGGGGACATTTCGACTATGGTACGGGACTTTTACAACCTCAGTAGTGTTCTTAGAACTGGGATTGTTCTTCATGTGACAGATTCCAAGGAGGATTCTCGGCAGTCTATTGCCACTGGTGAGATTTAGTTTTAGGTGTTTTGATTATCATTGGTCGGTGGTTATTAACGATAATGATGATAAAAAACCTGAGTGCCAAGAGTAGAATTTTCATAAATTAGATTAATTGGTTGAGTATTTGATTGTGACAACGATCTCTTGTATTTTTTTGTTCATTCGATTTCAGCTTCAGCTAAAGTTGGTGTAGATTCTTGTGCGGATAGGGAACTTTTAATCGATTCCTTATTTTATTGTCTAGAATGAGTTGATGTTTGAACTCAAGATAGTACTGCCAGATGAATACGTTCAAATTATTAAATCACTGAAAATCACATTATTGATCCTCTCTGCTTATAAAAGTTCAATCTTGGAAGTTATAGTGATATGCTGTCCTAGAATCAAAGCACGTTCTGACCGTTAGTTTATATTTAGCTGCATTGAGTTATCATTTCATCAGCAAGTTCAGCAGAACTTTTTAGAATTATTTATTAGATTTTCTCACTTTCGAATTAATTCCTGATGCAGCCCTTGATCTTTTCGAGAATGTTCAAGTCCACACAATCATATCCCCAACAATATCAAATGAAAAGTGGTTGCTGCCTAAGCTTGGGGCAAAAGATAATGTCCCACCATTGCCATTTTCTTCACTGTTGTCATCCAGTCAGCATCCTTACTATATTCAAGTTGATGATGTTGAGATCAGTCAGTTTCATGGCAATGCTACCCTTATAAAGACAATTAAATGGAAGAGCTTAGCATTTTCTTATGAGGATACTCCAGATGCAAGACTATCACAAACATATGTACATGCTATGTTTCCGGAGAATCACTTGGATATTGCGTATCAAACAGCCAATCTTTTTCATGCCGCATATGATCAAATTGTCAATGAGCTTCATAAGCTAATGATGACAAAGGCATCTAATTTTGGGCTGCACTTATCACCTTCTCTGGCATCTCAGGTATATATAAATGCAAAAATGTTTGGGGTGGTTAACAATGGATTTGCATGGATTGTGACTAGCATGACCAGGAATTTATTGGAGCCCAAGCATTCTTCATTTTACGACTCAACGCAAGGAGTTCTTGGTTTCAAATCTCGCATTCTTGTGTCAAGTAAGCTCCAAAATCTAACTGTGAGATGGAAGGGGGATTTCCAACATCTTGAATCTAATTTGAAGACCAAGCAGCCAAATATAGTTGGTCTATGGGCATATGAGGCTGCTTGGATTCTAGCAGTGGCGATTGAAAATGTGACAGGGCAAACTTCTCAAGATCAGATTGGAGCTTTAGAATCAAAACACATGGATTTAGCCAGGATGAAAGTTTCAAATAGTGGTCCATTCATCTTGAGCAAAATCACCAGCAGCAAAGCTTCCGGAGTATATTCGGTATTCCAGGTTACAAATATGAAATTACTCCAAGGGGCATATGAAATACGGAACATAATTTGTAAGGTAGACAGAAGAGTAGGTTTCTGCAAAGCTTCTCATGGGCTTGTGAAGGATTTAAATTCACATCACAATTTTTCCTATGTGTTCCTTGCTGCTCTTGACAAATTGCCTTGTCAGATCTCACCTGAATTTGTTTCCTTTAACAATGAATATGCTAGTTACAATGACCTTCTACAACCGCTTTATCATCATGAGGTATGTTTCTCTTCGAACAGTATAAATATGGTAACTTGGAATAGTTTACATCTCAGCTGGAATTGTCCTTTCTATTCATAGTCTGGATTAGTAGTGTTATTGTTTGAATAATCTCATCTAGTGTTGACTTCGAAAGATTTCAGCTGACTGGCCATTTTCGTTCTTGTTTATTTTGGACTTTCTGGTGGTCCTCTTCCTCCCTAAGATTCGTTTTTAAATAGAGGAGAGTGGCTATATCCTTGAAATGAAATCATGTGGCTTGAAGTAGTTCCTTGGTACGAAGATATGTGAACAAATCCACTTCAGATGGATGAATGAATTATCTTCTGAAATGAGTAAAAACCCTGGAAAGTTCACACTGAAAAGGCTTGGTGGGTTTTACTTCCTTGCACCATCCATCACTTTACACGCCTTCCAACCATCTCAATGAATGTTATAACAAGATGTTTTCGGGTCGAGGTCAAGCTTGTACTCAAAGATTGTTAATCATTTGAGTTAGTGCTTCACTTAACAGGAATGCTTTGTATAGTTCTGGAATTATGTTTGTCAGTCATGTAACTTAATCTATTTCTGGAGTTTGACATGAGTGGCATAAAACATTTAAAAGAAATGTAAATAAACCCATGCTATGTTACTGGTCATTCCTGCAACTTTGAGCTTTAGTAAGGTGTTAATTTGTTGAGGTTACTGCTCTTTCTTAATTTGTTGAGGTTGCTACTCTTTGTGTCTTTTAAGAAATACACAACCCCACATTTCTAGTCATTCCTGCAACTTTGAGCCTTAGAAGGTGTAAATTTGTTGAGGTTAATATTTCTGTCTTCTTAAAAGTAATAAACGAATCCCACACTATTTGTCATTCCTGCAACTTTGAACTTAGGAAAATGTTAATTTGTTGAGGTTACAATTCATTTGTCTTTCCATATACGATTGTCTCTTCTTGTTTCTTTTTTTGTAAATGATGCACTTTCTCTTAATAAACTCAGCACTCTTTCTCTGTGTTGCAATTAACAATTTTTATCTTTCAATCTAGCCATTCATTCCTCTTGTCTCTCTACCTGCTTATTTACTTATTTTTAATGTGAAGTTTGAAGGCTTGCAGTATTTGATGTGATGCGTCTTGCTTTCCCCTAATACTCCCTCCGTCCCACTTGAAGTGGCTCAAAACTTTTGGGCACGATATTTTATGTGGAAATAATTAGTATATGATGTAGGGGTAGGTTAGTGTTTAAAGTAAGGGTAAGCTAGGAATTGGTGTGATGTGATTGTAATGGGTTTGAAATTTTTATTAATTTATTAATGTATGATGTGATGGTTGTGAGTTTGAATTTATTAATGGTAATGGATTTGAAATTATAATATATTTATTTATTGATATGATGTGATGGGTAGGTTGGTGATTAAATATTTAATTATTTCCTAAAAAGGAAATGGGACAAAGTGTTGGGACGGACGAAAAAGGAAAGTGAGACACTTCAAATGGGACAGAGGGAGTAATATATTTTGTTTTTTTGGTTTTTATTGTATTCTTAATAAGTTTGATTGATTCTCTATTATTTTATCAATGCTGGTGCAGACTTTTGATGCAGTTGTGTGTGACACAGCCATACTTCCCAACAGGTCTACGTATGTCAACCTTGCACCACCATATACTGAACCAGGTGTGGGATTCATGGTAAAACTTAACAGTACTGGAGTGCTTTGTCTGGTGCTGCACTTACTTTTGTGACTCATATAGCTTAATTTAATTTATTTGTGGCGTTTGACATGAGTGGCATAAAACATTTAAAGGAAGTATACATAAACCCACGATACTGGTCATTCTTGTGACTTTGAGCTAGTTAAGGTGGTGTTAATTTGTTAAGGTCACTACTCTCTGTCTTTTCATAAACAATTGTCTCTTCTTGTTTCTTTTCACTCAAATGATGCACTTTCTCTTTATAAACGCATCAGTTTTCTAATAATTTTGATTTCATGTAACCATTGCACACTTTATCCATGTATTGCAATGAACAATTTTTCTTTCAATCTAGCCATCCCCCTCGTCTCTCTACCTGCATATATTTACGCCCTTTTAATGTGAAGTTTTGAAGGTGTGCAATATTTTGTCTTTTTATTTGATATGCATTGTCTTGTTTCGACCTCATAATTGAACTTGATTAAACTTGTTTACCTATCAAGCAAAGCTTCTATAAGAGAAAAAAGTTAAACATTAAAAATTATGAATATAGTACAATGTATATTAAAATAGGCTGGGGCCCCCCATGGCTCCACTGTATGTGTTGGCTTGAGCTCAAGTTGAGAACTGCTGCCTTTAGTTGTAACTACTGCAAATGTATATGATTTGTATAGCCACATGATCTTGAGTTCATGATAATGATCTAATCAGGAAGACCCCTAATTTTCTTTCGCGAAGTGAGGGATTCTAATTATTTTTCTGGTGGAGATCTTGATGATTTACAAAAAATTTAATTACTTAAATGAATTGCATTTGTTTTCATGACAAGTGAAACAAAATGTATAATGCAAAATTTTAACTGTTATTTTGTTTCTTTGCATTCTAAATAAGTTTTGATGCAGCTGTGGGTGGCTTAGCCAGGCATGGCGGCAGACTTGATGAGCATGTTGTCTCGACAGACTCGTATCCTGAACCAATTGCTTTGCATTCAGATAAAGCAGGGAATGGAGGAATGTTCTTAGCAGGGCCACCACGTCGAGTCTTGAAAGGAGGAACGTTGCACATGTCTACATTTCACTGGACACTGGTATATGTCGTTGGCGTAGTTTCAGTACCCACAACCATGGTGTTTATTTGGGGAATCATTGTACGTATGCAGACAAGAGATGAGCTGCAGCTTAGTAATATTGTTCTGGAATCGCAGGTTGATGAAGATATGACTTCCACAGGACGAAGCGTATACCTTTATGGAGCTATATCTTCTGCTGCCGGTCTCTTCGTCATGGTAGTTTATGTGTTGGCCAACAAATATTACAAGAAATAAGAAGAAAATTAGGTTACACTATACTGAACTATAGCTTTTCAATCTTCTTGTGAAATAAAAATATTTTTGAGCATATGAGATAGTTCTTGAGAACTCCCTGATAGTACATTTATGTGTATGTAGTGACAGGAGTGATTATCAAGTCCAGCTTCAAAATTTGAAGCTATAGCTCTAGTTTGAATCCAACCAGGCTAGTAGATAATTTGAAAATTGACAGTTTTAAATATAATTTGAATTTAATTGACAGTTTTCCTGATAAGATGGGTATTAAAGTTACATTACCCTTTTACTTAGAGCTATTAGGATGTAGAATACTATAAATAAATTTGGAATTGTGTTTAATATTTTTTTTATTTTTATATTTTTTAAATTTAATAATTTTTATCGAGTGCTTTCATCACCCTAGATAGTAAGTAATCTATCTATATATATAAAAGTAATATAGTCTAATTTCCCCCCACTTCCCCACCCCCTGTTTTCAACATCTCATCCGACTTTTTTCTTCAATTTCAACAATCATATATACTCACTAAATCTAATATATATATATATATGATCTAATTCAACTACATCAATCATATATACTCCTTAAATCTATAATATATATAATATAATCTATCTATATCTATATCTATATCTATATATCTATATTATCCATATAAAAGTAATATAGTCTAATTTCCCCCCACTTCCCCACCCCCTGTTTTCAACATCTCATCCGACTTTTTTTCTTCAATTTCAACAATCATATATACTCACTAAATCTAATATATATATATATATATGTATGATCTAATTCAACTACATCAATCATATATACTCCTTAAATCTATAATATATAATATAATATTTAATTTCAACAAACTCAATCATATGATATATACTCCCTAAATCTATAATCTATAAATAAATACTCTTAAAACTTTAAATTATTTTCAACAACCTCACTCACATAGTTAAAATAAAAAATCTAGAAAAAAAATTAATATATATTTGAATTACGTATAATATCATTAACTAATACATATAATTACCGATTTTTCCTTATTTCCCATTGAGTTCACATATAATTATTCTTAATATTTATATTTAAAATCGTGGAATTTGGATTTAAATCTAATATTCAATTTATTAGTGTAAAATATTAGAATGTGGATTTATCATATTTATTGGATATCCTAATAATATTATTTTGTACGTAGGATATATATTAATATAAAAATCAAATGGTATTAATGTAGAAAATTTTAAAAAATAAAAGTATTATATTAATATTTGAATAAGTTAAAATATGGTTGATTAGGTTTGTTCATTAAGTTTGTTGAGATTTATTTGATTAAGTTCGTAGTTAGATTTATTTTATGTATCTATAAAATAGGGCATTTTCTATCTAATTAGTATAAGACTAGATTTTGGGCTTGTTTGGAAGCCGGCATATTTAGTAGCATATAGCGGATTCAATCTGCATATTCTGTCACAATTCTCCCTCCGAATCTGCTATATGCTAGCGGATCTGCTGACTCCCAAACATCCCCTTTATCCTACAATCCTACCAGTTTCATCTTCCTACAAATTCCAAATTCAATCTCCGCCTGTCAAAATTGATTTTTTTTCTTTTTAAGCAGTACAAGGGACTTGAATTGAGTGTATTAATGGATAAAATTGGGAGGATAATTGTATTTGTTGTTCCGATTCTTTAAATATTTGTTTGGTTTTGTTTTTGTTTTTTTTTTTTTTAATCTTTGTGTAATATGAATGGAATTTTTTATGTATTCGATTAAATGTTGTTTCTTGACAGATGGAAACCTGGTGAAAATACATGAAAGGTTAGTGGATTCATAATATATATATATATATGGAGTTTTAGCAGAAAAAACTGTTGTTGGAGTTTTCATTTTGATCTTTTGTCGCTGAATATCTTTCATAGTATTTAGCACAAGGTGAAACCTTTCTATCTTCTTAACCACGTTGATCATGTTATGTATTTAGCAAATTTTTATTCTTCACAATAATATTATGTTCTTTTATTATATTATAATCTATTTGATTGTGAGATATTTTTCGCACTAGCTTTTTATGTTCATTTTATTGTTTAACTGCTATCAGGCATCGAGTATGGTGGAAAACACAATCTACTCCAATCTAACTTATTCTTCTTCTATCTCTGCTTTTGAATAACATACATACATTGTTTTCTTCATTTTTTATTATTGTGTATTCATGTATGTATCTGAAAAGGGTCATTGATCTCTTTGGTGGTGAAACAATTCTAAAGTGCAAGTTGAAAGTCAATCGGAGTAACAAATTAGTAGAGACTTATGAGATGAAAGATGAAATTCTGGATATTTTTCAAGTTTAGCTTCCTTTATGGTGATTGAGAGCTCCAATTGTGTTTATTTGAATTGATTTGTTCATCAGCGTTGGTGAATGCAAAAAATTAAATTAATGGTCAATGCTTAATTCATTCATGTCTTGAATGAACAATTGTATCTTTTCATGAATTGTATTTTATTCATTTGCTCCAATATAATGATTGAACTTAGGTTCCAATCCTGATCTATCAATAGGTGAACTATTGTATATTTTAACTAAAGTAATTGTCAATGCTTATAATCTATTATTTAAAGATTTTTAGAGCATATAATTGTATCTTTTCATGTTCAAATGAACTATTTTATATTTTTAAAAATTATTTTATAGTGAATCAAAATGTATCTTTCGGATTTAATTTCTAAAGATTTATTTGGATCCTATAATGTTGTTTTAATTTTAATGTTTATACATAAAAATAATATGGATGGCATATTTTGTCTTTATCTTTCCTCTATATTTTTTGTTATGTACTTTAATTTATTCTATAAGTCTGTTAGAAAAAAATTATTTTATTATCATATAGTTCTCTCTTTAGACCAAAATCATATGTATAACCAATTTTATATACAACCATATTCTTTTTTTAAACTTCCAAAGGATTTAACTTGGTCTAGCTTAATTTTTAATTTTAAGGTTTTAATCAACCTCATATTCTCTATATTCAATTAAAGTTTTAACAAATAATAAATAATGTTTAAATAAATTATTTAATATAATTGCAAATATCAAAATATAATTAATTATTGGCCATATTTTACGTGTGTAATTTTATTATTCAAAATTAGTTGTTTGACAATTTCGAGACCAATTTTTCCTTACAATAAGCTGAAATCCAAAATAATACTCATTATAACATATTCAAAAAGAGTTGTTTGACCTAAGTTATTTTGTATCTTTGAAAAAATTGTTTTGTCACACAAATGAGCTGATTTAGATATTTGTTTTGCCAAACACCCCATTATATATGTTCTAAAATGGATTTGTTTTTATCTACATTATCAATAATTTTTTTCTGGAATTAGTGATATAATTATTGTTTGTTGCATCTGTAAAATGATTAGTTATTCAAACAAAAATAAATTTGAATAGCTAATTATATAATAAATTATTTAAAAGACTCAATATATAATCAATTTGTGTGTAATTGATTTATATATATAATTGTATATTATTTATTAGAGATGAATATGACTATAACAGTGCATTATATCTCAACAGTTTTGATAATTGCGGTGAATTAATGTATTTATTAAAGGCGTGAAAAATAGTAGTCAATTAACAAAACAAGCTCAGTAATTTGGATTATCGAAAAAATCACTTCAAATAATTTCTATTCTCTTTCATGTTTCTTTTGTTTTTTTAACATGAAAAATAATCTCCATTATCTTTGATGTTTCTATTCTAACTTTGGATCAATTGCCTTTAATTCTTGATTGAGAAAAATAATATGGAAAGCTCTTAAATCAATGTTGGAAACTTAATAAATTAATTTATCCAAAAATAATAGAAAGCTCATAAATCAATCTTAAACATATTCATAAATTAATAATCATAGTGCTATGGACGTTTTTGTAGGGAGATTACTTTTACACATTCATCGGACGGTCTTTATTTTATCATTGTTTTTTGTCATATTTTTCCTCAATAATAAATGGTCGGGAAATAGGCATGACACAATTAAGTTTATATAATATATTTTGAAATTTTAAAATATTATGTTATATTTATAAAATAAAAAATGTAAAGCTTACTTCCCGCGCATTGCGCGGATAGGTGTGCTAGTATGTAATAAATGTAAATAATTTTACTATTAACACTAAAACTAAGCTTTTGTTTGTGGAAAATAATCACCATGTCCTAAAACCAACTTCAATTTTATTAAAACCAAACACTTTGGCATTCCTATCCTAAATTTCTTCAGAAACCACAAATGCAACGAGGGGAGATTTCTTCTCTAATTTGCCAAACAGCTCAAAAAATTTTCTACTGCGTACATTTTTACACCCCCAATTTTCAACAGCAGCGGTCTTCTGCAAAAATGATCAAACAGCCGGAGAGAGTTGCGCTATTTTGAGCCATGGCCTATAGGAAATTTCTTCGCCAATCGCCACTATTTTCTTTCAATAATTCACATCCATTCTATTCAAGAAACCCCTCGAGTGGGCGACATACCATTTGCTGGCTAACAAGGGTTTGGGGCTGCACTAAATTTCAATTCCAGATGTTGTATTCGTTTTATATATTATTATGCTCCTACTATATCTATATGTAGTTTGTCGTTGGGGATAATTATTGAAATGGAGTAGATACCAAGGACTATTTTGATTTTTTCTGGCCACTGTAATTACCGATTATTTATCTCTTGTCCGCGTAATCAAAGCTGGTAAATAGACATTGCCATTATCGGTTTCGTTATTAGCTATGGCAAGGCTTCGTCAATTATATATCGGGTTGGTCCGGGATTTGCGGTCGACTTTGAGGGGCGGGCGGTGGAAGCTTGACTTTGTGTTGTCTTGCCAGGTTTGGTTTTTTGTGTGCCACGCCCCTGCTGTGTCTCTTTGTGAAGGATATATAATTACCCGGTCTGGATGGTGGGAGAAGTAATGAGGATTAAAGTCTTTATATTGTGTGTACTGTTGCTTATATGTCCTGGTTCCTTGTGTCTAGATGATGTCACAATTGTACTGCCAGATGATGCTAGGAGCAGTTATAACCACATTGGTCTAATTGCTGAAATGGGAGGATGGGAGGGGGAGGTTGCATGCAGCTTCATTTCGATGGCTGTACGGGACTTTTACAACCTCAATAGTGGGCTTAGAACTGGAATTGTTCTTCATGTGAGGAATACCATGGGGGATTCTCTGCAGTCTATTGCTGCTGGTGAGCTTTTGTTTATTTCAGTGTTTTACATGATAGAAATCACATCAATGTCAAGAGTAGAATTTTCATGAATTGGACTAATACACTTGAGTATTTGATTGTAACCAACAATCTATTGCATCTTTGTTTGTTTGATATCAGCTTCAGCTAAAGTTGGTGTTCTTCCCATGTGGATTGTCAATGGTGAATTTTTTCCTTCGCTAGATTCGTTATTGTGTTTTGCAGGCTGAGTTGACTTTGAATTCAAGAATCAGGATGGGTATTGAACAAGTTTGAATTTTTAAAGCCCTGGAAGTCACATTATTGATCTTCCCTGCATATAAAAAAATTTCAATCTTGAAGTTATAATGTTATGCTTTCCTAGAATCAGAGCATAGCGGGACGAATATTAATTTTATGCTTGCCTTCATTGAGATATCATTTAGTCAGCAAGCTCAGAAGAACTTCTTATTTAGAAATCTCTGTTCAAGATATTCTCACTTCAAATTATTCTGTGATGTAGCTGTTGACCTTCTGGAGAATGTCCTAGTCCATGCAATCATAGTCCCAACAATATCAAATGAAGAGTGGTTTCTGGCTAGGCTTGGGGACAAAGTTAATGTCCCAATATTGTCATTTTCTTCACTGTTGTCATCGAGCCAGCATCCTTACTTTATTCAAGTTGCTGAAGATGAGATCAGTCAGTTCCATGGCATTGCTACCCTTATAAAAACATTTAAATGGAGTAGCTTTGTGTTTCTTTACGAGGACACTGCAGATGCAAGACTATCACAAACATACATACATGATATATTCCAGGAGAACCACCTGGATATTGCGTATCAAACTGCCATTTCTCTTCATGCTACAAATGATCAAATTGTCAACAAGCTTCATAAGCTAAAGATGACAAATGTTTCTATCTTTGTGGTGCACTTATCACCTTCTCTGGCATCTCAGGTATTTATAAATGCAAAAATGTTGGGAATGATGAACAAGGGATTTGCATGGATTGTGACTAGCAAGACAATGAATTTATTGGAGCCCCAGGATTCTCCATTTTGCGATTCAATGCAAGGAGTTCTTGGTTTCAAATCCTACATTCCTATGTCTAGTAAGCTCGAAAATCTAACATTGAGATGGAAGGAGGATTTTCAACATCTTGAATCCAATTTGATGATCCAGCAGCCGAATATAGTTGGTCTATGGGCTTATGATGCTGCCTGGATTTTAGCAGAGTCGATTGAAAATGTGACTGGACAATCTTCTAAACATCACATTGGAGCTTCAGAATCAGGACACATGGATTTAGCCAAGATGAAAGTTTTAAATAGTGGTTCATCCATCATGAGCAAGATCACCAGCAGTAGAATTTCTGGAGTATCTGGCGATTTCCAGCTTACAAATAGGAAATTAGTCAAAGGGACTTATGAAATAAGAAATATAATTTGTAAGGTAGAAAGAATAGTAGGTTTCTGGAAAGCTGATCAAAGGCTAGCTATGGATTTAAACTTAAATCATAATTTTTCCTCTAATGTTCTTGACACCATTGTCTGGCCTGGATTTTCATTCGTAGCTCCAAAAAGTCATTTGTCTGAGTTGAGTGGAATGTTAAGAATTGGAGTTCCTGGACATGGGAGGTTCCCTGAATTGGTTTCCTATCGTGAAAATAATACAGTACCTTTTACTGGATTTTGTATGGATGTGTTCCTTGCTGCTCTTGACAAATTGCCTCATCAGATGTCACCTGATTTTATTTCCTTCGACAATGAAAATGGTAGTTACACTGACCTTTTACAACAGGTTTATTATCAGGTATGTTTCTCTTCGAACTGTACAAATATAGTAACTTGGAATATTTTACATGTCAGCTGGAGTTGTCCTTTCTATTCATAGTCTGGATTAGTAGTTCATAGTCTGGATTAGTAGCGTATTTGAATAATCTCATCTAGATTCGTGTTAACTTCGAAAGATTTCAGCTGACTGGCCATTTTCGTTCTTGTTTATTTCGGAATTTCTGGTGGTCCTCTTCCTCCCTAAGATTCATTCTTAAATGAGCTGTTATGTCCTTGAATGAAATAATCTGGCTAGAAGTAGTTCCTCGGTCCAAAGATATGTGAACAAATCCACTTCAGATGGATGAATGAATTATATTTCGAAATGAGTAAAAACCCTGGAGAGTTCACAATGAAAAGGTTTTGTGGGTTTTACTTCCTTGCACCATCCATCACTGTACAGGTCTTCTAACCATTACACTGAATGTTATAATAACAAAGATTTTTTCCGGTCAAGTTGAGGTCAAGCTTGTACTCATTTGAGTTAGTGCTTCACTTATCAGTAATGCTTTGTCTAGTTCTGCAATTATTTTTATCAGTCATGCAACTTAAAAAGTTTGATTGATTCTTGATAATTCGATCAATGTTTGTGCAGCATTTTGATGCTGCTGTGGGTGACATAACCATACTTTCCGAAAGGTCTGAGTATGTCGACTTCACAATAACATATAGTGAACTAGGTGTGGGATTCATGGTAAATCTTGATAATGACCCTTGGTTTTTCTTAAAGCCACTTACTCCATGGCTTTGGATAGTGAGCGCCTGTTCTTTCTTGCTCCCGGGGTTTACTGTTTGGGTTTTTTAGCACTGTATAAATGACGAGTTTCAAGGTTCTCCAGCAGAGCAAATTGGGACCATACTGTGGTTTGTTGTCTCAACTCTAGTTTATGCTCATAGTAAGCTCTTTCTTCATTTTCATATCAGCTTTATGATTTTGGCATTTCCTCCTCAATTTTTCCTTCTTTTTTTTAAAAAAATATATATGGGAATGATTCAATAATATTCTTGCTTCAATGATTATGACAAACATCTCTACTTTTTTCCTCTTTTGTTGTTTTGAATCCAGAAAGGTTAACCTATACCCTTTAAGAAAAAGGAAACCATAGCAAACATGAAATTTATTGTTGGAGGAATATGAACAGGGCAAGAACTATGGATGAATTTGTAGAATAATGTGTGTAGACGACAATGTGTAAGAATTAACTTGATAGATTGTTAAGAATTACTTTCCTTAAACTGTACGCCGCCCTATAAAAGTGTAAGCTTTCAAAATCAATTATAGCTAGGATAACCCAATAATGAGAAAACTTGGCAATTAATATTCAAGAGCCACTTTAAAGGTTTTGAATGTATGAAATATGAATATGTGTACGGATTGTCATTTGTAAGCAAGCAAATTAATTGTAATATGTTGTTATTCATGACCTATAATTGCCTAGGGGTTGGGGGTGAAAGGGTGAACCAATTCAATTCATGAAGAGGTGCAACTCTTCATTCAAATCAATGTGCCAAAAAAAAACCCAACATGGCAACATCAATCATGCTCTATTGATGCATTATGAGAAAACTCGTATTTTATGATTCTATGAATATCGGAAGCCATATTACTATGGAATCTAATTTGTTAATTTCCAAAGTGCCCACTTTTCACCTGAAAAAAAGAACAATAGAATTATAGAAAGGCAGCCATGTTCTCATTGGGTAGTTACAAAAATATATTCTCAACATAAGTCACCTTAATTCGATTAGTTACAAAAATATATTCTCAACACAAGTCACCTTAATTTGATCTAAGAAAACAGAGCAAGGCTTTGCAAGGAGATAATGTGTTTCTAGCCATTTAAAACGAGTACTTGCATGGGCTAAGTTGCTTTTGATGGTAGATGTTTTTAGCATAAAATAGGTATCTTACCTTCTGGACTTATGTTTTCGCAGGAGAGAGATTGCGAACTAGTGCAGCGAAATTTGTTGTTGGAATGTGGTACTTCGTTGTGCTGATACTGACATCTAGTTACATCGCGAATTTGAGTTCGCTATTGACAGTTGCACAATTTAAGTTGGAAAAAAATCAATACATTGGGTACTCAGCTAATTCTTTTGTTCGAGGAATGATTTATAAGGACAATCTGAATTTCAAGGACAACAGGCTTAAGCCTTATCAGTCACCCGATGAATATTACGATGCTCTGACGAAAGGAAGTAAAAATGGCGGCGTTGATGTTATAATTGAAGAAGTACCTTATATCAAAGCCCTCGTTGCAAGGAAGCCATTCGAATATGCTATGGTCAAATCCTCACTAGAAACTAGTGGCTTTGGTTTTGTAAGTATCTTCATTGTAGCTTCTTCGAATGAAAGTTCAGAACTTGATTGCAATATTAAAAAAAAAAAAAGCTTTGTGATTACTGTTAAAATGCTACCGACTGTGACTCTATTTTCATTTGCAACATTTGACATGACTACTGTTATATTATGCTACATAAATTCGTGCAGGCATTCCCAAAAGGGTCGCCTTTGGTTCATGAGATGTCAGGAGCAATTGCCGAACTTAGAGAAGAAGGAAAACTCCTTGAAATGGAGAAGAGATGGTTTAAAAGTCAAGCGGTGTTATCTGATCAAGAAAGTGAAAGTGATATGACTAAGCCCTCTCAACATCAAGCAATTTGCTGGTCTGTTCATTATAAATGGTGTGGCCCAGTTTATAGCCATGTTCGTATTTTTCTTCTTCTTGCCTCGACGAGAACTGTCGAATGGTTTTTATTTTCTTACACTGTTGGGTGGAGAAAGATTGATATGCATTTTGAGGTACTTTTATCCCCGGACAGAGATAGACAGGAATTGATAATGGGCTTGAGGCCACATGATGACATATTTATGTGTTGTTGTAATTAAGGATCACATTATCCAATATAATCATAGTCCGTTACATATTTCGAAAATGCAATTATTATTGAAAAGTCTTTAATTGGGATGGACTTTTCCTCTAGTCTGTATAGACTGTGTAGCCAAAAAAAAAATTTGGGATGGACTGTTGGGTTTAATTTAAATTAAAAATGATTTGGGATTTGGATAGCATGCTGAATGTGTGTCCGGTGCTGGCGTGCTGATCCCATGAGATGTATGTTGGGTGTTAATGGGAGTGTGTTGTGTATTTATTGGTGTTTGAACTGTATAAAAATACTTAGCACATACAAAACACTCATTTAACTCATTTAACACTTACTTCCTCTGTTTTCATTTATTTTTGACGGGCCCACCCGTCATGTTGTTCAATGCATATTTTAAATCATCAATAACTGAATTTCGGTACATGTAAAAATTCTAAAAGTTTCATATTTAAAAACTACACGACGAGACGAATCTAACGAGATTCCATTTAGCTATATTTAACTTGTATAACTATGATAAAACTTTATGTAAAAGTCTGTGTGTGAATAGTGAAACCTTATTGAATGTAAAAAACATTCAAGAACAGAGGTGGGACAAAGCACTCATTCAGAATATCAGCACATGCTGACTCAGCTCTCAAACTAAATCCATTTGTTAGTGTGAAACTTACCTTCAACTTTCTCTTGACAGCTTCAACTTGATAAAGTTTCATGAAAAGCCCTTTCATATTAAGGTTCAAGGTTCAAGCACAGGATTTATAATTTTACATAAACCTTCAGTGACGAGTGACATAAGTCATCTTCCAACATTTCCATGTTTTCTCATCCATGGACTTTTATTTATCTTACACCATTTACAGTATGTTGGAAGACCACAGATTCACCTAAACAACTATCAGATTTCTTCATATTCAGACATCAAGTAAAACTCAAGATATCTTCCATTGAGAAGCTATGTCCCTTGCAACATTAACCGCCTCCGAGGATGTTCTCCACAGACCCCTTCCGGAAAACCCCACAGCATACAGTCCTTTCTCCCCTTTCCAGTACCCCTTCTTCGCAAAGGGCTTTTTCCGCATCCCTGCTTCTCCGAACAAATCACTTCCCTGCACATATACATATCAACAACTTTCATTTGTATTAATTAAATGGAGTACTTGGTAATAACAAGAACACACTTTTCCCAATATTATTAATCCGGGCAAAGTACTTTGAGCCAAGTTGACACATTGCTTCTGTAACCGGTCGCAAAAATTATAGCATCAAAATCTTCCTCTTGCCCATCCACGAAAATTGCTCCAGATTCCGTTATCACCTTCACTCCTTTCATAACCTGTTTTATTCTTTTTGTTATTTTAAACCCAAACAAATTATTACACGAATTTTAGGTTAAAAGCATACTTTAATTTTGCCCGATTTGATTTCTGCAAAAGCACCAACATCAAGCACAGGGCTATTTCCGCCTTCGTTCTTGAGTTGAAAAGGGCCTGTCTTTGGCCGATGAATGCCATACTTTTCTGTGTTCCCGAATACGAATTTCGCAATCAGTAGAATGAACATGTCCACCAGTTTCACAGGCAGCCATTTGGAAAGGGACATTCCCACTGTAAAAGTAGAAACCCCTAATATCTCCAATGGCAGGATATGTACCTACATCCAGAAAAACATTTACCTTAACAAAACAAACGATTCTTCCACAAATATTACTCCCTCTGTCCCAACTAACTTGTCTTGTCTTTTCTCTAAATATATTTTGCAATAACATTGAGTCAAAGTTGAACAATGAACGGTGTCAAGTTGAACGGAGAGAGTGTTGGCACACTTGTTTGCTTTTCATGCAGGTTTGATGTTTGCACTACCTGCTAACAACAAGAAATTACTGACTGTGGAGTTTAACTGCCGTCGCTGCTGCAACCGTTTTACAACGCTCTATATATTTACCTGCAGCTCGCCTGGCAGAGTGGATCTACATAGAATATACGCTCTGCAACTTTTACATTTACACACACTTTTGATATTCATTACTTAGATTGATCAAGGAGTTCTTGGAGAGAATCTTTGTGTGATCATTCTGTTCTTATCTCAATTAGTTGGAATTGATTAGATAGATTTCATCTTGAGAGATTGATTGAGAGGATTTTGTAAATTCAAGATAGTATCTTGAATGAGTGAAAGATAGATAGGATTTCAGATTACAGGTTAGACGTGGATTCGAGTTCTTAGAACTGTTCTTGGAGATTTGTATTCTGAGGGAGATCTGTAGTTGAGGGGGAGCTCTAACTACTAGACCGAGCTAGGTACAGAGATTGCTAGAATAGTTTGTAAGGTTCTTGAGTCTTGATTTAGTGGAGTCTAAGCCTGGATTGGAATCCCCCGGATGTAGGACAGGAGATCCGAACCGGGTCAACAACCACCGTGTACTTTACTTTACGCACTTTATCTTTTGGTTGTTTGTATTTCTCTCTGACGACAGGCTATTAGGGACCTTCAAATTGGTATCAGAGCAATTCTTCTAAAGAAGATCAGTTGAAGAAAAAAGATTCACAATGAGCAGAGAGATTTCACATTTGCGTCCTCCGATCTTTGACGGAACAAACTACAGTTACTGGAAATGCAGAATGCAATTCTATCTGATGGCTCTGGGAGATGAAGTCTGGGATGCTGTTGAAACTGCATGGGAACCACCTATGAGAACAGACAAACCAGCAACAGAAGGTGTTGAACAGCCTCCGCCTCGACTTGCTAGAAGAGATGAATTGACTGCAATCGAACGCACTGCTAAGCAAGGAAATTTTACCGCTATGAATGCTATTAGTGGCGCTTTAGAAGAAGCACAGCATCGTATGATCAAAAACTGTAAAACGGCTCATGCTATGTGGAAGTTTCTTGAAGTCCGATTCGAAGGATCAGAAGATGTCAAAATGACTCGTCTACACAGAGTAGAATCGCTTTATGATAGATTGGAGATGACTGATGACGAAAACATCTCACAATATTTTGAAAGATTTCAAGATGTTGTTAATCAATGTCTTGAACTTGGTATGAATTTTGATGAGCAAAAACTAGTCAGGAAAATGCTGAGAACTGTTTCTCACAAGTATTCTGGAAAGATTTCTGTTTTAGAGGAAAGTTCGAAGATCAACACGATGACCTTAGAAGAGCTTGTTGGAAATCTGCAGAATTATGAGATGAATCATCTTGATTCAAGAAGCAAGAGCAAATCAAAGAATATTGCACTGAGAAGTGAGATGGTTGAAGAGTGTGATGATGATCTGGAAGAGGAAATGTCTCTGATCACAAAAAGGATAGCAAGAATGCTTCAAGAAAAAAGGACCAGACAGTTTCAGAAAGGAAAGGCTCAAAAGGGTAATTCGAGTAATGTTCCAACAACTGAAAAGCGCCAGTCCAAAGGTCCAAGGAGACAAGATGGTAAGAGTAACAGATTCAGGAAAGCGAAAGAACCTGAGAAAATAGATAAATTTTCTTCTATTATCTGCTATGAATGTGATGGAAAAGGACATATTCAATCTGAATGTCCTACTGCTAAAAGAAGAGAAAGGAAAGCCCTTCAAGCCACACTGAGTGATGGAGAATCAGATGTTGAAATTACAGAAGAACAACAAAGTGATTCAGAGGATGTTGTGGCCTTCATGATTCGTGACAGCAGCCCTTCTAGAGGTAATGTAAGTTCAATTGTTTATTCTACTGATGAAGATGACTCTATTGATACAGGTGACATAAAAGATATCTATATCAAACTGGCTGATGCTTATGATGAGCTAAAGGAAGAATATGATGCTGCTGTGAGCGAAAATAAGAAATTACTAAAGCAAGTAGCAGAGCTGGGAATAGCTTTTGATAAAGAGGAACTGGAGAAATTCAAAGCTCTTAAGGATTCAAAGCAGTTAAAGGATCACATTGTTGAACTGGAAAACAAAATTTCCAAACTCTCTGAAGAAAAACAGCTATTACAGTCAGATTTTGAAGAACTAAAAAGCAAGAATAATGGTCTTGAGAACATTGTAAAAGGTAAAGGTAAGCTTGATTTTGTATTATCTAACTGTAAAAGACCTGGTGATTTTACTGGTATAGGTTATAAGAGAAAAGGCAAGCAGAACAGATTCAAGCCAAACTCTCGGAAGTTTGTTAGTGGAGGATATCTTGGTCCAGAAACTAGCAAAGCTCCTAATCAATGTGGAGTACCATTTCAAGTCAACCTTGATCCTCAAAAATCCAGGGATTGTATTTACTGTGGTTTACCAGGACATCAAGCAGACACTTGCCTGAGAATCATTCGAGATCTTATAAATGGACGACCAGTTGTCTGGCCAACTGTAGAACTACGCGAGAAAATACAAATACATAAGGCATGGGTTCCTAAGCATTTTAAAAATCCATCAGTTGCACTTGTTGTTTTATCTTTACAGGAACAGCTTAGAGACACCCAGTGGTACTTTGACTCTGGATGCTCTAGACATATGACAGGAACCAAGAGCTTTCTTGACAACTATGTTCAACAAGACTGTGGTGAGGTTGTTTTTGGAAATGGAGCTAAAAGCAGAATAACAGGCTTTGGTACTTCTAAACAGGGAGCACTTTCTAATCTCTCTAGAATATATTTTGTAGATGGCTTAACAACAAACTTAATTTCTATTAGTCAACTTTGTGATGATGATTTCTTAATCCAGTTTGACAAACGTTCTTGCCAAGTTCTTAGGGATCAGGAGTGCTTTCTAATTGGAAAGAGGTCCAAAAATAACTGTTACATATTAAAGGAAGATTCAGACAAAGCTCTTGTTACCAAACAGGATCTCACTACACTTTGGCATAAGAGGATGGCTCACTTGAACTACCAATCATTATACAAATTGAGTATCTCAGGTGCTGTTCGTGGATTGCCAAAACTTCTGAATGTCACTAACCTTACCTGTGAAGGTTGTTCAAAAGGGAAGCAGACTAAATCTCAACACAAAAAGGTCGAATGAATCAACACTGAAAGCTGCTTAGAACTTCTTCACATGGACTTGATGGGACCAACTGAAGTTGAGAGTCTTAATGGCAAAAGGTATATTTTAGTAATTGTTGATGATTTTTCTAGATTTACCTGGGTATGTTTTCTCAGGTCAAAGGACGAAACATTTGAACACTTCGAATCTACAAGTCTGAAGCTTATGAATCAGAAACAGTCCAAAATCAAAAGGATCAGAACAGATCATGGGAGGGAGTTTGAAAACCAGTCTTTTACTGATTTTTGTAAAGCTCATGGTATTGCACAAGAATTTTCAGCACCTAAAACCCCCCAACAAAATGGAGTGGCTGAAAGGAAGAACGGGACTTTACAAGAATTAGCCAGATCAATGCTGCATGATAGTACACTATCAAAGTCTTTTTGGGCAGAAGCTGTGAACACTGCTTGTCATGTAGTAAATCGAGTGCTGTTGCGACCTCAAACCAACTACACTCCATATCAAATCTGGTATAACAAACTTCCCACTGTCAAATATTTCCATACATTTGGTTGTTCTTGTCATGTTTACAGGGATAGAGAACAAATCAAGAAATTTGATGCCAGATCTGAAAAGGGACTGTTTTTAGGATACTCTAACAATTCTAGAGCTTATAGAGTTTACTTGACAGAGAGTAGGAAGGTCATAGAATCCACAAATATACTTTTTGATGATTCTGGAGACAGAAGAGTTTTGAATGAAGATGATGAGCTACCTATCATTCCTAGATCAGTTTCTAGACCTGCTGAACAGGATTCATCAGCTCCAGAAACACAAGATGAAATTTCTACAGAATCTGAAGAAATTGTTGCTGAAGATCCTGAACAACAGCAAGACAACAATTCTGATATTGGTAAGAAGAAAGGATCCAGGACGTTAAAGCATCACTCTGACACTGACATTATTGGAGATATTGATGCCCCCAGGCAAACCAGGAACAAAAAGATTGATTTTAGACATTTGGCTGGTCTAAATTGCTTTATTTCCAAGGTGGAACCAAAGAATGTAGCCGAAGCATTAAAAGATGAATATTGGATCGCAGCAATGCAAGATGAGCTTCTTCAGTTTGAAAGAAATGCTGTTTGGGAGCTTGTACCACCTCCAAACAACATCAATGTCATAGGAACAAAATGGGTGTACAGGAACAAAACTGATGAACAAGGAAATGTGATAAGGAATAAGGCACGACTTGTAGCACAAGGCTATACTCAGATTGAAGGTCTAGATTATGGAGAGACCTTTGCCCCTGTAGCCAGAATGGAAGCTGTTCGGATATTACTTTCTACTGCATGTTGTCTGAACTTCAAGCTGTACTAAATGGACATAAAGACTGCTTTTTTGAATGGTCGAATAAAGGAAGAGATTTATGTAGCTCAGCCTCATGGTTTCGAAGATCATATTCATCCAGACTATGTTTATAGAGTTAAGGGAGCTCTATATGGACTAAAGCAAGCTCCTCGAGCCTGGTATGAGAGGCTGTCGCAATTTCTTGTCAACAATGGATATAAAAGAGGAAATGCTGACAAGACGTTGTTCGTGAAACATACCAACAACGACTTTATGGTAGCACAAGTTTATGTCGATGACATAATTTTTGGTTCTACTTCAGATCAGCTTAGAAAAGAGTTTGTAGAAGCTATGAAGTCAGAATTTGAAATGAGTATGCTTGGAGAACTTCATTACTTCTTAGGTCTTCAGATCAAGCAAACAAAGGATGGAATTTTTCTTTCCCAAGAGAAGTATGCTTTGAACATGTTAAAAAAGTTCAAAATGGAAGATAGTAAGGTTGCTCGTACACCTCAAGGACAGCAAGCAAAACTTTCTAAGGATGATTGTGGAAAGGATGTGGATCAGAAACATTATAGAAGTATCATAGGTAGTCTTCTTTATCTAACTGCCACAAGACCTGATATATCTTTTAGTACAGGTGTATGTGCTCGGTTTCAGGCTCAACCTAAAGAATCTCATCTCAAGGCTGCTAAAAGGATCATGCGATATGTTAAAGGAACAGTTGGTCTTGGTATTTGGTACTCAAAGAGATCATCTCTTGAGCTTATTGGCTACACAGACTCAGACTGGGCAGGTTGTTGTGATGATAGAAGATCAACCACAGGAGGGTGCTTTTATTTGGGAAACAATCTGGTTTGTTGGTACTCTAGGAAACAAAATATTATAGCTCTCTCTACTGAAGAAGCGGAATATATAGCTGCAACATGTTGTTGTTCTCAACTCATGTGGATGAAACAAATGCTAGCAGATTATGGATTTTCGCAAGAGAGATTTGTAGTTCTTTGTGACAACACCAGTGCAATAAATATTTCCAAGAATCCAGTTTTGCACAGCAGAAGCAAGCATATAGACATCAGATATCATTTTATAAGGGATTTGGTTGAAGAAAGTATATGTGATATACAACACATTGGGACGTTGGAACAGCGGGCAGACATCCTAACGAAGGCACTTGATGGTGAAAGGTTTGATAAACTCAGGTCAATTTTGGGCCTGTGTTATTCCTCCTAGAACTGAAATGTTGATTCTTAAATTATGTTTTGTTTTGGGCCGATGCTGTTAACCTTTTGTTCATTTTTGTTTTCAAGCCCATTTTATAGTTTGCCTCCAAAAACGTTTGGATAGAGATTCATTTCCCCTGATTTTCTGATTTGAATCGACGTCTGTGACGTTCCATGATTACGCTTCAGACTGCGTACCATCACGTCGCACAGCCTCCAACAGACGCCTCTTCGTCTTCCTGCAAACATCGATAAATAAGGGTTTGAGCTATTACTTTTCATTCATCCTTCACCTTGCTAACATTTTTCTCTCTAAACATTTCAGTATGGCTCTCTCACCTTCTTTTCCTCCGCCCAACGTTGAAGTGAATCCAAACTCTTCCCCTGTTACTGAAAATCCTTCTGTTGATATGGGAGAACAGTCGTTTGACCCTCAAACTGCTATTGTTCCCATTCAAACTGAGAATGTAGTTGAAACCAATCCTATTTCGTCTGAACTTCCGCCGGAGCTTCCTCCGCCACCTATTCCAGCCCTACCATCTACTGTAAAATAAACTTTCCCCATGGATCCTCTTGACGACGACGATGATGATTTTAGGCGTGACATCCCTGTGGATAATGCTGCTGGCGATGACGATGACTCAGAGAAAACTGCTGACGAGCCTCAACAAACTCCTCCTATTCGCAGAACACGTTCAGCCAGGAAAGGCAAGTCTCCTGTTTCCAGTGTGTCTAAGAAAAGGAAGCCGTCCGTTGGTGAAACATCTCGCAAACGACAGAGGAAGGAAGCCGTGCCAAAACTGAAAGCCAAGGATGCCTACAGTGATACCTATTTCACCAAGGAGATGAAGACATTTGCGAGGAAAAATCTGGTCAATCGAGACTTTATTCCAGAGGAAGTTTTCGACCATGCCATTTACAAGGAGATTGGGTTTACAAAGTATTTGGAGCGTCATCATCTGCTTCACTGGGCTACTAAACTGAAATTTTATTCTCCCACTCTTGTGAGAGAATTTTATGCAAACCTTCAGCCCGAGATCCTTGATTCTGACTCTCCATGGTTTGGTAAGATCTATATCCGTGGTCGATTTTTAGATCTGACGTCTGCCTCTATTGTTGGGATGTTACAGCTTCATGCCAACGACACACTTGGTGATCCTATTGACTACATGCCTGATCGTGTTTCTGAAGTTGCTTATGCTATTTCAAACCAAAAGAGTACTGCCTTTGGTCGCAACAAACTGAGCTCGTCTGACCTGACTCTTAAGTATCATTGCTTGTTCCGCCTGTGTGCCGCTAACATATTGCCTACTTCAAATGCTTCACAAATTAGTGCTCACATGGGTAAACTTATTTTCTGCATTGATAAATATCTTGAACTAATGAACTATGGCTTTGTCGTCTTGAAAAGGATGGTGACCTATGCTAATGGAAACATTGATGATAAGGCATTGTTGCCATATCCATCTTTGATTACACTTTTCCTGAGCTCACATGGTATTAAGGCTGCTCCTGAGGAACTGGTGAAGACCAAGAGTCACACTCCTGCGACTACCATTCGTGACTTCCACAATGACTTCAAAGCAGGACCACCGCTGACTGGACAAGCTCTTGTGCAGCAGATTCGCTCTATTCTTATTGCTCAGAATGAAAAGTTGACTGAGTGGAGTCATGGGGCCATTGACTTTAAGCGACAGAATCAGAGGATCATTCATCTGCTGCCTAATTCTTTTGAAGAGCGACAGGCTAATTTCCCTTCTGATGACTCTTCTCATGAAGAAGACTGATCATTCAGGGGGAGTAAGTGTCTAACATTCTGGACGGTTTGTGTTGATGCGTGGTGGTAACATCTCTAATATTCCGAAACTCTTTCCTTTGATATTTTTGGTGGGAACAAACTTAACTCTGGTGATGGTTTTTGTCTTGGTTGGGACTGGACTTATGATGGATGGATATTATGGATATTAACTCTGATGCTATGTTTGATATTATGCTATGTCTGTATGCATTTAAACTGATCTGATCATGTTTTTATATGTTTTTTAATTTCTTGTTGTTTTTGCTAATATGGTTTGTATCTTAGACACTTGTGTGACTGTATCAGCCTCTTCATGAAAAGAGGGGGAGATTGTTGGCACACTTGTTTGCTTTTCATGCAGGTTTGATGTTTGCACTACCTGCTAACAACAAGAAATTACTGACTGTGGAGTTTAACTGCCGTCGCTGCTGCAACCGTTTTACAACGCTCTATATATTTACCTGCAGTTCGCCTGGCAGAGTGGATCTACATAGAATATACGCTCTGCAACTTTTACATTTACACACACTTTTGATATTCATTACTTAGATTGATCAAGGAGTTCTTGGAGAGAATCTTTGTGTGATCATTCTGTTCTTATCTCAATTAGTTGGAATTGATTAGATAGATTTCATCTTGAGAGATTGATTGAGAGGATTTTGTAAATTCAAGATAGTATCTTGAATGAGTGAAAGATAGATAGGATTTCAGATTACAGGTTAGACGTGGATTCGAGTTCTTAGAACTGTTCTTGGAGATTTGTATTCTGAGGGAGATCTGTAGTTGAGGGGGAGCTCTAACTACTAGACCGAGCTAGGTACAGAGATTGCTAGAATAGTTTGTAAGGTTCTTGAGTCTTGATTTAGTGGAGTCTAAGCCTGGATTGGAATCCCCCGGATGTAGGACAGGAGGTCCGAACCGGGTCAACAACCACCGTGTTCTTTACTTTACGCACTTTATCTTTTGGTTGTTTGTATTTCTCTCTGACGACAGGCTATTAGGGACCTTCAGAGAGTATATACTACTACTATTTAATTGCATAATCCAGAATCTATTTAAATTTTTCAATCATGCTTATAATACCTATACTAATGATTCACTCCTTCAACCCGACGATTAGTGTGAAATGTAATATTTATATGGTCTCGTAACTTATTTTTAATGTTAATTTACGAACCAAATTAGCGATATGTGTAAGTTATAGGACCAAATTAGCATTATATAAGTTATGAGACCAAATGGGTATTGCATTTTGCATTAATCCGTTTGAAGGACTGAATGAGTCGTAATTAATATAGTTATAAGTCTGATTGAGAAATTCAAATAAATTTTGTACTATTATGAAATTTTTTAAAAAAAATAAGTTACTGGACTATTCCGGTATTGATCTCTACTAATGTATTACACTACACAAAAATAGTTACTTACGGAGCTTCTGACGACCATATAGGGACGTGCATTATGCCTGGAAAGATCAAGAGAAACATCCATACCCGAATTCCCTGACCCGACAACCAGGACCCGTTTACCCTCAAACCCCAACCCACACCTATACTCCGTGGACTGCATCACCGGTCCCGCTCGGAATCTCTCAATCCCGGGGATCTCCGGGACACGTGGCTCGGCATTCTCGCCGGCTGCCACAACCAGCCACGGTGCAATGTACAAGGAATCCTGTGTCTCCACTCTCCATGCACCGAATCCTCCATTTTCATCGGGATCGAACTCGGCTTTCATCACGGATTGCCCGAATTTGGGCTGGATGGAGAAGTGTTTGGCATAGGATTCCAGATATGCAATGAAATCGGCTTTGGGAAGGTATTTGATGGAATCCTTGGGGAAGGGAAGGTAGGGGAGTTGGCAAATGTGGCTGGGGAGATGAAGCTTGAGGCGATCATAGGTTTTGAGTTGCCACGAGGAGGCGATGCAGTTATGGCGCTCGAGGATGATCGAGGGGATGCCGAATTGGCGGAGAGAGGCTGCGACGGCCAGGCCGGAAGGGCCGGCGCCGATGATGATGATGGGCCCTGAGAAGGGGGTGGTGTTTTGGGGAGAAGAGGAAGACATTTGTGGAGGGAAATGGGAGTATTTTGGAATACTAATGTTGAGCTTATTTATAGGCGTAAGGGGACTGACACGTGTCATTATCATACATATGTTTCATTTTATTTATTTTATTTATTCGTAAATTTAATTATGTTAATCCTTTTTCAAATATGAAATTTATTATTATGTTAATAATTATTCTTACAATGCAATATAATATTACTCCACTTCCGCATGGAGTAAGTAAACACTAAATTAAAACAAGCATAATAATATTGTTCAAGGGGACAATTGGGATCTCCTAAAGTTGAAACCTATCACAAATAATATATCTGCATAAAATTCTCTTATCACATATTTTTCATCACACAAAGCGCACAATTTTATTCATCACACAGTATAACTCTCGGATCACATAAAGGATGATTGCATCAGCCACTTGCACCCTATCTCCATCCCTAAAATTTTATTTTATTTTTTATAATAATTTATTATTATAAGTATTAATATATGCCAGGTTTTGTAATAAAAAAACAGGGTGCACCGCTGCAGTGCAGTGTTTACATCTTTAGAATTCTTCATATACAGTACATTTCATGATAGCTTTACCAAAAGAAGAAAAAAAAAATGTTTCGTTAAATTTTTATTGTTTTCCTTAAACATGTTTTTTTAGTCAACATTCTTTTGCTTGCAAGCTCACCGAAATAGATTGCTATTTACGGATGTGGAAATTTATTATGGAAATATATATTACACATAAAATAACCAAATTTCTAAATACTTTTTTTGGTTCGGTGTAATTATTAAATATTTTTTCATCACATGTACAATACGTGATTATATATTTCCTTTAGGGCATGTTTGGAACACTGTATTGTATTAGGGTGTATTGTATTATTTAATGCAGGTGTATAGTATTATGTTGTATTATATTAATACCGTATTAAATTAAACCCACCTCTCCACCATGTATTAAGTTATACACCCAATCCCTTATTAAAATAATACTTATGCAACTCTAAAACTTGTCAAACACCATCTAGCATTATTTTTATACATGATAATAGTACTATACATCCTAATACACCCTAATACATGGTGCCAAACATGCCCTTAAGATTTATTTTTAATAGAGAGTCATGAATCGTACGTATGACGGGGATTCTATTTAAACTATACACCATTCATAAAAGATGTTAACATATCTTGTTTTCATTTTCATGCAATTCAATGCAATTTTTTAACAATTCATATCTCAAATTGTAAAAAATTTGAGACTCTAAAACTATATCATTTGACACGAATCTAACAACAACTCACTTAACTATATTTTATGTTAAGTAACTATGTTAAAAAAGTCGAATCAAAATTACTCAATAAATAGTGTTTACTATGCAAATGTTAATATGATCGATTAAATTACGGGGAAGTATTTTTTATATTTTAATATTTTCTTTTATCTAAAGTCAAAACACTATAGTCTATAAGTTGGGAATTTTCTATTTACATTTTCTTAACATAAGATTTTTGAATTTCTAATTTCCTTTTAAGATTATATATGAGCTAGTGAGTTGTATTGATTATAGTTTTTCCATACATGCGTTATAATTTTTTTTTTCTAGAATATAGAAACATTCTATTAAAAAACTATTTATATGCTCAAAAAATATTATTATTATTCTTCTTAAATCAATTGAATTATTATTTTTATTAAAAAAAAAATTAAATATCACAATGTATGGGCAAAAAATATACTTCGTATAATATTGTAAACATTATATTTTTATATAGTAGTATTAATATTTTTAATTTGTATATTACTACTAGCTACTGGAGTGCTCCCTCCGTCCAAACTTGAAACTACATTGACACCTTGAAAAGCCCAAAAACTCTTGAGGACTAGCCAGTCCACTACTCCTGACCCGAAAACTTAATTGTTTTATCTTTGAACTTGAATTTATTTTCCGGAGTAGAAATGCTCTAGCATCTCCTCGGAAATCTGCCCGATCGAGGAATGATACTTGTCCTCGAAAACTACCTCTCACTGGATCCATGTTTGTGTTTTGGATGACTTAAGCTCCCAAGCAATTCTCCTCGACAATTCCGAGGACACTTCCGAAGTCTCCGAATAATTTCTCCATCCTCATTTTCGGTCTTCGGAAATTAGTTCTTTTCTTGTAGTGTTTGACTTTTTTTATACAGTTTATTTTTAACCTTTTTTTTTTAAAAGATGAATCAGCCTTAAAAGGCGAGCGAAAGAAGGAAAAGGAAAGGGAAAAAAACAAAGCTAAACACGCTTATAGACTATGCCGTTTGCATCACTAGCAACTAACTCCATGATACCATCCGGAGGGAAGGCCCATGTGGTGTAGAATTCTTCCGAGTTTGCTCCCGAAACGAGCCATCCAATCAGCAACCTGGTTTCCTTCCCTGAGAACATGACGAAGCGAACACCCCTCCATGCTTTGATTCAATTTTATTATAAGTATACAATAAAAAATGATCATGTTTGATTTTTTTTAACTCGTCTAATCACATAAGTTTAAAATATATATTATATAATTTTGAGATAGTAATTTTTTTAAGCTATCAGAATGTCATTTCCGGGCCCAAAAAAAGGGCTAAACGGGCTGTGTATTCTTTAATAGCCTCTTTATGGCCTAAAAGTGAAAATTGTTTCTTTGGCCTAATTAAGGTTTTTTTTTAATTTTTTTTATATAATTAAAATAATAATATTCCTTCTAGTTCATTATATATGTTCAACTTTCTTTTTTGTCCGCCCGAATAAAAAATTAATAATAAAAAAAAACTACTTAATAATGTGTCTAACCACATCTCGGGGCTAACTGCTAAAATGAGGTTGCTCAGTACCTCGGTATTCATCTGTCACACCAATGTGTGCCTCCCATCGGAGACCCATCATCCTCCTAATCTTCAATTTTGTTTCACTTTCTCTTGATGGTTGGAGAATCCTATTTTTCTATTTTCATTTCGTAAAGAAATAAGTATATATTAGCAATCGAAAAATTCAGTAGCTAATGTTTCTTTCCAAAAAAATGTATTTTCATTTTTATTCTCTTTATTTTATTTTTATTTTATTGAGAGTCAAAGTCACGCAAATTACAAGGCGGATAAAGGGAATGAATAGGGACCGGGAGGGAAATCGAATCACAACCTAAGGTTGAGGGGTCTCCGATGGGAGGACACACATTGGTGTGACAGAGCAGTAGGCAATAAGGCATTGAACAACCTCATTTTAGTCGTTGGCCTTGAGATATGGTTTAACTCATTGTTATTGAGTTATTATTTTTTATTCGAAAAGCTAAAAAAAAGTGAGACATAAATAATGAGATGGAATGCATATTATTTATTTTAATTACATAAAAGAAAAAAACTTAAATAGACTATGATTTCCAATTTTTGGGCTATATGAAGGTGATTGTTCAAACACGCGGCCCGCTTTGACCTTTTTATGAGTTCGACATCCTTGTAGTAGCCCAAAACTCTAAATTAAAAATCCAAAATGACTCCTTTTGATGCCTAAAAGAATTATTATCTCTATAATGAGAAATTATTAATCGTTACATAAATGCATTGAATAGCGTATGTATCTAGAAAGAATGTGTCAATATAAACCAGATGAAGCTAGTACCCCCACCATAATATAGGAGTATACATACATATACATTACTATGTAATGTTATTTACAACACCCAAGCTTATATATATATTCCCCCGTTTCCTTAAAATTGAAACCTTTGAATAATTTGTATACTATTTATTGAGTTATTTTTATTTAATTTTTTTTAACACAGTTACATAAAATAAAACATAGCTAAGTGGATTTTGTTGGATTCGTCTAATCGAGTAGTTTTAGAATATCAAATTTTTATAATTTTTACTATTATACAATTTGAAATATTAAGCATTAAAAATATGCATTGATTACATGAAATAAAATAAATGTTACACTTTTTAAAAAACAGATAAAGTACTATATATATATATATATATATATATATAGTAAAATTGGTTTCATCATCAATGATCGGGAGGGGATATTAGGGGATAGAAGAGGCCAATTTCGATCTGTACGTATGATTTTCATGCTTACGACATTTCGACACCCACGATTTCATTCCTATACTCAAGTAGTTAACAAATGACGACAATCCAGTGACTCCCCATGAATATGCTTCTTGTTTATTACTAGACTTATTAGTGACAACCGACCCGATCGACTCTTTTAAAAGCTCAAACAGTTAGGAGAATCCATTGTTAGAAATGGACGGAGGCAGCGATACAGAAACGTCGAGTCGAGATAGGATCTCTTCCCGCAAGACGTTTATGCCCCGGTAGTGCTCCGGCAATGGCAGAACGTCCCCAAAGGTAAAACGACGAAACGCCTCGACGTAGCAGCACCGCAAACGTCGACGGCAGGCGAACAGAACAAGGAGAGTGAGGGAGTCGGGAGGAAGAAGAAGCTTATGCAGAAGAATGTGTAGAAGATGGTGTAATTCCTAAGCCTGACCCTGCTGCCATTTATAGGCGTTGGACGAGTCGAAACCGCCGGCAGCCATTGATGGGGCGGTTTCAGCTGGATTTTCAACAGCTGAATTCAAATGGTTTCAACAACTCGTGACGGGTGTTGAAATCAGAGTGGGCTTCAACGACTGGGCTTGGCGCATGGGCTTGACAAATAAACTTTGTCTAAAAAATTAGACAGGCCCAAAGCCCACCCAAAGCCCAATTACCAAGATCCAAGTCCAAGTCCAAGTCCAAGTCCAAGTCCACGGGCGCGGGCGCGGCGACGGCGACGGCGCGGCTCGGCTCGGCTCGGGACAGGACGGGACGGGACGGGCGCGCGCGTGTGGGCTTCCCCCACCTTGATCAATCTGTATTAGTTTAATTGTTTCTAACATGCAGAACAATATAAACTAATTCAACTCCCACTGCTTAAGCGATGTGGGACGCGCCACTTTTACCTACCCTTTAACAACCATTTAAACACAAGCTTTTCAACTAACCGCATTCAATGACCCATTTCGACCACTTATTTCTCACTCACCCGACAACGGTTTTGAGAAAATAAATGCACTACGACAATCTACGCGAAACGTAGAATTCGTATACGCTATTTAATTAATCCAAATTAAATATCGTCATTACGCAAAAATGAGCTCAAAACCCCTTTTTTCCAACAATCCCCCACATGAGTGGAAATAACAGCAGCAGTGAATGCAATGCAGATGCAAATGCCCCGACTCCTTCTTAAAGAAAGGTTACTGCACGGGTTTAAGTAGTTTTTGGCTTTGAACTTAAACCATATCAATATTATCGAGTATACAGGCAGCGTAGTGATTTTACTCTTGAACTATCCCCCACAACGTATACTAGTCCAATAATAAAGAATCAGTAACTTTTCAGACTCTTGGTCCGTTCTCACGTTTGGTTCCATTCCAGGCCATGGAAACCCCCTTTGGATTCATAAGTCTCTACTGAAGCGGCCACACTTCTACTTATATAGGTGATTCAACCAAGTATCCTGTCATACTTATATGAACACACAGTTCCAGAATCATTAAGAGTCATTAAACTCAACCTCTACCACAGACAGACATCAAACACTTCATCATTGCTTCTGAGGGAAAGGATGAAGATTATTCTTCAAAAGTGTTTTCACATTTGAAATCATACATCTTAGTTGTCCCTTTGAACCAAGTTTGTGGGATCTCCACGCATCATGGTTGGGTTACCAATGTAATCATTCTTTAGGTGTGGGTTTTAATCCCATTCCCTCTCGCAATTTGCAAAATTGATCTCTGTTGATAGCTTTTGTTAACGGATCCGCTAGGTTATCTCCAGACTTCACATAAGTTAGAGAAATCACCCCACTAGAGATCAATTGCTTAACGGTATGATGTCGACGACGGATATGTCTCGACTTACCATTATACATCTCATTTTGTGCCCTGCCAATAGCTGCTTGACTATCACAGTGTATCATTACTGTTGGCACAGGTTTCTTCCAACATGGAATTTCCTCGAGGAAATTTCGAAGCCATTCGGCTTCTTCACCAGCTTTATCTAAAGCTATGAATTCAGATTCCATGGTGGATCGGGCTATACACGTTTGTTTTTGTGACTTCCAAGACACAACCCCTCCCGCAATCATGAATACATAACCACTTGTGGATAATGAATCACTTTTCTCTGATATCCAATCGGCATCAGAGTACCCTTCAAGAACAGGAGGATATCTCGTGTAATGTAACCCCAACTCTTGAGTATATTTCAGATATCTCAAGACTCTCATAATAGCCTTCCAATGCTCACGACTTGGATTGCTAGTATATCTACTCAGTTTGTTAACCGAATATGCAAGATCCGGGCGAGTACAGTTAGTCAAGTACATTAGACTACCAATGATTCTTGCATACTCTTCTTGAGCAACAGGTTCACCCCTCTTTACTTTCAACTTTTCACTGGGATCCATAGGCGTCTTTGCCGGACGACTATCATAAGCGTTGAATTTACTTAACACTTTCTCAATGTAATGAGACTGAGAAAGAACAATCCCTTCGGGATGTCTTATGATTTTGATCCCTAATATGACATCGGCTACACCCATGTCTTTCATGTCAAAATTCCTTTTTAACATGTTCTTGGTCTGATTAATCATATTCAAGTCACTGCCCATGATCAACATGTCATCTACATACAAGCAAACTATAACAAATTTGTCTGTTATTCCCTTGTAGTAAACGCATTTATCACATTCATTATACTTGAACCCGTTTGACAACATCACATTATCAAACTTCAAGTGCCACTGCTTAGGCGCTTGTTTCAGACCATACAGAGATTTAACCAGTTTGCAGACTTTATGCTCTTGTCCTTGAACAACAAAGCCTTCTGGTTGATTC
This sequence comes from Hygrophila difformis, assembly GCA_030278955.1. NCBI lineage: Eukaryota > Viridiplantae > Streptophyta > Magnoliopsida > Lamiales > Acanthaceae > Hygrophila > Hygrophila difformis. The sequence continues at coordinate 46,858,711 of JAOANR010000010.1, forward strand.
ATATAAATCTCTTCATCTAGATCACCATTTAAGAACGCAGTCTTAACATCCATTTGATGTATCTCAAGATTGTAAAGTGCAGCAATCGAGAGAAACACTCGAATGGAGGTGATTCTAGACACCGGAGAATAAGTATCGAAATAATTATCTCCTTCCTTTTGTCTAAAGCCCTGAACTACAAGGCGAGCCTTGTATTTATCGATTGATCCATCGGCTTTATACTTTCTTTTAAGGACCCAACGACATCCTAAGGATTTACAACCTTTCGGTAGATCAGTAAGAACCCAAGTGCGATTCTGCATAATGGATTCTAACTCACTGTTTATGGCTTCTTACCATAACGCAGCATCTGGTCGAGCCAGAGCTTCACTCACAGTTCTTGGCTCATTATCTAACATAAAAGTGACGAAATCTGGACCAAAAGTTTTAGCCACTTTGGCCCTATGGCTACGACGAAGTTCAACTGGTTCAGGAGAAACACTTCCCTTGTCAGTTTGCTTCGGCTGATCAGAACTCGTAGCTTCATCAAACGTTCTTTTATTTGAACATTCCACTCTATCCTTGTAAGGATACATGTCTTCAAAAAACACGGCGTTTCTTGATTCAATTATCGTTCCTTCACTTATACCAGATATTTCTGACTTATGTACCAGGAAACTGTGCGCGCTACTGTTGAGGGCATACCCTATAAAGATACAATCAACTGTTTTAGGGCCGATTGTAACTTGTTTAGGCGGTGGCACCTCAACTTTCGCCAAACACCCCCACACTTTGAGGTATTTGAAAGAAGGTTTTCTACCTTTCCATAACTCGTAAGGTGTTACTTCCTTACCTTTGTGAGGTATTTTATTTAAAATATAATTAGCTGTTAAAACAGCTTCCCCCCACAAGTTCTGGGGTAACCCTGAACTAATCAACAAGGCATTCATCATATCCTTTAGCGTACGGTTCTTTCGTTCCGCAACACCATTGGACTGTGGTGAATATGGCGCTGTAGTTTGATGAATTATTCCGGATTCGGCACACAATTCAGCAAATGGAGCAACATATTCTCCTCCTCGATCACTCCGAATAACCTTAATTCGGCTATTCAATTGAGTTTCAGCCTCAAGCTTGAAGTTTTTAAAAGCTTCAATAGCTTCATCTTTGCTTCTCAACAAATAAAGATAGCAATAACGAGTGCTATCATCAATAAAAGTAATAAAATACTTTTTACCACCCCGAGTTTGCAAAGATCTAAAATCACATACATCAGTATGAATTAAATCCAGGGGTTTAGTATTTCTTTCAACACTTGGAAATGGAGGTTTTGTCATTTTCGCTTCAACACAAATTTCACATTTGTTTTTATCGTTGAATTCCATTTCCTTTAGTAAATTTAAATTTACCAATCTCTTTATAGCATTTTTATTTGCATGTCCAAGTCTACAATGCCATAAATTAAAACACTCAAGCAAGTAAGAAGAACCTTCAATTTTATTACCAGAAGCTTGCTCAACAACTTGGCGTTTAGCCATTACATTAAACTTGAAAAGACCATTGGTGAGATAGCCTCTACCAAGGAATTTTCCAAACTTAGTCATGATAAACTTATCAGACTCAAAAACAAGTTTGAAACCACTACTAACTAGCAGCGAACCAGAAACCAAATTCTTCCGGATATCAGGGACATGCAGCACATCCTTCAGAGTCAAGTTTTTGCCACTAGTCAGCCTCAGTATCACATTTCCAACGCCAACCACATCAGATGATGCTTGGTTTCCCATGTGCAACTTTCTGCCTTCAACAGTCCGGTATGAAGTAAAGAACTCCCTGTTGGCAGCCACATGACACGAAGCCCAGGTATCAACAAACCAACCTTTAGCATCATCAATATGCAATACTGCTTCAGACACCACTGCACAAAGGTTGTCTTCCCAACCTTCAGGTTCAGCCTGTACCATATGAGAGGCAGGCTTAGCAGGCTTCTTATTCTTCGGCTTTGGGCACTGATTGGCAAAGTGCCCAACCTTGCCACAGTTGTAGCAATTCCCGGAGAACTTCTTCCTCTTTTGGCCATCGGCAACCGCTTTTCCTTTGCCCGCAGCGGTCGGCTGCTTGCGTTTACCGGTTTCAGTCAAGTTCGCCTTAGCCTCCATGGAATGGCTCTTTGACACGGCCTTGCGGTTATCCTCCTCGATTCTAATCCGTGTAACAAGATCTTCAAGGGACATTTCTTTTTGCTTGTGCATCAAGTAATTCTTGAAGTCTTTCCACGAAGGAGGCAGCTTCTCGATCACAACCGCAGCGTTAAACGCATCGGGCAATTGCATTCCCTCAGCGTGAACGCTATGTATCAGTAATTGAAACTCTTGAACTTGTTCAACCACTGAACGCCCGTCAACCATCTGAAAACCCAGATATTTGGAAACGGCATGCTTTTTAGTACCAGCATCCTCCGTTTTGTACTTCCGTTCCAACTGAATCCACAGTTCCTTTGCACCTTTTACAGCAGAGTACACAGCGTACAAAGGATCCGTGAGAGCACTCAGAATGAAGTTCTTACACATGAAATCACCGTGAACCCATTGTTCTTTGGCGAAGAGCTTCTGAGGATCGGTCTCCATCTCAGACACGGACGGCCGGCTGCTCCTTAAAAACCCGGCCAAACCAAGAGTGGTCAGATAGAACAGCATCTTCTGTTGCCACGTCTTGAAATCACGCCCGTCAAACTTTGACGGCTTCTCGGCCACTTCAAATGACCTAGGCAACGCCATAGGGACAGAACCCGTTGACGGCCCAACGCCCGGCACGAAGGCCGGCTCCGACTGAACATAAGTTGGCAAACTAGTGTTCAGCGGCCCAACGCCCGGTTGCAAACCGGTGTTCATATTATTAAGTCCTGCGGGTGTAACCCCGACTGTTTGTCCAGAAAATGGCAAAGACGCCCCAACGGAAGCGTTGGGCTGGAACGAAACAGTTCCAAAAGAGTGTCCAGAAACAAACTGCCCAGAATTGGGCAGAACGAACCCGCCAGAGTTGGGCGTCGGCGACGGGGGCAGGAAGGCCGCCGTGGGATCAATCAAGTATTGATCGATAGAGGCGTTTGGGTCTGCCGTCGGCAGCGGCAACGGCAGCGGCAGCGTCACGGGTGGAGGAAGGACAGTGGCAGTGGTCAGCACTGACGGCACCGCTGCGGTTGGGGTAACGGCAGTGAACGCCTGGACAGACCCAGGCATGGGAACGGAGGCGGCGGCAGCAGCGACGGATGAGACGTCAGCGGAGGCGGTGGCGGCAGCAGTGGAACCGTCCATGATAAACGTCTTGCGCTTGTTAGAAATGGACGGAGGCAGCGATACAGAAACGTCGAGTCGAGATAGGATCTCTTCCCGCAAGACGTTTATGCCCCGGTAGTGCTCCGGCAATGGCAGAACGTCCCCAAAGGTAAAACGACGAAACGCCTCGACGTAGCAGCACCGCAAACGTCGACGGCAGGCGAACAGAACAAGGAGAGTGAGGGAGTCGGGAGGAAGAAGAAGCTTATGCAGAAGAATGTGTAGAAGATGGTGTAATTCCTAAGCCTGACCCTGCTGCCATTTATAGGCGTTGGACGAGTCGAAACCGCCGGCAGCCATTGATGGGGTGGTTTCAGCTGGATTTTCAACAGCTGAATTCAAATGGTTTCAACAACTCGTGACGGGTGTTGAAATCAGAGTGGGCTTCAACGACTGGGCTTGGCGCATGGGCTTGACAAATAAACTTTGTCTAAAAAATTAAACAGGCCCAAAGCCCACCCAAAGCCCAATTACCAAGATCCAAGATCCAAGTCCAAGTCCACGGGCGCGGCGACGGCGACGGCGCGGCTCGGGACAGGACGGGACGGGACGGGCGCGCGCGTGTGGGCTTCCCCCACACTTGATCAATCTGTATTAGTTTAATTGTTTCTAACATGCAGAACAATATAAACTAATTCAACTCCCACTGCTTAAGCGATGTGGGACGCGCCACTTTTACCTACCCTTTAACAACCATTTAAACACAAGCTTTTCAACTAACCGCATTCAATGACCCATTTCGACCACTTATTTCTCACTCACCCGACAACGGTTTTGAGAAAATAAATGCACTACGACAATCTACGCGAAACGTAGAATTCGTATACGCTATTTAATTAATCCAAATTAAATATCGTCATTACGCAAAAAGGAGCTCAAAACCCCTTTTTTCCAACATCCATTACACTAACATAACATATACCGATCAAGATCAAACATAACATGTTCCAAATTCATGATGAAGTATTTCGAAAGGGGCATGGCCACGAGGATAAAGACAAGATGTTAAAGTCCCGCATCGGTTATATGTTGGGTTATCCCCATATTTATTTATATGGACATGAGCCAGTGAGTAGGGATGAAAACGGTACGGATACGGTCGGATAGTGTCGGATACGGATATTATCCATATTTTTTTTGTGGAATTCGGTATCGAATACGGATGGGCCGGATACGAATACGGTTTCGGATATTTCGGATTACGGATACGGTACGGATACCGGACGGATATATGACGGATACGGATTCAATCGGATACAGATTATCGGATAATTTTTTATATTCTTTTTTGAAAATTTGATATTTTTTTTATAATTATTAATCATTTTTAATTATTAAATAATAATATATTAATATATTCGGATATCCATATTTAAAATCCGGATAATATCCTATCAATTTTCGGATACGGTCGGATATTCTCGGATACGGTTAGATATTTTCGGATACGGATACGAATGCGGATATTAAAATACAGATTCGGATTCGGATACGAATATTGAAATATCCGTCCGGATAGTCAAAAACGGATTCGGATTCAAATATAATCGGATACGGCATCGGATCGGTCGGATATTTACCGTACCGCTTTCACCCCTACCAGTGAGCCACTCTACCTATCATCAATTGGTTTTAGGTTGAAGCCCTAGATCCATCTTATTTCTATCATGGTATCAGAGCCATGTGTACTCATTTGGGTATATAATGCTTTAGTTTTGACTTTTGATGAAAATGACAACCTAAGGACCTGCCGTACTCAAAATTCTCTGTTCAACAAACACGTATAAAAGCTGTACTGGATAATCGAAGACCCAAACCTGTACTTTGAAATTGTTGATCAAATTACAAAGGCGGGCGTATCTGTATATTGCGTTCAACAGCTTAGAGTATCGATCACTGAAGAATGTGTATCGAATCATTGCCTCATTCAATTGCAAAATTGAACTTCAAGCAAAACCATTTACGATTGTGATTGTTAGAAGTGAAAAATATTATAATTACTTGTATGATATACTAATCCATGTACATGGAACTTGCATGGATTAAGTTGTTGAAAATTTTGGAAAGATGTTGCGCTACAAATAATTCAAAATTTGTGACATATCTGCAAATGGAATCGTTAAAAACCTGTCATTCACTTCATTTGCAATTGTACTAAGTAAGCATCATTTCTGATTCTACTTTGATCTAGTGTGTGCCATATGTAAGAATACAAGTGGCTAGTACCCACTTGAAGAGCAAGCTGCAACCTGCAACCTGCAAGGGGTATAAATTTCCTCTTAAATAATTTATCCTAGGATAATCACTTGGACATTGTGTATTGTACTGTCATTTCTCTGCTGGCCACAAATGATCAAATTGTCAATGTGCTTCATATATAAGCTCAAGATGACAAAGCTTCCTTTTTGAGGTGCACATGTCTCCCACTCTTGATAAAGGCAAAACTGTTGGGGATAATCAGCAATAGATTTGCATGTATTGTGACTATCAAAACTGAGAATTTATTGGATCCTCAGGATTCTCCATTTTGGGATTTGATGCAAGAAATTCTTGGTTTCAAATCTTATTTGCCTGTCTCAGGTAAGCTCCAAAAAATTTAACTTTGACATGGAGATCAATTTGGAGATCAAGCAGCCAAAGACGAAGAAATCTTAAAAAATCACATTGGAGCTTCAGAATCAGGACATTTGGATTTACCCGGGCTGAAAGTTTCAGAGTGGTTCATCCATATCTTGAGCAAGATCACTAGCAATAGATTTACAGAATTGGCTGGTGAGTTTCAGCTTTAAAAAAAATATGAAATTAGTCCATGGGATGTATGAAATACAGAATATGATTTGTAAAGTGGAAAGATGATTAGGTTTCTGGAGAACTGCTTCTGGGCTTACTGAGGGCGTTTATTCACATTATAATTAATCCTCTGACATTCTTGAAACCATTGTCTCGTCATCATTCATTTACAGCTCCACAAAGTCAGTTGATTGAGAGTATTCAAAAGTATTTAGAATAGGAGTTCCTGGATATGGGAGGTTCCATAAAATTTAGCAATAACCATTAGTGGAATTTGTATGGATGTGTTCTGTGCTGCTCATGAAAATAATTACCCTATAAGTTGTCACCATAATTTGTATCCTTTGATGATCATAAGGGTAGCTACAATGACCTTGTTCAACGGGTCTATCAACAGATACATCTTTTTGAACTGAAACCATTGTCTCTCTCTTATACTTAACTGATGTAACTAATGCACATTTTCTCTCCCGTGAATAATTTTGTTTTCCATATAACGTCACAAATACACAAATTAAACTCTATCGATGTTCATGCCTTACATCTCTTCACAAACCAATATACATATTTATCATAGTTTTATTTTTCTGCTTATCTAGTTTTATTTGTCAAAAATAAATCGCTAAATTCATTACCTAGATATTATTAGAACAAAACTGTTAAAACTATTATTACCTGAACAGAATGCAAGTGTATATTTTCAAGCAGGCTTGTGTTTGTTCGTTGTTAAAATAGGCATAGAGACACAGTTTTGGACTCCTGGTCAATTTATTTCCTTGGTTATTTCATTTCAGGTGGACCGTTTCCTTTCCTTTGGCACTATCATATGTATGTTAACATTACCCTTCCTGGGAATGAGACTTACCCAAGCGGTCATGTCCCCTGCCTTCCAACCATAGGTTGGGAGTTCGATTTCCACCCGACTCTTTCTGACTTTCTCTTAGGAGTTACAACACTAGGCATTCTGTTTCTGCGACTCTATTAATATCAGAAGTGAAGCCATAGGATATCTGTATTACTATGGAATCAAAATATTTTTATATGCCAGCCAAAAAAAAAAAAAGATTGACTTGCAAGCAAGGTTGTTACGATCGGGATTTTATATGAGATCATTTTTCTCTTTGCAAGATCGGTCTTATGAAATTGCAATAATGGATAAACTCAATTATGCATACTAACAAGTAAAAATATTATTTCGTGTGTTTATGAATTTTGCTAGTTAATTAATACAATACAACAAAAAATATCACAATTAAACATAAAATATTTCTACATACATAGATATTTTTTTACACATTTGCATATGGAGTACAAGTTTTAAGTTTAAAATTAAAGAAAATAAGTAACTTTGAACCAAATCATAAAATCATACAAAATTTTTATACGATTAATAGGGTATGATCGTAAGATCGTAGAAACGTTTAAGGGAGTATGATCATAATATCGTAACATTCTACTATTAGGATCGGGATGTTTTCTAGATCTTACTAATTTTAAGATTCTACATGGATCGTTTAAAAAAGTTGTGATCGTAAAATAACTGTGCTTGCAAGTAACTGATTTTGATGATCGCTCAACCCTGTCTGCAAAATAATTCATCAATAATTCATCGTTGGCTTTAATTTTACATTTATGGGAAAGATTTCTGTTTTTTTTTTTTTTTTCGGTGGAAGGGGGGTAGATTTCTGCTTTAATTTTATGAAATAGTGAATTTTTTCTATTTCAATAATAGTAATAACTAATAAGTTATGTAGGCTTGTAATCGAATGCGATTCAGTAAATGTGGTGAAGTGGCTGAATGACTTGGATTCAATACCCTGGCGTTTCAGGGAGTTAACGGGGCCGATTGTGGAGGTGCTGGGGCACGCAGGAGAGGTAAGAGTGCAGCACATCTTTAGGGAAAGGAATAGTATGGCTGATTTTTGGGCTCGACAGGGCGCTGGCAATGAGGGCAAGGTGGAATTATGGAAGTGACTTTGTGGGGAAGGCTGTCTACCAGTGGATATACCAGGTATTTGAAATGGAGTTTTCTTTCTCTGCTGTTGGTATACTGCTGATTGCTGACTGCTGGTAGAGAGTTTTCATGTTGCTTTGATTCTGTGTATGCGGGTGGCAATTGCGCTCCGCTTATAGGGATGTAGGCTGTGTGGTTTTCTTGCCATTGTTTGGTTCTATTTGTATTGTCCGAGTATTGTTGTTGGCTAGAACTTTATGTTGCAGGATTTTGTAGTAATGTCACTGCCAATCGTCTGTGGTTGGTAGAGGACAAATTGTGGATGGCTTGAGGTGTGAAAGGCGTTTTTTTTGCCTTAATAAATGATATTTTCTCAAAAAAAAAAAAACTAATAAGTTATAAATTAACACCAGGTATGCACTTACATGTCCCTAAACTCAAAATCATCCCTAATTTGTATAGTACTATAGTATTAGGGAAGAAAAATCATAAAGAAACGTTATTTCGTCGCCCGGAGGGACGACAGAGGCGACCAATGCAGAAAATCGTCGTCTGGTTTGCGAGGAGCCGAGGATTGTATGTATCAAGGTTGTTAAGATCGGGATCCTATATGTGATCGTTTTTCTCTTTGCAAGATCGGGATCGTAGGATCAAATCGGGATCCTACGATCTTATGAAATTGCAATAATGGATAAATTCAATTATGCATACTAACAAGTAAATGCATTATTTCGTGTGTTTACGAATCTTGCGAGCTAATTAATACAATACAGTACAAAAATATCATAATTTAACATAAAACTAGGGTTGTTCTAGATATGACTTTTGCTAATGGATTTATAAGGATTGACTGTTTGGATTAGCAAAATTCTTGGGATTGGATTACTTTTAAATCGCTCATATCTTTTAAATCACTCATATCTTTTAAATCACACATATCTACCGTATCCCTCCTAGTTTATTTGTGAGATTAGATTTCAATTTTAGTCACCCGTAAGTCCTATGTTTAGGAGAGTAACACATTCAAAATTCCTATGCATATTTATTTATCATTGTACATATTTTTTTTCTAATTATTTAACTCATTTATGTATCTATTATAAGGACCATATTAATATCACCACTACTACTATCATTATTATTACTCTAAATTCTAAATACTAATTTATTATTTTTATATATTATTATAACCATTATTAATATTTTATGGGTATCACAACTTCATAAAGTAATAATATAAATTATATTTTAAATAATGAAAAATATGTAATACTCCCTCCGTCCCACTCCAATTGTCTGGTTACTGTTGGGCACGGGAATTAAGGTAGAGTTGGTTTGTGAGTATATGGTGGGGTCCACATAGTTGTTGAAGGGGAAAATTATTTCTATTTATAGAAAGAAGACATTTGTAATGGGACATCCAAAAATAGTAAGTAGGACATTTGGAATGGGACGGAGGGAGTAATTTTTTTATATATTCAAAAGATGATATATATGATAATATAATTTAATTATTTTTAAAACTAACAAATAAATTATATTATACCGTGTTCTTTAGCTTTTGTGGCTTGTCCGGTACAAACATAACATATCAATAAAAATAACTATTAAAATAATATTTGTATTAATTTGAAAATTAAATTAAGATAAAATAAAATTTAAAAATAAGTATGAAACATAATATGAAAATTTTTTCAAATAATTTGCTGAAAATTTTTCATTTGTGAAAATCTCATTGATAGGGGCTAGTATAACACTATTTTTTAAAATGTTTGAATTTGAAATGGTGCAGTTTATATTTGTATATGTACCTTAAAAAATTACTGCTATAGGATCACCCGTAGAGTTCATAAGAATATCATCCGAAAATGTCATATCTAATTGCAAATCTCCAAACTCAATACCCGCTTTACCATAACCTACATCAACTATCCATTTTGCAAATTTTCTGTCATATATAAATTTCATTGTAAACGACAATTCTTGTGGTATCTTGAGTTACCATTCTTAATTTCATATTAATACTTTTAGCCACATCTTGCTAGTGACACGAAATATTACAACATAACTGCTCATGACTAAAAACTGGTTTTGGAAGATAAAATCCGAAATTCTCTAAAGATTGACATTGACTTTTGCTTATAATCATAGCAAAACAAACTGTGAGTGAGAGTTTTCTCATCTCAAATCGAATCAAAAATTTGGTTAAATCAAATAGGCTCGTAATCAATCTACCAATCAAGAATTTTCTACTTTCATGGTTTCTCGAAAATTAGTTTAACCACAACTATCTAATTATGCATCTTGGATACTATCAACCTACTTCCATTACATAATTTATTTGATGGATATATATATTCCTAAGAAGCATGACTATGCAACCCTCATTCAACTATATTTTAATGATCCAATAATTCAGAACAATTGATCGTGTTTAGGTATTCCGGTGAAAATAATTAATTGGCATTATCTATGCTTTCATCCTTTTGATAAATATTATCAAATGATTGTAGTAGAGAGGCATTGATGTTTTGATGGCTGTGAACTCACTTGTATTTTCGTGGGAATAAAACAGATTATTTCTCAAAAAAATTGTTAAAACTGATATATATATATATATATACATTTTCATTTGCAGACATAAGTTCCATGACATAATTACTAATTGTAGCAACAATCTCATTAGTAGGGGTTAATATATAAAATTTTTTGGATTTGAAGTGGTGCGGTTTATATTTGTATAAGTACTCTCAACAATTTCCGCTATAGAATCTCGCGTATAGTTTATAAAATTATCATATGGAAATGTCACATCTAATTGTATATCTTCAAGATTAATACCAGCTTTACCAATTACCATCACGTACATGAAGTATACATTATGCAAATTTTGGCCATATATAATTTTCATTGTAAATAATATTTCTTATAGTATCATAAGTTAATCCATCCTAATTACTATTAATGCTTCGAGTCCCCTCTTTACAGTAACACGAGATACTTCAACATATCACTGACATGGGTAAAAATTGATTTTTGAAGATAGAGTCTAACCTTCTTTAAATGTTGACATCTTTTTTTTTTATATTCATATTAAAATAAACTGTGAGTAGAATTTTTTCCTCTGAAATCGAACGGAGAATTTGTTTAATTCAGACAGGCTCTAATAATTCTACTATTCAAGAATTTTCATCCCAAATATTGAAGTTTGTTTTAATGAGAAGATAGGTTAAATAATTTTCTAGAGTAAATTTTTTGCAGGTAGAATTCTCGTCACAATCTAGTGAAATACCAAATCTAGAATGTGCAGTCCTACCTCTTGGAATGAGTAAGGGTGGTATTCCATTGGATGCTACAGACAACACAATATTACATCTACCATGAAGGGCTAAACATAATATTTTGTAGATAAATTATCGATAAATGTCTTGTCAATTCCACCACGTAAAAAAAAATTAATCAACACTCATCACTATCAACTACAAACATTATATTATTATAAACATTCTTCTTATCATTAATCAACAAAGGTAATAACTTGTTATCTAAAAAACAAATGTAATAAGTTAGTATGATCCGCTTTCATTTCTTCATTATTATAATATTCTCTTCTAATATCAATAGATTATTTGTTTCAAACGTTAAAATTTCATTTAGTACCAGCATTCCAGATAAAATTTTCAAACTTATAGAATTTGCAGCAATTAGCCTTTCAATATGAACATACTTTGATCATTCACAATCACAATTTTTTGAGTATTTGTTTTTCTTCAATTACAAATCTATTAAAATATAGATTAATGAATTATATCATCCGTTTTTTAAGTGTTACACTTTCCCTTTTTGGGTGTTTGGAAATAATTGTTACATTACCATATTTGAAATGTTTGAAGGTTAATAGTTTTTACTAATTATACTTAAATTATTAATTTTTTATATTCATTAAATTAAAACTCAGAAGGAATAAAGTCAAATGTGACTTATTTTATTTATTTATTTACTTCAACTAAATAAATTTTATTAACATACCTTAAATCTTGTGTTAGTGTTATACTTATTATAAAACGGATGGAGTATTTATTTAAAAATATTACCTCCGTCGCACTCAAAGTGTCTCATTTTGACTTTTTAATACTGTTTATTGAACAATTTTGACCCAATGTAATCGTAATTAAGTACGAAAAAATATAGTCAAATTTGGTCTTGTTAGATTTGTCTAATCATGTAATTTTAGAATATATATATATATATTACGTAATTTTTACATATGTACATTTTAAGATATTAAATGTTAAACAAATGTATTGGACAATGTGTCCAAAAGTTTTGAGACAGAAATAATGGGACAGAGGGAGTAGATTAAAAAAAATAAATTTTCCACTTTTAAGTCATCACAGCCCGAATTTGGCCAGATTGCCTAAATTTAGGCCCAAAATCATTCTAATGACCCATTTGCCTAAATCAAAATATCGTGGCTCAAAGTGGAGAGACCTCCTTCTCGGCCTATTTTAGTTATTATCTATTTAATTTATTTACTGATGGATCTATTCGCAACTGTATAATTGTTTATTACTTTTAAGATAAGTGACATATTTTTGTAAAAACCAGGCCTATATATAGAATAATTAATATATACAAATATTTTTTATATATTCATTAATGTATCTTTTAATAATATAAATTCCATATATACACACAAATTCCATTTAAATTTAAAATTCTATTTTTTTAAAAAAAATAAAAATTGTGGGAACTCCATATAAATTGGAAATTAAATATATTTTAAAAACTAAAAATTGGGATTTTCATATACACATTAACATATCTTTAACATGAATAAATAAATCTGGCGTGCAATGTTCATTTTGATTACATCATTCACCATACATAAAATATAACCAAAGTTGAGACAAAACCTATACAAAATTACCGGCATTACAATATGTTCACCATATTGAAACATAAACGCAACATAATTCTTAGTTGCCAGTGCAAAAGCTCGTCATGATCCTATGGTCTATAAATAAATTCTAAATGCAGCAATAAAATTTAAAATAAATAAAATAAAAAATAAAAAAATAAAATCTAAAATAGATAAAATAAAAAATACAAATAAATAAAATCCAACATAGATAAAACAAAAAATACAAAATTTTAAATTTTATCTTTCAAATCTTTTTAAAAGTGAATATATAGTGACATGATATGATGATAGAGTGAGAATTTATAAGTAAATGATAGATTTTATACATGATAGACTAAAATCTATAATGAATAAATAAATAATGTGAAAATCTAAAATTAGTAAATAAAAAAATGCAAAATAATATAGATAAAATAAGATATGCAAAATTTCAAATTTCAAATCTTTCAAATCTTTTTAAAAGTGAATATGGTAGGAGTTCCATTCCATATATTTCAAAAACTCAAAATATATAATAAATAAATAAATAAATGTAAAAATCAATAAGATATGCAAAATTTCAAATTTCAAATCTTTCAAATCTTTTTAAAAGTGAATATTGTAGGAATTCCATTCCATATATTTCAAAAACTCAAAATATATAATAAATAAATAAATAAATGTGAAAATCTAAAATTAATAAATTAAAAAAATGCAAAAATTTATAAAAATTAGAAATTTGAAATGGGAACACCACATTAAATGTAGGATGGGTTGTTCACTAATGTTTTAATATATATATAGATATTTCCACAAGTTCTTAAGTTTAAAATTAAAAAAAAGGAAGTTACTTTGATCCCAAATTATAAAATCCTACAAAAATTTTATATATGATCGTAAGATCGTAGCGTTTAAGGGAGTATGAGATAAGATCGTAAGATTCTACAATCAGGATCGAGATCTTATACAGATCTTACTAATTTTAAGATCCTACAAGGATCGGGATTGTTTTAAAGAGGTGTGATTGTAAAATCTTAAGATGCTATGATGATCCTAAGATCATGATCGGATCTTAACAACTATGGTATGTATCGTTCGTCGCCTTCCTTTTAAATTTTATAGATCTAGCCCCCGCCAAATCAAAACCTAAATACCATTTCTCCTCTCAAGCGCTAGAGGAAACCCGTCTAGAGAAAAAGAAAACGCCGATGGGACGACCGCGAGTGTGAAATTGAGAAGGAATATGAGAGGGGTAGAGCGCGAGTGAGCGAGGAGCAGCGGTGGACCGGACAACCATGGCGAGCAGACGAGACAACGTTCTGGTAGCGGACTGTTGGTGGATGAAGACGGCGGCGGCAGTCGCGAGCGGAGGCCGATGGCTCTATTGAGATGGGAGCGGCGTCGTGAGGAGAATGAGACCAAGCAGAGCAGTGAGAAGCAGACTCGCGAACCATGGCGTGAGGAGAACGAGGCCATGGCGAGATGGGAGTAGCAATCAGCACAACGGTGAGCTTGAGATAGAGGTGGGGCGGCTGTGCGACACGGCCGACAGCGGTTGTGATCACTGGACGGCGATGGTGGTGCTGGTATTTCTTCTTCCGTTTCCTCTTCTTTTCTCTTATCTGTTGAAAGTTGTGGTTGTGATGGTGATTTGATGATTTTGATTTTGGTTGGAATTTTGGGATCGGAGTTCATTATTGTTTAGTTTGACATTTTTGGTTGTTGAATAAGTTGGGGATCTTGAATGTAGGTATATGTTGTATAATTTTGGCTTGGTTTTGTTAATTATTGTGTAAATTCTTGATTGTAGAAGGGAGACAAATGCTTCAATTGCTTGAAAGTTGAAAAATCTCATGTTTTCAGCTGTATATGTCTGCTCAGCTGAGTTCAGAAACTTGCCTTGCAACATTGGCTTGAAGCTGTAAGTATAAACTAGTACGGACTAGTATGTTTTACACTACACATTATATAGGTTTCTTCATTAATAATAGTAATACTGTAGATTTAATTAATCTTTTGTTGGATAGAACGATCCACAACATCGTTATGGGCACAATCTGCATTTCTATACCTTGTATAAATATTTTTACTTAACTCGAACAGGTCCTTTATAGAGGATCGGATGTGCTTTCCATTGAATATAATGATATGCTAACAAAAAAATGGATACTTAGTACCAGGCTCGACACTGGAGAAGGGAAGGAGGTTAACCTTATGGAGAAGTGCCCTCCTTCAATGCTTCGCCAACAATGCATCAAGTATTTGGGTCTGATGCGTGCAACCTTTACCTTAATCCTTTATCACTTTTAATTTGTTTCTCAGGAATTGGGATGTTGATGTGTCCTCGTTTTTATGTCTGTAGATGGAGAAAAAGGCTTACGATGTTGAAGTGGAGGACAGAAAGCTCTTTTACAAGGAAATGGGTCAGCTCTTTAAGGTATTTTTTCTGTTACCATTACCATTCTTAAGACAATATGGCTCATGCGTTCTTTTTTTTGCTGCATTTGTTTCTCTATCCTGTATTCAAAGTTCCAGCAAACCAATTACTCATTTAAAAAAAAAAAAAGAGGCTTAACTAGTCACAAAGTTGGTTTCTGTTTGTATCCGACAGGTGGTCTGGCCACACAGTGGCCATTATCTGCCAACACCTAAAAAATTCCAGGACTTTAAATTATTTCTCAAGGTGAAGAATGTGGATATTACTGATGCTAAGTTGAGTACAAGTAAACTTAGAATTATTTTTGCTCAGGGAACATTAGAGTATTCTGTCGCTATTGCATAAGAGTACGTTTTTCTGCTGCTTATTTTTCTTATTGTTATTTTATCCCTTTTCTGTTTCAGAGCCTGAATTTCTAGCAGGAACATAACATTATAGTGTTTTGGATTTTGATTTAATTTGTACTTGATTTAGGCTATTGCAAGAAAAAGGAGAAATGATATGCAACTCGGCTATCTCTGCCTCAAATGCTTTTATGTTTTGTGTTTATGCTTGTTCTTTAGGGGTGGAGAAATGGATGATAAGTGTGGTAATTGATGTTTTAAGTTTCTTTATCAATATGGAAATGTCATCCCAATGGTGGTTTGCATCTGAACTATTTGACAGTGATGCCATCAATCTGGAAATGTCATCAAGGAAAATGATAATAAAGACAAATGGTTTCTACAGCACACTAAATGTTTGGAAACTCTTTACTGTAATTGGTATTTTTTTTCCACGTGATGCCTGTGCGACTTGCTTTAAAAATGAATATTGTTGCTAGAATTCCACGAATTTAGAACTAGAGTGCATCGTTTTTCATTTATGAGGTAATGTGATTGTCTCCTATTTTCTTTTACTTGTGTCATTTAATACACTGTAACTATACCCACATGTGCTTATGACGTGCTAATTTCGTTATTGAAAAAATGGTGTGTTTTGAATACACAATGACTTGCATTACTTAAAGTGGGTTTTTTTGGTGTATGAAAAACTTTGCAAACTTGTTGGTTTTAGGTAAAATATCTTTTTAAAAGATAGGGAGGATGTTCCCAGATGCTGTTGTTTTCTGTCCTTGGGATCTCTTGATCAGTTTATATCAATTTCAGTTTAGCAGTTTGATATCTCACCAGTTAATCACTATTACAGAAGGTATATGACAGAGCTCTCACTATTGGTCTTCAAGGTTATATATAGATGGTTTTGATGCATGTTAATGCATTTTCTGTCTTTTGTTGGCTTTGTATATCAAATAAGTGAACTTACTATTGTTGAGCTGATAAACCTGCAAACCAGGCATGAAACTCGTTATTCTCGACTAGCCAACTGGGCGGGCATTAAAAAGGTCAGTCCTCCCTTTGAACTACTAATTCATCTTGTTCAATGTTCTTTTCAACTGTGGGAATTGATATTTACTCCTGGCAGCTAAAACTTGTATTGCTTTATGTAGTCTCGTTCCGTAAGGGATTTCGATAGGCCAGGAACCTAGAAAGGCTGTGGTTGGTGAAAAGTAAATCGATAATCGACATTGGGATATGATGTATTGTTGTTGGGTGTAAGAAGCTGAAATTGCTTAGCCTAAAATGGTGTCTGGGCGATGGTGATTTGGGGGTCAGGTTGGTTGCTGTTAAGTGCAAAGAGATACATAGTTTGGATCTCTCATATCTGTAGAGCTGTAAACGAGCCGAACCGAGCCGAGCTTTGAGTGTTTGAGCTCGGCTCGTTAAGCGTTCGAGCTCTGTTCGTGTTCGTTCGTTAAGGAATTCGAACATATAATCGTGTTTGAGCTCGGCTCGTGAAATAGTTCGCGAGCTCGAGCTCGTGTTCGGCTCGGCTCGTTTAATTCAAATGAGCCAACTTAGTCTTTTGTTCGGTTCGGCTCGTCTAGTTCGAACTTAGCTCGTTTGAGCCCGTTCGAGCTCGTTCGGCTCATTAAAAACTCACCTAAATTTATAATTTATCTTTCATTCATAAACATACACCATCAAATTAAGATAAATAAATCCACATAGTCTCATATCATTAAGACCAAATAAACATCAACAATCAGCAAGAAGACATAAATTGTCATACCCACCTATTCAACTTAGAAGCACAAACTATTACATTAATAATCACAACAACATCCACAGGCAAATATTTTCATTATTCACCAACATCTACTTGCCTCACTTCACATTCTTCATCTTCCTATGACCTGTTTGTACAAAGCAAAGAAAGAGCAAGGTAAAATGGATGAGGAAAAGGGCAAAGGGAAGGATGAAATCAAACAGAGATCCAATAGTCAAGCAACAGTAGAGATGAATTTCAATAAAAAATATTTAAAGCCCTTAGAATAAACATACTTGAACACCTCCATCCCTGTATCTCTATCTACGGATATATAAAGATACAAAAACAAATATATAAAGATAATAAGTCTAATTATTTTTAATCAAGTATCAGTACGGTTCGAATGAGCTAAATATAATAGGCTTGTTAAGTTCATTTGGGTTTAAAGAAAACGAGTCAAGTTTGAATTTTTATGATCCCTAGCCAAGCATCAGCAACATGGTCTATTTTTCACAGAAGTAGAACTACTAAAATACATCCATTTTGCTACTCAAACAGTTGATGAATTAATCTTATGTATTTTCAAGGAGCAAAGCAATTATCAGATTGATGAAGAATATAAAGAAGTTCCCTGAAGCATTCATTATGACGAAGTGTCTATCCACGAGAATATAAAGAAGTTCCCTGAAGCATTCATTATCAGATTGTCACTTCATTTTCATCTTTTTGGCCGTATCCATATCAATGTCCTCATCCATTTGGTCTCCACCTTCCTCAGCATCATCACAACGTTCAATTTCTTCATTACTTGCAACCATTGGATTAGATGTTGAATTGTGGTCGGATGGATCAAATGACATTACCTGTTGAAACACGAAATACAGATATCAAATATTTCAATTTTAATCAGAACAGATCTAAACATGAAAATTTCAAATTCAAAATAACTTCATCCAATCAGATTTTCGACCAACAAAAACCAACAAAAGCCAACAAAATGTTTACAATGCCTGCCTCTAATTTGCAAAATGTTGAATCCTGTTAACTACTTCATTTTTATTTTTTTAGGGAAAAGATTTTATTCAAACTAAACAATAAAAAACAAAAGACCACACATAGAAGAAGAAGAAATCTAAATAGCAACTATCTAAAACAATACTATAAATTCAATTATCCTAGTATATTATCTAATAGCCCGAGTGTATGTATTATTGTAACTCTCATCTTTTCCCTACTAGCTTATTTCTATTCTTCGACCAACAAAAACCAACAAAAGCCAACAAAATGTTTTCAATGCCTGCCTCTAATTTGCAAAATGTTGAATCCTGTTAACTACTTCATTTTTATTTTTTTTAGGGAAAAGATTTTATTCAAAATTAACAACTATTACAACGCCATTACAGCACCTGCTACACCAAAGAGGCAACCTTTCAGTATAACATACTCAATTGAAATGGACACCATTCAACATAAATATAACATTCTGTGAATTGGCAGATATATGTAGGCGAACATGTAAGTCACCCAACCCTTCAGTGATGAGCTCAAAACCATTCCTTCATATATACAATCCCATTAAATTCAAAAATCAGTTTTTGACCACAGGTTTCGACTCAAATTCAAAAAGAAACAATATAAAAACTGATTCAAAAAGAAACACAGTGCCGTGAAGGATTTGACTCAAATTCAAAAAGAAAAAAAGAAAGACCTAAGAATCAGTTTTTAGGATGCTTATTGTGGGTTATTCGAAAGAGATTCGATCTGAATAAAATCGCCGTTCTTGTGAATAAAACGCTTACCGTTGGGGGCAAAAGGCAGACGGTCGTCGACTCGGCGACGGTGGATGAGAGGAATTGGGAAGATGGCGGCGGCCGGTAGGGGAAAGTGCAGGGATGCCGGCGAGCCGGTGATGAGAGTGGAGAAGCCGACGAGATTCTGGACTCTGGAGTATGGGGTGTCGTGTGCGGCGGGATGAAATGGAATTCTGGAGTATGAGATGTGGGAAGGGGAAATTAGGTTTAGGTTAGAAATTTTCAAACTTATTAAAATTAATTAATAATTAAAAATAATAATATAAAATTACAATATTACCCTATTAACGAACATATACGAACAATTTTGAACTGTTCGCGAACAAAGCTCGTGTTCGTTCGTTAAGCAAACGAGCTCATTTTTGTGTTCGAGCTCGGCTCGTTAAGCTTAGCAAACAAACAGTTAACGGACGAACACGAGCCGAACCGAGCTTTGTTCGCGAACAGTTTGTTTGTTTTACAGCTCTACATATCTGCCGGTAAAAAATTCTCTTTTCGCCTCATGATATTAGAATTGATAATTCTTTGGAACCGGTGACATTTATTTTTAGTAGGTTATATTATTTGTTATTGTTTGTTGATCAATGCTTTGTGGAACTTTTGGCATAGAATTTGATGTTATCCATAGTCGATTGTTTAGTAGTATGAGTTTTATTTAATGACAATAGACAGAGGAGAGACTAATTAATGGAGATCTTTGCTATTTCTGTGATGTATACAATGCAAAAGAAAGTTTTATTTCTTGTTCGTCATCTTCAAATATATTTTTTAGTTATTTGCATGTCCTCCCCAGTTGAGACTTTATCTTGTTTGTATTGAGAAGTTTGCAGTTTGCTATTGGTTTGTTGGGAATCAAATTTCCCGTATAAAGCAGTCGGGTAAATGTAAATTTCTGATGGGTATTGGAAATGGAGCAAGAAGTTGATGATATTCCGTTATTTGAATTGTGTTGTTCAGATCACCAACAAATGCTTATAACAAATTCTGGAGCTTTTTTCATTTTACGTTGATGATATTCCGTTATTTGAATTGTGTCAATTCACAATTGAATTTTTTCATTTTACGTGGAATTTTTTGTTACAATTCTTGCTCCTTAGCTCTTCTTTCAATAAAGTTTCAGGTGGATTCATTATTGCTGATTAATTTTTCCTCTCTATATTCTTACTAAAGTAGTTTTGTTTTGCTAGGCTATATTTTGTTTTGATTATGACTGAGTATTCATATGCCCTATAGATATTCTATTCTCCTTTCGCTGTCCGCCGTCTATGCACACTATTTGTTGCTGCTTTGTGTGTCGTGCCTATCTTCAGCTGATTGAGTTGCTATTGATACCTTTGTTGGTTTCCTCTTTGTGCCACTTTGAAGTGGGTGTAGGAGACTAAAGGAGTAGGAGTAGAAGGAGAGTAAAGATGGTAAAGTTCAATCTTTTAAGTTTGTGTGATTTTTGCAAATTTAAAGTTGAATGCTAATATTAATTTCTTGCTTTGTGCTTTTCATTTGCTTAATTTTTTTCTCACTTAAAAATATACTTAGTTCCCCCTCCCCCCACCCCCGGAAAAAAAAAAGTTTTCCTTTTGACTTAAATATATTTAGTCATTGTACACACAGTGATAGTAGTATGAATAATACTACTGGTATAGTATAATCTAAATGGGATTGGCTGAAGGAATGATGGAATGTCCATAAATACTCACCCCTGCTAATTGTCTTCTGTTTGATTCATTTTTTATCACTAAATCTCTACCAGTTTTCAACCAGAGTTGCTGTTGAAAAGCATTTTTTTTTTAAATCTATTTGTTTCCCATTTTTAATACTTTCTCTGATCTAAATGATAAACACCCAATCTTTTGTTCTTTCTACATGTTCTGTTGTAGGATGCTAGAATATCTTTTAGCTTTTACCTCATTTTTAACAATTTCAAATTTCTTGTGGTCATTTCGGTAATCAGGATTAGTTGAAATCTTTTTCATTATATGACATTCAAATGTCTTTGCCAAACCTAACCTTTGAATTATTTATCTTAATTTTGCTTTTATTTTCATAATATTTTTTCTTCACCGTGTGCGTGTAGCATAGCGCGCCCAGAAAGAGTTCTAGTATATATATATATATATATATTCCAAATTCTTGTTATTACCTTTGCAGGAAAAAAATAAAAAGATATATGAAAAATTGCTTTTCATATGAATTCAGCAAATTTTGATGTAATTTGCCAATTTGGAATCAAGAAAATAGAATTTTTCTTAAAACAAGAAAATTGGGAGGCGAGGACATGGGCGAGGAATCCATGTCGTCTCCTTGGTCGTCACCATGTCCTCGCCTAGTTCCTCGCCCCCGGACGAGGAAATGCTCGCTGTCAACTGTGTCCTCGCCTTCAGGCCTAGGCAAGGACTTAGCTGAGGAAATTGTGTCCTCACCTTTGCAGTGCGTGTGTGTGCAAGTGTTGGGTAACCTCAATCTAATAGTGGCACTCTCTCTCAATATGAGAAAAACTTTCAAGGATGAAGAAATTAAAACTCTTCAAAGGAAGAAAGAATTTTTATTGATCACTCTTCAACACTTACAACTCTTGGTGATATTGTGGTAGTGGTTGTGCTTATGTTGTGGTTTGCAAATGAACACTACACCTCTATTTATACTAGTATACGGAACACTCTAGAACAATTCTTTACAAATCTATAATCCTATAGAATATAGACTATTGTGGAATATTTTAGATCTATTTAGAATTCTAAAGATTGGAGAAGATAATGCTAGGTAGTTCATGAATCTTATAGATAATTCTAGAAGCTTCAAGGTTAGGAGGGATCCCAACACATACTGTATTGGTGCATGTCTCCCTTCATACACTTACCACTGTATATGTCATTATGTTGGCTTATTGCAGAAAGAAATGCTCTAAATTGTATCTGGCCACTGATAAAAAGAGGAAAATGATTGGAAAGGATCAAAAGTGTCAAACCGTTGCTTAAAACAAGTTGCTTTGGTTTTTCTAATGATTCCTCCAATTGTGGATTCTTCTTTTCTTTTCTATTGTATTCTCTACTTAACAACGTGAGCTTTTAAGAAAATTGGTTAATCAGGTGTGTCCGAGTCACGCCATCTCATCTGTATATGGGCATATCATTTATATTATTTCTTTTAATATTAATTATTCTCCACGAAAAAATGATCGATCGACCCTAATAAATGTGTGATGCCGTGTCACACAGGTTGTTCAACTATCATTTTAGCTCTCTGGCACATTAATTTTAGAACAAGGAGAACAATTAAGCATAAAGCAGGCTGTTTGTGTGATTACTCAAGTCACCACATTGTCCTTTGTCAATGAAGTATGGAGAATAAAGTAAAAAATGATTGGAGTATTTAACTTGTGATCAAGTACATAATCTTTGAAAGCAATTCTAGATTATTTGCTGATGGTAGAATATCATTTTCTGTCACTTTCTTCATCCCTTTACAGTTTTTTGTTACTACAAGAAATGGTAGGAATTCATTTATAAGCAAGTTCAATTTTTGATGAAGCAAGTTCATTTTTCTCAAGGCCTCCTTAATACTATCCATTATGAGCAGGTACCGAGTCTCCTCTTTGTTTTATTCATGCAGTTTCTTGATATATTCATAAAGTTTACACTCCTCTCTGTAGATTTATGTGGTTTGTTCTTTTGTTTCTGTTCTTTTTAACTTTAAAATGATATCAACAATTTTAGTAGTAATAATTGCAGTGGGTATGTGTGGCATAAAACCTTAGCAAGGTGTGTTTTTTGGTTTCCGTAAATACAAAAGGGGAGAGATATGAGACAAGCGGGAATTGAAAATTGAACCCGCAGCTTAAGGGTTGACCACTAGTCCACAAATCAGATCCCAAGCCCATGACCCTTTTGACACCAAAATAATTAATTCAATTATTTGACATGTACCATATCCAATGCAGAAATAACTAATTCCAACCTTATTATCTACAAAAATATTTTCCACCAAAAAAAAACTACTATGTATTGCGTTTTCAAAACGTAAATAATCAGCTCTGCATTTATAGCAGTTAAACTGATTATTTACGTTTTGAAACAGCAATAATCAAATAATCTATTTTATGGCAGTTTATCCAAACACCCACTACTTTGCTCAACCTTTTTCAACAGCCCAAAACCCGAACAAGATTCAGCCCTGGCCGCCACTAGCAGCACCACCACCGCCTCCGGACGCTCCAAAACAAGCGTCCACGTAACCGCCCTAGACGGTATTGTCAACGTGAACTCCCTCTTCACACTGGCCGTCTTCATCGGCCTATCCCTCACCACCCCAACATCTGGTGGCGCTGGCAACAAGCTCTCCTGCATAGCCAGTGTGGATGTTGTCCGCCAGGTCATCGTGTACGAGGTCATCTCCTTCAGTTGCTTCCTCTTCTCCTCGCTCATCGCCCAAAGCCTCAAGCTCGCCATCAACCTGCAGGGATCCGGCCCAGTAGCAGACCGGCCCAATGCGCACACCGCGGAGGTGGATGCCTTCTGCTTCAAGTATGGGCTGTTGGGGTCGGCTCTGGGGTCCTTTCTTGGGTGCATGTTCCTGATGCTGTCGCTCGTGGACTTCATTCAGGTGAAGTTGGGGGTGATTGGGTGCGGCGGGAAAGCAGTGCACGCCGTCGTTGGGATGGTGATGCTCGTCGGGTCGTCGCTCCTGGTTTATGTCCTCACGGCGATCTACCTGTTCTGCCTTATGTAATAGTATATATCTATAATTCTACATTATATATAGCCATATAGAAATAATTAAGGACGACATGAATGTCAATTATAATTCCTTGTATGCTAAAGTAATTAGCAGTTCATATGTATTTAATTTTGTATTATTGCAGCTGGGTATGTATCTAATAAAAATTTAATCTTTAAATTTTTGTGGATACAAAATTTTGCTTTTAAGAGAGTCAATCCTTTAATATTCACCAAATCCTCATGAATTAGTGATACCTGGTTATTTAACAAAAAAATTGAATTTATTTTGTATCAACAATCCTTAAATGCATTGGTGACAACTAGGATGGAGCCATGTGTTGGCACGAGTGAATTTTATGATGACAAATACGAGAAGGTGATGTTCCCGATGAGTTCTGTGATAGTTATGGCTGTTATGGTTGGATATATAGTTTTGTGATGGCACTTTCAACCCATTACATAATTTCACTCTCGCATCGAATAATAACTACCAACATTGAACAGCATGTTTTTATTTTCGACATAACGAGCAATTGGCACAATTGTGCAATCTTCTAGCTTTATGCACACACACGTGCAAACAAAACATCAGCTTCCCTACATTTGTTTTCCATTCTCCAGCAATGTTCTTTTAATTTCTCAGTAATATCCAAGAACCAAAAACAGAATCAACCTTCCCTTATTACCAAAAGATCAGTTCAGACCCAAAAGAATTGGCAAGGCTGAATTTTGCGCGCAATGAACAGAACATCCAGAAACAGAATAAAAATTAAAAAAAAAAATTCATCAAGCTGCCTTGCCCTTAGCCTTGGCCTTGGGCTTTTTCTGCTCAGGAACAACCTGGCAAGCCGCAGATATCTTCTTCCAACAGTCAATCACGATAATTGAGGGTATCAGAACCCACCACCCATTTGCAAACACGTAGTATGCATAGTAATGATATGTGCTTGCAGCAAAGTTATCACCATCCAAAACAGATGTAACGAAGTAAACTGCTGTCCCATAAAGCTGCCCCAGTGAGATGGCAACCTGGAGTATGTATCGGTATGACTTCTTTGTTGCAATCGCATACCTGAGAAATGTGAAGAAAAAATAGATTAGTGTTAGAGCTTGTTTGGTTCAAAGGATTTGCGCAGAAAAAAGGGGTGGAGAAGATGTCTGGATCAATTGCATGGTTGAGTGTGAAATTCAAATGGAAAAGAAGGAAAGGGTTAGAAGGGGACGGATAGTCTAGCAGAATTTCATTCAACAAAGGAAAGGTTGAGAATTGGATAGTCTTGCAGAATCTACTACTGTCCACTTCCATTTTTGTCTTCTCTATTCTTTGAAATGGAAACTTCCAAACTGGCGATGGAGACAGGGGAATACATAGGTACAGGGATTGTAGAGGGAATGACTGTGTTGGGTCGATGGGGGTTACGAGTCTGTTTGGTCGAAAAAACAATCACAGAGGAATGATGCTTCTATGGTTCATAGCAGTTAAAAGTGCAACTATTTCGCGGGGTTTAAGATTCAACTGAGCCCTATAAATATTGAGATGATAAAACATAAAGATATTGCATGTGTGTAGGAATCGAATAGATTGTGGCTGTGTTTGTGCATACACTGCGAGGAGGCATGCCGGTCCCTCCAGAACAGCAGTTAATCCTTCAACAGCTACTATTGCAGAATCTCGTCCTGCATATCTCGAATCACCCTTGCTGTATTCCTTCCCTGCCAGTTTATATTGTCTCCCAAATTAGTAAAGGTTTATTCAGAGTAACCATCATATGGACATTTTCAGGAATGATGAACGACCGTGCTAGAACTTACAAACATCTGCGAGGTAATGAGCAGTAGGCTTCTTGTAAAATTCAGGAGAAAAGACGAAATATCCCTCGAGAACCATGTGAGTCAGGCCAGTGAATATCCACCAGCACATTAGAATTCTATCAGATTTTGAGGTCTTCTGAGAACGCCCTGGAATAACAAAAATGGACAAGTGTTATAATCTTTCACGATGGCCATCTTAATTAACAACTTAACGATAAAAGAAATTATCAATTCTTTCATTTCAAAGTGTCAAAGCCTCACCTGAAAGGCTGAATCATCATCATACTGATGAAATTTTTTTTGAAATAGACTAGCTCTTGTAGAAATTTATACAGAAATTGCTCTTAAAGATATTTATTAAACAGTAGAAAGTAACATGAAATTGCATCATTTGTACCTGATAAAATCCAAGTCAATGAAACGACTGCCAATGAAGCAACGCCATAAATGCCAACAATTATTGATGGAGTTAGGAATGGAGGCACATAGCCTGGCAATTTCATGTCTCTGGGGACAAAAGGGTGATCCTCTCCATGTGCCACCATTTCTCCTGATTTTTTCAGAGAAAACGAAATTCGCATGAACAGACCCAAGCAGAATCAGTTCTATTCTGTAACTTACTCAAGCATTTAATTAACTATTCCATAATCATTTTATTTTTAGCAGACCTCTAAAAGATAGAAATTTCAATTCATGACAAGGAAGCAGTACATATGAAATACTTTCGAAACAAAGATGCTAATAATCAGTTCTATGCAAATACTCACCCTCATTTTCATCCTGAGATGCACCAACATAAATCCAGCAAGAACATAGTTGATTCAACATACACATGAATGAATCCAGGACTAAAAAAATAAACCTTTCAGGCGTTTTTTAAACCAAAACTTAGCAGAGAAAACTTTGATAGGCACAATAACCTTCAGATAACATAAAGACACATTCTTGAGCAACTCTAATACATATTCAAGCAATCAGGATTTGTTACTTCAAAATATATTTTTAATTATTTATGGATTGACAGCATAAACCATATGCTGAGAAAACCGAAAATAAAGCTTCACAAAAATACAACTATGCCTTTAAATTCCTCACTAAGCAGACTAAAGATTGTGGGTGCATAGTCCAAAGATTGCTAGTTTTACAATGCGCATCCAGAAACTTAAAAAGTTAAAAAGAAGCAACATCAATGCTTAAAGGTCATTTCGTAAATGTGAATCATATCTGGTTTCACTTAATTGACCAGAAAAAAAAAAAAAGAAAAAAAGATAATGCTGCAGCACCTAATTGAATAAGTCAGACACCAGAACTCGAAATGGACACAGAAGCATCCCAAAATTAGATCTTTAATTCACAAGACAATGAATTTCACAAAACTTGAGTAGAGACTCAAATAAACCAAATCAAAAAGTTGAAAATCCAAGCAATTTTTACATGAGATCTCCAGTAGAGACAAGTTTTTTTCAATACCCAGCAAGTGTTAACGTCATCTTCCGTAAATGATATTAAGAATCCCTTATCCCACACTCCAACATCCAAAGGTTCCAACCCCCAACTCCACCCCAAGAACAACAAAGAAAACAGAAACGCTCAACTTAAAGAACGAACAAAGCGAAAACTCTTCAAAATCTAATCGAGAAAAGGGAAACCCTCGGATAAACACTTACAAGAAGCAGCGCCGGGATGAAGAAAGCGATGCCGATGAATCTCCGATGTGATTTTAGAAAGGGAATTTCGCTGAGCTTGCCAGCGACATTGACCTACGATGTCTTCTGAATGTAATAGGTAGGATATAATGTTGTGCAATAAACGACGAAATTACTAGTTTTACTGTGATCGCATAACATATTCCTAAAGGGAGAAATGGAATTGCCTAAGAAACCCTTAGAATAGCAATAGCCTTTGCCTCCTCCTACTACTACTACTACTACTACTACTACTACTACTACTACTACTACTACTAGTTGGTAAAAAGGTTTATCCAAATAGTAGTAGTAGTACTAGTAATAATAATAATAATAATAAAGAATAATTATTGTAACGCCTCGAAAATTTAAACTTGATTTTCGCAAGCATTACCGTTGTACTAACTTTCCTAAACTAGTGGCCAGCTAATTTAAAAGAGCTAGTACAAGACTGAGTAAAGCTAAAGTGATCATCTGATTAATCCAGTTTAATGCGGAAGCTAAATAAATAAAACACATAAGCACATAGGAGGTCTCACCATCATAATCAAATAAACATTCCAGCAGCTCATCCAGACTGCAAGCCTCTCAACAGCATACCAATATCTCAAACAGGGCTACCAGCCCAAAGCTGTAAATCACATAAGGCCACCGGCCGACAGAAAGCATATCCTAGGCACACAGGCCTCAACTAGCATAAAATTCAAGTCATAATAAGCAATAGAGAATCACATAATCACGTAAGATAAACATAAAAAGTCCTATCTGTGTGATCTCTCAATACCCCAAACCCAGTCATACTCCAGTGCCTCCAGCAGGATCTATAAAACAGACAAAAGCAAAGGGGGTCAGTACAACGTACTGAGCAATGCTACGTGCCGGGGAGTAAGGGAAAACAACACCAATAATAATAATAATAATAATAATAATAATAATAATAATAATAATAATAATAATAATAATAATAATATGAATAACATAGGAGAATATGTATAAAGCAGATAAAACATCACACCGTCCCATACCGGTGCTTCAACCATAATCATACAATTTATGCAAGTGATGCATGGCTAACATACACCTATCTACCCTATATGCAAATGCAATGAATATGCCTAGCCGACACCTAAAAACCCGGGCGGTATGAACCCACGGGTGAGGATATCATCAACTCCAACCCGTTATAGGGTAACATACACCATCCCCGCAGGGATCCGCAATCGCGCCAGCCGCAGCTGAATATCATATCGCAGGCATCACAGCCCAAATGTATATATGCCCAGGACGGATAGATTCCCTTGCATGCCCAGCATAGCTCGAAAGCATGTCATACCGAGAATCTCCATATCCTCGAAAGCATAATCATATATACGCCCAGGACGGATAGATTCTCTTGCATGCCCAGCATAGCTCGAAAGCATGTCATACCGAGAATCTCCATATCCTCGAAAGCATAATAACCAATAATCCAGGCATAACAGCCAATCACAGGCATAACAGCCAAATCACAAGCATCACATCAAATCACAGGCATAACAGCCAAATCACAGGCATCACAGCCAAATCACAGGCATCACAGCCTAATAACCACCCCGCAGGGCCATCGGGACTCAACAATACCGGTAAAGGCTGCCCGATCAGACATTTCCAATATGTTCGTCCATTCATAATGCAATATCATGCATTATAATAACCACCCCAAAGGGGTAACAGACACAACAGTCAATAATACACCCCGCAGGGCCATTGGGACTCAACAACACCTGTGAAGGTTGCCCGATCAATCATAAACATCATAACAACCCACCGGTTTAATAACCGTCAATTCCAATGCAATAACATGCATATGACAATACAGTGATATTCAAGCACCTACACACTAGGTTCGCATATTTCTCAACATATAAGGAATTCAATACATAGCCCCCTAGGCTAAGGTATTAATGATATAATCCAATAATCCACATATACTTAATGATATCATAATTCAACAGTTCCTCTAAGCAATTCAACAACCCCACGGGCCAATTGATTAACCCACGGTTTACCAATAATATTTGGGGAAGTCATAACAATAATTGGTGCAAAGAAAACATCATTATAGAATCAAAATCGCACAAAAATGGGCCAAACAGGGTCTTCCTGTGCTCACGGCGCACCCGCGCGCATAAAACGCGTGACATACGCAGCCCAGTACTGTAGCGATTACTGTAGCAAGTTACTGTTGTAATTACTGTAGCAAGTTACTGCGGAAATTACTGTAGCGAGTTACTGTAGCGAGTTACTGCGGTAACTACTGTAGTGAGTTACTGCGGTAACTATTGTACAAGTTACTGTGGTAGTTACTGTTTAAATTACCGTGGTAATTACTGTTCAAATTACCGTGGTAATTACTGTGGTGAATTACTGCGGTAACTATGCCAGTTACTGTAGTAACTACTGTACAGGTACTGTAGCAGTACTGTAGCCGTTACTGTAGCAGTTACTATTCATCGTCTTCTCCGATTTTTCAATCGGTTTTTCCGGCGATTTCGCCGGAATCCGACCCCCAAATACCCCCCTAACACGTAATTTAAGCAATATAATCCCTTGCCTTGAATGTAGACGAGTCCCCAAGCTTCCCTCTTCAACCTCCAAGCTCCCGATCCATAATCCAAGCCTTAGCTTCCCCCAACACCAATATAGCTTCCAATCAAGAATCCAAGCTTTCCAAGTGCACAAAACTACAAAAGTTCACCAAAATCTTCATTCCCATCACCACCATGAACTCCCACCAAAACCACCTCAAGACCCATCAAAAACAAGTTGTAAGGTGTGGAAATCACTTACAAATAGGTGTGCATTCAATCCCCCCACTTGATTTGAGCTCAAAAACACCAAATTCTCTCCACAAGCTCACTTTTCTACACCTTGGGCACCAAAAACGGGAATGAACCTTAGTTGCAATTGTTGAGCTTATAAATGAAGGTGTGGGGATGATTTGGGGATTTTTATTTGGGTATGAGTCACCCCGGGTTAGGTATGGGTCGGGTCGGAAGATGGGTCATTGAGTTGGTACACTTGTCTTGAGCCATTTCTACCATATTGCACTCACTTGAGCACTTGAGCTCTTATTATCTTGTGAGTTTGCTACCCACTTATTCTTCCACTTCAATCCAATAACTCTCTTACAAAATAATTCATATTATTTATCGTTATTAATTAACCACAATTAATTAAATCAATTATGCATTAATTAATCGGGATGTTACAATCTCTCCCCCTTAGGATCATTTCCTCCCCGAAATGCATAATCAACCACATGATCATCAATGAACAATCAAGGGGAAAATGTTACTTCATTATTAAAAAGTAAAAATTAAAGTCTGACTACTTCAGTTTCATATGCTCCCCAGTTTCTCCAAGTAGCATATTCAGCTCCGTGTCTAGACCACAACACCTTAACCATCAACATGGTTTTATTTCTCTGAACCTCATCATTTGTATCAATCACCCGATCTGGAACTCCTCGAACTTAAGACTAGCATCCAATTCAACTTTTTCAAGCTGAATGATCTTATCTGGATCAGACAGAAACTTCCTGAGTTGGGAAGTATGGTATGGAACACATCATGGGCTCGACCCACTTCTGCTGGCAAAGCCAACATATACGTCACTTTCCCAACCATCTCAACAATCTCATATGATCCAATATATATCGGAATCGGCTTGGCTTATTACCAAATCGACGTACCCCTTTCATAGGCGATGCCTGCGACAACATACAATCTCTAACCTCAAGATCTACAAGGCGACGAGCTGCATCAGCATAGCTCTTATGTCGGTCTTGAGCTTCTTTCATCCGATACCTTTGATTTTTATTAACTCAGTAGTCTGCTCAATTACCTCAGGACCCATATTTATCGGATCTGCTAGATCATTCCAGCACAAGTGACTCATGCACTTCCTCCTATACAGTGCCACTAGATTTTTAAAACATGAACTATCGCTGCCGTCTTCAAATCATGCGTCGGTAGTTCTGCTGATCACGTTCTTATTCTGTATTAACACACCACCCAAACCTTTAAGTGAGGTGTTGGTCAAAACTTCGTACTCACCTGACTCATCAGGTAGAGTCAATACAAGTTCCTTTGTCATTTCATTCTTCCAAATTTTGAATGCTTGCTCACAATCATCATCCCATCTAAATCTGACATCTCTCCTCAACGGTCTAGTCAGAGGTCTAGCAATACTGAAGAACCTCTCAATGAATCTGCGGTAGTAGCCATCAAGACCCAAGAAACACCGGAACTCACCCACATTCTTCGGCGCTTGCCATTTCAATACCGTTTCCACTTTGGCAGGGTCGACTGCAATACTCTCACCACAAACGTTGTGTCCCAGAAAAGACACATTCTCCAACCAGAATTCACATTTAGAGAGTTTAGCATACAGCTAATGCTCTCACAATGTATTCAAAACTGTTCTCAAGTGACCCGTGTGTGCCTCACGCGTCGGCGAATAAACCATAATATCATCTATGAACACAACCACGCACACGGCCAGCAGGGGACGGAATACCCTATGCATAAGATCCATGAAGATCGCTGGTGCGTTAGTCAAACCAAAAGGCATGACCGTGAATTCAAAGTGTCCATAACGAGTTCTGAATGTTGTCTTAGGCCTATCAGCCTCTGCCACCCTTATCTGATGGTAGCCCGATCTCAAATCAATCTTACTGAATACACTGACCCCTCTCAACTGGTCAAACAGATCCTCAATCCGAGGTAGAGGATACTTATTCTTCACTGTGATTCGGTTCAAACCCCTGTAGTCGATGCACATCCTCATCGACCCATCCTTCTTCTTAAAAAATAGTACAGGAGCTCCCAAAGGCGAGCTACTCGGCTGGATATACCCCTTACTAGTAATCTCACTCAATTGATCCTTCAACTCCTTCAACTCAGCAGCAGCCATCCGGTAAGGAGCCTTAGAAATAGGAGTTGTATCAGGCATCAGCTCGATAGTAAAATCAATCTCCCGAGCGGGTGGGAGACCAGGAATTACGTTGGGAAATACATCCCCGAACTCAGAGACAACAGGGACACTCGAAGCAGCAGAAACCTCTGCTCGAAGATCCCTTATGTGCCACAGGGAAAGAGAACAACCCTTGCGCATCAAATCACACCACGCAGCAACAGCAACCACACTAATAGCAGGTGAAATCAAAGAAGTTCGGTAAGAAATATACTTACCGAGAGGATCTCGGAAGGAAATACGTGGGATACCATAATCGATTACAGCACGATGGCGAGTCAGCCAATCCATGCCCAAGATTACATCAAATTCAGCCAGACTAAATACAACCAAGTCGGCTCTGAACTCACGGTCCTCGATGCTCAATACCGCATCTCGCCATATGTGATCACTATGGATGATATCGCCCGAAGGCAAGGAAACAGGCATCTGGTAGGGCACCAATGGTCCTACTCCGTGCTCTCGCACAAATCGCAAAGCCACGAACGAACACGAGGCTCCCGAATCAAACAATACAAAGGCAGAATGATTCGCAACAGTAATAGTACATAAACGGGGTATAAAGTTTACAAGGACAGAGAAAAATGAAAAGAAAAATAGACAACTGCAGGAATTTAAAACACACCCGCAAGAACATTGTCCCTGCGATCCGCCTCCGCGCGATCCAGAACGTTCAGTCTGCCACCTCGGTCAGCCCGAACCGGTCTACCCCTGCCAGCTTGCGGGCAATCCGCTCGGTGATGACCCACCTCATGGCAAGTCCAGCAACGATACACAAGTCGCCCGTCAGGTCCAACCTCACGAACAGATAGCGGTGCACGACCACCACCCCTGGCTACATCAGCACAGCCACCACCCCTGGCTACATCAGCACGACCACCATCACGACGGCCCCTAACAGCAGGCTGGCCCCTCTGATCGCCGCCTCTGTGCCCCTCACGACCCTGCTCCCTATGCCTCTTTTTACTTTGCCACTGCTGGCGTTCTTCAGACCGACTCTCCTCCACATATAGGGCCTGATCGAATGCCTCAGACAATGTATCATAACCTCGATACCCGAATGAATGCTTAATCCCCGCCCTGAGACCCGAAATGAAATGACGAACCTCGTCCCTACCAGTGGGCATAACCTCCGGAGCATACCTCATAAGCTCCACAAACTTCCTGTAATAAGCTGTCACGCTCATACTTTCCGTCTATCTCAAACCCAGAAATTCCATTTTCTTCGCCTCCAAGACATGTGGTGGATAGTGAAACTTTTGACAGATTTCCCACACGAGTATTTTCTTAAATAGAAAATAATAGGAATTAATCCCGGTCTTGGTTTTATTTAATGAAACTTGATTTATGATGGTGGAGTTGGGATTAGGGATATATTATAGGTTGTCACGTTTTTATTTACTCGTGTTAAGAAACTGTGCCCCCGAAAGCGCATGGAGTCAAAAATTGCAGTATTTTTATAGTAAGTACCGGATCGTTCACTGGAGGATGTGCGATAGAAGCAGGGCCCACATCGTTCACTAAGATTTTCCACTCGGTTACTCGATTCAAGTTTGTGTTTGATTATGATCTACTTGACACAATTTAATTCTAAGCTATGAAAGCAATAGAATAAAACAGATAAAATTATTCTAGAAACCGAATTAAATTTAATTTAAGAAAGCGATAAAATTTATTCTAAGAAAGCGGTTAAAATTATTCTAAGAAAGCAGATTTAAAATGAGACAGAAAGGACAGGAAGAAAATAATAAAAATTGGACAAGATTTAGATGAGACACAATTAAACTTCCATTTTAATACACGGATCTTTGTTCGGGATAATCCTTTCAGTTAGCTAGTTCTCATGCTCTCTATACCATGTTCCCTTTAACAGACAGGTACTTACAGTAAGAGTTTACATGCTCTTAAGACAACAAAATCTAAGATACCACAAACTCGTAACTTCCCTTGCAATGCCTTGCAGGAGTATGTTAGTCATCTGTGGTGGACAAGCAACACCTGACAAATCATTAGTTGAAGTGTCAAGTACTGCTATCATTCCCCCGTCACGCCCAAAGATTCTAATTAAGCCCTAAATTATCCCTTAACTCTCAGTCCTAGTAGCAGTTAGAAGATCTAGTGACATATCCGAGTGACCTCTACGAAAGCGATTAAAAGAAAGCAGTAAAGAAAGCAGTTAAAATCCTATCACTTGGGAGTTTCAAAAGCTTCGTACTGGTAGTAAAAGAAAGCCCTCAGTCAGAATGACCGAGCGTGGATCAAGAATTCCCGAATCTTGGTGAACCGCTCGCAGTGTTCACTTCCTTTCGGGTGGTTATGAGATACAAACTAATGAAACGAACTAACAGATTAGTTCGTTCCGGATGCACTCACTCAGGACTAAAAAATAGGCTTTGGCAAAAGAGGATAGTAGTTGAAAGGAACTCAACCCTATCTTAGAAAATAACCAAGGCCTACGCATTGTTCCTCTAGAATTACCTATCACACTGTATTTGAATCCAAGTGGATCCCATCTCGGTGTGACAGTTAAGACTAAATTCCCAACACATAGCAATTTTGGAAAATAATAAATCTTTGAAAATCATTCCCTAAACAGGTACTAGACTCTCAATTAAAACACAGATCCTTTCAGTCTAGGTGAGACCTATTCGTTAACTCTGCTTCTAATTTCCCAAAATTAACCACCGGTAGAATGTGAATTAGTCATAACTGTGGAATTTATCCCTTACTTAGATCCGGATTTTATAAATGAATTTTTGTTGGAAATTTATTATGAGACATCTGATTGAATCATGACTTCTATGTCCAAGGGAAGGATCCCAAAATACTTATGACCACAATATTTACATAATAGTATCATGCATAAATTTATATGAGAAGTGTAAAATTAAATTAACCCAAAATATAGAGTGGGTTTAGACAGAATGTGAAACACAGAGATAAAATATCCGGAGATGAGAAGAATTTATTTGGCTAAAAAGATGACAAAAATAATCAGGATAATCCGGACTGCAAACATCTGCTATCCAGGTCCTAACTATTCCAGGTGGGATGATTTTTAGACAATGGGATGCCTTAAATGACAGTGATCGCT
This sequence comes from Hygrophila difformis, assembly GCA_030278955.1. NCBI lineage: Eukaryota > Viridiplantae > Streptophyta > Magnoliopsida > Lamiales > Acanthaceae > Hygrophila > Hygrophila difformis. The sequence continues at coordinate 46,894,330 of JAOANR010000010.1, forward strand.
ATCATCAAGATTCCTACCATCTGTGAATTGAGGGAAAACCTACATATTCTCTTACTATAATATCAGTCAAACAGTGTTGATCGACACCGTCTGATAATATTACAGTTTGAAATTCGGGTTTGAAAATAAAATAAGAAAATAAAACTGTATTCAGCTAGGGACTGACTGAGTGGCTACTTCATTTCCCGGTAAGAGGGCCGTTCGCCTGACCTCGTCAGTCACTATCCAAACAATGCAAAATAACAAATAGTAATTAATACACAGACTAAGGGCTACTTCATTTCCCGGTAAAGGGACCGTTCGCCAACTCTATTCTATGATATTTCTCACTATTCGTTCACACATCACTAAAAGACAAAATGAAAAATGAAAAATAAATAAAACAAATAAAATAAAGAAGATGCCTTGTAAGAGAGACATTGGTTTCTCATTCAAGGTTATGGAATTAATCCATAATTAATGACTTAAATAACCCTTCACACCATAATTAATTACAGTCCGGATTATCTGCTTAAGGCATTAAGGTTTTGTTTATAGAAAAATATTTTAATGAGAATTGAACAAAAAACCTTTAATCATGGTAATTATTAACCTTAATTATTGCTAATCATGATCTTTAATTAATGACTTAAGGCTTCAATTATTTAAGTGAGAGAATGGAGAATAAAAATTTCGGCAGCATAACGCCTTATATTGCGAACTGGGGTATTACATCTTAACCCGTGGGTTTAAGACGTGAATGATGCAATATAATGAAGGATTAGAAATCAGAATTTTTGGGAATTAAAAAGATAGGGATCCTGTCTTGATACCATAATTTGTGTCGCTAGCCGAAGCTCGCGACATGGGTATCTCGACAGGATAAATTTTAGAAATTTAGGTAGGCTAGGCGTTGTGTCGCTAGACAGGAAGTGTGTCGCGAGACATGGTCACGCGACAGGAGTCTGGCGCCACAAGGCTTTGCTGAAAATCTCCTAAGTGTTTGGGTCCCAGTCGCAAGACTAAAAAATTGTGTCGCGAGACGTGGTCTCGCGACAGGATGGTTTAGCGACTGGGGTTTTCAAAAATTTTGACAAGGCATAATTTCCTGTCTCAAAGCAAAAGTGTGTCGCGAACCGTGGGTTCGCGACAGGGGTTTCTCGACAGAGCCATTCAGAGAAAAATTCAAGAGTTTTGGTCCTCATTCACTAAGCAAAGATTGTGTCGCGAACCGTGGGTTCGCGACAGGAGTGCCTCGCGACTGAGGGTTTTAAAAATATTGAGACATGTGTCCCTAGGCATCCATGTCGCGAAACAACCTTCCTGTCGCTAGACGTGGTCTCGCGAAAGGAAGAGGTTGGCGACATGGGCGTGTTCAGGACACATGTCAGAAGGGAACGGTGGCATGCATTGTGCGTGATCTCACCCATTTCAGATTAAAAAGCCATTCTAGCCTAAAATAACCAAACACAAATCAAATAAAACAATAACATGCTTGAATAAAAGGATAACATAGACTAAGACAGTATTTAAAAATGGGCAAACCCTAATCTAGGTTTAATCACACATAAGCATGCATCACAACCATAAGTAGTAAGCAGTAAGCATAATATGGAAGAATAAAGGTCAAGTGACCACAAATAAAATAAAAGCAGTAAATCCATGGGTTTAGAATACCCATTTCATGTTTTTGGGACACATTTTCAGATTTAACTTCCCATTTATAAAGTGGGTTTGATAATACCCATGATTAGGGGTATTCCAAACCCTAAATAAAAAAATCCATACAAAAATAAAGCTGTGAACAGTGGCTACTTATACTATCTAAAGGAAGAACAACATTAAAATAAAACTAATCTATGCTAAGCTAAGGGAAAAATTAAATAATACAAAAAATTAACACTAAACTAAGAACTACCTAGAGAGAATTCTTGATTCTGTCTTCAAGAATGGAATGTCTAACTCCTGAGCACATAGGGATCACCATCTATTTATAGAAGGGAAACCCTAGGCCCATGGGCCTTGAGTCCAAATGTGTTGTAAGACTCACAAACATCACAGCTTCCTTCGTGTCGCGAGACTGCGCGGTGTGGCGCGATATCACGCGATGTGGCGCGAGAAGAGGCTGCATGTCGCAAGGCTTCTTGACTGAGTCTCTAACCTGCCTTCTGTGTCGCTAGACCACACCCAGTCGCGAGGCCATGTTTCGCGACTGGTGCCTTGAGACTGGATTTTTTTTTTTTTTCAAGTCTGCTTCTGTGTCGCTAGCCATACCCCTGCCGCGAGGTCATGGATCGCGCCACGGGGCTAGCGACAGGAGTCTAGGGACATGGTTTCTTCTTCGTCTGTGCTTGTGGCGCGGAACCCTCCCGTGTCGCTAGACCATGCTTCGCGCCACGGGGTCTAGCGACAGAGCACTCTGGACACTGTCTAGTTTGGGCCAGATGGGCCGAACTTGCATTTTTGCGGGCTTTTCTTTCCTTTCCCATCTTTTTGTATTATGTGGGCCTGGTTTATTATTTTGCCCATCTTTTTGTATTCCTTTTTCTTTTCTTTTCTTTTTCTCATGTTTTTGGATTTTTCTAGTATAAATGTGTAATAAAATTACATATTTATGTATTTTTCCTACCAGCTTATTATTTTTACAAATATGCACAAATCAGTCTAATTCTACTGCTTTCTTATTTAATATAAGACCGGAATGCAATCAAATGCCCGTTTCAGACACGGAAATGGATTGAAAATAATGGACATTTCTGGCCATTATCAACATCCTCACATTTAATACTGATCGTCCCCGAGCAGTCAGAGTCAATGTTCCTAAGAACACGAACTCTACATATTCAATTCATTTTCGTGGCTTCATAAATTACATTCTTTTTGGATTGGGATAAGACAATAAAAAACTACAAGTATTAAATTCCCTTGATTGCAGTGTTTAATGAAATGATACTTGCTCACTACATCGGGCCTACAAATCAAACATTATTGTCAACCCTTCATGAATATCATGTTTGAAAGATGCAAAGATTAAAAATTAGAATTAAGGTATGACACGAACATATTTAATGGAACAGAGCCTCACATATAGTAAACTTGGAAAATTCACTCACTCTCAAATGGGTTTAATCATTGAACGCTCAAAATCAAATTTAATTAAATTGTCCCATAATCTTGCAATCAGACCAACTCGCCATCGGTTCATTTCCTCAAGTCGAGATCCTGAGGTCTTATTTAAGGTTATAACGGGGCATATGGTTGTAACATTCGGTAGGAAAGGGAAATTATTGGGCTAAGAAATGACAAGAATTTATTCTATCATAACTTGGCATTTTTATTTAAAATTTATGATCATCAATATTTTCCTCTTTCCTTTGCTTTTCTTATTTTATTGCATGACATTAGACTATGTCTAATTGCTTTGTCATTTGCAATTTGTTTCTGTTGAATGAAGCTCAACATTTTTTTTTGAATCGGTTCATTGAACACCGATTTAAATAATTTTGATGATCATAAATTTAATGCCTTTGATGGAATTTATCCTTGTCCATTTGAGTTGAATATTTTGGTCTTTTTATTAGGCAAGGAATAATATAGTGGCTTCAAAGAAAAATTAGGCTTAAAGGCTCAAGTTTGTTGATGCTAAAGGGAAAATATTTTTGGGTTTGGATTCACAAGAAGGCCAAAATTTTGGGTTTTTCTAAGTGCCTCGATCATGTGCTCGATTTTTGGGATATGGCATGGTCTTGAATCGGTCCCAATTGCAAATTCTAGTTTCCTTTAATCAAATTGATTCACAAATCAAAGAAAATAAACGAGTAAAAATGACTCATGGCTCAAATCTCACCAGGTTGGATTAATTCATGTCATACAATATTCTCAAATTTAATCAAAGCTTAATTCTAACAATTTATTCAATCAAAACTTTCAACATGAAGATTTATTACCCAATAAGCTGATCGCATTATTAAATTTTTGTAGCTCAAAACCTGAGGAATTTATCTCATGCATGTTTTCAATTATATTATCCCAACTTAAAAGTTTGAAAATTTAATCACAAGCCTAAATTCGACATGTGAATTTAGAGCAGGTTTATGCATACTTTTTGCTGGTTATTCTAATTTAAAGCAGTAAAAGAGGTATTGTTAACATACAAGGTATGTCAACAGCATATCTTTGGCCTGACAGTCACTTATTCATCTTGGACTGTCAGGCATCTTTTCTCAAAATGAAATTGTTTGGACTGCAAAATTCCTTCTTGAAAGCATTAAATACATCAATTACAAGAGATTTTCAATGCAGTAAAATCGAACTTGCACAGATGGTAGAAAATTCTCTTGTATGATGTTTTCATTTAAGCTCACAATGATAAGATCGAGACGCACTCATTCAATCGGATCCTGGGGTTGATTGTAAGGACCAGCATCGTCTTTCGGTTGAGGTGGTGGCTGCGGAAGTTGTTTAACAAGTGCAGACAGTACAAACTCCATCATCTTCCGTTGCCTTTCTTCACTCTCCAGTCTTTCTCTATGCATGCGCTCTTCTCTTTCCAATAGCAGCTTTTTGAACTCCTCATCTCGCCTTCTCTATTCAGCTCTCTCTTCGGCTCTTTCCCTTCTTTCATCCTCCTTTCCCAGAATCATTGTGTCTGCCAGCGTCTTTATGCTATCTGTGACTGTTTTGCTCATGCTGCTCATAAGTTCCATCACATGGGAGTCAGCCGGATGCTGTGAAACATTCTGACTTGCAGGTGGGATTTAGACTGGATGAGGTGGAGGTTGAGTTGGAGGTGGAGTTGGCATTTCCATTTGTTCCTGCTGGTGCTCTTCTTGTACTATGGTTGAAGGTCCCGTATCAGTACGGGCTTTCTTTGTTCCCTTCTTTGCCCTAGATGGCCTGATTCTCTTGCTCGTGGAGGGTGCTTGACCACCAGATATGAACGAAGATTGAACCTCGGAGTCGCCAGGCAGTTGAGGTAATGAGTATGTGATTCTTTCGCACAGGGGAGATTTGGCACACTGATAGGATGGTTCACCCTTACTAGCTCGTCGGTTGCAAACGCACTTAAATCGACGCCCTGACTTACGCAGATTCTTCGGATCAAATTTGGATAGCAGAAGACTTGCTTGTCTTCTATCCGGGTCGTCAGAACTTCAAAGACATGCCTCCCTACGTTTAATTTCACTCCATGCCACAGTTTTGCCAATCCCATCAGAACACTTCCAGATGTAGTGTGTGGGTGCGAGTTGGGCCGGATCTTTGACATATAAAACTCATAGGTCGGCATGAAGTGCAATTTCAACCAGTTTGTATCAAAGGTATGGTCCGGAGCGGGTACCCTTGTCATACTGTTTGCTATGGTTGAATACAATGCAGCTTTCTTGGTTTTCCCTCTCTTCATCAAAATTTCTCCCGCAGGGAATTCATCTTGAATATTCGGGGTCTCGAAGAATGCATTCAACCATTCGGGTGAGATGTTGATAACATGACCCCGGATCCAAGTCCTTCTGTTGTTTGCTTCGATGTTGCAGAAGAATTCGCGCGTTAGCTCTACAAATCCATCTTCCCCATTGTGCAACATGAAGTTCCCCCATTTTTGATTTCTGTAGAATGTTTCCACTATGGGGTGGAGCAAGATGTCTGGGCTGAATCCTTTATCTGGCACGATCATCTTTAATATTTTTGCGTATCGTTCAACCCCTTCCATCTGCCCATTAAACTTGACCTCCAAGTCTGCATTGTCCAGTTTCTTCTTGTCATACTGCTTCGTTACTCCCATTCGGTGCCTAACAGTGTTTTCTTGCCAGAATTCGACTGGCCGGACAGACCCGACTGATTCGTCTTCACTTGTATGCCAGTCTGTCGGGTCGTCTCCCTCTTGTGGTTGTTCATTTATATGTTCCGCCCCTTGCTCCTGCCGGCTTGATTCTCCTTCTTCCCGAGCTGCTTCGTTTTTAGAGTCCTCCCCAACCTGTTTAATTACATCATTCATTGTTTTGTACTCAGTCATTACATGCTTTGGGAAATTAAGTACAGGAAAATAAGGATCAACACTAGTTGATACCTCCTCCTCCTCCCTTTCTCTTCGTTCTGCAGCTTCCCTTAAAACTTGCTTGGGTGTTCTTGCAAAAATGGCTGCGAAGGCCGTCTCATCAGCTTCATCCTCTCTTCTTTCTTGCTCTCTTTCAGCAGCATCTTTTTCCTTCCTTAATTTTTCCCTTCTTTCAGCTTCTTGCTGCTCATCGGCTTTCTCTTTCACCAATTCGGATAATGAAATCGGGTCCGCTCTTGCCTCAGGTTTGTCATTGCCTCCAATCATGAGTTTTCTCTTCTTTCTCTACCCGGATGCTGGTTCTGGAGCGATGACTGCTTCAATCCTGGCTGTTCCAACAAGTGGATCTATCATTTGAGCCACTTGTGTTGCATATCTGACAGCTTCCGGCTCTGCTCCCTGATATATGTTTGTTTCGATCTGCTCATTCAGGTTCTGCCTTATTTCTGCCCGTATAGTGTTAGCATCGTGCGCAGTGGGCCCAGCCCATGTAGTGGGTTCTTTCTTGACTTTTAGTCCTTGGCCTGGCACTTCACCCATGATAACAAGCTCGTCATCTGCTTCCTTATCTTTTTCCACATCTCCAGATTTCCGGCTTTCCAACTCTGCCTGCAATTTCTCAGCGACTTCTTTGTCATGAGCTTCTTTTTTCTTTCGTTCTTCCTCAGCTTTTGTTTGCTGGATATTTTTTCTAATCTTCTCCTCCTCTGCAGCTTTCTTTTCTTTCTCTAATCGTCCCTCCTCGGTCATCTTTTCTACTCCAGAACCTCCTGTTTCATTTCCTTGATCAAGCAGACCGGCTAATGCATCTTCATCTTCCTGCAATTTCCTAGCCAGTTCAGCATCGCGAGCAATCTGCTCCTTCTTCTTGGGGGGTGGTGGTGGCATTATCCCTTTTCCTTTGTCTTTTGGATTCTCTAGCTTAGCAATTTTTCTGGCAGTTGGCTCTGGCTCTTTGATTACCACTTTACGTTCTGGAGCCCTTGCCGGTTTTTCTTTATCTGCCAATTTTACCAGTCTCTTCTTTGTTTGCACTTGCTCAGTTTTCTCAGCGACAACTGGCTGATCCTTAGGCTCAGATTGCTTCTGCTGCTCTCTTGGGGGTAAAGCCGAGGCTTGCACAATTGGTTGAGTAGGCTGTGGGTTGGCGTCAGGAGGGGAGTAGAGATATAATTATCGATGGCAGTGTCTGGGTCTTCCTGGGCCTCTTCCTATATTTCTTGCGTCCCAAACAACTTGTGTGCATACCTCAGATAATCTTGCACAAATACCGGATTTGTGATCCGTACCAGTTTGAATTCCCATGCCTCCTTGATCCGTTTGCAAAACAGGCTTCTAATTTTATGGTTATAGTGCATGACCTTCGCCTTATTCCCAGTATTTCCATAATTCAAGGCTTCTTTATCCATGTCCATGAGGAGTTCGAGAAACGAGGTTCTGTACTGCTCCATCATGGTGCTCACCATATCTTTTTCCAAGTCTTCCTTCAAGTAGGCCATGTCCTGCGCCAGATCATACTTCAAATATTCCCCTGCCTCGGCCTTTGTCATCAATCTGAATTGTCTTGCCTCCTTTTTCAGCACTGACCAGTTCTTGTGTTTGATCTCATAAAGGGCTTTCTCCCTGAGTATTCTGATGTGCTCGGGAAAGTTAGGATCCACATTAGTTCCTCTCTCAGTTTCTCCCACCTGGCCAAATCGTTTATTCACAAATATCGTCTCAAAATTATCCTCATCTGGCATAATCAGCCCCTTATCCAGTCGTTATTGCTTAATGAGCCCTCTGCCCTTTTCCCACAGATATGCCAATTGGTGCCATTCGTGCCGAGCAGCAGTGATTTCTTGCCTGAATTTGTTTAGCATCGATGAATCTGTTTCAGCATTAAACTCTTCTTCAACTTGTGGAATAAGTTGTAGCTCAATTCTCTGTGCCTCCGCTTGGCCTGAATGATCACCCATCTTTGCTCCTCCACACCCATGTTATTAAACAAGTGTGGGTTCCATATACAGGGGAAAGCTTCATGCATCGATATAGCTCCCTTTCCCAGCACCCGGCTTACGTCCAAGGGCTGCTCCACAAACTGCAGTCGCACTTGTGGGTCTATTGGCTGATCGGGTATGAGTATGTCAGTTCGAAATTGATAGTCCAACTGTCCCATTCTCCAAGTGACGCTGCCAGGTGGCTCTGTGTATCTGGAATTTCAGTGTAATCCGTTCAAGATGGACTGCTGGAGTCATTATGGAGTCATTTGGTGCATGATCCGTCATAAGCTCCCAAAACTTTAACATGTGATAGGCAAAATCCCTTTCGATGTTTGTGAGGACGGTAGATCTCTCTGATGGTGGGATATTTACGTCCCATCCGGGTCTTAGTTCCAATTCTGCCTCCGTGTTCCGGTCTAATGGGACATTGTATACACTGATCAAGGCATCCCTGAGTTTCTTAATCTGGGCTCTGTTTGCAAAGGCTTCTATTGCTGCCTGATGTAGAGTACAATCAGGCAGTCCAATAGCTGACTTAATCACCTTTTCATTCCTGAAAAATATAGAAAGTATTATTTCCAAACCAGTGTTTATATTTTTGAAAATTGGGTTTCAAGTTTAAGAATCAACATCCTCACATTTTGAGCTTTGCTCGAAATGTGATTTATTTGATTAATACTCAAAACTTTATTATAAGGCATATATATAGCATTGATTAATTAATAAAATCTAAGTCATTGGACCTAGAATATTTTTAATGGGCTATTGGGCCCAAAAGGTGTGATTTTTCAATTTTATTAAACAAGTTCGAGGCACTTGTTAGAAGTGGAATTAGATGAACCGAATGGAATGGATGCTCGAAATTGGAAAGTGCAGTGGAGGCGAGGCGTAAATGAACACGCTTTTCTTGAGTTGCTTGGAATGTCTTGGACAGTTAAAACATTCCCAAAAATTTGCAAACACTATATTTTTTTTAAAGGTTGACTTAATTCTAATAAATGAGAAGTGGGGTGTGAGTGGCCCCCATTTTGGATTTTGAAAAGGATAGCAGTTAAGTGACAAAAATACTGCTATTTACTGACACTTTTAATTCCATTGGGAACCATAAATTACACAAGTCAAATATTATTCTACTCCTTTTGTCTTTTTGTAAAAAGGTATTTTCTGAAAAAGGGGTTGGTGGTGCAGGGGCTGCCAAAAACAGCACAAACACTAACTATCTGCAGATTGCTTCACACATACACACAGGTTGTTAAAAAACAGGGTAGTGGCATTTACTGCTCGGATGGCATGCACACAATACAACCATAATAATAACACTAACACCGTGCTTTCCAACTTTACCAAAAACACAAGATCAAACTCTCAATGGCTTCAGACTTCAGATTTAACACATTGCAACATTCATGCTTGAGACCTCATAATGATCATCAAAACAGATTCACTACAACATATTTTCACAAATTCATGCTCCACAAACCTCAAGCTAAATCAATCTGGCATGCTGTCTACTTGCTGTAACACTGATAACACAAAGATATTCACAAATACCCCATATGTTCATTGGCTTCCATACTTAAGATTTTCAAAATTCTAAGATTAAAAGCAGCCCATTCATGATATTTGCATCACTATTTAGTAAAAGAGTAGGCAAAAACCTTGAGAACCCTAAGAGCTTAAAAAATTTCAACAATGGTGAAATTCACCACTGTCAACCCTAGCTACTGCTCCTATGTTTCTCAGCACTCTAGACATCAAAATGCCCAACACAGTCGACCATTCCTAACCTTTCACAAAAGTAACAACATCCTCCTCTTCCAAATCATAATCGGCTAACACCCAGCTCACAAATCACTGAAATATTCAAAATCGAACACACATAGCAAATAATCGAACCAAAACAGAGCCCTATTTAATACATTTGCATAAATGGGAAAAACCATTCCAGAAATCGCGAAGAAAAAAAAAGGGGTGTGCGAAAGTGCGCGAGTCGAATGCGGGAGTGCTTACCACGGCTCAGGTTTCTTCGGAGACGACGAGGAAGGCTCCATTGATGATTTTGAAGAATTCCGGCAGAGTTTCGCCTGAGTTTGGTGGTCGGAGAGTGAGAAGAACACGTGGTGTTCGTTCGGAGAAAGGGTTTCGAGTGTGCAAAAGAATTTTGAAAAACTGGCTAAGTGTTTGAGAAGTGAGGAAGAAGGAGGCGATGGGGGAGTATAAATACAAAAGGGCCCAGTCGCGGAACCCTAGCCCATGTCGCGGAGCTGGGTTCCTCGCCTGGGGTCTAACGCCATTAGAGGGGGCGCGGAGCATGGGTCCAGTCGCGAGGCACTGCCTTGCGACTGGGGGTATCTCGACAGGATTTAAACGGAGGTTGGCCAGGTGATAGTGTGTCGCGGAACTGGTCCCTGGCGCTAGACGTGGTCTCGCGACATGGGGTCGTTCCGCGACAGGATGTATAAAAGAAAGGGGTTTGGGGACCGTGTCGCTATCCTCAATCCCAGTGGCGAGACGAGGTTCCGCGACTGGGGGTGGTTTTGCGACTGGGTAAAAGATGAGAGAGGGTAAGGGGAGCCAGTCGCTAGACTTGGTCCCAGTCGTGAGGCGTGGCCTCGCGACTGGTGTCCAGTTCCGCGACTGGGTTTTTGACTTTTCAAATTTTTGATGGACTGGGCCCGAGAGTGATGTTGGGCCTGAGTCCATTTTATTTGAGTTTGATCTGAATAAATTCAGTCCAAATGAATTCAAAATACTGGGCTGGATAATTTAAATAATCCACTTGCATAAAATAGGTTGGATCAATTCCATTTATTTGTAAAATTTATTCCGGACTTAATTGCTTTAAACCGGAATTATTTTCTTAAATTTATGGAATTAATCCAACCGGGAACCTGGTTTTCCGCACTATTTTTCTACTCCTTCTTTTTGGTGGTTCCGAAATTCAGGGAACCTGTTTTGATGCTTATTTGGACAGGGGCGACGGCAAGTGGAGGTGGTGGCCGTGGCTTGTCCCGTTTGAAGCTGTTATTTTCTTTTTGGTGGCTCCATGATTCCTGCAAGAAAGAATACCCAATTGGTTAGGTTTTCCCCTCAAATCAACATCCTCACATTTAGAGTCTTAGTACTCTAAATGTTTAATTGACTTGAGGGTACTTCTTTGTTCTGAAATAAATACACTAAACTAACTATGAGTAATCAGGAGTGTAATTCTCTTAATAAACGACGCTGCATCCTCCCCGGCAACGGCGCCATGAAACTTTTGACAGATTTCCCACACGAGTATTTTCTTAAATAGAAAATAATAGGAATTAATCCCGGTCTTGGTTTTATTTAGTGAAACTCGATTTATGATGGTGGAGTTGGGATTAGGGATATATTATAGGTTGTCATGTTTTTATTTACTCGTGTTAAGAAACTGTGCCCCCGAAAGCGCACGGAGTCAAAAATTGCAGTATTTATAGTAAGTACCGGATCGTTCACTGGAGGATGTGCGATAGAAGCAGGGCCCACATCGTTCACTAAGATTTTCCACTCGGTTACTCGATTCAAGTTTGTGTTTGATTATGATCTACTTGACATAATTTAATTCTAAGCTATGAAAGCAATAGAATAAAGCAAATAAAATTATTCTAGAAACCGAATTAAATTTAATTTAAGAAAGCGATAAAATTTATTCTAAGAAAGCAGTTAAAATTATTCTGAGAAAGCAGATTTAAAATGAGACAGAAAGGACAGGAAGAAAATAATAAAAATTGGACAAGATTTAGATGAGACACAATTAAACTTCCATTTTGATACACAGATCTTTATTCGGGATAATCCTTTCAGTTAGCTAGTTCTCATGCTCTTTATACCATGTTCCCTTTAACAGAAATGTACTTACAGTAAGAGTTTATATGCTCTTAAGACAATAAAATCTAAGATACCACAAACTCGTAACTTCCCTTGCAATGCCTTGCAGGAGTATGTTAGTCATCTGTGGTGGACAAGCAACACCTAACAAATCATTAGTTGAAGTGTCAAGTACTGCTATCATTCCCCCATGTCACGCCCAAAGATTCTAATTAAGCCCTAAACTATCCCTTAACTCTCAGTCCTAGTAGCAGTTAGAAGATCTAGTGACATATCCGAGTGACCTCTACGAAAGCGATTAAAAGAAAGCAGTAAAGAAAGTAGTTAAAATCCTATCACTCAGGAGTTTCAAAAGCTTCGTACTGGTAGTAAAAGAAAGCCCCCAGTCAGAATGACCGAGCATGGATCAAGAATTCCCGAATCTTGGTGAACCGCTCGCAGTGTTCACTTCCTTTCGGGTGGTTATGAGATACAAACTAATGAAACGAACTAATAGATTAGTTCGTTCCGGATGCACTTACTCAGGACTCAAAAATAGGCTTTGGCAAAAGAGGATAGCAGTTGAAAGGAACTCAACCCTATCTTAGAAAATAACCAAGGCCTGCGCATTGTTCCTCTAGAATTACCTATCACACTGTATTGAATCCAAGTGGATCCCATCTCGGTGTGACAGTTAAGACTAAATTCCCAACACATAGCAATTTTGTAAAATAATAAATCTTTGAAAATCATTCCCTAAACAGGTACTAGACTCTCAATTAAAACACAGATCCTTTCAGTCTAGGTGAGACCTAATCGCTAACTCTGCTTCTAATTTCCCAAAATTAACCACCGGTAGAATGTGAATTAGTCATAACTGTGGAATTTATCCCTTACTTAGATCCGGATTTTATAAATGAACTTTTGTTGGAAATTTATTATGAGACATCTGATTGAGTCATGACTTCTATGTCCAAGGGAAGGATCCCAAAATACTTATGACCACTATTTACATAATAGTATCATGCATAAATTTATATGAGAAGTGTAAAATTAAATTAACCCAAAATATAGAGTGGGTTTAGACAGAATGTGAAACACAGAGATGAAATAGCCGGAGATGAGAAGAATTTATTTGGCTAAAAAGATGACAAAAATAATCAGGATAATCCGGACTGCAAACATCTGCTATCCAGGTCCTGACTATTCCAGGTGGGATGATTTTAGACAGTGGGATGCCTTAAATGACAGTGATCGCTATCATCAAGATTCCTACCATCTGTGAATTGAGGGAAAACCTACATATTCTCTTACTATAGTATCAGTCAAACAGTGTTGATCGACACCGTCTGATAATATTACAGTTTGAAATTCGGGTTTGAAAATAAAATAAGAAAATAAAACTGTATTCAGCTAGGGACTGACTGAGTGGCTACTTCATTTCCCGGTAAGAGGACCGTTCGCCTGACCTCGTCAGTCACTATCCAAACAATGCAAAATAACAATTAATTAATACACAGACTAAGGGCTACTTCATTTCCCGGTAAAGGGACCGTTCGCCAACACTATTCTATGATATTTCTGATTATTCGTTCACACATCACTAAAAGACAATTGAAAAATGAAAAATAAATAAAACAAATAAAATAAAGAAGATGCCTTGTAAGAGAGACATTGGTTTCTCATACAAGGTTATGGAATTAATCCATAATTAATGACTTAAATAACCCTTCACACCATAATTAATTACAGTCCGGATTATCTGCTTAAGGCATTAAGGTTTTGTTTATAGAAAAATATTTTAATGAGAATTGAACAAAAATCCTTTAATCATGGTAATTATTGACCTTAATTATTGCTAATCATGATCTTCAATTAATGACTTAAGGGTTCAATTATTTAAGTGAGAGAATGGAGAATAAAAATTTCGGCAGCATAACGCCTTATATTGCGAACTGGGGTATTACATCTTAACCCGTGGGGTTAAGACGTGAATGATGCAATATAATGAAGGATTAGAAATCAGAATTTTTGGGAATTAAAAAGATAGGGATCCTGTCTTGATACCATAATTTGTGTCGCTAGCCGAAGCTCGCGACATGGGTATCTCGACAGAATAAATTTTACAAATTTAGGTAGGCTAGGCATTGTGTCGCTAGACAGGAAGTGTGTCGCGAGACATGGTCACGCGACAGGAGTCTGGCGCCACAAGGCTTTGCTGAAAATCTCCTAAGTGTTTGGGTCCCAGTCGCGAGACTCAAAAATTTTGACAAGGCATAATTTCCTGTCTCAAAGCAAAAGTGTGTCGCGAACCGTGGGTTCGCGACAGGGGTTTCTCGACAGAGCCATTCAGAGAAAAATTCAAGAGTTTTGGTCCTCATTCACTAAGCAAAGATTGTGTTGCGAACCGTGGGTTCGCGACAGGAGCGCCTCACGACTGAGGGTTTTAAAAATATTGAGACAAGTGTCCCTAGGCATCCATGTCGCGAAACAGCCTTCCTGTCGCTAGACGTGGTCTCGCGACAGGAAGAGGTTGGCGACATGGGCGTGTTCAGGACACATGTCAGAAGGGAACGGTGGCATGCATTGTGCGTGATCTCACCCATTTCAGATTAAAAAGCCATTCTAGCCTAAAATAACCAAACACAAATCAAATAAAACAATAACATGCTTGAATAAAAGGATAACATAGACTAAGACAGTATTTAAAAATGGGGCAAACCCTAATCTAGGTTTAATCACACATAAGCATTCATCAGAACCATAAGTAGTAAGCAGTAAGCATAATATGGAAGAATAAAGGTCAAGTGACCACAAATAAAATAAAAGCAGTAAATCCATGGGTTTAGAATACCCATTTCATGTTTTTGGGACACATTTTCAGATTTAACTTCCCATTTATAAAGTGGGTTTGATAATACCCATGATTAGGGGTATTCCAAACCCTAAATCAAAAATCTATACAAAAATAAAGCTGTGAACAGTGGCTACTTATACTATCTAAAGGAAGAACCACATTAAAATAAAACTAATCTATGCTAAGCTAAGGCAAAAATTAAATAATACAAAAAATTAACACTAAACTAAGAACTACCTAGAGAGAATTCTTGATTCTGTCTTCAAGAATGGAATGTCTAACTCCTGAGCACATAGGGATCACCATCTATTTATAGAAGTGAAACCCTAGGCCCATGGGCCTTGAGCCCAAATGTGTCGTAAGACTCACAAACATCACAGCTTCCTTCGTGTCGCGAGACAACGCGGTGTGGCGCGATATCACGCGATGTGGCGCGAGACGAGGCTGCATGTCGCAAGGCTTCTTGACTGAGTCTCTAACCTGCCTTCTGTGTCGCTAGACCACACCCAGTCGTGAGGCCATGTTTCGCGACTGGGTGTCTAGCGACTGGTGCCTTGAGACTGGATTTTTTTTTCTAGTCTGCTTCTGTGTCGCTAGCCATACCCCTGCCGCGAGGTCATGGATCGCGCCACGGGGCTAGCGACAGGAGTCTAGGGACATGGTTTCTTCTTCGTCTGTGCTTGTGGCGCGGAACCCTCCCGTGTCGCTAGACCATGCTTCGCGCCATGGGGTCTAGCGACAGAGCGCTCTGGACACTGTCTAGTTTGGGCCAGATGGGCCGAACTTGCATTTTTGCGGGCTTTTCTTTCCTTTCCCATCTTTTTGTATTTTGTGGGCCTGGTTTATTCTTTTGCCCATCTTTTTGTATTCCTTTTTCTTTTCTTTTCTTTTTCTCATGTTTTTGGATTTTTCTAGTATAAATGTGTAATAAAATTACATATTTATGCATTTTTCCTACCAGCTTATTATTTTTACAAATATGCATAAATCAGTCTAATTCTACTGCTTTCTTATTTAATATAAGACCGGAATGCGATCAAATGCCCGTTTCAGACACGGAAATGGATTGAAAATAATGGATATTTCTGGCCATTATCAGATAGAAATGGGAACTAAGAGCCTCTGTAAACTGCTCCCAGTTGAACCCGGGTCGAGCGACTAGATCGTGCTCGCGGGTCCTCCACCAATGTAGTGCTTCCCCTTCCAGGTAGTGGGAAGCCACATAGACCTTTTGGTCCTCAGGACAGTTGATGCTAAAAAGAACCCTACCCAACTGGTACTTCCAGTTCTCAAGATCAGATGGACTGGCACCCCCTGCAAACTTTGGTGGACGGTGCTTGTTTTAGTTTCCGCATTAAACTGGATTAATCAGATGATCACTTTAGGTTTACTCAGTCTTGTACTAGCTGTTTTAAATTAGCTGGCCACTAGTTTAGGATAGTTAGTACAGCGGTAATGCTTGCGAAAATCAGGTTTGAATTTTCGGGGCGTTACAGAGTGGTATCAGAGCCTGTGTGCTCTATTATCTTATTAAAACTTGTGTAGACATAGGAGGTGAGTTGTGTGTGGGGTACATATAGCATAGAATTGTATTTTTATTATATCTGATTATTTCTGCGCACACCAGGTTAATTCACAGTTGGGGAACTGTGAGGGAACCGTGGTACTCCAGTCAGGATCCTTGTTATCTCATAGTTATTGAGAACTATGAATGACTGTTGATCGGTTATTTAATTTTGGCATTTATATGTACTGCTTTGTATATGATTGGTGATTTCTGCTAATATTGTTTGTTAATGTTGTGATTAAGATCAACCCACGTCTGAAATCAAAGGTTGGCTCTTGGGAGTCGAGCTATTTGAATGGTGTTCTAATAGAAAGCAATCTTGTGGGTGATATCCAGAGGGGTTTGAAGTACCCCAGAGAGTGAGATGCATCTTGCAAGTCTCCCTAGTGGGATAACAAACTTGTGTGAGATTAACAGTAGCATATCATTGGTTTATGAAATACGATGGAAACCCATTGTAATCTATGTCAGTGAGAGTATAGTTGGGTTATTCAGACAGAATAATTGTGTGACAAGACACATGATTGACTATGGGGTCAATCGATAGAACGTGTGATTGTTATTCGAATCATTGGGTGTTTGCATCGTATACGAGGCCGGGTGGCTGTTCTGCACGACGAGATTTGTACGATATGGGACTGTCATAGCATATAGGGCAAGGTCGACCTATGATGACTTGCCAAGTATGTTGTCTGTATGTGATGGAAATGTTATGTTGATCGGATAACGTTTTAGTAAGTGTTTTAAATTCTTGTACCGTGAGTGTTTCTCTTTGACTCTCTGGTTGAGAGGCAAGCTTGTTTCCCTGTTATGGGAATTATTAATGTTGCAATTGTATTACGGTTACTATGTTTGACTCTAGAGTCTCATGTTCTTTTGAGACTCTGAATTTCATTCGTGAGCCTGGAGTATGACTGTTAGTGCCCTACCACATGCTAGTCTCTGCCTTTGGGCGATATTTTTTAAAGTGATCATATGTGGCAAGATGTTGTGTTGTGCATCGAGGATTGTGAATTCAAGGCTGAACTGGTCTTTGGCATGGATTGGCTGTCTCACCATCGTGCTGTGATTGATTGTGGTGTTCCACGAATATCCTTTTTGGAATCCTTTGGGTAAGTATATTTCTTATTAACCTGATTTGATTCCACCTGCTATTAGTGTGGTTTCTGTTGCTTCATTTTGTGATTTGATATCCAAGGGTTGTTTTCTCCCTGTGGCAAATGAGGGATCTTTGAGTAGTAGTTCCAGCTATTTCGAATGTCCCAGTTGTATCTGAGTTCGGGGATGTCTTTCCTGATGAAATTCCTAGTCTCCTACCTGTCTGGGAGATTGATTTTACTATTGAGCTGATGCCTGATGCAGCTCTTACTTCTAAGGCTCCTTATAAGTGGCTCAGTTGGATGAGCTAACCAGTAAAGGGCATATTTAGTCGATTAGTTGCTTTGGGGAGCTTTAGTGTTGTCTGTTAATAAGAATGTGTGGAAGATTCGGAGTTTATTGGATCTTGTTGGTTACTACATCAGGTTATTGAGGGATTTTCTAGCATTGCTAGACATCAGATGAGATTGTTGTGTAACGATGTCAGATTCATGTGGGATGATGATTGTGAGCAAGCGTTCAAACTTTGGAAGAATGAAATGACAAAGGCACTTGTATTGACTCTACCTGATGAGTTAGGTGAGTACGAAGTTTTCACCAACACCTCACTTAAAAGTTTGGGTGGTGTGTTGATGCAGAATGCGAAGGTGATCAATAGAACTACCCGACGCATGATTTGGAGACGGAAGCGGTTGTTCATGTTTTGAAAATCTAGTGACACTGTATGGGAGGAAGTGCATGAGTCCCTTGTGCTGGAATGATCCAGCAGATCGGGTAAATATAGGTCCTGAGGTAATTGAGCAGACTACTGAGTTAATAAGAATCAAAGGGATCGGATAAAAGAAGCTCAAGACCGACATAAGAGCTATGCAGATTTAGCTCGTCGCCTTGTAGATCTTGAGGTTAGAGATTGTGTGTTGTTTCAGGTATCGCCTATGAAAGGGGTACGCCGATTTGGTAAGAAGCCAAGCTGATTACGAGATATATTGGATCCTATGAGATTGTTGAGATGGTTGGGAAAGTGACGTATATGTTGGCTTTGCCAGCAGAAGTGGGTCGAGCCCATGATGTGTTCCATACCATACTTCCCAACTCAAGAAGTTTCTGTCTGATCCAGATAAGATCATTCAGCTTGATAAAGTTGAATTGGATGCTAGTCTTAAGTTCGAGGAGTTCCAGATCGGGTGATTGATACAAATGATGAGGTTCCGAGGAATAAAATAATGTTGATGGTTAAGGTGTTGTGGTCTAGACACGGAGCTGAAGATGTTATTTAAAGAAACTGGGGAGCATATGAAACTGAAGTGGCCAGACTTTGATTTTTACTTCTTCATAATGAAGTAACATTCTCCCCTTGATTGTTCATTGATGATCATGTGATTTATTATGCATTTCGGGGACGAAATGATCCTAAGGGGGAGAGATTGTAAACATCCCGATTAATTAACGCATAATTAATTTAATTAATTGTGTTTAATTAATAGAGATAAATAATATAGATTATTTTGTAGAAGAGTTATTATATTGAAGTGAATGAATAAGTGGGTAGCAAACCCACAAGTTAATAAGAGCTCAAGTGCTCAAGTTGAAGAATTAAGGTGTATTTGGTCCAATACTTGAGAGCTCAGCCCAATTACTTACCTTTAGGCCCAATCCGCAACCCTTGGCCCGGCCCGAGGCAATTATTGAGCCTACAAATCGGATTTTTGGGTTAGGAAACCCATTTCATTGTCAATTACTTCTCCATTCCCGTCACTATGCAAGAGGCAAATTGGGGATCTTGAAATTCTTGAGAAATTGAGGATTTTAGTGCCAAATCAAGTGGGGGATTCATACTATAACTTGAGGTAAGTGTTTTCCCCCATCTATTCCTTGTTTTTATGAAAGTAGAAGTGATTTTTGATGGGTGTTTTGGAGGTGACGAAAATGGGTGTTGTGTGATGAACTTCTTATAGACCGGCTTGAAATGAAGGTGTAAATCTTCAATTAGAGTTTGGATCTTGATTGAGGAGGCTTATGTAAGTTGAATCTCTATCCATTTCAAGTTTTGATGTGTTTGGTTGAAGAATTTAGAAGTTATAAACTTAGAACAATCAATTCTTAAATCTGTCAACTTTGATCTATTGTTGCGCAACCTTTTGCATCTGTATTTTTGAACTTTTTCTAGACCTTATTCCGGAAACCTTTCTCATGAAAAATGCTCCTAACATCATAAAGTTGATGTCCTCCAAATTTCACGAATTTTGGACTCCATTTTGTATCCCAAATTGAATCTGGTTTACTTAAGACTTTTGCTGGAAATTTGACAGCACCGTAGTCTGAAATTGCAGAGCATTTTTTACCACTTTATAGTTGTTTTCCCTCAACCATTTCTTCATGAAAGATGTTCATAATTGTGTGAAGTATCTCTCTGTAAAATTTGGCGATTTTTAATTCTCGTATGAAAAACATATGGGATCCGGTTTATCGGAAGGTCAAATTCAGTTTTTACTAAAAGTTAAGAGATGTTATTTTCTGAAATCTGAGTTTTCGAATGATTTAGAGTCCTCAAACCCAATGACTTCTTCATGAAAAATACTTATATATGTGTTATCTACCTTTTGTTAAAAGTTCAGAATTTTTGGACGAGTTTTAGTATTTCTAACACCTGTTGAAACGTTTAAGTCTATTGTTGAATTTCCGGCAGAATGCATGTTCTGTAAAGAACTCGGATTTTGAACAATTTCTAGGCCTTATTTTAAAAAGTACAAAACATGAAAGTTGTTCCTCTATGTCTTGGGAACCTATAGTCTAAATTTCACATCCTTTGCCTGTCGTATGAATTTTTAAAATGATTTGGCGTAAACTGCGACACTGGACATGATTTTTGGTCCAAATGAGAAATTGTTGGATTTTGAGATCAATTCTTGCATTGTAGCTTACTTTTGGTTATTGAAGGCTTGGGAGCTGTTATTGAAGCTTGTGGATCATCACTCATTTAAGGCAAGGGTTATGCTTGCATTATTGTGTGTGTTGGGGGTGATTTTTGGATGATATTGGAGGTTTTGCTCGATTTTTCTTCTGTTTGATTCGCAGGTTTATTATTCACAATATTTATGAGGGTTTAAGATTATGGTATGATAATTTAGATAATGAGATGCTTATCGGGTTATCATATCGCTTATTAGATGGTGATGAATGTCTATTCGTGTGTTCTTGTCGAACTCCTCGCTCTAATGAATGAATTATGATTTCCTTGCGGTGTTTTAAAATTTGGGAATGTGTATATAACTCATGGAGGTCGTGAATATAACGTTACAACCTGTTGGGACATGAGGTTCATACTCATGTGGTGAAATGACACTCATTATGTTGTGTCGGGATGCTGTCTTAGCTTTGAAAGGTACGCGAGATGTTTATATGGTATTGTGGAACAGACGAACCTTGCGAAGGTAATTCTTGATTATCATGTTATTTTCATATGCATGTTATTGCATTGAAATTGATGGTTATTAACCCGATGGGTTATTATGACGTTTATGATTGATCGGGCAACCTTCACAGGTGTTGTTGAGTCTGGATGGCCCTGCGGGGTGTATTATTGACTGTTATGTCTATTACCCTTTTGGGGTGGTTATTATAATGCATGATATTGCATTATGAATGGATGGTCATTTTGGAAATGTCTATTCGGGCAGCCTTCATAGGTGTTGTTGAGTCCCGATGGCCCTGCGGGATGGATTTTGACTGTTATGCCTGGATATTTGGTTGTTATGCCTGCGATTGGCTATTATGCATGGATTATTGTATTATGCTTTCGAGGATATGGGGATTCTCGGTATGACATGCTTTCGAGCTATGCTGGGCATGCAAGAGAATCTATCCGTCCTGGGCGTATATATGATTATGCTTTCGAGGATATGGGGATTCTCGGTATGACATGCTTTCGAGCTATGCTGGGCATGCAAGAGAATCTATCCGTCCTGGGCATATATACATTTCGGCTGTGATGCCCGCGATATGATATTCAGCTGCGGCTGGCGCGATTGCGGATCCCTGCGGAGATGGTGTATGTTACCCTGTAACGGGTTGGAGTTGATGATATCCTCACCCGTGGGTTCATACCACCCGGGTTTTTAGGTGCCGGCTAGGCATATTCATTACATTTGCATATAGGTTATATAGGTGTATGTTAGGCCATGCATCACTTGCATAAATTGTATGTTTGTGGTTGAAGCACCGGTATGGGATGGTGTGATGTTTGCTTAAATTGTATGTTTGTGGTTGAAGCACCGGTATGGGACGGTGTGATGTTTTATCTGCTTCTTTTGTTATCTGTTTATTATTATATTATATCCCCATATAAACCCCTGCACGCATGCCCTTGCTTAGTACTTGTGCTGACCCCTTTGCTTTGTCTGTTTTATAGATCCTGCTGGAGGTACTGGAGCATGATTGGGTTTGAGGGTATTGAGAGATCACATAGATAGGACTTTTATGTCTATCTTTACGTGGTTATGTGATACCAGACTATCTGTGGTTGGTATTTGGACTAATGTTGGTTGAGGCCTGTGAGCCTGAGATTTATATACTGTCGGCCGGTGGCCTTATGTGATTACAGCTTTGGGTTGGTAGCTCTGTTTGAGATATTGGTATGCTGTTTGAGAGGCTTGCAGTCTGGATGAGCTGCTGGAATGTTTATTTGATTATTATGGTGGGACCTCCTATATGCTTATGTGTTTTATTTGTTTTAGTTTCCACATTAAACTGGATTAATCACATGATCACTTTAGGTTTACTCAGTCTTGTACTAGCTGTTTTAAATTAGCTGGCCACTAGTTTAGGATAGTTAGTACAGCGGTAATACTTGCGAAAATCAGATTTGAATTTTCGGGGCGTTACATTACATTGGTTCCGACAAGAATGAGAAAAAATATCCTAGGCATGAAGTATTGTTGGCAGTACATTGATTCCGACAATAATGGGAAAATATTCGGGGGTGAAGTATTGACTCAGATAGAGTGCTTATTCCACGAATGATTTTGACCTCATCTGATCACAAAATACCGTTTAAATTTTCAAGACGTCAGTTTCAACTAATTGTTTGTTATGCTATGGCTATCAACCAGAGTCAATGTCAATCTATAAAGCATGTTTCAGTGTTCCTGAAGGTTCAGTTTTTAGATTTAGGCCTGCGTATAATGTAAACATTTTACATTAAATGCCCAAAAACTAAGAATAAAAAATTAAAGTTCATGTAATATAATCTTTTAGTTGTTTTATTTTTAATAACATACTCCCCCCGTTTTTGAATAAATGAAACATTTTCAAAGTTGTTACTATTCATTAAGTAACTTTAATTCAAGTTTTAACTCAGTTATATAAGATACAATATAGTCAAGTGAGATCTTGTTGGATTCGTCTAATCGCCTAGTTTTAGAATATTAAATTTTTTATAATTTTTAAGTTTACAAAATTTGATATATTAAGCATTAAAAATGTGTATTGGATTGTATGAAATGAATGAATGTTGCAACTTTTTTAGAACGGAGGGAGTATAATTTTGTGCTTATTTTTTTTATCTTTAACGTTGAAATAGTGAGGAGAACACTATTTTTTAATGTCTATTTTATAATTTTTTTTAAAACTTTACATCCACGCGCATCGCGCATGCGGGTGTACTAGTATATATACTAGTAATACCCATCAATATAGGAAATGAGTGGAAAATGGTAAGAGGCACATTAAATATGCATGGAAAATACAAATTCGGTATTAAATAATACTCCTTCCGTCTTCTATTAAAAAAAAAAAACTCCTATATTCCGAATTTTTTAAAAATTATAATGGCATTTTTGAAATTTTTACAATATGTGAGAGAGAATGTAAAAATTGTTGAAATGAGAGGGGAGGAGTGATTGGAGGGAAACTATGTGTGTATTTGAAGTTGTTGTTATCAATCTATAAAGCATGTTTCAGTGTTCCTGAAGGTTCAATTTTTAGATTTAGGCCTGCGTATAATGTAAACATTTTACATAATTAAAGTTCATGTAATATAATCTTTTAGTTGTTTTATTTTTAATAACATATAATTTTGTGCTTATTTCTTTTATCTTTAACGTTGAAATAGTGAGGAGAACACTATTTTTTAGTGTCTATTTTATAATTTTTTTTAAAACTTTACATCCACGCGCATCGCGCGGGCAGGTGTACTACTACTACTACTAATAATAATAATAATAATAATAATAATAATAATAATAATAATAATAATAATAATAATAATAATAATAATAATAATAATAACAATAACAATAATAACAATATCAATAGCAATAACAATAATAACAATAATAATAATAAGTACTTTATAGATTTTTTTTGGTAACACAGCCTGAAAAGGCGAGCAGAGAAAAGAAAAGAAAAGTAAAACAAACGAAATTAGAAGACAAAACTATGCACGGAGGAACAGCATTGTAACACCCCGGATTTGATAACCCAGGCTGGGATGCCACCGCCACACCTCCCAAGCGAGACACGAATTCATTCGAGCTCGCTTGAGAGATGCAAGGCTAAAGGTATTTCAAAATAAATTAAAAGCAAGCCCAAAAAGATTTATTTTAAAGTTACATAGTATAATTCACACAAAATAAAATAAGTCGCAGCGGAAAATTTAAATATGGGCCGACATGGCCAAAACGCAGCGGGTAATTTAAGTCTAACAAGATATAACATTCACAACTATTAATTTAATTCCCGAGCCCCCAATATGCGTGCATGCTCATGCCATTTCTTCATACTCTGTAAAAAAAATGAAACAACGGTTTTATCAGTATATAAAATACTGAGTAAGTTAATTCTTAACATAACAATAATGGGTTTTAAAATATACTTAATAAAAATTCTCATTTTTACTCATGCACATTTTATAATATAAAAATGTATTTTTGTCAACATTAATAATAAGAACTTAACTGCATGATTCTAAACGTAAAGAGACGTACACAAATACTAAGTATATAAATTTTTAGAAATTTAACAAAAGGAATTTACTATAAGTCAAAGGATTTCATAATTCATGGGATAGATTATATGTTCTCGCATAGCTAATATTTCATTCTTCTACTTTTGTTTCCACTTGGGCACTTATGTCCACAAGTCTTACAAATCACCATTCGCTAGGGCTCTTATGTTCACAAGCCTCATGGTCGATATTTCACTAGGGCTCTTATGTCCTCTAGTCGTACGCTTGAGCTCTTATGTCCACAAGCCTCATATCAATATTTCACTAGGGCTCTTATGTCTGCTAGTCGTACGCTTGGGCTCTTATGTCCACAAGCCGCATAATTTATGTTTCACTAGGACTCTTATGTCCGCTAGTCGTATGCTTGGGCTCTTATGTCCACAAGCCACATAATCAAGATTTCATAGTTCCCAGTTCGATCATAATTCATAAAGTTTTCAAAATTGTTGAAAGTGTTGCAAGGAAAGTTTTTCATAAATCTCAAAGTTTAGTAAGCGCACCCGTCGCAGATTACGCCTTTTGGTTTCAAAAATTCATTCTTAAGGCGATCACTATAAAATTTACTCAGTGTATCAACGACACCCTAACGAACAACTTTTGTGTTTTAGGTTTCTCGAAATCGGGTAAGGAAACAAGTCAAATTTTACGATCTTCTTAAAAAGTATAATCTGCCACCTTCCGGTAACAGCGCACTGTTTTTAAAACATGTTTCCGACCTAGTAAACGAACTCCGAAAGTTATAAAATTTTACAGGCATGTAAATGACACAAAAATAAACAAGTTCTATTAGAGGTATTTTGTCCGGAAACACTCCGGATCAGATCAGATCCGCGCATCAAGTTCGGATAAAAATCTGTCAAGTTTTCTTTTCAAAAACGCAGGCTGTTCGGATCAATTTGAAAGTTCAAACGTTAACCAAAGTTCACGAAATTTTACGGGCATGATCTTGAGACAAATATCTACAACTTTTATGTTCACATCAAAGATTGGTTTCGACCGAAGGTGAGAGAAAAATCCACATGAAATCCGCATATGAAAGCTGTCAGGATTTTCGAAAGTATTTAAAAACGCAGAATCTTCTCGGTGAAATTTCGAGTATCAAAACGAAAACGCGTGAAATTTTACGGACACACTATTTATACAGTTAGCTACAACTTTTGTTTTTACATAAAAGTTTAGTTTTGATGGCATCCATTAGAAAAACATCAAGGGATTCGAACACGCAAAACTGTCACATATGGGGTTTTGTCCGAAAACGCAGAATATACCAGATTCGATTTGACGGGCCAAACGCCGACAAAAATTTCTGAAATTTTTATACAGTATACTTTAAGTCCTTAGGAACAATTTTGTAGTTTTAAGTTTCTCCGTTTGAAAGCTTGAAAAGGGTCTAAAAATTGGATTTCAGAAACTGCGCATAGGGAGGGGGTTTAGGATAGATTTTCGTATGTTGGTTAAAACTTGCATTCCATTCGATTTTAGGGCACCAAAACGGTTATGAGAAGAATCTAGGATGAGATTTAGATTCCTAAGATTCGTCGGGATGGCCTCTGGAATCCGTGAACAAGTCCAAATCAACTTGTCTCCTTCTCTTCGGCCCCGATTTACGATTACATGGTAGAAAAACTACTTGTTAGATTCTAAATTCGACCAAAAGTCATGATTTCAGATTGGAATATATTCCTTACCACTACACGTCATCTAGAAGTTGCTTGGCCTCGTCCAAAACTTTGTCTTCTTCGTCGGGTTGGCCTTCCAAGCTTCAACGTTGGGGTTTTCGGGTTGGTAAATGTGGAGGAGAGGTATAGGATGGTAATGGGGATTTTTGGGGCTGTAAAGGGGGTATAAGATCAGTCCAAATCCGTCCCAAATCTTCCCTACACGACTTAAGGTAAGTTTCCATAGTTTTCCGGTCGAAATTTGGCAAGAAATCGCATAACCGCGTCAAGTGCAGTTGCTGTGTGGTTGGCGCGGGGTTGGCGCGGTGTAAGGCCAAACACCGCGCGGAGAGCGCGCGGCCTGGTCTGGGCCGTGCGTCCGGACTGGGCCGTGCGATCCCGTCGGGCTTTTTCTCCTCTCTTTCGGGTTTCTATCCTCCTACATTTTCGGACTCGATTTTTCGGGTCATTCTCGGATTATAAATTCTTATCTTAAATTTATCTCGTTTCAAATGAATTTCATGTTTGAAATCTTAAGTCCGTCGGTCTCGGGTTCGTCGGCTTCCAAATCGTCGTCTTTTGACTCCCGTGCAATAACTTGTGTAATTAAATTTCTTCCGACTTCACGGGTTCTTGGAATTAGAATTATTTTCCTTCTTGAATTTAATTCCAATTATTTTGACTCATTTCATGGAATGTCTTCGGGCTTCCTTTGCCTCTTTTATTCCATTTTGAATTTTGAATCTATCGGCGTTTCATTTCCGAGCAATAATTTATTGTGATAAATTATTTTCTTCTTCTCAGAGATATTTCGACATTGATCGGAATAAATTTTATTCCTTTGGACGTTGATAAAAATCTGGGGTATTACAAGCATGCCCGACGCATCTCTCTCCAAAGCCTGCACAACTTCATCCGGCGGAAAAGCCCACGTCGTGTAAAACTCTTCCGACCTCGCCACCCGCTTAGCAAAGGCATCAGCCACTTGATTGCCTTCCCTATACACATGATGAACTTCGCAACCATCCATCTGGCCCAATAATCGTTTAATGTCGCCAATTATGTTCCAAAACTTGTGCCAAGGCCGCGCAAGATCTTTCACTAACCCCACCACTTCAAGAGAATCCACATAACAACAACTCAAGTGAATCCCATGACCAATCGCCAACTCCAAGCCAAATTTTAATGCCAAGAGCTCCACTTCAAGAATACCCCGGCACCCGAGCTGCCTACAACAGCCCACTTTCCAAGTGCCATCAATCCCCCTCACAACGGAACCGAAGCCCGAGCGCCCCTCATCAACAAGTAAGCAGCCATCGGAGTGAAGAAGCCATCCCTGATCCCCATCACGCTTCCAGCAGATAGGTCGAGCCACCCGCTCCCGAGGTCGCGAACCCGAGCTGGAATCAAGGCTGCGGCCAAGCTGCTGGGCTTGGTAAACCAGCCGAGCAGGCGACACTTCAACCCCCTTAAAGATCCTCTTGTTCCTCTCTATCCAAATGGTCCATAGGGTAGCCAAGAATTTATTGCCGTGTTGCCGATAGATCCATTCCAACCAATGGCGGGTGTCCTCACCATCCACTCCCGGAGCATGAAAATGTATGCCACAGCGCCGCCACACTTCACCCGCCCATATGCACGTAAACAGCGCATGCCACCAAGTATCCACCAAGTCCCCGCATATAGAACATAATGGAGATTGTGCCATGCCCCGTCTGTACCGCAAATCTTTATAGATTGATATTATATTTATTAATTAATAGCAAATATTTGTATTAGATAAATTAACTAAATTTGATAAATTGCAATACGACAAATAAATTGTTGAAACTATGGTCAACATTTACAAGAGTATTTCTTATATTTTTCTAATCTAATTTGACATCTTTATGAAATTTCTAATATCTCAACGTTTTAGGGTACGAATCAATATCAATAATCAATTATCGAGTACAATACGATTTAGCGTACTTTCTCTGTCAATGTATGACATTAGAGTCGTGAGTAGAAATATTTTTTTGCTTTTTCATTTTTTTGTCCTTTCAACTATTATTTGTAGTTTACGTATTTTTTAAGATATTAAATTTCAATATATAAATATTAGTAATGACACATATATCGGCCATTTTCTATGCAATGTATAGGTGTACTCATATAATATTTTAAATAGTTTAAGGATGTTGGGGAATATGTAATCGACATAGTAAAATTGTTCTGTTAAATTGGATAATTTTATTCATATTGTCCTTAATTTCCGCCCATTGGGCAGGGGAAATACTAGTATATTTAATAAGGGCAATACAGTCTGCACATGCCAAAAAATATTCAGAATTTATTATATAGATAGATATTGATATAAATAAATTTATACTATATACTACTATACTATATAGATAGATTCGTCTCGTCGTGTAGTTTTTAAATATCGAACTTTTAGAATTTTTACTTATACCATACTTGAGTTACTAATGGTTAAAATGTGAATTGGACTGCGTGCTGGATAGGGGTGAAAACGGGACGGATACGGGCGGATAGTACTCATCCCGTATCCTATCCCATATTTTTTTGTCGAATATGGAATCAGATACGAATAGGCCGGATACAAATACGAATTCGAATATTTCGGGAAACGGATACGAGACGGATTCGGATTTTAACTCGGATAATCTTATAATTACTAAAATTAAATTTTTTTATAATTTTTTTAAGTGAAATCGGAATATACTACTATGTAAGCTAAACTAAATTTTTAAATTTTCCAAGATCATTAGTTATTTCGTTCAAAACATCACTACAAGATGTTATATCCTACAATTTTGATACAAAGAACCTAGTTTTGATGCAATGAACCTAATGATGCAGTTGAGTTGATTGATATGATTTGATTTAATAAATTACATATGGCTTTCAAGCTTTTGATTACAGTTATACATATAGTATTACTTATTTATTTTATAGTTAATATAATATACTATATTATACATATAAAAATATATATAAATTTTCGGATATTCGGATAGAAAATACGGATAATATCCGCATTATATTCGGATTTTTCGGATACGGGCGGATATTGACAATCCCATATCCTGTCCCGTATCCGCCGGATATAAAAATTCGAATTCGGATTCGAATATAATCGAATACGGCGTCGGATCGGGCGGATATTATCCGCCCCACTTTCACCCCTAGTGCTGGATGAGTCCGTAGCGCTTAGTATTAAAAAAATAGAGAAAATACTATTCATTAAGTAACCTTGATTCAACTTTTTAGCATGGTCATACTTATACTAGTAGTCAAGTGAAATGTTGTTGGACTTGTCAACTTTTTAGCACTAAAAAATAAAATTTTATTCGCTAACTAACGGATTATTAATTCTTTATTTATCTTATTTAGCCTCACTTTTTCATTGCAAACACTTCCTGCCCAAACACTCCAGGCGAGGTGCTTGAAGATGCGGTGTGAGGGTTTTGCCTTTGTTACTTCCGTTTATATTAATGTTTTGGACTTTTAGTTTTTGCGAGGGTGTGGCCAGATCTGGCTTTGACTTCTCCCTAATTTTTTTTTAAAAAAATAATGCTTCAAAATCATTCGAACGGAAACAAAATCGCTGAAATGACAATATGAACAGAATAGGAAATTTATAATACCTTCTCTTATTTCTAGGCCCTATACAGTGTGGTCACTTCAAACTGGGAAAATGGTGAAAATGCAAAAACGTTGTCACTGATAGAGGCCTGAGTTATCGTTTAACGTGCGACTATTTATCGCTGCGTATATTTTGCGTGTTGGAGAGTCCAAAAGACGTGATCACTTGAAAATGAAACAGCACATGCCTATTTAGAATATTTAAAATATAATATTTAATATATATATATATTAAATATTCTTTAGAGTAAAGAATATTATTTATTCTAAAGAATATTCTTTAGAATATCTAAATATTCTTTAGAATATTCTGAAAAATATTCTATAAAATATTCTTAGTATTCTTATAGAATTATTCTAAAGAATATCTAACTAAATGTTCTAAAGAATATCTAAATATTCTTTAAAATAAAGAATATTCTATAGAGTATTCTAAATATTCTTATAGAATTATTCTAAAAAATATTCTTTAAAGTAAAGAATCTATAGAATATTTTAAGTATTCTTTATAAATATATTTATTTCTAAAGAATATTATAAAATATTCTTAAATATTCTGTAGAATATTCTTTAAAATAAAAAATATTTAGACTAGAATATTTAGAATAGAATATTTAATATTATAAAGAATATTTAGAATAATTAATTTTATATAAATATAATATTTTTATTTTACATGTATCATCTTTAATACTTTAATTTTTTTTACTGTTATTTACAAATATTAATTAAGATATTATATTTACCAAATTTCATCTTGTTGGATTATCATACTTAAGTCTTAACTCATGTTTAAAAATGAGCCCAAACAGATTTGCCTAAATGGGCTAGAGGCGCAAACGAGTTTGGCCCATCTACGGCGGGCTGGCCGGCAGGCTTCTTTTCTTTTTTAAAAAAAGAAAAGAAATTTTGCTATAACCTAAAGAGTAAAGCCCATTTGTCTTTTTGCCTTCGTCCTTCTCTTCCAGAAACCAGAACCAGAACGCCGCTGCACAGCTGCACTCACACACTCTCACATAGGCGCCGCCTCAGCCACGCCCGTCACCATCGACGTCGCCCGCCGCCACCACCACCACCACCACCGCAGGCACCACTGCCTTTACCGCTCCCAGCGCCGTTCCCTCCGCTCACCACCACAGCTGTACGCCCTGCGGCCTCCGCTCACCGACACCGCAGCATCGTTGTGCCGCCCTCTGCTCACTAGTCACCACCACTGCTATACGCCGGCCTACGCTCACCACCACCATCTTAGGCGTCTGCCCGTCTCCACCGCTGTGCCACCCTCTGGCCTCCGCTCACCACCACCACTGTCGCCGTCTCATAATGACTGTAGGTCTGTAGGTTTCCATTTAGCATTGTTTAACATATTTAAATTTGAAATTAGAGGTGAATATTTTAATTCAATTGTTTTGCATCTATTTAAGTTTGTTGACTTTGTTTATTTTATCTGGTGTTTTCCTGTGAGAATCTAGCTCTTTGTCCTTTGCCTGAATTTTGGTTTAAGTGATGTTTTGATCTCTCTGTTATTTTCGTCACGCACTTTGATGTAGTTATCCGGACTAACCCAAAAATTAATCCGGATCAAAATTCCAATGGGCCTGGATTAATTAAATGGAGCAGACAGAGAACTACTTCGAGCCATCCGGATCAAGATTTTAGTAGGCTCGGACTGATTAAAGCAAGAAGAAGAAGACTTGGCTAAATTGGATCACAAGCCCAACAATGCAAAAGTGGAATTAAACTAGGCCCAGCACAAGTTAAGGCAGCTTCATCATGCGTTAAGTTTCAAGACCCAAAGAAGGTCTACGCAGGTTCAACTTGCGTTACTTTTAATTGCTCAGGATCAGTATTTGCAACCCCATCTTGCGTTAGGGGAGTTGTCTTCTTCAATGGACAAATTCCTTCCCCGACGCCTTCGCCGTTCCGGTCTCCTTCTCCAGCAAGCTCTGGCGACCACCTTCCCAGCACCTCCGGCCTCCTTCTCCGAGCAGCCCAGCTTCCCCCTCGTCATCATCGTTCTGCCGTCCGTACGACCGCCGGCCACCATCATCAAAAACACCATGTGGCAGTCGACGAAGAACTTCCTCCCCGCCGTCACCCTCTCTCATCCACCTCCCTCCGGCGAGTCCCGCATCCTCCCCGACCTGTTCCGGCAGAGATTCCTTCTCCGGCCAAACTTCTCCAAATTCCGGCCACCCCGAAAACCGGAGCTTCGACGAAGAACAAAACCCCGTCGTGCCGCCGCAACTCCGGACACCACCTCTAAAGCTTCCCCGACGACGTTATCTCACCTTCGACAGCCCTCTTGGACTCCGGCAGCCGCTACAGCTTCGTCGCCACCCTCAACAAACCCTCAAGTTGTCATCACCATCACCCCGCGACCTCGGGCCACCTTTCCTCTCTTGCCGGCGCCCACGCTACCACACTTCCTCTTGCACCCCGTCCTTGGAAAATAGAGAACCCCCCCCCCCCAACCCTTCACATACCGCATCCCCTCTTATTTGGACAAGATTCCGCATCGCCGTCCTTTTTACATAAAGACCGCATCTGTCTGTCTCTTTCCCTTGAAGAGAAAACCGCATCGTTTTTAAAGGTGTTTAACCAAGTAAACCGCATCACCTTCCTCCATTTCTCATTTCTTTCATTTTGCTAAGATAACCCTCTTCTTGCATGTGTAAACCGCATTAACCCCTCTACTTCGTTGACAAAACCGCACCTGCCCCTATTGCCATTTGAAACCGCATCATGCATTATTTTTCCCTTTATTACTTTAAACCGCACCAATGCATTCTTAACCGCATGTGTCCCTTTTTAAACCACATTGCCTTATTTCCCTTCTTCATGTTGAAACAGCATCACCCCTAGACCGCCTCATTTGTTTGCCATTTCATAGTCTAAGTATTTTCCTTGTTTTCTCCTTGTTTTGTTTCCTTGTTTAATTCCTAGCTAGTTGTTTAATTTATGTAAGACTTGTTATTTCCCTTATAATGGTTGTTGGATTTGGGGGAGCTATATATATGCGTATCCCTTCATTTTGTAAACACACCTTTTGAATTAATGAAAACCTTGCTTAATGCATGAACATTTCTCTTAAGGTCATTTGAGAGTTTTGAGGGAAACCGAAAATTCCTCACCATTCAATCGTGTCTTGGCCTTGAGCTATTTCCACGATTCTTGGATCTTGAAGCAAATCCAAGGTTTGTCATCCATTTTTTAAGATTTGGAAGAGACAAGGTTGTTTCTAACTTCATTGCCTCAATATTTCTTCAATTTTTGGAGCTTCCCTATCCCTCTATCCTTCATCTCATTTTTTGTTGTTTTTGCTTTGCTATTAATTTCTTTGCTCTCGATCTTGGTCTATGGCATATAGATAAATTTGGTATCAGAGCTAAGCAAAGATTCAATAGAACTCATTTTCCAAAACCACCAAAAATATCTCAAAATATTCCCTGTTTACTGTTCATTTGAAACCATTTTGCTCAGTGCATATTCTCTGAATTCTGAGTTCTTATTTGGTTTTGTTGGATAGTTTACACTCAAAATCATATAAAGTTCATCAAAAACGGACATCGGGAGCCAAAGTTATGGCCATTTGAAAATTCTTGATGTTCTTGTGTATTCTTATGCAAAAATCCGAAAATACCTATATCTTGGTCTTTGATCTTGTGTTTTCTTGTGTTTGTTGTTAGTTGTCCCATATTTTGATTCTCATATGTGGATGTATGCATTTGGAATGTGTTTATGTGATTGATTGGTTGATATGCTTCTAAAAATTCCAAATGAGGGTTTGAATGTTGTTGAGTGTTCTTGAGTGTTCATTCATCTTCAAGCCATCTTCATAAAGTCTTGAGGGCTTCAATATTTGATTCCAAATATGAAAGTTTGAAAATTTCTAAGTGTTAGGGGACATGATAAGGGGACAAAAGTGACAAGCTAGCAAGAAGATAATTTGATTGACATCCTAGCTTGCCTTGAGCCACATAAGAGGGAATTTGGGGATTTGTTTTGCAAGACTTGTTACACCGGTGGACCCCACCATCCCCAATATTGCAATTATTTTGCTCTCACTCACGTGACCATACCTCAAATTGGAAGAATTGAGTACTACATAGTGGGACCCACGTGAGGACTTTGTTTGATGAACTTTGGGCACATATATTTTGACTAATACAATAAAGTGGATATATTTGACTGGCATAATTGTTCCTCTGATTTATTTGATGAACACCGAGTTGAAGTTCCGTCTGAAATAAAGATATTGGAATTCCTCTCTTAAAATTGTGATACCTAGCCATTGAAGCCACTTGAGTATTAGGTTTTTTTTTTATTGAGTGCTTATTTTTATTTTAATTTGTGAGAATCATATTTGGGAGTCGAGTGTTGTGAGCTACCACTTTTCAAAATTTTAGTGAGTTCACTTTTATATTATGAGGTCTTGGAGTTATTGGATTGCAATTGCCAATTAAAATCGTGACATAATTTCATTGCATTACATTTCACATAGTTCTTAGCGGTTCTTGACTAAGTCGAACAATTGCATTTTGTTTCTTGCATTGTGCGTATATGTATATATATATATATATATATTCAAGCCTTGATCTTCCTACTCGACATTGGATAATTTTATCTGGCAGCGCTTCAAGAACCGAATTGTGATCGAACTCAAGCTGTCTAACACTTGGATTGTGAGATTGAGTGAGGAAAAAAAGAAAAGAGAAAATCACCAAAAATATTTTATTTTTATATTTTCTAACATTTTATACTTCCTCCGTTCCTAAATAAGTGCTACGGACCCACATTTCACGCAATCCAACACAAGTTTTTAATCCGTAATAACTCAAATTCCATACAACTAAAAATTGTGAAAATTTGATATTTTAAATCTATGCGATTAGACGAATCCAACAAGATCTCACTTGACTATATTTTATCTAATATAATTGTATTAAAAAGTCGAGTCAAAACTACTTAATGAACAGTGACAAAAGTCAAAACGTGCCATTTAAAAAGGAACGGAGGTAGTATATCTCTAATATATATAAACGCCTTGCCGGTTTGAACAGTAGTGCAATTGCTACAGTGAAGCTACAGTATAACAGTGCTTTTGAAACCCGACCCGATTTTGCCATTCCAATCTGCTGAAGCTGCGCAATCGATTTGGTGCCCTCATTATTATTCATTATTATCCAGAATTCTCCATCGCCCCACACATCCGTTCCTCTCAAGCCAATTCAGTAATATGCCTTGATTTCTCTGCTCGCCGGCCGTCTGCTTTGTCCGCCCCCCTCTTCGCTCGGTCATCCTCTTCACAAATCAGAGGCGCTACCGCACTCTCTTTCGCCGACCTTCCTCGTCTCGTGCCTTAGCCCTTTCTTCCCCCGCTGCCTCTGCAAGCGCTGCCCTCACCGTCGTCAACCCTAGCGCCGCCAGCGGGCCGCCTCTCCTTCCACCGCACCCACGCCGCCGCCGCCTCATACCTTGATCTTGTCGCTTCTTCGTGCAGCCTATTCGCCGCCGGGCGCTTGTGAGAGAACTGCAGGCCTCCGCTGCGTTGCAGCCCTACGCGAGTGGGTCTTGTCGCCGCCGCCGCTGTTCCGGTTGAAGCGCAGCGCCGCCCCCGGCGGGTGCCGATTCGTACCTCCGGTCTCCGCCAACGGCTGTCTCGTTCCACAGAGCCATCTAAGAAATTCCTCCAGGCGGTGCGACGCCTACCTCCACACGGCCGTCGGGTTGCGTAGCACCAGGAACGGTGCCTGTGCTTCGGACCGCCGTCCGCCTCCGCAGCACTCCAATCGGTCGCCCGCCGGCGCTTCACCCCTACAGGTACACCTTTCCCTTAAATTTGAGCAGCGACCACGCATCTTCGTTTTTTGTTCCAGTAGCGTTATTACATTGCTCCCGTTTTGCTGTCTTGTGCTTTAGAAATGGTTACTTTTTTTAAAACAATAGATATATGCCTCTGTAATTTTTCCGCCGTTCTGTATGTTAGTTTGTCCCCCCCTTGAATCTATTTTGACTTATTAAAGTAGAATGGATTTATTTGATTTGTGGCAATGAAGTGTTTCGGTTCTTGTGTTTTGTTTGTTTTTCTGGGTTTAAAGAATTTGAATCGCCTTGATTTTTCCAATTCTAATCAGGTCTTAATTGAATCACTAGGGTTTATCTATTGACCGGATAAATAAAAGTTTAGTGCATAACATTTCTCCGTGTGTTCTTCTGCCTAGCTGCTGCACCTGCATCTTAGGTATCTTGCTTTACTGCTCTTGATTCTTTTCTTTTGGGTTTGATCTTTTATTTGTTGATTGAATCTTTTTTCTATGATTAACAGATTTAAGTATAAAAATGGAAATCATTCATATTGTGTGGCCAATTTTGTAATTAAGGTTTCTTACATGTCCGAATTTCAATTTCCTAGATTTAGATGCTGTGTGTGTGTGTGTATGAATTTCATGTTTAATGATTGTCAAGGACGAGCTTACTAGAAGAAAGAAAGGCTGAGAGTGCTAAGGTGACCATGGATCAATGTTAAATTATTGGAACCTCTTGCTCGTCATGGTTTGTCATGTCTAATGAGCACAGTTGTCTACTTTCCAAGAAAATGACATTGCTAATTGATGTGAGTGGTATTTCCTGGATTTACTTGTTATGTATTCGTTGTTAGTTCTCACAAGCAGTATTCATTGCTAAATGACATGTGGATTTCTAAACATTTCTAGATTGCTTGCAATATTCCTGTAGCCACTCAGACTTCGTCATGTGAGTCTGTTTTCTGCACGAGATGGTACATATATGCAGCATCTTTTGTGTCGGTTAGTTAAGACTTAAGATTGACATTATTTTTTTCCATGTTGAAGTGTTTTATGGATTCTGACATATGGGAGGGCCGGAGGGGTATAAGTGTATTGCATTGACGATTTTTGGAGGTTATTTAGATATTGCTAATGTATAACCTAAATGGTTCTGCCACCAATTTTGATGCTCTATATTTACTATGTCAGCAATTTATCATTAGTCATAAATTGTTCGCCAAATCTGTCTCATTTTGCAGGGGTTGACATTTTTCCATTAGTTCCTAATGTAAGTGCTGCCCTATATAATGTGCTCTGATGAGGAAATAAGGAGTGGTGCAAGATTGTATTTGGGTATATGCCTTCAGGGAAATTTTCTATAATGGAACTTTGCCTTGCTGAAGAGGTTGAGAACAGGAACATTGCTCGAACCATTCGGCATGAGTTCTGGCCACTTGATCAAATTGATCCTAAGAAGGCAACATTCCCATGTTGCGTCGTGTGGACACCTCTGCCAGTAGTTTCATGGTTGGCTCCTTTCATTGGACATGTTGGAATATGTAGGGAGGATGGCAAAATTCTAGATTTTTCTGGCACCAACCTCATTAATGTTGATGATTTTGCTTTTGGCCCTGCTGCAAGATACCTTCAGTTGGACCGAGAACAGGTACTTAATAACTGTTACCGTTGGAGTGTTTGCATTAGTCCTATTTGTTAGATCAAGAAAAAAGTAAATGCCATCATGGAATCGATATGATTGACTTTATGGCCGTTATTCGTATCTCATTGGTTGACATCATTAAAGAGAAGAATTTTGATATATAAGCTTTGGGTTTATTTTGCACAGGCTACAGGTTTATTTTGTTCCCTTTTTGCCTGA
The DNA here is from genome assembly GCA_030278955.1 of Hygrophila difformis. Taxonomy (NCBI): domain Eukaryota; kingdom Viridiplantae; phylum Streptophyta; class Magnoliopsida; order Lamiales; family Acanthaceae; genus Hygrophila; species Hygrophila difformis. The sequence continues at coordinate 46,931,673 of JAOANR010000010.1, forward strand.
ACTTTCCTTTGGGTTTTATTGTTGTTGCTTCAGCATTCTGTGACCATACTCCGCAAATCCCATCGTACCGGAAAACTCTACATAATTCTGCTCCCCTTAGTTAATTAGCGCTGGGATGGTTTAATTAGATCAGTGAGCTGCCTTCGTCTCCCATCTCCTCTGCCAGATCCTGCCTCTTGCATCTCTGCCTCCATTATTCTTCCTCCCCTCCATTATTCTTCTTCCCAGCAGCTTCTTGCCTCCGCCTCTGTCTCCCAGCGACTCCAATTTCACCCGATTTCACCCAGTTGCTGCAATGCCGTTGTTGCTCGATTCTCCTCACGCCGGGCTAACCACCTCACCGTTGTCCTCGGCTCCTCGCCCCAAGTCGTTCCTACAAAGCCGTTGCCGGGCGCACGGCTCCCTGCACTCTCTCCCTGCTCGATGCCGCTCCTTCCGCACCGCCTTCCCATTGCCTTACTGTCTCTGGTCCGTGCCACCACGAGTCCACAACCGCCGCCTTAGCTCTCTCCCGCGGTCGGGCCTGCCTCGTCCAAAGGCATTCTCACCTTCACCTGTAAGACCCTCTTCATTCTCCTTTTCGTTATCGCAATACCTCTGGCAATGCACATTATCTGCTTTGATTTTGCTTCGGGTTTCCCCCAATACTCATGAGGCCACATGTGCAGTTGGGTGTTGTAAGCATTTTTCTCATTTCTTCAAATTTGGCTGGTATTAAATAACGTATTCATTCTTACCAATTTGTTATGTTGTGGGATTTGATTATAATAGAAAAAATGTGAGGGTTTAGTTTGTTTTCGTCATGTTTACTGGAAATTAGTTGAAACTATTAAGTGTAGATTACAAAGGATTTCTTATTGGTGTACACTGATTAAGTAAAGTTGAATGGTTGTATCAACATGAATTAGAATTGTCATTTATAATATTTCTTTTTTATTGTGGAGATAGTCATCCCCTTCCCATAGACAAAGTCCTTATGTATGGGACTTGTTTGTTCGGGTAGGGGGTGGTTGAAGGGATTTCTGCTCTGCTTCTGTGTACTGCCTAAAACTCTCTAACACATCTTTGTTTATATTAATTTGTTGTATTTGCACTGGTATTGGTCTTCATGAAGGTAAAATATACATTTGGGGGCCAGATGAAGGGGATGGCAGATTAGGCCTTGGTCCTCGTCGTGCTCCAGCTCATGCAGGTGGCCTCAGCACACCTTTTGAAGTAAAAGCACTCCCTGTACCTGTGGTTGCTGTTTCATGCGGTGGTTTTTTCACAATGGCATTGACTGAAGATGGCAGCTTTAGAATTGGGGTGGTAAGAATTTGATCATTTGAAATTTCAAATAAGGTTGCTGTCATAAAATTATTTGGAGAATTGAATTAAGGGCACAATTTTTTGCCTCTTTCAAATCATAGTGGACATAGACAAGCTACCTGGTAAATGGTAAGAACAAATAGATTTCATCTTATCACATCTCCTTCGAAAGGAGGAGTTGACTGGTCTAGGTGGTGTAAGATAAAGAAATCATGGTTGAAAACAGTCACTTGTTGCTTAAAGCCTAAGTGCAAGGGTTGAGCAAGAAGTAATTAATATTTCATCTTCAAATCTTAGAAATGTATATTTAGTATTTTAATGTTTTATTGACAGCCAACTCCAACTATGAGCTTGGTAGAGGTGATCAAATAGGTGGCTGGAAACCTCAACCTGTTCGGTTCCTTTTTCATTTTGAATTTTTCATTCCTAGGGTTACATGGTATTTATCTTCTATCACTTTTAAGTTGTTCAATTGTTTACATATTTTTGTTCTTTGGTTTTAATTATTACATGGTTTTGTGTGTTTAAGATGTGTGATTTCGGGCTAATCATGTTTCCTTGATTTTGGCTTTATAATGGAGGTGTTGATTTAACCTCTTTTTCCTTTCGTCAGAAAGTTCAGAGGCAGTACCTCTTGCCTGCGCTGGTTCTCCATTTTGTTATAACCTTTCGATTTCGGCTTTTTCTTCAATCGCACTTATGTTGTTTTCCAAATATGCATTGGTCGATCTATACGTTATAGGGATTAGATTCCTTTTAACTTTATATGTTAAGCATAAATATTTATACGTTACTGTGGAAATCTTCGATCATGTCAGTTGTTCATAGTGGGTGTTGGGCGTGCATTTTATGGGACATCTTCAATGGCATTAACAAATTTATTGATTAGCAGGGTTTGAGGGTATTCTCTTAACTGGTTTTTTTTAGCACCAATGTTTAATTTTGTCGTGGTGTGTTTTGCTGTTGATTTGTTGGGCTTCTTTTGGTTTTATGATGTGGATTTGTTGGGTCTGGGGTCATTCATAGAGCATGAGTACAAATCAATTTATGCTGAGGATCTTTATTCACGTTTGGCTTATGAGCTTAGAGGTGATTTTGAGGTACTATGCAGGTTCCCATTTCAACTTTAACATTTTTGTGGATTTCTTTCTGCCTTCATTGTCATTTCCACTCTTTCTTCAGGAGGTAAGCAAATTCATAAAAGATTCGTCCTGTGCTTAGCTGCATTTGAGTAAGTTGAATTCAATAGTTTATTCTTATTGTGCCTTTCATCTGTTCAATTAGATGTTCGGTTCATCTTATATGTCCTAGATTTTGCCTTCCTCCTCGTATGCCCTTCGCCCCAGCGGTGCTGCTCTTGTATTAGGTAATATGCAATGAATTTCAGATTTTCAGTCGCGTTTTACAACTTTTGGTTAATCAAAAACGTGCCTTGGCGCTGCCCTCCTGTATATTATGTTGTGCACTTATGAGATTGAACTTATTTTTCGACATTCTGTAGTCTTCCAATAGTCATTATTGCTGGAGAAATAAATATGCTTAGACTATTATTTTGCTGGTTTTCCAATAAACTTCTACTATCTTTGCTCTATTTCGCTGGTTTGCTGCTTCAGAAGATATTTTTAACAAGGAATCTGTGTGATGCCATCATGCCAAACAGAGAATTATTTTCCAAAATCTTTGAAGATGCAGGCAAGTTGAAATGGGCAAAGGTTGGTTCTATTGCTACTATTGTTGCGATGTTATTTTGTATATTTTTCTAACCACTGTCTTGAATTTTTCTTTATTTTTCATTTTTTCCTTCTGAATCATTGCTTGCATTAAATTGGACAAATAATTTAATGTCTCTTTTGTTTCTATATGCTTTCATACTTAAAATAGTTTGTTTTCTTTTCTTGTATTAAAGACTAATGCACTTAAATTACCTATATATGGAACTAAACAGATTATTTTTTTCCATTTCTGTGAGATACATTACTTGCATATCTTATTATATAATATCCCATCATGGTTTTCAAGCAAAGGTGCAGGTGATCTTTATAGTCTTGCTTCTCTCATGAAATTCTATATATAAAAATGGAAATGTAGGCTCGTTACCAACTTTGACATCAACCTGATGCTTTTCACTAGGACTTTGTTTGGTTTCATTATACTCACGTCAGAGTTTCAAACATGCTTATATGCCACATCTGTAGTGTTGCGTCTGTGTTGTTGTTCTCATATTTATTTGTCTTACTTGCTGAAGGTTTCTACAAATGTGCGTGAAATAGTAAAGCTTGTTGTAGGTCACATAGGCACAATCGGTTATCTGAATACATATATTTTATCTGTATCACTCAAGCTTGTTACGGCGTCGCCTTGGCGACGACACGGCGGCATGGCGGTGGAGGGTCCTCGCCATAATAGGTCGACTCGCCATATGGCGTGGTGGTGTTTCCGCCGCCACGCCGCCGGCGAAATCAAACCATGACGTCGCCAGATGATAGAGGTTTGCTGTCTGGTTGGTCCAATATTCCCGATTTCGACCTAAAATTTCACAAAAACCCACCAAAACCCAACCCTTCACCTGTTTAATTAAGCGGTTTATCACGATTTACTGTTCCGACTTTTCTCCTTTCCTCACGCTGCCCACTAACCTGTTCACTGCCCATCCCGCCGCCGCTCGCTGCTATGGACGCCGCTTCTTGTTGTGGTTGCCGCTCCTTCTTCTCCTCCCTGTTCGCTGTTCCCAAGGCTCTGAATATGGTTTCTCCTTTACCATATAGAGTATTTTAAAGCTCTGTTCTTTGGCATTTTCTAAAAGCTGTGGTTTTGACTGATATATATACATATTATATATATATATATAATACTAGTGAGTGTAGTATCTCTTTCTCTATTAGTCTATTTAATATTATTATATATGTTACAGTAAGAGACTAAATGCATGTCTATCTTTTACTGAAAAGAGTACCACTCCATTTTTTAGTCTGCAGAGTAGTAAAATATCTATCTTACTATTCCTATTATAATATTAGTGCCGTGTAGTACTATCTTTCTATCTATTATAGTATTATACTAAATGTTAGAGTAGTTTCTATATATCTTTTACTATAGAATTGCATTAGTATATAATATATATTATATAATTTTATATTTTATACCTATAAACTTATTTACCGCCATATTGTCGCCATGGCGGTCGCCATAACGCCATGGCAGTATGGCGGTCTACTGGCGCCGCGCCGTAACAGGGCGCCGTAACAAGCATGGTATCACTATCTCCAATCGTGAATTAAAATCCATTTGAATGTAAGTGCCCCCTCTCTTCCATGTATTACATGCATATCATTGGATGTCTATTGAAGAGACACAATATGTATATTAAATGCTCATTAGTCAAGGACCTGAAAACATAATTTGGTTGCTTGGGCATTCTTCACAGTGCAGGTCTATATATTGGTGTTTTTGGCCCATATGGAACTCATGTTGTTCAAATAAGGCATGACAATTGGAATTTGATTATTCTTTCTGCAGTGTACTGTATGTAGTGCTCGGCCGATTCCCCTTGTGCAGCTTTTTGATTTATGTCTTTTGCCTAATTCACAAAGGAATTTATGGTATTTTGGTTGCTTCATTGTTTTAAGAACCTCAACTTGGTTCCTAACTTCCCATTACCGAATTGATTGCAGTCGGAAGGGATTCGTAAGAGGGATGACTTTCAAATTGGTGATAAAAAACTTTGTTATTCTGGGAGCTAATGTAACTCGGTCTGTTTCCAGCAGAAGATTGGACAGCAAGGGGAAAGCATTACAATCATCTAGATACAAGGTTTACATTATACAACTCCCTATACATCATTTTTCTTTCCGTTCCATGCTCTGATATTTACAATCTTGCAGCCTGAAGCATGAAGCTTTTATGCTTGGCATTTCCATGTCAAAGTGGGAAGGTGGGGCGTTTGATATTTCTATTACAGCAGCTCTATTCCGAATCTCAATGCGAAAATCAATGTCTTTGGTTTTATTTTATTTTTTATTTAAATATTTATCCTCTTCCTGTGCTGGAACATGGCTGAGATGTTTATACCATGTCCCATCATTATTTTACTTTTGTTTTCCCAGATGTTGCGCAATTGTAAAGTTCCTCGTGAACTTCCCAGAAGTGTTGTGTTTTTGCCTTTGTACTGGTAGAAAGCCTCATTCCTCTCAATTTAATGTGTGGTGTCATTCTTTGTTAAATTGTTTGGGTTTCAACTTTTGCACAGTACACGCTTCCCATTAAATAGTTTGTCTTCAAGTATATTGCTGCAGGTGTTGCTATTTTATTCATTTATTAATTGTGTCATAAAGTAAGGTTCCTTCTTAAGTTAAAATTGCTTAATACTTTATAAGCTAGACTAGTATTTCCACCTGCGGTACCCGCGGGTTTTGTAACTATTAAATTGGATCGATTACTTTCTGAAGTATAGAAGACAAAAGTGCCCAACAAAATATTAAACACGTAATAAACTATTAAAAAAATCAAACAAATTAATTTATAGTAGAAGTAAGACAGAAGTCTTATAAATCAAAGTATTGTTCACCTATTAAATAAACATTTTAAAAGGTGTTTTGCATGGATACAGTAAAATTTATTAATCTCTATGTAATTGGAATAATCTCAATCAAATGGGTTGAATGTTGTCAAATTCAATCAGATTCAAATCATAATAGCAATCATCAACAAAATTCATATGTTTTGTAACACTTCTTTGTACACAACATTAATCGTGGACTTTCTATCGCAATCCACATCTTCATCATTACAAATCATGATCTTCAATCCAGCATGCATTGTTACTCTAGAAGCAGCGACATATAACTGACCATGGGTAAAAACGGGCTTATTCAAGAATAATCCTACTTTGTGTAGGGATTGACCTTGACTCTTGTTAATTGTCATTGCATAGCATGGTATGAGTGGGAACTGTTTCCGCTCGAATTTGAAAGGAAGACGTGGATCCGACAGTGTTAAACACACCCTTGGAATTAGAACTTTAGCTCCAACATTTTCACCTGTGAGCACTTCACCTTGCAACACATTACTTCCGAGATGTGTGATGATTAACCTTGTGCCATTGCATAGACCGTTAAGAGGATCAATATTTCTAATGAGAATCACAGGACTACCAACCTTTAGTCGTAAGCAATGCACAGGAAATCCAGAACATTGTAAGGTGTTGAGAAATTCCACAGTATGAATGTCAGCCAGCAGTGAGGCATTACTATCAGCTTTTGTTGCTCTATCTGCACTGAAATAGGTTCTGTCTTCGTTCATGTTCATTGAAAGCATGTGCTCATTGATCACATCAACAGCCTTGATTGTTGGGCATAAAATAGCTCTCTCCTTTAAGCACTACAAAAATAAGTTGAATGTTCTCAAATCCAATCACATGCAAATACTTTGCATTTGACATTCACAACGTAAATTCATATGTTTTCTAACACTTCTTTGTATACAACATTAATGGTGGACTTTTTAATATATATAAGCTTTATAATTAGAAGTGGGCCTAAATTGGTCAGCCTGCGGGCGACCCGCCCGCGGGCTGACCAATTTAGGTCCAATTCAATTGAATATTTATTTTAGTAATAGGTATATAATAATTTTGTTAAAGAAAAATATCATTTGTTATAATATACATAAAAAATAACTTTATCAGTTCGTGGGCTTCCCGACTGCGGACTGTATTGTGGAATTTGTGTGATAAAAATTTAATTTTAAAAATAAGTTTATACATAAAAATAACTTTATCAGTTCGTTGGCTACCCGACTGCGGACTGTATTGTGGAATTTGTGTGATAAAAATTTAATTTAAAAAATAACTTTGTATTGCAGACTGCATTTGTTATAATATACATAAAAATAACTTTATAATATAATGTGATAAAAATTTAATTTTAAAAATTTATAACTGTATTGTGGAATTTGTGTCGCAATTGACATCATCGTCATTACAAATTATGATTTTTAACTCAGTACGTGTTGTCATTCTAGAAGCTGCAACATATAACTGACCAGGGGTAAATACGTGTTTGTTAGTTCAAGAATAATACTACTTTGCGTTCAAGAATAATACGTGTTTGTCAGCTCGCGACTAACTATTTTAGGCCCAATTTAATTGAATATTGATTTTAGCAATAGATGTAATAATTTATAAGACTAATGTAAAAAACGGTATTCGATAAAAAGTGTTATCAGTAGACACATTGTTATTCCTATACAAAAAATGCAAACACAAATTAGATGATAAATAAATGGATCCGTCAATGAAAATTGGATTAAAATGACGTAACTCCTTCACAAATGAAGTAATATATAAATATGTTTAGTGAACATTAAGCAAATTCACTACCACTTTAATCGAATCTGCCATTTAGAAATTCAACAACTCATTAAATAAAATTTGAAATCTATTAGTACAATATTTTCTTATACAACCATTTAATTTAATATATAACTTGATACACATTTTATATAAAAAATTATAACTCATGTGTTGCGATAGCCTAGACATAACTACGAAATAATATATTGTTAAATATCCGCAAATCCAATCACATTCAAATCTTTGGAGTTTGTTAATTTTTCAGCTAATAATGATAAAAATACAATATAAATTTTTGGGATGCATATTTTTTAAATTTGTTTAGGCTAATTATAGGCATAATTTAGCGAAAGTTCCCAATGCAATTAAAATATTTGGGGTTTCCAAAGGAAAATTTGCATTTGCTTCAAATCAACCACAAACCTTTACTTCGGCATTTTATTGTATCCTTGCACATTTATCCAGAATGGTATCAATTATTATTCACTTGCCACTATATAGGACCTACAAAAGGTAATTGTTTCTAAATCATGATATTTTATCTATAAGTGAAAATTATTAATAAAGCCATATATAATCACTTGCCAATTTTTTTATTTCTATATTTAAAGTTTAATTATTTCATATTTGAAGTATTTTTAAAAATATTATTTTATGCTATATGTAACTAATATTATTTCATATTTCTATATTTTTTAAAAGTGTAATTCAATTTTTCGTAACTAATATTCTTAATATATTTACTGAATAAATTTAATGTCAGTACATCAACTTAATTAGTTATACGGTATTTTTTTTCTATATAATAATAATAAAATAAATAAAAATTAAATAATTAAGGCCCATCAATGTAGGGAGTACTCCAATGGAGGTAGTAATAATTAAAAATAAATGGAGTATGTGGAATTTATGAAAATCTGAAAGTGGAACATTTGAGTCCATGTCTCCCTCCCCTATATATACCGAATGAACATAGTAAATGGGCTCCAAATTTATCTTTGCAATTTTGGTTGGTTAAATTATATTTTAAAATAATCTAAATTCAATTTTATTAACTTTGAGCAATTGCCTTAGAAAGGGTTAATTTTTGCAAGTATTCTGCATGGCAAGAGCTCAAAAACTTAGTGTTAAGAATTGAAATTTTCAACCCATACGCCAATTAATTTTTTCATTTAAAATTTATTTTTTTTATTACATGTCATATTGCTGATGTTTTTACATAATCGTAGTAATTTGCATTATATTTTAATAATAACTTAGAAGCAAATTAGTTTAGGGGTATAGATGGACAATCTTGATAAGTTTAGGAATATTTTATGAGAATTGCCCTAAGTTAAATCATCATGTTTGGTTGCACATTAATTTCAAATCATAACACAAATGATGGTCTAAATCCTAAACCCTAAATATTTTTTTTAATAATAAAACCTGTTTAAAAATTGAACCATTACACCAATTTAACTAACTATCAATTTATGTTCATATTTAAATTCATATATTATCAAGGGAAATGAATCAATGATCGTCATAAATAGCGTGAAATGATAATTACTTATGTCCACATCTCAATAATCATAATAATGTTAAAAGACCATGATTAGGATTAAGGGTTTAAGGAGTTTGTTTATTTTTGGAATAAATTATGATTAGGTTTAAGGTGGAATGTCGACAGCCTTTATTGTCGGACACAAAATAGCTATTTTCTTTAAGTAATTACGGTCACACATGTTCTCAGTGAATGAAGGATAGATTTCTTCAACGATGGAAGAAATACTCTATAAATTTAAGTAACCCGATATGAGAAATTTAAAAACAAAAAATATCTTAGCATACGGGCTAACTTGTGTAAGACTGATTTTATAGAAGCCTCTTTATGATCAACCCAACCCAGTTTTTAAGATGACAAAATGGGCAAGCCCAATAGATCCATCCTATTTTCACAGCTCTACAAATAAAAAATAATATTATTTAAATATAAAGTCCGGGGGCCGGCCCGTATAACCCGCAGTCCGGAGCGGGTCGAGTCGGGCCTTGTATTAACCCAAATTTATCATTTCAGTAAATCAAAAGGGAATGACAAATAGAAATGTCCATATCCTACTATTAAAATAAAGATTTCTATCAAACTCGTTGGTATAGATTTATCCATCCATTAAGAAATTAGCATTGGATGCATGCATGTATTTATATTTGTTTAGGGTAATTGGAAATTTAATTTGGTTAGGTTTTGAAGACAGTTAAACATTTTTAGGTATAAAAATTTGAATAATTAACTTATAGGGGATGATCGATATCTTTGAATTTTAAATCTCAATTATTTCCTTTTTTTGTGCACATGTAACGAATACTAATAGCAGCACATATACTAATAGCGTCTGTTCCCAAGGCAATTTAAATTTTTTAGATTTCCAAGACAATTTAAATAGGAGTTTCAAACTAATTTATTATACTATTAGGCATTTGAAATCATTGTCTTCTTTATCTACTTGTGATTTCCTTTTCTATTTAACGGAAAAAAAAAAGTTCCAAATGAAATCATTGCACCAATCAGAACACAATAAGCAAAATTGAGTTTATAATAAAATCAACTGTACATCCTTTTAATTCTTTTGTTTGGTGTTCTTAACTTCGTAAAAATATTCTATTTCAGACTCTTGAAAATGTTAAACTCTACTCAAGTATTTTTTTTTTTTTGGTGAAGATCTACTCTACTCAAGTATTTGACTGAAATAAAACATAAAAAATTATTTTGAATTTAATAATAACAGTGTCATATCTCTAGGGCATGGCATAGAAGTAATTTCTTATTCCAAACTTCCAACAAAAGCTAATGTAAAATATTGCGGGTCCCAGTTTTAAATCATAGTAACTGATTACCACTTTATCGTAACACGCACATCTCTCCTTTTCATTTTGAATTTTTAGATTTCAAAATGTAATGATTATTTTTGGGACACTCATTTTTTTTTGGGTAGAATAGTAGTAATTTCTTATTCCAAACTTCCAACAAAAGCTAATGTAAAATATTACGGGTCCCAGTTTTAAATCATACAGTGTAACTGATTACCATTTTATCGTAACACGCACATCTCTCCTTTTCATTTTGAATTTTTAGATTTCAAAATGTAATAATTATTTTTGGGACACGCATTTTTTTGAGTAGAATAGTAGTAAATAAAATCTAATAGGTTAATGTAATTTAAATTTTTGGGGTTCCAGAAGACAATTATTATTAGACCCAAAAACTGAAAGAAAGTTCTTTATGCAGTGTAATTGATTACCACTTTATTGGAACATGCACATCTCTCTTTAATTCAATATGCAAATATACTAAAAATTTGGGATATGTGAATTTCATATCTAAAATAATTATAACTTACTTCTACACTATAATAGAAGTGATTGTTTTATAAAAATTATATAAGTATATCTTACAAATTTTGTTTAGAATAATTGTAGATATAATTTAGCTTACGACTCAAATTTTTGGGGCTCCCAAAAGCAATTTAATATAACAAATCGAAATTTAATATCGTGTAGGAACGAAAATGATAATAGTGTTTTGATGTAAAAAAAACATGGGATAAATAAATAATAGAATAGTGCCTTATTCAATCCTTTAAAGATAGTACTCCCTCCGTCCCACTTAAAGTGTCCGAAAACTTTTGGGCACGGTATTTTATGTGGAGATTGTTAGTATTTGATGTAGGGGTAGATTAGTGTTTAAAGTAGGGGTAAATTAGGAATTTGTGTGATGTGATGGTAATGGATTTGAATTTTTAATTGATTTATTTATGTGTGATGTGACAGTTGTGAGTTGAATTTATTAATGATATTTATTTATTTATGTGATGTGATGGAGTAAGTTTAGTGATTAATATTTTAATTATTTCCTAAAATGGAATGTGACAAAAGTGTTGGGACAACCAAAAAAAGAAAGTGAGACATAAATAATGGGACGGAGGGAGTATAATTTTAACGGTTCCTTTGGCTTTCGAATGCAAATTTTTTTCTTTTTTTTTTTGTGTTAATACAAAATAATTTTTTTCTTTAAAGATAGTATAATTTTAACGGTTCCTTTGTCAGATTGAACAATAGATTATTAAATGGCAGATATAATGTGGATAAGTTCAAATAATTGCTAAATTTAATAGATTGGCTAAAACAAAAAATAATTTGTTTAGAATATTATGCATTATCTCTCACCTTTTTAAACTAATCAATTCCTACTCTAAATCATCATAATGAAGAAGGGCAAAAATATAAATGTATAAGGTAATTATTGAACTTATTTGTTTGTGGAATTTGGACCAAAAAAAACGTCCATTGAAAAGTAATGGAGGGAGTATTGAAATTTGAATTTTTAAAAGTAGTAGTAGACATCCACGGTTATGAATTTCCTTTTGTTAGTAATAAGAATTTTTAATTAATTGATAAAAAAAATTTAAGATTCGACCATTAGCGAAATTTTTTTAATTTTCTACTCAAAACTTCTATCAAAACCTACTATAAATAATGCAGGCCCCATTCTTGAACTCTGAAGAGTAATTGAAAGAACCCAACCTGGTTTAAATTTTTGTGGTCTCTAGAGATAATCATTATTCTTGAAGAACTCAAAAGTTGAAAGAATATTTTGTAAATAGTTAAGTTTTTACACTATTTCTATATTAAATTTAAATATATATTTTTATCTAAGTAATATTAATTAATTTTTTAATCAATTTAAACTTTGTATAATACCTATTCGACTTTCTTCTACGAACGTTGCCAGACCTTTTTTTTTTAATAAATACATACATATATAAGAAGAATAACTATTTAGATTCCAATTATTTCCAATATGAAGTGTTTTTTTCTGATGTCTGTATTCTGATGTCTGTTCTCTTTTTTTTTTTTTTTTTTTTTTTTTTTTTTCTGTTTCTAAGGTTTGCTTTGCTTTGTGATAGCAAAATTCTGTGGTATGAATGTAATAGCTAGAGATATAGCAGACCATGTTTGAGGACTGTTTTGAGATGGAATAAATTCATTTTGCTCTCAAAAAAAAAAAAAAATATGAAGTGTTTTAAAAAATAAAATAAAACAAAATAAGAATACTACTTATGCGAGTAGACTAATAAGTATTAGTTTGATCTAATTGAGTTATTAATATTTTATTACAAAGAGAATGGATTATTTATATCAGACATGTATATATACTTTGGATAGTTTACCAAGACAATTCAAATATTTGAGATTCCCCAAAAACAATCAATCAGATTCTATTTTTATTATTAAATCAAGATATGTGGAGTATATAATTTGGATAGCTTATCGAGACTATTCAAATATTTGAGTTCCCAAAGACAATCAACTAACTTCAAATTTTATTACTTAAATCAAGATATGTATATATATATATATATCATTACTTTAAAATACGGTGATAAATACAATCTGTATCTCTTAGAATTAAATGTAGTTAAAAAAAGAAAAATAAAATGAAAAAAAGTAGAGAGAGGATGGATATAAAAAGTACTACTAATAACTATCAGTGATGGATTGTGTAAAAAATTTAAACTACCACTTTCTTTTATGGGAACTATAAAATAATAATTACTTATTTCAGCCTTATTGGATACCTAAAAATCATAAACATATATAATATTATATACTATTATTGTATCTTGCACACTTATCCAGAATGATATGAATTATTATTCACTTGCCACTTTATAGAACCTACAAAAAGTAATAATCATTTTCCGGTTCCCAAAAATTGAATGTATGGTTCACTTTTAGATTCAAACATATCAAATGAGTAATTCTTTCTAAGTCATGATATTTTATCTAAAAGTGAAAATTATTAATAAAGCCATATATAATCAAATGGCCAAAGAATGCCGAACTAAGAGCATTTCATTTATTAAAGATTCACAAACAATAAAGTAAAATATCGACTAAAAATGAATTATATGAAAATTATATTGTCTATTAAGCATCAGAATGCACATTGATCTAATTTTATTAAATAGAAGTTTTTACATTATTTCTATGTTAAATAAAAAATGTGTACAAAATAATATAAAAATGTGGCTGGCTGCTGCTCTTCCTTTATAAGATAATGTGAATCCCCATTCCCCAATAATTTCTCCTGCAACAGAAGTTCTTCCAACATAGCACAATCTCATCTGGAATCTTGAATGTGTCTGCTGCCCCGAATTTACTGTGCTCTTCATCTAAAAACTCATCTTCCTCCTCAATGTCCCTCTCATTAGCCTCCTCATTTGTACTTGACTCTGGGTCGTCCCTAGAACTTTTGGCTCTGCACCCAGGGACAACCAGCATCTTAACTTGCCCAAGATGAGATTTATCTACTTCAACAGTTTCATCATTCTTGGGAAGAGGTTGCTTCCATGGTTCCCCATCAATCCTCATGTACGTATGATCAGCTCCACCCTAATGGAATTCAAATTGGATTCGGTGTGTGCCTGTTTCCATATCATATAGGATCAAGATTATTCTACCAAAATCAAAGCAAGACAAAACTTGTTTGAAATTAATTATTTGATCATTGCTGCACATAAGACATCAAATCACCATAATGCCCCAAATACAAACTAATTAAACTTCCAAATTATAAAGATGTTACCTGGGCAAGACGTCTTCCATGCCCATTTGGATCAAACAACATAAGTCCATGACAAGCATCTCTAATTCACTGTCGAATTCAATCATTTTTCAAAAAGTACTGGCAATTGGCTTGTACAAAAACAAAGATATCTACAACAACAATTAATCAAATTTCCGGGAAATATTGAAACAAAAAAACAATTATAAAGATAAAAAATAATATAAATGCAAATTCTACTCCAATTAAAAAAGGATATGACCAAACTGCAAAAGAAATACCACTCAAACATAAACTCCTATAAATACATAACCTTCTTCAAGGTTTGGTAGGAGCGTCGACGGGAGCAACTGCGGCAACCTAAAAATCGAATAGAAAACAGAAATCATCAAAACGCAAAAGAATTGGGAACACATGAATGAAGAAAGACAGACGCTTATTCTATCTTGTACTTGGTGGTAGATTTCTACAATGTTTTACCCATGCAGAGATGTGCCGAACCTGTAAAGAGTATACGCACCACGATGAAAAACAAAAGAAATTTCAATGGGTGAAGAAGGGGAGTTGAAGGGTTAATTGGATGGTGGAGGAGTCAACAAAGTATTGCAGATTCTGCAAAAACAATAAAAATACGTTATTAGGCTACAGGGGATGTGCGGCCGAGAGTCTCCGGGGACAGGCAGCGACAATATTGACGCAGGGTGGTCGCCGGCGAGAGTTTCCGGGGAGGGCGATGCGCATTGCCGCTGTGTATCGAGAGGACACTCGTTGGAATCCTTGAGAGAACAATGGAGATGGAAGAGTTCTTTGGGCGGCTAGGGTTTGGGAAGTGGAATTGATGAGAGATGCCCGGGAGAGAGAGCATTTATTTATATAGGGGGGAAATGGAGTAAATGCTTTGTGGGATGCAATTTCCATGTGGGTGAGTTTCCACGTCATTTTGATTTTTTTTAATAAAATCAGGATTGTGCAGTGGGTGAGAGAGAAAATAATAAAATATTGATATGTGAGGGGTGAAATAATGGGCGGGAAACTATGTGTGTGTAGTTTCTTACTACTTTTATATATATAAAGGATGCTCCTAAATTCTAATGAACCATCAGGGTTTGCCCATTGACCTGGATGTTTAATTATTTTCAGCTGCGATTTGAAGGTTTCTCATAAGCCAATACATGTTGCTGCTGTTCCATTATCTTTATGCCCGTACTGCACCATTTTTCTCAGTACAGCCATGTCACTTCCGGTGTGCTTTAGGTATGAAACCCTTGTTCATTTTCACAAGTTTAGCCATTTCACTTTGAGGTCCATTGATTTAAATTTATTTATTTCTTCCTTGGATAAAAGATTCAAGCATGCATTTCTATCCGGTGTTGTAACTTCCCCCATTTTTCTGGTAAGTTAATTCTGCAACTTAAAAAATTTATTGTTTTGAGTTAAAGTATTGTACGAACTTGTGTTGTTGCCAGGACTATATCTCACACATTTATAATTTTCTTAAATATTCCACGGTGTATTTCACTATTAATGTTACCTCAATTCTCCAGGCAATATCAGTTCTTGTTCACTGCTACTACTGCAGCAAGTGGACATCCTCTGTTCTCAATTTGTTAATATATAATGTGTTGGGTGGTGGAGAGAGTCATCTGTATGGTACCGAGGGACCCTTGTTTTACCTGAAGAATGGCTTCAATAACTTCAATTTTTGCTTTGTCCTCGCTCTGCTTTTCATTGTAATCCTCCCAGTTGCAAAAGAAAAGTATGCTCCACACTTCTTGGTCATCTCGACAGTCTATATTTGGATAACAATAACTTCTATGTCGTTGCAGCCACACAAGGAAGAGAAGTAAGTTTGTCTTTCTTCTCCCTTTGACCCTAAAACGAGAAATTTTCTTTAGGTGTCCTTACTATCTTGTTGTTAGCTTTTACTTTGTTATCTCTACCTGAGAAACCCTATGAAGTGGTTAGTAGATCAATGAGTTTTTGGTCACTTTGTCGACTATGGAAATGTGATTCGAGAATTGGTCATTTGGTTGAATATGCTCGGCATGTTTTCATTAACTAATGTAGGAGAGAAGTTGCATCTTCTAATATATCCAGTTATTTGTATCGCTGCTTCAGCTTTTATGGAGAGCTTCCCTGATTTATTTGATGATAAATACAATCACAATGTTCAGTCTCTACTTGTGGTAAAACATACATTTCCCGTACAGCTATCTCATATTGGCTCAATAATGCTGCTTTGAATTTGATATTTATTTTATTTTGTTTTTCGGCTATGCAGATAGCAAAAGGTGTGACCTCTGGTTCTTGGGCTTATCTTATGCGCCTCCCATGCCCGGAAATTTTCCTTGATCCAGTCACCATACCATCCACGTTCCATTAATCATTTTGTTTTGTATGAAACTGATATCTGATACAGTATTAGAATCCACATTAGAATCTGATACAGATTGTTATAGTTCTAAAGTAAGCATAACATTTCATTTTATGGAACTACTTGAACGTCATTCGCGGCGACTACGTAACATTTACAATCCAATAATGTCCCGCGCAGCGTAGCGCGCGACGGCACGATTTCTAGTATATATATATATATAGCTAGTTCTTCTTTATGATATGGCAGGTAATTCTGATATCACCATGCTGGACTTACTGAAGAGTCTCAATGCAAATATGCTGGAAATGAAACAAGAATTCAGTTCTAAATTTGACAATTTAGAACAGAAAATTGTTGTCATCGATGAGAAATTTAATCAAGTGGATGCTAAATTTGTGGAATTAAACGAAAAGGTTGGCGCTCTTACTGAAGAAGTGGATCACCAATCTACTAACTTGCAAGAGCACATCATTATCTCCACCACTGAAGCTGAAATCAAATTTGATGCGACTGCATCATTTCTCAAGAAATCTATCAAGGACTCTGCTAGTCAACATGGTCAGAGAATAGCAGAAAGAATTAAAACTCTTTTCTGCCGAGCTGAAAAAGATTTGACTGAAAAATTAGAAGACCACATTGAGAAAGTAGCAGGACAGATTGAAGGAAAGCTGGAGTATGAGCTAGAGCAGTTGGGAGAAAGACTTGAAACGCAGATAGCCGATCGCGATGAAGAAACCCAGTGTGCCGATCTGATGGCCAGTTGTTCTTCAGAAATGTCAAAATTAATTGCTCAATTCAGGCAGAATTAACTGCCTTAATTAATTCTGAAATTGATGCCTTATCTGATAAACTCACTGTCGATATTGATTTTATTGCAGATGAGGTAGATCACAGACTTGTGGGTCCACAACATATTTATGATCAAGTCATGGATACTATTGAGCAGAAGCTGCGATACAAGCTGAATGAAGAACTTGAAGAAATTCTGAAAGATGAATTTGGCATTAAAAGGAAAGTCAGACCTCCTGAACAGTCGAATTGGGAAATCCAGTCAGTTACCAAAAATTCTGCGACATCAGTACCCGAGGAAGCACCATTTGATAAGAAAGCTGAATTTGGCCGAAGGTTAAGGAATCTAAAGCAGGGCAGTAGAACCGTGCGTGAGTACTATAGAAGCATGCTATTTTTGCTAGAAGAAATTCACACAGAGGAGTCTGAGGAACAAGAAATGTCTCGTTTCTTATCTGGGTTGAGGAAAGACGTTCTCGATAAATTGGACCCGATTGGGTATGTGGGCATCAATCACTTGGCAACTTCAGCCATGATTATTGATGAGCAAGTGCATAAAATTGTTCAAGGTCCCGGCTCTAGTCGTACTTGGAGTACGAGCGGAGAATTGGCAGGGACGAGCAATCGCACAAGTTCATCATTTGTGGTTGTCCCATTCATCGATTATGCAAGAGGGACGGAGCCAGTGTCCACCGAACTGGAACTAAGGAGCACCTCTTTCACTGTCATTGCACTATTTTTAATGAACCTTGTTATTTAATTGTGGATAGTGGAAGATGTGTTAACATAGTGAGTTTGTACACTGTTCGTAGGTTGGGGATACCGGTCGACGATCATCCAGAGCCTTATCGACTGCAGTGGGTCAATAATCATGGACTCGCAAGAGTTGAGAAAAAAGTAAAGGTTCCCATCAAAATCGACCGTTATGAAGAGCGGATTCAATGTGACGTCATGCCAATGAACACATGCCATGTCATTATTGGGCGCCCTGGCTTTATGATAAACATGATCAATATTTTGCAAGAGAACATTTAATTGTCTTCAGGCATAATGGTGCAAGGGATTTTCTCTACCACAATCCCCAACAACTGCTAAAGCAGATCTAGAAAATTTGATGCGACAAATACGTGAAGAGGAAGAAGCCTATCGGGCCCGCATGCAAAGGCCACCACAAAGGGATAAGGCTAAAGGAAAAGAATCCGCATCCAGCTCCACCAAGCACTGTTCATTGATCATTCCTGCATTTACTATTGACACTACATGTCATGAATTTCCTATGCTTAATTTATCTGAATTTTATGATAATAATGGAACTAACTTGGTTGATATTTTTACAGGTGTTGATAAAGATCAAGATGAAAAATTTCAGAGTCACGCAGGTGAGATTGTTCTAAAATTTGACAAAAATTATTTAACTGATAATTGTTATCATTTTTGCAGGGAATGGAAATCTCGGAACAAGAAGGGTGATAAACTGGAATTCACATTGGAAGCAGTATCAGAAAAATACTTCTGCATTTTGGATCATATATCTGATGATTTCAAAAATTTTCTTTTACCAAAATGATACAAATTTGCAATACTTATGGATTTTTTGTTAGTGCAGGTATTGATTATCTGATTGAGCCGACTACAGCATCTTCCCTATCAGCTTTGGAGTCCAAAGCTTTTGAAGGGGGAGAGGATGATGTAGTTATCCGGACTAACCCAAAAATTAATCCGGATCAAAATTCCAATGGGCCCGGATTAATTAAATGGAGCAGACAGAGAACTACTTCGAGCAATCCGGATCAATATTTCAGTAGGCTCGGACTGATTAAAGCAATAAGAATAAGACTTGGCTCAATTGGATCACAAGCCCAACAATGCAAAAGTGGAATTAAACTGGGCCCAGCACAAGTTAACGCAGCTTCATCCTGCGTTAAGTTTCAAGACCCAAAGAAGGTCTACGCAGGTTCAACTTGTGTTACTTTTAATTGCTCAAGATCAGTACTTGCAACCCCATCTTGCGTTAGGGGAGTTGTCTTCTTCAATGGACAAATTCCTTCCCCGACGCCTTCGCCGTTCCGGTCTCCTTCTCCAGCAAGCTCCGGCGACCACCTTCCCAGCACCTCCGGCCTCCTTCTTCGAGCAGCCCAGCTTTCCCTTCGTCATCATCGTTCTGTCGTCCGTACGACCGCCGGCCACCATCATCAAAAACACCATATGGCAGTCGACGACGAACTTCCTCCCCCGCCGTCACCCTCACTCAGCCACCTCCCTCCGACGAGTCCCGCATCCTCCCCGACCTGTTCCGGCAGAGATCTCCTTCTCCGGCCAAACTTCTCCAAATTCCGGCCACCCCGAAAACCGGAGCTTCGGCGAAGAACAAAACCCCATCATGCCGCCGCAACTCCGGACACCACCTTTAAAGCTTCCCCGACAACGTTATCTCACCTCCGGCAGCCCTCTTGGACTTCGGCAGCCGCTACAGCTTTGCCGCCACCCTCAAAAAAACCCTTAAGTTGTCATCACCATCACCCCGCGACCTCCGGCCACCTTTCCTCTCTCGCCGGCGCCCACGCTACCACACTTCCTGTTGCACCCCCGTCCTTGGAAAAGAGAGACCACCCCAGTGCGGTACAAACCTGGGATGCGGTCTAACCCTTCACAGACCGCATCCCCTCTTATTTGGACAAGAAACCGCATCGCCATCCTTTTTACATAAAGACCGCATCTGTCTGTCTCTTTCCCTTGAAGAGAAAACCGAATCGATTTTAAACCAAGTAAACCGCATCACCTTCCTCCATTTCTCCTTTCTTTCATTTTGCTAAGATACCCCTCTTCTTGCATGTGTAAACCGCATTAACCCAACTACTTTGTTGACAAAACCGCACCTGCCCCTATTGCCATTTGAAACTGCATTATGCATTATTTTTCCCTTTATTACTTTAAACCGCACCAAGGCATTCTTAACCGCATGTGTCCCTTTTTAAACTGCATTGCCTTATTTCCCTTCTCCATGTTGAAACCGCATCACCCCTAGACCGCCTCATTTGTTGGCCATTTCATAGTCTTAAGTATTTTCCTTGTTTTCTCCTTGTTTTGTTTCCTTGTTTAATTCCTAGCTAGTTGTTTAATTTATGTAAGGCTTGTTATTTTCCCTTATAATGGTTGTTGGATTTGGGGGAGCTATATATATGCTCATCCCCTCATTTTGTAAACTCACCTTTTGAATTAATGAAAACATTGCTTAATGCATGAACATTTCTCTTAAGGTCATTCAATCGTGTCTTGGCCTTGAGTTATTTCCACGATTCTTGGATCTTGAAGCAAATTCAAGGTTTGTCATCCATTGTTGAAGATTTGGAAGAGACAAGGTTGTTTCTAACTTCATTGCCTCAATATTTTTTCAATTTTTGGAGCTTCCCTATCCCTCTATCCTTCATCCCATTTCTTGTTGTTTTTGCTTTGCTATTGATTTCTTTGCTCTCGATCTTGGTCTACGGCACACTTGCTATGATAACTTGTGTATTGTTTGCGTCATTGTTTTTATCAATTGTTTGGGTTTCAAAGGCCACAGCTTGAACACTTTGTGGGTGGTTGAAACCTGGTGCATTTGAAGTGATTACTTTGATAACCGCTACCTTTGCGCTTTGTATTTGCTATTAAGATGTTGTCCAGTTACCCATACGGTTATTTGTTGTTTCAAGTTGGTCTAATACCATGTCACTTTGCTAACCTTATACCATCTATTTTGTTGGTTTAATATTTATTAAATTGAGCATTGTAACTTATAGTATATTTTTAACAACAATAAATGCGTTTTTTGATTTTGACAGTTCCATATTTTTTATTAATTTGTTAGAATTGATGTTTTCACATATATCTTAATTAAAAAAAATATATATTCTAATTCCCAAGTTTTAATTTACAAAAAAAAATTTAATATGATTTTATTAAAAAGCCTGGGCCGGTCTGCATGACCTGCAGCCCGCATGTGGTGGGGGTTGGGCGTAGGTATTTTGAGCCCGCCCCATTTAGGCCCGAAAAACTGCGGGCTCCTGCGTGGACCTGCCCATTTTGCTCCATGGGCCCGTTTCAACAGCTCTACCGATAGGGGTGGGCAAAAAATTCGAACCGAATCGTTGAACTGCTGATCCGAATTGAATTCGAATCAAATTTTCGGTTAACCGGGGTGTACGGTTCGGTTACAAATACCTCAACACAGGTATTTGTTCGGTTCGATTTCGGTTTTTTGAAAATTTTACCCCATTTAACCGAACCGAACCGTATATTATTATTAAATTTTATTTTTTTTAAATATTTATATATAGTATTATTTCCAAAAATATAATAAATTAAAATTTCTGTAACCCTAATTTTGTAATTCACATCTTCGTTCCAGAATTCCACACGGCACACAGGGTCGCTCTGCGTTACCTCTCATCCTCTTCAGTCTTCCGACCTTGATAGCGGCACAGCACCGCCGGCGCTCAGCCCTTCCGGCCTACCCTTCATTCGCGAGAGTGCTCAGCCACCGTTGTTGCAATCGCTGCCTCGCCACTCATCCCCGTTGCTCAGCCGCTTGTTCCCGCCGCTCATCCCCTCCCGACCTTCCCTTCCTTCGCGCGAAGTAGTCCCTTCTGGCACACGGTGTAAGAGCTTTTCTTAATCTCAAATCTAAGTTAATGGATTTTTTTTTTGTGTAAGAATATCAATAGAAGAAGCGAGTCCTCTTTTGTGAGTTAAATATTTAGAATAATGCTTCTATTTTCCAGCGACCAAGAGTCAATATTTAGAATATCTGCCTACAAACGTGATTCTATTTGTATTTTGCATTTTTCCACTTTACTTGAAGCATTTTTTGTTGGTAAATTTTATGTTTTTGATGAATGTTGACAATAGATTATGTTATCTACTTCGGTTTGCGCCAGTGTTTATCTTTATTTTATTTTTCTAGCAATTTTCAACATGAGGGTGAGAATAATGAGCGGATATTGGTAATAGATTCTTGAGAACTCAGATTCTGTGTCTCTAACCATGTCTACATCATAAACCTGCTTATATTATATTAATATTCCTAATGCGGTTGTGCAGCCCAAAGAACTGGTGGATTTTCTTTTCTGCTCAATCAAATTATCTGCAAATTTGATACTAAGTCCGGGAAATACTGGAAGAAGTATACCCTGTTATTGCTGGTAGAGCATCTAATATTCTTCTATTTTTATGCACACAAGATTGAAGCACTTATATGCTGGTCTAGTTGTTGATAACTTTCATAGTTCTCTTAGACCAACTATATCCATGACCATTTATACCCCAACCCCAACCTCCATGTCATTACTTGCAAAAAAAAAAAATGTAAAATGGGAAATGGTCTCAACAAAGGGGTCGACCAAAAAAAAATAGAGACCACTTGGTCTCTCATCTTTTGGCCAATGGGAATGGGACATTTGTCTCATTCTCATTGGTCAACTAAAATTTTAATAAAATCATATTAAAATCATTATATCTTTTATATTTTAAAATAAAAATAAATAAAAAATATACCATATTTTATAATTTTTCATTATCTACAAATAGAGACCACTCTTGCTATATTTTTGTTAAATACAAAATATATCAATTTTGATATATTTAACCCATTTTAAAATTTATATAAAATGAAAATAAATAAAAAAAAATAGATTAATATTTTAGATTTTTATTCTTTATAAATAAGATAAATATTTTATATTTTTGATAATTTTTTTTAAATATTTCAACATAATTTAAAATTATATAAATTAAAATAATTATATATATAATATGGTGGTTGGATGGTTGGGTGGTTATTGATAAAGAATGTAAAATTGGGGTGGTTGGGTTGGGATGAATATTGATGAGTTGGAGGAGAGAGAAATTAATTAAATAATGAGATGGTAGGATGGTTGGGTGGTTGGGGTGGTCATGGTTATTGCTAGTCTTACACCCAATTAATCCAAGCACTTATATGCACACAAGATTGGATTCGGAAAGATAATCCCCAATTCCCCACCTTTTTGAAGAAGTTGAGAAACTAGAAGAAAGTATCTTTAACTTTTTCCTTTTCATTAACTCATGTGTTAAATAAATATTTCTAACATAATATTTTATTGTTTAATTTTTATAGTATGGATGGCTAGTGGCTAATCTCTTAGATTTGGATGACTGGCCATGAAAATGAATTGAGTTGAGGTAAATGCTTATTTCTTTAGTTTCCGTGGTATATCTTTCAAATACTCTTTACCATTTTATTTGCTTATTCCCACCCCAAACAATAATATGTTGAAACCACTTTGCCCATTGTGATATGTTGAATTGGGACCTTGCTTCATCTGTCTGCACTGAATTTCACTCATACACCTGCAATGTTCTAATAATTAGTGATGGTTTATTTTTGTTATCTATGGAAAAAGATAACAGTCACAGCTGTTGTTTTAATAAATTTCATTCTTTGAATAATGTTTGTATTTGTTTGTCATATTATTCCTTGTTTTTTCAGAGAAATAAATTTGTATTGATCTACAGGAAGCAGGCGAAATATGAGGAAGAAGGGGAGATTATTGATGTCTAAAACTGTTTTGCATATTTTAATTGATAGCATGTATGATCAATACATGTTATGGATTGTATTTGTTTGTTTTATTATTCCTTGTTTTTTGAATATTTCTTCAGTAAATATGTTTTTGAATTTTAATGATTCGATTCGGTTGGGTTCAGTTTGTATTATTTGCAAATTCAAGTTTTTTTTTCGGTTATTCGGAGTGCATATCTATTATCAATGTTTTAAAGTTCGTTTTCTGAGGCGGTACGGTTTTGTACCGCCTCACGAGGCGTAAGCCTCGAGGCAGTCCAAGGCGTAAAATCGAGGCGATAATTTAAAAATGCATAAAATTATATGTAATATATTAAAAGAAATTAATTCATCCAACAATATAAATTTAAATAAACTTAAAATACTTCATAAGTCTTTAATCTCTTAGTAATATCTTTTCAAATATTTTTTGATATACTAATACAACTATTATGACAGAATTCTCCTAGTAGTATCTTTTCAAATATTTTGAACCATATTTATTAAATATGCTAATACAACTATTTTGGATAACTATACTAGCAATATCTTTTTCAAATATTTTGAACTATATTTAAGCAAAAAAAATATTTTAAATTATATGGTATTGATACCTAAAATACAACTATTTTTTTCGGGGAAAAGGAGGGCCATTAATGCAAAATTTGCCGAGTGTGGTACAAACCAAGTTGGTCCGAATTAAGAACATCAATCATAAAATCAGGAGGCCTAACAAAGTGGAAAGGACTAGATGAGAAGGATTGGCCTTTAAGGAATACTAGCTTTTTTCGCCCGCTACGCATAGGCTGTGGCGGAACTACATAGGGGCTTGGAAGACCCGCGGCCCCCCCAAGTTCGAAATATATATGCCTATTAATTTTATATAGTTATGTTTATTTTAGGTATATCAAAAATTGTCTTATATAATTCCGTCCACACAAACTCAAACCTTTTCATTAATATTTTATACAATCGTGTAAATTTAATTATATTAGAAATAATTTTTCGGTAATTTACACGGAAGAAGAGGAAAAAAATGCAACATGTTTCTGTGTTAGTGAGCTTTTTTAACATAGGGTTATATATTCTTTAAACATATATAGGCTCATGTAGAGTTAGATGAAGAGAGTGACATCATTAGCAATAAAAAAATGAAAATCAATTGATAGTTATCCTATGGAAATTAAAGAAGAAATAAGGCAAAGTTATTTAGTCGCATCCTCGCACCCCGCCCCAGACACTCTGCATCCGCCACTGTGCACTGGTGTTGAACTTATATGAGTTTGTAAAATGAATATAATGTTTTTGGATTACATGTGGTTAGGGATGGGAATAGGTTATGCTACCCGACATTGACCTATGGCCTAGTCTACCGAATTAAGACCATGTCAGACCAAACTATTGTTTATAAATAGACTATGTTTAGGCTTTTTTGAAAGCCTATTTAGCTAAATAGGTCCAGAACAAAGTTTGTAATTAAAAAAAAAAACCTGTTAGGCCTATCAGGTCGGCATAGTTATCATTACTTTTTTAAATGAATATATGAATATTAGGGTATCCCCAAGCCTTATTGGACCCAAGACAAATCAATCGAGGATAGGGTGGGCATAGTTATCATTATTATTAGTATGTTTATGTTTATTGCATATAAATATGTGGTCATTGTTGTTATTTTATGTGACAATAATTATTAATTTTATTTTATGTAGGTATTTAAAATATTTATAAGTCTTTTCTCCGTATAAAATAGTCATGGATGAAGACTTATCCAAGTGCACAAATTTATGTCTTCCAACCTTATGATTATATCCGGACATATATCAATAATTTGAACTGAATTTTAAAATAGGTTTAATAAGACTTTTAAAAGGCTTAAAAGCTGGTCTATTTAATTTTAATAGACTATGCTTAGGCATATAAGATGGGTCCATCTCGGGCCTTAAAAATTCGACATGGCCTAGGCCGTTCAAATCTAGCCCTAGCATGACTTGTAGCCTATTTCCACCCCCTACATGAGGTTTAAAGTCTTTTGTTTAAATGATGATAGGAATGCATGCAACAAAAATTTAAAAGGTAAATAAATGAAAGAATAAGATGATAGAAGAAAATTTAAACCCCCAATCAGGTGTATATAATATAAAATAAATTGCTTTTACCACTGAAAAACTAAATATATATAGTTTCGCTTTTATATCTAAAATAAAAAGAGCAATTGAAAAAAAAATACCCTTAAACTATTCAAAATTCACCAACAGCAATTGACTTGAGTTGATTAGGGTTATAGTCGCTTAAGCAACGTCTCGAGTTCAAGCCTTGTGTATGCAAAAAATTTGCTTTGAGAGAGGTGTCGTTAATTGCCCATGCAGATCCTCGAGGGATTAGTTTTTTGTCCATGGCCTGGTGATACCCGGTTAGTCACCAAAAAAAAAAATTCGAATTAATTATATGTTTTCATTATTAAGGTTCTAAAAATATCATTTACTCCCTAATTTGTTGTCCATTTTGACTATTATCCCTAAAATTTTAAAGAATACTATCTATACTTTTTTTTGCTATCTTTTCATTTTCTAAGGGGGTAAAAAAAACAATTTTCAAAAGATATACCCCCAATTAAAAAATTCTAAAATTAGTACTTGAATTAATTTTTTGGCAAACACCAGGCTCCAACTTTATAATATTAGAAAAAACAATCAATTTCTCCTTTTCCCTTGGAAATTCTTATCATTTTAACACTCATCAACTATTCAAATTTTTTACTTTGGCCCTATTTTTTAAAAAAAGAATATATTTTACTCCGCGTTGTATTATATTGTGTAGCACCCATAAATTTTTATTTAATATTAAATATATACTTTTTTTTATAAATTGATTGATTATTATCAATTAAAAAGTTTTTAGCTTATTGATTTCTTGAATATTTTAGGTTCAAATTTATATATAATTATAATAAAGTTTTATTTAATAATATTATATATATATAAAGTGGAAGAATTTATAATATATAATTTTAATTATAAATTTATAAAATGTAAAAATATAATTATATCATTTAATTTTTTTCAATTTATATATTTTTAAAATAGATAGAAAGATTTTCTCAAGATCTTAAAAAAGAAATTTCCAAAAGATATACCCCAATTAAAAAAATTATAAAATTAGTACATAAACTAATTTTTTCGCAAAAGAACAGACCCCAACTTTATAATATTAGAAAAAACAATCAATTTCTACATTTTCCTTGGAAATACTATCATTTTAACACTAATCAATTTTTCAAAGTATTTATTTTGGCCTATTTTTTTAGAAAATATATGTTTTATACTGCATTATATAATATTATGTAACACCCATAAATATATATTTAATATTAAATATATATATATATATATATACTCCCTCCGTTTAGAAAAGATAGCTACATTGGTAAAATTGACACTATTCACCTAAACACTTTAATTTGAAGTTTTATCATAGATATACAAGTTAAAATATAGCCAAGTGAGATCTTGTTATATTCGTCTCATCTTGTAGTTTTTAAATACCGAAGTTTTAGAATTTTTACTTCTACCGAATTTGAGTTATTAATGGTTTAAATTGTGCATTTGACTGCGTGCTGGGTTGGTCAGTAGCTATCTTTAAAAACCGGAGGAAGTATATAATTTTTTAATAAATTGACTGATTATTACTCATTAATTTTTTTTTGGCTTACTCATTTCTATTAATATTTTAGGTTCAAATTTTAATATAATTATAATAAAAATTCATTTAATAATATTATACTATATAAAGTTTATAATATATAATTTTAATTATATATTTACAAAATATAAAATATAATTATGTAATTTAATTTATTTTTGATTTATATCATTTTAAAATACATAGAAAGATTTTCTCAAAATCTTTTATATTAATATATAGATTGATTTTCTAAATATAGATTAAATTTTAGAAAGATATTTTTGAAGAATATTTAAAATAGATTAAATTAATTCAAGATTATGTTATAGATGCCACATGTCAGCATCTGGTATTTTTGAGATGATGATGTGGCATTTATGAGGTGTCGTCATAGGAACCGTAGATATGTTTATGATGTTTTATAATAATTTACATATGTACCCTTCATTTGATATTTTTTTTAATAAGATTTAAAATAAAAATATTAGATTTACGAAGGACACTATAGTCTGCACATGCCAAAAAATATTGGGGATTTATTATATAGATAAAATGTAAAAATATAATTATATCATTTAATTTTTTCAATTTATATATTTTTAAAATACATAGAAAGATTTTCTCAAGATCTTTTATATTAATATATAGATTTATTTTCTACCCAATTGCACAAATTATGTCTTTCAACCTTATAATTAAATCCGGATATATATAAAAAAATTTAAACTTAATTTTAAAATAGGCTTAATCAGACTTTAAAAAGCTTACAATGTAATGACCCGATTTAATTAAATTAGACTGTTTAAATAATTTGGTATTTGGATATTTTGCAATTCAGTCCGGATGGGGTTCCTTTTGTGTAAATTGAGAGTGATGGGGCCTTTTTGCAATTATTTAACTATTGTAGAGTTAAATGGGGTTATTTTGTAGTTTGGAAAGAAAAAAAAAAAGAAGAAACGGGAGAGAGGCAGGGAACGGCCGAGAGAGGAGAGGGTTTTGGAGTGATCTTCGGCTTGTTCAAACTATCGCGTTTCTTGGCCGATTGATTAATCGGTTGTTGGTAAGTGCTTCTCTTCGTCGTCTTCTTCGCTATGATTTTTATTTCGATCGTTTTGGTGGTGAATTGGGGATGTTTCGAAATGCTAGGTTTGTGAGTTGTTTGGCCGATTGGATTCGAAATTGGGCATCCCGGAGGTGTTATTGATCGCTCCTAACATTAAGGCAAGGGATTTTTATGCTTAAATTACGTGTTTGGGGGTATTGGGGTGATTTCGGCAAGGGTTTTGTGTGTATTGATACTATTTTTGCAAAGCTTAAATTCGTAGTCTCCTATGGCTTCCTTGTCGGGTAGAAATTCGGCTAATTCTTTCTCCTCGAAAACCCATCCGAAGCTTGCTATCAATTCATTGCTCTGTTAGAGATGCCTGTTTGTGTAAAAATCTATGGTGGAGTAGTAAAATGCGTATCAGTATATGTCTACGCTTATAAAATAATTAATTGTGCCATATCATTTAATTTATATCTTTAATCCAGTATATGAATATTAAGTCCTGTGCATAATTGAGTTACCAGTATAGAGACACATATATACAGGCATGTGTAGGGACGAAAGTTGAGGTGTAATTGGTTCTTTCAATTGAATTTATATATTGGCTACTCAACTGTAATGGTTACTGTATCTTAATTTTTGGTCATGATCACGATTTTGGTGTGATGAATCTGAAGGATTAAGATTATTATTATCTCTACTTTACAACTTAATTATTGTGTGTTGTGAAATAAATGGGACTATACAGTTTGT
Source organism: Hygrophila difformis (assembly GCA_030278955.1). Lineage (NCBI taxonomy): Eukaryota > Viridiplantae > Streptophyta > Magnoliopsida > Lamiales > Acanthaceae > Hygrophila > Hygrophila difformis. The sequence goes on from JAOANR010000010.1 coordinate 46,961,162, forward strand.
ATACTCTGTAGAATATGATGATTTATTTGATCTATCATTTTATCTAATTATAACTAAATGTATTGGCATGTTATGGAATTGGTGAGATTGCCCTCGTTGTGAGATTATGATGGGTTGTTCTTATTGATCGGGCAGCCTTCACAGGTGTTGTTGAGTCCCGATGGCCCTTCAGGGTGGATTATTGGTTGTTATGCCTGTTGGCCCTTCGGGGTGGATGATTTGGGTTGTGATGCCTGTGGTCCCCGCGGGGATGGTGTATGTTACCCTGTAACGGGTTGGAGTTGATGATATCCTCACCCGTGGGTTCATACCGCCCGGGTTTTTAGGTGCCGGCTAGGCATATTCATTGCATTTGCATATAGGTTAGATAGGTGTATGTTAGGCCATGCATCACGTGCATAAATTGTATGATTGTGGTTGAAGCACCGGTATGGGACGGTGTGATGTTTAGTTGCTTTTACTTTTATTCTGCTCTGTTATTCATGCTTTTATTATTATTATTATTATTATTATTATTATTATTATTATTATTATTATTATTATTATTATTATTATTTACTCTTGTTGCTTTGTTATCCCTTACTCCCCAACACGTAGCCTTGCTCAGTACGTTGTACTGACTCCCTTTGCTTTTGTTTGTTTTATAGATCCTGCTGGAGGCGCTGGAGCATGATTGGGTTTGGGGTTGAGAGATCACATAGATAGGACCTGCCTATTCATTTTATCTTATGTATTTATGTGATACTCTATTGTTTTGATATTATGATTTGTCATTGGAATATTGACTAGTTGAGGCCTGTGAGCCTAGGATTTTTATTCAGCCGGCCGGTGGCCTTATGTGATTTACTGCTTTGGGCTGGTAGCCCTGTTGAGATTGACACGCTGTCTATGCTGTTGTGAGAGGCTTGTAGCCTGATACTCTGACAGGGGTTGCTTTATTCAGTTATTATGTAGGGATTATATTCGTGCCTATGTGTTTTATTTTATTTTAGATTCCGCATGAAATTGGATTAACAAGATATTCACTTTAGGTTTTCTCCGCCTTGTACTAGCTGTTTTAAATTAGCTGGCCACTAGTTTAGGATAGTTAGTACGGCGGTAACGCTTGCGAAAATCAGGTTTGAATTTTCGGGGCGTTACAGAGTGGTATCAGAGCCTGTGTGCTCTTTATTATATTAAAATTGGTGTAGACATAGGTGGTGAGATGTGTGTGGGATACATATAGTGTAGAATTGCATTCTGCTTATTTATTTTTGTTGAGTTTTGCGCATACCAGGTTGAGCCACAGTTAGGGAACTGTGGAAGAACAATGGTACTCCAGTCAGGATCCTTGAGACTTCACAGTCATTGAGGACTGCGAATTCATTGTTATTTATTTATTTTAATTGTTTTATTCTTTATTATGTCATCAGATATTTGGGATATATGGTATGTGGGTGATTTCTGCTGACATGTTTGTTCATGTTGTGTCTGTTTTGCATATCAGAATGGTTCCTTATCGCGCTAGAGGTGCTGGTCGACGAGGAAGGCCCCGCAGGAACCAGGGTCCACCCGTTGGGGATAGGGTAGGGGACTTTGCACCAGAGGAGATGGGAAATATGGATCCACCTGATGGAGTTGAACAAGGGAACGACGAACTACCTCCTCCTCCTCCACCCGCACCAGAGGTACCACCTGTTGCTCAGGTGCCTCTCGGGAATCCACCAGTAGGTGGTGCAGCTGCCTTCAGTCCAATTGAGTTCGCCCGACAGCTGGCACAGTTCTTTCAGTTGTTACCACAGCCTGTCGTGCAGCCTACCCCTGCACCTGTTCCGGTCCATGTGGACTATGTGGATCTGTCCACAAAGCACCGTCCACCAAAGTTTGCAGGGGGTGCCAGTCCTTCTGATTTGGAGAACTGGAAATATCAGTTGGGTCGGGTTCTTATTAGTATCAACTGTCCTGAGGACCAGAAGGTCTATGTAGCTTCCCACTACCTGGAAGGGGAAGCACTGCATTGGTGGAGGACTCGCGAACACGACCTGCTCGCTCGACCCGGGTTCAACTGGGAACAGTTTACAGAGGCTCTTAGTTCCCATTTCTATCCACCACATGTCTTAGAGGCGAAGAAAATGGAATTTCTAGGTTTGAGACAGACAGAAAGTATGAGTGTGACCGCTTATCACAGGAAGTTTGTGGAGCTTATGAGGTATGCTCCGGAAGTTATGCCCACTGGTAGGGACGAGGTTCGTCGTTTCATTTCGGGTCTCCGGGCAGGGATTAAGTCCTCTTTTGGCTATCGAGGTTATGATACATTGTCTGAGGCGTTCGATCAGGCCCTATACGTGGAGGAGAGTCGGGCTGAGGAACGCCAGCAGTGGCAGAGTAGAAAGAGGCAAAGGGACCGGGGCCGTGAGGGGCAGAGATGTAACACCCCGGATTTCAAAACAATTAGGGCCGGGATGCTACCGCCACACTTTCCCAATCAAGCTCACCATTGGCTAACTTAATTGGAAAAATGCTAAGGCTAGTCGTACCATTACAAATAATTTAAAATAAAATAGGACTTTATTCAAAAGAAATTAAATGCGCGGAAACGTTCAAAACATCAGGTAATGCATAGTCTCAAAGGTAGAGTCATGCAAATAATAAAAATGATAGTAAACGAGAGAAAATTTAAAAACGTCTTTTCAAAATGTCCCATCCCTCATGAAGTGAAGTGCTCGTGCTCATGCCTTTAATCCTGGAAGTCTGAAAAGAAAAATTTAAAAAAAATAGGTTGTCAGTATGAATTACTGAGTAGGCTAATCATGTTCCCAGTTACAATATTAAATTAAATTTTTTTTTCTTTGCAATATATTCTTGTAAGAGTAAGAAGAATTATTGAAAATAATGAAGTTATAATCGCCGCCGTACTAATAAGACATCACGAGGACACCCAAACATAATATCATCCATAACATCAATATCATAGGTGAGAACAATTGTCTCACGGGACCACAATCGGATCCACGGTTATGTAGCGGACCCTATACAGACTCACACCGGTGCCCACGTATAATCCTAAAAATAGAAATTATACGGGAGTATAGACTCTTGCATACCGTCTAGGCCTTTTTCAATAACATGAGCCATTTTCGGCAACATATACAATTAAGGGCATTCAAAACTCGGACTCCTAAGTACTTTGGCGAGTGTAGATATCTTATAAAAGAGTTCCTTACATTTCTTTATACATATTTAAAAGATATCAATTAACCATGTCACAAGAAAAACATACGTTCACAAATTCTGGAAACGATGGGTTTAATATATGCGACATTGGCATAAAAATTCCATAAATTTTATTATAACCCAGAAAATTACCAAATTTTTTTGGTTAGAATCCTCACTGAACGATCTACCACATTCATGTTTTATACTTTCACCGATTTTGACTTTAAGTTGCGGTAAAAATTAGATTTTACACAGAAGTACAATTACGTCGACCGCAATACGCTGTCTTCGAAAATAAATTCTAGGAAAATAAATACTTATCCAAAAATTCTGAAATTTTCAGGTTAGTCTCCTAACATGATTATCTACAAATTTTATGTTTTATGTTTTTCCTAATTCTTATTCGAAATTAACCCAAACTACAGATTTCTACAGGGCTTCAATTCTGTCCCAAAAATCCACAGGAGCAGATCTAGTAGAAAATTCATCTAGCAGTGATAAATACCTTCAAAAATTCTGAAATTTTTACCATGCATTCTAAAGTCATAGACCTACAATTTCTCAGTTCATCAGATTTCGAAATTTATAGAATAGCATAATCGAAAAATTCATTCTTTCCAATACTTAAAATCTGTCACAGAACTCTATACAAATGAGAGTTTCCCTAACATTGATTTTTCGAAATTTAACATCAAAAACATAATATAGGGATGTAGATTAACCTACCTTAATGTGGTTCAAGGGATCCTACAACAATCTTCTCGCCTTAAGTCCTACTCTTGTTCAATCTCCTCCGATCCTATACCGAACAACCGAAAAATCGTAAGAACTCGAAACTCTAAAGGAAGAAGAATACCTTACTGATCTTTGGATGGATTTTCTACCTCCTTGGCCGCTACTTTCTTGGCAGGAAGTGTAAGTCTTTTTTTCTTTTTTTTTTTCTTCTTTGTTCGTTCCTTTTTTTTTTTGTACTAGGATTCTTTTTAGCAACAAGATATGAAGATGATGGGACTAGGGTTTAAAAAGAGTTTATGGTCGGCATACTTGGGAGTCAAATCTTCCCAAGATTTACTCCAACTATCTCCATATCATATATTCAATACTATCAAATTCAAATATAAAATCTTTAATACCAAACAAGTTAAATTGAATACTATAAATTTTCAATCCTATTAAATTTAGTTTTTTTTCTTTTATATTTATTTTTATTTTTCGGTACCAGATTTGAAATCAAAGAAAATATTTTGTCAACCCAACAACTTGAGTGCCGTATTATGACTTAATTAGTTGAGAAAAATTTGGTTGAAACTTGATATGATGAGATGCTATTAAATGTAGATAGGGCCGAGCCATATAGAAAATTATAGGGGTCCAATTACATAACTAATTACATTAAAATTTGACTATTTCTTGGATAGGGAGTTTAATATTTAATTTAACAATTATCCTAATATATATATATATATATCTACATATTAACTACTATGTTCTTTTTATGCTATGTTTTTTTTTTTATATTTATATAATCTAACAATTAAGTAGTCTAACAATTATCTAGGGTGTTACAGTCTACCCTCCTTAAGAATAAACTTCGTCCTCGAAGTTGCTTATCATTCAATGGTAAATATGAAATAGGGGGAAAGAGTGTAGCAAGGATTGTAACGCAACTCTACTCTCATTATTCTTTGGTTGTTACATCCTCCCCCGCTTAAGATGACAGTTATGTCCGCATAACTACTTGGGTGTCATTTTGGAAAAGGTTTGGATAGTGCTGACGTATGTCCGACTCCAGTTCCCAAGTTGCTTCCTCAACTTCGTGATTAAACCATAAAACGTTCACCAGTTTTGTAGTCTTGGTCCTGGTAGTTCGTTCCTTGAAATCCAGGATTTGAATTGGTATCTCCTCATAGTTTAAGTTCTCATCCAATTCTATCACACCCTATTGGAGTACATGAGTAGAATCATGGATATATTTCTTTAATTGGGATATGTGGAACACATTGTGGACACGCGATAATTGCACAGGTAGTCCTAACCGATAGGCTAGGGAGCCAATGCGTTCAAGGATCTCGTATGGTCCAATATATCTAGGAGTTAACAAATAGCACAAGTGCTCCCCATAGTGAGGTTCTGGGTCGAATGTACACTTTTCTCAAAAACTCCTCAAGTTGGTCTTTGAGTTCCTTCATTTCGAGTGGTGCCATACAATAGGGTGCTTTGGACAGAGGTTCGATTCCTGGCACCGGGTCGATGGTAAACTCAATATCTCATTGTGGTGGCATCCTTGGAATGTCTTCGGGAACTGGGATGTCATCGATTTTCCTCTGCTCCATTTCGAGGTTATAACCAACATATAAAGGTTAGCCCTTTCTGATTAGAGTGATAAACTTTAAGGTATTGACTACCTTAGTAGTTTGTCTCGGAGGTTGAGCGCAATATATCGCCTTTTTGCCCCTACTCTTCGATAAGGTAATCTTTTACTTTTGACATTCGATTACCGCCTTATATTGGGTTAGCCAGTCCATACCCACTATAATATCAAAATCCTTAAGCTCAAACTTAATTAGATTCGCGAAGAATTCTAAGTTCTTGATGATTATGGGGATTCCGTTGTATCGTTCAGAGCACGATACAACTTCACCCGAAGGCAGTTGAATTCCTAACTTGATCAATTCAGGCGCAGGTAGATCTAAGTTCGCTATGATTCTTGAAGAAATGAAGGAACAACTAGCGCCAGAGTCGAATAAAACTTTAACAGGTACATTCAAAGCAATAAAAGTACCTGCTAACACATCGACATGCTCCGGAATGTCGGCTTGGTTGATGACATTTAACCTCCCTGCTGCACCACCTTGATTTCCTTGTTGACCACGATTTCCATTATTCCAGTTACCCTGATTCTGATTCTGTTGTGGCCTCGGTCCTTGGTTATTTCCATTACGTCCATTGTGATTATTCTGTTGATTCCCTCCTCGGGGATTCGCCAAATCTTCTCTCTTGATTATCTGATCAATCCGTGTTCGACAATCCTTATAGTGATGTTGTCCCCTACCACATCTGTAGCACGCTCCCGGTGCGGGGCATTCCTTGACCAAATGGCGCTTGTTACAGCGCGGGCATGGTGGTGGAACAAAGTTCCTTTGATTTCCATTATTTCCATTGTTTCTGTGAGGTGTCTGATTCACATGTTGACGCCCACGCCTTCCTCCAAAATTATTAGCATTGTCACCTTGCTGAAAGCGATTCCTTCTGTCGTGAGTTGGTGGTCCCCTACTTGTTTCTCCAGCAGCTTTCCTCTTTAATTGCTGAACTCTAGCAACTGCTACTGCTTTCATGTAGACGGATTGCAGATTCTGGTATTGAGTGCCCGTCACAATCTCTCGAATTGTAAGATTCAGCCCCATCTCAAACTTTTGGGCTTTCTCAATTTCAGTGGGGACCAGGCGAGGAGCAAATCTTATAAGTTCTTTGAATTTTGTGTAGTACTCTTGTACAGTCATAGTTCCTTGCTTTAAAGTTAGGAACTCCTCATATTTTTCAGCTTTCAAACTCATGGGATAAAAGTGATTTCGCATTGCCTCCTTCAGTTCCTCCCAAGTGTAGGGCTCATCGTCCTCTTCCAACTCCTCTTGACGATTCTTCCACCACTCATCAGCATCGCCACTTAGATGATAAGCAGTGACGCGCACTTTTTCTACTTCAGGACACCCAGTTGCTTCAAGTATTTTATCAAATGTGCGAATCCAATCCTCCAACTTAGCAGGATCCTCTTGACCATCATAACGTGGAGGGTTATGCTGACTTACTACCGCGAGATAGTTCATCCGAGCTTGAGGTGGAGGTGCAGCGGCAACTGCAGCAGCTTGACCTTGGTGGAGTTGGGCATTGCCCAAAGTAATCAACATCTGTTCAATCGTTCTTAGTCGCTCATTAGCATTCCCAAAGTTGGGCTCATCGGGGTTTTGCGGTGGTAGATCTCTAACATTGGGGATGTTTTGACCTTGGGGTGCCTCTTGATTCACGTGCTGAGGTGCACGAGGAGCAGGTACGTTGGGTTGATTAACCCCTTGATTCCCATTTGGAAGTATGTTTCCCATGCCAGTAACGTCGTTAGGGACGGCCCCTTGATTCAAGTTTTGAGGCCCAATTGCCACGTTGGGAGCATTTTCATTGTTAACTTGGCCAACATTGGGGTACTTCCTAGGCCTTCCACGGGGCGGCATTCTGAAATGTTAAACTAGTTACGTAAACGCGCTACTGGGGAACTAAGGCAAAAGTGATCTTAAACTGAGGCAATGTTAATAGATAAATGAGATGCCAGCTAGCGCACAAATTTATATAAAATTGAACTAGAGTTGTTCGATACTACCAGGAAAATATATAACTTAAAATAATTAGGAGGAGAGATAGTGCCCGTGGATTAACTTATTTAGCGGAATTATGAAATTACTGGAGTTTCCCATTATGTGAGAACTTCATCACCGTTAAGATACTATTGGTCGTTATTATGCATAATCTATTTAGGACTTATTTTTAGATTCATGGAGGATTACACCAGAGACTAACTAAAACAAAACGGGTTTGTGCGTATTGCACTAAGGATGCTTCGGGCAATATTATACACATGATTTATTATTTTTATTTTATTTTATGAGAATTATATATATGTATATATTTTTAAAGGATAACAGGCACTTCAACGTAACTCGAAATAGTGTCAACAGACATGAAGAGGAGTGCACGCAGATTATTGGAATTGTTTAGAGTGTCATGAATATCGACCCTTACTTTTATTATTAATATGTATAGGGATTAATATGTAGATAGATCATTTTAGAGCGGTTGCGTATATTCGGTTAAATTTATTCAAATTTGATCAATGAAGATCTCCAACTGCTTTTCTCTCTCTCTCTTTTTTTTGTGTCAATTAGCTAACCAAAGTTCCGGTGTTCGGGGCCTACTTCTTATCCAAAGTTACAGAACAACCAAATTTTATAATTGTGTGTGTATATATATATATGTATATATATATTTAACTAACTGGCTATTATTGGAGGCATACTAGAATAATACAATTCCTTCAGGATATGTAAAAAAAAAAAAATTAATCGATGTCCATATGTGAAGAGTTTATTTATCATCCGGAGGCATACTAGTACAAATTAATGAATGATAAATTTTAATCAGTTGATAAATATTCCTAGTACAAATTATGCATGATAAGATAATAATAATAATAGTAAATTAAGGAAACTTGGCCCAAATGTCATCCAATTTAACAGCTCTGTGCTCGCAACCCGTTGCCATGTGAAACTAAATCTTCTAAGACCATGCTAATTCTTCAACGGTAATCGTTTCTAGCTTACTTTAGTACTCATTTAGACCATTGTCTAGTCTCAACACGTTTAACTCCACAGCAATTCTTCATAGTCCAGTAATATACATAGAAATATTTCTAATGAGATATAGGGATTAATTATTTGGTTATACGTATTTCTTCTGCAAATATTTTATCATACGCAGAATTCAATCTAGGAGGCCAAAACAATATGACTGTAATCTAATGAGAATGATTCCACGTTGCTTACATAAGAGGGTGGAACAACTAAGATTAATTTATGATTGAGTTTCTCCATCACTCAGAAATGCTCCAAAAAGGTCATACTCGCAAGCAAAATATAGAAATTCCTTCCTCTGTCTACTCCAGTTTTATGCGGACATGTTAGCTTCGGATAGCTATATGCGGCCATTGGATGCAAGAGTTGGTTGGGTTAGCACAACTTTGCATCCGACAGGTATATTGGTTGCACATTTTCTCTAGAAACAGTAATGATCACCTGCAAGTTTTCAGGTAGCTTTTTATTTCGAAGCAAAGAAAATTTAAGACGGCGCTCTATATCGCAAAGTGCACGGACTTAGCACAACTTGGGCCAATCTACAGGAGGTACTAAAGCTTAAAATAGACGAAATTGTTCAAACTAGTTCGGTATAATAGCTAGCAGGCTGGACAGAATGAGGTAACTTAAATATTTGAGACTCAGTATAGCTTTGAGCATAAGAGACAAGCTGTCCAATTTATCAATCGCCCAGCTAATGTTCAAGTAGAAATCCTGGGACTAAACTATTTTAACTTAAATGAACAAAAATAGAAAAGAACAACTACTGCAAGTAGGAACTCGACAGTGCATTTTATTTGTAACTTCCAGTATGTCATTGAGTCCACACTATGGATAATTCATATAACTTCCAGTAATTCATATAACTTCCAGAATGTCGTTTTCTATGAGAATAAAGTAAAGAGATGTGATATCACAATCTGGCTTCCTCACTAATCAGTCATCTAGGATGCTATAAATCATAAATGTTGTTGCTACTTTCCTTGTTATAAGAGCGGTGAAATGGGCCTTCCTATTCAGCCTAACTTTCTAGTTCCTCCTCTAGCATATTAGATTGCTGCTATTGTAACAAGTTCAAAGCTAACTTCCAACTGTGACGAGAGGGCCCTAAGTCTGGCATAAAGCATTTATTTAATAACCAACGAGAATAAAGTAAGTAATACGGATAGATTAATCTAATTAAGGACAAGGGATATGTAAATCAAAGACTCATTCATTTGAATCTGCAAATAGCAATTTACTCCAGCAAAAAGAGAATTAACTCAGGAAAGGGAAAATATTGAAAGAAGGGAAATATGCATGGGACTGGGAAATATGCCTGAGTAAACAGGAAGATGTATGTTCTATAACTAGCAACGGCAACTAAAAGAACTATAGCATCTTCACATAGCAGCTACTCATCATCCTTATTTGGGATCGCCATCTAATGCAATAGACTTATAGTTAATACTTCTACCTAGATGTAAGGAAAGGCAGGAAGGCAAAAATAATAATAATAATGCAATGCATGCTTAATGTCATGATTCATCCCCCCAAAATTTTAAAATAGTCGAATGCATCAGTGAAATTTGTTTCATGCACGAGAAGTCCTTCATAAATATATATTTTTTTAAAATATATAAGTATATATATAATATACAGATGCCTCTTAAAAATAATACTGATGTAGTAGAGATACTTAAAAATGATGATACTTGAAAATATAGTACTGATACGTTCAAAATAATAATAATATATTATGAACCTTAGGCTCTGATACCACTCTGTAACACCCCGGATTTCAAAACAATTAGGGCCGGGATGCTACCGCCACACTTTCCCAATCAAGCTCACCATTGGCTAACTTAATTGGAAAAATGCTAAGGCTAGTCGTACCATTACAAATAATTTAAAATAAAATAGGACTTTATTCAAAAGAAATTAAATGCGCGGAAACGTTCAAAACATCAGGTAATGCATAGTCTCAAAGGTAGAGTCATGCAAATAATAAAAATGATAGTAAACGAGAGAAAATTTAAAAACGTCTTTTCAAAATGTCCCATCCCTCATGAAGTGAAGTGCTCGTGCTCATGCCTTTAATCCTGGAAGTCTGAAAAGAAAAATTTAAAAAAAAATAGGTTGTCAGTATGAATTACTGAGTAGGCTAATCATGTTCCCAGTTACAATATTAAATTAAATTTTTTTTTCTTTGCAATATATTCTTGTAAGAGTAAGAAGAATTATTGAAAATAATGAAGTTATAATCGCCGCCGTACTAATAAGACATCACGAGGACACCCAAACATAATATCATCCATAACATCAATATCATAGGTGAGAACAATTGTCTCACGGGACCACAATCGGATCCACGGTTATGTAGCGGACCCTATACAGACTCACACCGGTGCCCACGTATAATCCTAAAAATAGAAATTATACGGGAGTATAGACTCTTGCATACCGTCTAGGCCTTTTTCAATAACGTGAGCCATTTTCGGCAACATATACAATTAAGGGCATTCAAAACTCGGACTCCTAAGTACTTTGGCGAATGTAGATATCTTATAAAAGAGTTCCTTACATTTCTTTATACATATTTAAAAGATATCAATTAACCATGTCACAAGAAAAACATACGTTCACAAATTCTGGAAACGATGGGTTTAATATATGCGACATTGGCATAAAAATTCCATAAATTTTATTATAACCCAGAAAATTACCAAATTTTTTTGGTTAGAATCCTCACTGAACGATCTACCACATTCATGTTTTATACTTTCACCGATTTTGACTTTAAGTTGCGGTAAAAATTAGATTTTACACAGAAGTACAATTACGTCGACCGCAATACGCTGTCTTCGAAAATAAATTCTAGGAAAATAAATACTTATCCAAAAATTCTGAAATTTTCAGGTTAGTCTCCTAACATGATTATCTACAAATTTTATGTTTTATGTTTTCCCTAATTCTTATTCGAAATTAACCCAAACTACAGATTTCTACAGGGCTTCAATTCTGTCCCAAAAATCCACAGGAGCAGATCTAGTAGAAAATTCATCTAGCAGTGATAAATACCTTCAAAAATTCTGAAATTTTTACCATGCATTCTAAAGTCATAGACCTACAATTTCTCAGTTCATCAGATTTCGAAATTTATAGAATAGCATAATCGAAAAATTCATTCTTTCCAATACTTAAAATCTGTCACAGAACTCTATACAAATGAGAGTTTCCCTAACATTGATTTTTCGAAATTTAACATCAAAAACATAATATAGGGATGTAGATTAACCTACCTTAATGTGGTTCAAGGGATCCTACAACAATCTTCTCGCCTTAAGTCCTACTCTTGTTCAATCTCCTCCGATCCTATACCGAACAACCGAAAAATCGTAAGAACTCGAAACTCTAAAGGAAGAAGAATACCTTACTGATCTTTGGATGGATTTTCTACCTCCTTGGCCGCTACTTTCTTGGCAGGAAGTGTAAGTCTTTTTTTCTTTTCTTTTTTTTCTTCTTTGTTCGTTCCTTTTTTTTTTTTTTGTACTAGGATTCTTTTTAGCAACAAGATATGAAGATGATGGGACTAGGGTTTAAAAAGAGTTTATGGTCGGCATACTTGGGAGTCAAATCTTCCCAAGATTTACTCCAACTATCTCCATATCATATATTCAATACTATCAAATTCAAATATAAAATCTTTAATACCAAACAAGTTAAAATTGAATACTATAAATTTTCAATCCTATTAAATTTAGTTTTTTTTCTTTTATATTTATTTTTATTTTTCGGTACCAGATTTGAAATCAAAGAAAATATTTTGTCAACCCAACAACTTGAGTGCCGTATTATGACTTAATTAGTTGAGAAAAATTTGGTTGAAACTTGATATGATGAGATGCTATTAAATGTAGATAGGGCCGAGCCATATAGAAAATTATAGGGGTCCAATTACATAACTAATTACATTAAAATTTGACTATTTCTTGGATAGGGAGTTTAATATTTAATTTAACAATTATCCTAATATATATATATATATCTACATATTAACTACTATGTTCTTTTTATGCTATGTTTTTTTTTTATATTTATATAATCTAACAATTAAGTAGTCTAACAATTATCTAGGGTGTTACAAGAGAGGCGGCGATCAGAGGGGCCAGCCTGCGGTTAGGGGTCACCGTGATGGTGGCCGTGCTGATTTGGGCAGGGGTGGTGGTCGTGCACCGCTACCTGTTCGTGAGGTTGGACCCGATGGGCGTCCTGTATACCGTTGCTGGACTTGCCTCGAGGTGGGTCATCGCCGAGCGGATTGCCCGCATGCTGGCAGGGGTAGACCGGTTCGGGCTGACAGGGGTGGCAGACTGAACGTCTTGGATCGGGCGGAGGCAGATCGTCGGGATGATGTTCTTGCAGGTGTGTTTTAAATTCCTGCAGTTTTCTATTTTCTTTTCGTTGTGCTCTGTCTTTGTAAACTTTGTACCCCGTTTAGGTACTATTACTGTTGCGAATCATTCTGCCTTTGTATTGTTTGATTCGGGAGCCTCGTGTTCGTTCGTGGCTTTGAGATTTGTGCGGGAGCACGGTGTAGGACCGTTGGTGCCCTACCAGATGCCTGTTTCCTTGCCTTCGGGCGATATCATCCGTAGTGATCACCTATGGCGAGATGCGGCATTGAGCATCGAGGGCCGTGAGTTCAGAGCCGACTTGGTTGTATTTAGCTTGGCTGACTTTGATGTAATTTTGGGCATGGATTGGCTGACTCGCCATCGTGCTGTTATCGATTGTGGTATTCCACGCATTTCCTTCCGATATCCTCTCGGTAAGTATGTCTCTTATCGACCTTCTTTGATTCCACCTGCTATTAGTGTGGTTTCGGTTGTTGCGTTGTGTGATTTGATGCGCAGGGGTTGTTCTCTTTCCCTGTGGCAAATGAGGGATCTTCGAGCAGAGGTTCATGCTGCTTCGAGTGTCCCTGTTGTCTCTGAGTTCGGGGATGTGTTTCCCGATGAAATTCCTGGTCTCCCACCTGCTCGGGAGATTGATTTTACTATTGAGTTGATGCCTGATGCAGCTCCTATTTCTAAGGCTCCTTACCGAATGGCTCCTGCTGAATTGAAGGAGTTGAAGGATCAGTTGAATGAGCTCACAAGTAAGGGGTATATCCAGCCGAGTAGCTCACCTTGGGGAGCTCCTGTACTGTTTGTTAAGAAGAAGGATGGGTCGATGAGGATGTGCATCGACTACAGGGGTTTGAACCGAATCACAGTGAAGAATAAGTATCCTCTACCTCGGATTGAGGATCTGTTTGATCAGTTGAGAGGGGCCAGTGTATTCAGTAAGATTGATTTGAGATCGGGCTACCATCAGATAAGGGTGGCAGAGGCTGATAGGCCTAAGACAGCATTCAGAACTCGTTATGGACACTTTGAATTCACGGTCATGCCTTTTGGTTTGACTAACGCACCAGCGATCTTCATGGATCTTATGCATAGGGTATTCCGTCCCCTGCTGGATGTGTGCGTGGTTGTGTTCATAGACGATATTCTGGTCTACTCGCCGACTCGTGAGGCACATGCTGGCCACTTGAGGACAGTGTTGAACACATTGCGAGAGCATAAGCTATATGCTAAACTCTCCAAGTGTGAGTTCTGGTTGGAGAAGGTGTCGTTTCTGGGACACATTGTTTCGGGTGAGGGCATTGCAGTTGATCCTGCTAAGGTGGAAGCGGTACTAAAGTGGCAGGCCCCGAAGAATGTGGGAGAGATCCGGAGTTTCTTAGGTCTTGTTGGCTACTACCGCAGATTCATTGAGGGGTTCTCGAGCATTGCTAGACCTCTGACTAGACTATTGAGGAAAGATGTCAGATTCAGATGGGATGATGCTTGTGAGCAAGCATTCGAATTGTTGAAGAAGAAAGTGACAGAAGCACCTGTTTTGGTACTACCTGATGATTCAGGCGAGTATGAAGTTTACACGGATGCGTCACTTAAGGGTTTAGGTTGTGTGTTGATGCAAAAGGGCAAAGTGATTGCTTATGCATCTCGACAGCTTAAGCCACATGAGCAGAATTACCCAACTCACGATTTGGAAATGGCAGCGGTAGTGCATGCTCTGAAAATCTGGAGACACTATCTGTATGGAGCAAAGTGTAGAATTTATTCAGATCATAAGAATCTGAAGTGTCTGTACACCTCAGACCACATGAGTGGCAGACAGAGGAGATGGATGGAGTTATTGCAGGACTATGACACGGATATTCAGTATATTGAGGGAAAGGCGAACCGGGTGGCAGATGCTTTGAGCAGGAAGGAGCATCATTCAGTGGCATGCTTGGGTGTGATACCTGAGTGGCGCAGGGAGCTACTCAGACTTGAGGTTCAGGTAGTTCCTGTTGGCTCTGTTCAGCACACCTTAAACATGCTAGTTACTGCATCTTCTTTGATTGATGAGATATTTGCTAGTCAGCATGATAGCGGGGAGATGGCAGTACTGAGACAGAAGATTCAGGATGGTAAGGCTCCGGGTTTCAGAATCGATGATAGGGGCATGGTGAGATATGGTGATAGATGGTGCATTCCGGAGTGTTGTGTTGACCTGAAGAAGAAGGTCATGGATGAGGCTCACACGACTCCTTATTCTGTTCATCCAGGGGTCACAAAGATGTATAAAGACATCCGACAGACTTATTGGTGGAATAACATGAAGAGGGAGATAGTTGAATACGTGGCTAAATGTGCCACATGTCAGCGAGTGAAGATTGAGCACATGAGACCGATGGGTTTGCTACAGCCTCTAGCAGTGCCCGAATGGAAGTGGGAATCCATTTCCATGGATTTTGTGACAGGATTGCCTCCGACTGTGAGGAAGATGGACACTATCTGGGTAGTGGTGGATCGATTGACTAAGAGTGCAGTGTTCATACCTATGAGACTGACGTGGAGTATGAGCCAGCTTACCCAGGCTTATATTCAGCATGTTGTTAAAAGGTTTGGGATTCCCAAGGAGATTGTGTCTGATCGGGATTCCAGATTTCTGTCCAAGTTTTGGAAGGATGTGCAGGCAGCGTTTGGCACGCAGATTAGCATGAGTACTGCATGGCATCCTCAGTCAGATGGTCAGACAGAGAGGACCATTAGGACTTTAGAGGATATGTTACGAGCTTGTGCACTGGACTTTCAGGGTAGTTGGGAGAATCACCTCAGTTTGGTGGAGTTCAGTTACAATAACAGTTATCATGCAAGTATTGGCATGGCTCCCTTCGAGGCATTGTATGGGAGAAGGTGTAGGAGTCCCTTATGTTGGAATGATCCAACAGATAAGGTGAATGTAGGTCCTGAAATGATTGAGCAGACTGTGGAGTGGGTGAGGATCATTAGGGACCGTATGAAAGAAGCTCAGGACAGACAGAAGAGCTATGCTGATCTAGCTCGTCGTGATGTGGAGTTTGAGGTTGGTGATAGGGTATTACTGCGGGTATCGCCTATGAAAGGGGTACGCCGGTTCGGTAAGAAGGGCAAGCTGAGCCCGAGATACATTGGACCCTATGAGATAGTGGAGAGAGTTGGTAAAGTGGCTTATAGGTTGGCTTTACCAGCCGAGGTGGGTCGAGCCCATGATGTTTTTCATGTTTCTCAGCTCCGGAAGTTCGTATCTGACCCATCTAAGATTATCCAGCCTGATTAGATTGAGTTGGATGCGAGTCTTGAGTATGAGGAGTATCCAGTTCGGGTGATTGATGCAAAGGAAAGGGTTCTGAGGCACAAAACCATCCCGATGGTTAAGGTGTTGTGGTCTAGGCATGGAGCTGAAGATGCTACTTGGGAAACCGAGGAGCATATGAAGCTGAAGTACCCAGAATTGGACTTGACTCCGTTGCCTTGAGGTAACATTTTTCCCCTTGTTTTGATTTTTGATAATGTTCTTGAATGTGCATTTCGGGGACGAAATGATCGTAAGGGGGGAGGAATGTAATGACCCGATTTAATTAAATTAGACTGTTTAAATAATTTGGTATTTGGATATTTTGCAATTCAGTCCGAATGGGGTTCCTTTTGTGTAAATTGAGAGTGATGGGGCCTTTTTGCAATTATTTAACTATTGTAGAGTTAAATGGGGTTATTTTGTAGTTTGGAAAGAAAAAAAAAAAAGAAGAAACGGGAGAGAGGCAGGGAACGGCCGAGAGAGGAGAGGGTTTTGGAGTGATCTTCGGCTTGTTCAAACTATCGCGTTTCTTGGCCGATTGATTAATCGGTTGTTGGTAAGTGCTTCTCTTCGTCGTCTTCTTCGCTATGATTTTTATTTCGATCGTTTTGGTGGTGAATTGGGGATGTTTCGAAATGCTAGGTTTGTGAGTTGTTTGGCCGATTGGATTCGAAATTGGGCATCCCGGAGGTGTTATTGATCGCTCCTAACATTAAGGCAGGGGATTTTTATGCTTAAATTACGTGTTTGGGGGTATTGGGGTGATTTCGGCAAGGGTTTTGTGTGTATTGATACTATTTTTGCAAAGCTTAAATTCGTAGTCTCCTATGGCTTCCTTGTCGGGTAGAAATTCGGCTAATTCTTTCTCCTCAAAAACCCATCCGAAGCTTGCTATCAATTCATTGCTCTGTTAGAGATGCCTGTTTGTGTAAAAATCTATGGTGGAGTAGTAAAATGCGTATCAGTATATGTCTACGCTTATAAAATAATTAATTGTGCCATATCATTTAATTTATATCTTTAATCCATTATATGAATATTAAGTCCTGTGCATAATTGAGTTACCAGTATAGAGACACATATATACAGGCATGTGTAGGGACGAAAGTTGAGGTGTAATTGGTTCTTTCAATTGAATTTATATATTGGCTACTCAACTGTAATGGTTACTGTATCTTAATTCTTGGTCATGATCACGATTTTGGTGTGATGAATCTGAAGGATTAAGATTATTATTATCTCTACTTTACAACTTAATTATTGTGTGTTGTGAAATAAATGGGACTATACAGTTTGTATACTCTGTAGAATATGATGATTTATTTGATCTATCATTTTATCTAATTATAACTAAATGTATTGGCATGTTATGGAATTGGTGAGATTGCCCTCGTTGTGAGATTATGATGGGTTGTTCTTATTGATCGGACAGCCTTCACAGGTGTTGTTGAGTCCCGATGGCCCTTCAGGGTGGATTATTGGCTGTTATGCCTGTTGGCCCTTCGGGGTGGATGATTTGGGCTGTGATGCCTGTGGTCCCCGCGGGGATGGTGTATGTTACCCTGTAACGGGTTGGAGTTGATGATATCCTCACCCGTGGGTTCATACCGCCCGGGTTTTTAGGTGCCGGCTAGGCATATTCATTGCATTTGCATATAGGTTAGATAGGTGTATGTTAGGCCATGCATCACGTGCATAAATTGTATGATTGTGGTTGAAGCACCGGTATGGGACGGTGTGATGTTTAGTTGCTTTTACTTTTATTCTACTCTGTTATTCATGCTTTTATTATTATTATTATTATTATTATTATTATTATTATTATTATTATTATTTACTCTTGTTGCTTTGTTATCCCTTACTCCCCAACACGTAGCCTTGCTCAGTACGTTGTACTGACTCCCTTTGCTTTTGTTTGTTTTATAGATCCTGCTGGAGGCGCTGGAGCATGATTGGGTTTGGGGTTGAGAGATCACATAGATAGGACCTGCCTATTCATTTTATCTTATGTATTTATGTGATACTCTATTGTTTTGATGTTATGATTTGTCATTGGAATATTGACTAGTTGAGGCCTGTGAGCCTAGGATTTTTATTCAGCCGGCCGGTGGCCTTATGTGATTTAATGCTTTGGGCTGGTAGCCCTGTTGAGATTGACACGCTGTCTATGCTGTTGTGAGAGGCTTGTAGCCTGATACTCTGACAGGGGTTGCTTTATTCAGTTATTATGTAGGGATTATATTCGTGCCTATGTGTTTTATTTTATTTTAGATTCCGCATGAAATTGGATTAACAAGATATTCACTTTAGGTTTTCTCCGCCTTGTACTAGCTGTTTTAAATTAGCTGGCCACTAGTTTAGGATAGTTAGTACGGCGGTAACGCTTGCGAAAATCAGGTTTGAATTTTCGGGGCGTTACAGAGTGGTATCAGAGCCTGTGTGCTCTTTATTATATTAAAATTGGTGTAGACATAGGTGGTGAGATGTGTGTGGGATACATATAGTGTAGAATTGCATTCTTCTTATTTATTTTTGTTGAGTTTTGCGCATACCAGGTTGAGCCACAGTTAGGGAACTGTGGAAGAACAATGGTACTCCAGTCAGGATCCTTGAGACTTCACAGTCATTGAGGACTGCGAATTCATTGTTATTTATTTATTTTAATTGTTTTATTCTTTATTATGTCATCAGATATTTGGGATATATGGTATGTGGGTGATTTCTGCTGACATGTTTGTTCATGTTGTGTCTGTTTTGCATATCAGAATGGTTCCTTATCGCGCTAGAGGTGCTGGTCGACGAGGAAGGCCCCGCAGGAACCAGGGTCCACCCGTTGGGGATAGGGTAGGGGACTTTGCACCAGAGGAGATGGGAAATATGGATCCACCTGATGGAGTTGAACAAGGGAACGACGAACTACCTCCTCCTCCTCCACCCGCACCAGAGGTACCACCTGTTGCTCAGGTGCCTCTCGGGAATCCACCAGTAGGTGGTGCAGCTGCCTTCAGTCCAATTGAGTTCGCCCGACAGCTGGCACAGTTCTTTCAGTTGTTACCACAGCCTGTCGTGCAGCCTACCCCTGCACCTGTTCCGGTCCATGTGGACTATGTGGATCTGTCCACAAAGCACCGTCCACCAAAGTTTGCAGGGGGTGCCAGTCCTTCTGATTTGGAGAACTGGAAATATCAGTTGGGTCGGGTTCTTATTAGTATCAACTGTCCTGAGGACCAGAAGGTCTATGTAGCTTCCCACTACCTGGAAGGGGAAGCACTGCATTGGTGGAGGACTCGCGAACACGACCTGCTCGCTCGACCTGGGTTCAACTGGGAACAGTTTACAGAGGCTCTTAGTTCCCATTTCTATCCACCACATGTCTTAGAGGCGAAGAAAATGGAATTTCTAGGTTTGAGACAGACAGAAAGTATGAGTGTGACCGCTTATCACAGGAAGTTTGTGGAGCTTATGAGGTATGCTCCGGAAGTTATGCCCACTGGTAGGGACGAGGTTCGTCGTTTCATTTCGGGTCTCCGGGCAGGGATTAAGTCCTCTTTTGGCTATCGAGGTTATGATACATTGTCTGAGGCGTTCGATCAGGCCCTATACGTGGAGGAGAGTCGGGCTGAGGAACGCCAGCAGTGGCAGAGTAGAAAGAGGCAAAGGGATCGGGGCCGTGAGGGGCAGAGAGGCGGCGATCAGAGGGGCCAGCCTGCGGTTAGGGGTCGCCGTGATGGTGGCCGTGCTGATTTGGGCAGGGGTGGTGGTCGTGCACCGCTACCTGTTCGTGAGGTTGGACCCGATGGGCGTCCTGTATACCGTTGTTGGACTTGCCACGAGGTGGGTCATCGCCGAGCGGATTGCCCGCATGCTGGCAGGGGTAGACCGGTTCGGGCTGACAGGGGTGGCAGACTGAACGTCTTGGATCGTGCGGAGGCAGATCGTCGGGATGATGTTCTTGCAGGTGTGTTTTAAATTCCTGCAGTTTTCTATTTTCTTTTCGTTGTGCTCTGTCTTTGTAAACTTTGTACCCCGTTTAGGTACTATTACTGTTGCGAATCATTCTGCCTTTGTATTGTTTGATTCGGGAGCCTCGTGTTCGTTCGTGGCTTTGAGATTTGTGCGGGAGCACGGTGTAGGACCGTTGGTGCCCTACCAGATGCCTGTTTCCTTGCCTTCGAGCGATATCATCCGTAGTGATCACCTATGGCGAGATGCGGCATTGAGCATCGAGGGCCGTGAGTTCAGAGCCGACTTGGTTGTATTTAGCCTGGCTGACTTTGATGTAATTTTGGGCATGGATTGGCTGATTCGCCATCGTGCTGTTATCGATTGTGGTATTCCACGCATTTCCTTCCGAGATCCTCTCGGTAAGTATGTCTCTTATCGACCTTCTTTGATTCCACCTGCTATTAGTGTGGTTTCGGTTGTTGCGTTGTGTGATTTGATGCGCAGGGGTTGTTCTCTTTCCCTGTGGCAAATGAGGGATCTTCGAGCAGAGGTTCATGCTGCTTCGAGTGTCCCTGTTGTCTCTGAGTTCGGGGATGTGTTTCCCGATGAAATTCCTGGTCTCCCACCTGCTCGGGAGATTGATTTTACTATTGAGTTGATGCCTGATGCAGCTCCTATTTCTAAGGCTCCTTACCGAATGGCTCCTGCTGAATTGAAGGAGTTGAAGGATCAGTTGAATGAGCTCACTAGTAAGGGGTATATCCGAGTAGCTCACCTTGGGGAGCTCCTGTACTGTTTGTTAAGAAGAAGGATGGGTCGATGAGGATGTGCATCGACTACAGGGGTTTGAACCGAATCACAGTGAAGAATAAGTATCCTCTACCTCGGATTGAGGATCTGTTTGATCAGTTGAGAGGGGCCAGTGTATTCAGTAAGATTGATTTGAGATCGGGCTACCATCAGATAAGGGTGGCAGAGGCTGATAGGCCTAAGACAGCATTCAGAACTCGTTATGGACACTTTGAATTCACGGTCATGCCTTTTGGTTTGACTAACGCACCAGCGATCTTCATGGATCTTATGCATAGGGTATTCCGTCCCCTGCTGGATGTGTGCGTGGTTGTGTTCATAGACGATATTCTGGTCTACTCGCCGACTCGTGAGGCACATGCTGGCCACTTGAGGACAGTGTTGAACACATTGCGAGAGCATAAGCTATATGCTAAACTCTCCAAGTGTGAGTTCTGGTTGGAGAAGGTGTCGTTTCTGGGACACATTGTTTCGGGTGAGGGCATTGCAGTTGATCCTGCTAAGGTGGAAGCGGTACTAAAGTGGCAGGCCCCGAAGAATGTGGGAGAGATCCGGAGTTTCTTAGGTCTTGTTGGCTACTACCGCAGATTCATTGAGGGGTTCTCGAGCATTGCTAGACCTCTGACTAGACTATTGAGGAAAGATGTCAGATTCAGATGGGATGATGCTTGTGAGCAAGCATTCGAATTGTTGAAGAAGAAAGTGACAGAAGCACCTGTTTTGGTACTACCTGATGATTCAGGCGAGTATGAAGTTTACACGGATGCGTCACTTAAGGGTTTAGGTTGTGTGTTGATGCAAAAGGGCAAAGTGATTGCTTATGCATCTCGACAGCTTAAGCCACATGAGCAGAATTACCCAACTCACGATTTGGAAATGGCAGCGGTAGTGCATGCTCTGAAAATCTGGAGACACTATCTGTATGGAGCAAAGTGTAGAATTTATTCAGATCATAAGAATCTGAAGTGTCTGTACACCTCAGACCACATGAGTGGCAGACAGAGGAGATGGATGGAGTTATTGCAGGACTATGACACGGTTATTCAGTATATTGAGGGAAAGGCGAACCGAGTGGCGGATGCTTTGAGCAGGAAGGAGCATCATTCAGTGGCATGCTTGGGTGTGATACCTGAGTGGCGCAGGGAGCTACTCAGACTTGAGGTTCAGGTAGTTCATGTTGGCTCTGTTCAGCACACCTTAAACATGCTAGTTACTGCATCTTCTTTGATTGATGAGATATTTGCTAGTCAGCATGATAGCGGGGAGATGGCAGTACTGAGACAGAAGATTCAGGATGGTAAGGCTCCGGGTTTCAGAATCGATGATAGGGGCATGGTGAGATATGGTGATAGATGGTGCATTCCGGAGTGTTGTGTTGACCTGAAGAAGAAGGTCATGGATGAGGCTCACACGACTCCTTATTCTGTTCATCCAGGGGTCACAAAGATGTATAAAGACATCCGACAGACTTATTGGTGGAATAACATGAAGAGGGAGATAGTTGAATATGTGGCTAAATGTGCCACATGTCAGCGAGTGAAGATTGAGCACATGAGACCGATGGGTTTGCTACAGCCTCTAGCAGTGCCCGAATGGAAGTGGGAATCCATTTCCATGGATTTTGTGACAGGATTGCCTCCGACTGTGAGGAAGATGGACACTATCTGGGTAGTGGTGGATCGATTGACTAAGAGTGCAGTGTTCATACCTATGAGACTGACGTGGAGTATGAGCCAGCTTACCCAGGCTTATATTCAGCATGTTGTTAAAAGGTTTGGGATTCCCAAGGAGATTGTGTCTGATCGGGATTCCAGATTTCTGTCCAAGTTTTGGAAGGATGTGCAGGCAGCGTTTGGCACGCAGATTAGCATGAGTACTGCATGGCATCCTCAGTCAGATGGTCAGACAGAGAGGACCATTAGGACTTTAGAGGATATGTTACGAGCTTGTGCACTGGACTTTCAGGGTAGTTGGGAGAATCACCTCAGTTTGGTGGAGTTCAGTTACAATAACAGTTATCATGCAAGTATTGGCATGGCTCCCTTCGAGGCATTGTATGGGAGAAGGTGTAGGAGTCCCTTATGTTGGAATGATCCAACAGATAAGGTGAATGTAGGTCCTGAAATGATTGAGCAGACTATGGAGTGGGTGAGGATCATTAGGGACCGTATGAAAGAAGCTCAGGACAGACAGAAGAGCTATGCTGATCTAGCTCGTCGTGATGTGGAGTTTGAGGTTGGTGATAGGGTATTACTGCGGGTATCGCCTATAAAAGGGGTACGCCGGTTCGGTAAGAAGGGCAAGCTGAGCCCGAGATACATTGGACCCTATGAGATAGTGGAGAGAGTTGGTAAAGTGGCTTATAGGTTGGCTTTACCAGCCGAGGTGGGTCGAGCCCATGATGTTTTTCATGTTTCTCAGCTCCGGAAGTTCGTATCTGACCCATCTAAGATTATCCAGCCTGATGAGATTGAGTTGGATGCGAGTCTTGAGTATGAGGAGTATCCAGTTCGGGTGATTGATGCAAAGGAAAGGGTTCTGAGGCACAAAACCATCCCGATGGTTAAGGTGTTGTGGTCTAGGCATGGAGCTGAAGATGCTACTTGGGAAACCGAGGAGCATATGAAGCTGAAGTACCCAGAATTGGACTTGACTCCGTTGCCTTGAGGTAACATTTTTCCCCTTGTTTTGATTTTTGATCATGTTCTTGAATGTGCATTTCGGGGACGAAATGATCGTAAGGGGGGAGGAATGTAATGACCCGATTTAATTAAATTAGACTGTTTAAATAATTTGGTATTTGGATATTTTGCAATTCAGTCCGAATGGGGTTCCTTTTGTGTAAATTGAGAGTGATGGGGCCTTTTTGCAATTATTTAACTATTGTAGAGTTAAATGGGGTTATTTTGTAGTTTGGAAAGAAAAAAAAAAGAAGAAACGGGAGAGAGGCAGGGAACGGCCGAGAGAGGAGAGGGTTTTGGAGTGATCTTCGGCTTGTTCAAACTATCGCGTTTCTTGGCCGATTGATTAATCGGTTGTTGGTAAGTGCTTCTCTTCGTCGTCTTCTTCGCTATGATTTTTATTTCGATCGTTTTGGTGGTGAATTGGGGATGTTTCGAAATGCTAGGTTTGTGAGTTGTTTGGCCGATTGGATTCGAAATTGGGCATCCCGGAGGTGTTATTGATCGCTCCTAACATTAAGGCAAGGGATTTTTATGCTTAAATTACGTGTTTGGGGGTATTGGGGTGATTTCGGCAAGGGTTTTGTGTGTATTGATACTATTTTTGCAAAGCTTAAATTCGTAGTCTCCTATGGCTTCCTTGTCGGGTAGAAATTCGGCTAATTCTTTCTCCTCGAAAATCCATCCGAAGCTTGCTATCAATTCATTGCTCTGTTAGAGATGCCTGTTTGTGTAAAAATCTATGGTGGAGTAGTAAAATGCGTATCAGTATATGTCTACGCTTATAAAATAATTAATTGTGCCATATCATTTAATTTATATCTTTAATCCATTATATGAATATTAAGTCCTGTGCATAATTGAGTTACCAGTATAGAGACACATATATACAGGCATGTGTAGGGACGAAAGTTGAGGTGTAATTGGTTCTTTCAATTGAATTTATATATTGGCTACTCAACTGTAATGGTTACTGTATCTTAATTCTTGGTCATGATCACGATTTTGGTGTGATGAATCTGAAGGATTAAGATTATTATTATCTCTACTTTACAACTTAATTATTGTGTGTTGTGAAATAAATGGGACTATACAGTTTGTATACTCTGTAGAATATGATGATTTATTTGATCTATCATTTTATCTAATTATAACTAAATGTATTGGCATGTTATGGAATTGGTGAGATTGCCCTCGTTGTGAGATTATGATGGGTTGTTCTTATTGATCGGGCAGCCTTCACAGGTGTTGTTGAGTCCCGATGGCCCTTCAGGGTGGATTATTGGCTGTTATGCCTGTTGGCCCTTCGGGGTGGATGATTTGGGCTGTGATGCCTGTGGTCCCCGCGGGGATGGTGTATGTTACCCTGTAACGGGTTGGAGTTGATGATATCCTCACCCGTGGGTTCATACCGCCCGGGTTTTTAGGTGCCGGCTAGGCATATTCATTGCATTTGCATATAGGTTAGATAGGTGTATGTTAGGCCATGCATCACGTGCATAAATTGTATGATTGTGGTTGAAGCACCGGTATGGGACGGTGTGATATTTAGTTGCTTTTACTTTTATTCTACTCTGTTATTCATGCTTTTATTATTATTATTATTATTATTATTATTATTATTATTATTATTATTATTATTATTATTATTATTATTTACTCTTGTTGCTTTGTTATCCCTTACTCCCCAACACGTAGCCTTGCTCAGTACGTTGTACTGACTCCCTTTGCTTTTGTTTGTTTTATAGATCCTGCTGGAGGCGCTGGAGCATGATTGGGTTTGGGGTTGAGAGATCACATAGATAGGACCTGCCTATTCATTTTATCTTATGTATTTATGTGATACTCTATTGTTTTGATATTATGATTTGTCATTGGAATATTGACTAGTTGAGGCCTGTGAGCCTAGGATTTTTATTCAGCCGGCCGGTGGCCTTATGTGATTTACTGCTTTGGGCTGGTAGCCCTGTTGAGATTGACACGCTGTCTATGCTGTTGTGAGAGGCTTGTAGCCTGATACTCTGACAGGGGTTGCTTTATTCAGTTATTATGTAGGGATTATATTCGTGCCTATGTGTTTTATTTTATTTTAGATTCCGCATGAATTTGGATTAACAAGATATTCACTTTAGGTTTTCTCCGCCTTGTACTAGCTGTTTTAAATTAACTGGCCACTAGTTTAGGATAGTTAGTACGGCGGTAACGCTTGCGAAAATCAGGTTTGAATTTTCGGGGCGTTACATACAACCTAGCCTATTTAATTTTAATAGGCCATGCTAGGGTTATAAGATAGGACATCGGGCCTTAACAAATCAACAATAGGCCTAGGCCATTCAAACTTAACCCTAGTATGGCCTATAGCCTATTTCTACCCTTACATGAGGTTTAAAGTCTTTTGTGTAAATGGTGATAGGAATGCATGCAAAAAAAATTTGAATAAATTATATGTTTGCATTATTAAGGTTCTAAAAATATCATTTTACTCCCCAATATATTGTCCATTTTGACTATTATCCCTAAAACTTTTAAAGAATACTATTTATATATACTTTTTTTTGTCATCTTTTCATTTTTTAAGGGGAAAAAAAGAAATTTCCAAAAGATATACCCCAATTAAAAAAATTATAAAATTAGTACATAAACTAATTTTTTCGCAAAAGAACAGACCCCAACTTTATAATATTAGAAAAAACAATCAATTTCTACATTTTCCTTGGAAATACTATCATTTTAACACTAATCAATTTTTCAAAGTTTTTATTTTGGCCTATTTTTTTTAGAAAATATATGTTTTATACTGCATTATATAATATTATGTAACACCCATAAATATATATTTAATATTAAATATATATATATATAATTTTTTAATAAATTGACTGATTATTACTCATTAATTTTTTTTTTGGCTTACTCATTTCTATTAATATTTTAGGTTCAAATTTTAATATAATTATAATAAAAATTCATTTAATAATATTATACTATATAAAGTTTATAATATATAATTTTAATTATATATTTACAAAATATAAAATATAATTATGTAATTTAATTTATTTTTGATTTATATCATTTTAAAATACATAGAAAGATTTTCTCAAAATCTTTTATATTAATAATATAGATTAAATTTTAGAAAGATATTTTTGAAGAATATTTAAAATAGATTAAATTAATTCAAGATTATGTTATAGATGCCACATGTCAGCATCTGGTATTTTTGAGATGATGATGTGGCATTTATGAGGTGTCGTCATAGGAACCGTAGATATGTTTATGATGTTTTATAATAATTTACAGATGTACCCTTCATTTGATATTTTTTTTAATAAGATTTAAAATAAAAATATTAGATTTACGAAGGACACTATAGTCTACACATGCCAAAAAGTATTGGGGATTTATTATATAGATGTCTGCCGCAGTATTGGCCTCTCTGGGAATGGACTCGAAACACAGCTCCCAACTCCATGATTTCATCTCCTTTATCTGATCAATAGCACGGAAAGCAGGGCCAAGGTAGCCTGAACTATCATTAATGATGTTGATGATCTCTCTGCAGTCAGATTCTACAATAAGTTTGAGAATATTCATCAAAAATAAATTAAAATAAATTAAAATACAACTATTTTGAACCTTTAGTATATTATAAATAAAATAAATTAAAATCTGGCGGCCCCTTATTAATCTATATATATATTAAAGCATTAGTGAACAACCCATCCTAAATTTAATGCGGTGTCTCCATTTCAAATTCCTAATTTTTATAGATTTTTGCATTTTAATTAATTATTTTTAGATTTTTGCATTTATTATTTATTCATTATAAATTTTCAGTTTTGAAGTATATGATATTTTCAATTTATATGGAATTCCCACAATCTTCACTTTTAAATATATTTGAAAGATTTGAAAGATGTATTTGAAAGATTTGAAATTCACCAAAAATATATTTGAAAGATTTGAAATTTGAAATTTTTTGTATTTATTATTTTATCTATATTATTTTGTATTTTTAAATTTACTAATTTTAGATTTTCAAGTTTATTTATTTATTCATTAGAGATTTATTCACCTTTAAAAAAATTTGAAAGATAAAATTTGAAATTTTTTATTTTTATTTTATTTATTTTGCATTTTTTATTTTATCTATTTTAGATTTTATTATTTTGTATTTTTTATTTTATTTATTTTAGATTTTATTGCTGCATTTATTATTTATTTATAAATTTTGAGTTTTTACACCATCGGATTATTATGACATGAATAGGCATTTTCAGTTTTTGCACCATAGTACTATTAGGACGGGGTTCTGCATTGGGAACTAAGAATTATGTTGTGTTTATATTTCAAAATGGTGATCATATTATAATGTCGGTAATTTTGTGTAGGTTTAGTTTTTTGATATATTTTTTTGGTGTGGTAAATGATGTAATCAAAATATACATTGCACATATTTATTTATTTATATTAAAGAGATATTAATGTGTATATGAAATCCAATTTTTAGTTTTTAAAAGATATTTAATTTCCAATTTATATGAAGTTCACATAATTTTCAGTTTTTAAAGATTTGAAATTTCAAATTTATATGGAATTCGCAGTGTATAAATAGAATTTATATTATTAAAAGATACATTAATGAATGTATGGAAAAGATTTGTATATATTAATTAATATATATAGGCCATGTTTTTACAAAATTATATCACTTCTCCTAAAAGTAATACTACATCCGTCTCATTATAATTGTTACTTAGATTGTGTTTGATAAATTTAACGGTATATAGGACACGTATACCGATACACATTTTTAACGGTTAATAACTTAAATTGTGTTTGATAAAAAAAATTATAAAAAATTGATATTCTAAAACTACATGATTAGACGAATCTAACAAGATCTAACTTGACTCTATTTTTCCTTACATAACTATGATAAAAATTTGAATCAAATTTAAACAGTGAATAGTGCCAAAAAGTCAAACGTAACAATTAAACTGAGACGGAGAAAGTATACAATTATATATTTACTAAAAGTAATATACAATTATATAGTTGCTAATCGTTATATATTTTATAATTATATCATTCTAATTGTATATAAATATATACTAAATAGTATAAATCTTATTTATATTTTATTATATTTAAAATAATTCAAAAATTATAATTATTAAGAGAATTGTGAAAATTCATATTCTATGGATAATTGATTTAAGAGCAAATTAGTTATTTTCGTAAAGCATATTGGAAATAAAAGAATCGGGTGTATAAAGAGTTATTGGGGTGCGAATAGTCCATCAGTAAATAAAGAAGGAAATTTTGTTTTTTTAATCTATTTTTTAGGAAATACTTCATTAATATATATTTTATCAAATTTGCAATTGACGGAAGAACAAATATAAATATACCTTTATTAGAAATTAAAATGTTAATTGCTGCAAATTCTATAAATTTGAAAATTTTCTCTAGAATACCGGTACTGAATGAAGTTTTAACGTCTGAAACAGATAGTCTATCGATACTAGAAGAGTACATATTACAATAAGGAAGAAATGAAGGTGGATCATGCTAAGCTATTACCTTTGTTGATTAATGAGGAGATGAATGTTTATAATAAAATAATGTATGTAATTGATAGTGATGAGGGTTGATTTTTTTTTTTCTTTACGTGATGGAGCTGACAAGACATTTATCGATAATTTATCTAGAAAATAATATGTTTAGCCACTCGTGGGAGAAATGATATCGTGTTGCATGTAGTATCCAGTGAAATAGCACTGTACTCCTTCGAAGAGATAGGATGCACATTTTCAATTTGGTTCTACCTGCAAAAAACTTATCC
Organism: Hygrophila difformis; assembly: GCA_030278955.1. Lineage (NCBI taxonomy): Eukaryota > Viridiplantae > Streptophyta > Magnoliopsida > Lamiales > Acanthaceae > Hygrophila > Hygrophila difformis. The sequence goes on from JAOANR010000010.1 coordinate 46,990,732, forward strand.
CATAAAATTATTTAACCTCTGTTCTCATTAAAAGAAGCTCATTATTTGGAATGAAAATTCTTAATTAGTAGAATGATTATGAGCCTGTCTGAATTAACCAAATTCCTCATTCGATTTCAGAGAAAAAAAGTCACACTCGCATTTTGTTTTACTATGACTATTAAAAAAAAAGTTAATATCAGTTTTTAAAGAATGTTGGACTCTGTCATCAAAAATCATTTTTACCTATGTTAGTGATATGCTGCAATATCTTGTGTACTGGAAAGAGGGGACTCGAAGTATTAATATGTAATTAAGATGAATTAACCCAAGATACTACAAGAAATGTTATTTAAAATGAAAATTATATATGACTTAAATTTGCACAATGAATTCTTCATGTAGGTGATGGTAATTTGTAAATCTGATATTGATCTTGGAGATGTACAATTAGATGACATTTCCAGGTTATAATTTTATGAATTCTACGGGAGATCCTATAGCGGCAATTGTTTAGAATATTTATATACATATGAAATGCACCACTTCAAATCCAGATATTAATAAAGATATTGTTATACTAATTTCTACCAATGAGATTGTTGATACGATCAATTATTAAATCATGGAACGTATGTCTGCATAATGCCAATGAATTATTTTCACTATAATATCGAAACACGATCAAATTGTTCTGGATTATCAAATCATGAAATAGAGTTGATTTAGGGTTGCATAATCATGCATATTAGGAATATAGATTGATCAAATAAAGTATGCAATGTAACTATGTAAGTAGGTTGATAGTCACCAAGATGCGGAATCATATTATTGAGGTTAAACTAATTTTCTAGAAACTATGAAAGTAAAAAAAAAAATTATTGGTAGAATGATTATGAGCTGAGCCTATCTGATTTAACCATATTCATGATTCGATTTATGATGAGAAAATTTCAACTTGTAGTTTGTTTTGCTATGATTATAAACAAAAGTCAATGTTAATTGTTAAAAAATATTGGACTTTATCTTCCAAAATAAGTTTTTGCTATGAACAGTTATGGTGCAATATTTCGCGCCACTAGCAAGATGTGGCTCAAAATATTAATATGCAATTAAGAATGATTAACTCAAGATACCACGAGAAATGTTGTTTACTATAAAATTTATACTTCTATATAACAGAAAATTTACAAAATGGATACTTAATATAGGTGATGGTAAGACGGTATCGATTTTGAAAATCTACAATTAGATGTGACATTTCAGGATGATATTCTTATAAGCTCTACGGGTGATCCTATAGCGACAACTTTTAAGAGTACATATACAAATATAAACTGCACCACTTCAAATACAGATATTTTAAAGATAATACTATACTAGCCCCCTATCAATGATATTTTCAGAAATGAGATTTTCAGCAAATTGTGAGGAGGTTCTTCATATTATGCTTTAATATTTATATTTAAATTTTATTTTATTTTAATTTAAATTTCAAATTAAATAAAAATATTATATTAATAATTATTTTTATTGATCTGTTAAGCCACATAAGCTAAAGAGGTATATTATCATATATATCCTCTTTCAAATAGATATAAAATCATTACACATTTTTCATTACTCAAAATATGATTTATACTTAATATTCAAGAATTGTTGTTTACAATGAAATTTTCAGCAAATTATAAAAGAAAATTTCATATTATACTTAATTCTTATATTTAAATTTTATTTATTCTAAATTAAATTTCAAATTAAATAAAAATTTTAATATTTATTTTTATTGATCTGTTATGTTTGTACTGGACAAGCCACAGAAGCTAAAGAATGCAATATAATATGATTTTTCTGTTAGTTTTAAAAACAATTAAATTATATTATCATATACACTCGCTTTCGAACATATATAAAATTATTACACATTTTTCTATTACTCAAAATACATTTATTATTATTATTATATAAGGATATACTCCCTCCGTCCCGTTTAAACCGTCCCAAAACTTTTGGGCACGGTATTTTAGGTAGAGTGGGTTAAGTGAGTAAAGTAAAGTAATTAGGTGATGTGATGTTTATTTGAATTGAGAAGAAAAGTAAAAAATGTGTATTGAATAATTTTATGATGTGATGTTTGTTTTGATTGTGAAAAAATAAAAATTGTGTTATAATTAGATAATTTAATTTTTAATTGAATTAAGAATGATAAAAATTTAACTTGTGATGAATAATTAAATGTGTGGGTGTCGAATTTTATCCCATTATATTTGTAGTTGGACAAGTTTTAATGGTTACTTGGACAAATTTTAGTGTTTTACCCAATATTTCTAATGGTTAAAAAACACAAACGAAAAAAAAAAAGAAGAAATTAATTAGAGTACAGTACATACTAAAAAAAATAAATCCAATCATAACCGAACTTCCAAAATCCTCATGTGAATCCTGTTTATCTGAAACATGTTAAATTCATAATCTGGGCTAAACTATTCCCCCTTAATTTACAGTTTCCCTCCAAAAATCACAGAACATAAATTAGGGATGACATTTCCCCCCTCAACTTTCCCACCAAAAATTAAGTCCAAAGTTAAGTTTTCCACAATACACATCTATAAAATGGCCTCTACCACTCAAATTCTTTACAAACCCAAAAACTATACACAAAATGAAGACAAGAAATATGTCAACAGCTGAGAGAAATCAAGTGGTGCAATTTCTTCTTCTGAACAGCCGGAATGGGAAGCCTTTGAGGGGGAAGATCAATGAAGCTGCTGGGAAGTTCGACATTCATAGAAGAACAGTGAGTCGACTTTGGGCTGAAGCAAAAAAACAACAAGAAGCTGGTGAAGTTATACAGTTAAGAAGTAAGAAAGTAAATCAACCTAGGAACAAGAGACGCCAAATTGATCTAGAGTTAATTGCTTCCATTCAACTGCACAAGAGAAGTACTATTCGGAGTTTAGCAGAATCCATCAATTGCTCTAAAAGCACAGTGGGGAGGTGGGTGTTAAAAGGGCTGATCAGGGCTCACACGAGTGCAATTAAACCTGATTTAACAGCCCCCAACAAACTGCTCAGACTTCAATTCTCTCTACAGGCATTACAAGTGGATGCAATGGTGAACTCTATCATGTTTAAAGGAATGCACAACACAGTTCATATAGATGAAAAATGGTTCTATATCACTAAAGGAACACACAGATATTACTTGACACCAGCTGAGGTAGATCCACACAGAACATGCAAGAGCAAAAAATTCATAACCAAGGTAATGTTCATGTGTGCAGTGAGCAGACCCATGTATAATGAAGATGGTAGTGTGTTGTTTGATGGAAAAATAGGCATTTTCCCCTTCACCGAGCAAGTTCCAGCAAAAAGAAGTAGCAAAAACAGGCCAGCAGGCACACTAGAAACCAAACCAATTGAGTCAATAAGCAAGGATGTGATCAAACAATGTTTGATCAATAAGGTAGTACAGGCTGTCTAATACTCCCAGAGTTTGTATGCCATTACATTCTTTAAACTTCAAATTGTCAATTGCATCTTCAAATTATATGCAGAAAATATGTGTTCTAGTTTTAGTTGTATATTTTGTTTAATGTTAAAAAATCTGCATTCCAAGTTCAACACATTATCAAAATCTTTAATGTTTATTGTTTAGCAAATGATTGCAGCACATTACCTATTCACAATTTAATGTTTTCAATGACAGATTATACCAGCTATCAAATCAAAATGGCCAAGTTCAGCATCTAAACACATATATATACAGCAAGATAATGCAAGACCACATATCAAAGATGATGATCCAGACTTCAGATTGGCAGCTAGCACAGATGGCTTTAACATTATATTGGTTCATCAGCCACCTAATTCCCCTGATACCAATGTTAATGATTTGGGATGGTTTAGATCTATTCAATCACTACAAATTCGAAAGGTTGCCCAAACTGTGGATGAATTAGTTAATGCAGTGGTAAGTTCATTCGAAGAGTTGACACACACAAGTTTAAACAAAGTTTTTCTAAGCTTGCAGGGATGCATGGTAGAAATTATGAAACGCAAAGGGCACAATGACTACAGGCTTCCACATATGAAGAAGGACAGCCTCATTTTGCAAGAAAGACTTCCCCTGAATTTGGAAGTACCAACTGAATTGGTTACTGAATGTATACAATTTTTGGTGGATGCTGGAAGTGCTCAAGGGATCAGCGGGTTGATAAATGAAATTGGTTTCATCATGAATGCAACTTAAGTTAAAAGTGTTGTGTTTCGAAATATTTTGATTGGTTACATGTAAGAAACATATTTTATAGGCTTAAACATGTTTCTAAAGTAACCGCAATGCATTGTAGTAAGTGTGGAAAGAACAAGCTTTTGTCATTGTGAATGGATTTGATGTAAGAAACAATTTTTGTAAATGCATGGTAAGAAAAAGGTTTTTGCAATTCTACTAGTACACACCATTTCCAGCAAGTAATTACACAACTTCGCCCACCAATTATTGCAAGTAATTACACAATTTCACATACAAATCAAGCAAGCAATTGCCCACATACGCCACATATATAACTACTAAATTATTGCCTAATAATTCCGGCTCATTTAAGCACTAAAATCATAGCCAGATTCATAGGGGACTAAGACTTAAAGATATGCTGTAAAAGTAATAACACAATAGATAACTAAGAACTTATATAGATAATGCTAAATGATAAGCACCTAACTCAATTTTCAGTCAACGACAGACAACAATCAATTGAGCTAAAAACCATCATTTCAAACCCACACACGTCCTCCCTACTACACCACACCACAGTCTACAGGTTCAGAAAACACATAATCGTAAAAGTATAGTTTAAAGGTTAAGAATTCACCGAAGCAGTGCCACAATAGTTGGGTCTCTTAGAGGCAGCAACGGTTGAGGAACTTTGTAGATTGAGATTTGTAATCGTTCCTCCATGATTTGATATAACACTTGTTGCAATTCTTTAGCACAATTCGTATAGTAATGCCACCCGTTCTGGCTGCTCTTCCAAAATACTCCAAAATGATTGGCTCCATAATTCTTTAATGATCTAAAAGCCAAACAAAAATAAACACATCAACAAATTAATTAAAGAGATCAAAGATTTTTAACAAACAATAAATGAGTGAGCTATAACATCGTACTATTAAGTTTGCCAAATTTTCAGATTTATAGACATTAAAGAAAGATTGCAAAAGTTAAAAGGCTAGTCATCATGATTAAACTTCAGTAGCAATTGTTTGGTGATCCATATAACAGCATGTTTTGTAGCAGAATTTCTAGCCAGCCTGTTAGTTCCAATAACAAAGAATAAACAAAAATGGCATGCAACATATTTTTGCACACATATTTTCAGGCATATCAATAAAGAAAGGGAAACAATAATCACTAAAATTACAAGTAGACGGAGAATTAGATCCACAATTTAACCAGAAAACCCATACCTTTTTGCACACATATTTTCAGGCATATCAAATCTTTGCAGCAAATGTAGGGGAAAAGGGATGGAACCATCAGATCTGCATACCAGATGAGATTTAGAAAACCCAAAAACAATTTCAATATCATCGAGAATAGTAATGGATGGGGGCAACGCTGATTACAGTAATAGAAAACCTAAAAACAATTTCAATTTCAATTCCATGTCTCATTCAGGCCAGCCACCCACATCGCCGGACTTGCTGCCTTCCCTCGCCACCACGTCTCCTCCGTCCACGGCTGTTGTGAAGCCTCGCCACCGCCCTCCTCCTAGCCAGCCCTGCTGCCGCTGCCTCCAAGCCCGACATCCCCCACCAGCAGCCTCCCTTCCATTTATTCCCCTTTTCCATCTCTCCACCGCCACGACCTCCCCCGTTCCTGCATCCACCTTCATAGATCCGCCACCAAAACAGATTCCCTCAACATCCAAACTCAAAAACATTAAAAAGAGAAATAAACAACAAAACGAGAATAAGAAGAGGATGCCCAAGTTCGAAGTCGCTGCCGAAGTCTTGCGGCCGCCGCCGGCCTCCCTCCGCCGTCGCCACCGTGCGCCCCCGCCCGGAGTGCCATGGGATGGGCCAAAACTCTGAAAAGAGAAAAAAATGGGGGGAGGGGGGACAGGAAAGTAACGCGGTTTTTGAAAAGTAGGATGGGTGGAGACAAGGGAGACGAGGAAGACGCGACAGACGATGAAGGAGGAGGCGCTGATCAGGGTTCTTGATGGACTGGATCTGGTAGGATGAAGGGGCGAAGCGATTAGGGTTCTTCAGGGAAGAACACGAGATGGAGGAAATTGTGGAGAGAGAATATTGTTAGTAGTTTTTAGAGATGGAAAAATAAATGTATAATGATTAATTTTAGAGATTAGGATTAAGAGTTAAGTGGAAGATTAAGGAATAAAAACTTTCTATAAAGGGAAATGTGACAAATGGTGTGGGACGGACCAAAAAGGAAAGTGAGACAGAAATAATGGGACGGAGGGAGTATATTACTTCATAAATATATAATTATGCCCGTCGAGTCTCAACGGGTTATTTGCTAGTTACTCTATTAAAATCGTTGGCTCCAGCCCGTTGTCTTCTTTCCCTTCTGTCTTCTTCTTCCTCAAAATATAACAAAACCCTAGTTGCAGGCTCCAGCCTCCAGCCCGTCGTCTTTTATTTTCCTTTCTAATAAAAAAAACCCGGCACTGCTCGGCTGCTCCAGATCTTCGGCTATACTCGAGATCTGTCTTTGTTCCTCCGGCGCGTGTTTGCTGCTCCGACTTCGCCGCTCTGAATCTTCGCTGCTCCGGGCCGCTCGTTCCTCTCCGGCGGTCGTTTCTATTCTCTCCGCCTCAGACCGCCTCGCACGCCTCTGCCGCCTCGACCGCCTCGACACCGGTAAGGCATAGGTTTTACGGGATGGGACAGAGGCGGCGCCTCTAATACGCCTACCTGCCGCCTCGAGTCGAGGCGCGCCTCGGTACCGCCTGTTTAAACAGTGTCTATTATATTATAGCTCGGTTCAGTTCGGTTCAGCTCGGCTCGGTTCGAGTAATCCGTTAGATTTTTCTCCGTTGGTTCGGTTCGGTTAGCAAATACCTGAAAAAACTCGAAAAGAACCGTGCCCACCCCTACTACGGATATGAGAGGAATTACAAAAACCTCCTGAAATCCAACAATATGTGACGACGAATATATGTGTGTGTGCGCGCATGTGTTTGTGCGTGTCTGATGGGCCTTGGTTTTTTAATTTTTTTTGTTTGTTTGGTTTGGTTTGTTTTGGTTGATTGATTGGCCTTTTGTGTGTTTCCAGACAGAACTTTTGGGTGGTGATACAAATCTTGAAGGTTCTACAGGGGGCTTCTCCAGGCCCAGGAGGATTGTCTTGACGAGATGGAAATGGCTTTGCTGCCATCTGACAATATTACGTTGGAAAGCTTAGCTAAAAAAGTCGGCGGAGGTGGAGTCAATGATTGCAAGGAATTGGAGGAGGAAGAAGACGACCACTTTTTATTCTCATCCGACTCAGAAATTGGCGAGGCTTTGGATTACTTGGATTCAATAGACGATGGAGATGGAGGAGCAGTGGATGGTTCATTCACGTTGCTGAATGCAAGGCGGCCCAATGCTCATGGTGGTCTCCATACGCGGCCAAACAACTCTTCCCTTCAGCCTATATCCAATAAGTCCCAGAAGCTTGCCAATCACATCAGGGCTTCACCCTTGGAGGTAGGCCATCATGAATGCATGAATGCATAATCTAATGTGGAATTTGTGTTTTCTGAGGCAAAAAGGGATAGTTTCTGTTTGTTTGATGACATTTTGGCTGATTTTCTGCAATGGCTTTTCTTGGGTTTCTTACTTGCTGGTTGCACTTATTCTGGCAGTAGTTGATAAGTGATATATATATGGGGGTAGAGCTGTAAACGAGCCGAACCGAACCGAGCTTCAAGTGTTTGAGCTCTGTTCGTTAAGCTTAACGAACGAACACGAACCTAGCTAAAAATCTTAACGAGCCAATTTTCATGTTTGAGCTCTGTTCGTTTAACCTTACGAACGTGCTAATAACGAACGAACACGAGCCTAGTCGAGCTCAGTTAACGAACCATTTATTTTATTAATAAATTTATTTTTTTTATAATTAAATTAGGTGTGAAAATGTAATGTATATTGTAATATAATTTATGAGAGAAATGTGAAACTAATAAAAATGAAAATGGAAAGAACAACTAGATAAAATTTTTATTTTTTATAATATATTCCATTAAAAAAGAATTCCGAACTGTTCACGAACTTAACGAACGAACACACAAACCAAATTATGTGTTTGAGCTCGGTTTGTTTAACTTACCGAACGGGCTGTTAACGAATGAACACGTGTCGAAACGAGCTCAGTTTACGAACTGTTTGTTCTATTTACAGCTCTATATGGGGGTTCCACGAATCCGTTTAATGTTATCATATTCCGATTGCTATCTTGGTTGTGGACTGTATTTATCATTTTTTTTTTTCAAACTGAGGCTATTGCTTGCTGCTAGAAAAGAATCTACATTGATTTCATTGTCTTGATAGTTGGTACTCCACTTTGCTGTTTGGATGTTGGGTTGTATAACTTGTGTATGTATTCTTCTTAGCGTGCATATGCTACTCTATTTGTCAGGAGTGGGAGGGAAGGTTCAATGTTGGGATGTCAAATCTTGTTACAACTGCGATTCGTGAGAGTGTTCGTGACATGGCTATTGGCAAGACTAAAACAACTGAGAAGGCAGATCGTGCAACTGTTGAGCAGGTAAATATCATATGTGGAATGGAGAATTGGAGATGGAAGTTGTTAGGTTTTTGTGTTTTCATTTTCATTCTGCAGTCTGAGGAATCACGCCTTAGCATCCGTTCCATACAATACACATTTTGTTTTTCATGGTGTGTGCAGCATTATCTCCAGACCAAGACCTGACTGCTCCGATTTCTTTAATTCTTTTCAGGCAATTGATCCTAGAACCCGAATGGTTTTATTTAAAATGTTGAACCGTGGGATATTTAATGACATCAACGGCTGCATTTCAACCGGAAAAGAAGTATGCTTTTAGCTTGTTTGCTCATCCTGCTAATTTCACCTTCTCTTTCTCTTTTTTATTTTTTATTTTTTATTTTTATTTTCTTTGGCTTCCAGCTTATCAATAGCTATTCTTCTTCAGTTGGGTGGTTTGAGCTGAAAATTCAATGTAATTGATCTCTTTCTTCTAACAGGCCAATGTGTACCATGCAACTAAATCTGACGGACAAGAACTGGCAATTAAGGTTTACAAAACTTCAGTACTCGTATTCAAGTATGTGTCACATCCTTTTTGTTATAATGTACAGTTTAGTTTGCTGGAATAATCATTATGTTATGAAAGTTAAAATTGATGTGAGCTACTGTATATAAGGGAATAATTCTGTTTAGTTGACCATCTTGGGCTTTTGATATGCTCATGGTTTTTGTTGTGATAGTTAACTGAGGACTTGTTCAAACTTCAAATCCTGCTAATTGTTTAGTGATATTTTTGCCTCAATATTGTAATAAGCCCTTATATGATATATTCATTTTAATCTGACAGGGATAGAGATCGGTATGTGCAAGGTGATTACAGGTTCAGGTATGGGTATTGCAAACACAACCCCAGAAAAATGGTAAAAACCTGGGCTGAGAAAGAAATGAGGAATCTTATGAGGTGAATTGTCTTTTTTGTTCTTGTTTAAGGCTGATATGGTGAAAATGTTAATAATTCTATTTTTCATTTTTTTTTTTTGGCGAAGTAATGATTCTATTATTCATTTAATATGGCAGAAAATTTATTTAGAACTTACATGATTGAAATTGTCCTTATTAATGTCTCTGTAGTCTTAAATCTGGAAATAAGGAAATTATAGAAATCAACCCATTTCACAATCTAAACTTCCGAATAAAAAGAAGGAAACACCAGGGATGGATCTTTGTCAATCTAAATGTACATATATAAGTATACATATTTATATATCCTGGGTCGTATCAATTTAACCTGTGTGCTCTCTTGTGGTTTTCCAGTGTTATGCTAGATACTAATTCCAATATTGTTATGGCAAAAAGTGGTATACAATCAACTTTCACAGGGACATTAATCTTTATGAAATTTGTTTGGTATTTTTGATGATGAGATAATTGAACAATGGATGCATATGTGTATTTTAGCAACAATCTGATGCTCTATTCCTTTCACTCTCAATTGGTTTTTTTTTTTTGCTAAACCTCAAGGCTAAGAGCCGCAGGCATCAGATGCCCAGCACCACTACTACTAAGGCTTCATGTTCTGGTCATGGAATTTATAGGTACTTGCGTTCGCCTGTTTATCTGCAAGCATTGTTTTGGGTCTCATTGGATTATAAATTATGGTGTCAGTATTTCTTTTCCATTAATATTCACAAATTTCTCAGCAAGTAGCAGTACCATTTCTTGGCTTTTGCAAGTGTGGCATACTGGCATACATGATCTATTAATGTATGGTTACCACCTACAAGCAATGACTGGTTTGCCATCTTATGTTAAGGTTATGGTCTTGGTTTTCACAATATAATTAATCACTAAATTACTTAAATTAGTAAATTATTGTTTATAGCAGGACAATGTTTGGCTGTTGAAGTAGTTGGGAAATTCAACAATCTGAGGGATTATATTTGTTGTGTAGCTGATTGTAGGCATCTAAAAGCACTTTGCCTGAACCTGAATTTGACAGTTGATAATCTTAAATCTTTAAGGATTTTGTGTGCAGTGATCTGAGAAGCCATTATGCGCCTGATAGTAAAATATGGTTAATTTATTCCACAACAGGAAAGGCCGGTTGGGCAGCTCCTCGGCTCAAAGATGCTGGCTTATCTCTTGATAAGTTACGCGAAGGCTATGTTGAGGTTAGTTTGGATGTCTTAAGTTGGATTCTTGGGCAATTTGTAAACTAGAGTTCAGTTCTGATATTATGTATGTACTTATATATGTCACAAACTATCAGCAGATTATATTGGGTGATTATGGCACAAGATCAATTATTGATTGTACCTTAAAAAAAGCACCGACAAACCTCACATTCTAATTTAGTACTTAATATTGAACACTGTATACAATGCCATCGTTAGATGTGTTTATTTGAAGTGTTCTTTATCCAAACAAATATACTTGTAAGAACAGGGAAAGCTGACGCTGCCAATGCCTGTGGCAGATAATTATGGCGATGCGGACATTATATCAAAAGTGCAAGCTTGTGCATGGAGACCTCAGCGAGTATAACATACTTTATTATGAGGTAAGCTTTTATTTTTCCCTAATCTTTACAATGGCATTGTTAGGATAGATTAATGACTTTATTGTGTTATGCAGGGCCACCTTTACATAATTGATGTTTCCCAAGCAGTTGATCTTGACCATCCTCACGCCCTTGTATTTCTCCGAGAGGATTGTCTTCATGTTTCTGTAAGTACATGTTGAACTTCTGTTTTGCCTGTTGATTCCTCTTCTTAATAATTAACTCTGTTGGTTGCCTTGTTTAAAGGGATGATTACTTATTTCTTCTCTTTTATGTTCACCTAGGATTTCTTTAAGAAGCATGGAGTTGCTGTTATGACAATACGGGAATTATTTGAGTTTATAGTGAGTCCTGATATTGATGACGATTCAGTGGACAGTTATCTAGATAAGGTATCCAATTAGTTACACAGCATCCACCCATTCCCATTCTATCCGATATAATCTCAAAAAAAGGTGCATCCTTTGGTTACTCGTAAGATCTTGTGTTACTTCTCTTTATTACAGATTCAAGAAAAGATTATGGCTAGAGGTGACAAGATCTCTGCCGAGGAAGAAATTGAAGATTCGGTATTTGTGCAGGTACTTGAGCAGTGAAGAAAGCGAGTGCTTGATTTTCCCTATTTGATCTTTCATCCGATCTGACATTTAAGGTTGCATATCTGAATTAGCAAGTTCATAAATTTTTTAGTAGTATTTCTGCTTTTCTCCAGTCCTATATTCCAAAAACCTTGGATGATGTGAGGAATGCCGAGGAGGATGTGCAACGAATCGTTACTGGGGATGACACTCGAGACATGTACTATCAAACTGTCACAGGCCTTAAGAAGGCTCTTTCTTTGAGCAACTCCGCACAAGCACAAAATGAGCAGAAACAAAGCATTGACAAGTCAGTGAAAGAGGTACTTGTACTTCCCAAGAATACTAATTCTCCTAGCTTGCCGGATGAAGAATCAGAACCTGGGAGTGATGAAAGCGATGAGGATGCCAGTGATTCGGAGGAGGATTCATCATTAGAAGATGATAAGCAGACACCAGCAGACAGAAAAGCAGCCAGGAAAGAGAACAAGAAGAAAGTTAAAGAAGAAAAGAGGGAGGCCCGAAAGAATAAAGTTCCCAAAGCTGTCAAGAAGAAGAAGAAGAAGCTGGCTAAAGCCAAGAAGTACCGTTGAGCAACATAGAAAAAAATTCCATTTTTTTTTTTTTTTTTTTCCCTTGGCTTTGCACAGATTTTGCTTTGATGTTGGAACCCGTGTATTCGGACAGGCCTATTTCCTGGTTGGAAGATTTACACGAGTTTGTGGTTCTATTAGAATCCACAGTGTCAGTGTGGATTGCTTTGAAGGTGAAAGAATGTAGCAGACTTATAACTAGAATACCAGATATAGCGACTAAGAATATCAAAGAGAATGTCTAAGAAGACGATAGATTTTGGTAGAGAGAAATGAAGGTAGAGAAAGAGAATTAATTGCATTTATCTTGTTTGGTTACATTAGATTTGAAAGTTGAGAAATAAATGAATTCTCATTCCCAACTTTGGATTCTCTATTCTATAGGGAGAAATGAGAGAGAATTACAATTTGTGGGTTCAATATACATTATGGATAAATATAAAAATAATCCCCTATAATTTAAATTAAAAATATAAATAATAAAATTAAATATATATTGAAATATTTAATTATAATAAATCTTATAAATTATTAAACTATATGTAAACTAAAATATACTTCTGTTTTTTTAAAAATTGCTATGGACCCACCCAGCACGTAGTCTAATGCACATTTTAAACCATTAATAACTCAAATTCGATACAAGTAAAAATTCTAAAAGTTCGATATTTAAAAACTACAAGACGAGACGAATCTAACAATATTTCACTTAACTATATTTTAACTTGTATAACCATGATAAAACTTTAAGTCAAAGTATATGAGTGAACGGTAGAGTTTTGTCAAATGTAGCTAACAAAAAAAAAAAATAGAGGAAGTATATAACTGAATAATGAAATTTGATTATGTTAAATAAATTGAAATAAATTATAATTAAATTATAGTGAAATAAATTATATTATATATAAAAGAGAAAAATAGAAAATAAATATAATTAGATTATATTATATTAAAATTAGAAAATTCAATTGATTATTTGTTATATTTGTATGTTGAATTATTTGTCATACTAAACAAAAACAGAAGTATCAGTTCTCATTCTCTTGTTATAAAACAAGATAATCAATTCTGTTTATTGCTTCAATTCTCTTTCTCTGCAATTCTATTATCTACTATCATTTCTCTGCAATTTCATTTTCTATACCAAATACATCCTAGGAATACTAGATGTAGAATACCAGAGATAACCGATTATGAACACCAAGGGTAGAGGCTAAAATATCATAGAGACTTTTTTAATCCCAGGAACGAAGAGAACGTTAGGATTGGTGAGAATGGATTGATTGAAATTACTAAAGAATCCTTAATATTAATCAAAACTGTTCATTTTATATATAGATCAACGGATTTAAATGGTTGGCAAACCATCATCCCAACATAAGTATCATAGCAGCTTCAGCCAAAACATGCATTGGATCGAAATGTGGCTTAAGCAGCTTCGTCAAAATACATTCTTAATGTGGTGACATTGCAGTCGTGATGACATCTTGATACCAGAACTTTTTGGTATATGCCTATATGGATCACATTCGCTTTGTGTTGGATATTGGAATGCCAGATGTTTTACTTTTGTCATTCACCTAATATATTAATATAATGATTAAAATTTTAAATTATTTTCTTAATATTACAAGTTCACCGACTCTCAATCTATAGGTTGGGGAATTGATTCCACGTCTAATCCCCTATTCCTCCCATTTGTCCGTTTGTAATTTATGTGGCATGGGCTCCCACTACATCTTTTCTAACCTATATAAGGCAGCAAAAAAATATTAATTTTAAATTTTTTGTGCTTAGATTTAATTTGTAGATGCTAAATTAAACTAGTTTTGTAACAATTTTAAATAATTTCTTTTGGTGGTTTTAAAATATAGTGATTCTAAGGTGATAAATAATTACAGACAGAGCAATTAAAGTGGAAACCGACACTCCCTTAGTGGTTGTGGTATTTGTTTTAATGTTTTTTCTTTTTCCTTGTCATTTACCAACTATATACACACAAAATTTATAGAAAATAGTTAGAATAATCAAATTTGGGCGGGCATAAGTCCAATAATTTTATAGTTTCATTTTTTTCTTGATCTCACCCACACTATTGTCTTCCTCCATGTCTAGTGCTACATCAAGTTTAACGATGATCCGAATATTGGAAAGCGGGCCGATGAGTATAAAGATTTTTGAGTCATATCGGAGATCGGTAAAGAGTACGTTGAGATGGTCTTGAAGGATATCACTATCGAATATTAAACTAATTTCTCTGTATACTGGGATGCGAATATATCTTTTTACCTTTTCCTTGATATCTGAGACCTTGTCCCAGTAGCTGACGTGCATGGTGAAATTGATGGGAAGGAAAGACACCCACTATATAGGACCTAGGACAATATACTTACACCGCACTAACAAATTCTTAGTGCACATGATAGTGTCAACCGTATATTATTTAGGCGGTATAACGGATCATATATTAGTTAGGCAGCAAGGCTGACTATATAGTTAAAAAAAAGTGCACCAAGAACAAACTAAGGCTTAACGATAGACTTAAGCAAAGAGAACGCTTTTATAAATGCACAACACAATTACAAGAAACTCCTCTAGATAAGACACCTAGCACTCTCTTCATTTCTTGAGCACTCACCACTCACCATCACTCCTCAACAACTCTCATTTACTCAAATGAAATGACTTACCCCTATTTATAGAGTGGCCAATGGATTTATAATATTCTAATGAAATTATTATTATTCATATATTTAGATTATTCTAAGGTTTAGATTATTCTAAGGAATTCTAAACAATTCTATAGATAATTCTCCACACACCACTTTCTTTAATATTCTAGAATATTATAATTAATCTCACTCGTAGCATTATTAAATTTGCATTGATCTCTAACATAAACGTTTTCCCCTACATGGATGGAAGTATAGGTCCATGGCTGCGGCAGTCCTCAGATCAGATCACTGGTGGTTGATACAAGATGGGAGAAGAAGCAAGATCGAGGACGTATTTTTCTTATGTAAATTGGGAATGTAATAGAATGGCATTCTTGTCATTATATTGCTTTGCTAAAATAAAAGGTTTTTCGTAAAATTTATTTTATTTTTGGTCTGTGAAAGTTGATATACATTGACATGTAGGAGGTGTTGAGTCTAGTGTTTTGTGGGAAGTTCAAAACCAATGATTGAACCTAGGTAGATAGAACCTCATCTGGTGCATCGTTGTCCAGCGTGACCCATGGAATGAAAGATTGCTGAGATCAAGAATTGAAATGGGTCCAACGGCTCTTTTCTGATTAGAGTAGGTATAGACTAACATTCTTGCAGGGAGTACCTCTCTACTTAAAAAAGAGCTGTTACTCACAACTCAAATCTTCTCAACGGCTATTTCCCAAAATGGAAAAATTATTCAAATCCTGTTGAGTAATTTTTGGGTTTAAGAAGGAGTCTTTCAAGCAAGAAGAGGCAGAGATTCATTATTCATCTTTGGAAACATACTGAAAGCCTCTCAACTGTAATATCGTTGCAAACCTATCTCTCTATCGATCGAAAACCAAGTGTACGCTGAGATTGCTTTTCTGATGTAAGATCGAAGAAGCCTTGGACACGCCTTTGTTGTATCCGTGTCTAGAACTTCTTAACTGTTTCCGCAAGAGGCATTTAAGGAGTGAGTCCAAGGCTTGACCAGGAAGTTGTACTTTAAAGCTTTATTCTTCTCAAACTTCAGAGGGAGTGTTTCACAGGTTGCTGCAAGTGGAGCTCATGGCAGGTAGCTTTGAGGGTTGAAGTAGAAGAGGATTTCTACACCAAAGGCTGGAGGTTTTTGGTCACTACAACTTTCCACTTGGTGCTTGGAGTGAAGACACTTTACATATTTTGCTATTGTGTGTGGTTGGTTGCCATTGGTTAACACATAGTAAAATATCCTCCTGGATTGGTATCCCCAGACGTAGGCCGAAGGCCGAACTGGGTCATCAACTTGCTGTGTCTCTTTTATTCTTTATGCACTTTTGATTCTAGCTTAAGTTATTCCGCTGTGCAAGATTCTGTGTTTTACACTGGTTTGTTTGATTAGTGTGTTCAATGTGATAGATTGAACTTGGTTCGTTGAACCACTAGCATAAAGAATATAACTTGCGTGAGCTGGGAACCTAACAAGTGGTATCAGAGCCACACTCATTCTGAGAGATCCCTGAAGCAAGATGAGTCACAAGTGGAACTTCAGTCAACCTCCCCTCCTGGATGGAACCAACTTTACCTTCTGGAAAAAAAAGATGAGATCTTACTTAATGTCTATTGATGATCAAGCTTGGGATGCTGTCCTAGAGAAATATGTAGCACCCACTGTTACTGCTGATGGGTCTACTAAACCCAAGGACAAGAAGGAGTGGACTCCTGCCGAGAAAACCGCCTCCAACATGAACTCAAAGGCTCTACATGCCATCTTCAGTGCAGTGACTGACGACCAATACTGTCTGATCTCTACCTGCACCACAACCTTTGAAGCTTGGGAGATTTTGGTAAACTCTCACGAAGGGCCTGCTTCTATAAGAACTTCTAAGATTATTTCTATTGAAGCTCTATTTCACAAACTTGCTATGGATGAGAATGAATCTATTAATAGTTACTTTGGTAGAATTCGTACTCTAACCAACCAAGCTCATCAACTTGGTAAGATCTACTCCTCTCAGGAGATAGTAAGGAAAATTGTATGTACTCATCCTGAACGCTTCAATGCCAAGATTGCTGCCTTGGAACTCCAAAAGGATTATGCTAATCTATCTGTGGATGAACTCATGGGAATCTTGCAGTCATGGGAAATGGACCATTGCAAAAAATTCACAGGAAAGGCTGTTGCCTTCAGGACGGAGTCCAAACCCCAGATTGAACCACCTGCTGGTGAACCAGATTCTGATATTGATGAAGAAGATCTTATTCTGCTGTCCAAAAAGATAGCTAGGATTCTAAGAGACAAGAAGTCAAAGCTGTTCGGCAATAAGAAAGGAGAAAGCTCTTCCAGTAAAAGGTCTGAAAGGTACAAGGTTGACAAAGCCTCTAAGAAGCCCCCCAAAGAATCTTCTGATTCCAAAGGGCTCCAATGCTATGAGTGTAAAGGCTTTGGACATGTGAGAGCTGATTGTGGCAATCTGAAAAACAAGTCTTCCAATTCGAAGAAAACCTTCTACGCCACATTCAGTGAAGAAGAGGAAAGCAGCTCCAGTGAAAGTGAGGATGAGACAGGAGTTGCCTTTGCAGGGTCATGGGACACTGACTCTGAGTCAGAGGATGATGAAGGTAACTCTCCTTCCTGTGTCACTCCTTTTATTACTAATGAAATTGCTTGCTCCTCCCCCAACAGGGAAGAAGTGGAAAGTATTGAACCTCTTCTCAAACAACTTGAAGAGATGCGCGAGAAGCTTGAAGAGTCTGAAGGTCAACTAGAATGAGCTATGATTGAATTGATAGAACTAAGAAGAGAGCATGCTGATCTGAGTGAGAAATATGAGGATCTCAGATGCCTGTACTATTCGAGGTGGGAAGAACTTCGCAATGCTGAAAACAGACGAGATGAATTGGAATATATTATGGCTCGACTGGAATCCAGCAACATGGACTATTGTGTAAGGGTGGATGAGCTGTCGGTTCAAGTAACTGATCTCACCACTAACAATGGTGTTCTGTCTAGTCATGTCTCAGAACTCACCTCTCAACGTGACAATTTCCAAAAAGAGGTGATTGGGTTAAGTGAACAAGTATTCAGTTTCACTACGGTGAATGGTGCTCTCATTGAACAAGTTGCTGCTCTTACCAGTCAGAGACATGATCTACAAGAGCAGGTGGCAAACTTATCCTCTCAGATCCAAGAACTCAATTCAAAAGTCACCAAGTCTGAAGATCTTGCCAACAGACTGAACAAAGGGAAAGATGTTCTCTCTGAGATACTCTCTACTTCCTAGGCTCATGGTGATAGAAGAGGAATTGGTTATACTAAAGGCTGCAGCAGTTCCACAGACAGAGTATTTGTCAAGGAAGGACACTCCTCTGATGGAAGCTCTGACGAGTCCTCCAAGTGGGCTACAACTCATGGCAATCAGTCAAAGGAAAGAAAGGTGAAGATGCATGCTCCACCTAGTATTCCTTTGGTGTGTGTGTACTGCAACACTCTTGGTCACAAAGCAGAGACTTGTCGACTCCTGGCGAGAGATGCAGTGTCAGGAAGACCCATGATTTGGCCAAATGAAGATCTGAAGAGAAGCATCCTCAGAAAAGAATGGCGGATCAAAGGAGCCTTCCTATGCAACATGACTTTCCACTCGACGAGCAAATCTGGAAAGAAAGCGTGCTGGTATTTTGATAGCGGGTGTTCCAGACACATGACAGGCAACAAGAACCTTCTATCTGACTTCCAAAAGATTGATGGAGGCTATGTTATCTTTGTGATGGTGGTAGAGGTAAGGTGGCTTGACAGGGTTCAATTGGAGACAAAGGACTTCCTGCCCTCAATCCTGTCTACTATGTGGAAGGTCTGTGTGCTAACCTCATTAGCATTAGCCAACTTTGTGATAACAAAATGAAAGTGTGTTTTGATTGGGATCAGTGTGAAGTACTCAATTCTAGTAATGACTGTGTGTTGAAAGGACTTCGGTCTAAAAACAATTGCTATACTTTGGCACGATCCTATTCGTTAAGTGAGAGTGCAGGTTCTCCTCTAACTCAGCTGTGGCACGAGAGATTGGGTCATCTCAATTTCAAAGACCTGATCAAACTCAGGAAATCAGGAGCTACTAAAGGTCTTCCTCCTATGAAGAAATCAGACACTGAGTTCTGTGATGATTGTGCAAGAAACAAGCAGCACAAGACCTCCCACAAGGGGATCGAATAGTCTGGTTCAACCTAATGCCTTGAACTCATACATATGGACCTCTTTGGCCCAACTGACGTAAAGAGTTTGGGAGGTAAGCACTACGTTTTAGTTTGTGTTGATGACTTTTCTCGATATACTTGGGTTTCCTTTCTCAGGGAAAAGAGCGAAGCACTCAAGGCGTTCATCAAACTACACAACCAGATCACAACTGAGAAGGAATTCAAAGTCAAAAGAATCAGGAGTGATCACGGTGGTGAATTTGAGAGTCAATTGTTTGAAGATTTCTGCAGTGAGCATGGGATAAAGCATGAGTTCTCTGCTCCCCGAACCCCACAACAAAATAGAGTGGTGGAAAGGAAGAACAGGACAATCCAAGAAATGGCCAGGGTCATGCTAAATTGGAAGGACGTTCCTCAGTTCCTCTGGGCAGAAGCAGTGCATACTGCGTGCTATGTTGGTAACCGAGTTCATATGAAATCAAAGACCTTGAAGACTCCATATAAATTGTGGAAAGGTAAAAGGACAACCATTTCATACTTTCATATATTTGGTAGCAAGTGCTTTGTTTTAAATGACAGGAATCAATCCGGAAAGTTCCAAGAGAAGAGCACAGAGGGAGTATTTGTGGGATACTCATCTACCAGCAAAGCATATCGAGTGTATCTGCCCTCCTCAAGGAAAGTGGTGGAATCTGCCAAGGTCGTCATTGAAGATAAACCCAACTGTGTTCCTAAACCCGTCCCAGTAATGGAAGTTGACAATGAAGTGAGTCTCGAGGGAATCTCTCCAGCTGTAACTGAGGTTGAGAAATCTGCAGAGAAGGAAGTTCAATCCAGCGAGTCGAACCTCTCCCCAAGAACTCCAGCCTCATTGTGCAAGGTCCACAGGAACCATGATGTAAATGACCTTGTTGGAGATATTAATGAAGGAAGGAGAACAAGGAACAAAACGAAGATCAACTACAAAGAGTTAGCTGGACTTCATTGCTTTACGTCGAGGATTGAGCCAACCAAAGTAGAAGAAGCTCTATCTGATGAGCGATGGATTTCTGCCATGCAGGAAGAGCTTCAGTAGTTTGCTTGAAATGAAGTATGGGAACTGGTGGAGAGACCTTCAGATGTCAATGTTATTGGTACCAAATGGATATTCAAAAACAAGACAGATGAAAATGGGAATGTCACTAGGAACAAGGCAAGACTGGTGGCTCAAGGGTACACACAGGTCGAGGGTATTGACTTCAGTGAAACCTTCGCACCAGTGGCCAGGCTGGAAGCTGTGCATTTGCTCTTGGCTGTAGCATGCTCTTTCGAGTTCAAACTCTATCAGATGGATGTAAAGAGTGCCTTCTTGAATGGCTGGTTGAAAGAAGAGGCTTATGTGGAGCAACCAAAAGGGTTTGTAGACCCACACCATCCGGATCATGTATACAAGCTACACAAGGCTCTATATGGATTGAAGCAAGCCCCCAGAGCTTGGTATGAGAGACTCTCAACCTATCTATTGGATCATGGTTATGAAAGAGGAAGTACTGATCAAACCTTATTTATCAGAAAGGAATCAAAGGGGTTCATTGTTGCTCAGATTTATGTGGATGACATCGTCTTTGGGTCCACATCTCACATTCTCAAGGATGAATTCATCATGATTATGAGCAAAGAGTTCGAGATGAGCCTAGTTGGAGAATTGAACTACTTCCTTGGTCTACAGGTAACTCAGAAGAAAGAAGGAATGTTCCTCAGTCAAGCTAAGTATGCCAAGAACATTGTGAGGAAGTTTGGGTTGGAATCAAGCAAGCTTGCTAGAACTCCCTTAGGCACCAATGATAAGATCAGTCTTGACTCTACACGGAAGGATGTTGATCCCAAATTGTATCGAAGTATCATTGGAAGCCTTCTCTATTTAATTGCCAGCAGACCAGACATTTGTTATGCAGTGGGAGTGTGTGCTAGGTATCAGGCAAACCCTAAGGAATCTCATCTTCATGCTGCCAAGAGGATCTTGAAATACATCTCGGGAACAGCCAACCTTGGTATCTGTTATTCTAAAGACTCAAGTCTTCAACTTATAGGTTACAGTGATGCTGACTGGGCTGGATGCTTAGATGATCGTAAAAGTACTACAGGTGGTTGCTTCTATGTTGGAACCAACTTGGTAAGCTGGTACAATAAGAAGCAGAGTTCAATATCATTGTCCACTCTGAAGCTGAATACCTAGCTGCAGGGAGCTGTTGTGCTCAAATTTTATGGATGAAGCAGATGTTGAAGGATTATGGAGTTGATCAGAAAGAGTTACTCTTGATGTGAGACAACATGAGTGCTATAAACATTGCTAAGAATCCAGTTCAACATAGCCGGAGCAAGCACATTGACATTCGACATGTCGGAACTGAACTTCAACATGCTGACATATTTACCAAGGCTTTGAACAGTGATCGGTTTGAATCACTTAGAAAGGATCTTGGTTTATGTTACATTGCCTAAAGAATGTCTTTCGGATCTCCCCATTGGTGTACCTGGTTAATTCTTATACTCATAACTATTATCTTTTCTCTAATAAGTTTGAGTTGCAGAGTTATTCTTTTCAGGGGGAGATTAGTAGAGGCCCATAAAGAAGCCCAATACAGTTTATTTCCACGGCCCATAATAGCCTGCTATCTGTAATGATGACGCTAGATACCTCTGGCGGGAAGGATTTGACCGATGAAGGGAGTTGATGTTTCTTTCACTTTTTGATTTTTCTCGAAGTTGTATCGTCGTCTTCATTGCTCAACTCCTTACCAATTTACTTTGTGATTTTGTTGCTCATTGTTCTGGTTAAGTTTTTGTTGTTCAGGAAGATGGTTCTAACTCGCGGTTCCAAGGATTCTAGTCCAGGGCAGAGAAAGCCTCCTGCGCCTCGTAACCCTAAGTCGAAAAAGGGGGTTAATGCTCCTCAGAAGAAGGCGAATGCTACTCAATCGACTCCAACAACTACTTCCACTCAGGGTGTTGTGGACCCATTGGGCATTCGAAGCGAACTCCATGTTTCTGGTGTAGCGGTTCAGGGGAAGCCAACCGCCTCTGTAAACGTGACCACGAACATCACTACCCAGACGGTTACCTCCTCAGTCGTTCCAGGAGACGCATCTACTAAAGGAGATGATCTTGCACCATCTCAGACAACCACCGTGATGGATTTGCCAGGAAACCTCAATAACTTGGCCACTGCTGCTGCTGCATCAAACCCTGCTAAGAAATCATCCAAGAAAGGTACAAAGAAATCCAAGAACCGTCTATCTATTCTAATGTACAAGTTTCAGGATCTTCTACGGCTCAAGGGACCACCTCTACTGGAGACAAAGAGAGTGAAGAGGACGCTTGACTATCTGATTTGGCCCCTGTCACTATGTCGCTCAAAATGTCTCGAAGATGCTTGACTATCTGATTTGGCCCCTGAATCTCCTAAGCCTGCATTTCCTGTTCAAGATGTCTCGAAGGGAAAGTCCATATCTTCAACAAAAAGGGTGTCCAAACCTAGTTCAGAAGCTATAGGATACACTCCTCAAGGCGACGTTGTTACTGCTGTCCCTCGGAATATCATCAAACCCGTGTTTGATTCCCTTCCTACATCCAAGGTTACTGAGCCTACTGTTGACAAAGATTATACTGCGCTCTCCAAAGCCAAGAAGTCACAAAAGCCTAGTAAAGTGGTGGAGACTATGCCCCATGTCAATCCAGTTACTTCTCCGATCACCCAGACAGATGAATCTAGACAGTCTGAACCTTCCCAAGGTTCCTCTCCTGTTAAAGAACCGTCTACTACTTCTTTTCAACAACAATCTCAAGCTGTTGAGCCTCACAAGGAGTTAGACACTGTTGAAGAAGAATCTGAAGAAGAATCATCTGAAGGAGATGAAGAAGAAGAAGGATCAAGTGCTGATGAACCTGATCAACCTGCTGCTATCGGATCTAAAGTTGCCCCTGTTCCAATTCCTAAAGTGCACAAAGAGAAGGATTCTGACAACGAGTTCAATGCTGATGATGAACCAGATGATGAAGGAGACAGCTCTACTAAATCTGAAGAGGATGCTACCACGGAAGCTGCTCCATCTGTAACCAAATCTGTGTCCAAACCATCTCTGTCTGTTAGCAAAGGAAAGCGTGTACGTGATGCTGAAGAAAACCCGGAGATCAGAAAGAAGTCTAAGCTTGACATCAGAAAGCCATCCTCATCCAAATCCCAGAGAGTCGAAGTTCTTGATGCTGCTCTTGCTCACTGATAATGGCCAGAAATGACCATTATTTTCAATCCATTTCCGTGTCTTAAACGGGCATTTGATCGCATTCCGGTCTTACATTAAGTAAGAAAGCAGTCGAATTGGACTGATTTATGCATAATTGTAAAAATAATAAGCTGGTGTGAAAAAGGCATAAATATGTAATTTTATTACATAATTATGTTAGGAAAATCCAAAAACATGAGAAAAAGAAAAGAAAAGAAAAAGGAATGAAAAAGATGGGAAAAAGAGAGAAAAGCCCACAAAAGAATACTTTCGGCCCATCTGGCCCAATTCAGCAGGCCCAGAACACCTTTGTCGCGGAAGCTCCTTTGTCGCGATGCATGGTTCCGCGACAAAGGAACGCTCCGCGACCAAGCAAGCTCAGATGAAGGAAAAGACCAGCCAGAGCCATCTGTCGCGATACCTTTGTCGCGATGCCCTGTTCCGCGACAAAGGTCCATTCCGCGACAAAAATGCATTTTTAGAGACACAAGACCCAGTCGAGAAGCTTTGCCACATGCAGTGTGTTCCGCGACCAAACTTGGTGCTCCGAGACAAAGCTGTGATGTGTGTGATGTCTTGAGACACAATGGGCTCAAATCAAGGCCCATGAGCTTAGGGTTTCCCCTCTATAAATATGAGGTGTTTCCTTTGAGCTAGAGGTTGGAAGAATTTTAGAGAAAATACACCTTCTTGAAGACAAGTTGGGAAGTTCAGTAGTTTAGTTTAGTTTAGGGTAGTTTAGTTAGATTTTTCTTGTATTATTTAATTCATGCACTAGTTAGATGTAGTTTATTGCACTTTGGTTAGATAGCCAGTTTTACACCTTATTTCTTGTTCAAAACTTTTGTTTAAGGGTTTGTGGTACCCAAATCATGGGTATGAACAACACCGTTTAATAATATGGGAAAACATTCTCCATTTGTGTCCCAAAATCATGAAATGGGTCTCACACCCCATGGATCTTACTGTTTTCGTTTTCCTTGGGTCATTTGACCCTTGTTTTGCATTTTAATGTCACTGCTTGGTGACTTTTTCTTGGGATAATGTTGCATGCTTATGGGTGATCAAGCTCAGATTAGGGTTTCTTAAGTTTTAAGTTTGTTTTGTTTCTTTTATGTTCAAGCATATTCTAGCTAGATTCATATTATGTTTGGTTATTTTGAGCTTAGTTTAGCTTTTGAATCTGAAAAGGGTGAGATCACACATAATGCATGCCACTGTTCCACTTTACTTTTCTGACATGTGTACTGGACACACCTTTGTCGCGGAACAACTCTTGTCGCGGAACCACGTTCCGCGACAAAATGGGGCCTTGGCGACAAAGGTGCCAAAGAACATTTGTTGACCATTATTTTAAAACCCTTGGTCGCGAAACACCCCTTGGCGCGGAACCACGTTCCGCGACAAAATCCTGATTAGCGACCAAGGACCCAAATACTTGTGATTTTATTCTGGAAGGGCTTTGTCGCGGAGTTACCTTGTCGCAGAACCACGTTCCGCGCCAAAACCTCTTATTCCGCGACAAGAATTATGCCCTGTCCAATTTTCAACCATATTTGTCGCTATACCTCCTTGTCGCGGAACCACGTTCCGCGACAAAATTTTCACTTAGCGACAAAGCAAACCCTAAACTTTTCAAAATTCCATTTCTCTTATTTCCCACCCCTTTGTCGCGAAACCCTTGTCGCGGAGCCACGCTCCGCGACACAAACTCTGCATCGCGACAAAGTGGCACCTTTTTGCCAAATTTTTATTCTTCATATCACTCCATTAATTAATTGAACCTTTATATTAATATTTTGAGGTTGAAATCCAATGATCTCAACCCATGATTAATTTGATATAAAGAACTTTGTTCAATTTCCCATTAAAAGATTCTTCTACAAGAAATTAAACTCTAATGATCTAAGTATATAATCCGGACTGTAATTAATTAATTATGGAATGAGTGATTATTTAGACATAAGGAGTAATTATGGATTAATTTCCATACCTTGCATGAGAAACCAATGTCTCTCATGCAAGATGACCCAAAAATATTTTTCTTTTATTTGTTTTGTCTTTCCGTGTTGTGTGAAACAGCTAATAAGGAATATATCAGATTAATGTTGGCGGGTATTCCCATCCGGATAACTAGCTCGTAGTCTGTATATTAATTATTAGATGTTATTTTGCATGGTCCGAATAGTGGTCGGTGGAAGCCTTGGCGGTTCGTCCATCCGGGATTGTAATAGCTGCTCAGCTGACTCCTATCCGGATACAGTTTTATTTTCTTTATCTTAATTTCAAACCTGAATTCGAGTTGTAGTATTATTAAATGATGTCGACCAACATTATTTGAGAATTATTACAGCAAGAAAATATGTGGGGTTTTTCTTCCATTCACAGACAAAAGGGAGCTGAATGACGGTGGTCACCGTCACTTGGAATTCCTTTCTGTCTAAAAATCTTTCCATCTGGAATAATTGGGAACTGGATAGCAGATGTTTGCGGTCCAGATCACCCCAGTTATTTCTGGCACTCTTTTTAGCCAAAATTCTTCTCATCTCCGGCTATTTCATCTCTGTGTTTCACATTCTGTCTAAACCCACCTTATATTTTGGGTTATTTTATTTTACACTTCTCTATAAAATTATGCATGATATTATTATGTAGATATTGTGGTCAATATTATTTTGGGATCCTTCCCTTGGACATAGAAGTCTTGATTTAAATCAGATGTTTCATAATAAATTTCCAACAAAAATTCCTTTATAAAATCTGGATCTGAGTAAGGGATAAATTCGACAGTTATGACTAATTCATATCCGACTGGGGGTTGATTTTGGGAAATTAGAAGCAGAGTCAGCGATTAGGTCTCACCTAGACTGAAAGGATCTGTGTTTTAATTGAGAGTCTAGTACCTGATAGGGAATGATTTTCAGATTTATTATTTTCCAAAATTGCTGGTTGATGGAAATCTAAGATTGAGTGCTACACCGAGATGGGGTCCACTTGGACTCAAATACAGTGTAGTAAATAATCTTAGAGGAACATCATCCAGGCCTTGGTTACTTTCTAAGATAGGGTTGAGTTTTCTTTCAACTGCTATCCTCCTCTGCCAAAGCCTACTTTTGAGTCCTGAGTGAGTGCATCCGGAAGGAACTAATTTATTAGTTCGTTTTATTAGTTTGTATCTCATAACCACCCGAAGGGAAGTGAACACTGCAAGCGGTTCACCGAGATTAGGGAATTCTTGATCCACACCCAGTCATTCTGACTGGGGGCTTTCTTTTACTACCAGGGTCAGACTTTCAAAAACCTCCGAGTGATAGGATTTTAACTGCTTTCTTTATTGCTTTCTGTTAAATGCTTTTGTTAGAGGTCACTCGGTTGTATTGAGAGTTGTGTAACTGCTACTAGGACTGATAGTTAAGGGATAGTTCAGGGCTTGATTAGAATCTTCGGGTGTGACATGGGGGAATGATAGCAGTACTTGACACTTCAACTAATGATTTGTCAGGTGTTGCTTATCCACCACAGATAAATGACATACCTCTGCGCAGGGGCAGTTATCCATCTGTGGTATCCTAGATTTTGTTGTCTTAAGGCATGTAAATCCTTACTGTAAGTACCTGTCTGTTAAAGGGAACATAGTATAGGAAGCATGAGAGTTAGCTAACTGATGAATTATCCCAAGCTAAGATCTGTGTAACAAAATGGGAGTTTAACTGTGTTCATCTGAATCTTGTCCAAACTTTATTCTTTTCTTCCTGTCCCTTCTGTCACATTTTAAATCTGCTTTCTTAGAATAATTTTAATCACTTCCTTAGAATAATTCTATTGCTTTCTTAGATTTAATTTAATTCGCTTTCTAGAATAATTTTATCTGCTTTATTTTAAATTGCTTTCATAGCTTAATTTAAATTCTGTCAAGTAGTTGGTAGTCAATCCCAAACTTGAATCGAGTAACCGAGTGGAAAATCTTAGTAAACGGCGTGGGCCCTGCTTCCATCGCACATCCTCCAGTGAACGATCCGGTACTTACTATAAATTACTGCAATTTTTGACACCGTGCGCTTTCGGGCCACAGTTTCTTAAACACGAGCAATAAAAACATGACTACTTATAAATATATCCCTAATCACAACCCCGCCATCATAAATTGGTTTCATTAAATAAAACCTAAACCAGGATCATGATTTTTCGGAAAATACCTATGTAGTGGGAATCAGTCAAAAGTTTCATGGCAGGAAATCTTATGGCAAGAATTGATGAGAAGTATCATGGCATATTTGCCGGGGATCCTCAGTGTGACAGGCTGAAGGTCAACCTATCCCGGCTGTGCCATGAGATTTGTCAACATTTCATGACAGAGAGGACCACAGCGCCATTTGAAACCAAAGCACCACACTTGAGTAATAAAAAGACTAATAATCTTGGTATATCCCTAAACCCTTTCCCGTGAATCATAACTCTTTCCTTTAATAAATCTAACCTGGTATTATTTTAGAAAATGCTCGTGTGGGAAATTGTCAAAAGTTACATGGCGCCGTTGCCGGGGAGGATGCAGCGTCGTTTATTAAGAGAATTACATTCCTGATTACTCATAGATTAGCTTAGTTTAATGTAATATATTTAATCCAGAACAGAAAAAGTACCCTCAAGATTAATTGAACATTTAGAGTACCAAGACTCTAAATGTGAGGATGTTAAACTGAGGAGAAAACCTAACCTAATGGGTATTTATCTGTCTTGCAGGAAATTCGGAACCACCCAAAAAGAAGGAGCAGAAAAAGCAAGGAAAACCAGGTTCTTGGTTGGGAAAATTCCACAAATCTGAGAAATTATTTTCGGAATTTAAAGCAATTTAAGATCCGGAATAAATCTCGCAGATAAATGGAACTGACCCAACCTAATTTTATGCAAGTAGATTATTTTAAATAATGGCCCAATGTTTTGAATTTACTTGGACTGAATTCACTCAGGTCCAACTCAAATAAAATGGACGCAGGCCCAACATCACACTCGGGCCCAATCCGTTGAAAATTTGAAAATTCAAAAAGTTTGTCGCGGAATGACCATTTTGTCGCGGAACAACGTTCCGCGACCAAGTGCAACTCCGCGACAAAGTTCTCCTTATCATCGAACCTTGTTTGTCCTTGTCGCGGAGTAACCATTTTGTCGCGATGCACAGCATCGCGACCAGGTGCAATTCCGCGACAAAATCTCACTCATCCCCGAACTCTGTTTGTCTTTGTCGCGGAACGCTTTGTCGCGGTGCATGACTCCGCGACAAAGTCCCTATTCCGCGACACGGGCACACCACTCCATTCTTCCTTGCCATTTTGTCGCGGTACACTTTGTCGCGGTGCATGACTCCGCGACAAAGTCCCCCACTCCGCGACACCTCTAATGTCGCCAAGCCTGGTCGCGTAATCCTGTTCCGCGACCATGGGCTAGGGTTCCGCGACCGGCCCATTAGTATTTAAACCTCTCCACCTCCCTCTTCTTCCCCACGCTCCCACACTTAGAAATTTTCGGAAAAATCTCTCGTACGCGAAACCACCTCTTCCGAAGCACACCACCGTGTTCTTCGCACACTCCGACCACCAAACCCGGGGGAAACTCTGCCCGATTTTCGCAAACCCAATGGAACCCTCGTCTTCGTCATCTCCTAAGAAAGCCGAGCCCTGGTAAGTGTTTTTCTTGACTGTTTCTCGTGCACCCATTGCCCCTGTTTTCGCATCTTGGTGGTTTCGAGGATTTTTGTGTTCTGGAACTTGAAAATGTATGAGTATATGTTGTTCTGGACTTTTGTGCTTATCCGAGTGCGATTTTAGGATTATGTGGTTTGGGCATGTTGAATTTTGATTCCCTGTTTATGACTGTTATGGCCGAGCATGATTTAGAGGAAGGGGGAGTATTGTCTTTGTGTTTTGAATGCATATGGGAATTCGGTTTGGCAGTGGTAAATTTCACCATTGATGGGTTTTGAGTTAGTAGGGTTCTTAGGTGTCCTTTTGTTAAATCCTGTTTTACCTTTGCCCACCTTGTGAATCCTTGTATTCTGGACACATATGAATTCGGAAGCCTGAAATTTGAAAACTGATGAACATTTGGTTGTTTTGGAATAGCTGGATGTTGTTGGTTGGCCTTAACAGTTTGTGATTTAAAAAGCATGCTGGGTTCATTTCACTCCATGATTTAGAGCAGTTGAGCATGCTAAACTGTTTGATCTTCTGTTTTTGATAAGTAGAGGCATGAACTTGTGTTTTAGCTTGCTATGTTCATAAGTATTGCATGCCAAGATGATCATTTAATGTCTTTTCCTGTTTTGGTATGTCCGTGTATGTGTGCTGCAGAATTGAAAAGGTGAGTGTTTGTATTGTTTTGGCATGACCAAGCACCAATCCCCTTTCAGCAGTTCACTTTTCCACTAAAAGACAAAAATAGTACTAGGAATTTTGGGTTGACAAATGTGTTTTTGTTCCCAATGGAACTAAAGAGTGTGAGTTAAGTAGCAGTATTTTGCCACCTCAACTGCTACCTTTTTACAAAAATCCAAAAATGGGACCACACACATCCCACTTTTCATTAAATAAAAACAAGTCAACCCTTTCAAAATTAAAAAATAGTGTTTTCTTGAACGTTTTAACTGTCCAATGACAGTCCAAACAATCCAGAAATAGCAACTCCGCTCCGCCACGTCTCCATTGCACATTCCACTCTCGAGCAATCCATTCCACCGCCATCATTTCATTCCATTTTCAACAAGTGCCTCGAGCTTGTTTAATAAAATTGAAAAAACAAACTTTTGGGCCCAATGGCCCATTAAAAAAGGAATTTTTGGTCCAATGACCACTTTATTTTTATTTTTTTTATTTCCCCCTTTTTGATTGGACTCAATAATCCATTTAAGATACCTCCCTCTAGGTCCTAAGGCATAGCACCTTATCTTTGGATCTTTTAATAAACTCAAGATTAAATCACTTAAATCACATTTCGAGCTTAGCAAAGCTCAAAATGTGAGGATGTTGATTTTCACACCTGAGTAGTCTTTGAAAACTCATAAAAAAATTTGGATGTATCTAAACACTTTGACCTTTTTCAGGAATGCATTGGTAGTGCAATCAGGCATCGGGTTACCTGACTGCACATATGAGGCTGCTGGTAAGCTGGCCTCAATTGATCGAACGGAGATTAAGGACGCAAGAGATGCCATCAAATCAGTTTACAAGGTACCTCTGGACCACACTACGGACGAAAAATTGAAACTTTCTCCGGGATGGGACGTGCATATCCCTCCAGAAGAAAGAACGATAGTTGTTGCATCAATAGAAAGGGACTACTATCACTTCCTGAAGAAGTTTTGGATAAGGATGATGGGGCATGCCCCTCAAGACGAAAAGACAACTCCTGAAGTCCACCATGAACGCATCCAATTGAAGTTCAAAGAGCACAGGGCTGTGTGGAATCGGCATGTGGAAAAAGGAACGAAAGCTCCAAATATAGCTGACTTTGACATCATCATCCCTAACCAGATCGTAGATCCTCAAGTTCGGATGGCCTTCGAGCACAAACAGATGGATCTAAGTAGGGTTATCAACAGTGGGGCCATCATGATGTATGAAGCATTCCCATTCAAGTGGAATCCGTATCTGTTTGAAGCAAAAGGAGGGAGCAGAGGTGGATTACAGATCTAGCTCGTGCCAGGCATCGAGAGCTGACCTTCAATCTGTACAAACGCCTCAAAAATGCTGAGAAATTTGAACAAAGCCGCAACACCTCATTGTTGAACACAATGAGGAAGATGATCAAGGATGCACGCGATCAATGGGACGAACTGACTACGGTCTGGGGAAAAGGCAATCCAAGTATCACTAAGTCCTTTCTGGAAGAAGGAGTAGTATTACCTGCAGATGAGGTACTTGAAACCATCTTCACACATAGAAGGTATGGACGGTACGGAACAAACAAAGACGATGAATTTCCCCAGCACATAGCAGTATTAAGGGACCAGCTGCAAGTGGATATACGCAAAGGTGGCTGGAGACCCAAAAAGAAAAATGAAAGGCAGTTCAATTTACTATCCAAAGCTGAGGCTGGGTTGTATCTCACGTACGATTCGGCAGAAGACATGTCCTACCTGGAAGGAATTCAAAAGGATCTGGTAGGAGGCATGATGAATCAGTACAGGGACTCCTACTGGGAATTGATCATGGAAATGGACAAGTTTGCACTTGAATATTGCAATAGTACTGCAAATGGGAAGAAGGTCTTGCACTACAACAACAACGTTCGGAGTAAGTTCTGCTCCAAGATCAAGAAGGACTGGGAGGACCAACTGGGGAGAATCACGCAAAAGAGCTTCATTGAGGATTATTTACAGCGCGCCGAGAAGCAACTAGGCTACGAGGGTGAACCAAACAGAGAAGAGGATCCCGATGCTGAGATTGATGCATACTTCTCCACTCCCCCTGAAGCCAACCCACAGCCTACCCAGCCAGCAGTACAAGCTTCGGCATTACCACCAAGAGGGCAGACTGAAGTACAAAAAGTTGCTACGTCCGAGCCAGTGGTGCAGCAAGAAACAGTCCGGACTCCAGTACAGCCAGCTCAGACTGAAATGACAACACCTGTTGTAGCACCTGCCACCACTAAGGCACCCACACCGCCCGAGCAGACATCCAGTATTTTTGTCACATCTGAAGGTCAGCCAGCACCTCAAACGGGAACGAGGAGAAGGTTGATAAAATCTGCTGACAAGGATAAACCAGCAAGAGCTCCGGAAAAGAAAGTGGAGATCAAGGAACCGGAGCCAACTGTTAGGGAAGTGGCAGAGCCCACGGATCCCAAGGACAGGGGTAAGAAGCCGATGCCACCACCACCTCCGAAAAAGAAGCATCAAGTGGCATTCGATGCTGAGCTAGCCATGAAGATGCAAAATGATGAATTTGCATTAGCTGGTTTGCTGGATCAAGTAACAGGTGGTTCGGGAGTAGAGAAGGTGACTGAGGAAGAACGCTTGGCAATGGAAAAGAAAGCTGCAGAGGAAGAGCAGATCCGAAGGAACATTCAGCAGACGAAAGATGAAGAAACTGCCAAGAAGATGCAAGCTGATCTAGAAAACAGGAAATCTGGAGAGGCTAAACAGGGTGATGAGGAGGACTTCGAGTTGAAGATCACTGGAGAAGTGCAGGGGCGTGGATTGAAAATCAAAGAAGAACAACCTCCTGCATGGACTGGCCCCACTGCACATGATGCTGAGACTATCCGGGGAGATATAAGGAAAAGGCTTAACGAACAGATCGAAACAAGAATTGATGCTGGAGAAAAGCCACATCAAATCAAATATCAGACAGAAGTCGGTCAAGTGATTGATCCTCTCGTGGGCACGGCCAGAATTGAGGAATTCATCACTCAAGAAGGCCCGTCGCACCAACCTGAACAATCAGAAGGGCCATTGGATTCCATTGATCCAGCAGCACTGGCCAAAACATTGGATAAGCAGCCAGGCGACCATCTCATGGCCTCTGCGCTTAAGGAAAAGGTTCAAGGAATTTTGACTGAAGCTGCAGATGGGAATGATTCAGAGGAAGAAGCTCGACAGGAGGAGCAAGAATTCATGGACCAAATGGCGCCTATTTTCCAACGTCCAGTTGGACGAGCTGCAAGAATTAGGGAGGAGGAGGAGGTATCAACTGATGTTGATGACCGTAATTTTCATGTAACTACATCTTCTTTGCCTGTAAATTGTGAACTCAATACGATGAAACATGTAATTAAACAGGTTGAGGAGGAATTCGGAGATGAAACAGCTCATGGAGAGCAAGAGCCAAGTCAGAGGGGAGATGAGGCTGAACCAAAGGACGACCAGCCACAGGAGGGAGACGATCAAACAGACTGGCATACGAGCGACGAAGAATCTGTCGGATCCATTCGACCAGTCGAGTTCTGGTCTGAGAATACTGTGAGGCAAAGAATGGGCGTTTCAAAGGAATATGAGAAGAAAAAGCTGAGTGAAGAACAGGTTCAGATCAAGTTCAATGGCAACAAAGAGAATGCAGAAAAGTATAAGAAGTTGCAGAAGATGATAGTGCCAGATAAAGGGTTCAGACCCGATGCGTTGTCGCACCCCACTGTTGAGACTTTCTACAGAAATCAAGAGTGGGGTAACTTCATGCTGCATCACGACGAAGATGGCTTCGTGGAGCTAACAAAGGAATTCTTCTGCAACATTGATAAAGATGCCAGAACAACATGGATTCGTGGACAAGTGATTAACATTGCACCTGACTGGCTGAATCAGTTCTTCGGGACTCCAGATATCCAAAGTGAATTTCCCCCTGATGAGATCATGACAAAGAGAGCCAAGACGAGCGAATATGCGAAGTATGCAACCTTGGCTAACAGCATGACAAGCGTGACCGCCCCAGAGCACACATTCAATGCAAAATGGCTGCGGATACAGTTCATGCCAACTTATGAGTTCTACATGTCCAAGATCCGGCCCAATTCGCATCCGCACACCACATCCGGGAATGTACTAATGGGATTTGCAAGAATGTGGAGCGGAGCAAAATTGAATGTGGGGAGGCATGTATTCGAGGTGATGGTAACCCGGATAAAGGATAGACAGGTGTTATGCTATCCAAATCTGATTAGAAGAATCTGCATAGCTCAGGGAGTTGATTTGAGCGCTTTTGAGGGTGACACAGTGGTGAAAGTAAACCCACCTATCAGTGTGCCGAGACTCCCCCTGTGTGAGAGTATCAGATACTCCCTCCCCCAGCTGTTCGTCAGAGGAGATTCAGACGCTCAATCCTCTTTCATATCGGGTGGGCAGGCATCGAGAAAGAAAAAGAGACAGCCCAAGACAAAGAAGGGAACACAGAAAACCTGTGCTGATGCAGGACCTTCGAATGTTCAAGAAGAGCCTCCTGCAGATCAAGAACATTCAGAGACGCCAATTCCAGCTCCGATTCCACCTCCGACTCAACCTCAACCTCAGATGCCTCCTCAAAGCCAGAACGTATCTCAGTTCCCCGCTGATTCCCAAACAATTGTGATGGTGAGCAGGATGAGTCAATCTATGCTCGAGGGAATGAAGTCCATGACTAACGTGGTGATGGCAAGCCAAGAGGAACAGCGAAAAAGGGCAGAAGAGGAGCGTGAAGAGCGAAGGAGGGAGAGAGAAGAAGAACGCCAAGAGCGTAGGAGAGAAAAGGAAGAGAAACGGAAGGAGAAGCAGGAGAAGGAAAGGAAAGAGGCGGAATTCAGGCAAATGATGATGGAAAGGGAAGAGCGCATACATAGAGAAAGAGTGGAGAGTGAAGAAAAGCAGCGCAAGATGATGGAAACACTGATGCAAGCACTCATCAGTCAACTCCCCAAGCCACCCCCACCTCCATCAGATGTAGCAGAGCCGTCGAATCAGCCAGGAGAGAAAGCAGATTAAGTATGTAATTGTCATTTCAATCGAGCACAATTGTAAATATCATATAAGAGAATTTCATCTCCCTTGTGCAAAATCGTTCTGATTGCAATGGAATCTCTTGTAATTGATATCATTCACTGTTTTAATTTTGGAATTTTGCAGTCCAAACAATTTTATTCTTGAAAAGATGTCTGCACAGTCGAAGATGAATAAGTGACTGTCAGGCCAAAAATATGCTGTGGACATACGCTGTATGTCAGCAGTGCCTCTTTACTGCTTTAAATTAAATAACCAGCAAAAATATGCATAAACCTGCTCTAAATTCACATGTTGAATTTAGGCTTATGATTAAATTTTCAAACTTTTAAATTGGGATAATATAATTGAAGACATGCATGAAATGAATTCCTGAGGTTTTGAGCTATAAAAATTTAATGATGCGATCAGCTTATTGGGTAATAAATCTGCATGTTAGAGATTTCAATTGAATAAATTGTTAGAATTAAGCTTTGATTAAATTTGAGAATACTGTATGACATGAATCAACCCAACCTTGTGAGATTTGAGCCATGAGTCACTTTTACTCATTCTTTTCTTTGATGTGTGAATCATTTTGATTAAAGGAAACTAGAACTTGCAATTGGGACCGATTCAAGACCATGCCATATTCCCGAAATCGAGCATATGATCGAGGCACCTAGAAAACCCAAATTTTTGGCCTTCTTTTGAAATCCAAACCCAAAAATGTTTTCCCTTTAGGATTAACCACTTTGAGCCTATAAGCCTAATTTTTCTTTGAAGCCCTCTATATTATTCCTAGCCTTCTAAAAAGACCAAGAAATTCAAACCCAAGTGTGCAAGGATGAAGTTTATCAAGGCATTACAATTTATGATCATCAATTCATAAAATCGGTATTCAAAAACCCGATCAAAAAAAAAAAAAAAAAGAGAAAGAGAAAAAAAAGTTGAATGTCATTCAACACAAATAAATTGCAGATGACAAGCAATTAGACAATAGTCTAATGTCATGCAATAGAAAGAAAATCAAAAAGAGAGAAACAATGATGATCATAAATTTTAAATAAAAATGCCAAGTCATGATAGATTGATTCTTGCCACTTCTAGCCCAATAAACTCCCTTTCCTACCTGATGTTACAACCGTACGCCCCGTTATAACCCTTAAATAAGACCTCATGATCTCGATTTGAAGGAATGAGCCGGTGGCGAGTTGGTCTGATTGCAAGCTTATGGAATAATTTAATTAAAAATTGATTATGAGCGTTCACTAATTAAACCCCAATTGAGAGTGAGTGAATTTTCCGATTCTCTTATATGTGAGGCTCCGTCTTATTGCACATGTTCATGTCATCCCTTAATTCTAATTTTTAATCCTTGCATCTTTCAAACATGATATTCATGAAGGATTGATAATAATGTTTGATTTGTAGGCCCGATATAGTGAGCAAGTATCATTTCATTAAACACTGCAATCAAGGGAGTTTAATACTTGTAATCTTTGATTGTCTTATCCCAATCCAAAAAGTATGTGATTTATGAAGCCACGTAAATGAATTGAATATGTAGAGTCCGTGTTCTTAGGAACATTGACTCTGACTGGTCGGGGACGATCAGTATTAAATGTGAGGATGTTGATAATGGCCAGAAATGACCATTATTTTCAATCCATTTCCGTGTCTTAAACGGGCATTTGATCGCATTCCGGTCTTACATTAAGTAAGAAAGCAGTCGAATTGGACTGATTTATGCATAATTTTAAAAATAATAAGCTGGTGTGAAAAAGGCATAAATATGTAATTTTATTACATAATTATGTTAGGAAAATCCAAAAACATGAGAAAAAGAAAAGAAAAGAAAAATGAATGAAAAAGATGGGAAAAAGAGAGAAAAGCCCACAAAAGAATACTTTCGGCCCATCTGGCCCAATTCAGCAGGCCCAGAACACCTTTGTCGCGGAAGCTCCTTTGTCGCGATGCATGGTTCCGCGACAAAGGAACACTCCGCGACCAAGCAAGCTCAGATGAAGGAAAAGACCAGCCAGAGCCATCTGTCGCGATACCTTTGTCGCGATGCCCTGTTCCGCGACAAAGGTCCATTCCGCGACAAAAATGCATTTTTAGAGACACAAGACCCAGTCGAGAAGCTTTGCCACATGCAGTGTGTTCCGCGACCAAACTTGGTGCTCCGAGACAAAGCTGTGATGTGTGTGATGTCTTGAGACACAATGGGCTCAAATCAAGGCCCATGAGCTTAGGGTTTCCCCTCTATAAATATGAGGTGTTTCCTTTGAGCTAGAGGTTGGAAGAATTTTAGAGAAAATACACCTTCTTGAAGACAAGTTGGGAAGTTCAGTAGTTTAGTTTAGTTTAGGGTAGTTTAGTTAGATTTTTCTTGTATTATTTAATTCATGCACTAGTTAGATGTAGTTTATTGCACTTTGGTTAGATAGCCAGTTTTACACCTTATTTCTTGTTCAAAACTTTTGTTTAAGGGTTTGTGGTACCCAAATCATGGGTATGAACAACACCGTTTAATAATATGGGAAAACATTCTCCATTTGTGTCCCAAAATCATGAAATGGGTCTCACACCCCATGGATCTTACTGTTTTCGTTTTCCTTGGGTCATTTGACCCTTGTTTTGCATTTTAATGTCACTGCTTGGTGACTTTTTCTTGGGATAATGTTGCATGCTTATGGGTGATCAAGCTCAGATTAGGGTTTCTTAAGTTTTAAGTTTGTTTTGTTTCTTTTATGTTCAAGCATATTCTAGCTAGATTCATATTATGTTTGGTTATTTTGAGCTTAGTTTAGCTTTTGAATCTGAAAAGGGTGAGATCACACATAATGCATGCCACTGTTCCACT
Source organism: Hygrophila difformis (assembly GCA_030278955.1). Classification (NCBI taxonomy): domain Eukaryota; kingdom Viridiplantae; phylum Streptophyta; class Magnoliopsida; order Lamiales; family Acanthaceae; genus Hygrophila; species Hygrophila difformis. Next base: position 47,028,610 of record JAOANR010000010.1, read on the forward strand.
TTACTTTTCTGACATGTGTACTGGACACACCTTTGTCGCGGAACAACTCTTGTCGCGGAACCACGTTCCGCGACAAAATGGGGCCTTGGCGACAAAGGTGCCAAAGAACATTTGTTGACCATTATTTTAAAACCCTTGGTCGCGAAACACCCCTTGGCGCGGAACCACGTTCCGCGACAAAATCCTGATTAGCGACCAAGGACCCAAATACTTGTGATTTTATTCTGGAAGGGCTTTGTCGCGGAGTTACCTTGTCGCAGAACCACGTTCCGCGCCAAAACCTCTTATTCCGCGACAAGAATTATGCCCTGTCCAATTTTCAACCATATTTGTCGCTATACCTCCTTGTCGCGGAACCACGTTCCGCTACAAAATTTTCACTTAGCGACAAAGCAAACCCTAAACTTTTCAAAATTCCATTTCTCTTATTTCCCACCCCTTTGTCGCGAAACCCTTGTCGCGGAGCCACGCTCCGCGACACAAACTCTGCATCGCGACAAAGTGGCACCTTTTTGCCAAATTTTTATTCTTCATATCACTCCATTAATTAATTGAACCTTTATATTAATATTTTGAGGTTGAAATCCAATGATCTCAACCCATGATTAATTTGATATAAAGAACTTTGTTCAATTTCCCATTAAAAGATTCTTCTACAAGAAATTAAACTCTAATGATCTAAGTATATAATCCGGACTGTAATTAATTAATTATGGAATGAGTGATTATTTAGACATAAGGAGTAATTATGGATTAATTTCCATACCTTGCATGAGAAACCAATGTCTCTCATGCAAGATGACCCAAAAATATTTTTCTTTTATTTGTTTTGTCTTTCCGTGTTGTGTGAAACAGCTAATAAGGAATATATCAGATTAATGTTGGCGGGTATTCCCATCCGGATTACTAGCTCGTAGTCTGTATATTAATTATTAGATGTTATTTTGCATGGTCCGAATAGTGGTCGGTGGAAGCCTTGGCGGTTCGTCCATCCGGGATTGTAATAGCTGCTCAGCTGACTCCTATCCGGATACAGTTTTATTTTCTTTATCTTAATTTCAAACCTGAATTCGAGTTGTAGTATTATTAAATGATGTCGACCAACATTATTTGAGAATTATTACAACAAGAAAATATGTGGGTTTTTCTTCCATTCACAGACAAAAGGGAGCTGAATGACGGTGGTCACCGTCACTTGGAATTCCTTTCTGTCTAAAAATCTTTCCATCTGGAATAATTGGGAACTGGATAGCAGATTTTTGCGGTCCAGATCACCCCAGTTATTTCTGGCACTCTTTTTAGCCAAAATTCTTCTCATCTCCGGCTATTTCATCTCTGTGTTTCACATTCTGTCTAAACCCACCTTATATTTTGGGTTATTTTATTTTACACTTCTCTATAAAATTATGCATGATATTATTATGTAGATATTGTGGTCAATATTATTTTGGGATCCTTCCCTTGGACATAGAAGTCTTGATTTAAATCAGATGTTTCATAATAAATTTCCAACAAAAATTCCTTTATAAAATCTTGATCTGAGTAAGGGATAAATTCGACAGTTATGACTAATTCATATCCGACTGGGGGTTGATTTTGGGAAATTAGAAGCAGAGTCAGCGATTAGATCTCACCTAGACTGAAAGGATCTGTGTTTTAATTGAGAGTCTAGTACCTGATAGGGAATGATTTTCAGATTTATTATTTTCCAAAATTGCTGGTTGATGGAAATCTAAGATTGAGTGCTACACCGAGATGGGGTCCACTTGGACTCAAATACAGTGTAGTAAATAATCTTAGAGGAACATCATCCAGGCCTTGGTTACTTTCTAAGATAGGGTTGAGTTTTCTTTCAACTGCTATCCTCCTCTGCCAAAGCCTACTTTTGAGTCCTGAGTGAGTGCATCCGGAAGGAACTAATTTATTAGTTCGTTTCATTAGTTTGTATCTCATAACCACCCGAAGGGAAGTGAACACTGCAAGCGGTTCACCGAGATTAGGGAATTCTTGATCCACACCCAGTCATTCTGACTGGGGGCTTTCTTTTACTACCAGGGTCAGACTTTCAAAAACCTCCGAGTGATAGGATTTTAACTGCTTTCTTTATTGCTTTCTGTTAAATGCTTTTGTTAAAGGTCACTCGGTTGTATTGAGAGTTGTGTAACTGCTACTAGGACTGATAGTTAAGGGATAGTTCAAGGCTTGATTAGAATCTTCGGGTGTGACATGGGGGAATGATAGCAGTACTTGACACTTCAACTAATGATTTGTCAGGTGTTGCTTATCCACCACAGATAAATGACATACCTCTGCGCAGGGGCAGTTATCCATCTGTGGTATCCTAGATTTTGTTGTCTTAAGGCATGTAAATCCTTACTGTAAGTACCTGTCTGTTAAAGGGAACATAGTATAGGAAGCATGAGAGTTAGCTAACTGATGAATTATCCCAAGCTAAGATCTGTGTAACAAAATGGGAGTTTAACTGTGTTTCATCTGAATCTTGTCCAAACTTTATTCTTTTCTTCCTGTCCCTTCTGTCACATTTTAAATCTGCTTTCTTAGAATAATTTTAATCACTTCCTTAGAATAATTCTATTGCTTTCTTAGATTTAATTTAATTCGCTTTCTAGAATAATTTTATCTGCTTTATTTTAAATTGCTTTCATAGCTTAATTTAAATTCTGTCAAGTAGTTGGTAGTCAATCCCAAACTTGAATCGAGTAACCGAGTGGAAAATCTTAGTAAACGGCGTGGGCCCTGCTTCCATCGCACATCCTCCAGTGAACGATCCGGTACTTACTATAAATTACTGCAATTTTTGACACCGTGCGCTTTCGGGCCACAGTTTCTTAAACACGAGCAATAAAAACATGACTACTTATAAATATATCCCTAATCACAACCCCGCCATCATAAATTGGTTTCATTAAATAAAACCTAAACCAGGATCATGATTTTTCGGAAAATACCCATGTAGTGGGAATCAGTCAAAAGTTTCATGGCAGGAAATCTTATGGCAAGAATTGATGAGAAGTATCATGGCATATTTGCCGGGGATCCTCAGTGTGACAGGCTGAAGGTCAACCTATCCCGGCTGTGCCATGAGATTTGTCAACATTTCATGACAGAGAGGACCACAGCGCCATTTGAAACCAAAGCACCACACTTGAGTAATAAAAAGACTAATAATCTTGGTATATCCCTAAACCCTTTCCCGTGAATCATAACTCTTTCCTTTAATAAATCTAACCTGGTATTATTTTAGAAAATGCTCGTGTGGGAAATTGTCAAAAGTTTCACTCACTCTGAGTTATTTTACTATCAGTCTAGTGAAGCCTATTTCTTTGATGTCCTGGCTAAAAGGAAATTTCGATTGGAACATATTTACTGTGGCAGCAAGTTTGTAGCTCTAGGGTGGACCAAATACCTGGAAGAACGAGGTCTAATTGGATGGACTACTCTTGTCAAAAGTTTCCAGCCTGAACATGTCATGCATTTCTATGCCAATCTGAGAAAGGACGTGATCAATCCTGGAACCCCTTGGTTAAACAAAAACTTCACCAGAGGAGTTCTGTATGCGATCACTGCCTCAAAGATTAATACCCTGCTGGAACTACCTGAGGTGGATTTCGATGGCATTCTAGAGAAAGGAGTCTCGTTTGATAGCAACAAAGTGGCTTATGCCATCACTAAGACCAAGGTGAAGAAAATGCCAGGGAAGGGGGTGCAGCCAAAATTTCTTACTCAAAAGTTTTACATGCTGTACAAATTCTGCTCATCCAATGTCATGCCTACTGGGAAGCATTTTCTGGTCACTCAAGAGATGTGCCATCTGATATATGCAATTGATCAAAAGGTCCCCATCAACTATGGTCAATTGGTGCTCACTCAAATGACCAATATTGCTGAATCCCTAGCTGCTGACCACAAGACATTGCTGCCATATCCAGGCCTCATCCAATTGTTTCTGAAATCTCAGAAAATTGGTGGGAACAAAAGTGCTCCAAAAGAGAAGATCTATGAGTTTGTTCTCTCTCAGAAGCTGCATACCAAGGTGCCAGACATTCCAGGTCCTGATGGCACATTGAGCAATCAAAGTGCCCTGACTCGAGCTAAAGATATTCTGGCCCAGGCGCTTGAGAGGTTCAAAGGGCTTCGAGCTATCATTCTTCAAGAAGAAAACAAGATTGAGCAAGCCTTTGCCCTGCTGCCGGATTATTGGTCTGATGATGAAGAAGCAGGGACAGCCATGTTTGTTGAGCCAGATGATGACCAAGAGCGCCCTACTGGTGGAGTTGATGGTGATGCTGACTCTGAAGCAGAGTCTGGTTGATTTTTGGCCAAAGAAGTTGATCCAGAGGGGGAGTCACAAATTTCAAATCCTATGCTGAATCTAGTCAACCCCTCCTGATGATTGGTAATATCTCTCTAACTCTCTCTTTTTCAACATGTTTTTACATTTGCCTTGATAAACTGTTGCTGCTGCTACTGTGGGATGTTTATTTTATTTTTATTGTTGTTTATGTTGCTGGAACTGGTTGTTGGACAATTGTTATGGTTCTGTGTTCTCATGGAAATGAATGATCTTTCATGTTTCTTTTTTGTACAAGCTCCGATTCTTGTGTTGCACTGATTTTTGTAAAGAGTTTATAGTCTGGATGATAGCTGAGGTTTTTGCTTTATTAGAAATTCATCATCGGTTTATCATTTGTATATGCTGCTCACTTCCTGCCAAAAAGGGGAGATTGTTGAGTCTAGTGTTTTGTGGGAAGTTCAAAACCGATGATTGAACCTAGGTAGATAGAACGTCATCTGGTGCATCGTTGTCCAGCGTGACCCATGGAATGAAAGATTGCTGAGATCAAGAATGGAATTGGGTCCAACGGCTCTTTTCTGATTAGAATAGTGATGGGTGATTTTAACCACTCATATTTTACCACAAGCGGATGGTTGTCATCAAGTAATAAAAACCGGTGAATACCGGGTCGAACCCAAGGGAATTCAGAATATTAATTCATTCTGTAGAAAACTTAGTCATTTTAAATTCATTAATAATATATATTATATTTTGAAAAGAGTTTGTTTAATTCTAATGGTGATTAAATTAAACTGATAGCATTAAATTTAAAAATAAAGCAAGTTAAAAATTTAAAATAATAAAAATAAAGATAAGATATATGTTTGTAATGATTTAGAACATGCCATCTTTATATAAAAGTGAAATTGCATAATGATTTAGCATTTCCCAATGTCTAAAAAGATCAATTTCAGCAGATTTAATTATTTTATAAAGATTAAAAATATGCCAATTTCCTAATTTTCATAATTTGTAAAAACAGACTTCATGGAAGCAAATTAAATTATCTAACATTCTGCAATCATCATTCTAGGCATAAATTTGAGTCTTTCCCAAGCATACAAATTTTCCTATTGTGATTAAACGACACATTTCATTTCCCAAATCAGCGTGTACATGCCAGAATCTATTTTAATATGATTTATTCCCAAGACCGGTCCTAAAATCTAATTTCCACTTTTTATCTCCCGATTTAGCAAAGCAGAAATCATAAAGATTAGATTCTAACATTTAATTATGCAGAATAGTGTAAATAATCTAATAAACATGGTAAAATATTGATAAAACATGGTAAAATGGATTTTAATACTAAATTTAGAATGTGAACAGATTAGGATATTGCCAGATTACTGTAAATGGAATAATAGAAAAGATCGATCAATTCTGAATTGCAGATTAATGACATAGACATCAGATTAAAGTGAATACAGAATCATCGATTCATTTTATGCAGTAAAACAACAATCCTAATTCAAATTCTAACATCATTACAGATTAATCCAGATTCAACATCAAACATCGATCATTAAATTACTTCCATAAAAGATAAATTCATACTTCAAAAGTGATTCTGAACTCCCGTTCTAGAACACTTCTAACACGAACAACATAGAAATCCATTTACAAACATGAATACAGTAGGAAATTATGTTTAAAAGCAAATCCTAAACATTACAAAGCAAGAAAAAGGAAAACAACACCTAGAATGCGAAGAACACAGTCAGAGAAGACGCTCTGATCACTTCCTCCGGCATGGTTCGGTGTTATCGGCCTTCTTCTCCGAAGTTGGAGAACTTTTCTATCGAGAATATTAGTCTACTTTGAGTCTCCAATGAAAAGAATGGCGAAAAACCGCGTTTAAAACCGAGTTCGGGAGGTTAGAAAACTGCCCAACCGCGACTGTGGCGCAAAAAGTGGCGCTCGGACGAGGTTTTCGGCGCCACCAAAGAGAGCTGGCGCATCCTGACATTTTCCAAATTTTCTCTGCGGCGCAAAAAGTGGCGCTCCAAGGTGGTTTTAGGCGCCACCAAGGAGGTGCGGCGCATTATGACAATTTCCCAATTTTTAATTTAACAGCGGCGCATTTGTGGCGCTCCGGAGCAGATTTCGGCGCCACCAAGCTTATGCGGCGCATTCTGGAGCTTTTCCAGTGTTGAAAATTCCAAATTTTGCATCCTTTGACCTCCGAATATCTTCTTTCTTCATTTTAATGCCTGAAACATCATTGCAATGTATTAGGTTTGCCAAAGTCTTATTAAAAAGCATAAAAACATGGTAAATTTAACCTCAATAAGCCAAATCTAACCATGATCACTTGAAAAATAAAAACACATGAAATACACCTAAAAGTGCAATGAATTAAGGTAAAATGCACTCATTTTGGACATATTGTGGTACATTTCAAGCTTGTATAAGTGTGGTTTCACAGGGTGCATCAAGTAGGTATAGACTAACATTCTTGCAGGGATTACCTCTCTACTTAGAAAAGAGCTGTTACTCACAACTCAAATTTTCTCAACGGCTATTTTCCAAAATGGAAAAATTATTCAAATCCTGTTGAGTAATTTTTGGGTTTAAGGAGTCTTTCAAGCAAGAAGAGGCAGAGATTCATTATTCATCTTTGGAAACATACTGAAAGCCTCTCAACTGTAATATCGTTGCAAACCTATCTCTCTATCGATTGACAGCCAAGTGTACGCTGAGATTGCTTTTCTGCTGTAAGATCGAAGAAGCCTTGGACACGCCTTTGTTGTATCCGTGTCTAGAACTTCTTAAGTGTTTCCGCAAGAGGCATTTAAGGAGTAAGTCCAAGGCTTGACCAGGAAGTTGTACTTCAAAGTTTTATTCTTCTCAAACTTCGGAGGGAGTGTTTCAAAGGTTGCTGCAAGTGGAGCTCAAGGCAGGTAGCTTTGAGGGTTGAAATAGAAGAGGATTTCTACACCAAAGGCTGGAGGTTTTTGGTCACTACAACTTTCCACTTGGTGCTTGGAGTGAAGACACTTTACATATTTTGCTATTGTGTGTGGTTGGTTGCCATTGGTTAACACATAGTAAAATATCCTCCTGGATTGGTATCCCCCAGACGTAGGCCGAAGGCCTAACTGGGTCATCAACTTGCCGTGTCTCTTTTATTCTTTATGCGCTTTTGATTCTAGCTTAAGTTATTCCGTTGTGCATGATTCTGTGTTTTACACTGGTTTGTTTGATTAGTGTGTTCACTGTGATAGATTGAACTTGGTTCGTTGAACCACTAGCATAAAGAATATAACTTGCGTGAGCTGGGAACCTAACAGGTGGTTGTTGCGTTAAAAATTTATTTTCAAACCTCTCATTCCGTCCGACACCATCACCGGCGGACTCCGCCTTCCGCCGCCATACATTCCACACTCAAATAATTCCCATTATAAATTTTGTTTTTTCACGTGACAATCTTTATATATACTGATTGTGATTTTTGTTCGACGTTGGTTTGGGTTGGTGCAGGTGCAAAATTTTTTATTGTAATTTTGTCATGAGGAATGCACCTTATCTACCTTTCCAAGTTGGACAAGAATCTAAAACAGAGACTTTCGAGACAGGTTTTCAGGGTGCATATATGGTTTCGATGCAAGGTAACACACCATGAGAAATTTTTCAACGGGCTTCGAAATATGTAAGTATTTTGTTGTTTCGGTTGATATACTTTTGTGTTCGTATTGTAAGTTTTCAATTGGGAAGAAAAGCTTCAAATAAAGATCAATGTCCCCTGTGTTTGGGTCATTTGTATGATATGATTTTTTTCCACCTAGAATCTTTGGAATGAATTCCAGTCTTGTTGCATATATCCCCATTTAAGCTCTGTTTGGCATAACAGTTAAATGAAATTAGCTTATTCAAAGAAATATGAAATAAACTAGCTTATTCAAAAAGACAAAACAACTTAAAACTCTTTTCGAAACCGCTGCATATAGCAACATTTTGAATTTTTGCTTATTCTTGGCAAAAAGTTGGTTTCGAAATTGTCAAACAGCTAATTTTAACTAATTATTACTCACATAATCAGTTAACAACTAATATCTAATTTCCAAACAGACCATTAATTTTCAGGCTTATTTTTGGACTCTAAGATCAAACTTAATTCATTACCAAAATTACCAAAACTAATTCTTCGAACGTGAATTAAATTCTCGGGTATTACATTACAGTTTAAATGGTTTGATCTACTGTCATTACTAAGGTATAGCATTTTTCGGATAATGGTTCAATATGATACCCTTACCATGTGATGGTTCAACATGGTACCCTTACCATGTACTGATGTGGGCCATCCATCCCCTTCGACTTGCACAAACTGGTAGACTCAACACTTAACTCTACAGAAGGTGTTGATGTTGTAGTGTGTTTTCAATTTACTGCATTGAGAGAAGGTGAAAGAATATAGCGACTACGAATATGAAGAAAGACAGTGGTTAAGAATATGATAGATGAAGATTAATAATAGTAGATGTAGAATACCAGAGGTAACAAACACTATGAATACCAAAGGTTGTGACTAAAATATCACAGACTTTAAGAATTGATTGAAATTAACCTTTGATATTAATCAAAGCAGTTCATTTTAAATATAGATCAACGGATTTAAATGGTTGGCAATCCATCGTCCCAACATTCATTATGTATTATAGCAGCTCCGGCCAAAACATGCATTGGACCGTATTCGCCTTTGTGTTGGATATTGGAATGCTAGATGTTACTTGCTTTTGCTGAACAACATATATAGGCTAGGAAAGGGTGGTGGGATTCCATGCCACACAAATTACGAAGGGACAAGGGCGAAAGATAGGGGTTGGGTGGAGAATCGAATCCCCAACTTAAAAGGTTGGAAGTCAATGAATTTGACTGTTAGGATAAGTCCTCATCCCCACCGTTCACCTTATATATTAATATAATTATTAAAATTCTAAATTATACTCTTATTATTAGTTTTGAATTTTTTGTGCTTAGATTTAATTTATAGATGCAAAATTAAAAATAAAACTAGTTTTGTAATAATTTTAAATGATTTTTTTGGTGGTTTTAAAATATAGTGATTCCGAGGTTACAGTTTTTTAGGTGAATACCAGGGTATCAGGATCTGTAAGGGCAACTAAGTGCACCTCTTCCAAAGCATTTTTTTGCATACACAAGGCTCGAACCCGAGACCTTGATTAGGTGACTAGAGCCACCATCCACTCAAGTCAAGTGCTGTTGGTTTTCTGAGGTTACAGTTTCTAAGGTTACAGTTGCACTTATATAAAAACTTATTATGATTTTTTGATAGAATTTTATTATATTATAATGTGTTACAATGCCCTCAATTTAAGTATGATTTTTTGCATCTATTATTCCGCACAACTCCCAATACAGTTTTATTTTACTACACAAATCCTTTACATTTCTTTAATTCTTCATATTTCTAAATGGGTAAAAATAAAAATTATATAAAATATATATTCTAAAACTAGACGTCCGTACGATTTTAACAAAGCCACACTTGAATATTTTTCTCTAATTAAATTATTCTATAATATTAAGTCAAAGTTAAACAATAAACAAAGTTAAAATTCATTAAAATTTTAAATACAAATACCTACACCATTTTAACCACTAAATCCCACCACCTAAATTACTGTGCCCTAAAGAAACGAGCCACATTTCGCGGGACGGAGGAGTACTAGTTTGCACGTTAAATTAATTAAAAAATAAAATCACATATAATAATAATAATAATATTTTTTTTCTATATATTAATTAGAAAACTTAATAGTTAAACCCCAAAATTCAGTAACTTAAATTAAATTAGCTACTGAATTTACGACCAATAACTAAAATTGGAAATTTTAATAATAATATATATGTAATTCTATATCTATATAATATATAGAAGTAATATCCCTTATGAATAATAACATATCATAATGAATAGTAATCTATCAATTATCTTTTACAAAAATTCAATTATGAATAAGTAACGTACATATTTCCTCAATATTCATTCTCTGCATGCAATTCAATATACATTTTTAATGTTTAATAACTAAAAATGTGTACAATTAAAAATTCTATAAGTCTGATATTTTAATACTACAAGATATGAGATGAATCCAATAAAAACCTACTTGACTATGTTTCTCTTCTATAGATGTATAAATATGAGTTGAAGTTGGACGATAACAAGAAACAAATGTCAATCATTTTTCATTATAAAAAATGAAGTAAGTATATAAAAGCATAATGCACTTTTAAAATATAGGAAACCAAATTTGAGTGAAAATTCACATCAAATTATTTAATTTCATTCATTATTATGGATAAAAGTACTATCAAATACGTACGAAAAATTTTATGGGTTGATATTATGTTTATTATTTAAATATAATTCAATTGTTATTATTCTTAACAAATACTTATTAATTGAAATTATATTTGATATGAATAAATTTTAATAAATACTTTACAGATTGATATTATATTAATCAATGAATAACAAATACTCCCCCGTCCTGTTTGTATTGCCTCAATTGAACTTTTTACACATTTCATGATATAAGTTTGATATAGCTTTTTGTTGCAATTATATAAGAAAAAATATAGTCAAGTGGAATCTTATCATATTCATTTTTCACATAGTTTTAAAACATATATTTTATAAAATTTTTACTTCTATACATTTTAAGATATTAAATGTTAAACAAATATATTGGACTGCGTGTCCAAAAGTTTTGTGACAATACTAATAGGATGGAGGGAGTATTTGTATTAGTAAATTAGCTAAATTAGATAAATTGCAATACGACAATAATCAAACTATGGTAACACATCCCACAAAATCATATTATTATGAAATTCATGATGATAGTACATTCAATAATGTTTGCATAATCTCTATATATATATATATATATATTAAAGCATTAGTGAACAACCTATCCTAAATTTAATGTGGTGTCTCCATTTCCAATTTTTAATTTTTATAGATTTTTGCATTTTTAATTTATTAATTTTAATTTTCGCATTTATTTATTTATTCATTAAAGATTTTCAGTTTTTAAAATATATGGAATTTTCAATTTATATGGAATTCTCACAATCTTCACTTTTAAATATATTTGAAAGATTTGAAATTTAAAATTTGAAATTTTTATTTTATCTATTTATTTTGCATTTTTAAATTTACTAATGTTAGATTTTTGCGTTTATTTATGTATTTATTCATTAGAGATTTATTCACTTTTAAAAGGATTTGAAAGATAAAATTTGAAGTTTTATATATTTTATTTTATCTATTTTATATTTTATTATTCAGCATTTTATTTGTTTTAGATTTATTGCTATTTATTTATAGATTTTGAGTTTTTACACCATAGGATTATTATGGCATGAATATGCATTTTCAGTTTTTGCACCATAGGATTATTAGGACGAGGTTCTGCACTGGCAACTAAGAATTATATTTCGTTTATGTTTCAGTATGATGATCATATTGTAATGCTGATAATTTTGTGTAGGTTTAGTCACAATTTTGGTTATATTTTTTTTTGGTGTGGTAAATAATGTAATCAAAATGTACATTGCACATCATATTTATTTATTCATATTAAAGATATATTAATGTGTATATGAAATCCCAATTTTTAGTTTTTAAAAGATATTTAATTTGCAATTTATATGGAATTCGCAGTGTATATATAAAATTTATATTATTAAAAGATTCATTAATGAATATATAGAAAAAATTTGTACATATTAATTAAGAGGTAATTAATAAAATAGGCCATGAGAAGGCACCTATTCCAGTTTTGGGCCATTAAAACTTCATTTTTGATTTTAGGCCATTAGAAACTAGCTTTGACCAAATCTAGGCCATTTGACTTTTTCAAATTACAATTGACCCTACCAACTTTTGATTTATTACACTTTCACCCCAACAGTTGACTTCTAACTTTAGCCTTATTCCCCTTTTACCCCAACTTTAGATTTTTCATTTAATTTAGTCCAATAACCGCCCATCATGTTTCCGATAATAAAATTAAGCAATAAATCTCATACCTTGGGTTCGACTGCCTTGCTGCCGGGTTTCCTAAGCTCCGGGATTTTACGGACTTCCTCCAACCACACGGCCGCGACTGATGGTTCACCGATTCTTGGTTCCTTCAGCAACAAACAACGCAGTCCTATTTCGTTTCCTACCTTAGGACGTAACAAGGTATAGATATAGGTTTTAACTAATTTATCGGAATAATTGCAATACTGGAAGCCTGGATTTTATTGAAGAAATATTAAAAATATTACAGAAATATTTTTTCTCCCAATGGAGAAGACGGACACTTAGCTCCTCATATGTGAGGATGCTTGACTCTGGGGGACTGACCCCATATGAAAAACAAATACAGAAAAAAAATTTTGCAGAAAAGGAATACAACTTATTATTTTGAAGAGTTGGGAGGATTTCTGATGCCTTCCATCTGCTTCAAACTTCTCCATTTATAGGCGTCCGCGGACTTCACTCACGGATCCCAAACACTCTTTAATTTATTGTGACGTCACTGCGTTCGTCACTTGCTTTGGATTCCAGCTGGTTACATTATTATCCTGCTGTATTATTGTCCTCGGGTGGCATCTTTTTTGTCAACTTTCCACCTTCTCTTGTCGGCCATTTGCTGCCGACGACTCTAGACTTTCTTTGTCGGCTTCCAATTATAGAGTATTGCCGACACCTCTTTTTCTCTTACATCCAACTGTTCTCACTTTGGCTTGTGAAAGTTTTTTGGACGTTTCTTCCCTTTGTCCTGTTCGGATCCAGATTTCTTCTGGGTTACCCGGATCTTTGTACCGAATAGGGATTTTTCCTGTTCTGCACAATATGGGCATATATGGTTATCCCATTGGCCAACATGCATCATGTTGCATCCCTTCTTTCTGGTAGACTCGGTTGCTGGCAATTTGTTTTCCCAGATGAGTAACCTCTTCTTTTCGAAAGAGGTTTCCGCAAACTCGGTGCTTTTCCCTGTTAAAGAATTAACCAGGAACGATCCATTTAAATTGTTTGAGAATATTTTAAACGGATATTTAACCTTTTCCATCTCGGTGAGACAGACCCAGAATCCCCATGCTCGTTGGGTGGAGATTTCATCTTCGCTGATTGAAGATACCAATGGTGCCTTCTCATCCATAGACTTAACTCTGTTGAAGGCAATCATATCAGGTCTATGTAATTTAATAAATTGAAAGACCGGATAAGAACCTTTTCCAACTATCTCTGGTGCCGCTGAAATGAACTTAAGCTCCAGAATATCTTCTCTTTGCAGGTGCGGGTTGTTCTGATATGATTCGTGCACCGCGCTACTTATCCATCCCAGAAGTTTTTCGATTTCCGGAAATCCAGGTGATGTAGTATGAACAGATGCTAATGCTCCAAAGTCATACCACTTTCGAACCTCTTCTGGCTTCGATCCTTCGAGCATCCAGACCCTGTTGTATCTCCCGGATGTCTCGATTACTGTTTTGCTCGGGTTAATTCCCCTTTTGGAAACCAGTTGTTCCCATTTTCCTTGGTAGTCCACCCAGGCCGCAGATATGACCTTCTCATCTAAATTAACCTTAGAGGTGCCTGTCATGGGCCTAAGGTTAATTTCTTCCTCTTTTACCCCTGAGGCTGTGGGTTGACTTGAGCTTTCAGAAATGTGACTTTCCTCTTGCTCAACATTTTTGTCGGTATCCGACAATGGTTCCTTTGAAGCAGTGCTTGAATCTGCTTCTTCATATGTGACCACTTTAGCTTTTTGGGCACATTTCTCTTTGTTTACCAGGGAAGATGATGCTTTCCTGATTGGCTCTAATACTGTTTCCCATAGTGCCGTCATTGCTATATGGGAGGTTCGTATATTGTTGCGGACCATGTCCACATCGCTCTGTTGTATTTGGCCAGCTGCTCGTGCATTTATCTCGAGCTGTCCAAAATGCTTTGATAGCTCTTCTAGGTTTTCTCTGAGGTGCCTGAATCTCGTAATGATGGAATCAGCTTCAAATGCTTCCATCTCTTGTCAAGAAATCTGCAAGAACATTTTCATGAGATTTTATAATATCAATATCATAAGTATAATATTGACATTCAGCTTGCCATCTGATAATACGAGCTTTTTCAATTTTTGATTCAAGTTTATTTTTTAGAAAAACCCTAACATTAGTATTATCAACTTTTAATACAAATTTCTTTGCAAGTAAGAATAAAGGCCATTTTTTAAATGTTTTCCATACTGCAAAGAATTCCTTCTCGTTAATATGCCAAAGTTTGGCTTGTTGTTCAGTGAACAACCCTCCTGTGTATCTACAGGGTTCTTGACCCGTAGTTGTTTTTCTCATGAGCACACTGCCCATCGAAAATCATTGGCGTCTGTATATACTACCAGCTCATCCTCATCTTGAGGTATCGCGAGTTTTGGCAAGCTATTACAGACTTGCTTTAGTTCGCGAATTCTCTTTGTATGGATTTCTTCCCATTTCCATCTAGAGCTTTCAGTCTCTTTCAGGAGTGGTCTAAAATCCTTTCTATATTTTGCAAGGTCTTTAATAAACATACCCGCAAAATTTACAACTCCTAAGAAACTCTGAAGTTATTTTTTGTCTTTTAGTATATCAGGAAAATTGCGGATTTTTTCCACAATGTGTTCCTGTAACTCTATCCCTGCTTCATCAATTTAAACTCCTAAGAATTCA
Organism: Hygrophila difformis; assembly: GCA_030278955.1. NCBI lineage: Eukaryota > Viridiplantae > Streptophyta > Magnoliopsida > Lamiales > Acanthaceae > Hygrophila > Hygrophila difformis. The sequence goes on from JAOANR010000010.1 coordinate 47,043,701, forward strand.
ATTTTGTTAGCAGCGATAGTGGCCTTTTTCTCAGAGAGAACTAGACCTTCCCTGTGACATGCATCAAAAAATATTTCAAGATGTTTAATATGCTCTTTAATATTTCGAGATGCAATCAGAATGTCATATATGTAGACGAACATAAACTCTAGATAATCCTTAAATAGATTATCCATCTTTCTTTGGAATATCTGAGGGGCATTAGAAAGCCCTATTGGCATAACATTCCAAATATATTGCCCTTGTGGGGTGGAGAATGCTGTGAATTTCTTCGACTCATTCTCCATCTTAATCTGATAGAAACCAGATTTGCAATCAAATTTTGAAAACACTTTAGCACCTTTGATGCAATCAATTAAGTGTTCTCTATTCAGAATGTAATAACCATCAAATTGTATTATTTTATTAGTACCTTGATAATTTATTACCAACCTGGGTTTACCTCTTTTTATTTCACTGTGATTTCTTACCAAGAATCCAGGGCTACTATAAGCTGAGACTCCAGGCTCTATGAGTTTAAGATCGATATGCTCCTTGATAATTTGTTGCATATCTTTCTTATCCTGCATATTCATTAAGATGGGTTTGTATCGAACATACTCATATTTATATTGTTCTTTTACCTGTAGAGTAGCTTCGATCTTGTTTTTATCCCACCATGCCAGAGGATCCTCGTTAAAGTTTCTCTGGATAAGTCTTTTGACATTTTCGAGGGATAATTTAGTTTCCCCATCAATGTATAATGAAGTTATATTCAATAACTTCATTTCCTGTATTGTTTCTTTGAGGTTTATAATCTCCTCAATAGAAGCTTCATCGAATCCTTGCTGTCTAAAAGACAACAAAGCCTTACCAAACTTTCTTTTATCCTGCATTTTTGGATGGGTTAGTTTGGCATCATTATCACCACGTTTGCTGCGAAATAATATAGGCATTAGTCTGTTAAATGCCTTTTCTCTGCGCAACACCTGTATCTCATTTCCACAATTTGTGGTAAATATTAACAAATTTCTTTTGTTATCTTGAACATATTTTGTAAAGGATTGTATAAAATTATTACCTAATAAAATATCCGCTCCTGTATCATGAAAGTAAATAGGAGGCGTTTTTACCTTATACCAAGGTGTACCAAAAGCTCCTCCAATCATGATATTGGCCTGTCGAATACCCTTATTTAGTACTAAGATTTTTTGGGAAAAATCCCTTTCAGCAATAATGGGTAATGATTCCATAGCTTCGCTAGGGAAAACTCCTGGTTTTGCCGTGCAAATACCTGATCCTGAATCAATATAAGCTACAAAATATTCCGACTTATATTGTTCATATATTATCCCTACTGAGATATAAATGGAAAATGAGCTTGTCATTTAATTCTGATGGTGTGACCCTTCAGATTAAATTCTATACCATTATCCTTTCTTACCCATGGTTTATGATTTTCGAGAAAACTTAATTCCAAAATCATAACCCCATTATCTTTTCCGGCAGTACCTAAGACTCTGATCTCGTGTCCTGCAATTTCAATTGTTCCTTCATAGGTTCCAATTGATGGCTGCTGCAAGTAGTATAAATCATCACATGGAAAACGGTTAATCTTTTCAGTGATGTCAAATATTACTCGTATTTCTTTCCATCCTTCAGGGCATTTAATTTTTATATTATCTACCCCAATGGATTGAGGAGTTAAATCTTTGATGAACTCCTTTCCTTTATATGCCATAATTCTATCTTCCGAAAAAGACATACGGCTTGCATACTCAATTCTAGCACTCGTTGATCTGTCTAGAATTAGATGATCTCTTATCTGTATGTCTACTCCTCCTAACCTTGGAATTTGGGTAGGGTTTGGAGTCATGACTTTAGCAAATTCCTTGAAAATTCTAGGAATTTCTATATATTCTTTCATGAGAAATAAGTCAGAATGATGACTATTGGAAAGTGCATAAGAGATTCTATAAGTTATAGAATATGGCCTGTTCCCTTCTTTCATCAGATCTTTTCTTTTAAAATCCTGATGAAGGGTTAGAACCCTACTAAAATCTTGGTCAGCTAAGTTATAGGAGATTCTGGGATGTATGTCAAACATTAACTTCCCAGCACACAAATTTCCTACCATTGTTCCAAGAAGACCATCTCTAAGGTTATTGATTCTTCTATCAGTGACTGATAGATGTAATTCAGAATCAATGCCTTATTTGAAGGTTGCCTTAATTACTACTTCAATGGCTCCTATGTGGATCCATTTCATAGTAATGACGATTTCCTCCTTCATTCTACTTAATTCCTCAAGAATTTCTTCTTTAGGAATTAATTGCATATCCATCACATTACAAGTAAGTTCCATAGGAATTGCGAACTCACCTGCACTTACCTTGTAGATGATGTTATGTCTTCTCTGGTTGAGTCCCATCTGGTTAAGAACTCGTCCAATCCCGCCAATTCTGAATCCGTCATATGGGCTGAGGTTGGAATCTTGTCGCATTATTCTTTCCATGGTTCGATTCGAGATCGTCATCCTTGAAAAGAATCCAGACAGGTTGTCAGTGGTCTGAATCCCGTCCTCTTCAGTCAGAATCGGTTGAAGATCCATCTGAATATGAGTCCGAGTCACTTCTTAATTCTTCCTCGTAGATGCTTTCATCCGAGGGGATGTCTTCAAACTGATAGACTGGTACCAGTTTTCAATGGTAGACCGCTTCCACGATATCCTCCGTGGCCTCGTACCTTCGTATCTCACGATTCTGAGGGCAATCGGGTGAGATATGACCTTTGGCTCCACACTTCCAACAGTTGCAGTCCTTGAAACTTTCGTTGGCTCGGGTATGGGCTCGTCTGAATGTTCTCTTGGACGTCGTTCTCCCCGTGCTCCTTGCTGCTGAGCTAGTTGAACCTTGGGATGAACTCTTCGTCGTTCCCGTTCTTTGTCCAGTTTTGTATGATCTGGCATTGCCCTTGGACCACCATGCTCTTCTTCTTCGGAATGGAGGTCTTCCGAAACTCCTACTGTATGAGCCTCGACTCTTCTTCTTTCTCCTATTTTCTTCTGATTCTCCTATAATTGTTGGAAAATCGTTATTTTCACAGCAAAGAGGAGTTCTTTTTATTTTACCTCTTAGTCTCTTGATGTTCTTTTGGGCTGCTGCCTGTTGACACCATTCCCTGAGCTTATCCTTTAAGAAGGACATCCTCCGGGCTATTGAGTCCACTGTACCAGGGGGTACTGTGTACGATTGGATCAACATCTCTCTCCATGGGCTGCAGATCTTTGCAAAGAACATGGGACATGCTACTTCAGCTGTCATCTCACTCCGAAAATAGTATTTACGAAACCAGTAGATGTATTCGTCTACTGCGCAAATACTTCTTAACTCCATACCCAATAGTGCTTGGGTATAGACCTTGATTTTTTCGGTTCTCTGTTCTTCAAAATAACCATCTCGTACAAAATGGGTTTTGAATAAGAGGCCAAATCTTTCACAGATTGTGCTTTTGGATTCTCCTTCGAGTATTTGCTCTTTTAAAGCAGCCGTGGAGTTTTTCCAGCCCAGCTTCGCCGATCCTTCGAGACTTAGCTCTATTAATCTGACAGATTTTTCTTTATCGAGTTCCAGGGTGGTTGCTGCAATCTTCATTGAAGCTACCCATTCGTCGATCAGGTCTTCGATGTTTCGGAAGTCGATAACGTCGAGGTTCAGTGTTATGCCATATGGATTTAATGGTTGTAACATCGTCTTGGCCCACGGTGTTGATTCTGGTGCTCTACTTGGGTTCCGTCCTGGGTTTCGTCTTGCATTGAGATGCACCTCAGGATACCTGTTCATGTAGAAGTCTGTACTTTCTCTCATTGGGACATCAGGCGGTCCACCGTGGGTCACGTTGGATCCTGATCCTTCCGTATAACCCAATTGAAGAACTTCATTGGGTTTTACATTAACCAGATCCATAATCCCATGTTGGGAAAATGATTCTGCTAATTCTTGTAGATCTGATAGATCTGCCCTGGAAACACTCATTCGACTGTTTTCAGGAGATCGATCATAAGCTCTTCTTGTGATTTCTGCTTTGGAACCATAGTTGCTTTACCCTTTTGATGTAAAGCTTGTACTGGTCCGAATGCATCTCTAATACTGGCTTGGTTATTCTTGGAAGATCCAGGAATATCCTTCTGCCTTTTCTTGATATCCGAAATGTCTTATTTCAGATTCAGAATCTCTTTCTTTAGATCTTGAAACAATTTCAAAATCTCTTCTGTTGATTGATTCAAGTTATCTATTTTTCCAGGTAAAATTAATACCCGGTTACCATAATCTTGAATCGTTTTTTGGATTTCTCTTAAGTCTTGTGATAACTTAGAGCTATCCGGATCAATTTCTTTCCAGTCAGTTCCTCTCATTTTTCATGAAAGAAATTACTGTTAATAAAATCTTTTCTTATAGACAAGTTCAAGAATTTCCTCTGGAAATTTTTATTTTTTATTTCCAAAATTTGGAAATAACTCGTTGGTTTCAAATTAAATGAATCCATTAAATAATTAATTCTTCACCATTAAGAGATAAAATATTATAAATAATATAATTAATATGTTCTTCAATAAAACCTAGGCTCTGATACCAATTTTCAAGCGCCTTGGGTGTCAATTATATAATGAAAAATTAAGGATATTGAAAGAGGACTAAGATGTCTAAAGTCAAACTATTTGGGGTTCAAATGAAAGAAATGAAAAGTTAAGTTTAGTTGACTTTTCAAATGAGTCCTTATGGCCTAAATTCCTTCAAGTTATGTTTCTGATGGCCTATTTTCATAAATCAAGTTATAATGGCCTAAAATTGGAAATTGCTCCTTCTGGTGGCCCTTTTTAAACATTACCCCTATTAATTAATGTATATATAAGTCATGTACTTCTCCTAAAATTAATATACAATTATATAGTTTCTAATCGTTAAAAAATATATTTTATAATTATATCATTCTAATTGTATATAAAAAATATACTAAATAGTATAAATCTTATTTATATTTTATTATATTAAAATTAATACAAAAAATTATAATCCCTCCGTCCCGTTAAAAGCGTCTCAAAAATTTTGGGCACGGTATTTTATGTGGGATAGTTAGTATTTAATGTAAGGGTAGATTAGTGTTACAGAGGGGGTAATTAGGAATTTATGTGATGTGTTGTAATGAGTTTTGAATTGTTAATTGATTTATTTATGTGTGATATGATATTTGTGTTTTTGAAATTTTAATATATTTATTTATTACTGTGATGTGATGGGAGTAGGTTTGTAGTTAATTATTTCCAAAAATGGAATGAGACAATTGGAATGAGACGAAACCAAGGACGAAAGTGAGACAGAATTAATGAGACGGAAAAAGTAATTTTTAAGAGAATTTTAAAAATTCATATTCTATATATAATTGGTTTAGAGTAAATTAGTTATTTTCATAAACCATATTATAAATAAAAGAATCGGGTGTATAAAGAGTTATTGGGATACGAATAGATCCATCAATAAATAAAGAAGGAAAAGTTAATTCTTTTTAATCTACTTTTTAAGAAATACTTTATTAATCTATATTTCAATAGATTTGCAGTTAACGGAAGAACAAATATAAATCTAGCTTTGTCAGAAATTAAAAGACTAAATGCTGCAAATTCTATAAATTTGAAAAGTTTCTCTGGAATGCCGATATTGAATGAAGTTTTAACGTCTGAAATAAATAATTTATTGATACTAGAAGAGACATATTATAATAAGGAAGAAATGAAGACGGATCATGCTAAGGTATTACCTTTGTTGATTAATGAGTAGATGAATATTTATAATAAAATAATGTATGTAGTTGATAATGATGAGTGTTAATTCTTTTTCTTTATGTGGTGGAACTGACAAGACATTTATCAATAATTTATCTAGAAAATATTATTTTTTGCCCTTCGTGGGAGAACTGATATTGTGTTGCATGGAGCATCCAGTGGAATAGCATCCCTACTCCTTCCAAGAGGTATGACTGCATATTCTGGATTTTGTATTCCACTAGAGTGTGACGAGAATTCTACCTGCAAAAACCTTATCCCAGAAAATTATTTGACCTCTCTTCTCATTAAAACAAAGCTCATTATTTGGATAAAATTTTTTGATTAGTGAATGATTATTAGCCCGTCTGAAATAACCAAAATCCTCATTCGATTTCATTGGAAAAAAGTCACACTCGCATTTTGTTTTACCATGACTATAAAAAAGTCAATGTCATCAATATTTAAAGAATGTTGTACTCTATCTTAAAAAGTCGGTTTTTACCCATGTTAGTGATACGTTGCAATATATCGTGTCACTAGAAAGAGAGGACTCCAAGTATTAATATGTAATTAAGATGAATTAACCCAAGATACTATAAGAAATGTTGTTTACAATGAAAATTATATATAATAGAAATTTGCACAATGAATTCTTCATATAGGTGATGGTAATTTGTAAATCTGGTATTGATCTTGGATATGTACAATTAGATGTGATATTTACAGATAATAATTTTATAAACTCTACGGGAGATCCTATAGCAACAATTGTTGAGAGTACTTATACAAATATAAACTGCACCACTTCAAATCAAGATATTTTTAAAAATATTGCTATACTAATCCCTATTAATGAGATTGTTAATACAATTAATGATTAGATCATGGAATGTATGTCTACAAATGAGAATGTATATATATCAGTTCGTAACAATATTTGTCAAGAGGAGAAAGCGTAGATAATGCCAACGAATTATTTTCACTGAAATATCTAAACACGATCAATTATTCTGGATTACCGAATCATGAAATATAGTTGAATTAGGGTTGCATAGTCATGCTTATTAGGAATATAGATCCATCAAATAAAGTATGCAATGTAAATAGGTTGATAGTAACCAAGATGCGGAACCATATTATTGAGGTTAAACTAATTTTCAGGAAACTATGAAAGTAAAAAATTCTTGATTTATAGAATGATTATGAGCCTATCTGATTTAACCAAATTCATCATTCGATTTTAGATGAGAAAATTTCAACTTGTAGTTTGTTTTGTTATGATTATAAATAAAATTCAATGCTGATCTTTAATGAATGTTTGACTTTATCTTCCAAAATCAGTTTTTAGCTATGAACAGTTATGTTGCAATATTTCGTTCACTAGCAAGATGTGGCTCAAAGTATTAATATTCAATTAAGAATGATTAACTTAAGATATCATAAGAAATGTTGTTTACAATAAATTTATATATGACAGAAAATTTGCAAAATGGATACTCTATGTAGGTGATGGTAAGGCCGGTATTGATTTTGAAGATCTACAATCAGATTTGACATTGATTTTAAAGATCTACAATCAGATTTGACATTTCCGTATGATATTCTTATAAATTAAACGGGTGATCCTATAGCGACAATTTTTTAGAGTACATATACAAATATAAACTGCACCACTTCAAATTCAGACATTTTTAAAGATAGTACTATATTAGCTCATACCAATGAGATTTTCGGGAATGAAATTTTTGTGAGGGAATTTTTCATATTATACTTAATACTTATATTTAAATTTTGTTTTATTCTAATTTAAATTTCAAATTAAATAAAAATATTATTTTAATAATTATTTTTATTGATTTGTTAGGTTTGTACTGGATAAGCCACAAAAGCTAAAAAAAATGTATAATATAATTCCTTAGAGAGTGTTTGTTTGTGTGTTTTGTGATAAATTATCTGATTATTGTGTACTAACTTCTAATAATCAGTTATGAGGGAATGAAAAATTATTTTCTTGCAGCTACATTTTGGTGCTGCAAGAAAATTGCGTTTAGCCAAAATAGATTTTACTATATTGTTGCCTTTTGAGGTAATGAAAATGCAAATCCAAACACTTTTTAATGATTATCTGATTATTGCGATTTGAAACAGCATAAGCTCATCCAAACACTTAATTTTCTACAACACGTTTTGTTAATTATCTGATTATTCATTTTCTAAATGCTACAACACTTTTTAAAACGCATATCCAAACACCCTCTTAGTTAGTTTTAAAAATAGTTAAATTATATTATTATATACATCATCTTTTAAATAGATATAAAATCATTACATATTTTTCATTACTCAAAATATAATTTTTTATTATTTTATACAATATAAGTATATATATATTATATAAAATATATAATTATGCCCGTCGAGTCTCGACGGGCTACTTACTAGTTATTTCTAAATTTTAATTAATCAATGGGTTCATTTTGTAACGCCACCAAAATTTAAACAAAAAATTTTCGATACGTCACCGCCGTGTTACGTCACCTAAGCTATTGGCCAGTCAACTTAGGGCATGTAACACAAAGCCGGGTATCTGTAGAATTAGAAAATCCAACCACTACGAATATAGTAAAAATACAACAGTTTAAACAACATAGCCGGGCTACTGCCTTGCTACCAATCTCATAATTTCATATAATAAATAAACCGTAAACAGAACAAAAGTCTTAACTCAACTAAGGCTCATCGGCCCTTCTAAATGTATTCACAATTTAAGATAGTATAATTTAAATTAAGTAAATTACATTCGCTCATCCCAAGCCTACAATATGCCCAATGCACTGCGCTATCCTTGGAGTATCTATAAAAGAAAAACAACAGGGAGTCAGTACGAGTACTGAGCAATGGAAAGAATAATGAGGAAAGGGGAAAATATCAACCATAAAATAAAATATAATTAAATAAAATAAAATAAGCAAATAGAATGTAAACCATCACACCATCCCATACCAGTGCTTCAACCATTGCACAAAATGTTATGATATGATGAAATGAATGAGATGACCTACGTGTCTATCTATCCTAAATGCAACAAGTAGTCATGTCTAGAGCGCATTCTAATAACCATGGTCGACATCACCCTACTCTTCCATACACAATGAACTGCCCGTCAACATCACCCTCGCCGTGGACGAACAACCTACGTAGGGTCAACAATAAGTGGGTGATGGAGCCGAATAGTCTACACTGACCAGAGCGGCGTCTAGTGGGTCATGGCACATGGTACACACCCAATAGAAACAACAACAATGTTCTCTAAGGCAACATAGAATAATAAGTTATCCTATACCACCAATAGAAGCATTAATCCTCAAAGCCACTTCACCACCAACTTCACTGCCCCGAGAGAAGTCCCTAGTGTATAGGTTCTCGAAGTTTGTCAAACATAACTATTTCTATCCTAATGTATACGAGATCACTATATTAATATAATCAATACCACATGCACAGCATATATATATAACGATGTCATGGATAAATTCCATAGTCCATATTAAAGAGAAAATAAATACTTCCTCCGTCTCATTTTTTTTTGTTACGGACTCATCTAGCACGTATGCCGATACATATTTTTAACAATTAATAACTTAAATTGTGTACAACGAAAAATTATAAAAAGTTGATTTTCTGAAAGTACAAGATTAGACGAATCTAATAAGATCTCACTTGATTATATTTTTTCTTACATAGCTATGATAAAAATTTGAATAAAAGTTAAATAGTGAAAAGTGTCAAAAAACCATTCGTAACAAAAGTGTCAAAAAACCATTCGTAACAAAAGTACTGAGACGGAAGAAGTATAATTAATAGCATAAAATGCCAACCGAGGAAGCCCGGCGGGAATTTGGTCGCTCCGGCCAAATTCCGACCAATCCTTCAATCTTTACACTATTCTATTTCCTTGTCTTGAATTTTGAGGTTCCCAGTTCCAACTTCAAGTTTGAATCTTCTCCAAACTTCAATCGAATTTACATCCACAAAAAATTAATCAAAATCTTAATTCATTTCAATCCCCCAATATCTTCCTCCCACTGCCAATTTCAATCTAAAACTCAAAACATAGTAAGGTGGAAATCCAAATCACCATCTTATACACATGCACAAGCTAAGAGGCTAAGATTGAGGAAATTCCATAAACTTTAAACTATAAAAGTCAAATGCACATGCCAAATTCGTCACTTTCAATCCACCTCCAAAAAACCCATCCTAAAGTCTTGGAAATTAACAATTGAATGAAGAAAACTCTTACCACTTGAGTATATATCAATTCCCCCAAAGTTTCTTGAGTAATCTTCTCACTTTCACCAAGTTACAAGGGCTTTATTCACTCTTGCCTTCAAGTGACGAAAATGGTGTTGCAAAATGAGAAAATAAATTCCCAATCCACATCATCAATTCAACAACTTCAATTAAAATCTCCATCTTCTTTTTCAATTCACCATTCTCTCCCATTTCATTTGTTAAATCAAAATTACCATCAAGGGAATCTACAAAAACTTCTACTCCCAACAAGCACCACTCAAGAATCCTAAAATTTAGATCAAACAAAGTTCTTCACCCAATTTTCACAAAGAACATCAACTAACCTCATTTCCATGGATATCCAATTTCTCCATTATCATTTCAAGATTTTGTTCACATGCATCCCCTCCTTGCCTCAACCCACAAATTATCAATGCAATGAGAAACAAATCCTTACATTTATCCCCAGATGAGCTATCACACTCCAATTGTGAAGATGGTGGCCAATTCTGAACTCCCAACTACAAAATCCCAACCAAGAACACAATTCCCGTCACCACTTTTCACCCACCCCAAAACTCACCCAAAACTCAAGGAAAACAACAAGAAGATAGGGAAAAAGACTTACCGATGTATATAGGATCAATCCCTAAGCTCTTCTCATGCTCCCACAAGCATTTGCCTTCCAAATCCCTCTCTAAAATTCTCCTCCTTCTCTCTAGCGGGAATGACCTTAGTTTGAGCAAATGAAGACTTCATATCTTGAAGGGTTGACTTTGACGAATTCGTATGTGGATCTTGATAATCAGGGCTGGGTCGAATGAGTTTATGGGCTGGGCTTTTGGCCCATAGCTTTCTCCTCATCTTTTCCTTCAGTAGTCTTCTCAATTTTATTATTCCTTCTATATTAATTGGACTCACTCAATTGCTCCAATATGCAAAACTTGGTCCATGCTTACACATAATAATTAACACATGTTAATTATTTTATTGAGTTTCTTGATAATTAATTTACTATAATTATAAATTAATTACCCAAGATGTAAATCCCTCTTCCTTGGGGTCATTCGTGCTCGAATGACGTGAGGGTATGGATTGAGGATATCACCTTCGTTTGTTGTCATTGTAAACTTCTGCTACTTTCGGCTTTTGCTACATTCGTCTTATTACGTTATGTGATCGTGCCTGGTTCATATGCACCCTTGTTCACCTGAAGTGCGTGGGACTTATTGTATATGTTCATGCTTCCAGCGCTGAACGAAGCTAAGTTTGCTTCTTTTCCAATCTTGTCTCCGAAAAATTTCGCCAATTTCGATTGTTTGCTTGATGAGTTATAGGTGCAATAGGATTTCACTATGAGAATAACGTGTGTGTTACAACACTCTTATAGCGAATAGGAGAACACCTCACTATCTCCCTAGTTATAGAGTAACACTACCTCACTTTTTCATTACTCTCATTCTTTTCTTCATTATGAAAATAAGAAATTGGAGGATACTAAAATGGGACATCCGAATGTATTTGCTAAACATATCATGTTTCTATTCTTGGATTTCTTAGAAACATGGATTTTTAAATATAGAATATCTTATCAACATTCTCCCACTTGAAGATTTTGAGGTTAATCAAGTTATCACACACGATCATTTTATATCTCCGTCATCCTTACTCCACCTACCCTTCTCTTGATGCTTACGTCTCTACTAGGCCATAACAGGATCTACACCAGTTATATTTGTCAGAGTTAATAGACTTGGTTAATGCATCTGCTGGATTATCTTTGGTGTGAATTTTCTGGAGATCCATCCTTCCACTTCTACTACATCTCGTACAAAATGATATTGCGCATCTGTGTGGTTCATTCTTGAATGAAATGCAGGATTCCTTGCAATATGCAAAAAACTTTGGCTAGCACAATATAAGAGTATATTCTCTTGTTTATGCCCAAGTTCCTTAATGAGTTTCCATAACCAGATTGCTTCTTTACAAGCTTGTGTAGCTGCCATGTATTCAGTTTCTGTTGTTGATAATGCTACAACAGTGTGAAATTTGGAAATCCAACTGATGGCTCCTTCTGCAATTACGAACACATAGCCAACAATAGATTTTCTTTTATCAAGTTTACCTGCAATATCAGAATCAACATATCCTTTAACAGTAAATTCAGATCCTTCATAAGATAATGCAACATCCAAGGTAGCCTTGATATATCTGAGTATTCTTTTAACTCTATTCCAATGCTATCTACCAGGATCTGCCATGTATCTGCTAACCACTCCCACTGCTTATGAAATGTCCGGTCTTGTACAAATCATAACAAACATTAGACTTCCCACTGCTGATGCATATGGTATTTTAGATATTTCCATCCTCTCTACTTCATTGCTGGGAGGCATCCTGGAGGATAACTTGAAGTTAATAGGAAGTGGGGTAGAGATACACTTACAATCTTGCATATTGAAGTGTTGCAAGATCTTCCTCAAATAATTCTTTTGAGAAAGCCAAATCTTCCTATTAACTCTATCTCGGTGAATTTGCACCTGCACTCTAGAATCTTGTTTGCCGGTCCCATGTCCTTCATATCAAACTCCCTTGCCAACTGCGCCTTTAATTCTTGGATTCGATCACTGTTGGGTCCTACAACCATATATCGTCCACATATAACAAGATAATAAAATCATTAATATTGGGTGAACCACGTTAAATTGCTTGACTCTATTCTCCTATTTCTATTTCTCAATTCAGATTTTAGTTGCAAATATTTTCCTATTCCAACATTCTGGGCACAACAAATTTGGAACCCCCTAAGCAATAAGCCAAAGTCTAATGAATATTTTCTCACAACCCCCTGAAAAAGATCAATTGATTATTGATTATTGCTTAGTGATTTTTGATAAAACAGATTGTTGGGACCAAATTTCTTTGTATGTGTTCAACCCGATGTTCGAACGCCAGACTGGACTCCTAAACAAATCTTATCCAGAGGCGAAGTATTTTTGGTAATGACAACTTCTGATCTCTGGAAGATTCCCAACGGATCTCTGCGTATTTTATGGGAGTGGATCTCATATTTTCTGCAAGAGATCCCCAAATTGTGCAAGGTCATGTTATGGAAATATGCAATTAAGGAAGAACCCCTTACTTTCCATAGCTCGAAATATTGTGGCCTTTATTAAGAGGTTGGCTGGCAAAGAAGATTAACACACGATTCTTACAAGAGCATTCAAAGAAAAATTATTGAGAAAATGTGAGATGGATCGTGAGGTGTTTTCCAGCAATGATTTTAATGATTATATTCCAACTTGCTGGAAACACTCTACAATGATACTATGTTATTAAAGTCTATCATTTTCAATTATCATTGCGCTTTGGATGAACAACAGATGGAGAAGGAATTCACGACCCTTTGTTTGGAATTAATGATAACAAACACGGGGACAATCCGTCATTTCATCTTGTTGACACCGCGCTCACAAACGAGGAGGATAAGATCAAGGAGGATCACATCACAGGCTTCGAAGAGGGAAACTCAAAGACGGTCTTCTTTGGGGAATTGGAATAGGTTGGAGATACCTATATCAAAACTAAGGATAGTTTTGGTCACTACAATTATCCGCGTTACGATTGGAGTGATGGGTAGATTCATGTTCGCTAGTGCTCATGTGGAACTCTCTTGGATTGGTATCCCTCCGATGTAGGCCGAAGGCCGAACTGGGTCAACAACTCATTGTGTCTATTTATTTCTTTATGCCTGCTTTAGATTTCCGCAATGCTTGATTATTGGTATGTTTAATCTGTATGTTCATTAAGTGTGCAGAACTCTAGATTGAACCGGGGGCATAAAGAATATAACTTGCCAGATCTGTGGACCCAACAATTGGTATCAGAGCATATCTTCCAATGGCATCCTAAATCTCGACCAAAAAGGGACCTAACAGTTGGTATCAGAGCCACACACCTTCGGGTGAGATCCTTAATGGCGAAGATGAGTAAAATGAGAAAGATTGTGTGGTGTTGAGGGGGAGATACCGACGCCGAAGCACCCTTTCGGAAAATCAAACATAAAAGTATCAATCGTAACCCTTTTGAATTTGATTTCACTAATGTTGTGTGCTATCTTGTTAACAGGAATCAAATTCAAGGGGTGTTTTTGTAATGATTGATTTGAGGGGGAGTTTTCTTTTGGTAGAAAATCATTTGTACATGCTCCATATTTTTAAACCTTGAATATATTGATGTACGAAGCATTAGATTTGTTGGGGTTTATGTTTGGGTGTTTTTTTTAATTGTATTATTCATTTTTGTTCAACATCCGGTTCCATTTGTAAATGGCCCACATTCTGTCAAAAGGGGGAGATATTGGGACCATATTTTGTTGAATGTGTTCAACCCAATGTTTGAACGCCAGACTGGACTCCACGGCAAATCTTATCCAGAGGTGAAAAATTTTTGGTAATAACAATTGCTGATCTCTAGAAGATTGGCAACGGATCTCTGCGTATTTTATGGGATTGGATCTTATATTTTCTGCAAGAGAATTGTTTCCCAAATTGTGCAAGGTCGAGTTACCGGAAACATGCAATTAAGGAAGAAATCCTTACTTTCTATAGCTCGAAATATTGTGACCTTTATTAAGAGGTTGGCTGGCAGAGAAGATTAACACACGATTAGGGGTGATTAATGAGTAGTGCTACTCGTACTCGACTATCGCTACTCGAATCAAGCTCGAGCTCGAGCTCGAACTCTATCAAGTCAAGCTTGACTCGAGACTTGACTCGGGACTCGACACGAGCATTTGAGCTCGACTCGACTCGAAAATATTACTGATACACATTTTAATTAATCTTCATCTTATACTCCCCCACAGTCCGCTCTATTTTCTATTAAAAATATGCCAGTTATTTAAATATCTAAACGAGAAAAAATAGTCATTCTAAAAAATTAAAATATCTTTTTAAAAATTTTTAGTTCTATCATAATTGTATGATAACCAACCTAATATTCAATTATCAAATTGAATTGTGTCTTTCAGGCTATGGATAAAACTCCAAAATCAAATATTAAGCTCGAACTCGAACTCGAGCTCGAACTCGAATATCTTTTATCAAGCTCAAGCTTAAGTATTATGATACTCGAGTTCGACTCGATATCACCCCTACACACGTTTCTCACAAGAGCATTCAAAGAAAAAAATATTGAGAAAATGTGATATGAATCGTGAGGTGTTTTCCAGAAACAATTTGAATGATTATATTCCAACTTGCTGGAAACACTCTACAATGATACTATGTTACAAAGTCTATCATTTTGGAGTATCATTGCGCTTTGCATGAACAACAAATGGAGAAGGAATTCACGGCCTTTGTTTGGAGTTGATGATAACAAACACGGGGACAATCCAAGGCATTTCATCTTGTTGACACCACACTCACAAACGAGGAGGAGAAGATCAAGGAGGATCACAGGTTTGAAGAGGGAATCTCAAAGACGGTATTCTTTGGGGAATTGGAATAGGTGGGAGATATCTATACCAAAACTGGGGATAGTTTTGATCAGTACAATTATCCGCTTGAAGATTGGAGTGATGGGCAAATTGAACCAACTGTGACATAACTCTAGATTGAACCAACGGCATAAAGAATATAACATGCCAGTGAACCCAACACAATCACACAGAGGTAAGATTTCTGATTTACGATGGACAGTGATGGAAGTGTAAATTAAATGAACATGTATCAACCAACAGATTTAAATGTTATATCCGATCCCTGAAAAATCTTACAAGCAAATTAAACAAAAATCAAGACCCACGATTGTGATCTTCCACCCACCCAGGAAAAGCCTCAATTGTATCTCCATCACATACCTCGTGCCATCTAAAGCTTCCATCCTCTTCCATTACTTCTTGTTTATGTATGAAGAAATACCGTTCTGGAACCTCTACTTTCATTTCCTCTAGCTTTTTTCTCAACACTCCAACTTTCCCCACTGGATTCACCTCCATTAGACTCTTCTCCTCACCCATTTTTGTCAGGACTGTGATCCTTACCTTCGCCCTTACGTTCCCGGAAGATGCCCTTGCTTCATTCACCGAAGCTGCGGAGGTCCGAGGCGCCACCGGCGGCGGGGAGGGCCGAACTTCCGCTGCTTGCGGGGAGGGCTGAACTGCCGCCACCGATGTGGAGGGCTGGGTCTTCTTCGGTCGGCCCTTCTTTGGTTGGGTGGGCGGAGCGGTCACCGGCGTGAAGGGCCGAGCTGGCATCGGTGGGGATGGCCAATCTGTCACTGACGTGAAAGGCCGAGCCGCCACAACCGCGGAGGGTCGAGCCGTCATTGGTAGGGAGGGCGGCCAAACGGCCGCCGACGTGAAGGACCCAGCCGCCACCGGAGCCGCCATAGGTGGGAAGGGGTGAGCTGTCACCCTTTGGGGGGGCCACAACGCTGACGACGTGAAGGTCCGAGACGCCATTGGTGCGGAGGGTCGAGCTGCGAACGGAGGGAACGACCGAGACATCAGCGACGGGGAGGGCCCTGGAGACCTAAAAGAGTACTCTGGCACTACCACATCGTCATTAGAATTATTAGATAACTGAGAGTCTACCAATAGTGGAGAGGGCCGAAGCACAACATCTAACTTACAGTAATCACATAAGCCACAATCCCACAAGGACAAAGGATCGTCCAATTCAATCCCCATCGCATAAACGGCGACGGGTATCCCTAGCTTCTCCTGTACTCTCTCCTTGATCCTCAAGATCGTGTCGTCTGCGTTCATTTCTTGAAAATGGCGAATGCGGGGGTTGGACATGGGCGATGTGAGAAAGAACTTAATCGTATTGGGGGCGATCCTTAATTGAATTTCTGATTGGTCTATGAGGTCGGAATAGAGTACGTGGAGGTCGTCTTCGAGGACTTGGCCATTGAAGATGAATGTTTGTTTGGAAACGGGAATGCCTCGACAGTTGTTGATGTTCTCCTTGATCTGTAAGATGGTGTGGAAGAAGTCGACTTCCATGGTGAAAGAGTTGCCGGTACTTGGAGAGAATCGTAGCTCCATGGCGATAGGATCATTGTTGGTTGATACAGGATGGGAGAAGAGAAGAAAAATCGAAGGAGACGCATTTTCCCAATTAAGATAGGGTACAAACTCACTATTAGTATGTACCTGCAACCCCAATTTTTTATGCCAAAACTGTCATATTCCTCTACAGAAACCGTCCATTCCCCCTACCAAAACCTCATCTTTTCTATTCACCCAAAATTGACATTTTTCCCATCCAAAATTTGGTGTATATTCCATTCATTAAACAAAATCAGTTTAGAAGATGAATCCACACCTCACAAGGATCTCGTAACCATTTTCAAAATGCAAAACCGTCACGGGGAAAAAATTGGCTCGCCGGAGAAGAAAGTGAATAGTGAATCCGACGATCCTCCAAACTATTTTGAAAATGGTGAAACTTATGTGCATTCAACTTCTTTCGACATGAGGATCACAAATATACACTCGGATTTCAGAAAAACCAACCATAGCTCAAGATGATGAAACTTGGCCGGAATTTTCCAAAACTTGGCCGGAAATATGGTTACTTTTCGTCGGAAGCCATTTCTTCACCGATTTCATCGAGCCTTATAACGATTTCGATTGAAATCGCCTATCGATTACAACCGTATGCTCATATTATACTTTTAATCAACATACAAAAAAATTGATAGAAATTTCGGAATCAAAATTTACAAACTACATTGTCACTTACGTAACTACTTCCAATCCGTTACAAAAATTCAAGATAAACATGCTACGGTACCAATGAGCTCTAATACCATAAGAATGGATGATAAAATCTATCACCACCCAGCTCCAACAAACATTATAATCTGTAATATATTTGTATCACATAAATAATGTTTCTCATCACACCATCTTACTTATAACATCACATAAAAATCCCGAGACATCACATGAAACCATGTTTTCCATGACACCATATACAACATCGCATATTCCTGTTTCTCATCACATTATATTACGTATACATCACATAAAAACTCTTTAAACATCACATGAATCTTCTTTAGACATCACATGAATCTATATTATGCGCATCACATCAAATTGGGCCTGTACCGTGCAGGCACCTGCACTGTAACCACACTCGCATTTTCCTATTTGTAAAATAGAAATGTAACCGTCGTGAGATTTGGGTTTGATTTTGATACGCATGCACACATATTTATAGAAGAGAATGGCTTTGTTGTTGCAACAAATCTAACATTTATTCATCTAGAACATATCGGCATTCAATTTGTATCTAAATATGGTAATGTATAAGTATTTATTTAGAAAAAATTAACATTTTGGTCATTAAGTTTAATAATTCACCAAATTGATTCTCTTTGTATTTATTGGAAAAATTAGTCCTCTAAATTTGGTAATTTCACCAATTTGATCCCTTTTGGCATAATTAATTAATACAATTAACAACTAAACAAAGTCTACTTGGTAATGATTAAACCATCTGACACCTTAAAATCTTCCAACTCACCCATAGTGGGCCCTACCTAAATGGATCAAATATACAACCCAACCCAGAATCCACAATCCAATTTCTTTCCAAACCCATTTCCAAAAACCCGTTTCTTACCCAAGCTGCTAGGGTTCGAGTGAAACAAATTCTTTGTGGGAAAAATGGAGCAACACAGCTCCTTTGTCAATTTCACCCAAACCTTAGACAATACATCCCGTGAACATGATAGTTGATAGTAGTACAGTAGAAGCCACCCATATCAATATATTAGATAATTAAAAGAAAATTAAATTGCACAAGCCTAAATTTCAGAGGACACACTAATAACCAAATTAATTAAATTTGCCATTGTTTGGGCTATTGAAACTGTTAGAGTTGTGCCTCAATTCATTGGTGTTGGAGATTTTAAGCAATGATTTTCCAGATTGGGAGAAGCTTCTTAATCATGACCATGATGCTGAGTACTAGAAGTATTGAAATTTTACAGATTAGGAAGTCTGCCTTAGTCATGGTCATGACTAGTGAAGCAGTTGTTGGCTGGAGCAGTTTTTTCTTCTTAATGGGTGGTTATCATCCATTTTAGTGGGCTGAAAATTCCCTCTTTCATTCCATACGAAAATTACATCTTCTCCACATTAGAATTCATCTTTCTCTTCATCCATTGAGAGAATCATTCCATTTTATGAGAGATTTGTGGATGTAATTGTACTCTCCATTTCGATTCATAGTGGATTTCTTCGTCGTCCGTGGTTTTTTCCCGTTTTGGGTTTCCACGTATATCTTGTGTTCATTTTTACTTTCTTGAATCTCTTATTTTGTTCTTCAATTGTTATGTGGAAGATCCTTAATTCCCTAACAAGTGGTATCAGAGCGGTGTTCTACAATTGAAGATGTCGTTTTCGAAATTTGAGATCGAGAAATTTGATGGCAGGATTTCTTTTACTACATGGAAAATCTAGATGCGGGCAATTCTAGTTCAAAATGGATTGAAGAAGGCTTTAGATGGAAAAGGTAAAAAGCCAGCCACTATGTCAGACGGTGATTGGGAAGATTTGGATGAAAAGGCGTTGACAGCCATTCAATTGATGTTGTCGAAGGAAGTTCTACGCGAGGTTGCTCATGAGACAACGACGGCTGCATTATGGACTAAATTGGAATCCCTATATATGACGAAGTCTCTTGCCAATAAACTTCGTTTGAAGGAACGTCTTTATACCATCCGTATGTCTGAAGGTACATCGATTCAGTCTCATTTGGATGAATTTAATTCAATCTGTATGGATTTGGAGAATCTTTGTGAAAATTGATGATGAAGATAAAGCTGTTATATTGATTGTATCATTATCTCCCTCATATAAGCAGTTTAGAGAAATCATGCTTTATGGAAATTCTGATACTCTGTCTTTTGATGATGTTAAATCAAATTTGTTGTCGAAAGAGAAATTTGATCATGATAGTCATGTTGATGATAAGACAGAGGGTTTATTTGTTCGTGGGAGGAATTTTCAGAAAAATGTTGGAGATAGAAAGTCACGTTCTAAGTCAAGAAGACGAAAGCCGAATGTATTTTGCAATTATTGTAAGAAGTCTGGGCATGTGATTGGTGATTGTTATAAGTTGAAGAACAAGAAAGAAAGAGAGGAAAAAGGCAAGAAACCAGCTGAGGCAGATGTTATTAATTATGATTCTGATTCAGGAAAGGAGCACATTTTGTCTGTGACTTATGAAAAGCGGTCACAAAATGAGTGGATAATGGATTCAGGTTGCACATTCCATATTTGTCCTAACAAGGATTGGTTTGTATCATTACAAGCTACTGATAATGGTACAGTTTTGATGGGAAATGATGCTCAATGTCGTATTGCAGGCATTGGTTCTGTCCAGATAAAAGCTCATGATGGAAATATTCGTACTCTTACGAATGTGTGATATGTGCCTGATGTTAAGAGAAATTTAATTTCTCTTGGTACTCTTGAATCTCTTGGATACAAGTATTCTGGTGAAGGTGGAGTCTTAAAAGTTTCTATAGGTGCTCGGACTATTCTGAAAGCAAATCGTGTTGGGAGTCTTTATGTTTTGGAAGGCTCTATAGTGACAAATCCAACTGCAGCTGTTGCATCATCATCTTCTTTAAGTGATCCAGATTTCACTTGTTTATGGCACATGAGATTAGGCCATATGAGTGAAAAAGGATTGAAACTTCTCAGTTCAAATGGATTTCTCGGTGATCAAGGAATCAATAAATTGGAATTCTGTGAGCATTGTGTCTTTGGAAAGCAGAAAAGGGTAAGCTTCTCTATAGCTACTCATCGCACGAGTGGTATTCTTGATTATATACATTCAGATTTATGGGGACCATCTAGAGTTCCATCTTTTACTGGGAAAAGATATATGATGACTTTGATTGATGACTTTTCTCGGAAGATCTGGGTATATTTCTTAAAGTATAATAATGAAGCTTTGGATACTTTTAAGAAGTGGAAAGCCCTTGTTGAGAATCAAACTGAGAGAAAAGTGAAGATACTTAGAACTGATAGAGGTTTGGAGTTTTGTAGCAAGGAATTTAATGATTTCTGCTCCTTGCATGGGATTTTAAGGCATAAGACACTTCCCAGGAAGCCACAACAGAATGTTGTTGCAGAACGAGTTAATAGAACTCTTTTGGAGAGAGCTCGTTGTATGCTTTCTAATGCTGGACTATGGAATTGCCGAGGTTTATGGGCTGAAACTATTTCAACAGCTTGCTATTTGGTGAATCGATCACCACACTCGGCTCTTGACTTTAAAGTTCCAGAAGAAGTTTGGACAGGTAATCCTGTTGATTATTCTATTCTTCGTGTTTTTGGTTGTCCAGCTTATGCATATGTTAGTGATGATAAATTGGCACCTAGAGCTTTGAGGTGTATTTTTCTTGGTTATTCATCTGAGTCAAAAGGCTACCGTTTATGGTGTACTGATGATAAGTCACAAAAGTTGATTTTGAGCAGAGATGTAACTTTTGATGAGAAAGCTCTGCTGTCTTCTCAAAAGAATGTTGTTCATCCTTCAGAAAGTTCAAATGAACAACCTGGAATTAGTGAGAAGGTGGAGGTAGATCTAATACCTCAAAAAGAAAATCAACAAATTGAAGAGTCTATTACCACTGAACATGTTCCAACAGAAGAAGTGGGTCCTTCAATTGCCAGAGATCGTCCAAGGAGAAACATTAAACCACCATCAAGATATTCTGAGGAGTTTGTAACGGCATATGCACTTTCTGTTGCACAAGAATCAATGAAGTAGATGAACCTGTCAGCTACTCGGATGCTATTGCTTGTGCTGAGTCGTCTAAGTGGATGGTGGCAATGAATGAAGAAATGGAAAGTCTCCATAAGAATGGTACGTGGTCTCTTGTTGAACTTCCAAGTGGCAGACATTCATTGCAATGTAAGTGGATCTTCAAGAAGAAAGAAGGCATTCCATGGGTTGAAAAACCTCGATTTAAAGCACGATTGGTGGTTAAAGGATTTAGTCAGCGTGAAGGTGTTGATTTTAATGAAATATTTTCACCGGTTGTAAGACATACATCAATTCGTGTCTTATTTGGTCTAGTTGCTCAGTTTGATTTGGAGTTAGAGCAACTTGATGTCAAGACAACATTTCTTCATGGTGAGCTTGAAGAAGAAATTTACATGCAACAACCAGAAGGTTTTGTTGTTCCTGGAAAGGAAAATTTAGTCTGCAGGTTGGAGAAGTCTCTTTATGGCTTGAAGCAAGCGCCGAGGCAGTGGTACAAAAGGTTTGACTCTTTTATGATCAAGCAGGGGTATTCTCGCAGTCAGTATGATGATTGCATTTATTTTCAGAAGTTTTCAGATAAATCTTTTATCTATTTACTGCTTTATGTTGATGACATGTTGATTGCCTCTCATGACATGTCTTTGATTGCTGAATTGAAAGCACAGTTAAGCAGTGAATTCGATATGAAAGAGTTGGGTGCAGCTCAGAAGATTCTTGGAATGGAAATTGTTCGAGATCGTAGTGCTGGTAAACTTTTCCTTTCTCAAAAGTCATATGTGGAAAAGGTTCTTAAACGTTTCAGCATGAATGAATGTAAGTCTGTTTCCACTCCTTTAGCTGCACATTTCAAATTATCTGGAGATGATTGCCCTAAGTCAGATGATGAGATGAATTATATGGCAAATGTTCCTTATTCAAGTGATGTTGGTAGTCTTATGTATGCAATGGTCTGTACTAGACCGGATTTGGCATATGTTGTTAGTCTTGTGAGCCGTTATATGCATAATCCAGGGAAGGCTCATTGGAACGCTGTTAAGTGGATATTTCGATATTTGAAAGGTTCATCGCATCTTGGTTTAGTCTTTGATAGAAACAAGTCTGATTTTATTGGTGTGAATGGTTTTGTGGATTCTGATTATGCTGATGATTTGGATAAAAGAAGGTCTCTTTCTGGTTATTTGTTTACTCTTTGTGGATGTGCTATTAGTTGGAAGGCGTCACTTCAATCAGTTGTAGCTTTGTCTACAACAGAAGCTGAATATGTAGCAGCCACAGAAGGTGTCAAAGAGGCTATTTGGATTCGTGGTTTGGTCTTTGAGCTTGGTGTTGCACAAGAAGTTCTTACTGTATTCTGTGATAGCCAAAGTGCTATCAATCTTGCTAAGAACAATCGTTATCATGAGAAGACCAAACATATCGCCACCAAGCACCACTTTATTCGAGATATTCTTACAACTGGAGAAATTCAAGTAAGCAAAGTTCACACTTCTGATAATCCTGCAGACATATTAACTAAACCACTCTGTCTTGCCAAGTTTCAACATTGCTTGGACTTGGTAAGCTTGAGCAGCGTTTGAAGGCCCGTTAGGGCATTTATGACGACGAAGATTTTTATTGATGGATTGAATTTCGGCAAGGTGGAGATTGTTAGAGTTGTGCCTCAATTCATTGGTGTTGGAGATTTTAAGCAATGATTTTCCAGATTGGGAGAAGCCCCTTAATCATGACCATGATGCTGAGTACTGGAAGTATTGAAATTTTACAGATTAGGAAGTCTGCCTTAGTCATGGTCATGACTAGTGAAGCTGTTGTTGGCTGGAGCAGTTTTTTCTTCTTAATGGGTGGTTATCATCCATTTTAGTGGGCTGAAAATTCCCTCTTTCATTCCATACGAAAATTACATCTTCTCCACATTAGAATTCATCTTTCTCTTCATCCATTGAGAGAATCATTCCATTTTATGAGAGATTTGTGGATGTAATTGTACTCTCCATTTCGATTCATAGTGGATTTCTTCGTCGTCCGTGGTTTTTCCCGTTTTGGGTTTCCACGTATATCTTGTGTTCATTTTTACTTTCTTGAATCTCTTATTTTGTTCTTCAATTGTTATGTGGAAGATCCTTAATTCCCTAACAGAAACTATCTTCTCAAACGACTTTATTGAGAGCAACGAAATTGAAGACTTCACCTCATCCTTTCCTCACTGAGCCCTAGGTATCGCGGGTGGATGCCGGAGCCGGGGGCATTCCCGGCCACGTGGATACCGCAAACGTCGCTGAAGATGAAAACGGAGCTGGAGGCTTTAGCAGCGGCCGTAGGAAACTCGTCTAGAAACACAATCTTGTTGTTTGACTCTTTTGTTGGCATCGTTGACGGCAGTTTCGGCGCCAGAGAGTGAGTATTTCATTGCAAATGGGAGATGCGACGAATTGATACAGGAATCTGGGATTGGAAAAATTAGGGTTGGGGAATGAATGTAAGGCTAAATAATCTCAACGTAATTGTGTATCATTCATGAGATATACAAAAGTATATATAGAGTACAAATCAACAGCAAAGGAAATATATGCGGCTAGTTACAACAATAATGAGAGATATTAGGTAAGACCAAATCTACATATATTTATATCTCAATATGCTCCCCGCAAGATGGTGGATCCATCGGAGACTCCAAGCTTGGACCGAAAATGCAGAAACAACGGACGTCCAAGAGGCTTGGTGAAAACATCAGCAACTTGAAGTTTTGACGGAATATGCTTGATAATCAACTCACCATTAGTTACAAGTTCACGGACAAAAAAATAATCCAAAGCTAAGTGCTTCATACGGGAATGAAATACGGGATTGGCACACACATATATCGCCCCAAGATTATCACAAAAGAGAACAGGAGGCCGTGGAAGAGAGACACCCAATTCAGTTAATAGGTTTCGAACCCATAATGTTTCAGCTGTTGCATGAGCTAAGGCACGATATTCAGCTTCCGTTGAGGACCGAGAGACGGTTCGTTGCCGGACAGACTTCCAAGAAATGAGATTTGGCCCCAAGTACAATGCATAAGCTGTAGTGGAACGAGCACCATCTTGGAGACCGCCCCAATCAGAGTCAGAGAAAGTGGTGAAGGTCAGCGGCACACCTCGACGAAAGAACAAGCCGTGATTAATAGTACCCTTAAGATACCGTAATACTCGTTTGGCAGCAGTCCAATGAGATTGACAAGGTGCATGGAGGAATTGTGATAAGCGATTTACAGAGAATGAGATGTCAGGTCGGGTAAAGGATAAATATTGAAGTGAACCAATCACCTTACGATACTCAGTGGGATTCTCCAGGAGTTGGTCATTCGAAGCGACCAATGACACATCTGGCGACATTGGGGTACTAACTTCCTTTGCTCCATCCATATTACAAGAAATAAGAATGTTGTGAATGTATTGTCTTTGAGATAAGAAAAGACCTGTCACAGTAGGAATAACCTCAATGCCAAGGAAGTGATGTAATGACCCCAAATCCTTGACAGAGAACCGGGTGGCTAACTGAGAGATGAAGACATCTACAAATTTAGAGTCATTTCCAGTCACAACAATATCATCAACATATACCAAAAAATAGAGGATCATGCCATGTGAAGAGTATATGAACAAGGAAGCATCAGCACGGGATTTGCGAAAGCCAAAGGAAAGTAAGAATTGAGATAACTCCATATACCAAGCTCGAGGAGCCTGTTTCAATCCGTATAAAGCCTTCCGAAGCTTACAAACAAAGTTAGGGTACTTTGGATTGACATAACCAGGTGGTTGCAACACATATACTTCTTCGTGCAAAGTACCTTGTAAGAACGCATTGTTAACATCGAGTTGCCGAATGCACCAATTTCTTGATAAGGCAATGCTGAGGATGATGCGAATAGTTGAAGGCTTGACCACTGGACTATAAGTATCATTATAATCACGCCCAGGCTGTTGTAAGAACAACTTTAGC
Source organism: Hygrophila difformis (assembly GCA_030278955.1). Taxonomy (NCBI): domain Eukaryota; kingdom Viridiplantae; phylum Streptophyta; class Magnoliopsida; order Lamiales; family Acanthaceae; genus Hygrophila; species Hygrophila difformis. Next base: position 47,069,585 of record JAOANR010000010.1, read on the forward strand.
AACCAATCTAGCTTTATAGCGGGACACAGAACCATCAGAATTTCGTTTTACCCGAAAAACCCATTTACAGGGAATTGGAGCTTTACTAGTTCTGGGAACCAAATCCCATGTGTGATTTTTCAATAAGGCATGGTATTCCTCATCCATGGCATGCCGCCAGCGATGGTCACGTAAGGCTTCGACAACAGTCACAGGCTCAAGAGCAGGCGGAATAACATGAGTGGTGGCACAATTCACATAAGCATCACCAAAGTATTTTGGATTACGTTTCCGAGTACGAGTTGGACGTGGATGAGGGGGTAACTGAGGAACAGGGTCTTCGGAAGGGGCTAAAGTGGGTGAAGTTGAGGCAGATGGGGGAGGGTCGTCAGATGGTTGTATGTTGGGTAAGACTGAGATGGAAGGCAGTGGAATTGGAGAGGACGGTGTGGATTCTGGAGGGGAAATGAGGGAAGGGGACAGTGGGGCAGGAGTAATAGAAAGAGCAGGTGAAGTGCTTGGAGGGATGGACGGTGGTAATGAGGGAGGCAAAATGGGAGGTGATGGTGCAGTTAATGTATTTGGGAATAATAAAACAGGAGTTGAAGAGATACCTGACGTAGTGGAGCTGCTAGTACGAGGAGGAGCACCAACATGACTTCCATATTGCTTTTGGAAAGGGAACTCGAGCTCAGCAAACTTAACGTGGCGAGACAAATACACTCGACCAGTGGATGGATCAAGACACTTATATGCAGATTGAGTGGTGGAGTAGCCAAGAAAAACACATGGAATAGAACGCGGATGGATTTTAGTCTTAGCATATGGTCGTAACCACGGAAAACACAAGCAACCAAAAGGCTTGAGTTTATAATAATTGGGTGGTTTTTGAAAGAGGAGATGGAAAGGGGACATACCAGAAAGAATAGGTGTTGGAAGTCGGTTGATGAGATATACTGCGGTTTGAAAGGCATAAGACCAATACTGCAAAGGTAAAGCCGAGAAATGAAGTAATGATAGACCCGTCTCAACGATATGTCGGTGTCGACGTTCAGCTAAACCATTATGTTCGGGTGTATGCGGTGGGCTAGTGAAGTGAGAGATGCCAAAAGCATTGAAGAAAGGGATTAATTTCAGAAATTCACCACCATTATCTGAAAATATGGAGACAATTTTGTGGCCAAAGAAGTTTTCTACAAGTCTTTTATATTGAGGAAAAATGGTAGAAACATCAGATTTATACTTGATTGGATAAAGCCATGTGTATCTTGTGTAAAAATCAACAAAGATAACATAGTAACGATAACCATCAATAGATTTTTCAGTAGGACCCCATACATCAGTATAAATGAGTTCTAATGGCTTTGAAGCAGACATGGAATTGTTGAAAAATGGCAATTTATGACTTTTATTGACTGAGCAGGACGAACAATGAAATTGTGATTTAAATGGCTGAGATCTAAAATTATTTCTGAAGATGAGATCCAATGTTTTGGTTGATGGATGCCCTAGGTTATGGTGCCAGTTGGACTTTGAAGATATAACGGTGGAATTTGTTTGAGGAGACGAAACACAGTAAACATCATGTTGGTTTTCCCCTCGCATCAGCGGTGCCCCCGTACGCAAGTCCTTCACAAGAAAATAAGAAGGGAAAAATTCCACAGAGACAAAATTAGATTTACATAGCTTGGCTACAGAGATTAAATTTTTATGTAAATGTGGAACGCATAAGACATTGGATAGGGTGAGATGTTTAGAAGAAGTTGGTAGAATAATATTACCAGTATGTGTAATGGAAAGACCCTTACCATCACCAAGGCGAACCTCATCCGGTCCTGTGTAATCGGTGCAGGATTGCAAAGCCCCCAGATCTGGTGTTATATGATGTGAAGCACCAGTATCAAAGAGCCATGAAGGCGGTGAAGGCATGGGGGAAGCTGTAGTTGTGTGGACTTCTGGTGCAGGAGCATTAGTGTAATTTGAGGAATAATTAGGACTGACATTATTCTCTCGTAGAAATCGTGCAAGCTTGCGACAATGTTTCGCAACATGGCCAGGAATGTCACAAAAACGACATATAACTCGGCGCGAATTATTTCCAGTGAAACCTCCACGACCGCGATCAGAAGGACGATGATGGCTGGATGTACCAGATGGTGACCGATTACGGTGTTGGCGCTCAGATCTTTGGGTGATATTAGCGGTGGCCAAAAGATTCTGCTGGGTAGTGTCGCGTTCCTTAAGGAGGCGCTCATGATCTGTAAGAATATCTCGTAATTCAGGGAAGGAAATTGTCGTTTCACGAACTCGCAAAGCAGAAACAATGGAGTTATAGTCATCTCCAAGTTGGCTAATAACATGAACAATGAGATCCTCTTCTGAAATCGGACATTGAGCGAGGGCTAGATCATCTGCTATTGCTTGCATCTCAAGAAGGAAGTCTCCCACAGATTTGTCTCCTTTTGATGTTTTCACCAATTTTGCTTTTAGAGAGACAATACGTCCTCTAGATGAGTTGGCAAAACTAGCAGTTAATCTATCCCATGCGGCTTGAGATGTGGTTGCAGATGATATTAGAGGTTGAATAGCATCCGAACAACTGCCTAAGAGGGCACTGATAATGGTTTGATCTTGACGAAACCATATTGTGTAACATGGATTAACAGTTGTTGGTGTGGCTTCAAGAAATTGTCTTGGTGCAGGAAAAGACCCATCGACATAACCAAAAAGACCCAATCCAATGAGTGTAGATTGGACTTGACGTCTCCAGACTTGAAAGTTGGAGGAAGTGAGTTTAATAGGAAAATGGGTAGGAGCAGTCAATTGAATGACAGTGGTTGCCTCTGTAATCGCCATAGAGGTGGGAAAAGGTTGTGCTGATTTAAAGATGAGGCTTTGATACCATGTAAGGCTAAATAATCTCAACGTAATTGTGTATCATTCATGAGATATACAAAAGTATATATAGAGTACAAATCAACAGCAAAGGAAATATATGCGGCTAGTTACAACAATAATGAGAGATATTAGGTAAGACCAAATCTACATATATTTATATCTCAATAATGAATTGGGAATTGGTAGTCGGGTTTTTGGAAGAAAATGGGTTGTCGGTGGTGGTATATTTGACCCATTTGAGGTTCAATTTTAATCATGGCATATAGATTTAGTTTAGCTATTAATTATGTTAATTATGCTATAGGGATTAAATTGGTGAAATTATAAAACTTACGGGACCAATTTTTTTAATTGAAATAATAGGGACTGATTTAATGAATTTTAAAATTTAAAGAACCTAAATAATAATTTTTCCGTATTTATCTAAATCGAGGTGTTAAGGGAGGTGGAAAGGGAGAATATTGTTGTATGTGCATGCATATATGTTGGATTAGTGGCGTATCAATTAATTTGAATTAAAAAAGAATGGTGAGTTTGAGTCGGTAATTTTTGTTTTATAATTTATGAATAATTGAGTCGGTTATTCAAATGAAATGTAAACTTGCTTACCAAAACAAAATTGAGAAATCTAAACTTTGAATTCTTCGTGTGCTTTCAAAGGTTTATACTACCTCCGTTTTCATATGTTCTTGACAAAGAGTAATGTATTACTATTCACCCACAAACTTTTACTTAAAGTTTTATCATAGTTATACAAGTTAAAATATAGTCAAGTGGGATCTTGTTAGATTCGTCTCGTCGAGTAGTTTTTAAATATCGAACTTTTAGAATTTTCACTTATACCGAACTTGAGTTATTAATGGTTTAAAATGTGCATTGGACTGCGTAAAAAGTGAGTATGTAAGAAACATTTGAATACGGAGGAAGTATATAGCTTTGCTAAAGTTTGCGACATTAGCTTTACAAAGCTGCCAAAACAGGTTTAGGGTTTAGAGTTTTGGATCGAAGTCTTGGCTTGAGCAGGAAGAGATGAGGGGGAGAGAACTTTCTCTCGTTTATCCTGGCACATACAGTACTTTTTTTTTTTTTTTCACATTCCTCCTACGTAGCCTGTAAGAAATTAAAAGAAGGAAAAGAAAGATGAAGAACAAAACATAAAAGGATAGTGAAACAAACTGCAACCAGGATCGAAAAGAGATGTAAAACTCAAGGTTTGATCTTATTGAGAAAAATAGGATTTTTATTCAACAAAAAGATGACTAGATAATGAGGGGAACCCATACATAGGTATTCCTTTGATTTCAATTCATTTTCGGGTTTCGCTGGTCGGACTTCCATGCTACACAGATCTAAAACTCTTAATTTAATATTTATTATTCAGGTTTGATATTGCTCTTAGACATATTGTTGTTATTATTGTTGGTGTTAGTACATGTAACAGATATCAATGTGTACTAAATAGCTCTAGCTATGAAAAATGTAAGTGATAAAAAATTCATGAGCTAAATATTATGGGACCGAATGAAACAAATTAATGATTAAATACTGTATTTTTCCACAAATAGATATGAAAATGCATGAAATGAGGATACAATCACTTCTAGATTTCAGCACGCCATAAACTGCAACTTCTGTAAAAGTGGTGAATTAAACCAGTCTTTAATTTAATCCCTGTGGAACAATTTATTCTAAAAATCAAGATCCTCCCGAAACACTCCCACCAAAAACCTCAATTGAATCTCCCGGACACACATGGTGCCATCTAAAGGTCTTATCATCTTCCATCACATTTTGTTTGTATATGAAGAAATACCCTTCTTCTGGAAGCTCTAATTTCTTTTCCTGCAGTTTTTTTCTCAATTCTCCAACATACTCCAATGAATTCACCTCCACCGGAACTTTTTCCGCACCATTTTTCATCAGGACAAAGATCGTCATCTTCCTCGATCCGCCTGTGTTCCCAGAAGACGGTCTTGCTTGATTCATCGACGGGGTGGCCCGAACCGCCACATCTATCTCAGCATTATCAGATAGCTCACAATCCCGCAAGGACTTATGATCATGCAATTCGATCCCTTTGGCATAGATGGCGAGGTGATTGACGTGTATCCCTTCTCTCTCTTGTATTTTCTCCTTAATCATCGCAACCGTATCGCTTACATCCATTTCTAGGGCAATGCCTAGTTTGGACATGGGCGTTTTGAGGAGGAGCTGAATCTTGGAAGGCTCGGGGTCGATGAGTATTTGGATATCGGATCGTTCAACGATGTCAGAATAATGAACGTTCAGATGGTCTTCGAGGACATCGCCCTTGAAGGTTAGGGTTTGTTTGGAGACGGGGATGCCTTGATACTTGGTGACCTTTTCCTTGATCTCTAAGAAGGTGTCAAAGTAGCCGACTTCGATAGTGAATTGTCTGCCGGTACTTGTAGAGAAGTTTAGATACATGACAAGTTAGGATCAATGTTCAATTGTTTATCAGTGGCCGAAAGGGACTTAACAGGCAAACGGTGCATATAGAAGAAGAAGGGGACATATTTTTGTTTCACTAAGGTTTTTGTACTTAACAGGCGTGCGATTCGCACGTGCTAAAATAAGTAGGTTTTTAGTCAAAGGTAAGGATTTCCGTTCGATAACTCCGGTAAACATGAATATAATGGGATAGTTTTTAGCTAATTTTAGGGGTGTTTGTTATCAGCCAATGAAATAGCTTTTAGGTGATTTTATAAATTTTAGATGCTAAATCTATCACTCCTCTAATTTCTAAAGGATAGTGATCTTAATTCTGGTCTATAGGGTTGCCAGCCCATCCAAAATATAGTACTATATTGGAACATATTAAGAGGGTGTTCATTATATCACTAGTAAGTAACCCGTCGAGACTCGACGGTATAATTATATATTTTATATATAATATATATACTTATATCATACTTATGAAACTAATAGAGAATATATGATAATTATAATTTAATTATTTTTATAACTAATAGAGAAATTATAGTAAACCGTCTTCTTGTGGATTGTTCCGTACAAACCTAGAAAATTAATAAAAATAAATAATAAAATTATATTTTATTTAATTTGAAATTTTATTTAAAATTAAATCAATTTAAATAAGTACTCCATCCGTCCCATTTCAAATGTCTCATTTTCTATTTTGGTCCGTCCCACTTCAATTGTCATGTTTCCTTATTTAGAAAAGTTTTACTCCTTCAAACAAACATCACATCAACTATTTACTCCACTTTAACACAATAACTCATTATATCTAAAATAACATGTCCAAAAGAAATGTTACATCTCAAATGGAACGGAAGGAGTATTAAGCATGATACGAAAATTTTCCTTACAATTTGCTGAAAATTTCACTGTAAACAACGTTTCTTGTAGTATCTTGAATTAATCCATCTTAACTAAATATTATGAGTCTCGAATTGCTAGTGACACGAGATATCGCAGCATATAATTGTTCATTGCTAAAAACTGATTTTGGAAGATAGAGTTCAACCTTCTTTAATGATTGACATTGACTTTTCTTTATATTGCATAGCAAAACAAACTGCGAATGAGAATTGTCTCATCTGAAATCGAATGGAGAATTTGGTTAAATCAGACGGGCTCATAATCATTCTACCAATAAAGAATTTTTTTACTTTCATGGTTATTATCAATCTGCTTCCATTATATAATTTATTTGATGGATCTATATACCTAAAAAGAATGACTATACAACCCTTATTCAACTTTATTTTATGGTTCAATAGTCCAGAACACTTGATCGTGTTTAGATATTCTGATGAAAATATTTCATTTTTATTATCCATGCTTTTATCCTCTTGACAAATATTTTTAGAACTGAAATATACATTTTCTTTTGCAGACAGACATTACATGATGTAATCATTAATTGTATCAACCCATCTCATTGGAAGGGGCTAGTATAGCACCTATTTTTAAAAATGTCTATATTTGAAGTGATGCAGTTTATATTTGTATATATACACTAAAAAAATGCTTATATAGGATCACCCGTAGAGTTTATAAGAATAGTATCCGGAAATATCACATCTGACTACATCTCCAAGATCAATACCGGTTTTACCATCACCTACATCAAGTATCCATATTGCAAATTTTTTTATATATACATTTCATTGTAAACAACATTTCATATAGTATCTTGAGTTAATCCATCTTAATTAAATATTAATACTTTGATTCCTTTCTTGCTAGTGACATGAGATATCACAACATATAATTGTTCAAAGCTAAAAATTAATTTTGAAAAATAGAGTTCAACCTTCTTTAAAGATTAACATTGAATTTTGTTTATAATCATAGTAAAATAAAGTGGATTTTTTCTCCTTTAAAATCAAATGGGAATTTGGTTAAATCCGACAGGCTTATAATCTCAAGAATTTTCTACTTTTATGGTTTCCCAAAATTACTTAGCCTTAATTGTATTGTTCCGCATCTTGGTTACTATCACGTGCTTCCATTGCATAATTGATTTGATGGATCTATATTCCTAAGAAACATGACTATGTAGCCATCCTTCAACTTTATTTCATGCTTCGGTAATCCTAAAAGCTTTGATCATACTTTGATATTATGGTGAAAATATTTCATCGTCATTATATACTTTCATCATCTTGACAAATATTGTTAGAACTGTGATATATCTTTTCATTTGCAGACATATGTTGCATGATGTAATAATTGATCATATCAATATCTCATTTGTAGGGGCTAGTCTAGCAACATCTTTAAAAATGTTTGGATTTGAAGTGGTACAATTTATATTTGTATATATATTCTCAACAATTGTCGACGCGTAGTGTTCATAAGAAAATCATCTTGAAATGTCACACCTGATTGTACATCTCACGATCAATACCATTTTTACAAATTACCATCACCTGCATGAAGTATTCATTTTGCAATTTTTTTTGCATATAAGAATTTCATTGTAGACAATATTTCTTATTGTATCTTGAGTTAATCCATCTTAATTGCATATTAATGCTTCGAGTCCCCTCTAAAAACCGGTTCTAGAAGATAGAGTCCAACATTTTTTAAAGATTGACAAAGACTTCTATTTATAATCATAGCAAAATAAACTGCGAGTAAGAATTTTCTTATCTGAAATGGAATGGAAAATTTGGTTAAATCAGATGGGCTCATAATCATTATACCAATCAAGAATTTTCATCCTAGATAATGAGCTTTGTTTTAATTATAAGAGAGGTTAAATCATTTTCTAGGGTAAATTTTTTGTAGGTAGAATTCTCATCACAATCTAGTTGAATACCAAATTTAGAATGTGCAGTCCTACCTCTTGGAAGAAGTAGTGATGCTATTCCACTGGATGCTACAAGCAATATAATATCACGCTTCCACGAAGGGCTGAACACAATAGTTTCCAGATAAATGTATTGCAAGTTCCACCACGTAAAGAAAAAATAATACACCCTCACCACTATCAACTGTAGACATTATCTTATTGTATTGTTTGCTCATCAATCAATAAAAGTAATAGTTTAATATGATCTGTCATAATTTTTTTTCTTATTATAATATGACTCATCTAGTATTAGTAGATTCTTTGTTTCAAACGTTAAAACTTCATCCGGTATGGGCATTCCGGAGAAAAGTTTCAAACTTATAGAATTTGCAGCAATTAGCTTTTCAATTTTTAACAAAGCTAGATTTTTATTAGTTCTTCTGTCAATTGCAAATCTGTTAAAACATAGATTAATTAATTCTTCCTTAAAAAAATAGATTAAATAAATTTGATTTTCCTTCTTTATTTAATAATGGATATATTTGCACTACATAACTCTTTATACACCCCATTATTTTATTTATAATATTTTTATGAAAATAGTTAATTTATTGTAAACCAATTATTCACATAATATGAATTTTCACAATTTTCATAATAATTATAAATGTTTGTATAAATTTTTAATATAATAAAATATAAATAAGTTTCATATTACTACTTCCGTATTCAAATGTTGTTGACATTTGTAAATGTGCTAATCCCCCCGTTTCTAAATAATTGTTACGTTTTGACTTTTTTTACTGTTTATTTTAGCACCTTGACTTCTATTTTTCTTATAGTTATACAAGAAAAATAGTCAAGTGAGATCTCGTTGGATTCGTCTCATCTTGTAGTTTTTAAATATCAATTTTTTAGAATTTGTACTTGTACCGAATTTGAGTTATTAATAGTTTAAAATGTGCATTGATAAACATGCAGAAGAGAAACGTAACACTTAAAAAGAAACGGAGGTAGTACTATTTACACACAGACTTTCACTTAAAGTTTTATCATACTTATACAAGTTAAAATATAGCCAAGTGAGATCTTGTTAGATTCGTCTCATCGTGTAGTTTTTAAATATCGAACTTTTAGAATTTTTAATTGTACTGAACTTGAGTTATTCACGATCTCACTTGACTATAGAAGAAGTATTTATATACAATTAGAATGATATAAGTACATATTAATTATATATAATATATATATATATTAAAAATTCCAAATCTTTCAAATCTATTTAAATTTTAAATTTCAAATCTTTTTAAAAGTGAACAATATTGTGGGATTCCACATAAATTGAAAATTCCATATATTTCAAAAATTGAAAATCTATAATGAATAAATAAATAAATGAGAAACTCTAAAATTAATAAATTAAAAAATGAAAAATCTATAAAAATTGGAAATTTGAAATGGAGACACCACATTAAATGTAGGATATGTTGTTCACTAATGGTATTATTAATATATAGATTGGTGGAATTGACTAATAAAGGGAAAACTACGGCCCTGCACCCTTTATTATCAAAATATTATAAGAGAGTCAAAACCCCTCCATTTTAAACATTATGTTTTAGGCCCCATGTATTAGGAAAGTTAAGTAAAATACATACGTATAACTTGGTAAACCACATACCAAGCGCTTGGTAGAGCACATACCAATACAGTGGTAAACATATACAAACGGCATGGTACACCGAATCAAACATGTGATGGGGTGCAAAGTAGGGATGAGGCCAGAGGCCTATGGAAAGAATTTTAGAAAGTACGTGAGCCCTAATTTACCAATTAATTAATGAATCCTAATGGGTATTCCCTATTGGAATGATTTCACTACAAATCCAGTTTAGGGATGGAATCAGTCCATACTGAATGTATAAGTTTGTTAACAGTGTGTTAGTTACATATTTTAGGTATTACTTCATTAATTAAGAAGATTATTATTGATTTAGTTTATTTTAGAGTGCATAATATCACTATTTGATTGTAGGCTATAATTTCTCTAACATTCATTCCAGAAAGGTAATATGGGAAAATAGGTCATTTAGTCCTTTATCTATTTGTTTTCGACCAAATCCGTCCTTTACGATATTCTGTCCCAATTTAATGCTTTATGTTTCTTAATTTCAGTCAAATTAGTCCTTTTTGTCATTTAAGTGGATAATTATGACAAAATGACCAATCTATATATTTATATGTATATATATATATATATTAAAGTATTAGTGAATAACTCATCCTACATTTAATGTGGTGTCTCCATTTCAAATTTCTAATTTTTATAACTTTTTGCATTTTTTAATTTATCAATTTTAGATTTTCACATTTATTGATTTATTTATTTATTATAGATTTTCAGTTTTTGAAATATATGAAATTCCTAAAATATTAACTTTTAAAAAGATTTGAAAGATTCGAAATTTGAAATTTTGCATATCTTATTTTATCTATATTATTTTGCATTTTTTAAATTATTAATTTTAGATTTTTGCATTTATTTATTCATTATAGGTTTTAGTATGTGGTGTATAAAATCTATCATTTACTTATAAATTCCCACTCTATATTCTTATCATGTCACTATATATTCACTTTTAAAAAGATTTAAAAGATAAAATTTGAAATTTTGCATTTTTATTTTATCTATGTTGGATTTTATTTATTTGCATTTTTTTATTTTATCTATTTTAGATTTTATTATTTTGCATTTTTTATTTTATTTATTTAAATTTTATGCATTTAGAATTTATTTATAGACCATAGGATTATGAAGAACTTTTGCACTGGCAACTAAGAATTATGTTGTGTTATTTCAATATGTTGAACATATTGAAATATATGTAATTTTGTGTAGGTTTGGTCTCAATTTTGGTTATATTTTTTTTGTATCGTGAATGATGTAATCAAAATTTATATTGCACGTCAGATTCATGTATTCATGTTAAAGATATGTTAATGTGTATATGAAAATCTCAATTTTTAGTTTTTAAAAGATATTTAATTTTCAATTTATATGGAGTTCCCACAATTTTTTTTTAAAAAAATGGAATTCAAATTTAAATGGAATTTACAGTGTTTATGAAAATTTATATTATTAAAAGATACATTAATAAATATATAAAAAATATTTTTATATATTAATAATGTATATATATAGGCAAGGTTTCACAAAAATGAGTCGCTTCTCTTTAGGGTTCTGCCTTGTCGGATTTGGGATTCCTCTTTCACGGGAAACGTTTGTCCGAGATTTTGGCTTCTAACATTTTACTAAGTGTAAAAACACAAATGTGAAAGAAGCCCAAAAACGTTTTGTGCCTTAGCGTTTTTTTTTTTTTTTTTTTTTTTTTTTTTTTTTTTTTTAATTTCTATTGCGTTTTTTAAAAAGGAAATTCCGGCTGCAATCATGCGTGTAGTGCACGCGGCCCACTCATGGGTTATCTCAGTCCAGAATTCCAATTTTCCTGGCCCGCCTAAATAAAAAAATAATGGCTCATACTTTTTATGGCCTAATAAATTTATTATCTCTATACAATTATATAGTTGCGAATAGATTCATCAATAAATAAAGTAAAGAGTTCACCCAAAAAAATAATAAAGTAAAGAGATAATCACTAAGATAGACCATGAGAATGAAATTCCTCCACTTTGGGGCCACAATATTTTGATTTAGGCAAATGGGTCATTAGAAGGATTTTAGGCCTAAATTTAGGTAATTTAGTCGAATTCGGGCTGCGATGGCTTAAAAGTGAAAATTTTAATTTTTTTAATCTCCTCCCCCGTCCCATTATTTCTGTCTCAAAACGTTTGGACATGTCGTCCAATACATTTGTTTAACATTTAATATCTTAAAATGTACATATGTAAAAATTATGTAAAATATATATATTTTAAAACTACATTCTTAGACAAATCTAACAAGACCAAATTTGACTATATTTTTTCGTATATAATTACGACTATATTAGGTCAAAATTGATCAATAAACAGTATTAAAGTCAAAATGACACACTTTGAGTGCGAGAGAGGGATTCTTTTTAAGAAATACTCCATATGTTTTATAATAAGTGTAACACTCGGAAATGATACAAGATTTAAGGTAAGTTAATAATATTTATTTAGATGAAGTAATTAAATAAATAAAATAAATCAGGGGATTGGGACTTAGCCCAAGTGGTTAAGCCCCTGTCTCTCAACCTTTAGGTTAAATAAAACAATCACATGTATAACACAAAACAAACACATATATCATATAAACTCAGCACACAATATATGTGTAGCGCATGGCAAAGACATATATGATAGGTGACATGTCCCGTCGAAAACAAAAAATGCTAAAGATGGGCAAAAACCAAAACAAATATAGAGTATGTTGTTTCCCAGTTGTCTGGATAATAAATCAATGTGAATACATTATCGGATCATTGTCCAGACAACCAGCGAACAACCAAGTCAACAATCAGAAGATATAAACAGAACATAGTGCAGATATAAAATAGAGAACACTAAGATTGTTCACCCAGTTCGATCAACAGATCTACATCTGGCGGCACCATGCCAACATTTCACTAAAACGCTACCAAACATGTTGTGCGATTCCATCAACCCATTTAACAATACCCTATTCACTAATGAACTCCCTTATCTCTCCAATAGCCTAAGGACGATACCTTCAAGGTTATCTAACCGGCTGCACACAATTCACTAGAAGGTAAGAAAATGGTGTTTGGAGTTTCTAACTACTTTATCTCTATCAAGCACAAGGAAAAACAACACCCAAGTAAGCTCTCTCTTGTGTTTACAAATGATAAATCAAGAGAAACATACACACAAACCAAAATACCCCAAAAGATAAAAGCAATCAAACAACAAAAGTAATAGATATGTGTTCTTATTGTTTGAGCCTTCTACAGATAACAGAATAAGGGGTTTGCTGGCTTCATCTTCGTCAGATCTCCATTGAAGACTTAGGACCTCTCAAGCTCTATTTTCTCTCCAATATCAGCCTCAATATCTTGTACAATGGAATAGGACACGAAACCGGGTATTTATATGGGTCCTAGGTCCATCCAAAACCCTAAAAGGCCTGCTGGGGTAGTGGTCACGTTACTGTCCTTTTGTACTTTCCAGTTGCACTGTACTCGTTGTTGATAAGTTATTTCAACATCAGAGGGATATCGCGTATCTGCACAAAACTTGAAATCTACTGTAACAAACTTTTGCTTACTATTTTCGCCTAGGACACGTCGTCCTATTCTTTAGCACTTTTGTTTTTGTGTGAATAACCAGTATTCTCATGTCACATTGGACCCATAACTAAGTCAGCACATATTTAGCTCCATTGAGATTTAAACTTTCACATAAATTCAAAAATTGCAGTATATCGTACTCCCTCCGTCCCATGTGACCTATCTTGTTTGACTTTTTGACATTGTTCAACGTTTAACTTTGACTCAATTTTATTGCAAGTATACATTTAAAAAAAAACATAGTCGGGTTGGGTTTTGTTAGAATCATACAATCATGTGGTTTTATAATATATATTTTACATAATTTTTTGTTGTACATATTTTCAGATATTAATGTTTGAAAAAGTGAATTGGATTGTGTGTATAAATAAAAGATGACAAGTTAAATGGGACAAAAAGAGTATTAATTTTCTATAAAATTACTATAAAAATATGAATAGATTCAATTAGTATATAGTAGTATATAAACTCAATATATCCACAATTTTACCATCTATTACAGACAATAATGGTTGACTCTCCCCATATGGCAGGCTCAAAATTATCCAAAAATTGTGGAAGAAATGCTTGCAAGTGAATATTTTATTTCCATTTATATTTCATATCACATTATGGTATGTAATGATGAGGCCATCTCCATTAAAGCAATCGAAGCAACTCCACGTTTTCCCCCACTCCAACTTCTCTTTATTCCACATCATCCATCAACTTCTTCTCATTTTTACCTCCATCAAAGCAACTCAATATTTCCATATCACTATTAGTCTATTATTTAAAAGAATTTTAAAAAATCAATATAATTTTTTATTATTTTTATTTAATCATTGAATTATATTTAATTTTATTTATAGAATTTTTAAAATTTAAAAAGAAAAAGAAAAAAGAAGAAAGAGAAAACAAAAAAGAAAAAAAAGACAAAAACAGCCTAGCACCATTTCCCGACAGTGCTCCCACCCTTTGGGAACAGCTAATGCCACATTAGCAATTTGCTCATGTGGCATAGGATTAGGGGTTGCCAAAAACAGGAGCAACCCACAATGCAGATGTTCTGAGGGATCCCAACTAGCACAATAATAGCAAACATTCAGCTTGAGCTGAAGAAACGAATTCAGCTTGCTAGCCAGGCCCCTCTAGTTATGAAAAGTGAATATATATGATTGGAAAAAAACCTTAATGGTCCCATAATTTGTTTGTTTTCTCAAATCATCCCATAAAAAATGAATTAACGCAATCCACCCAGTAACTATTCTAATCTTAGCAACTATTCATCCCACCCACCCTTTAATGACAATTATGCTGATGTGGCAGCAGTGCGTCTAATGTGGTTGACATGGCAGCAGACTAGCCAGACCCCCACGGCTAACAACTTATGTCTACACAAATTTTAACGAAATATACAGAGCACAATGGCTCTGATACCACTCTGTAGAGCCCCAAAAATACAAACTGATTTTCGCAAGTATTACGGCCATACTAACTATCAAAAACTAGCGGCCACCTAGGGCTGTCAAACGGGCCTAGGCCCGTTGGGCCGGCCCAGCCCGTGAGGTATTTTTTATGGGCTGGGTTAGCATTTCAGCGGCCCGTTAGAAATTAGGCCCGCCCCGCACCGGCCCGTTCAAAAGTGGGCTGAGGTGGGTTAGGGTCGGGCCGGGCCGGGCCAGCCCGTTTGACAGCCCTAATGTGAAGCTCTAAAAATTTATGTTAAATTATTGATGGGCTTTGGTAAAGTAATCCTAAAAAATATATGCATATCAGTCCATAGATAGTCAACATGTTCAAAATTAGAAAGAGCAAAATAAAAAAAGAACAGTTTTTTTCTATAGTGGGCTAGCCCACTTTGGCCCGCAGCCCGCCTTGGGTTGGGCTGGGTTAGCATTTCAGCGGCCCGTTAGAAATTAGGCCCGCCCCGCACCGGCCCGTTCAAAAGTGGGCTGAGGTGGGTTAGGGCCGGGCCAGCCCTACGGCCACCTAACTTAAAATAGCTAGTACAAGGCCGAGTACAAACCTAAATGATTTTATAATAAACTAATTATGAGCGGAAGTTAAAACAAATAAAAACTTATGGGCAAGTAATAAGTCTACATAAATGCAATAATAGGGAACTAACATATTATTCAGGTTAGGAGCCTTATTATCCAAAACTAGGCATGAAGCCAAACATTCCAAATAAAAGGGGCTACCAGCCCAGAGCAGTAAATCACATATGGTCGCAGGCCGACAGAAAGTAAATCCTAAGCTCATAGACCTCAACTAGCATTTAATTTAATAGCAGTCAAATAATAGCAACATATACATATGTATAATTGAATGCAATATATACTCCTATCTAAATGATCTCTCAAAATTCTCAAATCTCAAGTCATGGTGTAGCGTCTCCAATGAATCTACAAAATAGACAAACAAAGGGAGTCATACAATGTATTGAGCAATGGATATATGTGCAAGGGAAAATATAAAGGGAGACAAATAAGTAATACACCAAGCAAGGAAAGCATATAGTAAATCATCATTCCACTTCATCACGGTACTTTAACCATAACATACAAGAAACATAAATCATATAAATAAATCATTACACCGTTCCATACCGGTGCTTCAACTATAACATACAAGAATTAGATAAATAAATCATCACGCCATCCCATACCGTTACTTCAACTACAACATACACGAAACAGATAAATAAAGTATGCATATGATGCATGACCTAGCATACACATTTCTACCCTATATGCAAATGCATATAATATGCCTAGCCGGCAACTTAAAGCCACGGGCGGTATGAACTCACGAGTGAGGATATCATCAACTCCAACCCATTACATGGTAACATACACCATCCCGTAGGGATCCGCAATCGCGCCAGCCGTAGCTGAATATCATATCACACGCCCCATCAGGCCACGGGACCCAAATACAGGGTTGCCCGTCATCATCCAAAGCATAATATCATCCCAAAAGCATGGCAATTGTTCACTCCTTATATATCATGCATATTGTTAGGTCCTTTTGTGTGGATAACCAATTAAGTAGTCCTGCAAACTAGTTCAAACACCTTTCATGGACACGTTAAACAGTTTAAGATATTAAGCAGCGTAAAGTAAATAAACTGTAAGAATAAAGAACTCAAGGTTTGTTGACCCAGTTCGGCACAAGCCTACATCTGGGGGATACCAATCCAGGAGATTCACTAATTGTTTTGACTTGATCGTCGATCTAAACAATAGTGATTTGTTTCGCCCAACTCCAATCACCAAGCGGACTTAATTTTCAAACCAAGACACTCCCCCTGTCTTGGTGAAGATCTCCCCGACCTTGCTTCAATCCCTTGAAGGCTCCTCCTTCAAGTTTGCCCTTGGTCGAAACCTGTTGGCGACTCTCCTACTTGAATCTTTCAATTAAGCTCTTGAGTTTGACGACTCCTCGAAAGCCTTGATTGAATCCGTCGTCCTCAATCAAGTTCACAGTAGCACTTTCGATCAATCCACCCGATGAAGTGTTGATCGTATGTTTTCCTTCAAGATGATGAATTCAAGAACTCCGAAGGATTGTGATTCTCTTAACACAATATACTCGATCGCACAAGGGAGAAGATGAATAATGTAAGCCGTGTGCCGTTCATCCCTTGGCCGTCCTTTTTGAAGAGAACCACCGTATCTCCATTCCAAGGTAAGATATTCTTACCATAATTACACGGATCCTTGGAACGGAGTTGCCCAGATTAGGGGATTCTTATTTCCTTACTTCGTGTGCGGGATCCGTGCAGAAGATCAGCTAGCCGTTGGAGAATCTTTATGAGTGTATTCGCCAGCTCTTCTTCCATTACTTAGTTTGTCTGCTGTTGATGAGGTTGGTCCAACAAAGTAGTTCAGACATCGGTTGTGAACACATTTGCTCAAAACTGGTTCCCAACAATCTCCCCCTTTTTGGCAGAATGTGGGCCAGTATAAGAGTTGATTCAACCGATGTCTAAACAATTGACACAAGAGCAATGATGTAGAAATACTTCCCATTGAACCCCAACCACCAATTACAATGATTCCCAAACACAAGACAAACTATACTAATGCTCCGTACAAGATTGCCTATCAAATATTCTAGGAGCATTTACATCAAAAGTAAGCACATGGCAATAATCATAAAATAAAGCATGTAAGATCACAATTTAATTATTACAGGCCATTGTGCAATTGTCCAGCAAAAACGGTTATAACTAGTTCACGAAAATAGTCCAGACAAAAAAAAAATTACCCTTCATCAGCAGAGACTTTCTTCCACCAAGCTGCCCCCTATCGATTGTAGTGCATACCAGAGGAACCGATCAACGGCTACATCAACTTAAACTCCCCCTCTGGCGCACATTTTGCCCAAAAAGGGCATGTCACTCCGATTCCTCAGAGGAATCCTCAGCCGAGTCGCTGGACTCCTCTGCTGGATTGGTATTCAAATCCTGTTCATCATCATACCAGACATCAGGAAGCTGTCTGAACAGCTTTTCAGCAGCTTGGACACGACTGTGCACTTGAGCTTCCAGCACTTTGAGGTGGTTGATGTGGTCAGTGAGTTCATCTCGGAGCATGGAGAAAGCATCTTTTGCAGGGATCTTCCCTCCTGGTCCAGCTAAGTCTGGCTTCTTCTTTGCAAGATTTGATGAAAGTTTGAAGTCGGCAATGTCCTCAGGACGATCGTGCTTGCTTCCAAGAATGTGGAGATGCTTCAGGTACTCAGATATGAGGCTAGGGAAGGGAAGAATGGTGTTGTACTTCCTTTTGATTGTGCCCGCGAATGCCAGCATTTGTTCGAGCACAAGAGCTCCATAGTTGATTTCATACTTCTGGTCTGGAGGAAACGGTTCAGTGCTCTGG
This sequence comes from Hygrophila difformis, assembly GCA_030278955.1. Taxonomy (NCBI): domain Eukaryota; kingdom Viridiplantae; phylum Streptophyta; class Magnoliopsida; order Lamiales; family Acanthaceae; genus Hygrophila; species Hygrophila difformis. The sequence goes on from JAOANR010000010.1 coordinate 47,087,908, forward strand.
CTTTGAGTTCAAACAGTTGGCCATGTGCATAACTGAGTTCGAACCAGGGGCTTTTGGAGTTGAGGACTTCAGAGCTCAGGTTTGCATAGAAATGCCTAACTAGCTGTCCCTTATACTGCTTGATCTCTGTCCCCCAGAATAGAAGAGATCTGTCCTCCAAGTATTTGTGTCATCCCTTTTCCTCGTAACGCACAGCTGCAAATCTGATCTCAGGGTGCACCTTCATCCTTTCCAGAACAGTTGAAAAATATTGCTCGGACACTACATAGTAGAAGGCCGTGGATATGGCGTTTCCAGCATCAATGATCTCAGGTTCATGTTCTTCAGATGAGGATAAGACGATTTTTCTCTTCTTGGATCCAGTGGCCTTAGAGGACCCTTCAGGTTCAGAACGAGTCCGCTTTTTGGGTTCGGACTCCTTGGGTGAACGCCTTGGTGGAGTAGGCTCTCGGGTTTCTGGTTGAGTTACCGCTTCTTGCACAGTGACTGGTTCAACATTGACCTCGACTCTTTCTTCAGATTCTTCCTCTTCGGAACTTTCTTCATCGGACTCTTCCTCCTCGCTTTGAGTGTCTTGAGATCCCAACTCCTCGGAATGGTTGTCAGTGGGATTCTCCCCCTCAGTTGGTTCCCGGGCATCGATTTTAGGGTGCTCAGAGTCTCCTCCGGACTCATTATTCTGGTCGTCTTCAGAGTCAGATGAACTCTCATCTTCTTCTTCTTCTACTTCCTGCTCGGTGTGGACAGTAACTTGGGCAGGAACAACGGGCTTGGGTTCTTTTCTCAGAACATGCTTCCTTTTCTGACTGGTGGTTCGAGCAATCTCTTCAGTGATTGCGTTGACAATGATGTTTCTTTCATCATCGCTGATTTCGCTCATGGATTCGTCTTCTGAGCTTTCATCATTAGCCTCTTCAACATAGTCTGAGTCGAGTTCTTCCTCATCAAGGGGTTCTGTGACAGGTTCGGACGCCTTCAGTGAACCAGCTTGGGTCACTGTGGTAGTGATCTGCAGGGGTTCTTCAGGGGTTGCTTCAATGGTGGTGACTGGTGCTGGGTTGGTCGTAACACTTGGCACTGTTACTGCCTTCTTTGCAGGAGTTTTCTTCTTTGGCTTTTCAGTGGACACCTTTGGTGCAACTTTTGGTGCAGGCTCAGCAGATTTGGTGGACACTCCTGTCTCTGTTGCATTGTCAGCGCCCAATTTGGGGAGGTCAGCCAAGATTGCATCAATGGGTCCAAGTGCCATGGCTAGGTCAGCCTCAACTCGTTCACTGATCGAGGCGTTCTTCCTTGCAACTGCCTTCTCACGGGTCTTTGAAGTGGAAACCGCTTTTCCCTTTGCCTTCTGTACCTCTGCTTCTTTTTGTTTCAAGGCTTTGGCTCCGGCTACTTCGGCTCGAATGTCGAGCGGGTCTTGAACGCCACCAGTGGCTCCCCTTTCTCCGGCAGTGGATGGAGAAGAAGAAGGGAATGGAACAACAACCAAGGATGGAGTTTCCGAGATAGTTTGCTCCATGATCGCCTTCTGGACAGCCTTGGCTCGCCCCTTGGCGCTGGATTCCTCAGGAGAGATCGCCTTTTTGCTTACAGCAGTTGAAGAAGGAGTCGGATCTTGTGATTTGGAGCCTTGGCTTCCTCTCGTCTTCACCATTGTTGCTGCAAGAGAAATTCTTTTGGCAAGAGCAAGTGTGAGTGAATGTGAGATTTGAAAAATGGATGGAAGAGAGTATATGAGGCCGAGAGAGAAAGAGGGCTGAAGGAAACTCGATTGCAACCAAATCTTGTGAGATTAATTTCCAACTCCCTTTGATTAAAATATGGCAAGGAGATCACAACTTCCCATAACCATCATTATCACGTTTTTGAACGGGTGGAAGAGATAATCGTTCCCGCCTCACGCGCTTGTCACATCAAGTTCAAAATTTTGTTTCCAAGATTTCAAATTGGGTTGCCGTTTTGATTCCTGCACAAATATATCTCATTGCATATGTTAGACACAATATATTAACTTATATAATTAAGGAAATAAAATATAGTAATTGAATTTAGGGAAATTTGCATAAATTAAAACTTATTCCATGATCTTTGGGATTTTATGCGATAGTGCAAAGACCAAGATCCCTTCTCAATTTTTCAAATCTCTCACGATCAAGAGCCTTAGTGAAAATATCCGCATGTTGCTCAGTAGTTCCGACATGTTGTATGGACACTATTCCTTCTTCAACAAGATCCTTTATGAAGTGGTGTCTAAGGTCAATGTGCTTAGTTCTCCCATGTTGGACTGGATTCTTTGAGATGTTGATCGCACTCATGTTGTCACATAGTATAGTGAGGACTTCTTGATCAATCCCATAGTCTAGCATCATTTGCTTCATCCATAGCAATTGTGCACAACAACTTCCAGCTGCAATGTATTCAGCTTCGGCAGTTGAGAGGGAGATGGAACTTTACTTCTTGCTATACCAACTAACTAGGTTAGTTCCAATGTAAAAGCATCCTCCGGTTGTGTTTTTTCGATCGTCCGCATCACCTGCCCAATCTGCATCACTATAACCAAGTAGTGAAAGATTAGATTCTTTAGAATACCATATACCAAGATCACTTGTCCCTGAAACATATTTGATCACTCGTTTGGCTGCTTTTAGGTGTGATTCCTTAGGATCGGCTTGATAACGGGCACACACTCCTACTGCATAGCTTATGTCTGGTCGACTTGCAGCTAGGTATAGCAGGCTTCCAATGATGTTTCGATAGAGTTTTTGGTCCACACTTTGTCCACTGGGGTCTTTGTTCAGTTTGTCATTAGTCTCTATAGGGGTTCGGACGGGTTTGCTGGACTCCATGCCAAACTTCTTAACAATATTTCGGGCATACTTGGTTTGACTTAGAAATATCCCGTCCTTCTTCTGAGCAACCTGCAGGCCAAGAAAATATGTTAGTTCTCCTACCATGCTCATTTCGAATTCCTTACCCATGATTTCGATGAATTGGTCTTTGAGCACATGATGAGTTGAACCAAAGACAATGTCATCAACGTAGACTTGAGCAATGTGTATTCCTTTGTTTTCTCTTTTGATGAAGAGGGTCTTATCCAGGCTTCCTCTTTCAAACCCGTGTTCCAGCAGGTACTTGGAGAGCCTTTCGTACCAAGCCTTAGGAGCTTGTTTCAATCCATAGAGTGCCTTGTTGAGCTTGTAGACATGTTGAGGATGATGGGGGTCTTCAAACCCTCTAGGTTGTTCTACGTACACTTCCTCATTTAGCCATCCATTTAGGAAGGCACTTTTGACATCCATTTGATAGAGCTTGAATCCTAGCGAGCATGCGATGGACAGTAGGAGTCGGACTGCTTCAAGTCTTGCTACAGGAGCAAATGTTTCACTGAAGTCCACGCCTTCGACCTGGGTGTAGCCCTGAGCAACTAACCGAGCTTTGTTCCTTGTAATATTCCCTTTTTTATCACTTTTGTTGCGGAAGATCCACTTGGTTCCAATTATGTTCTTGTCTTGAGGTCTTTCAACCAAGGACCAGACTTCATTTCTTTCAAACTGGAGTAGTTCATCCTGCATGGCATTTATCAAGTGTTCATCTTGAAGAGCTTCTTCCACTTTGGAGGGTTCGATCTTGGAAGTATAGCAGTGCAGGCCGGCTAGTTCTTTAAAGTCGAACTTTTTCCCTCGAGTCTTTCTCCTTTCATTTACATCACCAATAATATCTTCAGGGTCATGGTGCTTATGAATGCGTCCATTTAGATCCTTTTGAGGCTCTGCTTCTCGTGACAAGGCGTCCATGTTGGGCGTTTGGACTCGTTTGGTGGACATGTCTTCAAAAGTGGTTTGAGCAGCACTATTTTGATCATCCTGACCGCTGGGAGTTTCATCATCGTAAGGTGGAACATCCTCCTTGCTGGGCACATCTTCTATGGTCACATTTGTGGACTCCAGTACTTTCCTTGTTTTAGGAAGATATATTCTGTATGCACGACTTGTGGTAGAGTATCCCACAAATATTTCTTCATTACTTTTTTCTTGAAACTTCCCAACATGTTCCCTGTCATTTAGAACAAAACACTTGCTACCAAAAATATGGAAATAAGTAATTGAGGTCTTTTTACCGTTCCAAATCTCATATGGAGTCATAAGAGAGTTTGTCCTTAAGTAGACTCGGTTTATGGTGTAGCATGCGGTGTTAATGGCTTCGGCCCAAAGAAATTCAGCCACCTTCTTTGAATTGAGCATTACCCTAGACATTTCTTGTAGGGTTCGATTTCTTCTGTCGACTACTCCATTTTGTTGTGGTGTTTTTGGTGCCGAATATTCATGTTTAATTCCATGTATTGTGCAGTATTCCTCAAAGAACTGATTTTCAAACTCTCGTCCATGATCACTTCGAATTCGTTTTACCTTGGTGTCCCTTTCGGTCATGAGTCGATTGCACAGCTTCTCGAAGGCTTTGAACGTGTCGCCTTTTTCCCTGAGAAAATCTCCCAAACTTTCAACCTCCGTTGGACCAATAAGATCCATGTGCAGTAGGTCAAGACACTTGGTCGATCCAGGGTGTTCAGACAACTTGTGTGAACTCCTATGCTGTTTGTTTTTGGCACATTCGTTGCAAAATTCTGCATTTGATTTTTTAAATTGAGGAAGACCTTTGACTGCCCCGGTTCTGTTGAGTCTGATAAGATCTTTGAAATTGAGATGTCCGAGTTTTTCATGCCATAGTGTGATGTGATCTTTTCCTGCAGCTGCACCAAAATTGCAAGTTTGAACAAGATGATAGCAATTATTTTTAGAGCGCAAACATCTCATGATGCATTCTTGATCTTGGTTGAGCACTTGACAATCTTTCTTGGTGAACTGCACCACGAGGTCCTCATCACACAGCTGACTGATGCTAATCAAGTTTGCTTGGAGTCCATCAACTAGGAATACTGGAGACAATTCCCTTGAGCCATTGTTCTCAATGGTGCCTTGTCCAACTAGGGCACCCTTTTTCCCATCTCCAAATACAACGAATCCTCCATCAATTTCTTTGTAGTGTTTGAGCAGACTCCTTTCACCCGTCATGTGTTTGGAACAGCCACTATTGAAGTACCATACTTTGTCCGCAGCATTCTTCTTTTGTGAAAGAAAGGCCACATGACATATGTTCTGAATTTTAGGAACCCATTCGCACTTGATGGAGATCAGCTTCATCTTGATTTTTTCATTTGGCCAGGTGATGGGTTTTCCTGCTTGTAGGTCTCTTACTAAGATTCCACAGTTCTTGGTTTTGTGGCCTTCAAGCTTGCAGTAGTCGCATCTGAGTGGGATTGGAGGAGGTGGTCTTCTTGTCCATTTGTTCCTTCCTTCATGATGGAATGATTTCTTGATAGTTCGGTGTTCACTTAGCATCCCTCGGGACACAAACTTGCTTTTCTTTTCTCCTCTTGAGGTTGAGGCTTGATATCCCAAGCCTTGTTTGTTACTGCTCGGCCTTCCCATAGCAATTACATCATCTAACTTAGCTTTTCCTTTGTTAAGTGCCGCCAGAGTGCTTTCTGCCTTGGCAAGTTTGTCTTGAACTTCGGTAAGTTTGGTGTGAAGAGCATCTTTCTTTCCAAGCATACTATAGTACCATAGTTTATAGTCAACTTTTTCAACCTCCAGTTCCTTGGTGTCTTTCTGGAGTTCTGCATTTTTCTTACGTAGTTCGTTCACCTGTTCAGACAGTTCTGTGGACACCTTTTCAAGTTCCTGATTTCTGCATGTGAGACTTTGGAGTTGTTCCCTTAGGCTTCCATTCTCAACATGTAATTCTATTGATTCAGCAATAGACATTTTCAGTTTCTCGAACGTTCCTTCATAGAGATCATTAAGTTTACTGATGCTTTCATCCTGATCCCTAGCAAAAGAACGAACCATGTTAGAGGAAACCATATTGACTGAGTTGGTACCAATACCTGCCTCTGGTTCATCATCACTGTCGGAATCCCATGTGCCGATGAAGGCTACTCCATAGTCTACACCATGTTCATTGGACTCCTTCTCATCTTCAGAGTCACTGAACGTTACTTGATAGGATTTGCTTGACTCCTTTGGTCTGAGATTGGCACAGTCCTTTTTCATATGTCCTCTTCCCCCACATTCAAAACAGATGATCTCCTTGTCATCTTCAATCTTTAAAGATTTGGATTTATTTATGTCGAATGACTTCGAGCCTTTTTGAGTGGACTTTGAGTTTGATGTCCCGGCATCCTTCTTCATAGATGAGTTGAATCTAGATCTTCGGTTCTTGATGATCTGATTGAGTCTTTTGGACAGCATGGCCAATTCTTCTTCGTCACTATAGTCATCATGATCTTCCATGGATGAGTCATCCACATCCTTGGTCACGGATTTGAATGCCACTGGTTTACTTTTGCCCCTGGGGCAGTGATCCATTTCCCACAATTGTAGGATTCCCATTAGTTCATCGACCTGCAATTTATCAAAGTCTTTGTATAGTTCAAGTGCGGCTACTTTTGCATTGAACCTTTCCGGAAGCGTCCCAATGATTTTTCCTACAATATCTTGCTGAGAATACACTTTGCCAAGCTGAAGGGCTTGGTTGGTTAGATCATGAATACGACCAATATATTGGCCGACTGATTCATTATCATCCATAGAAATCTTATGAAATTGAGCATCGAGAGTAATGATCCTAGATTTCTTTACCGGAGCCATACCCTCGTAGGTATTGGCTAAAGTAGTCCAGACATCGTATGCGACCTTACATCCAGCGATGAGTCTGTATTGATCCTTTGTGAGAGCATTGTGAATGGCATTCAGGGCTTTGGAGTTCTTTGAAGCGGCAAGCTTCTCGGCAGCAGTCCATTCACTCCTTGGTTTGATGGTTTTTACACCGTCTTCTTCTTCTACTGGAGGATGGTATTGGTTTTCTACTGCATCCCAAGCCCCTTCATCTAGAGTGATAAGAAAAGCCTCCATTTGATCTTTCCAATACGCATAGTTGGATCCATCGAGCAATGGAGGTCTGGTTACTGATCTGCCTTGGTTTTCCATGCTTCTTCGTCTGGATCTCGCTTTCCAAAGCGTGTGGCTCTGATACCAATTGTTAGGTCTGTTTGTGTGGATAACCAATTAAGTAGTCCTGCAAACTAGTTCAAACACCTTTCGTGGACACGTTAAACAGTTTAAGATATTAAGCAGCGGAAAGTAAATAAACTGTAAGAATAAAGAACTCAAGGTTTGTTGACCCAGTTCGGCACAAGCCTACATCTGGGGGATACCAATCCAGGAGATTCACTAATTGTTTTGACTTGATCCTCGATCTAAACAATAGTGATTTGTTTCGCCCAACTCCAATCACCAAGCGGACTGAATTGTCAAACCAAGACACTCCCCCTGTCTTGGTGAAGATCTCCCCGACCTTGCTTCAATCCCTTGAAGGCTCCTCCTTCAAGTTTGCCCTTGGTCGAAACCTGTTGGCGACTCTCCTACTTGAATCTTTCAATTAAGCTCTTGAGTTTGACGACTCCTCGAAAGCCTTGATTGAATCCGTCGTCCTCAATCAAGTTCACAGTAGCACTTTCGATCAATCCACCCGATGAAGTGTTGATCGTATGTTTTCCTTCAAGATGATGAATTCAAGAACTCCGAAGGAATGTGATTCTCTTAACACAATATACTCGATCGCACAAGGGAGAAGATGAATAATGTAAGCCGTGTGCCGTTCATCCCTTGGCCGTCCTTTTTGAAGAGAACCACCGTATCTCCATTCCAAGGTAAGATATTCTTACCATAATTACACGGATCCTTGGAATGGAGTTGCCCAGATTAGGGGATTCTTATTTCCTTACTTCGTGTGCGGGATCCGGGCAGAAGATCAGCTAGCCGTTGGAGAATCTTTATGAGTGTATTCGCCAGCTCTTCTTCCTTTACTTAGTTTGTCTGCTGTTGATGAGGTTGGTCCAACAAAGTAGTTCAGACATCGGTTGTGAACACATTTGCTCAAAACTGGTTCCCAACACATATCTTTAAATCAATAAACAACAATAACTACTGATTCAAGATATTAACATTAGCCCGTGACCAGATTTGGTAATATCAATATCAGTATAAGCATTTCATAATAATCAATATAAGGTTAATTAAATAATTAAGAGCATCAAACTGGTTCCTTCCACAATTATTCAAGCACATTATACTCAACTAATAGTGTAATGCATAGACTGAAATAACTCTTTTCCCACGTTGTGTATATAAATGTAAGCATAAATAATTAATTCAGACCCACCTCCAAGGCTCCAACTGTGTTAGATGAAGAGTCAGTGTAAAATTTCCAATGTGATTAATCTAGTACACTATTCTGGATAATCCCTAGTGTAATACCCGTGAATTTTCCATCATAAAATAAAACAATAACTAAATAAATAAATAATAAATAAAATAAATACCATAAATAAATAAATGAGTCCAGCAAATAAATAAATAAAGATAAGGAAATGAGAAATGAGATTTTAACTTAAAAAGGAATTAAAGGAATTTAATTAAATAAAAGGTAAATAAATTGCACACCGAAACCCGACACTAATGAACTCGAGGATTCGAGTCCAAAACATCCAATTAGACCCGAGTGGAAATTTAGAGAGAAAGTACAAACCCGAATATACCCCGGAAATCGGAATTCGGGAGCATAGAGGGATAGAAACCCGAAAGAGAGGCGGAAAAGCACGACGGATCGCACGACCCGCCCGGATCGAAGTCCAGGCGAGTGCCGCGCGGTGGCCACGCGGTCAAAGGGGAATCGCCGCACCACGGCCGCGCCACCCCACAGATTTGTTTGTTGCGTGAATCTCTCGCCCGAACGCGGATTTTTCGACTTTCGGTTGAACATCTCTCGCCCCAAGACCTTTAGGTCAGATGTTGGACGCCCTAGGACTTGAGAAATCTATAAATAAAGCCCTTGGGAGCCCCAAACAAGTTTACAAAACCCTACAACCTTCCATACGTTCGAAACCCTAAATCCGGAGTCGTCGGAGGCACGAAACCAAGACGAACGCTGTTGGACGAGTTTCCCTACAGATCTCCATAGTCGTGGTAAGTCTCGATCCAATCTCTAGTCAATAAACGATTCGAAAACGAATCCTAATCATCTCCTTTCTCTTTCTACACCCCGTATTGGATCTAGATCGTAGAACCCGACGAACGGAGAGGAGAAACGGTGGACTGGAAGCCACGCCTTCGAATAGACGCTCCCGGACGTTCGTAAACTCAGTAAGTTAACTCTTACATGGTTTTGAGATGAATTAAAACATTCAAAACTAAAAGATTATCAAGAAACCGTAAATCTGTCAATCTAAACTTTCTATCGGCGCAACAGATTTGATGAATTTTTCCGAACCTTAAAACGAACTCAAACGGAAAAACTTAAAACACGAAAAACGTTCCTAAGACTTAGATCTAGCTACTGTAAATTTTTGAGAATTTTTGGAATTGATTTGATATGTGAAAACCCACCGAAACCGAGCTGTTGGAATCTAGATCTTGAAATCTTGGACAGAACTTAGGAATGATCTTGATCACGTTTTTGACATAGGATCTAGGCTGTTTTAGATCTTTGGCCGAACATGAAAGTTGTAGATAAATGTCTTAAGATGATCTCTGTCAAATTTCATTAAATTTGGAGTTGAATTGATATGGTAGAATTCGAAATCTTTAAACTGTGACACATTAAACTCGGACAGATTTGCTCTTCTGCGAAAATTTGTGATTTTGACCTACTTAGGTATCTCGGATTGAAAAAGTTAAAACACGAAAGTTGTAGATCTTGATGTTCCGAGTCAGATATGATATTTTGGAATTTTTGGAATTAAATCTGATTTTAGACGAATTTTAGAGTAAACTGTGGTTTACCAAAACGAAATCTTGAAATCTTGTTGAAACATGGAATTAACCTTTAGGGTTGAAACGAGTTGAGATATTATTTTTAAATAAATACAAATGAAGTCAGATTTTAAAAATTAAATCCCCTTACAAACTTGATAAATTAAAATTAGGGGTGAGTGCTCTGCAGGGTGCCCCCTAACGATTCACTTCGTGCCGTAATGGACGATGGTGACCCCGCGCGCTAAACTTGAGATATGGATTGCCTAAACGGCGAAATATAGAGCCTACACTCTCGTGAATATCCGTATGGGTTTCCCGAGGCTCCGGAGTGGTACTGGGTATGGCTGATACGGTTGCGGCCGCCGGGCTACCGGCTAAACTTGTTGACATCGCGATGCTATCGTGAAACTTTGAAATATTAAATCGGGGATGTAATGGGGATTCTAAATTAAATCAAATTAGATTAAATTATGTTGTTGTCCAATTAAATTATTTAAATGCTTTATTTAAATTATGGCTTTTATCTTAAACCACGTGTTATGTGCTATTAAATAGAGCCCTGAGATAAATTATGCTATTGGATAGTTGATTAGATTAAATTGAATATTATGTTATTATCATGCTTTGTTAAATTATTAAATTTATGGCTTTAAAACCCTACGATCATGCATGTGTTAGCTTACTCAGCAATTTTGCTGACCAAAACCATTTTTATTCCTTTCCTTACAGAATATGTGGAATGAACATGTGTGAGCACGATTCATGCATGGGATTTTGGGGAACACTTATTTTGCTTTTAAATTTCGTACTTAGACTATGTTATGAACGGGCCTGTTTAACCCGTGTTTTGGCCATGTCGGCCCTTTTTATATTTTCCGCTGCGAAACTGTACTAAACCAAATATTTCCGCTGCGCTATGCTATTATTATTTTCAAATTATATTGTATGGGCTATATTGAATGATTTAAATGTTTTTAAATACTGCAATACCTAGCCTTGCATCTCTTTAGTAAGCTCGGAGAAACCGTGTCTTACTAGGGAGATGTGGCGGTGACATCCCGACCTGGGTGACCAAAAACCGGGGTGTTACAAGTTGGTATCAGAGCCCGGCTATCTTTAAACTATTATTTTTAAACCATTACCATTTTTAAACTATTATTAGTATTTTGACTATTATTTTAAATTTTAAAGTATTATTTCCATGGAAAATTTCTATTTTAAAACCCATGGAAAAAAATATATATTGCATTAAATTATTATTGGGGGGGAAATATCATTTGCATTTGCATGTTGCATCTCTGTTATGAACTTAGAATCTTGGAAACTTGAACTTAGAATCTTGGAAACTTGAACCTAGAATCTTGGCAAAACTTGAACCTAGAATCTTGGCGAGTTGAACTTAGAATCTTGGCGAATATTAACTTAGATCTCTTGCTTGCGCTAGATGGCTAGTCAGGACATGATGCAGTGGATGATCAAGATGATGAACGCTCACCTTGACACCCAACAAACCATACAACAAATGAAAAATCGTATAGCTCACTTGGAGGCAAATCTGCACCAAATGGGAGATTTAAGGGAAGATGACCTCCAGCACTTCCTGAATTTGAGAGCCGTTGATCAAGATCGCATAAAAGACTTAGAAACTCAAGTGCAAAAACTCACCGAACGAAGCGATGTTGTGATAGATAGAGTCGAGGATCTAGGGACGGACCTGCTTGACCTCACTGATATAGTAGTACCATATAGCCCTGTGGAAGACCACTTGATGGGACCACGAAGCCCAACACCCCCAGTGGAGAGCCCGTCCGGCCTTATCCATGGACGCTACGGAACCCTTGGGCTCTGGCCCCACATGGTCCGCCCATCGCCAAACCCGAGCCCCATGGACAACCATCCGGAGGAGACACCGGACCCAGTTCCGGAAGCCGTCGATCCACCATCCCCAGTGTTTCATGGACCTTTGGGCACCGGCCAGGTCTCTGATGAGGATGATCCTATGGAAGACCCCGCTACTCTGCCAGAGGACGCGGAGATCTTTTAGATACTTTATCTTAGATAGTATATTTATTTTGCGCATCCTATTACTTGTATTAAATTTCTTTTAAAGGAATGAAATGCAAGTTGATTTTTTTTGGAATTCTTCAGCCAAAAATTTTTATAAAAAAAAAAAAAAGGAACAGTTCCACCGCATTTTCTCTAAATGATAACAGTCAAATCAGTCAACAAGGATACAACGGGAACATAAACTGCGAAACATAATCAGCAAGGTCATCCTTGTACAGTCCATAAGAAAACGACTAAATAAAACACTACTACAGCAAGCCTAGATGGAAACGCAGAAACAAAGGATCACTGGTCGGGAGGCGGAAACTGACGACGCATATACTCGTCCATCTGACGCATGTAGGCATACATGTCGGTCATGGAGGCCTGCTGCTCCAGCTGTCTCGTAGTGATCGTATCCATGCGAGCCTGGTATAGATCCATCCTGGCATCCAGAGCGTCGTAGCGAGCCTGCCCGGTTGCAAACCCAGCGTCCATACGAGCAAACCGCGCATCCATACTAAGCTGCATACCCTGCAGCATCTGAACTATCTGCGGCATCTCCGCACCCTGCTGGGGAACCACGGGAGGCGGAGGTGGCTGCTCAGGAGGAACAACTAGAATCAAACCATCACCGTTGGGCTCCGGGCGAAGGACAGTCGGAGGAGCCCCACGTCGAAGAGCACTGCGTCGAGGGGTGTAGCTAGGGATACGGTAGTAGCCGCCAGCGGATAGCTTGTAAGGATCCGTCTCTGGTGACGTACGGATCCCCTGAGCCGCACACATGCCTCAAATAAGATGAACATGGGTAATCACCCTGCTCCCTCGTCCTCGGCGCATACCCCTCAGATTGTCCGCGATACAAGCCCCAACATTCACCCTACCACCTCGGGCGAGAAAGCAGATGGTCTCATAGACGTGGTCTATAACAATATGACTCCGGGTGATCGGCCAGACACGGCCTAACCATATCTGAGCTAGCTCGCGCCACGGAGAGTCCATCGTCGTCAACCTCAGCTCGTGATCGTGCTCGAGTAGGGGAGCCGTCAAGGTGCATAAAACGCCCCACGCATGCGGGGGTATACGACCCTCGGGCTGTGGCCGGAATACGCCGTCGTCAGGAAGGCCAAAGTAGACGTTGATCGCCCGAGCACTGAAATCTAGATGGCGACCCCGAACCCAGACTTGAGACAAGTCACTGTTCTCCTCGAGACCGCCAATGTTGGCGATGACCTCCATAGCTAAGTACCCAGAAGCGATGCCCTCGGGATGGCGCGCAAGTCCAGTCCACTGAAGAAGACCCAAAACTGGACTAACCCTGTCGTCGTCCATATGGCGAGGATACATGCCTCTCTCCGGGACATAAGACCTGTTTCGACGAAGCTCGTCGAAGTAGAACTCCTGAGAGGCCATAGTAGCAAACCGATACCTGTCGTGTCGACGAGGACGCACCTCGTCGGGGAGACCCTTGAGCTTAGGGCCCCGCTGCTCCTCGTCCTCCTCGGACCCGCTCTCATCAAAATCAGACATCGCCGGAGCGGCAGTGCTAGGACCAGCCTCATCGCGCTGAGCAACTCGTCTCCTGGTCCTCGGGGGACACATGAGTGACGCCAAAACAACCCACGGAAAAGGCAGCATCCTGCAAATATCCAACCAATACCAAATGTAAGGATAAATCCTACACGGCGATTACATTAAGCATAATCTAGAAAACACAAGAACATGAAGTGTGAGCCTAACACGAGCAGTCAAGAAGATAACCAAACCAATACTACGTCTAGAGAAGTCCCAAACCTCTTTGGGACATTTCGTCAAACACGTGGAGTGCGCAATAAATCAAGACCAAAGGTTACTTGTAAACACATGGGGAACGCCCCAAACCAAGACAACTGCTCAGGCAATAACTCATCATCATAACAGGGCATAAAACAACAACAACGAACTCATCCGCATGCCCACAATACCAATACAAATCGGGAAATTAATGATTTCTTTAGAATATGGAATCTAGTAAAAACTTCCTCGAACTAGGCATACATTGTTGCACAAATACTTCCTAATTAACAAAAATAACAACAAGTATCGTCCAAACCCGCTAATTGCACAAATTAGGTCTAAAAACAACAAACCCCCAATTCTTGTCCCTAAGCCTAATTTTTAAATTCACCCAAAGATTAAGGCTAAACAAGACATAAAATCTGAAATTGACAAGTAGAAGTAGTAGACGCATACCTTGCAAAGGAAAATCGAAGCTGGGAATGAGAGAATCGGGGGATGGGAGAACGAATTTGAGAGAAAACTAGAAGAAGCCTCGGAAGTGGAAATGGGGCGGAATGGCGCGAGCCCTTTTACTCGAACTGCCATGGCCGCGCGGTCGCCGCGCGCCACCGCGCGGGCACCGCGCGAGCCTCAAAATTTGTTTTTTTTTATTTTATTTTTTTTACCTTCTACTGTTTACTCGATCAGCTATACGGCAAGCTGTCGAAATGTGACTTCTGGCTGAAAGAAGTGGCATTCCTCGGACACATAGTATCCGCTGATGGAGTATCAGTGGATCCGGCAAAAGTTTCTGCCGTGACGGAGTGGGCAACTCCGAAGAGTCCAACGAAAATAAGGAGTTTCCTTGGATTAGCCGGGTATTATAGACGATTTGTGAAGGACTTTTCAAGGATTGCACGTCCTTTGACCCAGCTACTAAAGAAGGGAGCAAAATACGAGTGGACCGAAGCGTGTGAGACTGCGTTTCAAGAGCTGAAGAAACGACTCACAACCACACCCGTATTAACACTACCATCGGAGAATGGTGACTTCGAAGTATATAGCGATGCTTCGAAGGAAGGAGTAGGTTGTGTTTTGATGCAAGACTCGAGAGTCATAGCCTATGCATCACGCCAACTAAAACCTCACGAGGAAAATTATCCGACCCACGACCTGGAGTTGGCAGCGGTCGTTTTCACTCTAAAGATATGGAGACATTATCTTTATGGGCGGAAGTGTCGAATGTTCACCGACCACAAGAGCTTGAAATATATATTCACTCAGAAAGAGTTGAATTTGAGACAGTGAAGGTGGTTGGAACTCATTAAAGACTGCGATTTAGAGATAGCATACCACGAGGGGAAGGCGAATGTGGTAGCCGATGCCCTAAGTCGGAAAACCCAACACGTGACAAACTCGTTGGTAATTCCGCCGGCATTGTACACGGAGTTGGCGAGATTGGAGTTAGAACTTGTGCATCCTGGCACAGTGAGAGAAACGGTCAATGCCATGGTCGTAGGAACTCCAATATTAGACGAGATTCGACTCGCTCAACCGGGCGACCCGAAACTCGAGAAGATAAAAGGGTATATTGCCGAAGGAAAGGCAATAGGATTTGCTGTCCACGAGGATGGAAGCATCCGTTTTAAAGGGAGATGGTGTGTGCCTCTTAAATGTGCTGAGTTGAAACAAAGGTTGATGGAGGAAGGGCACAACACGCCATATTCCGTACATCCCGGAGGTGACAAACTATACAAAGATCTGAAGAAGATCTATTGGTGGCCGGGAATGAAGAAGGAAGTCGCGAACTTCGTGGCGAGATGTCTCACCTGCCAAAAGGTTAAGGCAGTGCGACATAAACCCTTAGGATTGATGCAACCACTAGAGATTCCAAGTTGGAAGTGGGATAGCATCTCAATGGACTTTGTCTCGGGATTACCCCGATCACCTAAAGGCATGAACAAGATTTGGGTGACTGTGGATAGGCTAACGAAGACAGCCATATTTATCCCAATGAAAGACACGTGGACTATGGACCAATTGGCCCGAGCCTACATTGATAATGTGGTACGACGACATGGAGTACCACATGATATCATTTCCGATAGAGACAGTAGATTTGTCTCTCATTTCTGGACGGAGTTACAAAAAGCTCTCGGTACTCAAATCAAAATGAGCACCGCATTCCACCCGATGACGGATGGACAAACCGAGAGAACAATTCAAACACTAGAAGACATGCTGAGAGCATGTGTGTTGGAATTCAAAGGAGATTGGGAATCTCATTTACCCTTGATTGAGTTTTCCTATAATAATAGCTACCATGCTAGCATAGGCATGGCACCTTTCGAGGCGTTGTATGGACGAAAGTGCCGAAGCCCTTTGAGCTGGGAAGAAAACGATAAGTCCGTGGTAGTGGGACCACAACTTATCGAAGACATGGCTCAACAAATCAATGTGATTCAAGGGAAGATGAAAGCCGCACAAGACCGTCAAAAGAGTTATGCCGACGTGAGACGACGAGACCTGGAATTTCAAGTGGGAGATAGGGTCATGCTAAAGATATCACCCATGAAGGGGGTGATGCGCTTTGGCAAACGAGGGAAGTTAAGTCCTCGATACATAGGACCTTACGAAATTCTAGAACGAGTCGGAACTCTAGCCTACCGATTGGCTTTACCGCCACACTTAGATCGAGTTCATAATGTCTTCCATGTCTCGCAACTAAAGAAGTATGTGCCGGACCCGACACATGTACTTCAACCGGAGACAATTGAGCTCGATGAAGATTTGACTTACGAAGAAGTCCCAGTGCGTATTCTTGACACTAAGGAACGAGTAACGAGGAACAAAACCGTCAAAATGATCAAGGTTCTTTGATCAAACCACGAAAGTGAGACGGCAACTTGGGAAGTAGAATCCGACATGAGAGAACGATACCCGACATTGTTCCAAACCGATACCGACACAGTTATGAGGACATAACTGCAATCTTAAGGGGGAGAGGATGTGATACCACCTATTTTCGTGCACTTTTGTAAAATTTTGAACTACGTTATGGCTTGATCCCTTTACCGGGTACGTAGGCAACTTAGAAGTTTTAATTCTAAGTTCAGTCACAACATATAAAACAAACACAAGACCTTAGCACGAGAAAAGCCGAAACACAACTTCGATGACGAAGTTGATTCTTAAGGAGGGTAGACTGTAATACCCGTGAATTTTCCATCATAAAATAAAACAATAACTAAATAAATAAATAATAAATAAAATAAATACCATAAATAAATAAATGAGTCCAGCAAATAAATAAATAAAGATAAGGAAATGAGAAATGAGATTTTAACTTAAAAAAGGAATTAAAGGAATTTAATTAAATAAAAGGTAAATAAATTGCACACCGAAACCCGACACTAATGAACTCGAGGATTCGAGTCCAAAACATCCAATTAGACCCGAGTGGAAATTTAGAGAGAAAGTACAAACCCGAATATACCCCGGAAATCGGAATTCGGGAGCATAGAGGGATAGAAACCCGAAAGAGAGGCGGAAAAGCACGACGGATCGCACGACCCGCCCGGACCAAAGTCCAGGCGAGTGCCGCGCGGTGGCCGCGCGGTCAAAGGGGAATCGCCGCGCCACGGCCGCGCCACCCCACAGATTTGTTTGTTGCGTGAATCTCTCGCCCGAACGCGGATTTTTCGACTTTCGGTTGAACATCTCTCGACCCAAGACCTTTAGGTCAGATGTTGGACGCCCTAGGACTTGAGAAATCTATAAATAAAGCCCTTGGGAGCCCCAAACAAGTTTACAAAACCCTACAACCTTCCATACGTTCGAAACCCTAAATCCGGAGTCGTCGGAGGCACGAAACCAAGACGAACGCTGTTGGACGAGTTTCCCTACAGATCTCCATAGTCGTGGTAAGTCTCGATCCAATCTCTAGTCAATAAACGATTCGAAAACGAATCATAATCATCTCCTTTCTCTTTCTACACCCCGTATTGGATCTAGATCGTAGAACCCGACGAACGGAGAGGAGAAACGATGGACTGGAAGCCACGCCTTCGAATAGACGCTCCCGGACGTTCGTAAACTCAGTAAGTTAACTCTTACATGGTTTTGGGATGAATTAAAACATTCAAAACTAAAAGATTATCAAGAAACCGTAAATCTGTCAATCTAAACTTTCTATCGGCGCAACAGATTTGATGAATTTTTCCGAACCTTAAAACGAACTCAAACGGAAAAACTTAAAACACGAAAAACGTTCCTAAGACTTAGATCTAGCTACTGTAAATTTTTGAGAATTTTTGGAATTGATTTGATATGTGAAAACCCACCGAAACCGAGCTGTTGGAATCTAGATCTTGAAATCTTGGACAGAACTTAGGAATGATCTTGATCACGTTTTTGACATAGGATCTAGGCTGTTTTAGATCTTTGGCCGAACATGAAAATTGTAGATAAATGTCGTAAGATGATCTCTGTCAAATTTCATTAAATTTGGAGTTGAATTGATATGGTAGAATTCGAAATCTTTAAACTATGACACATTAAACTCGGACAGATTTGCTCTTCTGCGAAAATTGGTGATTTTGACCTACTTAGGTATCTCGGATTGAAAAAGTTAAAACACGAAAGTTGTAAATCTTGATGTTTCCGAGTCAGATATGAAATTTTGGAATTTTTGGAATTAAATCTGATTTTATACGAATTTTAGAGTAAACTGTGGTTTACCGAAACGAAATCTTGAAATCTTGTTGAAACATGGAATTAACCTTTAGGGTTGAAACGAGTTGAGATATTATTTTTAAATAAATACAAATGAAGTCAGATTTTAAAAATTAAATCCCCTTACAAACTTGATAAATTAAAATTAGGGGTGAGTGCTCTGCAGGGTGCCCCCTAACGATTCACTTCGTGCCGTAATGGACGATGGTGACCCCGCGCGCTAAACTTGAGATATGGATTGCCTAAACGGCAAAATATAGAGCCTACACTCTCGTGATATCCGTATGGGTTTCCCGAGGCTCCGGAGTGGTACTGGGTATGGCTGATACGGTTGCGGCCGCCGGGCTACCGGCTAAACTTGTTGACATCGCGATGTTATCGTGAAACTTTGAAATATTAAATCGGGGATGTAATGGGGATTCTAAATTAAATCAAATTAGATTAAATTATGTTGTTGTTCAATTAAATTATTTAAATGCTTTATTTAAATTATGGCTTTTATCTTAAACCACGTGTTATGTGCTATTAAATAGAGCCCTGAGATAAATTATGCTATTGGATAGTTGATTAGATTAATTGAATATTATGTTATTATCATGCTTTGTTAAATTATTAAATTTATGGCTTTAAAACCCTACGATCATGCATGTGTTAGCTTACTCAGCAATTTTGCTGACCAAAACCATTTTTATTCCTTTCCTTACAGAATATGTGGAATGAGCATGTGTGAGCACGATTCATGCATGGGATTTTGGGGAACACTTATTTTGCTTTTAAATTTCGTACTTAGACTATGTTATGAACGGGCCTGTTTAACCCGTGTTTTGGCCATGTCGGCCCTTTTTATATTTTCCGCTGCGAAACTGTACTAAACCAAATATTTCCGCTGCGCTATGCTATTATTATTTTCAAATTATATTGTATGGGCTATATTGAATGATTTAAATGTTTTTAAATACTGCAATACCTAGCCTTGCATCTCTTTAGTAAGCTCGGAGAAACCGTGTCTTACTAGGGAGATGTGGCGGTGACATCCCGACCTGGGTGACCAAAAACCGGGGTGTTACACCTAGTCATTAGTCTTCTCTTTGACTAAACTTATTGATTACCACACCACTATAACAGTAAATTGAAAAAAACTCATATCGTCGAATAATTTAAAGAAATTTCCAAAACAGTCCCACAAATATCGAATTTGACTAATTCGTTTCAACTACATAATCATTGCCGAACCCGTCCATTAACCCGCTTTTTTTTTTACTAATCATCGCCGAACCCGTCCCATAATTACTATAATAATCGCCGAACCCATTCATCCATTAGGGAAGTTATGGGACAGATTCGCCGATGATTATAGCTGAAAATGGTAGTTATGAGACAGATTCGTCTAATTCATTACTTGTGGAATGGTTTTGGAAATTGAAAAGCCTTATGGGACTAAATGAGTTTTTTTTTTTTTTCCTAATAAATGCGTATGAATTCATGCCTAAATGCGACTACTCGAATAAGTAGTCCCCAATTTAATCTGCATCGACTCAAGTCTCTGGTACACATAATTTGTGAGTTTGACTTTTACTCATAAACTGAAATCAAGAGAAGATAACTGGCAACCAATTAACATTGTAAAAACAAGGAATTGAGCACTGCGAGCATTTCATTTCTTCTGTTTGTCAGTAACAATCATATACTGTCAAACCCCTATTAATTAATTATTCAAGTTATTCAATAACTGAATACTATCTATCAAAATCTAAGTTGCACCAACAATTAACCAAGACCAATCATCCACTAACACTACAAGAAAATGTGCGATTACCGACCCCAAAATGGGGTCGGTAATCGGGTTTTACGGGTCGTCTTCGCCGTTACCGACCCCATCTCTTATATGAAATAAAATGTGCTCGGGAGAGCTCGAACCCACCACCTCAACATACATAGCCCACAATTTTAACCAGCTGGGCTGACTTTCCTGACTACCAATTATATCCCGTCATGTGTCATTATATATTAAAGCCTTCGCAAATATGTTTTGGAATATGTTGAAGGGAGAGCTCGAACCCTGATGGGGAAATCTCTCGCGCACGCATGTGCCATCCAGGTAGCCTGCATTTCATGTCATAATATGTAAAACTTTATATATAACATATATAAATAAAAATATGTATATTAGTAACTAAATTGAAATATAAAATAAAAACTCAAATTATATTAATTAAATAATAAATAATTATAATATATATTAATTAATAAAAACTCAAATTATATTAGTAGAGCCTTTGCCATCTCATTCATCTTCACGTCCCCACACCTTCCCTCGAAGAACTTCTTTGATATCATAGAGTAGTCATCCAACCTCTTCTCGATATAATGTCATGTGTGCCTCAACCCAAGCATGCATAACAACTACTTGGCTTTGAAATCCAAACTAATGCCTTTGCCCACTAAGAATCTCCTTGTCGTTGGTCTAAATATTTTTAGCACCGCTTGCAACCGAGCTTGATATGCATTGTCCTTTCTCACCTTTGTCAAATGCCCAAATCTCATGGCCTCTATGGCTTCTCTTTGTCTTTGAGACCATCGGACCTCCACCTCGTCCACAAGCTCCCGTAGATATTTCGCAGAGCACCGGGATTCTTGTATTTTACTCTCCTTCATGACACCTATAAAAAATGGTTGAAACAATCATTTACCATTCACATAAACATCCTTCTAACGTTGCATAACAGTGCATTCTACCACATACATAACACTAATACATTTAAGTTTTAATATTTTGCACCATATTATCCATTCTAACATTTCATTAAACACATTATGATCAATTTCACAAACTTTCATCAAAAGCATTACCCACACAACACAACTTCTACAAATAGTTGTATATTGCCACAAAAACAACACAATCAATTCCAAAGACTATTTCCATCTCACATAACACACATAACCTAACTTAACACATGCACTAACCTAATTCCATCTTCAACCAACAAAAGCACAAAAATGAATGAAATTTCTCATTACCCGGATTGCTCTGCTCGGGCTTCCTCTTTGGTGACATTAATTCGGGAATTGTGGTTCTCAATACCTCTTCTTTCTCTTCCTCCACTAAGGTTTGGTCCACACTTGCCTTTAACAGCTTCCAAATCCCCCTACTACTCTATGGGTTAGGGCGTTTCTTTCTTTCTTTCTTTCTAAACCCAATAGATTAAAAACCTAGCCCTTCCACTCTTCTGTCTCTGCGTCGTTCGCTTCTTCTTTTCCTATCAGTTTCGGTCGTCTTGATCTTTTCTTCTCCAATCTTTCGTCTGTCTCGCTCCCTTCTGCTCTCACCACTCTTCTCTCTTCGTTCCTTTAATTTTCGATTAGGAGGATTATAGAGTTAATCGGATTAGTGAATTTGGGTGGGTATTTTTCACTGACTCAAATGTAAGGTAGGGCGTAAAATATAAGAAAAGGTGGGATGGGGCGTAAAAAAATTGAAACATTTTTAAAAGGGGACCGGGCCCTAGTTTACCGAAAAAAAAATCAGTTTGGGCCTCCATCTTTATCTTCAGCGCATGGGCTTAAGAAATTAAAAATTATGGGGCCTGATCCTATTACATGTAACTGCAAGCAAGCCAGGGTTTCAGTTGTGCTTGTGCAATAATTTGAATTTTTTTTTTTTGTGTGTGTGTTTTTTTGTTTTAACTACGAACTCACCCAATACTATAGAGCTGTAAATAGAACAAACAGCTCGTGAGCTGAGCTCGTTTCGACGCGTGTTCGTTCGTTAACAGCTCGTTCGATAAGTTAAACGAACCGAGCTCAAACACATTATTTGGTTTGTGTGTTCGTTCGTTAAGTTCGCGAACAGTTCGGAATTCTTTTTAAATGGAATATATATTATAAAAAATAAAAATTTTATCTAGTTGTTCTTTCCATTTTTCATTTTTATTAATTTCACATTTCTCTCATAAATTATATTACAATATACATTATATTTTCACACCTAATTTAATTCTAAAACAAATAAATTTATTAATAAAATAAATGGTTGGTTAACTGAGTTCGACTAGGCTCGTGTTCGTTCGTTATTAGCTCGTTCGTAAGGTTAAACGAACAGAGCTCAAACATGAAAATTGGCTCGTTAAGATTTTTGGCTCGGTTCGTGTTCGTTCGTTAAGCTTAACGAACAGAGCTCAAACACTTGAAGCTCGGTTCGGTTCGGTTCGGCTCGTTTACAGCTCTACCCAATACGCAATATAATGCAGATTTTAAATTATTAATAATTCAAGTTCGATACAGATAAAATTCTAAAAGTTCGGTATTTAAAAACGATAAGACGAGACGAGTCTAACAAGATCTCAATTGTCTATATTTTAACTAATATATGATAAAAATTTAAGTCAAAATGTGTATATGAATAGTAGTAGTCAAGATACAAATGGGGCAAACAAAAGAAAATGGTGGAAGTATGAGCCAATGACAATACTTCCAAAATTCATAAAAGAAATTTCTATTTTAGTAATAAAGAAAATTTGGTAAAATTCGGTCGGTCACTAAAGAGATTAGCGACCGAATTTTCAATCAAAATTTGTTAGCGATCGAATTTGCGCTCAAAATTTTTTAGTACTGAAATTTGTTAGTTACCACAATTTTGGCATTGAATTATGATTTTTTCTATTAGCTATTGTCATGCATCAAATAATTTACTCTTTTTATCAACATTTTAAGATTAGTGCCATACAATGTTAATGGAAATGTCAACTGTTAGAAGATGGAAACGTTAATATAAGCGATATTTGTATTTTATTTTATGTTGAATTTGTTTTTTTTTTAATGTATTTTTATGTTTTTATTTTTTATATTATTTTTTATAGTTTTAATGTAATATTAAAATAAAATTAAAATGGTAAAAATAAAATAAATTAAAGTGGATGCGAATGAAGAATTTAATGTTTTGAGATTGAATAAAATATTCATTTTGATCAAAATTACATACTTACAGGACTAGTTAAATCATTCAAATATGTTATGAACTAAATTGGTCAAGTTGCAAAGTAACAATGACGACCTTCTTAGTATTTATTCCTCAACCTAATGGTGGATAAAGAGAAATTAATACATTGATGCAAATTATTTATACACTTTAGAAAAAGAAAAAGAGGAAAGAAGTTAGTCATTTCTTTCTGAAGGGAAATTATTACCTTAATGCAAATTATTGATACACTTTAGATAAAGAAAAAGAGGAAAGAAGTTTGTCATTTCGTTTTCAAGCATTATTGTAGATATTCTCATGCGAAAATCACCTTGCTAAAGTTTTGGTGAATAACTGGGTATACCCAAGTCACATTGGACCAATGCTAATCCATGCATGGGCAATTTATAAGGGCGCCTCTGCTAAAGTAGTTTTTTGCATACATAAGGTTTGAACCCAATAACACGGCTAGAGCTCCAATTCATTCAAGTGAACTGTTGTTGGTAAAATCACCTTGCTAAATTGAAAATTAAAAATAAAATAAAATAAAAAACTTCAAAAAAACACAATAAATTGAAAATGCAAAGAAAAGAAATAGAGATCGAGAAATAAAGAGTTATGCAAGCAAAACTAATAATGTATTATGTGGCTTGGTCCACTAACCAAAATTTTAAGTTTCAACCGTAAATTTTTCGCTAAGGATCCTATAAGATAAATATTTAGCGTTGGGGAATCATATGCCCACATCTGCGGCTGCAGTCAGGAGAGGCTTCAAGGAATCCGACGGAAAGACCCATGTTGTAAAGAACGATTTACTATCCGCCCCCAAACTTGGCTAAGTGAATTGGTAACTGCATTGCCTTCCATCATATCATCAAAATATACTCGAAGTGACAAGTATGAAAATCCCTACGTAGCTCCTTGATGGGCAGACAGCCAATGGGATGAATCAATCAGGCGTGGATTTGATGAGTCGCAAGGCTTCCTAGCTTGGAGTCACAAACACAACAAATATCCAAGACTTCAACACACCTGCAATCTCTCAGCATGCATGCAACAACGCCGAAACATTCCCCAGATAGCCTGACAAACCCCCAAGCCATTGTCCCCAGAAGTCAAAGTAAAAGAGCTCAAAAACCAGCCCGGCCCTGACTAGCCAACATCGAACCATCCGAATGAAAAATGCTCCCTGCTGACCAGGAGGAACCACCATTTCCCAACAGACAAGGCGGTGCGTCGTGGTGACAGCTGCAAACTAACTGCACCCTTGTTCATAGTCTTGTCTAATGCTTCTTTGAAGTGAATAATCCGCCTGAGCAGGACAACAATATGGTACAGAGCAGATTTGCCTTGGAAAACACTATCATCCCATTCCCTACACATAACCCATACCCCAGTCCAGCTGCAAAAAACATTACCAAAGAATTTGGGACATGCCCAGGAGCCAAAAAGGAATATATCCTGGCCCCCAGAGTCTGCAAATCATATGGGATATCAACACCCAATATACCTAACCCAGTGGCAGTAAAAGAAGCAATGCCTCACCAGTCTTCCTCTGACTCCCCACAAATCCCACAGAACGGGGACGCAGCTTGCTGCCGGTGGGAAGTGCTAAGATTACAAGGGACGGCAGAATTCGACAAGAGTCAAATCAAGAAGATAACATGTCTCCGCTGATTATCATTCATTTACCAGAAAATAAAAAAACTAACTCTATTATTAGGTGCATGTTGTGGAAATCGGGTTAATTTCCACCAAAATTATACCCGAATAATAGAGCTATTAATTAAAGAATAAAGAGAACACCAAGATTTAACGAGGTTCGGCACAAATTTGCCTACGTCCTCCGGGCCCCACCGAATTATTATTTCACTATGAGAGAGAAATATCACAAAAGGATTTTGGAAATAATTTTCTGACAGACAAAACCCACTCAACAAGAATTACTTACAAAAGCCTAAAAAACTAGACTCTCTCTCACAAGGATTTGCAGCACAAGAAATATCTTGCACTGCTTTGCTCTCTCTGCTTTGTTGGGTTGCCATTCCAACTAATGAATGCCTCCTATTTATAGGCATGTGGATAGGGGTAGCCGTAGCAGACAATTGAGCAGGAGTAGACAAATGCACAGTAATAGGCACGTGAGCAGCAGCAATATAAACAGGGTGGGAGACTGAAGACATTGACATTCACCTAACCTATTAATTGTGTGGGACCACCACCATCTTACAAATCTCCACCTTGGTGCGTCCCAAATTCCAATCATAGTGTCTCCTTCGAAATTCTCTCATCACAAAATTCGGTAGGACCTCCAAATGCGCTTTTTAGCGCCAACTTCAAACTCTTGAGATATTTATCAAGTTCAAACAATGTTCGAACTTGATACCTGTTACAGCCTTTGTCAACATATCTGCAGGATTCTCGGTAGTCTTGATCTTTTGTATCTTGACTCCACCTTCTTTAATTATTTCCGCACAAAATGGTACCGTACGTCGATATGCTTTGTTCTAGCATGATACACCTGGTTCTTTGCTAGATGTATGGCACTTTGACTGTGACAAAACACTGTTATGTGTTTCTGACCAACTCCTAAGCCATCCAGCAATCCCTGTAACCAAATGGCTTCCTTAACAGCTTCTGTAATGGCCATGTATTCTGCCTTTGTTGTTGACAAAGCAACGGTTGACTGTAAGGTAGACTTCCAACTAATTGGTGCGTTTGCAAGAGTAAATACGTATCCAGTAGTTGATCGACGTTTATCCAGATCTCCTGCATAGTCTGAATCACAATACCCAACTATATGTTGACCAGTAACATTAGTCTTCCCAAATATCAATCCAATATCTAAGGTTTTCAAGATATACCTTAGAATCCATTTCACAACCTACCAATGATCTTTACCAGGATCATGCATGTACCTACTCACTACTCCAACTGCATGTGAAATGTCAGGCCTCATACACACCATTGCATACATCAAGCTACCCACCGCATTTGAATAAGGAATCTTTGACATGTATTCTCGTTCCTCTTTCGTCTTCGGGCATTGTGAAGCACTAAGTTTGAAATGAGGAGAAAACGGTGTACTTACAGGTTTGGTTTTGTTCGTCATGCCAAACCGATGCAATACTTTCCTCAGATATTGCTTCTGAGTCAAACTCAGAGTGCCCCTATTCCTTTCTCTCGTTATTTCCATACCGAGAATTTTCTTTGCTTCACCGAGATCTTTCATTTCAAACTCCTTGCTGAGTTGGGACTTTAACTTGTTTATCTCCCCTCTATGTTTCAAAGCAATTAACATGTCATCTAGATATAGAAGAAGATAAATGAAAGATCCATCATGTAGCTTACGGAAATATACGCAATGATCAAAACTGCTCCTGGTGTACTTCTGGCTAATCATAAATTGATCAAATCGCTTATACCATTGCCTTGGAGATTGTTTCAATCCATAAAGCGATTTGTTCAACCTGCAAACCCAATCTTCTTTTCCGACAACTTCAAATCCTTCTGGTTGGGTCATGTAGATTTCTTCCTCCAAATCACCATGTAAGAATGTCGTCTTTACATCCATTTGAACTAGTTCCAAATCAAACTGCGCTACCAAGGCCAACAAAATACGAATAGAGGAATGTTTTACAACAGGAGAAAATACCTCATTGTAATCAATTCCCTCCTTTTGAGCATAGCCTTTAGCTACCAATCTTGCCTTGTAGCGAACGTCATTCTTTTCTGAAAATCCTTCTTTCTGAGCATAGACCCACTTCCAACCAATTGCCTTCTTTCCCTCTGGGAGTTTAGCTAGCTTCCACATGTGATTTGCATCAAGGGAATGCATTTCCTTGTCCATGGCTTTCTTCCACTTTTCTTTTTCCGAACTAATTTTTGCATCAAGAAAAGTTTGTGGCATACCTTCTTCAATAACAGGAAGTGCATATGCCAACATACTTTCGAATCGAGCAGGTCTCTGAATTTCTCTTCTTGGCCTCCTAATTGTAATTGGTAAATCTTATTGTTCCTGAGGTTCTTGGGTTAAAACCTCACTTTCTCTGGGCTCTTCTTCGGTACTTGTACCATCATCTTCTATTGGTTGAACATCTACCTCTCTGGTTGTAGATGTCTGGAACTCCACCTGTTGAGGATAATGCTCCACCTGCTGGGGAGTACTATCCAACTGCTGCCTGGTTACCTTCTTCAACATTATCGATTCGTTGAAGGTAACATCTCTGCTAAAGATCACCTTTTTCATCTCCGGGCACCATAGGTGATATCCTTTTACTCCAGAAGATATCCCTACGAAAACAGCTTTTCTCGCCCTCGGATCCAGCTTTTATTCTTTCACGTGATAATAAGCAGCGGAACCGAACACACAGAAAGAATCATAATCATTTGCAGGTTTTCCAAACCATGCCTCCAAAGGTGTCTTGCCTTTAAGTGCAGTTGATGGTAGTCGATTGATTAGATGGCTCGCATATGTCACTGCTTCAGCCCAGAACTGCTTGCCCAAATTAGCATTGGACAACATACACCGAACTTTCTCCAACAAGGTTCGGTTCATCCGTTCAGCCACCCCATTCTGTTGTGGCGTGTCCTGCACAGTGAAATGTCGAAAAATACATTCCTTCTTGCACAAATCGAAAAAAGGGTCATTTCGATATTCTATGCCATTATCAGATCAAAGCACTTTAATCTTCCTCCCGGCCTGGTTCTCCATCATTTTCTTCCAAACGAGGAATTTCCCGAATGCTTCATTTTTTGTTGGCATGGGATACACCCATACTCTCCGGGAAAAGTCATCAACAAACGTTACAAAATAATGGTTTCCTCCCAAAGAAGCCGTCTTGGTAGGTCCCCACACATCTGAGTGAATGTAATCCATAATGCCTTTAGTGTTATGGATTGATGTTCCGAACTTCACCCGCGTTTGCTTTCCCAGAACACATTGCTCGCAAAATTCAAGTTTGCAAGTCTTTGCACCCTTTAATAATCCTTGCTTTGCCAGAGTCTTCAAGGATTTTTCCCCAGCATGCCCAAGCCTCATATGCCATAGCTTGGTCATCTCCTCTTCCTTGTCTGCTTCTGATACTGCTGCTGCAATGCCAATCACTGTATTGCCCTGGAAGTGGTATAAGTTATTTTTCCTTATACCTTTCATGACGACAAGTGCTCCCGAGATCACTTTCATAATCCCATTCTGAATGCTGATGGAGTGGCCTTTGGCTTCCAAGGCTCCCACTGATATGAGGTTCTTGGCAAATTTCGGTATGTACTGAACTTCCGTCAGCACCTTAGTTGTTCCATCGTGGTTCTTCAGATATACTGAGCCAACTCCAGCTATCTGGCAAGGTCCGTTGTCAGCTAGGTAGACAACTCCACCGACTACACTTTCAAAGTTGACAAACCACTCCTTCCTGGAACACATGTGGAATGAGCATCCTGAGTCTAGCAACCAGTCGTCAGTGCACATTACCGATGAGACACAAGCTAAAGAATACTCTGTCTCATCACTATCAGCGACACATGCCTCTGCTACCGCTTTCCCCTTTTTCTTTTGCAGCTTAGGACAGTCTCTCTTCCAATGTCCTTTCTCGTGACAAAAGATACATTCGTCTTTTGACACTCTGCTTCTTGACTGGGATCTGCCTCTTCTGTCTGGCTTGTACTCGTGGCTACGGCCCCGAGCGGTATGGGCTTCACCAGTCGAACTCCTGTGTTCTAACTTATATTTCTTTCTGATCTCGTTAGAATACAAGGCAGTGGTAACTTCTTTGAAGGAAATTATTTCCTTTCCAGTCAGCATACTAACAATTATATGCTCGTATTCATCGGGGAGCGAAGCTAACAATATCAACGCCTTGTCAACGTCATCTATCTTCTCGTCGAGATTCAATAAATCGGTGACCAAAAAATCGAATCTTGTTATGTGTTCATTCATCGTGGTACCGGGCAAATACTGGAATCGATACAGCTTCGTCTTCATGTAGAGCTTGTTCTCTGTGCTCTTTTTCATGAATTTATCCTCCAGTTCTTTCCACGGTCTGTGCGCCATCGTCTCTCTCATAAGCGGATACTTCTGCTCCTTTGAGAGACATAGCCGAATTGTACCACACGCAAGGCGGTTGATCCTCATCCAGTCTTTATCATTAACACCATCTGGTTTGGTTTCTTCAAGTGCCCCATCCAGCTCCTGCTGGTACAAGATGTCCAACACCTCGCACTGCCACATACCAAAATTATTGGTACCGTCGAATTTTTCAACGTCGAATTTGGCATTTGAAACCATAGTTCGTGATGACGTTGTCACCAACGG
Organism: Hygrophila difformis; assembly: GCA_030278955.1. Classification (NCBI taxonomy): domain Eukaryota; kingdom Viridiplantae; phylum Streptophyta; class Magnoliopsida; order Lamiales; family Acanthaceae; genus Hygrophila; species Hygrophila difformis. The sequence goes on from JAOANR010000010.1 coordinate 47,117,585, forward strand.
CTTCGAATCTGAAGTTGACGTTTCACCGGACCTATCCGCGATTTCTGCTTCAAATTTTAATTAATAGCTCACAAACGGTTGCTTAACCGAGATGCGTTTTCTGATGTGGAATATCAGCTTAGCTGCGACCACAGAACATATATGCAACCAAGGCTCTGATACCAATTGTTGTGGAAATCGGGTTAGTTTCCACCAAAATTATACCCGAATAATAGAGCTATTAATTAAAGGATAAATAGAACACCAAGATTTAACGAGGTTCGGTACAAATTTGCCTACGTCCTCCGGGCAACACCGAATTATTATTTCACTATGAGGGAGAAATATTACAAAAGAATTTTGAAAATAATTTTCTGACAGACAAAACCCACTCGACAAGAATGACTTACAAAAGCCTAAAAAACTAGACTCTCTCTCACAAGGATTTGCAGCACAAGAAATATCTTGCACTGTTTTGCTCTCTCTGCTTTGTTGGGTTGCCATTCCAACTAATGAATGCCTCCTATTTATAGGCATGTGGATGGGGGCAGCCGTAGCAGACAATTGAGCAAGAGTAGACAAATGCACAGTAATAGGCACGTGAGCAGCAGCAATATAAACAAGGGTGGGAGACTGAAGACATTGACATTCACCTAACCTATTAATTGTGTGGGACCACCACCATCTTACAGTGCACATATATGAGTTTATAACTTCTTGATTTTTGGATAACTATTTATCAAATAAGCAGGTTGGATGATGTTCAGATTAAAAAAATACTATATTGTAGCTATACATAGTTGTTGAGGCTCTAGCTCCCTTGAGATTGGGGAATGTTAACCTAACTTATTACACTGAGGAATTTTCAGAGGGCAAAAATGTAGCAGGGGCAGCAATAAGCCAATAATAAATCTAGTAGGCAAGGGCTGCTTTGTCCATCTGCTATTGGGGATCCATTTGCTCCCAAATAGTAGTTCCTAATACTCCACACACACACACTCTCTCTCTTATTTTTCTAACTATGTTATTTTATCACATATGAAAATAAGTGAATAAGTGAGTCATTTTAAAAAAATAATAAATAAATAAATAAAAATGATTGTTCGAACTCCAATTATGAACTCCACTGAAAATCTTATCCAGAGCCGGAGTAATTATGAAAACACAGCTGCAACTCTAGATAGTAATCCAGGCCAGGGATCTTTGCGTCTTGTGAGGATTTGGATCTACTATTTTGAGCAACCAGCTATGTAAGGATTTATTTATGGACACAATATTCACTTACAATAAAGTGAAGAATTGAAGATGGAAGAGAGCAGCCAGAAAGAATTATTCAGTCAATCATCTACATTCGAGAAGGTGCTCAAAAAAAAAAAAATCATTCATCCTCATGTACACATTCAACATAAACATTCCTAGTGGTGATTCAATATACCAGTACTAAATGGGTAATTTGATTATCACATTGGTGCTGGGTCTTGAGTAAACAAAACAAGAAGAAAGTTTTTGAGGCTTTTCTATTGAAGTTGATGATAGTAATTAAGAAACTACTAAAGTCGTTCATCAGTGATGCCCGCCAATTCCAGGTTTCATCAAGAGAAACTTATGGCACAGAGCGTTAGGAAGTTGGAGTTAAGGGCATCTTTGTTTTGGCTTGTGAAAAAAGGAGAAGTCAGTAGAAGAAAGAGAATGAGGGAGAAGGAGAATTCAAAAGCAAAAGCAGTTTAAATAATTGTTTGGATGGATATTATTAAAGTTGCTTTTCAACGGAAACATGTTTGGATGAATTGTACATAGAAGAACTTTTGATAGATTAAAATTACTAAAATGGACATAAATATTATAAGGATATTTATAATTAATTTTATTTCCTTTTTAAATAGGGTTATTTTTGTATTTTTATTACTAAATGACTTCTACTTTTGAAAAAAGTAACCCCCTACCTACTTTGAAAAAAAGTAGAATTTTAACTTTTGCTTCTCCTTTTATTTTTAAAAAAAGTCAAAACAAACAGCTAAAAAAGTTCAAAAGGACTTTTTATATTGCATTGAGTAGATAACTTTTTATATAAAGAACGTCCAAATCCGAGTTCGTTTGAGAAAGTTAGAGCCATTTGAAGTTTGTCATATAAATTTTGTTGTATTGGCTACGTCGCTGAAATGCATAGGCTATTTCGCTAAATTATAACGCCTCCGTCGCTGAATTGTAAAGCCTCCGTCGCTGAATTGTAAAGCCCCCCGTCGCTGAATTATATAGCCACCGTCGCTGAATGTAAAGGCTGTGTTTCTGAAAATCGCAATGAACTTCAAATGGCTCTAACTTTCTCAAATAAACTCGTATTTTCACATTGTTTATATAAAAATCTATCTACTCGATGCAAGGAATTTAAATTTCCTATCATATTTTTGAAATTACAAATTGATAAATACCAGATTTTCAAAGGAAATGATATCTTATTCTCGTTATTTTAAAAATATGATATTTATCTGATTAGAATTTCTAAATTTTGGTAGGATATTTAAATTCCTTGTGTTGAGTAGATAGATTTTCATATAAAGAACGTCCAAATCCGAGCTCATTTGAAAAAGTTAGAGCCATTTGAAGTTTGTCATAAAAACTGTGTTGTATAGGCTATGTCGCTGAAATACATGCTCTATGTCGCTGAATTGTAAAGCTCCCGTTGCTGAATTGCAAAGCCACCATCGCTGAAATGTAAATGCTACGTTTTTTAAAATCGCAATTAACTTCAAATGACTCTAACTTTCTCAAACGAACTCGGATTTTGACATTCTTTATATGAAAATTTACCTACTCGATACAAGTAATCTAAATTTCCTATCAAATTTTAGAAATTCCAAAAGGAAAATATAGATTATGAGAGAGAGAGAAGTATGAGCCTGAGAATTGAGAAAAATGAATAGAGATTATTTGGATCTTATTGAAATTACAATAGTACCCTTTGTATTAATCTTAGCCATTGATTTCAATATTTCATCAATGGCTTGGATGTGTCACAATACATCAAGAGACATGGGTCTCAGCACCCTAACCAAAGCCATCTACTTTAATTCTCGTGTCCAATAGTAACAAGATATTATAAATCTGACGGAGGGAGTATTAACTTGTGTATGTGCTCAAAGTCTTTGTTGGAACACTTAAGTTAAACAAGACACCCGAGTTGACAAATCTCGCCAGGTCGGACCTAACAGGATGGAGTCATATCATATATATATATATATATATATAGAGAGAGAGAGAGAGAGAGAGAGAGATTGAGTGAGTGTAAGTGGAGTAGTAATTATACCTTGCTTGAAATTGATGGAGTGAAATGGAGAAAAGAGGGGATTCTCGGGGTATCATTTTTATCTTTTGAATTTATTTCTTAAAGGGCAATAATCTCACCTCTCTCAAGTAAAGAATAAGAATATAATTGCTTCACACAACACAGTAATTACCTAATTACCATATGATGGATGATAATTGATTGTGGTCACCAATTACTTGTTAAATTATTTGTTATGACCCACATTATTTAAATAAAATCTAATCGGAAGTAAATCTAATTTGATGGTAATTTGAATTAAAGATTAAATTTTATTAGGATTATTTATTGTCAAGCAAGTAATAAAAGAAATAATTAATCCTTCAGCCCTCATCTCCAGTCTGTTAATTGTTTTCAGATTTGATTTTCAAATCTGTGCGGTTTCCTTGGAAAAGTTGTGTCTCTTCACAATTGACACGCAAAAAGCTATAAATGAAGTACGACTTTCTTTATCAAAGAATCAGGAAAAGAAAACCAGAAAAATATCTCTAACCATCGGAGTTTGTACGGAGAAGGCAGGGAAGAGAAAAACAAATTGCTTTGCATAATAAGAGAAAGAAAGAAGCTACGCCATGGAACCAAGTATGTAGCTTTACAACAAACTAAAGGTTATATATAAAGCATGAAACTAGGTTGAATGGTAGGGATTGATGATCTTGTGATAATTAAGTTATAGTAGATCGACAATTTTTTTTTTTCTTACATTACTATCCCTCTTGCTTTTTGGCCGATATATAAATAGCATCAATGATCCACTTCAAATATTGGCTGCTATTTTTCTATTGAAAAAAAAAAAAAAAAACAAAACAAAACAAAAAAAAAAAAAAAAAAAAAAAAAAAAAAAAAAAAACAAAACATGATGAGGTATGATTTGAGTGCATCTGTTGGTTGGCAACTGAAATATAATACTCACGTGGAGGATACACGCACAAGAGAAGAAAATGAATTTGATGTTGACGAAGGAAATGAAAAGCTGTGCGTTGCTTGCATGCTACCAATGTTTTCGACTCCTTACGAAAGCTGCACCGGGCTGAGATGGAGCTGGATGGGAGACAGTAGTTGCCATCACTCCCCAATTCACAAATGCTGTGCCAGAATTCCTGAGCTTTTCACAGAACACACTTTCCATTCAAAGGCGCCCCTCAACTTGTATAAATTGTTGGGTGGGTACAGGAGTGACCTCTTCTGTTCCCATTGCAGAGAAGAATGCAGAGGCTACTTCTACCAATGCTCCGAGTATTTGTGCAAATTCACGCTCGACATAAAGTGTGCCGCGACAATCAGCATCGTGCACAGAAGTCACAAACATGGGCTCACCTTCATGGCAATACCGAATACATTTACTTGTGGAGGGTGCGGATTGGAGCACAAAGGTCAATTCTATTCTTGTCATTGGTGCGCCTTCTATCTCCACCGCGACTGTGCATTGCTGCACAATACCATTCTGCATAAGAAGCATTCCGATATTCATGGCGCCTCCAAGAAACATCCTCTCATCCTCACTTTCAATATTTCAAAGGAATCCTTCAAGTATAGAAGATCCCATGTGTGTGATCACTGCAACGAACAACTATCATCAACTGAGGCCGCGGTATATTTTTGCACAGAATGCAAGTACGCCGTTCATGCCAGATGTGCAACAAAAGATCCATCGGACTTCCAACCAGGTAACCTTATACATTAGTTAATCATCATCATCATCATCTATTTTAATTCCTTTCAATTAGTATTGATCACTTTAATTTCAAACCTCTTATTACTTAATGGAAACTAGCTGAGAATTAAACAATTATTGTGCAGTATCAAGTAAAGAAATAGCAGCCGCTTTACCACATTTTCCTATGAAGAACAGAGATGCAAGTTTAATACAATATTTGCAAGAGAAGAAATCTTTGATTGACAGCAGCAATGTTAATAATCTTGCTACTCAAGAGAAGATGAAGATGAAGATGAAAATGCATAATCATGAGTATTTGATTTCGCATGATGGTGACGACGTGGCTGCTGCAGCCGCGACTGATGATGATGAGATCATGCCCTACATTTGCAATGTTTGTATTGACCCAATTATTATTACAACAAATAATAATAGCAATAATAATTCCCAAAAATTCTACAGCTGCCCCCCTCAATGCACCACCACCAATAATCCATTTTACCTCCATGAATCTTGCACCAAACTTCCTCTGAACCTTCCCCAACCATTACATCAGTTAATATTAGGGACAGAAGATTGCAAAGATGAACCCCTTGTGCTCCACCCGGTCATGTCTAATTCATCATCATTTGAGGAGGATGCCTTTTCCATGTTTCGTTGCTGCGAACATGGCTGCGGGAAGTACTGCAATGGATTCGTCTACACCTGCGAAAAATGCAAGCTCCAATTGGATGTCAAGTGTGCTGTTCTACCCGACACCATCACATATGAGTTACATGGTAGGTTCCACATTCTTTTCCTCTCTTACTACGACAGTAGTACTGAATCGACAGGAGATGATTGGCCGTGCAATTGTTGTGGCTACGGTACCTCACAGAGCTTTTTCTATGAATGTATCAGTTGTCGTAATTTTAAGATACATGTTCGCTGCGCTCTTCTACCATTAAGTGCCTCGCACAAATACGATAGGCATCCTTTGAAGCTCACGCCTTTTGTTGAAAGTTCATCAACTCCTAATGAAGATGGCGACTTCGACTTTTGTGAGGTCTGTGAAACGCCCATGCGCAGAGGAGAATGGTTCTATCATTGCAGAGAATGCATCACGACGTTCCACATTGAGTGTATCCCCGGATCGGGGGTTGATTGGGGCTCGAAAATCAAATTTGGAGGGACCGTTCGCGTCCGGTGCCACGCTTGTCCGCTCACTTGTGTACGGCTACTCGACAACTACAGCTACACTTGTGGTCGTTGTAAAGATACAATTGAAGGCAAACAACCTTTGTCGGATATCGACTCGATTGTAGCATTTGAGTGCACGAAATGCGGGTTCTGGTTGGACTATGACTGTGCTAAAAACCAATGGATTCACGATTGATTAGTTGATCAATCGATATATAATGTACTTAACACATTTACTATGCTTTCCGATCCACTGGTGGGCGGTGGCTCGGCATCTCTCCCCGCTTCCATTTGTTGTCTGTTACAAGCTAAGCATATATAGTAACTACTAACTATTTTATGTTTATTACTCTTCGTATATGTTTTGTATGGGAAAAATATCGAGTTAGACGACTCTGTGCCATAACTACCTAATCATCGCCGAACCCGTCCATGAACCGATTTTTTTGCTAATCATCTCTGAATGAACCCATCCCGTAACTTTCCTAATGGAGGGATGGGTTCAGCAATAATTAGGGTAGTTATGGGACGGGTTCAGCGATGACTAGCGAAAGACCCGGTTCATGGACGGGTTCGGCTACTATTAGGATAGTTATGGGATGGATTCGTCTACTTCGATATTTGTAGGACTCTTTTAGGAATTTTTTAAAATTATGGGACAATATGGATTTTTTTTTCCGTTTTGTATGTGTTGTATTGCCAGGACTATGAAATGCAATTTACGTTAATGATAGCTTTCGTTCTTCATATTTAATTTCAATGTTTTCACTTTATAAAAACCAAACATTTGCATAATTATTACTGTAATTGATTCACTTTTTTAACAGTGTTATACTATAAGATAAAATATTATCAAGTGAGATGTTATTGGATTCGTTGCATTGTTATTTTTTTTTTGTATTGAATTGCATAAAATGCAGAATGTTTCAACTTTTTGAAAACAGATGCACTGATTGTTTTTTTTTTCTGGGATCATCGTTACTAGACCTACAAAAAGCTAAAAAAGATAAATTAGTCAAGACCCAACTCAGTGCTGGATACATTGCCGTATTTAAAGATGGCAACAGATAAATTCTAAGTCGATTCATGCCGACCCAAAGTTGAGTCTAAATTAGTTCTTTGGGTCTGATCCAAACCTATTGTCATTTCCAATTAAACAGTACAAGAACATACAAAATAGATATAATTACTTGTTCATCATGCTAAATTGCTAATTGTCTTGTTAAAAATAAAATGTTAACTAATGCCTTACGACATCCCTATTCCCTTCCATCTATTATCAACAAACAGGATATCCCAACAATGGGAATGGGTAGGGTGCTGGCAACAGTATATGCAGCTGTGATGTCAAACCCCCCCAAAAATGGTGGTAAGATAAAATAAAAATAATGCGTGCGTCTGAAAAAATATAATGTATAGCGATGTGATGCCAAATCCCAAAAAACGATGGTATGATGTGGAATGATGTTTGCGTCTAAAAAATGATGAGAAGTGACTCAGTTATGGCAATCAAATAAAAAAACATGTCTAAAAAATGATGAGAAGTGACTCAGTTATGACAATCAAATAAAAAAAATCATTTATTTATATGTACACACAGTACATACAAGCAATTGTTGTACCAGTATAGCAACCGGATTGCCCAACAATATTGTAATATCAAGACACAAAAGATCATCTTACCTTCTCTTAGGTGGTGTGATGTTGAAAGCCCAAGAGATTAACAGGTCGATGTTTAAGATTGATATCGAGAATGCTAAAAAGTAATTTGACTTGCCTTGAAAGTTCCGGAACCCCGTCCGAACGAAGGGCTTTCTCTATTTTAAGTTCCGTTTGGACCAAACTGGGCAGGAGAGGAGAGAGAGGGACAAGCAAGTGGGGAAAAAAAAAAAAAAAAAAAGGGTAGGCGAAAAAAGTTACTCCATAAAAGATCAAAAAATAATACTACGTACTTACTAATTAACAATAAAAGTATGGTACACACATGGCTTGTTCATTCACTTTGTCTGTCCTCTCGGATCTGGACTAATAGCCACAATTCAATATTTGATCGTCAAGTTAATTATATGATTCTTCTACCTACTACTAGTCCATATAAAGCACCAACACTTGCTACAAATACAATATTCAACTTTTTAAAGGCGGACGGTGCGTAGGAGAAATTTACTCTTCGAGCCTGGTCCCTACATATAAGGTAGCAGACATATTATGTTAATAATTTAGATTTGGCAAAAGTTACTAATCAGAACATATCAACAAGCTTAATATTCAAAGGCACATAAGTATGGTTTACCTACAATTTTGCACATTAAGGGGGTATTCACTTTGATTGATTAAAAATAATGACATGCTTAAAAATGATAGGATTAATTCCATCACATCACTTGAGGTAAGTTATAATCCCACCATTTAGTATTATAAGTATCATAGTAACCGATCATGATTAATCATGGCCATAATCCTACAAAGTTATAAATATGGTATTAGATTGGATAAATACAAAGTGAACAAGGCCTAACTTGTCTGACGAGAGAAATATTTTGAAAAGATGATCAAAACAGCAAAAGTCAATGGAAAGGTCCTCATCCTTTGTGTGTTAATGGTATGACGGATTTAAGCAACTACTATATTTTATCGTATAAGCATGTCAGACAAAATTGGTTGCTTACCTTTGTAGCGAAGCGAGTTCACCACAATAAATGGTGTTCTCGGGCAATTGAACCTCTGTGTTGTCAGTCTCAGGATTTACAACACTGATGTAAACTTCTTGACCAAGATACCATGAATCGAGGTTCTGTGAACGAAGGTTCCACATCCCAGCATTATCAAGAAACACTAATATGGCAGACCAAGCACCAGGAAACACCTGATATTGTCAGATTATTAAATACATCATCAAGACACTTGTTCACTCCAGTTGGATACAAATGACTTCAAGGCAGTAAGTGCCGTAAATTAGGTGATCAAAACAGAGAATTAACTCGGAAATTAATAAAAACTATAATTTAGATCTAAAACCTCTCAAATGGTCAAAACTACCATCGAATCCAATCAGAATAAATTTTCACTACCGGAGAAAAACATTGCAAAATAGAAGTAATTACTAATTACCACATAATTTCAAAGCAGAATTCTCTTTATATGCATTTCCATATCACAAACATACTTATGAATTAGCATGGGACAACAAATATGTGTGTGTGAGTGTGTGTCATGTTAGCTAATTCATATTCCTGCTCTTTATTAGAAATATGGGTCAACAATCTTCCACGTTAAGATGTAATTCATTTGCAACTACTCCACGATATCCTTTTTGCCTAGTTCCCATGTTGATTAAAATCTTCACACTATCCTTTCAGCCATGGAGTTAAATAACCAAATAAGGCTCCTCAAGAAATACCCACGTTTGATGGAGGAGTTAACCATATCCAATTTTAATGAACGTTTTTCACATTCTACCCTCTCACAACAGGCCATTTTAGAGAATATGCAACTAGTAGTAAATTTCATGATTGCAATTTGTGGGCTTGATTCATAACATGCTCGGAAATTATGTTTAAACAAAATCATGAGAATGAAACACTTATAAAGGCAAACCCAAAATTATATATAAATAAAACAACCAAAATGGCGCATGTTTCTTTTTGGTTCAGATCACATTAGGATATAGGTGAAAAAATGTTGGGGACAAAAAATATTATCTTGAATACAATGAAGCTGCCAAATCATGATGTCAACCAGGTTTTGTTCTTCAATGTCTTTTTAGTAAGTTGGATGACTGCAAACGGAATGAGTCTGTTTGAAGAAATAAACTTTGATTTCGAACCGACTGCTTTTAAAAGTTAAGAAATTTAATCCCATGAATTAACATAGAAAAAAGGATCATGCAAAACTAGAAAATATTGGTCATGTACCTGGGTAGTAGAGCGAGCCACTCCATCCCATTTGTTATAAGTGCTTCTGCTATTCTCAGTCCAAACTCCATAATCCATCCTATGGATGACATCAAATTTGAGATCAGAGCAAGAAGAATAATTAACAGAAAATTTCTTAAAAACTTACAGCCCAGTTACACAAATGGTCTTGTGAATTACAATGACCTACCCAACAACAAAGAAGGCATAGCCATCAAGATGGTAACTTTGAACTACAGTGTCATTGTTTTGGAAGATAATTTCTATAAATCCTTTGAAAGTTCCATTAATTACTGACGTGTCAAGCTTTCCCGGTCTATTCATAAAAATATTAGGAAAATCAAGCTTGAAGACCCCAAGGACATTGAACTGTTGAGCAAGCTTGAGAGGTGTTGAAGGAGCTAAGTATGAAATCCCATTCAACGTATTACGCCATTTTCCATCCACCAACTCTGTTGGCCTATTAAGGACAACATACACATCGGTCACAGTTATCTCGCCATATCGGAAGGATCCCTGTGGATTAGGCCGAGCAGCTCCAGCAGAAACGTTCCATCTGTATCAACAATATCAAGCATAAACCAGACAATATAAGATTTTTTTGGTGTAAAACAATATAAGATTTGAACACAAATATAAAGGATCACAAAAAAAGGGAGAAATTCATAGGAGATTTGCACTTTCAAGTAATACTTTTGAATTATCACTTTTATTCCATGACGGCAATTGCAATTAATTGTGAACAAAAAAAGAAGGGAATATAAAGACACTTGTCCACATACCTTTAGACTCGTTGTAGAGTAAGAAGCTTATTATATTACCACAGCAGTTACAGGAATAACAATGCAACAGCAGTCAAATAAAATAGCGAACTGCACAGTAATAAATGGAAAACTTTTGGTAAAAGTACAATCATACAACCTTATGGATCTTGCTTGATTCATTGAGAAAAATTGATCATATTCGGTGGGAAGGTCCGGAAGAGGACCTGAAGCAGGCCCTTGCGAATTTGAATAATGCAATATAGCAACTCCTGGAGGCTTGGACCACTTTGTGGAACCAAAAATGCGTGGACTGGCAACAACATAATAATCGCTTGCCGCATTTTGATCCATTGTTACTAAAAATGAGTATGACTGGCCAACATGGATGTCCATGTTAGAATAGTTTTGTTGTATTGTATAAGACCCTTCAGTTTCCACAAGAATCAAGTTATGGCTTTGAATCCTGAAATTTAAGCTAGTAGAGATCCCAACATTGTGGACTCGCAATCGGTAGGTTTTACCTGTCAAAGCAGAAAACTCATTACCAGAGATTCTTTCCTTCACCCTTACATGTTTCTGGACACTATGTGATAGGTGCATCAAACTTGAGTAGAGATTAAGGAAAATTGAAGTTAGATTCAAATTGAGGAGGACAAGATGCCTAAACATATGGCAGAGGCACCAGGAAAAATCATTTAACACTCAAGTGCATTCAAAAATCAAGAAATAATCAAAAGTAAGATGTTGGCCTTCAATGTGTGCGGGGGTACAATTTAGCCCTTGAAACTAACTTGGATATATCCAACATAATAGCATCTTTTCTTGTTATACTTGATATAATGGACATATTAAGTCTATCGTCTATTTCATTCATTACCAATATTATTCCACAAATTTCAAACAGCAAAGTATCCTAGTTATTCTCTCTTGATGTAGGACTTCCAAGTTTTAATTTGTATGTTTCTATACCTCATTGCAAGCCACATATACCAGAAAACCAGCAGACAGAGCAGGACCCAACCACATCAGGTTGCAAGACAAGTACCTTGTTCGACATTTATTATTTGGTAAGGAATACCATCTCTTACAACAGCCTTATCAAATTGATAAGGACCTAGCCCATTAATCAGGACTCCATCTGGGGCTCCAAGGCCTTTCCCATCTTTAAGGGCATTTCTAAGTTCCTGTTTCCCATCAACAGGTCAAAGCATAACTCAACCAACAATAAATGAGTAAATACATCAGGTACAAATTGACATGGATACACACCAACCTTATGACTCTTTATGTACCAATCACTGATAAAGATCGTAATATCTCCATCAGGAGTCCCAAAAGGCAGTGGAATAACATCTCTGTTGTTAATAGTGATACCCCCATACCCGCCTGCAGACCGTTGAAAGCCAAGGGATGGGAAGTAAAAGAAGCTGCCTATCTGGTCTTTCACTTGAAACTGATATGTCCAATTCCAACCAGAAGGAATGGGACAGTTAGTTCCTGAAACACCATCCTGCCATGAATTTTTTCGTTGTTGAATACCATTCCTGCACTGCTGTAATAATATTTACTCCCTTATCATCATTATATGCCAGCATATCAAGATTCAGGAGCATACCATGTTAAAAGAAATGGTTCGTCCAGATCATTTTTAACGTTGACAACAACGTTCCAGTTTGTGGTTACATTTAGAATGGGACCAGGGAATTGCCCTTCTATTCCTATCACCTGCAAACATAATGATCAGGAATGAGGTCTTAGCTTTAGCACTTGATGGAGTGAGAAATACTCAAGACAGACAACAAATTATACACTTGGTGCAAAAATGTAGCTATTGAGCAAACTTCAGGGAAATCAAGCATGCCAAAAAGACATATAACAGTGGCGATAGTGCAGTTACAGAACCAACCTATATAACAACTGTTACCTGGAAAAGTAAATAAATTAAATACACAATGCAGTTAAGTTTGATGGAGTCACGCTGCACCTTATAACATTGCCAAGTTTTTTAAGGAAATTCTTTAACACATGGCAGAATGTTTAGTATTACACCATAACTCTTAGCATATAAAGTGCATGTTAGTAAACTCATTTAGTTCTTAACGTTCAGATCTTATTAGTGTTGTTTAGTAACCAAAATTCCAGCAATAAAATTATAAGCATATATGAATTATGTAAATAATTAATTCCACAAATGTGATATTACTTATGAGTTATGAGTTAATCAAAAAGGACACTCAATCCTAAACCTGTAAAAAAGGAAGCAAAACTTCAATCATCTTCATTCAACTCTCATTTCCAGGAACTTAATGTATCAGACTCGATTTCTTACATCATTCAATTTTATGAAACACAGACAAAGTTTTCATATGCTAGGTGGTAGCTATGCCAACAAGTCAGAGAATGGATTCATTTGACCTCTGTGCCTCTTAACGTTTTGGACAGACTTATCTTATTGTTTCAACTGACCAATCAAATGAAGTTCTCTTTGATTCCACGGGATTTCAGAACATATAGTTTTATAGCATTAAGCATTCTCTACGAGCAATTAGGTGTAACCAATGAGGTCTACCAGCAATTTACATAGACTATTGAGAATAATTAAGCATGACCCTCGTATGGCAGTCAAAGAATAAAGAAATGCAGTTCATAAAATGTTCAAAAATGCAAAGTTATTAAGTAATAGTAGTAAAGCCTGTAGGATAATTAAATATTGGACTATATAGTCAAATCGTTGGACTCCATTCTTTTGTGTAAAATATATCCCTTGAAACCATCTGTTGTTAAATTATGGCAACTGTAGAACAAAAACTAGATAAGAACTCCCACAAGACGTCCAATTCTCCGGCCCAATATATTGAATCAGCAATGGTAATAGTAAATTAAATTTACCACCCATTTTATGAAACTACACAGAACTTCACTTGTCCATTAATCAGAAACAATTAATTGATCCATACTGAATTTACCACACAAATTCATCAATTATACAATCTCAGAAGCAAACCGCCACACAAAAGCACAAATGCAGTTCAAAAAAACAGTACAAAAGCAAAAAATAATTAACTGCAATACACCAAACGAGACACGCGAATAGATCAACCAAAAAAAAAAAACCTGTTGCTTGACCCCAAGTGGGGAGGCAGTGATATAGGACACAGTCCAATCATAGAACACAAAAGGGTCTCCAGCTAAACCGACCGTAATCGAGCACAGGAGCAAACTGAGGCGGAAAAAATAGTGGCAGTCTGATAGTCGAAGGAACATTGATCAAAAACATCAAATGCACACAAAAACAGCAGCCGTGTCGGTTCCTCCTGCAAATCTTGCGGTGATGTTTTTGGGGGGAGAAAGATACAGTAGATTGGGGAAATTCTGGGGATCCGAGTTGAAGTGAACTGTGCAGACTGCAGAGTGAGCTGTAAAAAGTGAAATTGCAATGGTGGGCTGATGACTGATGCGCCACTTCTAGAATTTCGTGCCATTATTGCAACTACTCCCTACGTTCCTCTTTAGTTGTCTCTTTCAGCTCAATTTCAATAACCAAGGTTTGCATTAATTAACTCATAAATTTACATTTTTATCCTTCAACTAAATTCATTTATAATAAATGTCAACAAATAGCATTTATGTAAAGTAAAGGGCAATATAGTAAAAATATAGCATAACTACCTATAACTAATTAAAAATGACAACTATTTTGGAACACATTTTACTCTCTAAAAAGACAACTAAAAGGGAACGGAGGGAGTAGTATTTTTTGGCCGCGATGCGCACGGGCGATGCCTTTTTTTTCCTTTTCTCAAAAATAAGATTAATAATTTGTTAAGTTAATAACAAAATAAATTTACTATATTAAAATCCACTTTTACAAATCAATTGTGTGAAAATCGAAAGAAAAACATAAATAAATAATTATAGAATGAACAAACTTATCCAAGAGCTGTGACTCCTTTGTCTATGCGTCAAGTAACTATAATACAGTGTCCTCTACTGATAATTTATTGTCTTGGAATTGATGTGCATTCTTTTCATCAACAAATTTTCCAATGGATCTTTCAATCAAATTGTAGCCAGACATCAAATAGGATGAGATTAACAAAACAAAAAACTCCATGTAGTGCATGATTTCCTTGGACCTATTCCAGGATTCCTCTTAGTGAACTCAACCTACAACATGATGATATGCTTGTCAGTCATTTGCTTCCATGCAATAGTGGAAAACTTTCCTGTGTTGAGCATTATAATAGTATAAGATTAAATATGTGGTAAATGAAACTATAATAGTAATGCAAGACTGTTATATACTCCTTTTCTTAAGCTTGTGGGTGAACACAAAGGTAGAAAATATAAATTTAAAATCATCATTAGTAATATTTCAGTCTAAATAGAATAGTTACAGTAGCTTAAAGAATACAGAGAATTAGATAGTAGCAGCTTGAATACCTCTTTTGGACAGAGTACCCTCTGGAAAAATTCTTAATAAATATCCTTGGTATCATAAAAGCACACCCTGTGAACAAAATTTTCTTCGACTGCAAGTTCCAAGTTGTGGTGTTAATAACTCTCTACTGGAGGGTGAAAACTCAATTATCAAAACATGAGTAAATTACATAAATATAAATTCCAACATACAATATATAAATTCACCAAAAAAGACTGAATAAGTTAGCAAAAAATATGTGTTTTGTAAAGGGAATTGTGGTGGAGTCTGGTGTGTATTCTCCATTCATGCTTGGGGGGGGGGGGGTGGTGAAGAAGAAAAATAAGATAAAAGTTCCATTGATCCTCTCAACTCACTTTTTGCAACCTGTACGGATTGTAATAAAGTACACTATAACGCACCTGTGGAAATCAAATCAAAATATTAACTCTCATCTCTTTAATGCTCTCTTGCAATCTGAATTTACATCTTTGAGTTTATGAGCTTCACACCTAAACAAACAACATCAATCAAAATAGCAGCTTTATATCTCCAAGGGTCAAGAAAAGCACCCCCAACTCCAAGAACCTGCGGAACATATTTTAAACCTGAGCAAATTAGAAAAGGGTTTGAACATGAAGATAGAACTTAATACAGGTGAAGGCAAGCATCAGATAACAGATCTGAACAATTATAATGGATTGTAGTGTGTAGTGTTTAAAAAAGTAACAAAGAAATGATGATATCCTAATAATACCTTACAACATGGTTACTGTTTAGCTAAAAAATCATAAAAAATCTCTTCATAGACAATATTATTTATGATGTTGTAAGTTCCTCCTTCTGAATTCTCTATAAAGAACGTAAGACCATCAGGCGTAGTAACACGACTTGCAGCAACATATAATTGACCATGGCAAAAGACTGGTTTAGGCAAGTACAAACCAACACGCTCAAGCGACTGCCCCTGTGCTTTATTAATGGTCATTACAAAGCAAACCTGTAGTGGAAACTGCAGTCGAACAAAATTAAACGGCAAATTTGTATCTGTCGGGCAGAGCTCAATCCCAGGGATCAAATGTCTTGTTCCAATGTGATTTCCACCAAGTATTTCACAGATTACTGTGTGCTTGTGGCATTTCCTAACAACCATCCGGGTGCCATTACAAAGTCCTATTGTTTGATTTAGGTTTCTCAGCAACATTACAACCACGCCTTCCTTTAAAACTAAGTTATGAGGAGGCATTCCAGGCAACTTAATTGAATTAAGGTATTCAATTGGGAAGGCAAATGTAAGGTTATCATGACAACCCACTGGACATTGAATTGAATCCACACTGTGATAGGTAAATGATTCTCCAGGTATTCTTTGCAATATAAAGTTATTTAGATGATCCACAACCTGATTTGTTGGAGTTAACACAGCGCGCTCACGTAGGTATCCAAGATCAGTATAACGGTGAGGCAAGCCTGGGAATACAGCATCAATAAGTTGGTCAACATTAATATTCTCGGATTCAATACAATACTCACTTGGAATCTTGATAGTTCCGAAAGTCTCTTCCGGACTAATACTATCCATATATGGGATCTTACCATCACCAATATCGAGAATCCATTTACTAAATTCCGCAATGCGACGTCTTTCAATTTCGGAATTCCCTCCATGGAGTCGCATATTCTCGTATAAAGTGTATAATTGACATTCTGCCCACAACGGAGATCTAGATATACATGAGTTAACAATATCACTTCTAGATCCTTTAGTTATTACTGGCAAGATTTGACAGAAATCACCACCTAATAGTACAGTAATCCCACCAAAAAGTTTATTAAATCTATCTGGACTGACAGATATCATGATATCACGCAGTGACCGATCCAAGCATTCAAAAGCAAATCGATGTTGCATTGGTGCTTCATCCCAAATAATAAGCCTTGTTTTTTTTATAAGCTCTGCAATGTCTGAATTCTGGGGGATAGAACATGATGAATCTTCATCTAATTTCAAAGGGATTTTAAATCGAGAATGTGCAGTCCGACCTCCAGGTAATAAAGTAGCCGCAATACCAGAAGATGCGACGGGGAGAACAATTTTTTTCTCTGATCGAAGTCGACTAATAATAGTATTCCAAATATATGTTTTCCCACAACCGCCACTTCCGTAAACAAAAAAGAAACCCCCATTGTTTTTTTCAACAGAATCAAGGACAATGTCGTGAACTATTTTTTGTTCAGAGTTCAGATTAGGCACCAATCGTCTGTATTCTTCAAGCATTTCATTCTCACAATAGCTTGTCTCTTCCAATATCAACTTGTTCTTGCACCTGTCCAAATATTTCAGTGGTGGCATCGGAATGATAGGATAATTTTTCAAAGATCTCCAAATTGAATTCAACAAATGTTCTATTTCTACAAAAAAAAAAAGGAAAAAATAAATAGATAAATAAAAAGTATGCACAAAATACAATGATAAATTAAACACATAATCGTTGTTGTATTATAATTTAATATTCTTAAATAATATACCATATTTATGCACTTAAATATACCTCCAAGAGTGTAGTTCTGCAACTCTTCATCACTGAGTTCCAAGGTTTGATGCCCAGTTATCTTTATTCGTTTCAATAATACATCTTCTGACATGGCCCTCCAATGAGACGAAAACAATTTGTACGCATCACCGACCTGGCAATTGACAATTATATGGACAAAAAGAAACCTTAACTGGTAAGGCATTGCACTATCAATATTCTTTTGAATAGCATCGTGCCATTCATTATCATCATTAAGTAATCCTAGTGCCCCACATGCTTCTTGAAATGTATTGTATGTTACACCTTGAACAGTTCGAAGGTCGTCATAACATGTTGGACCCTTCACTCTACACAATAACATTCGAAGGTACCATAATTCCCCGGTAGAACAGTGAGAAGAATTCAACCTCCCAATACGATTTCCTCTCTTTCTAATACTCCAGGCACATTCTCTCGAATCCCATACAAAACGCTCAGGAATCTCTTGGTAGGTATACAATTTTGCATCGGGAAAAATTTCGACACAATTGGAAAAAAGCTTCTAACTTGCTATTTTTTTGTTCGGCTCTTCTACACACATTCAAAAAAATATCATTATTGTTGAACGTAACATACTTCTCATTCGGCAAGTGAAACAACAATCTTTCAACGGTTATACTTCAATGATGTATATCAAATCCAAAAATTCGATGAGCAGCTTCAGCACCACAAACATACCTAGAAAGATATTTATTTAGAAAAAATAGATTTACTGGAAAATGTTAGAAAAGATCAAGATATACCTGCCATTCAAATACTATTTAATCTCGTTCACACCTCTGTTCTTTTCTCCTTCGTCATTGTTAGTAGACTGAATCATTAAAGTAGCACGATCAGGGCCCTTCAAACAATATTTGAATAAATATTTGATAGATCGACCATGATTGCATACTTCCAAATTGATATGACAATCATATTGAACTAACAAATCCCTATTATATGGAACAACCCATCGATTATCCAAAACGGCTTTACGAACATTGACTGTGTGATTGGTTTTCCTTCGTCTGTATACGAGAAAACCAAATCCATCGAACATCATACTTCCACAGTAACTAAAATGTAGAATTTAAGAAAAACAAAATTAATATATTCCATATAATAAAAGTGGGAATATAAGTACTTTAAAATTTAATGAAATAGTCTTACTCTTTAGGAAATCTTCTAATACATTTATTATCTCTCATACATGGTGACTTATTGTATTCAACACCGCACGGTCCATGAATCATGTATTTCTTGACGGCGGCATAACCATAAGGATCATTTACTTCATCCGGAATTTCAGCGCAAACATATTGATCAATATTTTTATTTAATCTCGATTTTGCAATAGGATCCAACCAAATTAACATATGTGCATGTGGTAATCCCCTCTTCTGGTACTCCACGACATACATCACTGTATACTCAACATATTATTTACATTATTTTATCCATAAAATCTATAATTAAATATATAAATATATATAACATAAAGTACACGAAATCATATTATTGAGACATATATTGGCCTTTAATATTTAAAAACATAAATTGCATACATAAATAATTAATTAGGATAAAATATTATCGTACCTAAGATACATTTTCCAAATCGATTTCTATTCTTGATGTCATCGTACAATTGGTCCAATTTCAACTTAAAAACTCGAGCTATAATATCTGGACAATCTACTGGACTGCATGCTGGTAGAAGTGACAACATCTGCAAAATCTCATCCCCATAAGGATTGCATGTCATCGTTAAAAAAAGATCAGGATAGCCAATCTTACGACAAACGGCTAATGAATCCTGAAAATTTTGTTGCATGTATCGCGCCGAGCCAACGAATGACGATGATAATATAAACCCCTTGCCAACATCAATTGGATCCACAACGTCAGTACTGTAAACTACATCGCATAGATTACGATACAATTCAGCTCGCAATTTTTTTTTTATTAGTTCGAATATACCACAGCCTTGATTGTTCCACAGCTGAGAATGCATCAACAATGAATTGTTGGAATAGTCTACCACCAAGTCTGAGAGTTTGGCCTAAGCAAAAGAATTATATGATTAAATATTGTTGAAATAGCATTAATAAGCATAAAATTCATCCAATATAACATACCTTGCTCTAATCTGACCATGAGGGTGTATGAATAATACTCTCTCATAGCTATATTATCCCTTCTCTTTGGACGGTTACCGAGACTCCTTTGGTATCTTAATATCATGATAACCATCTTCACCATACGGGAACAGTAAGGGATACTGAAGTGACATCATTAAGGGGTGTAATGTAGATATCCCTTGCAATCCCTCAGTCTTGTTGCTAACAACAATGTCGCGATCTTGACATTTTGGATCGTCATCTCCTATTATTAGAACTGCAATTTCATCTGAAGGAGTAATATGGTTCTCACGGCCACTTGTAGATCTTGAAACCTTCATTACAATTTTCATATCAACAACATCATCATTCTTGAAACGATCTCTTGCCATCCGAAACGTTTGGACCAGATGATTATTTTCTTCTAGCATCTTGATAAGGCCTTCAAGAATTTCTGGTTCAATATTGGGGAGTTTTGTAAATTTATAGACTTTATTCTATTTTCCACTTCATTTTCTGTGTCATAGATGTACAACTGGCAAAATTTAGGTGTTTCGCCATTAGTCGGTATCAAACTACCTATCTTATGATGATTAACACCAGTCATCCGAAAAATTTTTCGACCACAACCATTGTTGATGGAATTGTCAGTCTTCCCACCTATTGAAGAAAAATTGACCAATGCATTGTAAGACCTAATGCTACGCATAAATTTGGGACCCATTTCTTTGTCGCGATGCAATTTTAGAAGATATTGTGGGGTTGGTTTAACCCTTGGAAGTTTAATTTCTCCTTTTCCACAACACATAGAAAATAGAGGATTTTTTTTTCTTTCCATTTTATTGACACGCTCCTTGTCCCACATGATGGCTTTACAATGTGGACATGTTGATGTTGGACCACCAAACGTGCGATACTCTGGACATATGGATGAGTGTTGCTTACCAGTGGATAATGAGCCAAAAAATTCACTACCATCTACATGAATGTGAGTTGATGTCGACGGTATGAATGTATTTTCAAGTTGATTTTCAGCATCAGACTCGTCTTCAGAAACATCAGAGAATATATAATCCACTTCACCATCACTCGATAAATCATCACCTTCTGTATCATAAATTGTTTTATGATATAGCAGTTCATCTGCAATAGGAATTTAGTGTTAGCTCATATACATGTGCAAATAGAAATTAAAGCAATAAATGAATGAACACATTATAGAGTAATTCCTTTTATACCTGTAAAGACAGATGAATGAGGGTGTATAGTAAACTCTGGTTGAAATCCATCTTCAGTATTAGAATCATTTAGAACGGAATGAACATAGTCGTCATCATCCAAATCAGACTCATCATTAGACTTTGAAAAAGGTATCCGCTCTAAAGTTTCATTTATTTTAAAAATATCAAAACCTGGAATTCTACAATATGAAACATATAATATAAATCAACATAGTAAGTGACATACCAAAATTTTCATAATCCTCTGTTGTATAATATTGTTGGAAATTACAATCAACATTTGCGAATCGTGATTCCAGGTTCACCATTGTACTTCGAATGCTGGATTTACCTGAGCACGATTGAATAGAATTTTACTATTAATATTTTAATATAGGTCACAATCATGTTTAATATATGATTTGATTTGCAGTATCTTAAAAAGAGTAGCTTTGTAATGCCACTAATAATATCGAATCAAATAAGCAATAATTCACTTCATACATGTGAGATCTGTCCTTGTTTTTGTTTGTGTGGAGCTATTGGAAGCACCTAATTGTACAACTCCAGTGCCTTTGGTCCGAATTGTAATATACCAAAAAATAATAAAAATTAAAATAATTACAATAACAATTATTACAATGCCGGGAGTTTAAGAAAAAATAGATGTATGCATAAATATTATGGGGACTTTCTAAGCTATTGAATTATCATCAAACCCTTACTGAAGCAGTAGGATAATCAAAATTATCTTTAAAATTGTAATCATAAAGCATGATAGTCATATTTATTAATAAAGATGGGGGAATTACATTTAAACCCGAAGTCGAATATTTTTTATAAGGGGAATGCATAGAAAGGACAGAGCAGGTAATCTAAAAAAATGTGGAATCAGCTAATAATAATGTTGTTAAGTTTTTACTCGAGGTCACAAAATTGTTTATAATACTATTGATAAGCATCATCTCAACAAAATTTATTTGTATAATGTCATATATAATTTAGAATATACTTGAAGCAATAAAATAAGAGTTACCTGTGAGATTTATCCTTTTTTCTAATGGTGTGGAATTACTGGGAGCACCTACATCAACAACTCCATTGCCTTTGGTTTTGAATTGTAAGACACAAAATAAAATAATATTTTTTTGGCGGAAAAAATAAATATAATATTAATTACAATGTCACATATATATTTATGAAAAAAATACACATATGTGTAAATCTTATAGAAACAATAGGGTTATAAAAACTAAATAGATACATACTGATAGTTATATGTATTATTTAAGATTAAGGGATTGTAAAAAGAGGCACGCGAAAGAGCTGAATATATAAAGTCTATTTACCTATTTGGTGGTTATCAGTAAAAAACCTTATTGACTTGAACTTCGGTCGACTACTTGGACTTAACACAATATTCTCTCGTCGTGGTCGGCCTCTTTTTCTAAAATCTAATCTCATCCTAAATCATATTAATTCATCCTTCCTGCAGGTTATTTTTTACCAGATAATTAACTTAAAATATAACTCGTTAAACGGGAACACTCCCTCCCATCTATATCGTCCTCAACAAAAAGCACATAATACCACATGGATCAAAAGCTCATAACCTTGCTCACCCAAAGGAAAAGGAAAATAGTAGACAAAGGGTCCAAGTTCCTACATCATATTCTGACAAAGATGCTGAACACCCCACCTACTCTCAATTTTCAGATCAAGTACTGTGCTTTTTTCAAGTTTATGGATCGCCTGCAATGTGAATTTTCAATGATCTTCTCACTAATTCTATATTCAAAATAATACTCGACTCTCAAATTCTAAAACCAGGAATTTGCACCCCAATTCGATCACCACCGTCAGTATTTAAACCGTCATCGCCTGTATCCTACCATCTGCACCCCCACTTTTAGAAACGAAAAACTTAAATAGAGATCGAAAGCAACAATATGGCAAAAGAAACCTTATGATTCTAAGAAAATCAAACAAAAGACTCTCCAACACAATTTCCCATTTCCAAACAGGAAATTTAACCCAACAGTGGAATCACGCACCAAAAAAATCAGCCAGCCAGATCTCAATTATTTTTCCCAAAAAAAATTTCGGAAATCCTCACCGAGATAGAATTTATGACCGCATTGAAGGTAGCCATAAATAGAAGAGAAAGGTGTATCTCAATTACCTAAAGATGGGAAGCGAGAAAAGTGTAAGGGAAATAGTGAGCGATCAAAGAACATATTTATGAACCCACATTTGACAAAAAATTTCTCTATGATAAATAAAGAAATCGTACAACTACATAATTAAGAATATTAATATGAATCTACTGAGGTTTTAAGGAATGATCAAGGCTTTGAATAATGTGGGCAGATAAAATAAGATAAAACTGAATACAATACATAGCAAGCGAGCATGCTCACATATGGGAAATTTAGTTGTGGGATGGAAAAATTGACCATACCCTAACCTGATCAAGGATGCCTTTGAAAGCCAAAACAATCAATGATCCTGGCACATCCCTAGAAAACTCAATATTCATGGCATACATGATTGAAGGATTATACTCTTCAAGGTGGAACCCAAAGCTACAAAAGTAGACTTAAATGTATACCAGCCACGCTGCTGCTTGGTTGGTAGTCCATGTTTCTCCTTGAGGTATTGTCATTCCATGAATATAACCACACTCAAGCATGCATCTAAAGTGCAAGCAGTGAATTGACATTGTAATTCATTAGAGTATCGAATAATGAAGAAGCATTAATAATTTGCTGGAAGCAACCAACCATCGTAGCAGATTATAAATCAATGAACAGAAAATAAATGACCAGATAAACCAAATGAGTGTTTGGCTGAAATCATAAATCATAAGGCAACCCAAATTTCATCCATCATAAGACAACCCAAATTGTAAGGCAGAGACCGAAAGAGAAATTTGTAGCAGGGACGATTGTAGAGGAAATTGTAGCAGGGTACTCCTTTAATTTTTCAAGTTGAAGCTTTTACAAAATTTACAGTTCCATAGGCAAGGTAAATCTGTTTGGTTCCTTCTCTAACTGTTTTAAATATGTCACTATTAGTTCTTTGCTCAATTTTTGAAGTACGGGTTTGAAGATGAATAGGATGATAAACAATTAGAAGCTTATTGGTAATTTTGTTTGTGGATTTGTGTTGCAGCCAGGTGCTGCATTGTTCAACGTTTAAATTTTCAGGAGGATGTTTGCAGGGTGAGATTGATTATTGCGATGCCTACAATACATTGTTCGAGGATGCTATAGGGTGAGATTAAGTTAACTATTCTTGATCATCTTTGCTCCACTAATCGTTTTATTGTCTCAAATAGATGATTATTTATTTCTTTGGATGAAAAATTATACAGACCATAGAAATAGGAATAGCATTCATGCTGAATGAAATCATTAACTATGTGCAGTATTCTTTGGGGGAAATTGTCGGATAGGGATGGAGAGAGCGAAGAGCGAGAGCGAGGGTGAGAGTGGAGGAAGAAGAATAGGCAATTGGAAGGAATGAAATGTACGGCAACAGATTAATATTGGTGTAATCGAATGGTTGTGGTTTTTCTTAATGAAGTGAATTTACATTTTAGACCCTCATTTAGGGTTTTGTAAGGGTAAATTACATTTATACCCAAAATAGTAGTATTTCATTAGAAAAAAATAGGCAAGAATGAGGAAGGGTATAACAGGTAGTTTTGGAAAAAGGTCTTCCAGGATTTATTATACTATAGATTTGCAAGACCTGGCTATTCAAACTCCTTTTGCCAAACAACCGCATTTTTTCATTACCCAAAATACCCTTAACGCAATTTGATTATAACCATAATACATTCTAAAATCTAAACAAAAACATCTCCCAAAATACTCAATCCCAAAAAAATCCCACCCCCATCAATTTTTTGGATTTTTTTGCTGATCAGAACCCACAACCTTGAGTCCATGAACTTGACCGCTAGGCCAATTCATCATCCCACCGCCATCAACATTGATTGAATAATTTATATAATTAGCAAAAATAAAAATATAAGTGGTATAAAACTATTACCCAACAAATAGGTGGAGTTAAACATTTAAAAATTGAGAAATTCCATTTTCGCGCACAGTTGTTCGGCCCTCGTCGTCTGTACGCCGAACATGGTGCGCGGCCAGGCCGGCCGAACGGTCTTCACGATGCGCGGCTGAGGCGAGCAGTCTTCACATTGCGATGACGGGCTGACCGAACAATCTTCACGGTGCGCGGCCTGAGCTGCCATACTGGTCTACTTCCAAATTTTTTTTTCTTCTAATTTCAATGTTTTGTAAAGATGATCGACGTTGTTCTGTAGTTGTCACGACGACTCGTGAACAACGCAAGGGACAAAAGGGAATGCTAACATGGTAATGTTTGTTATAATAGATTTGGATTTTTGTGCAGATGCTCGTTGTCCCTACGATGTTGAAACACTGGTGGACGAAAAGTTTGAAAGATCTATAAGGAAAGATATATTCAGAAGTTTCAACACAAGGATCAATGTTTTAGGATCAATGATTGTACTCATTGCAAATTGCCAAGACATACAGCTGATGAATGTTTTAGGATTGCTAAGGATTTGATGGATGGTCATCCTGTTGTTTGGTAAACTGAAGAACCAAGAAAAAGATTAAGCTGAAAAGAGTTTGCGTTCCAAAAAAATCATAATGCAATTGCCTTGATAAAAATTGGGATTGACCATGTGCAACACATGTTGATGTCTGAACAACGTAGAGACTACATGGCTATCCCTTGATAGAGAAAAGCTTGATGAGCAAAGAGGAAACTTGGGCTCATGCCACTCTCCTTAGCACATTGGGGCCCTGGATTACAGAGAATTTATATTTTGTTAGCACAATCCATTAGAAAGGGAGATGGTACAGTTGAGCTACTGAATGTATGATAGACACTTCAATTCTAGTATATTCTGTTGATGATGCTATTGTTTTGATTACATAAAAACAACTTGAAAAGATGATGATGGCATAATGAAGGGGGAGTTTTTTTTTGGATTTAATTGGAAGTTTTGCTTGGAATTTTTTTATGAACAAGAAGTCGGTGCCTCGGAGAAAGGTGAGACATCTGATGCATGTTCCTGCTGATGATTTCATGTTTTCCTAACCATTCTGGAACAACAAGAAAAAGGCAAAGAAGATGTTGAATGATCATACTAAAAATGGGGAGAATATAATATGATTTTGTTGTTCATAAGCATCTTGAAATGTTTTGGTTGATCATATCCACAAAAAGAGAGATTGTTGGGTAGTTTGAGTCATGTGTTTTGAAGATGATCAACATTATTATGTAATTGTCACGAGGACTCATGAACAACATAAGTTGGCAGTGGAAAAATGGCAAACAATAATGCTGGCATAGCAAAGTTTGTTATAATATATTGGGAATTTTATGCAGATGTTTCTTGTCCCTCTGATGTTGAAACAACGTTTCAACAAGTGTATTGCACATCTGGAAAGTACAAAAAAATAGTGACGTGGCCACTACCTATAACAGATTTTGTAGGGTTTTGGAAGGCTCTATAATTGGTATTAAAGGCTAGTATTCATCTCTATTCCATAGAGGACATGGCGGCTGATTTTCATAGAGAAAAAATAGATAGAAAATAGAGCATTGAGAACATTGCAAAGGATTCAAGAGGTTGAAAAAAGAAGGACACCATGAATCTCCCATTCTGATGTCTGCAGATGGCTCAAACAATTAATTTACGTTGGGTATCATCTTTGGTGTTCGATTCCTTTTTTTTTTTTGGGGGGGGGGGGGGGGGGGGATTTGGTCTTGTGTTTATAGTTTAATCTGATTTATCATTTGTAAACACAATAATAGAGCTTACATAGGTGTTGTTTTATCTTGAGCTTGATAAAGATTAAGTAGCTAGGAACCACAAATATTATTTCTATACCTTATAGTGAATTGGGGTGTTCAGCAGTTGTTTAGACAAGCCAGGAGCTACCAGCTGTTCTCTAAGGCGGGGGAAGTGATTAGAGTGTTCATTAATGAATTGTGTATTTTGAGAAATGGGTTGAAAACCAACATGTTTGATAGTGTTCTAGTGAAATCCTGGCGTGGTGCCTTCAAATGTAGATCAGATGATCAAGTTGGGTGAACAAATCGTTGATGTTCTCTGTTTTGAATTCCGCACTTGATTTTGTTTATGCCTTCCAGTTAACTGGTTGTTTAGATAACGCCTTGCAGCATATTCGTATTGATTTATTATCCTAGCAACTGGGAACAAAATACTATGTTGTGGTGGTTTCTTGCCCATCTTTGTTGTTTTCGGGACCGTTAATTTTCAATTCTTAATAACTCAAATTGTATACAAATAAAAATTATAAAAATTTGATATTCTAAAACTACGTAATTAGAGGAATCAAACAAGATCTTACTTGACTATATTTTCTTATTTAATTGTGCTAAAAACTTTTGATCAAAGTTACTTAATAATAATAAACCCGGGAATGGGAACTTGATTTAGTGGTCATTTTCCCTGACTTCCTACCTTATGGTTGGGGGTTCAATCCCCACATGGCTCCATATCCCTCCCCTTATCCCCTTCATAATTTTTGTGGCTTGGGTTGGGCTCTCACACACTTTTGTCGACACATTGAGTCTCAATATTTACCAAAAAATAAATAATAACAAACCCTCCTCATTATCACTTATTTAGGAACAGATAAAGTATTTTATTTAAATGTTAGAGCTTCGTAATCAATTAAGATTTTAAGAGCCTATATGTTTTAACTTATATTTTCTCCTTTTGTCTTTTGTTTCACCCAAAAGTCATTTTCAATTTTTTTAGGTATTTGTTTTTTACTTTTTTTAAAAGGAAGATAGAAGCAAAAATTAAATTATACTTTCTTTCAAAAATAGGGGGTTACTTCTAGAAGAATGAGAATTATTTTAGGAATAAAAATACAAAAATATCCATATTTAAAAAGGAAATAAAATAAATTGTAAATATCCTCATAAGAAAATTCTTTCTACGTAGTAAAAGTTATTATGTTTTGTGTTCGTTCCCCGATCTACTCTATTCTATGGAATGGTGCTGTTTTACAACCTTATTACGCCTGCCAAGGGTATTCGACAGGGAGACCCCCTCTCTCCTTATCTATTCATCATCATCATAGAAAACTTAACAATCTCTATTAAAGTTCAGGAAGGTGCTTGGCAGCCAATTATTCTGTCCCCGGGGGTGGGCCCTCTTTTTCATCTAATGTTTGTTGATGATCTTCTCCTCTTCTCGACGACCAAATTGGATAGTGTATATTGTGTTGCGGAGGTGCTCACTAGTTTCACTCGTCAGGCAGGTTTGAGAATTAATACCCACATATCTCTAGCGTATGCATCATCATCGATCCCCCCAACAGATTGTCGGAGATTTCTTCTGTTTTAATTATAGAATTCACCCAGGACCTAGGAAAATATCTTGGCTTCCCTGTCCTTCAGGGGATGGTTAGGCGTGAACAATTTGATTTTTTAGTTGATCGGATTCGCAAGAAGCTTAGCTCTTGGAAACGAGCATTGCTTAACAAAGCCGGGAGGGTTACCTTGGCTCGGGTTGTATTGACTTGTATTTCTAACTATGTTATGCAACTTGTATGGCTGCCCTCCTCAATTTTTGAACAAGTGGACAAGTGCATTAGACAAGTCATCTGGAAAGATAATAAAAATCATGGTATCCAACTATTTAGTAGCTAGGGAGAAGGTTGCATGTCCTAAGAGCATGGGGGGTCTGGGGATACGAACTAGTCACGATATGAACATTGCGCTTCTTGGAAAGGACTTCTTTGATTTGATCTCCGATTCTTCGAAACCTTGGGTACGAACTTGTGCTATCAAATATCTCTTCAGTGGAGGCACTCTCTTACAGCGTACCTGTGCATCTACTTTCTATTGATCTATGATTAAAGTCACTAATTTCCTTGGCAATGGTATTAGAGTACGACTTAGAAAGGGATGTTGCAGTTTATGGTACCATGTTTGGGTGAAAGAAGGGACGTTTGCTCACAGTGTTCTGTATGTTCATATCTCGGATGTAAATCTACAGATTAAGGATGTTTACAGTTGTGATGCCTGGCACTGGGAGGAGATGTACACGCCTATACCAGACACAATCAAAACTGAAATCCAAGCTCATGGTCCTTTGGTACTGCATGAATCGGTTGAGGATATCCGACGTTGGAGTGGAGCTTCGAATGGAGAATACACAGTTAAATCTAGGTACATGTGGATGCTTAATCAGCGAGGGGGTGAGTACGGATATGGACAAATCATGGGTTTGGAAAATTAGAGTGCCTGAAAAGATTAAATTTCTCTTATAACTTATGGCTCACAATTCCTTGCCGACTCATGATCTTCGCTTTAAACGTAAAATGGCAATTTCTCCTATTTGCACGATTTTTTGAACACAGGCTGTGCCCTCTCTTTTTTGGTTGTTCTTGGGCTGTAGCTTGCTGGGGTAGATTTTGGGTTGGACGTGTTGGCCATTTGGCCAGATAGCAGCCTTTCGACAGACGTTGTGCTTCGCCAACTGTGTTGTCGCTGGAATGGTTGGCAATAGGCCATCTTGTGGAGCATTTGGAAGCAACGAAATGCGACATGTATGAGGGCTGAGGTCATCCATCTAGATCGCATTGTAAGGGAGGCAAGTCACTTAGGGGAGTCTCTCATTCGTGCATGTGGTAAAAAAAAAAAAAAATAAGGGAAGTGGTGCCACGCCTTGTCAACTGGAATCCCTGGAGATGGCATGACACTATTCTGCACGTGGATGGAAGCATGCTTGGCAACCCAGGCCCAACGGGTTTCGGAGTTGTTATTCGCGAGGGTGATGGTCATTGGGTTGATGGTTTTTCGGGCTATATTGGAGTTGCAACTAACACTATTGTTGAGCTACATGGTGTGTTAAATGGGTTGAAACAACTTATAGCTTTGGGAGTGGAAGAAGCGTGTTGTCTTTCTGATTCCCTTGAGGCAGTGAGATTGACTTGACATGGCACCGATCGAACACATTGGCTATTTCCGTTGGTCCTCATTATTTTGGAAATCTTGGAGTAGCATCCGAGATTTCAATATTCTTTGAGAAGGGAATACAGTATTCCCTGAACTTCTTCATGAATTGAGCGTTTCCTCCTGATGAGATCAGACCATTCATATGGACGGATTCTGCGGCGACATGGTACCCGCGAATTTGATTTTATGTTTCTTACTTCTCTTTCGCTTTCCCCATTCTGTAGTTCTTTGTTAGTTTATTTCTTTGCCGACGTGTTTTAGCGTCACGGTTATCCAAAAAAAAATCTTCCAAATATGTTTTCGTTGAAAAACAACTTTAGTAATATTTATTCAAGCAATTATTTAGGCTGTTTTTATTTTTGAATTCTCATTCTCCCTCTTTTTTCGTCTTCTATTGATTTCTCCTTTTTCAAACGCCAAAACGAATAGGGCCTAAGTCAGTAATCAATATGTACTGTTGTAAAGTTCGATTCCCACTCAGCCCCTATCTATCTCTTTTATCCTCTTTGTAATTTGTGTGAATTGGGCTCCCAAATGTGTCAATGTTTTTTTTTTGTTTTTTTTTTAAAAAAACAGTTTAAAAATTAATTGGAGTAAATTATTACTCCCTCCGTCCCATTAAAAGTGGCCACTTTCTTTTGGGCACGAGAATTTAGGTTGTGGTGTTTAATAGTTAAAGTAGTGTGAGTAAATTTGACTAATCAATTCATCTAATTCATAATGGTTACATTTGACTTTTAAACATATTTATTAATTAACTTTGACTTAATATTATCATAATGATGTAGAAAGGAAAAAATAGTCAAGTGTGGTCTTGTTGGAATCGTCTAATCGTATAGGTTTAAAATATATATTTTATATAATTTTTATTTATACCCATTTTGAGATATTAATGGTTAAACATATATATGGACTTTGTGCAGAAAGTACAATTGTCATTATTGTGGGGTTTTTAATCATGCTTATGTTAATCTAATTTGCTTAAAAGGGAAAGTGATCACTTTTAATGGAACACCCCAAAAAGGAATAGTGGTCACTTTTAATGGGACGGAGGGAGTACTTCTATAAAATTAATTAATTGAATCAGCTGTGAATCCTCAATGAATGGCCCATACGGTACAGTGAGCCGCTGATGCAGGCGATCAATCGGGGGTCCATCACTCCATCTTCCCCACCAATAATTCATTCCCAATTATTCATCGCTGGCATCCAGCAGCATCCTTTTCTCATTTTCCCCCAATTTCTTAAACCCTAATTTCCACATCAATCTAATATTTCCAATCTCAATGCCATAGCCGGATTGGCGGATTTCCTCCCAAAGATCTCTCCTCCTCCCCAGAATGCAACCTCCACACCTCTTTCTCATCCCACTCTGCATTCTCTTCATCTCCCCATTGACGCCTTCAATCGCGGCTTCAAACAGCTCCTCCTTCTACGAAATCCTCAAGATTCACGGCCTGCCAATGGGACTTCTCCCCAAGGGCATCGATACCTTCACGTTCGACCATTCGGGCAAATTCGAGGTCCTCTTGGATCGGGCCTGCAATTCCAAGTTTGAGAACGAATTGCACTACGACATGAACATCTCTGGCGTCCTCCGCTACGGCGGGATCGCCGGCCTGTCCGGGATTTCCGCGCAGGATCTTTTCCTGTGGTTCCCGGTCGTCGAAATCCGCGTCGATATCCCCAGCAGTGGCCTGATTTACTTCAATGTCAGCGTGGTTTCCAAGCAATTCTCCCTGTCCTCTTTCGAAAGCCCTCGAGATTGTTTGGCTCCCATCAATTCGGATCTTCTGGATGGCGAATGGATAGAGGAGAAGGTCTCCGAGGTCAGTGAAGATTCTAGATCATTCCAGAAATTTGGTTCAATATCTTAGAGATTAATTTGGGAATGTCTTCCTTGATCTTCCTATTATATATTTTGGTAAAATTTTCTGAACATTATCTTTTTATCTGCGGTGTAAATTGAAGCCTAGGATGCTTGAAATGTGGGTGTTGGGTTGGAAATATCATTAATTTCAGAGGAACCCTAGAAGGAAGACGTATTAAGTAAAGAAAACAGAGGGAGTGTATGGCATTCAGGCAATGGTATTAGTGCTGATTGTAAAGCGTAGTTGTACGAGGGGGAATTTGCAGGATTGACTAGGTGTGTTCAGCCTGAGCACAGACAAAGGCTAATTCATTGTCTTTCTCTTCTATGACTCATAAATTGAATACATTAGGAGCACTCATCCCTTTTACGTTGAGAGCATATCAGCATATTCATAAGGAAGGGATCCTATTAAGGTCCCACATCGGTTGTGGATTGATTCCCCCATTGGTTTACATGTGACAAGGGCTACCCCACCCATTGCCCATTGGTTTTGAGTTCGAACCCCTTGTCCCGGACTTCTATGTGGTATCAGAGTCATGGTATTCAGATTGTGTGTCCTGGACTTGACTTGGTTTCGATATGAGTATTATCCCGCGGGGTGTATGTTAAGGTCCCACATTGGTTGTGGATTGGTTCCCCATTGGTTTATATGGGACAAGGTCTACTCAACCCATTACCAATTGGTTTTGGGTTGGAACCCCTTGTCTCGTACTTCTGCAGATCCACCACTAGACAAGGATTTTACTCCATGTAGACACTTTCACTCGCATTGCTTGTAATTAGGCAGTACTCTTCTTAGTTTTTTACTGTGTATGTTTAGTTGGTTACCTGATGCTATGGTTTTATATGCCTATTTTATCCATGCTGACTATGGTAGCAGGGGGGTTTGGTTTGGTGGTTTATATTATATTTTCGTAAAATATAGGAAAAATGTAAATATATATAGCAAAGTTACATGTTCGCTTTTCAAAATTAGCATTCTGACTCTTAAAAATCTTGTTCAAATAATCTATTCCATTACTGTGGTTTAAAGTAGTCAAACAACTAAATTTATTCAACTGGATAAAACTATGTGTCAAACACACTGATCCTGCTTTTTGCATAACATGGAGAGAAAAAAAAAAGTTGAATCTTTTGCTTTCTGTTTTTTTTATTTATTTTTTTTTTAAATCACAGTGTGGTAATAAAATCTGTTTCAGCTTTACTTTTTATGCAATGTTTTGTGAGTTTGATTTTGGTGAAATCTTGATTAGTTGGAAATATGTGTTTAACTAAGTGGTTTTTGTTTGGCAGGTTTAGCATCTTCAATTTTGATTGATATAATGTTCATTAGCTCAACTACATTGCAACTGTGTTGTACAATGTATATGTACTGCTAAACCTCTCAAGTGGCAATGGCTTGTACCCTCGATAGGATTCGAGGATTGGTGGTGAAGAAAGGGATCCCTTGTTTCATTGAGTCAGGAGATGATCATACAGGTGATGATGTATTTTTTTGTTTAAGTTTGTTGGTGTGTTAAATTCATTTTGACTTCAACTGTAAGTAGAAGTGTTTAAATGGTTTGTCTTTTTTGTAGTGTAATATTGGTTTTAGGAAATTGAACACTGTTGTCGACATATTCAGAATTTTTTTGCTGTAAAAATCATGGAGCTTTGTTCTTTGTTTGGTTTTGCACAATTTTGCTTTCATGAGGAAATCAATTTTTGAGAATTAACATAGAACTGCCATGTACTGTCCTATTTGATGTTTGATTTTTACACTATGGGTAAACATCACTGAAGTTTTTAGATTTAATGGAGATTTATGGCATGATCCCATGGACTACTCGGATATTAGTTGAGGACTCACATTACAAATATGAAATACCCCATATCCATGCATGTGCACTTTTTATTTTTAATTTATTAACCATATCAAACAAGTCCTCCTGGCTCCTGGTACCATAAAACTAGATTTAGAGCAGAAGGCTTCTAGCCGTTTTAAGTATTGTGGTCTGGCTAGCAAACACACACGAACACAAAAGAAGTCCTTGTATTACTTTTGTAGTTTGGTATACATGGCTTAAATTGAGCTTCTCTCTTATGTTAGTAATGGGGTGACCTGTAAGAACCCATTAACTCGTTTGTCAGGATTAATCTGTTATGTTCATTTTCCGAATAATAAATGGTATATTCTGCTATCTACTAGCGCCATTTTTGTATATGTATTCGTTGTTCTATATTAATACACACAATCGATGATATTGTGCAAAAAGAGTAAAAAAGTTATCCTTACCTTAAAAGTGTTTCTTGTTTTCTTTAACGATCAGTATTGTTGCTTGAACTCTCGACAGCATATATGCGGGACAGAAACTTGCCATATTTGGTTCTGAAGATAAAACTCTTACGGCAACCTTAAACATAACTTGATGTGTACTAAAATGACACAAACTCGAAACCGGGTCAAAAGTTGACGGCTAATAAGGCCTAAGAGTTGGCAAATAATTGCTCGTTCTTTTTGTGGTAGTCTTTGAAAAATTGTAACGTTTTGAAATTGGGTATTGTTCACACGCACCTTGACTTAAAGTTTTATCATAGTTACACAAGTTAAAATATAGTCAAGTGAGATCTTGTTAGATTTGTCTCGTCGAGTAGTTTTTAAATATGGAACTTTTAGAATTTTTACTTGTACCGAACTTGAGTTGTTAATTATTTAAAATGTGCATTGGATTACATGCACTGTGGGTCCGTTTCAATTTTTTGAAAACGGATGGAATATATAATGACTTGTATATAGGAAGTATTAATATAGCATATAGTATATATATATATACTAGGATTCTTTTGTGGCGCGCTACGCTGCGCGCCTGTGAGGAAAAAACATTATAATACTAAAATTGGATATTAGATACTTCCTCCGTATTCAAAAGTTTTTAACGGACCCACAGATCATGCAGTTCAATGCACATTTTACACCACAAATAACTCAAGTTCGGTACTAGTAAAAATTCTAAAAGTTCGATATTTAAAAACTACACGATGAGACGAATCTAACAAGATCCCATGTGGCTATATTTTAACTTGTATAACTATGTTAAAATTTTAAATGGAAGTCTGTGTGTGAATAGTAACACATTACCAAACGTTAAAAACATTTCAATACGGAGGTAGTATTTGACATGAGATATTGTACAAGTTGACAGAACTTAATCTAGTTGGACAAGAGAAATTTTACCGACAGAATGTATAGTAACACTAACAAAGAAAATACAAAAGAGGGAAATGCCAAAAAATAACATGCATTTTGGCTAACCAAGCAAAAAAATGTTATAAATTTATGGAAGAAAGGACGTGCATGGAGTTAGTTGGAGGATAAATATTTGCTCAATCATTCCAAAACTTGCTCACCCTGCTAAGTAAGGCCAAATATTAAATAACTTAAATTGATTAATTATGGCTTAGCTTATTATTATTATTATTATTATTATTATTATTATTATTATTATTAGAACTTAAATAAATCCGTGAAGTCTTTTGATGTGTTTAAGGACATTAATTAAGAATTAGACATGAATTAAATAATAAAAATTGAATCCTTACAATT
This sequence comes from Hygrophila difformis, assembly GCA_030278955.1. Classification (NCBI taxonomy): domain Eukaryota; kingdom Viridiplantae; phylum Streptophyta; class Magnoliopsida; order Lamiales; family Acanthaceae; genus Hygrophila; species Hygrophila difformis. Next base: position 47,153,219 of record JAOANR010000010.1, read on the forward strand.
AAAATACCTAACCCATTGAATTATCGGAAAATTGTCCGACTTTTCATTACTGATGGTGCGGAACTGAGGAGTATGGAATCTCGAATTGGTCGACTAATTATACCAGATAATTAAATTATCAAGTCTACAACTTAGATTAATTAGTGAATTAAGTCCATAAGTAGGTATTTGTAAATTGGGCCAGATCCATTAAACAAATTTGGAAGATAAATTAATTAAACCCAACAGAAGCCCAAGTCCACTACACTGAGCCCAAGCCCAAGAGAACAAAACCTTAACCCTAAAAATGAGGGCTGCCGCCACCACGCCGGCGACCCGCCGGCCGGCCGCCACCACGTACGGCCACCACCCCAAATTTCCTTCCCGATCCATTTCCATCCTCCATTTCCGGTCACCGCTCCACCACCACCTAACCACCACTTCCTCCTCCATCCTCTTCCCAACCCCCTATGTCCGAACCAATACCATTTTCATTCAAAAACCATAGAAACAAAATAAGAAGAAAGAAACAGCAAGGAGAGGAAGAAGGAAGAGGGGCGGCCGGAGCCCTGCCACCTCCCGCGCTCGCCTGCCGCAGCCGCCGCCAGCTTCAAGCGGCACGACCACCGCCCCGGCACCAGTACTCCTGCCGGCCCTTTGCTCCAATTCTTCCGAAAACCGAAGCCACAGATTTAAAACATCAAATAGGAAAGAAAAGAAAAAGGAGGAAGAGACAAAATGAAACTAAATTGAGAAGTTTGAGTAATTGATTTTTGTTAAGGGAAAGCAGAAAGGGGACGAGGAAAGATGGGAAAGAGAAGTTTTCAGTGTATTAATTGAAGGCTCTAGAAGATGGGGAAAGCAAAGGTAAGAAAGGAGAAGCAACCAGTTACCAGAAAAAGACAACACAGTGGGTAAGGGTAAATTCACGGAAAAGTAAGGACAAAATTGTATTTTCATGTGCGCAACAACGGTAGCAAGTTAGGTATTTATATATATATATATGATATATATATATATATTCTGAATGGCCTATATAGGCTTGGAAAGAGGTGGTGGTCTGGTGGGATCCACATGCCACACAAATTACAAAGGGACAAATGGGAGGGATAGGAGGCCGGGTGAGGAATTGAACCATCAACCTAGAGGTTGGAAGTCAGGACTTGATCACTAGGTCAAGTCTCCATCCCCACTTATATACAGTTCTAACGTAAGCCAAACAAATTACTCATTTAATTATGAGAAAGTTGAATTATATGAAAAAGGTGAGAGAGCATAAGTGGGAAATGGCTCAGGCAGTCAGGCTTAAGGACTTGGATCTAGGGCGGAAACAAAAGGTTAGAAACCAGGAAATCTGGAGAGCCCCCATGGACAGCCTACTGCCTTCCTCCACAATTAATTACTGCTGCATTAATGAACGTCTCGAACACTCCATCCATTTGGGCATATTTAATTACTACTCTATCCGTTCCTAAATAATTGTCTCTTTCAGCTCAATTTCAATAACTAAGGTCTGTATTAATTAACTCATAAATTTAAATTTTTACCTTTCAACTACAATCATTCTTAATAAATGTCAATAAATAACATTTATGTAAAGTGAAGGAATATAGTAAAAACATAGCATAACTATCTATAACTACCTAAAAATGACACGATCACACAAACGTTGTAAAATTGAAGGCGTTCTTTTATTTGGATAACAAAATTGAAGGCATTGAAAAAGCTTTTTGAATTTTTTCTCGTAAAAATTTGAAATTTCTGTAAGAGTAAGAAATAATGTTATGTGAACCCATAAATTCGAATAGGTATTATTATAGTACCATGTAAAACATTAGAGTGCTATTTAAATTGTACTCCATTATACTACTACATGTTATTCTTGATTAAAACTTTAATGCGTGACTTTATTCATGAAATGATTTTTACATACAATCGATCTATAACTTTAAATTAAAATATTCGTTGGAGAAGCTTCCGCCGACGCTTTTGCGTCATTGTTAAAAAAAAAAAAAAATCGTTGGAAAAATTATTTAAAATTCTCAAGTACGGATAAAGAGTATTATTTCTTCAGTACAAATAATTAGTCAGACTTGTAATTTATTAATAAAATTTCAGTTTTTATTCTATCCCATGGCGGCTTCTCAAATCTCAATGGGGTCCTGATTTACCAGGGGAAAAAATAAAAAATCAAAATCAAAATCAAAATCGGTCCTAAATTTTTTTTCTAAGCAAACTATACTATACACTACTGTTTTGGCTGACCGTTGTCTGGCTACGCCAAAAGGACCTTTTTCGCCTCAAGGGAGGCTACCGGAGAAAGGATCAAACTTGACTACAATGGAGAATAATAATGCGCCCAAACTTGACAAAAAGGGAGGCTACGGGTCCGGATTAATAATAATGCGCCCAAACTTGACAAAATACGCCCAAACTTGACTGAATTTTCTTTAGTATTCGAATGGCAACAAAATACAATGGAGAATCTTCCTGTTGTTAAGAAACAACGGCGAATTCACCGGAAAAAACTAGAACCAAACTACCGGTTGTTGAGAAACAACGGTGGACTTGGAAGTAACCGCTACAAGCTAAGCTAGAATCTAGGAAAAACAGTAAAGGAAAGCAGTAAAGATACAAAGAAGTAAATTTGATAAAGGAATTTTGGGGGTTGGATTGATCTCTCTGATTCTGTGTATGGCATCCCTTATTTATAGCCGGAGTTGAAATAACCACTCTCCGGCCGATTCCCCTAAGCCGACTCCACTGTTTGCTTCAATCGGCTGATTTGATTTCATTTCGGCCGAAATCTTCTCCTCCCGAAGCCTTCCTTCTTTCGGGTCTCTTCTTCTGCTCTGGATCGCTCTCTTTTAATTCCTCGGCCCAATAGATCTCAAACCCAACTCTTTTTAGAAATCATTCTTCGGCCCATTTTCTATGGCCCAACATTTTTTCTCCGTGGCCCACTATTCTTTGTGGCTCCAACAGATGCCCTCCTTACTTGGGCGGTTTTTCGTTCGGAAAAGAGCTCAAGTAACTCCTCTCTCTTTCTTTTCTTTGGCGGTTATATTTTTTTTTCCTCGAGGGCTCCTGTCATCATCACTCTATTTACATATCCCGTTCTGTCTTCGTAGTAAACCGCCCTTTCAACTTCCTCTTTGTTTGTCTTCTCCGATGGATCCTCCTCCCGTTACTGCTCATTCCTCAGATCTTCTTAAGATTGAGAATACGTATGCTTCTTACTCCGCCGTGCGTCTCCTTCCTGAAGGATACTATTCCCTTGGTCCATTAGGGATTCCCGAAGAAATTGACGAGTGTACTGCTCGTATCTTTGAAAATCGCTCCATACCATTATACTCTTCCTGTTTCTCTTCTAACCTTTTCCCCCCGTCATTTGCTAGTTGGCCTTCGGATTTTTCTGATTATGTGGAATGGTACCGTCATCTTGAACCTCATTGCCGCGAATCCTGGGCTAAATCTTGTACTCGTCGCATGATTCTTCTCAGTACTATGTCTTTTCCATCGGACATCCGTCCTATTCAGGCTCTCCTCTGTTTCTGGAATCCTTCTGTAAACTGTTTTTGTTTCCCCTGGGGTATGATGACCCCTACTATCCAAGATGTGAAACTCCTTTTAGGCCTTTCTGTTCGTGGGGAGAACCTCGGTGTTATGTCTATTCCCAGGGAGAAAAATGCCAGTTTTTCTTCTGGTGATTCTTTCAAGGATTGGATTGTCACTCACCAGAGTGATCCTGCTTCACCTACTCCGCACCCTTCGGAGCCCCTGGCCTTTATGATATATTTCCTCACGAGGTTCTTTTGGTGTACTCCCTCGAAAGGAGTTCTTCTTGAGACGCAACCCCTGGCCTCGGCGATTCTTAACCTTGTTGCTATACATTTAGCCGATTTCTTCCTTGCTCATCTGTACGAGGGCATAACGGCTACAGTGTCGGGCTGGGAAAAGGGTTTCCCTGATAAAGCCCGTGGTCCATTATGGTTTCTTCATCTGTGGCTGGTTTGGCATTTCCGTGATATTTCCAAATTTCCTGCTCAAGATATCTCTCCTAGTTATTTTGCCGCCCCTGATCTCCTAAGGTCATCCCTTCCTGCCCTATCGATCCCACATTGGATCAATTATTTCTTGGGCCGAACTGTCAATCAGTCTTTTTCCCATTATCATTATAGGAGGACCGAATTCGACTGGGTGAGGGAGATCGCCACTGCCCCTTTCGGGACTACCCTTCATGTATCTCTTGCTCAGATGTGGAATAGATGCATACTTCCCCGTCCCATTTTCAATGGTTCTTCATTTCTGTCCACCAAGACTGTTATTCCCTCTGAGGTTTATAATCCCCACTTGGTTAGCCGTCAATTCGGCTTCGGTCAAGACTTGGTAATAGCTCTCATGGCCGATAAGCGCCTTTCTGCTTCTGCTAGCCGCGCACAATGTTCCTTGTACCATAAGCGCTTACTTGACTTCAAGGTGGTGAAATTTAATGTTCATGCTGGACTTGCTACTTCTTGTTTTCGGACTTGGTGGGACGGCGTTGCTCGTACTTTTTTCGGCGCTGATCTCAATTCACTCTTACGGCGCGGTGGTTTTTCTCCTATTCTGGCTTTTCCCTTGTGCCTTTCATCTTCGCCGAATTCTACTCCCCAGCGCACTCTTGGTTCGCCTTCTTCCTCTCTTCCAGGTAAATTTCTTTCTTTTTTCAGAGTCTCCTTTCTCCTTTTCACATTTCTCATCTCCCTCTTTTTTTTTCTTGACTTTAGATGCTCCTCGTTCTTCTACCTCGGATCCTGGTCGAAAGAGGCCCGCTTCGTCTTTAGACCCTCTTGTCGGCTCTCTCCCTCCAGCTCAGACTAGAAGGCGTTCATTTCGCTCACCTTTTGGCAGAACTTCTTCTGCCTTACCAGTATCCAGTATCTCCCCGATTTTGACTATTGCTCCGAGTCCTCTCTCAACCGAACCACGCAAATCGCCTGATGGTAATAATTCGGTTGTTTGTGCTGGTTCCTCTTCGGCCATTCCTGTAGAATTGGCCCAAGACCCTATTTTGACCGATCCTGTTATTTCTCCCTTGGTCAATCCTCCTCAACCTGCTGGAGACTCTGTTGTGTCTTCATCTTTGGCTACTTTGGAACCCTTCAATCCTTCTCTTGGTGGCACAGTTACTGGTGATGCCTCCGCCGATCAAATTCCCTCATCTCCACTTCCTGATCGGCGTATTCTGGATGACTTCTTTTCTCCTGTCCCTCCTTCTTCTCTTCCATCGGACCCCTCGACTCATCTTGGCGAGTGTTTGGCTCAGTTGTGTAATCTGATCGCCAGGCAACCCGATGTGGAATTTGTCAATCCAAAACCGATTCTCATTCTCCTATCTCATCTCGAACAGCACTTCCATGTAGAGATGGTCTCCCTAAATCTGAGTAGTTCTCTTCAGATGATTATGAAGTCTGTCCTTTCTATGGACCAAGAGCTAGTAGCTCATTTGGTGATGCGGAACAAACTTGCTGCCGACGTGAGGCTGCTGCCTCTTCTCAAGCCATCTTTGATAACTACTCGGCGGAATACCGGACCACAATGAATGCTCTCTCTGACACGGAGTCTCTGGAGCATAAGCATTCTGAAGATCTTTCTTTAGTTCGCTCACAGATAGCCGAACTTCAACAAAAGGAACGAGAGTTGGAATCAGCTTTGGACCAGACTAGACGAAAATCGGCCGATTTAAAGCAATCGATAAAAGATCTTCGTCAATCGGCCGAAGCCCCCAAAGCCATGATCTTGGACTTTCAACGGGATGCTGCCTACTTTGCCATGCGGTCGAGTTTTAATGATTACATACTTGGCGCTTTCCAAGAAAAGTGGGCCGAAACTCAATCCTTAGTCGGCCATCTCGATCTAGCTATTAAAAGCCTTGGTGGGAAAAGTGTTGCTCATGTTCTTTCTCCCCCGACTTTATTTCCTTTGGACCCGTCGGAGATGGAATCTTCCCCGTCGGGTGATGCTCCTTCATCTTCAAAAGCTCCTGCAGGTACTCTATCTTTTTCCCTTTTGTCATTTGATTGCTCTTTATGTCCTCTTACTCCATCGTCCCTTTTCTTTTACTTATCTTAGGGAAATCTGATGCTGGCGCTAATTTGGCCACCGATCGTCCTTCTTCAAGCAGCGTTCCTGGCCCTTCTTCGACAGCGGGCTCGGATTTGATGATGTCTGCAGTTAACCCTTCTATCGACGCTCTCCAAGGATTGGACGAAGATATCCATTTTGACGACAGCGCGGATCATTAGTTTCCTTTGTGTTACTTGACTATGTATATGGGCCGAAATTTCGCCCTGTTTTGCTTTTGAATATGAATTTCGGCTATTTTCACCAACTGTTGTCGGCCCTCTTTTTCTTTTTTGTAGATTGTATTGGCCGACGGAATGTACTTGGATTCGTATCTTTTTATTTCTGCAATATGATTCGTATCTGATTCATTCCACGATTTTTTCGGTCTTCTTCATTACTGATTCCTGGATGTTAGCAGCTTTTTCCGGGAATCAGCTGTAACGTTTTTCCATAAATAACATTTAATATTGACCGCTTCCTCTGCCAAGTACTTATCATTCTTCTATAAATACCCCGCTTTTATCAATGTTTATCCATCACTTCTTCAACTTAATATGGCTTTCCTTTTTCCTTTATTCAATCCCTTATCTCCAGTGCCCCCATGGTTTCTGGATCATGTATCTTCAAGGATTTCCAGACGTGATACGAAAACTTTCTGCCCATGCGGCACGAGTTCAGCTAACACCCTTGTCATCATGCTAGTATGGGCGAGGATCTCTATTTATTATTCCAAATGCAGGTCTCGACGGCTATGCAGATGTGTTCCTCTTTTCGACTTTGCGGTTGCATATCCGGTCGGACTTTCTAATGGGGGGAATAACTACCCTTAGTTATTCCTCCATCCATTCTCCCTTCCACCGTTTTTGGGTGACTGCCTCGCTGCACTCCTCCTACTTCTATCTGAGGTCGTGCGGATGCTGTACCCTAGTTTGACTTCTACTTCTGGGACGTTGTACCATTCGTTCTAGCGTATCCAGGAGTAGAAGTTCGGTGGTAGGACTAAAATCGGCAATACTGCTCTGGGGCAAGCAACTGTGCCCTGTTTCTGTTTTGCCGATAGTTTTAGCGGCATTTCTACAAGGCTGAGCATCCTTTAAGGACCTTCCCTTTTATATGCCTGCATAGAATAGGACGTTTCCCTTGTATATTGTAATTTCGGACTATCGAAGCCGTCTTCGGCCGAAGTAGTACCGTTTTTGTAATGCTCGTTCATGCAATAAAATCTTTACTTTTTCGCCTCACTTGATGTTTAATCCCATGCTGATGGATAATATTTCTTCATATATCTTGCATTTACTTGATTTGACATCTGCTCACCATTTTCATCCACTAACATGTACGCTCCATTCGGTAATTTCGTCTGAACCATAAACGGCCCCTCCCAATTGGGGGCTCCACTTACCTAATCGGCCATCCAACTTTCCAAACTAAATCGCCGACTTCAAATCGTTTCACACGGATTCGCTTATTATACCAATCGGCCACAATATCTTTATTTTTCTGCAAATTCTCAAAGGCTTGCACCCGATCAGAATTAACTTCCAATAATTCATTTTTCATCGCACAATCATATTGTTCGGCTGTCATTAAATCTGCTTGGCTTGTCCTTAAGGTCGGCACTGTTATTTCGGCTGGAAGTACTGCATCCATTCCATAAGTCAGCCGAAATGGTGTAAATCCAGTGGTTGAAGTCTTGGCATTTCGATAAGCCCACAACGCTTCAGATAACTTCTCATGCCACTTTCTTGGTTGATCTTCTATCATTTTCTTTATAATTCCTATCAACTGCTTATTCTTGGCCTCTGCCTGTCCATTCCCTTGTGGATAATATGGCGACGAGTGCACAATTTTTATCCCATACTCTTTTGCAAAGGCCTTGACTTTTTCTCCCACAAATACAGTTCCTCTATCTGTTAGAATCGTTTGTGGAATTGCAAATCTATATATCAACTGTCTCTTAATAAATTCGATCACTTCTTCTTGCGAAATGCTGACAATTGCCTGAGCTTCGGCCCACTTTGTGAAATAGTCCGTTGCCACTAGCACAAACTCATGCCTTTTCGATGAAGAAGGATGAATCTTCCCGATTATATCCATAGCCCATCCTCGAAATGGCCATGGCTTAATCATTATATGCATTTCTTCGGCCGGTAACTTTTGAATCGGCCCATGCTTCTGACATTCGCGGCATCCTTTAGCATATTTCTCACAATCAATTCCCATATTCGGCCAATAATATCCCAGCCGAATAATACTCCATTTCATCAATTTTCCTGCACGATGTGCGCCGCATATTCTTCATGAACTTCTCCCACTACTCTTTTAGCATCTTCCTCTCCGACGCATCTGAGTAACACTCCATCAATGGCTCGCTTAAAGAGTAACCCTCCTATCACTATGTAATCCATCACCTTCTGCTTTTCGACTGGACTAGCTTCGGATGGATTTTCCAACGTCTGTGCTATCTTCTTTATCCATTCGGCCTTTTCAGTTTCGGCCAAATATATTTCCAAATTTCCCGCTATCGGCATCAGCCGATACCTGGCTGCATGTTGAGCCAGTTCGTTAGCTAATTCGTTTTTTTCGCTTGGGATGTATTCGATATATACCTCGTCGAATTCTTCTAACAAACCGATTGCTTCTTCGTACAATCCGATTAGTTGGGAACTTTTGACCGAAAAATCTCCTAACAGCTGCTGAATAACTACTTGTGAATCTCCTCTGATTACGATAGCTCTTATTCCTTCTTCTATTAGTCGTCGTAATCCCGAGATCAATGCCTTATATTCAGCTTGGTTATTCGTATAGGACTTCGGTAACTTTACGAAATAGTTGTATATCTTGCCCTCCGGTGTATGTAGAGTAAACCCTGCTCCAACTCCTGAAGCGGCTTTTGAACCATCGAACATCATTATCCATGGTTGTAGATATACAATCCCTTCCTCATTTATTTCTTTCGGCCGAACCTGATTCCCGATGTCATCGGACACTGGGAGTATTACATGATCGGCCAAAAAATCGGCTACAATTTGCCCTTTCATAGCCCTAAGTGGCTGATATTTCAAGTCATATGCATTTAACTTCATGGCCCACTTGGCCATTCTTTGGCTACTGATCGGATCGTTCATCATAATTTTTACTATATCAACCGAAGCTACCACTATCACTTGCCGTGGTTGAATATAATATTCCAACTTTTGACATGCATGATAAAGACTTAAACACAATTTATGAATCGGCGAGTACCTTAATTCGGCATCCCTAAGGATTCGGCTTAGATAGTAAATCGCCCGATCTCTTCCTTCATCGTCTTCTTGAGCCAACAACGCTCCAATAGACTCTTCGGCCGCTGCTATGTACAATTTGACCGGTCGACCCAAAACTGGAGGGACCAACACTGGTGGATTCACCAAAGATTGCTTCAATTGCTCAAAGGCTCTCTGTTGATCAACTCCCCATATGAATTCCTCCTCTTTCTTCAATCTTAGTAAATCGGTTAATGGTTTCGACTTTCCGGCCGCATTTGCCAAAAATCGCCTCAAGAAACCGATCTTTCCAAGGAATTTTTGCAGACTCTTCTTATCATGTGGAGGCCTGGCTTCTTGGATTGCTCTGGTCTTATTCGCATCAACTTCTATGCCCTTATTGTGTACCAAAAACCCAAGAAAATTTCCTACTTGCACTCCAAAAGCGCACTTAGTTGGATTCATCTTCACTCCATGTAATCTCATTCTTGTGAATACCCTTCGCAAATCGTCCAAGTGGCTTTCCATATCTCTGGATCTGACCATGACATCATCGATATAGACTTCAACACATTCCCCTATTAGATCATGAAAAACATAATTCATGGCCCTTTGATAGGTAGCTCCTGCATTTTTCAAGCCGAATGGCATTACTACCCATTCATATATTCCTATGGCTCCCGGACACCGAAATGCAGTTTTATGAACATCTTCTTCGGCCATAAAGATTTGGTTGTATCCTGAATATCCATCCATGAATGATAACATCCCCTGTTTTGCGGCCGAATCAATCAACAAATCAACAATAGGCATCATATATTCATCTTTAGGAGTGACTATATTAAGATTTCTGAAATCGATACAAACTCTCAACTTCCCATTCTTTTTTATTACAGGAACAATATTCGATAACCACTCTACATATTTAGCTGGCCTCACAAATCCGGCCGCTAACAATTTTTATATTTCCTCTTTTATTTTTGGAACTATTTCGGGCACTGCCCTTCTGGCCGGCTGTTTATGCGGCCTGAACCCTTCTTTGATTGGCAGTCTATGTTCCACAATTGATCGCTCCAGTCCTGGCATCTCTGTATAGTCCCATGCGAAACAATCCTTGAACTCGATTAGGACCTTCTTGAATCGGCTTGTCATCTGCTGATTTAAATTTGCACTCAATGGAATCTCCCTCGGGTGCTCATCTGTACCAACATTGACCATTTTCAAGGGGTCTTGAGCTTTGAAATCCGGTGTTCGTTTTGGAATTGCATCCATTAATTCGCTCCATCCTGCTTTGTCATCTGAAACTCCGAGTTCGGCCGATTCGAACTCGATTGCTTGATTCGGTCGTGCACCCATCATTTACTTTCTTCCTCAACTGGCCGTTCGTCGGCCTGATATCTGACCTCAAACCCCAAATCTGTCCGGTCACACTCGACAACCTGTGGGTACCGATCCCCTACCACTGCTAGGAATGGTTGTATGGGCTCCTCGTATAATACCGCATCAATTCGGCCGGCTGAGCTGACTGGAAACGGAGGTTGGTCTCCTTCCACTTCTTCAACTGTGCCATCCTTTTTCCAGAACCACACTTTCTGGTGCAGCGTTGATGGCAAACAACGAGATGTATGTATCCAGCATCGGCCTAGAAGGGCCGCATACGGGACTTCGGCATCTACAACAAAGAACATGGTCGGAATCGATATCGTTCCGACCGTTACATCCACCAAAATACACCCTTCGGCCGCGGTTTGGGCTCCCACAAAACTCAATACTTTCATCCTTGTAGGGAGTAAATCTTCCTTTGAACGGCCTATCTTCGTCAGTGTAGCCAATGGCATGATATTGACGGTTGCTCCTCCGTCAATAAACATTCTTCTGAGCGGTCTCCTATTGACCCAACCCTTCACATACAAAGGTCTCACATGTTGAGACATCTTTGCAGTCGGCGGTAGAATCGTGCTTGGTTGAGCTTCTGGGACAAACGCCTCATAGCCTTCTTCAACTATTTTCTCAGTTTCGGCCTCAGGCCGAAATGCTTCGAGTTTGGCGAAACAGAAATCCACAATGGGCTCTTTATCGCCGAAATATTCTCCCTCTTTCTGGCAGAAGACTACGGCTGGTTCGGAATCAGACCAGTATTCCTCCTCAGTTGTTGTGGTCACTCCTACCATGTTCGCACTAGACCCGAAGTCGAACTTGAACTGCCCAATCGAAAGTGTATCACTATTCGGGACAATATTTGTTTTCGGCTTCCACTCCCTAGTTCGGACTGGCCTAGGCTTCCACTCTTCTTTCACTTTCGGCTGTTGGTTTTCGATTTTCGGTTGTGTTACTTTCGGCTGAAATTCAGTTGTGTTTTTCAGCCGATCCTGCCCTTCTTTCGGCTTCCTTTCTTCTTTCCCTTCGGCTGTCTTCAAACGAGCCGAAAATACTCTATTGAGTATCCTTCCTTTCGAAAACGAGCAATCGTCTGGAAAGTCTTCTTCCATATGCATCATTTCGTACTCTTCTTGCTCAAAAGCACCAGCTGCTTTAAGCCGTTGCATTCTTCGTTTGAAAGTGCGATATGATCCATTTCCTTTCGGCACTTTTCTCTCTTCTGCCCTGCAGGCAGAATTGTCAAATCGGCGTTGGCCGAAATGCCTCTTTTCTGGGGAATTTTGGACCCATCGGCCTACCTGAGTATTTGCTGGTGGCCTTTTGAGCTTCTTCATTTTGGGACTGACAGCTTCTTCATGAACTGTGATCTGAATCACAGTCTTTCCATTCTGCTTGTCGGCAGTTAACTTCATCTCTGAATCCCATCCGTTAGTTATGATTTTCAACATTGGCTTCTCGCTCTTATTCCCGATCTCAATCTCCTGATATTTCTCCGATTGCCTGATCCACTCCTTTACCTCATAATTCCCCGATCGGTCGAAAACATCTGCAACTTTCTCCTTCCCCTTCGGAGATCCTAATCGTTTCCATACACCTGACTTCTGAGCCGATGGCCGATCTCCAAGCCGATCGTGCACAGAACTTTTGCTAGATGATGTTTGATCCCCCAATCGGTCATGTACAGATCTATTCTGGTCGGGATGTACCATCACCATGTTGGCAACAGGGAACTGATTCTTATCGATCGCCGTAAGCCTGTCTGGGAACTTCAGCTTCCCATCATCGACATGCTTCTGAATTAGCTTCCTGAAATGTCCACAAACCGCCGTGGAATGAGTAGTCGATCCATGGAATCTGCACCATCCGGCTTCCAATTGATCCTTGGTGGGCTGTGGATGATTTCCTTTAAACTCCAGCAATCCGTTCTTCTGGCAATAATCGAATATTTCGTCCATTTGTGACAAGTCAAAAGAATAAAATCTTTGAGATTCATCCCCTCCTTCTTTCTCCTTGCCTCTGGCTGGCCGAAGTGCTGGACAAGTCATAGGTTTTTTAATGATTAATTCTGCCCTCGCAACCTCGGCTAGTGCTGGAACGTCATCCGTGTTGTACTCTTCCTGGACTTCACATCTATCCAGAGACTCGACAAATGAAGCAGCTGACTGGATAGGTTGTGATCTTCCACTTTGACTTCGGCTTGATTTGAAAGCCGCTTGTTCTGCCAAATAAGTCTCCATCCATATAGCTTCGGCCGTTAATTCGGCCACAGTCCTTGGTCTTGTAACCATCAATCTATCTTTGATGGCAAACTTCAAATTCTGCTTCAGGATTTGAATATATTCATGCTCAGGCAGCATTGTTTTCATCTGAGCCTTCACTGCATAAAATCTTTCAATGAATTCAGTAACTGATTCGGACGCCTTCTGCTTAGTTGACGTCAGATCAACTACCGAAACTTCAGGACTTGTATTATAGAATCGGTCATGGAATAACCGCTCCATCTCGGCCCATGTATTGACCGATCCCGCTGGCAAATTGATGTACCACTCAAATGCCGGGCCAGTTAATGATAAGCTGAACAATATCAACTTGTGAAAATCGTTTTGCGCGATTCTGGTGCATTGAGCTGTAAATCGGCCAATATGCTCAATTGTGGAGCGGCCGACTTCTCCAGAAAAGTGTTAAAATCAGGAACCTTTACCCCCTCTAGGCAGTGGATACTGCTCCTTAATATAGTCTGGATAAGGTTTCTGATTCATCGGCCTATTCTCCTGGCCGATGATATTTCCAAACTGAGTACGAATAATCTCAGCAATTAACTCCCTGTCGACCAGCTGTGGTGGATTCTGCTGCTGTGGTGCGTATTGTTGTTGGACCACTGGAGCAGGCGGTTGAACGACTGGTTGAGGCGGTTGATTCTGTTGCTGATCGTACCTTTGCTGCGGAGGGACAAAAGGCCGAGGTCCGTGCCCTCCTGGCGGCCGATAGGCCTGCTGTTGAAAATTATGAGGATTTTGCATCGCAGGTGGTGGATTTTGCGCCATTGGTGCTTGCTGCGTTCCCATCGGATACATATTCCTCGCTATTTCGGCTCTGAACATAGCTGGCATTGCTGCCAGGATATTGCCTTCTATCTGGCGAACCGAATTAGTAACCGCCACTTCAACAATAAATTGGACCTGATCTCGGAACCGCGGGGTTAAATCATCATTTGAAAACTCCTGATTGTGGAAGTGTGATGGTCCGGGGAACCCTGGGGGGAATTCTCCAGCTTCTGCTGCGCGCTCTTCCTGGATCGGCGGCAAATCAGTCCTCGCCGCCGTGTTAACCGCTGGAGTTGCTTGTTCAAATGCCATTTCGTGTCCCACTGGGCGTGCCACTGTTTTGGCTGGCCGTTGTCTGGCTGCGCCAAAAGGACCTTTTTCTCCTCAAGGGAGGCTACCGGAGAAAGGATCAAACCAGTTACGGGTCCGGATTAATAATAATGCGCCCAAACTTGACAAATTACGCCAAAACTTGACTGAATTTTCTTTAGTATTCGAATGGCAACAAAATACAATGGAGAATCTACCTGTTGTTAAGAAACAACGGCGAATTCACCGGAAAAAACTAGAACCAAACTACCGGTTGTTGAGAAACAACGGTGGACTTGGAAGTACCGCTACAAGCTAAGCTAGAATCTAGGAAAAACTGTAAAGGAAAGCAGTAAAGGAAAGCAGTAAAGATACAAAGAAGTAAATTTGATAAAGGAATTTTGGGGGTTGGATTGATCTCTCTGATTCTGTGTATGGCATCCCCTATTTATAGCCGGAGCTGAAATAACCGCTCTCCGGCCGATTCCCCTAAGCCGACTCCACTGTTTGCTTCAATCGGCTGATTTGATTTCATTTCGGCCGAAATCTTCTCCTCCCGAAGCCTTCCTTCTTTCGGGTCACATCTTCTGCTCTGGATAGCTCTCTTTTAATTCCTCGGCCCAATAGATCTCAAACCCAACTCTTTTTAGAAATCCTTCTTCGGACCATTTTCTATGGCCCAACATTTTTTCTCCGTGGCCAACTATTCTTTGTGGCTCCAACAACTACGTGGCCGATCTACCACGTCTTGAGAGAAGGAAACGGTGTGGCCGATTCCTTAGCTAAGTTCGGCGCCTTGAAAGAGGAGTTCTACACTACGTGGGCATTCCCTCCGAACTTTTCTCTTCGGAGCGTTGCGGCGGACGCGGCGGGATTCTGTTTTCCGAGACTTTAGTCTTGGGGTGCTTCGTTTTCATTTCCTGTCCTTTTTCATTTTGCTCTGTTGCTTTGTTTTGTATTTTTTTCTTTCTTGATTATTATCTGGCTTCGGCTCTTCCAAAAAAAAAATCTCAATGGGGTCCTGATTTACCAGGGAAAAATCAAAATCAAAATAAAAATCAAAATCGGTCCTAAATTTTTTTTCTAAGCAAACTATACTATACAGTCTAGATTATGGTTAGTGGAGCAAATGGGTGCTAAATTTAAATTAAATTCACTCATATTCCAATACTACCATTTATTTATTGATCATCAACCGTCATGGAGCTCGAATTGGGCTTCTTCGATTTGTTTCACATCAATCGTATATATTGCTTTCCTTTCCTTTTTCTTTTATTTTTTGATTTTTTTTTTATTTTTTTTTTAATTCCAGTCACAGTGCCATTTTGAACGAAGCTTGTTAAAGAAAATCACAAAGTATCATGGATCGGAGTTCAAAAATGAATTACATACATATGGTTGCATTTAATTATTAATATTATAATCAATAAGATGGAGATATTCCAATAGCTAGATTAGAGACGACTTCAAAAATGAAATTAATATTGTTGCGATAAAAAAGGGGAATGGCATTTATTGTGTTTCCTAGTGTGATCATGTATTGAGCTAGTAGGGTGTCCACTAGGGTTTTAGTTGTAGTGTTAGTAAAATAATAATAATAATAATAATAATAATAATAATAATAATAATATAATATAATATAATACGCTCTCCATTATTTTTAATGACTCATTTTGACTTTTTTTATTGTTCATTGTAGTATTTTGACTTTCATTTTTATCACAGTTATACAAGAAAAATATAACCAAATGAAATATTGTTAGATTCGTCTCATTTTATAGTTTTTAAATATTAAATTTTAAGAATTTTTACTTATACCGAATTTGAGGTATTAGTAATTTAAAATATGCATTGACATACGTATAAATTAAAAATGTAACAATTAAAAAAAATTGAGCATACAAGTAATATTTTAACAATTAAAAATTAACATATGCATTAGTAATTAAAAAAATATAACAATTAATATACTACCTCTGTTCCTTAATATTTGTCACGGACCCACATTTCACGTAATTCAATACATTTTTATAATCATTAATAACTTAAATTTCATACAAGTAAAAATTATGAAAATTTGATATTCTAAATCTATGCGATTAGACGAATCCAACAAGATTTCACTCGATTATATTTTATCTTATATAATTGTGTAAAAAAATTAAATCAAAGTTATTCAATGAACAGTGACAAAATTCTCAACGTGTCAAATATAAAGGAACGGATGAAGTATAGTATAATCATAATAGCAATACATGGGTGCTTCTTCACGCATGATAAAATTGAGCATCATCTAGCGTCCACTTGCCCAATTCTTGTGTGTGCTCTAAAAACAAAATGATATTTCATCATGTTTAGTGAAGTAGTAGCATTTACTTAAGTTGTATTTACTCCTTATATTTATCCTGTAAAATGTCTTAGTTTCTAACCTCTGTGGTTTAGATTTTCAATTAAAACCAATTAGCTTTTTTTTTTTGGTTAATTATTACTTGTCTTTTTTTAATTAAGCTGATGCAATCTTGTTTGTTGCATGGATATCCGATCCTCATTGTAATAATGGACAGAATTCAAACTATCATCGGTATATAGATTAGTCCTTTTGTTTGATCTTCCTTCCTTGAAGATACCTTGGGTAGTAATTATCAAGTTAGAAACCTATCAAAATTGGGGATTTGGTTTGGGAGCTGAATCAGCAGGTAATGAAATACTGTTTTGTTATAATGGGTGTTTTTATACAGTTCAGACACCATATACCCAACACATATTTCATTAACACCCAGCACACACATCTAATTGGGTCAGTATGCCAGCAATTATTTAATGTCACCCATTCAACACCCTATCCAAACCCTAAAATTGGGTCATGTTCGATTCATTTGACCAATTTAAATGTAACTTTGCTTGATCTGGCCGGTAATCAAGTAGCTACATTGACTAATTACAAGAACTTTCTATTTTAGCAACCGAAAAAAATTAATAACATTAGGTCACTAAATAAGTTAGCAACCGAATCTGCAATCAAAATTCGTTAGTGACCAAAATTTTAGCAATTGAATTCGGATTTTTTTTTCTATTGTTATGCTTATGGGTACTTGACTCATTGTTTTTTGTTCTTAGGTCGAATTTAATTGCTTGATTTGAACACCACTTGCCTTGTCCTAACATAGACTGCGTTTTATCTAATTATATTAGATTCGCTACACACATCAATTTTTTCCAACACACATCATTATTAGATGTGATTCATTTATTCTATGTTCTGTGCTCTTTACTATTGTCTTATTCATTTTTTTAAATAAAAAAAATGTTAAGTAATATTATCTTCCATTCTAAATTCTAAATGTAGGTTATGTCAAAACTAATATCATTATTATTAAAATCGAATATTTATTATTTTATCATTCATTGTTATTCTGTCTTCTTTTTAATTACATTTTTGTTATCCAATTTTAAACTACAGATTCGTTTTCTTCAACACATAGAAAATGGAATCTTGTTTATTCAATTCATTTATTCGTTTTTTATTGTATCGTAGCTAAACTAGAACTTTCTTTATTTGTTCATTTATGCATTTATAGATATTGTATTGTTACTAATTATTTATTTTTATATTTTACATGTAAATATTAAATTTTTACATATCTTAGAAAAATTGAAAACTACATTTTGTAGCCCTAATTGTAACTAATCGGGACGAGCTGCGGCAATAAAATCCACAGTTATAAAGTAAAAGAAGTAACTATCATTAATAATTTTTTTAGCCCTAATTAATATCATTAATAAAAATAAGGAGAAAATAAGCTGATAGTTTTCAAACCTCCATAAAAAATAGTAAACATTATACAATTTAAAAAAATGTAACCGAAATGAATACTAGGAGTAATAAACTCTTCCAAGCTACTGCAATACATGAATCTCCAACTCAATATCAATTTCATATAAATGGAGTGAAATCCTATATTTTCTAATTTAATGTGTACTATATACCTCTCAGGGTTTAAACCAAAAAAAATTCAACTCAAAATTAATTAACAATTAATAAACTAGCTTATATCTCATATAATTTGTGAGAAATTCCGAACTCCCCTAACACTTAGCTAATATACACCAAATTGTTGGCATATATTGCAAACTACTACTAAATACAGTACACAATTAATAATTGATGTTCAACAATGATAACAACAAATTAAGCAATTTTAACATATTGGCAAAACCGATGTCAGCATGTGACATCAAATTAAAGCTGCAGACTCCTAACTTGGTATCATAGAGAATGAATACTCATAACTACTCTCACTATCTTTGGAGGTCCAATCAAGTCATTATGTTAATTACAGTCCTTAATTATTTGGGTTAGGAAATTACAATTGCCTGCATACCTAATTCTTGGTACATCATTCATACTATATAGATTCATAGTTTTATATGAAGAGTGCTCCTAATATTGTGATGTTATTTTTACCCAAGTATAAACTTCTTTTTTTTTTTGATGAATTATGGTACTAATTTTGTTTGCAGCGGCAAATAAATAAATGAAGATCACATGGTCTACATTATATAGAGAATAAAAACCATTGGCTTCAATTCATACAAGATGGTTAAATTAAAGTACATTCAAATTACAACACAATGATCAGTAAGTTAGTACAACATCAAATCATCAATGGCTTTCCTAGTAAAATCATAAATTTTCAAAAATCGTTACTATACCATGAAAGCAAGCTAGAAAAACGAATGTTTTTATATTTTAAAGAATAAAAATAAATTATGGCAGAGAGTATAATATATATATATACATGCATGTATTCATTGTAAAACTTATTTTAATACGAAGTATATTACTACAGGCATTGCAAACTTTTTTTTTTTTTGGGTAAACCAGGCATTGCAAACTTAAAATAATAATTTTGCAACTTCTTTTACAACATTGTATTGAATGGTAGTATACCAATTTATTTTTAGAAGAAAGCTGGAGTTCGAATTTTATGAATGAAAAAGAATATTGAGGCATTTGATATAAAATAAAATGAAATAAAAAAAAGACATGTACAAAATTGATCATCAGTTCCTCAATCAATCCATAGTTTTGATTTGACCGACTGCTACCAAATATTTACACACATTCATTCATTAATTTACACAGATATGTATACATGAATATATTCCAATTTAGATATGAGAATAATATAATCACTCCCATCACACACTAAAATGTCAAATACTACAATTGACAGACAGAACCAAACTTTTAGCAGTTTGTATTTTCTGAATAATATGTGTATGTATACATACCCCCAACATGCAGGGCAGTCCTAATATTCCAAAAATTAATTAACAGGGGATGATTTAGACTTAAATTGAGCTTGATTTTTTTAATTTTATTTTATAAATGAATATATATATATATATATATAAAAACATACAGACAGATATATAGGTATATGCGCATATATATTACATACTCACCATTTTACATTTTAGCCATTAGGAAAAAAAAAAAATTAATGAAATTATACTGCCATGCATATTGTTCATCATATGTTCTCCCTTTATTACGACAAACAATAAACAAAGCTCTTACAATTTTTTTAAAAAAATATTCTTGACAAGAACTTTTCTTTGAAAAATAATTTATTCAATAAAACTAATACTTGAGCCCGGGCAATATTTTAGCAGGGTGGACATAGAAAATGCCGTACACAATATTACACCACACACTTAAGCCACATACAAATTGCATACTCAAAAGGGAAAGGGGTGCATAATATCAGAAATTAAATTATCTTTAATTTACATTATGTTACTTTTGGAAAATCTATTAAATTTAATTAAAGCGAGATAATTAAAGGCAATAAAACTTAAAGCTTTAGAAGAAGATATAAATTTTCACATCACTTGATTATTCCTTCTATGAACACTATGATATATATATATGTCTGTACAACAAGAAATTAAACTACACAACCTGCATAAAAATAACCATATATATAATTACCCTAACATTTATTTTTCACACAGACAAAGCTAAGGGTAAAAAACAAAGCCGAAAAGATAAAATTAAAACTTCTTGATTAACTTGTGAAGCTTAGAAAAGCATCCTTTTTTTTCCCCCCTCTTTACCTCATATATATTGATATATATTTATATATTGGAATTCTTTTGAATTAATTTTCTGAGGATGAGTAATGATCAAGCATCTTTGTCATAACTTGTACCTGGGCTCTGAGGCACTTTATGTAATGAGCAGTTTCACTCAACAATCTGCAAGAATCCATGGCTTCGCCTCCCGGGACGAGTCCACGGAGATCATCTTCCCTGCTAGGGTTTCCTGCGCTTCTTCTGGTGTTCTTGAGGAACTTGTGGAGTGTGCGGTTTCGGATCTTCTTGAGAAGGGCCCGACTCCAGGCCCTTCTGGGCCCAACTGCGGTGGCCATGGAGGCGCAGGCGGCGGCTCTAATGAAATGGTATCTCCTGTAATTGTTGGATGGATGGGATTTTGATGATGATGATTTGTTGTTGTGGTTGTTCAATTTGTTCATGGCTTGAAGGAATTTGATGGCAAACCTGATCTTGATGGAATTAGGGTTTGCCAGAGATGGGTTGGGATTCTTCTTCATGGTGTCAGTGAATTGGTTACAAATTAAGGAGGGGGAGAAATGATTGAAGGTTTTTCTGTGATAGATGAGGCCAATTTTAGGGTTTTTGTAGGACAGATAGAGAGAGAGAGGGGGGTAAGAAGATTTGGTTTTCTGACAGAAAGGGGGCCTCCTTTGGTCAGAAGGACAAAGGAAACTGCAGTCCCAGAGTTCTGACACACAAGATCTCTCTCTTTATAGACAAAGAGAGAGAGAAGGGGGAGACCAGAGAGAGAGAGAGGAACAGTGAAAGAAACAAGAAAGTGTGAAGGGAATGAGGGAAAGGGAGAATATTAGGGAAAGAAAAAAAGAGAGAGGATTGAAAATGGAAGGTGGGAAGAGACTTGAGAATCAATCTTGTGATTTGTGGGGTGGTTTATTTTATATTTAGAATAGCTTTAACCATAAATTATACTACAACTTAAATGACAAATATGATAACAAGATATAACCAACAGCAGCTTGAGTGGATGGGGCTCTAGTCGCTCAAGCAATGTCTCGGATTCGAGCCTTGTGTATGCAAAAAAACTGCTTTGGGAGAGGCGCCCTTAATTGCCCTTGCAGATCCTCGAAGGAATAGTCTTTGGTCCGATGTGGCCGGGGATACCGGATTCACCAAAAAAAATATGATAACAAGATATATAGTATATAGACATAATAAAAAATACATACATTTAGCTAGGGTGTGAGTTGAGGTTTCATGTTGATTATATTGTGGGGTTGGATAAGGGGCAACCACCATATGCTTGCACATGCTTGCACTATCCCCACTTGTTTTTCTGGGCCCTCCCTCACCTCCTCCAATTTTTGTTTCTATTCATTATTGCTATCCATCTACTCACCTATACGGCTATACACACACACCCCCCATATACATCATAGTATGTACCATGTATGTATCTTCTTTTTAGCTCTTGTGTGTTCATTTAAATTTGTGCTGGCTAGCAATCCACTACAAAAAAAATCATATGAATTTCCACGCCTTCTTTGTCGCCTGGTGCGCTTGACGACGAACTATCGTTGCCTTGGTGCAAAAAATTTATAGTGATCCTAGTAGAGGTTTTTAAAAGAGGGTGCATATAGTGGTGACTGATGATGGCTTCTGCCAGCCGCCGGGATTGGCCGCCTGCAGCCTGCCTATATATCATAATATATGATGATGAATAATTTATATATGTGGTGTTTTGGCTCCTATTGAAAATGTGACACAAATGTTTCTTTCCCACTTTCATTAAGGTTTCATATTAGCTAGTTTTTCTTTTAACAAAATATTTCTTCAATTTTATTTTCATTTACCTCACAAAAGGAGTGAATAAGATGAGGGGGTTTTATGAATTTCAACACCATATTAACCCTTTGTTAAAAGCTCAGGCAATAAATTAAATTAAAGGGTCAATTCCCAATTTTCTCAGCATTTTAATTTATTATAAATCTAGCTAGGTTTTAATCATATCGATCATATTAATCATGATATATATGTGTATATTTGAGCATTTGGGATATATATAAGGAATTTCTAAACTTCTTCTATACTTAAATTCATTTTGTTTTTATATTGGTTATAAGCTGTAAATTTACAATTTATTTACTAATTACTAAAGGAAGTAAAAATATCTAAATAAAAAATTTAACATTCTATAACAACTCATGGGGACTAGTCTAGCTAGTAGCTAGACACTCATCCTTAAAGGGCAAATATGCTTACTTTGGTTAGCTTAAAAAAATCCATTATAAACTTTTAAAGAATAAAAATTATATGTCATCAGTACAGTGATAATTTATATGCTTATATGCTATATTTTTTGTTTTGATATATAAATATATATTTTTGAAATATATGATAATATTTTAAATTTGTATCACTTATTTAAATTATGCATTTCAGCTACCGAATTCATGAGTAGCTAATTAAAATCTTTGTTTGTTATTGAATTCGGTAACTGAACACGGTAACTACTAACTTAACTTTGGTAGTTAACGAGATTTGATAGCTAAACCATTTTTCTTGCCATATAAATTCAATGTATTCTTTTTAGAAAAATGATAAACAATATCTCAAATTCAAATTTGTGAATGCAAATCCTCCGGATGAGGTCAAAGACATGTTGGAGAAGGATGCGATGGGCACTGTTTATCGACGTATTTAGTTTGAGTTCGGTTTTACTTAGTTTGTAATTTTTCTTTTTCCTCTTTGCTCGCCTTCTTAGGCCGTGTCACAAAAAAAAATTGTGAATGCAAAAACTATTTTAAAATTATATATTTGTTTAACTAATTTAATATCCATCAACACTTTGAAAGAATTAATATTTTGGCTTAAAAATTAAAGGGTCTAATGATATTTAGTGAATGCAAAAAAATAAAAATAGGAAGGATGAAATATCAAGATGCTTGGCTTACACTCATTCGTGGCATTATGTAAAACAAAATTGAGTAAAGCTCTTTCTTTTATAAGTAAATAAGAATTGGATGCTTAATTAAAGGCCTCTAAACCGTATAATTTGGATTAGTAATAAGATTCTTGGTGCCTGAGTATATAGAGTGCATTGTCATTACGATTGCATTCTATTATAATCATTATTAAAATTTTAAAAAATTAATATACTATTTTAATTAAATCATATATAGGTGTTCAATTAGGACAAGCACAAAATGAATAGTTACATGCATATCAATTGGGACATATGGCATTTCATGTCAACGTATTAATAGGTAGTTGCAAAACACCCATATCCACTATATGATGTACAAAAAAAGAACAAATCAATTAAAATACATGGTGAACGAAAAATACACTGCCGTGTTTGTGAAACTCTTTTATATCTTGACAATAAGTTAATAAATTAAATATACTTTTGTGCCCATGCATTGCCTTTATAATTTGAGACATTGTGTTAAATTGGTTGTTACACCAAAACTTATGAATAATGTTAATTTAAAAAAAAAATTATAAATAGCTAGATATCAATTTATTCCACAAAATTTTAAATTAGAACATTGAAACTTTAGTAAAATGGCCAGCTAAGACAATCCAATCAAATTTTGAAAAAATCATTAAAGGAGTATTAAAGAGCTCATGTTGAGTTTATACTTTATATATAGTAATAGTAGCTATACACTATAGAGATATCATGTAATTTTAGCAATACAAAATATATATACATGAAGAATTTTGATAAATTTTGTACAAATTTTATTAAAATAAAATTAAACAAGAGATTTCTTAGGCACAATATATCTCTTACATAAAGGCCTCTAGAAATAGTATTGAATTTAATTACAAGACAAGTGTCGTTCTCAATCTACAGCTCTAAAATCACATCAATTACTATTCAAGACATCGAAAAAGTCATCCCAAAATTCTCAACTTTTGTAGTTGGGTTAGAGCAAGTCCTACACTAAATATCAATCCATAGACAGCCCTAATATCACATCCATTTCCATCTTAATGTAATATAATTTCCAATTGTAATTGTCATGATTTTGCCCTAAATAACCACCAAGTGGAAGAAATTAGAGAAATTAGCTATAGCCTGCTAGCTAGGTGGTTAGTTGATGTTGATAAGGTGTGGGGTTAATTTTATTTTCTTTTTTCAATCTCTTAATTAATTAACTTCCCACTTGCTTTAATTAATCATGATTTGTGTCGATAACCCACTTGTGATTAATTAATTTTGACCTTAATGTAAAGTTACTTTGATGTATCCTTAATTAATTAGTACGCTGTCTGTTCACATTTATAATGTCGTCTTAGAATGAATTCCAAACAATGCTTTCTTCACAATTTTAAATTAATATGTATAATGTATATTGAATGGCTCTGCCTATACATACACAGTAGTGTCTATTTTCTCATCGTAGAAAAAGGAAAATAATTATTACATGGGCAAAACTGAATAAACTGGAAAATCGTAGTCTGAAACTCTACATGGCTGATAAAAAAATAAATGACCTTACTTTTCTTTGGGTCGGTTTCCGTGCAGGTAGCCTGTAGTTAATGGCACAATCAAAAGTTATGGGTATGTGTATATGAAGTGATGTGTGAGTGTAAAAAAGTGATGGATGGAGGTTATGAACCAAAAACTAATAAAAAAGCAAACTACCGTATATACATCACTAGGCTTACACATTATTTTATGAAAGGCTACAACAAAACCGGATTGCTTTTCTTTTATTATTAGCAAGAGACGCAATAAGAACCAAAAACGTTTTTTATATATCTATAATTATCAATTTTGTTCTTTCAACTTTTGTAATTAATAAAACATTCACTTAACTCATTATGGACAATTTTACCCCATGAGCATTTCAGAAAATTAGTTTTAGGCCGCTATACTTTTAAATTGTTAATTTTTATCCTAAAAAAGTTTGACTTTTGTAGTTTAATCCTGATTGCTGAAATTAAAACTAATTTGCTAAAATGCCACCGAGATGAAATTAGTCACAATATGATAGTTACTGCAGGTAGGGGTGAAAACGAGCCGAGCCGAGCTCGAGCTTGGTATAGCTCGGCTCGGGATAAAAAAAAAGCCGAATTCGAGCTTGGTATAGCTCGGCTTGGGATAATAAAAAAAAAAAAAAAAACCGAATTCGAGCTCGGCTCGAGGCTCGAATAAAGCTCGAATTTTCTTTTCTTTTTTTTGTTTTAAATGTTGACATTCATATGTTAATAAATGTGTGTATGGGGCTCAAATCACACAAATTACAAAGATGGATAAATTGGACACTACCACTGGACCTGCAAGTCCCCATTCTCAAGCTAAGCTCGATATAAAATTAGGAATAATTGTCAAATTATTAAATAACGAGCTTAAAAACTTGAAGGATTGAAGTTTAATATATTTAATATATTAAACTATTCATAGTTCCTACTTCTAATCGTAAAAAAGAAAAAATGGAAAAGAAAATCTATAGGAGTAATAAATAGATTATACATATGTACTATGTATAATTGATATATATATATATATATATATTCGAGCCTATTATCGAGCTTTCGAGCCGAGTATTGGTTAGCTCGGCTTGGGCTCATTAACATTCCGAGCCTATCTCGAATTCGAGTCGAGCCTTTCTGAGTCGAGCTTTGGTCGAGTTTTGATCGAGTCGAGCCCAAATATTTTACGAGCCTATCAGTCTCATTTACACCCTAGTTACAGGAGTGTTTTGGTAAGTAACACCATTAAAGAACAAAATTGTTAATTATCAATGCATAGACATGAAATTAATCACAATATGATAGTCACAGTTCACGAGAAAATATAAATTGGATTGAGGATTTACATGTGATCATATACCTACTGTAATTCTTTCATCAATCGATTGTTAATTTTTGAATGAATTAAGAGGCCGATTCAACCATTAAAGCAAGAAGAAAGAAGATATAATCCTCGATCGATCATGAATTCGAGAAATTCTCAAGAGACGTGAAGTGTGTTCTTTTTAATTAAAGGGTTTACTTTAGTTAAGGATCGAGTTAACACATGGATTTGGTTTGGAAGCTGAATCAGCTCTTGCTAAAATGTTGAATGAGTGTTATGTATGTAATGACTGATGAGTGTTTCGTATGTACTAATTATTTTTTATACAGCCCAGTCACCATTACATACACCAAACACCTTATTTGCATTCAGCATGAATCACTTATTGGGTCAGCACACGAGCACCTACTGAACTTTTTCAATTCAACATGCTATCCAAACCCCTTAAACACAAATACTCCATCCGTCAATTAATAAGAGTCGTGTTTGATTGTCACGTTATGTTAGGTATATAACGGGAGTATGGCTAGGGTGCAGAGACATATGCACCTGCAGAATGATGCTTGAAGTGCAAAAATGATGTTTTGTAAATAAAGTGATGTGTAAGACTGTAAAAATGATGTCTGTATTGTAGGATTTTTTCATGTCATCATTTCAAAAAAGTAAAGTACATCATTTTTTGATGTATTATCATCATTTCAGCACATGCAGCTACCACCACCATCTGCACGGTAACCGAACTGATATAACGGTGAATTATTTGATTGGAATTTAAAAAATAATATAGTTATCACTTTCTATTTTTGCCCTTTAGCCTTATTTCTAGGAAAGATTTGTTTCGTAGAGATAAAAGTGAAATATTTCATATCAAAAAAAGAAAGTTTTAATAGTAGACAACCTAAAAAATACTCAGAATAATGGAGTTTTATTTATGGACGAAGAGAGATACAAACTAATTATATTCTATTTAAATTTTAATTTTTTTTAAGAATCGAAGCCAGAGAAAATGTGATAGGAGCCAATAATGTCACACAATTATAAATGGATAACGGGGAGGGATAAGGGTCGGTTGGGGAATCGAACCCCCAACTCTAAGGTTGGAAGACATTGACTTGACCGGTTGTACAAGTCCTCAACCCCAAATTAAAATTAATTGATAATGGATAAATCAGCTTATATCTATATAAATTAAGTGAAATTCTACTCAATAACATTGATATGGGACAATAATTAACAGCATCGGAGGAGGAAATTGGTGCCACAGAATCTAATTAATATTTCTTGCTCGTGAAAGAATCTGATAGGCCGCTAGCTCGTCTCTTTGGATGTTTTTTTTCTTTTTATTGGAATAGGTTACTATGTTGATTCAGCATTGGTTGAAGTGCTGAATTGTCACTTATAAATGTTGAATGTCTACTTAAAATGCTGAATAAATATTTTCAACATTAATTAAATAAAACTGAAAAAATAGATTCAACACTTTTTAATGGTAATCGGACATTTCAGCGAATGATGTCCTTTTTTCTTTCTTTTTCTTTCTTTGTTAGAAAAATTAAAAATAAAAATATACTCCAAATCTTGGGTGGAATTAATTTTCATAATTTAATTAATTAATAGATTAATATTCTTTAAATTTCTTATAACCCAAATCTTGGGTGGATTTCTGCAGGAATATTTTTGACGTTGACTTGTGCTTCAGCTTTTTCTCATCAAGAGACCATTTCCCAAACAAGTTGCGATAATTTAATCAATTTTTGGTGTTAGTATTATAGCAGTAGAGATACGGTACAGTCTGTACCTACAGCCTTCATAATCTTGTTATTGGAAGTTATTTTGTGAGGTATATCTAATTATCTCAACCGCTCCCTCCAATAGAGAAAAATCACAACCATTCAAAATTTATGGAATTATATAACCCTTAATTTAACTAAATATGATTACATTTATGATTTAAATTCATGCAAAGCGTCTTCCATTCTTCATCGTCATCTTCTCCCAACCAAACCGCCATCTTCCTCCATCGAAACTCGCAGCACCGATCACCATCACCAACATAGACGTATGCATCACATTACAAAACGCCTAACATCACAAATATCTACGCATACATCACATAGCAACACTAATCAGTTATCAGTCGGTCAATCATTACAGTGTGCCACACCAGACATCACATAAACATATTGGCACATCACATAAATGGCTTCCATACATCACATAATTGATCGTAGTCACACACATCTGAGACACTCATGATACAAATCACACACACAATATGCCATCACATTAAAACCTCCACATATCATACATGCACATCCAGGTACATGTACTATATCCCTTCCGTATTATAGTATAGTAACTGAAAGAAAGATGGGAATATAATAGAATTATTTTATTCACATTTTATTTTATTTTTTTATTTTGGATTCAACAAGGATAAGCCGACTAGCCATGTGGGAAAAACACCCCTCAAAGATCAACCAAAATGATATTTCGGTATTATTCATTGTTTAAATTTGACTCAAACTTTTATTATGTTATACCAGAAAAATATAGTCAAGTGACTATTGGATTTGTTTAATCTTATAATTTTAGAATATCAACTTTTCTTTTAAAAATTGTACAATAAAATTTAATAAGTTACAAATAACATCAGTTTATTTATTAGGCGGATTAACATCAGTTGTAGCATTAGTTATATTATATTGTTCCATCTGCCTTCCAATAATTGTGGTTACGTACAGGGGATCTAACCATAATGATCAGTACCATGGCCAGTTTTGAATAATCAATATATATATATTCCATATATATATATATATATCACCACCGGAGTGGGATTGAAGAATTTAATGACTCCATCCAGCATCAAATGTACCTACTAGTGAAAATATATAGGATTGCCTATATATAATAAGCGATGATCGATTTCTACTATTTTTTTTTTTTAAAAAAAAAAAGATTGTCAAAACAAAAGGATGACTGATTTCCACTAAAACATTAATATCACGAAAAAAAAAATGACTAATTTCTGGTTAGAAATTAAAATCTATCATAAAATACCAATATCAAAGTCCAAAGATTATAGTACTAATATCATCAACTTCCACGCACACCTTGTATGGTAATGCAACGGATATATATATATATATATATATATATATATATATATATATATATATTGACACTGCTGGGTGATATGTGAATTATTGCACTTGAAAGAATCGGAGTAGTATATGTGAGAACATAAAATATTTGGGGTGGGCCAGCTGGATATACATATCTATATATATATATACTAGAATTCGTTGGTGTCGCGCGCCACGCAGCGCGCACCCTGTGAGGGAAAAAAATTATGAAAATAAAAGCAAAATTAATATAAGTATCTCAAATGTTTGTGTGCAAGTATTATTATAAGACAGCTTGATACGGGGTTAAATTGAGGTAGCCCATTCTAAAGCAAATATGATACGACCTACGGGGGTTAAATTGAGGTAGGGATAAAATTTTCTACACACATTTACGAAGAGAGTATGCCTAATATTAAGAATTGGAACGGCACAAATGGAAAAGCACACATGATAGAAGAGTTAGATTTAGATTTAAGGGAGTAAATATAGAGCACCATACAATTGACAGTCTTCAAAGCTTCAACCAATTCCTGCACTTGAAAGGCACGCCGACAACTTTGTTCAACGTCGAAAATGTGGTGGCAAGATAATGAATGTCAGAGAGAGCATCCAATGCATTTTCCTCCTAGTTTTCCAGCTGATATTCTTCTTCAATGCACTGTCCTCCTAGTTTCAGGTGACATTCTTCTTCCCCTGACCCCCAACAGGAGCAACTCTAAACCTCCAAGGTCAACCTTTTCCACTGCATTGCCTCCAAAGAATGCATACTGTGATGCACCAAATATTGCTCCTCCTGTAGGATTTTAACCAAACAATAACACAATCAAAACAAACAAAAATGTAGACTACACTAACTTTAAAAAAAAAGAAAGAAAAAAAAAACAAAAAATGTTTTGTTAAAGAAACTGTCATTCAAAATCATCGACACATCAATAAAGATAAGCACGGCAATGGTTTTAGCCAACAAAAATTAAGTATCTAAGAAATAGTAAAAACGACCTTCAAATCTTCCGATAGGCCTTCCTCTCTAAATATATCCTCGGTTGCTTGCAGCATACCACCATATTTTGATTGGCCATACAAATTCCGTCGAAGCAACGCCAATCTTGTAGTGGTTCCAATTGAACCTGCAGACATCAATAAAGCTGGGCAGATGGCTTCAAGTACACAATTATAATAGGAAAGATCAAGGAATAAGTATAAAAACTTGAAATAATGGAACAAAACTTGCATATCTAGCAATGGAATGATGCAAAAGCCAAAAAACGGACCAACAAGGCATACAGTGTGTTTATTTACCTTATTCAAAGAATGAGCATCGGAGGATGGTGAGCTTCTGAAGCTTGGTAAGTGCCTCATAGGAAGTTCTAAGTGCCTCATAGGAAATTCTTTTTTAAGCCTTCATAAATCAGAGGTATGGTAGTCATCAACTCAAAGCTATTGATTTGCAGTTACTAACTAAAGAATTCAAAGTGAGTGAAAGCAATCAAGCTTATGTCTTCATAAATCATGTCAGTCATCGTGTTAAAGCTCAAGTATAGCACATTGATTGCCAGGTTCTTAGTTAACCAGTATAATTATAACTTTAATAAGTATTAAAACATTATTGAATACATTATTAGCAAACATATAAAAGCTTACCATATATATGAAGAGACATTAGCTTGAAACTCGCAATAATTACCATAACATTTACCATCAAAATTATACAGGACAAACAGACCAGATTATGCTAGAAGCAAAAAAATATGAGATCAAAGAAATTGTAGAGACAAAAGGAAAAAAGAGAGAATAAAAAAAACAAACCTAGTGTTTCCTTCATTCAGCAGAGTTCTGTCCAAGCACATTCAAGTGGAATCTTCGTAATGCAATCTACCCATACGGTAGGGAAAACATATTATGGAAAACTATAACAAGGCATTTGGTTACAAAATTCAACTTGTAACCAAGATATTTCAAGAAAAAATAGTGAGGGCGGATTTGTAGGAAACAAAGTATGAACATATTCTTTTAAGCAAAGTAGTAAAAGTTATATCCAAAAGAAACCTCAAGGAAGGTATGTGTCGCCTGATTTATCAAGTGCATTTGATGGACAAGAGAAATCTGGTTTTCCCTCAGCTGGTATAGTAAGCTGCAAGATAGATTTAAAAAAAATACATAAAGAAATTGAATTATAGGATAACACATAGAAACAAATATGATAATGTCGCAAGGTAGATTATTAAACAAATTAAGGAAATGAAAGAAGGATGCAAGTTTCAACGAGGAAATACCTTGCTCGAATCAGCTACCAAAGTGGAATTCTTTTCAGCTTCAACCATCCTCCCAATAAGGTTACAATCATGAAGAAGATGTTCAATAAACTCTGAATTCTTGCTCTCTAGGCAAGATGGTAATTGTGCTCCACATGATGGTGTAAGAAGTTATTGTATGGATACCTGCAATGAGGAAGAAAGTAGAAGTTAGTATCTCATGTTGGGAAAACTTAAACAACAGAGGCTGGCTGATATGAGGGGTGGCAACTTACTCAAAAAACAATTCCACGATGTGTTTCACAACACCTAGGCGAATCAACTCTCTTTCAGCAGCCTCAGTACTAACTCCCACGAAGACCGAGATGAACTCTATATCTGAGATCCATAGTCTTATTTGAATTAGATAGGATCCCAAAAGGGTAGAAAGAGTGGCAAATATACAAAAGATAAATGGAGTATTATATTTTGGATACATAAGGAAACGAATTTTTAAATTCTACGAAATAAGCAAGAAATTCAAAAAGCTACCTAGGCAGCAATATACCTTCAAATGGTGCTTTCCTAGAGGTGGCTTTCATTTCCCATATGTTACATCCAAATAGTAATTGCATAAGATGATTCCATCCAAAAATACTTTTTTTGTGGA
This sequence comes from Hygrophila difformis, assembly GCA_030278955.1. Taxonomy (NCBI): domain Eukaryota; kingdom Viridiplantae; phylum Streptophyta; class Magnoliopsida; order Lamiales; family Acanthaceae; genus Hygrophila; species Hygrophila difformis. The sequence goes on from JAOANR010000010.1 coordinate 47,185,209, forward strand.
ACAAAACAGAAAATTAGTTTTCGAGATATAAAATAGTTGGGAAATCAACATTTACATTCCGTGAGATAGTGTTTTTTCTCCCAGAAAATAAATTATAATTAAATTTGAGTACACACACAATATGTATCCTAAAATAAATCTTGGTGCTCAACAAAAATAATAACATGTTTTTCAATTGAAACCTTTTCAAAGTAATTAAAATCAATAACTAACAACAGAATACAAAAATTTTGTCAATGGTGGAGCAAAAGAATCTGTATTTGAATTTTGAAATACATTACATGCAACATATAGATATATACCAATTGAACTCCTATCTAAACACATCAAAAAACCCAAAGAAAAGAAGGCTACACCACAACAATTAACCATCTTATGAGCTGCTTGTTCATTTTTTGTTTTAACAGAAGATGACAAAATAGAATGGCATGTGTTAAAAATAGTAGCAGAAGCTGAAACTCAAACAAGATTGGCGGAACTAATAGAAGCAAAAAGGAAAGTGGCAAAAGCAAAAACAGCATTGGTAGATGCAAAAGAAATAACACTGGTGAGCATAAAAACATTGCCATATGCAAAAGAAACATTCACAGAAGTAGCAAAAGAAGCAGCAAAAGCAGATGGGGCATTAGAAATAAAAAGATGGGCAATGGCACAAAAAGTAGAGTTATTAATTCTTAGAGCAATGAAGAGAGGAAATATTACAGAGATCAGAGCAAATGTCAAGCTCCTGAAACCCTGAAGTGCAATGTCAAGCTCCTCGATGTACACACATTCCAACAGAAACATATCAAAACAACACTGTAATCACACGAACTGTCACCAACAGCCAATATAGCATTACAAAACCTAGAAATCGACTTAAACTCTTGTTGCTTCGCAAAAAAATGCATGAGCGGCCAAATCGCAAAAGCATTTCTGTCATTTACCAGAGAAACGAAAAGCCTGGCGTAATTTTCAGCGGAGTGCACTAAACGACAGAAATGTAATTTCCTATATATAAGGCTAAAGTAGTACACAAACAGTGGGTAAATGACAGAAATGAGAATAACACTTGATTAAAACAATCGAAGGCCGGTGCCGACAGGAGGAGAAAACAGTAACACTTGATCACAATCTAACCTCAAACAAATTAACTTCAAACTCAAACTCCCTGTTCATGTTCGAACTTAAGAACAAATCAATTTACAGCAACAAGTGCAAATACAAAAGTAGAAGGAAAACCGAGAGCATCGATGTTGTGCAAATCAAAATTAACAACTTACTTGAATTGACCATCACAGTCTCACAAACGTTCAGTCGCCTTATCCAAATCACGTCGGAAATTGTGTGATGGGAACCCGTGTAAATTAACACCTGCACTACAAATCAACAGGAAATAAATCTACCAACATCATAAACCGAGCAATTAAGTAAAATTACAGGAAACAATCACTGAATTTCAGCTACAATTCAAAACCCCCAAAACATTAAGCCGAAAATGTAAGCACTAACCCTACCTACAAGCCTCCCTGCTGGATGCCACAGAACACGTTAATAAACGCAGCGAACAAAGCTAGCTAGAAGCAAAGCAAACTAAAAAACAAATTCGCACAAAGAACGTCGCGAGACGGCGGACGAATTGAGGGAAGAATCATTACCCTAATCGGTTTCTGCTGCGACGATGAACGGGGTGGGAGGAAGGCGGTGATGGCGTCAGGCGGTCAGGGCCCAGCTGCAGGACGGTGGCCGTGACCTGCCAAGGTGAGGGCGGGGGCCACGCGACGGCGGCTCCAAATTCGTGCGTGCAGCCGACGGGTCCGGTGTGGCAGGTGACCTAAATACACAAATTGAATCCGAAATAGGGGAAAAAACCAACCCAAATAGAAAACCCTAACATACCTCTGTCCACTTGTCTTCAGGCCAATCGCCATAATTTTCTCCGAACGCCTAAACCAGTGTTCCACAGAGGGGTGGTGGCGCGGACGAGAGGCATCATGACAGAGGGAGAGTAGCGGGGTTGGAGAATCCGAAGTCCGGGAGAGAAGTGCGAAGAGATGAGAGGGAGGCGATGCCCGGCGACGGACGCAAGAACAGAAAGGGAAAGCCGAGAGCGGGCGGTGGCGTGAAGGAGTGGTTGCTTGGACGAGAGACCCCAGGGCAGTGGAGCACAATGGGGGATGACGGAAATGGTTTGGGCATGTGCAACAGTGGGAGAAGGGAAAATAAGAGAATTGAACAGGGTCGCGCAATGTAAGAGATGAAACAACCGGGCGGGTCGGGCTACACGGATCCACTACTGTTATACTGTAGATGAGATTTACTGTAGCATGCTACAGTACTGTAGCATGCTTGCAAAGCATTTATAAATATTAGATATATATGTAATACTAGTTCAACCAATCGATTATATATGTAACAACTAATAATTTTTTTTTTGGCTTAGCTAACAACAACAACAACTATATAATGAAATTATATAGTGTAATTAAATACTTTGTTAAATGTAACAACTAATAATTTGTTAAATACTTCTATAATGGATAGAAAGTTCCAACACAAAACAATATATGTAATAGTTAGTCTTTCGGGTATTATTATCTAAATTAAACCTCAGTTTACCACGCACGCATGTCAAATAACTTCATGAACTAATTATATCTCCTTATTATCGACCACAGTACTCAATTCACCTTCTTACGTACCCTTGACTATTAAATTTATTAAACAACATTAATTTTATTATGAAAGCCTTTCTTAATTGGTTCAAATTACAGTCGTCTAATTTTACTTATAATAGAAAAAATTCACTTTACCTATAAAAAAAAAATAATCAATTGATTTAATTAGGTGTAGAACTCAGTATTCATAAATTCTAATTAACACGAACCAACTCTCGTACGTCAACCACGTTAAAACATACATACACGTCTCTCTGGCATATTATATAAGTATTACCCCCATCGATTATACACTATACGATTACATACACGCTTATTTTGGGAACCAAACATTTATGCCAACCAAAACACACGTACGCTTGTGTGCAATAAATATTACTACTATATTATTTTTATTAAAGCGAACAAAAAAAAAAGAAAAAAGAAAATGTGAGAGCTAGGTTGAATGGGAGAAGGTAAAGAACATAACATGGTAGGGTCAGTGGTGTCTTTAATACTATAATATTTGCCATACAATTTACAATCAAAGGCTTTAATATTAAGACAGCTTAACTACCTCTTCTAGTCTCATAATAATTACCCTCTAAAGCACTATCTTCTTCACATGCATTTCCTCATTTTTTTTCTTTATTAATTAATACTAGTATTTCACTACATCATTTCATCATCAATACTTTTTAATTAATTAATTAATTTTATCTGTTTTCTAGCATGCATGCAGGATAATGAGGACCACTGCACCCCAAATTTTAAATTGAATAATATTGTGGCGCTGCGACACCCCCAACAGGTCATGTATTCCTTAAACATTACACGGATCATTATTCAGTTTTAATAATGTCTTAATCTGATTATTTAATTTGCACTCTAATAATACTGACATGGAGTTAATTAAGTTAATACTCTAATGGTTTTGGGAGTTTTGATATCATCACCCACACCACAAAGAATAAAGAATTTTTTTTTAAAAAAAAAAAAAAAAATCATGCATGGCTCAACAAGGGTAAATTTAAGTGGAAAACTAAAATAAATTGATGATTATTGATTCCTGTGTAATATAATTACTTAATCTATATATTAGGCTAATAATTCAATGGAATATATATAGTATATAGTATATACATTTTCTTTAAGCAGTGGAGGAATTAATGTAATAATTAAAAATTTACATCTCACAGATGTAATTTAATATATATTTTTAATATAATTAACTAAAATCGTCTATAAGGAAAAATATAAAAATTTGATATTCTAAACTATATACTCCGATCCCTCCATTTTTTTTTAAAAAAAAATCTTACGTTTTGACTTTTGTGTAGCACTTTGACTTCTATTTTTGTTATAGTTATAGAAGAAAAAATATAGCCAAGTGCGATCTTGTTGGATTCGTCTCATCTTGTAGTTTTTAAACATCAAATTTTAGAATTTTTACTTGTACCGAATTTGAGTTATTAATCGTTGAAAATGTGCATTAATTGGTATACGTGCAAATAAGAAGTGTAAGGTTTAAAAAAAATGGAGGAAGTATGTGATAGGAAGAATCGATCTAACAGCATTATGTTTTTCTTATTCTTATATAATAAAGTATATATGTGAAAAAATTTGATCAAAGTTACTTAATGATCTATATTAAAAGACACATTTACCATAAGTATCATGTATAGATAATCATACTCATAGTTCTAGCTTTTACTTGTATATTAGTTCAATTGTTTCCAGATTATGACCTTTTTTTTTTATGCTAAACAACCTATACAGGCTAGGAAATAGGTGGTTGGAGCACATTCCACACAAATTATAAAGGGACAAAGGGAATGGATAAGAGGCGGGTGGGAACTCGAATTCTCAACCTATAGGTTGGGAGTCGTTGGACTTGACCACTAGACCAAGTCCTCATCCACTAATTAGGACACATTTGAACTTGATTTAGTGATTAAGTTTAATTTTCAATTTCATATATAAGTCGGAAATTGTCGTGAGCTCTAATTCAATTTTATTTTTATTTTTTTTTCTTATTTACAATTTATGTGGCACATATTCTCATAATCTATTTAAGCAAATAACATATTTTTAATTTATGCCACTAATTTTCAATTCCATAAGACGTAATTAATTAATCACCACCTCTGAATGTTACAATAAATTTTTTTTTTTTTTGAGTTTTGGCTTCATTTTGGATTCAATTTCATTATATATAAATGAATGTATATAATATTAATATGATGATTAAACACCTAAATCAATTGAGATTGACATAGAGTAGCTAGCTAGCTAGGTTACGTAATTGTTTTAATTTGTTCAATAATCAATGCCAATTGAAATTTTAAAATTTCTACTAGAATAAAGGAATGGTGATAGGGGTTTAACTAATTGGGGGAAGAAATGAAGCAATAATAGTGGTGGATTTAAGCCCACAGAATTGTAAATTATAGGATTTTTATATTTGTGTGATGAATGGGTTGATGAAATGGACACCTTTATTTTGACATTCAATATATAGGGTCTGTTCTGCACGCAGCTTTTGAGAGCTTTTGGAAGCTTTTGGTAGCTTTAGCTTTTATTTCAAAACAAAAGCTCCGTTCTGCACACTAGCTTTTGGTAGCTTTTGGGAGCTTTTGGAAGCTTCTTTTTAGAAGCTACCTGTAGTAGCGTTAAAAAATAAGCTAGGAGCTTATTTTTGAGCAATCACAATTTTAACCCAATAACCAACCCACTACCCAATAGTTAACATAAATATTTGTCCTTTTATGTCATTTCATACATTTTTTCACAGCTACAGCTAGTTGTACAAAACACTTAAATAGAACTGACAGCTACAGCTCCCACAGCTCCTTACAGCTCCAGCTTGCAGCTCAGCTCACAGCTACAGCTCTGCGTGCAGAACAGACCCATAGTATATTTATAAAAGCTACTGTTAATTACCTTAAATCAGAGCATATCTTGTTTCAAATATATTAATGAATAATATTATGGAATATTTGTGAATCAACAGATCCGTTAGCAGATAGCAGATTCAAAGAGCAAATTGTCTCACAGTTTTCTCTAGCGGATCTGCTCACTCTCACATATCCCTATATTTGTGATCTTATATAACAACCTTAATTTTTAATTGTATTCATTATTCAATATGTTAATAAGGCATATTTAGACTGCACGTTATTTCAGCGGCTAAATTGGGACCCTACACCATCACTGATCACAGATTACGGCTGTTTAAAATTTAAAAATTATTATAAATAATAAATATTTTTCATTCTAATAGCGAAATTCTAAATTCTAATGTTATTAAATTCTAAACTCAACATATTCCCAAGTCCCAACTTTTAAGTTTTCAAACACTAATACCTAAACTCTAATTTTAAATTCAAACATCATATATCATTGTTCAAAATTATTTCAATTTAAAAATAATTTTTCACTACTAATTTCAAATTTCAAACTTTAAACATCAAATTCTAAAACGTACATTATATATTGTGAAGGGAAGTACTGTCCTATATTCGATGAAAAGTTTGATAATGTTATGACTTATGATAGTGAATTTGGTTCTGTACAATATGAACGCAAATTTGAGATGACTCATTAAACACCTCTCTTTACATTAAACAAGTCTATCTAATTTGTTAAATTTTCTCTACAATTATTAAACTAATTAAACATTTCTCCACTCATTTTAAATAATTATAAATGTTTTAACAGTTTGAAGTGTTAGTTAGTTATTTAACATTCACCAGCTCCTTATTCATATTCAACAATCAAATCGAACACATTCAAACTCTTGAATAATAATTCTAATGACCCTCTCATCGAAAAATTCAAGAGATCGGAGTTCATAATAACTTTATACTTGTGATTCGAACGTAACATTTGTAATAACACACAAAACTTTAGTTTTAATCACTAAATTATTATTACCTTTTCTTTTGAAATTAAAATCGAACATTTTGTCAGAAGCTTTCATGAAGTACTATGAATCTGTTTAGGAATTAGGTGTTAGCTGTTAACTGATTCTGTGAGTAATAATTAGTTAAACTTAGTTGTTTGACAATTTCAAAACTATCTTTTTTGCCTAGAATAAACTAAAATTCAAAATGCTGTTTTTTTGCAGCGGTTTCAAAAAGAGCTAATTGAAACGCTGTTTTAAGTTATTTTTGTCTTTTTAAATAAGCTAATTTTTTTAAACTGTCTCACAAAAAGCTAATTCTAATTTAGTTGTTTTGCCAAACAGAGCCTTTGTATTTATTCAATAAATGCCGATGATTCTTGCAGTTATAATAACGAGATTGTTGGATAAAAATTGAAACATTGAAAATTTCGTTCAACTAATTGCTAAAAGAATCTTTCATTGCCTACTACCTCACTATAATATATTAGTATCTTTTTTGTTTTTATTATAACAATATAGTAATTAGAAATTTTAATAGTGTAATAAATGTAGTATAATTTTTAGAATTTGTTCTTGGTGGCCATGATCTTCACTTTTTCTTTTTCCAATTTGGTATGACTATATTTTAACGGGAGATAATAAGTATAATGGGCCAGTAGAAGGAGCAATCTGTTTTTAGGCCACCATAAGTTGATTTATGAATTTAAGCCGCGAGAAGGAATTCGGGCCAGATAACAGTCCAAATTGAACACATCCAGACATTATGTGGGCGGATTGTGTGGCACGCGCTAGCCCAAGTGTAGGAAAAAACGTGTCGACGATTTTAACCATGTTGAATGCGTTTTTTGGGCAGTACAGTAAAACACGAAATTGAAAGGTAAAGCCCCAAGTGTTATCGCGATTCACCCAAGGATTGAACCCTTCCCTTAGACAATTTGCGAAGAAATACGGTGGATGTTCGAAGCTGCCGCTCTTGAGCGACGCCCGGCAGAATGGGCTTACGGCGAGCTGATACGAAGATCCACTTAGCACCTCCACCACCCTGTAAGTTTTCTATTTTCCATTTTAGGGTTTACATAGAAAGCGAAATTTGGGGAAAAGTTCCCTGTTGGGTTTAGAAATAAATATTGTTTGGAGTGTAGTGATTAAAGGCGATGGATTGTTGATTTTTGGGGTTTAGGGAGTGTATTTGGCTTGAGTAGTGGACCTCCACCAAAAAATGGATGTTTTCCATACCCACTGCCACTTTTTTAAGCACAGGACCACGTCATATTTGTGACCACGTTGAAATGGGTGATTTTGTGTAATTTTTTGTCCATTTGTCTGTATACTACATTTATTCACTTTGGGATTTTCATGGTTCGACAGATCCGGGATGTATTTCCGCAAGTGTGGTGCTGCACCATGAAGCAAAAATTAGGTCATGGAGCAGCAACATCTAATGCAGCAGAGCAAAGTAGAAACACCACTGATGTGAGTTGTGCATTAAGGCTTTAAATTGGTTAACTACTATTCCTCCCAGTGATAGTATACTAAGATGGCATCTGTTAATTTGGTTAAATTAGTTGTGTATTTGTAGGTCACTGGTATAGGTAAACAGAAGATCGCACCTGTTAGAAAGCCTCATGGGCATGCTACAAGGTCTTCACAGGTGTGAGGAGGGATACTTAGCCATTCACGGCTGCTGACTGTGTGTTTTATTTTGGTCTCTTTATATTTTTTTGATGGTTGTATAATTTATCGTAACTGATTTCCTTGTGTAGGGGTCTGGTAAAACAACAAAAAAGAGTGCTGCACCACAGCCGCCATATGGTCAAACAAGTGAACCGACCCCGATAATCAATTGTTAGTACCGTTTTCATCCAGACTCAATGACAACTACATTATGTGATTTTACATGTCAATTCTTGTAATACGAAACAATCAAGTATCTTGCTCCATTAACTGATGTTGCTGGTACCGAGTTAAATGAAGGCTTTCTGGATGAGCAGGTGGTTACTCAGGACCCAATGATGACTGCCCCAAATCCCGTTCCAGGTCTAAGCATCAATCAACAAATGATGGGATTCCCACCATCGACTGCTACAAGACCGGCCCCAACAAGAGGTGGATCGTGGAGAGCACCCCAATTTAGAGTCGGTAAAAAGGGGTCCTCCAAAACCTGCGGTTGCATAAGGACGGCGGTAGCAAGAAATGAATTAAAGTGTCTAATATGATGGATGACTTTGTATCTTAAATTTTGTGGTATCTTGAATGTGGTCAGACCTGTTTTGGTACTGAAACCTTGGTTAGCTATGCTACCAGCATCTAATTATGCCATGGATTGTGTTGCTTATTTGATGAACTCGGATTATATATGTTTGGTTATAAGGGACATGGCTGCCTCATGGGCATTTTGTTGATTTTTACCATGCTTTGATGCACCTTTTATTGAATATGGCATGTTGGAGAAATCACCTAAATTATTCATGTATGATTCATTTCTCTCTTTTTCATTGTAAAATAAGTCTTTTTTATTTTGTTTAGTTCAATTTCAAGTAGTCAAGAAACACTCAACAGGTTTTACTAACGTCTCTTTCTTGGTCTTACTAACACAACATGTTTTTTTTTTTCCCTTTTTCTTTACTTCCCTTTCAAGTGAATAACAAAGACATTACAATAGATATGTGGTAGATTTATTAACTCAAGCAACACATCCATTGATAAGTAATGGCATGGAACATACTACATGTCAATGATACATGAGATATTGAGATCAAGCATTTCATCTTCAAACATATTTATAATTCACCTACAGAAGTTGCTTATAAATTGGACTATTACTAGTTGTCCTATCATACAATATCTTCCCCAACACACATACTAGCAACAAAGCAAAACTAACAACACTCTATTTTCCTTTCTCCAGTCCAAGTTCTGCAAGTGAATTCGCTCTTTCATCTGCACCAATTTTTTGTTCTCCTTCTTCAACACATGATTTTCTTTCTCCTGCCTCTCTTTGCCTTGTTCAATTGTTGCCATCTTATCTTCATATGCACCGCATTTCTTCAGCAATCAAGTATTAAAGCTGGAGATCTGCTACACATTTCATCATCCGCCCAAACAAATAATTCACACCCGTCCTTCTATTGTACACAATTTAAGCAACTAACATCAGAAACACAACAAACAAATCATACCCAAATACAACAAGGATTAACAGAAATACAAACAACAACTAATTTCTACTCAATCATTTCAAAGGCATTCACATTTAAATAGTTTAAAATTCCATAATCCAATTCACACCTTCATCAATCCATGTAACAAAGACACTCACAATTCACTAGTTTCAAATCGTTAGGGCACAAAAGACGCAACCTCGGAGAGAAAATTTCATTGCAATTACCCACATACGTCAACCAACATTTTCAATACATGTGGAACACTAATTTCTCTGCCCAAATTACTCCCACTATGTTGTTTCTATGTCAATTCTACTACCAACAGATTTTGGGTGTTTGCCTAAACCAATTCCATTTCGCCCTTGCACCAAAAAATATAACACTCAACAACGACCTAAACCGTATAACGTACCCGCCATTGAGGGCACTCATAGAACCTCCGGCCGGCATTAGATGGCTTCCAACAAGTCTTCACTCGCGCATTGCTTCCACAATGACAATTTTGCGCTCGAAGCCCACGTATCACCTACGCTACTGTCTTCCGAGTTCGATCGTTGCCATTCTACCCTTCAATCTCCAACATGCGAGCAACACTGTGCGATTTTTGTGAAATCAATGTTTCGATCAGGCATTACGTGAAACGATTCCATTCTTCGACATTGGACTGTAAAATGTGTAGCCATCGCAAATTGGGAAGAAATGGGTGAATTTGGACAACTATTACTGAGTGGGGCTCGGGATTACAAGGCGCGTTGCCCTCTTGGCCACGTGCATTCACGAAGCACAGCCCTATCCTTTTTTGGGTCGATTTTGACTGTTGTCCGGCCCGAATTCATTTTCGCGGCTTAAATTCATAAATCAATTTATGGTGGCCTAAAAACATATTAGGTTCCTTCTACTTGCCCATTATACTTATTACCTCATTTAACGGTAAGGGATCTTTCATGTTTTCAAGCAATTCTTCTGTCAAATGGATACACACTAATATGGTCCAAGTGTGAGCATTTATTTTACCAAATCCAACATCAATCATAGTCTGTCCATTATCACATTATTATCGAAAATTAGTGTTAGAGCCCTCCAAAGAAACATTTTGTGGCATCAAAACCCCCACTTTGAAAGAATTAGCTAGAACCCCAATAAACCCTATTATCTTTTGATAAAGGTGACGTAGCAACGTCGGCAAAAAGAAAAGCTACAGAAAAACTACAGCAAGGGGGGAAGGGAGCGAAAACAGGAAAACAACAAAAACAGCAAAACAGAACATATCAGAAACGAGGAAACCAAGTTCCCAAACGATCAGCAGTCAGACTGGCTTGGGCGTGGTCTGGCGGGAAAGCCCAAGTAGTGTAGAACTCTATCGAGTTAGCCCCTCTCTTCGCTAAGACATCAGCAACCGCATTGCCTTCTCGGAGAATGTGAGTCCATATATACCCCGGGCGTGAATGAAGAATATCCAATATGTTTTTCAATAAAGGAAACAACAAATGGTCCTCATGCACACCCTTCTGAAGGAGACGGATCGCCTCTAATGAGTCAGAGAAACATAAGGCTTGAGTAATGCCTTTTTGTAGCAAGAGCCTGGAGCCTTGCCAGATGCCGAACAGTTCCGCTACCAGGTTCGAAGCAGTGCCAATAGAACCAGAGAAGCCTTCCACCCATTGGCCGTCCCCAGTTCGAATAACACCCCCAAATCCAGCAGGTCCCATGTTGCCCAAGGAGCTACCATCAACATGTAGAAGAATTCCAACATGCTGGTTAGGGTTCCAATTGACCACCCGAAGTTGCTTCGCTCTTATTTGCTTCATGAAAACTTTGTCCATTGCCAGCCCGTAGAAATAGGCTTTGCGAGCCACTGATTGACTATCAGGTGGAGTACCGCGCATGCAAAAAGCATTCCTCCCTTTCCATATGTTCCACAGCAATGCCCAATGCTTGCCAGTTCAACGCCGACAGGCCATATGAAGCACATGCGGGAGAACAACACTGTCCACAATCGAGGGAATAGTTTGAGGACTTCCCAACCGGATCCATGCATGGGCCGCCCAAGGGCATGCAAAGAAGATATGCCATGCCGTCTCCCTTGCTGCGCCACACAGAGTACAGCTAGAAGACGAGGACATGCCTCGCCGAGACCTCAGATCATTAGATGGCAGTGCATTGTTGCTTAGTAGCCAAACCAGTAGCCTGATCTTGTGGGGGCAATGCATCCTCCAAATCCAGGCGTGGAGTGTATCCTTTCGAACACCCCTGCGCTCCAGGATCCACTCAAACCCAAATGCAACCGTGTACTTTCCCGACGAGTCACCTAACCAGCATAGGCGATCCGCCGCCGAAGGATGCAAGGCAGGTGGCCCATATTTCGTGACTTCATCCACAAGATTCTAGGGCATGATGATAGAAATCTTCTCCCAGCACCATCTCTCACCATCAAACAGATCACGCACTTTCAAATGAGTATCATAATAATGGACATATGGCATCCTATTAGCGAGCGGACCTCCAGGTAGCCAGTTAGAATACCAGAAGCTACACTCGCCTTGACCAAGGCGCATCCGCATTCCCTCTCTGAAGAAAGGGTCGACGCGTTGGAGGGCTCTATAGGTTGTAGAGACAGCCGGACGCTGCATAAACTGGCCATTTCCGCAGCCATATTTGGAGGTGAGGAGAGCAACCCAAGCCTTCGGTGAGTTAGTGATAACATCGACGTACAACTTCCCGAGCATGGCGATATTCATATCCCTACTTTTTCTAAGTCCAAGCCCCCCCCCCCCCATTATGTGGAGCGGTCACTTTATTCCAATTCACCAAATGGATGTCGTGTCCTTGGCTATCCTTCCATGGAAAATTACGAATAACCCGATCAATACTAGCACATGTGGACGATGGCAGCCACAAGGTTTGCATGATATAAGTAGGAACCGCAGCAAGAACTGCCCGGGCCAGAGTAAGACGCCCAGCCTTATTGAGGAGCCCCCTTTTCCAAGAGGCCATTTTCTTATGGAGCTTCTCAATAAGAAACTCAAAATGAGTAGACCGAGGAGCCCCAGCAATAATGGGAAACCCAAGATATCTTCCCATGTCAGACACAAATTGGATGTTGAGACTGGAAGCATATTGCTGAATCATCTGAGGAGTTACATTTACGGAAGCAAGGCCAATAGACTTGTTGGAGTTCACCTTCAGGCCAGCCTGTCCCGCAAAATCATTGAGCACATTGTCTAAGCAGCTCACACTCTCCAAAGTGGCCTCTGAGAATAAAAGAAGATCGTTCGCGAACATTAAATGAGAGATAGGGGTCACTCCTCGGCCAATGACCACAGGTCGCCAGAGCCCCTCCTCCACTCAAGCAGATATTGTTTTAGATAGCTTTTCCATGACTATGATGAAAAGGTACGGGGACAAGGGATCCCCTTGCCGAATTCCCTTTCCCGGAGTGAAAGATGGAAGTATAGTGCCATTCCAAAGAATAGAGTAGCGGACACAAAACATGATGATGCGCGTGAGTGATGCGGGGAAGCCCATTTCATGTAGACAATCTTCCAAGCAATCCCATTGAATGTTGTCATAGGCCTTTTCGAGATCAACCTTGAGAAGAATACCCTTCGATCGACGCTGCCTGCTTTTTAAAGAGGCCAAGATTTCTTGCAATATGATTGCATTACCAGCAGTGCCTCGACTTGGTAAGAAGGCAGACTGGGACAGTCCAATGTATGATTGGAGGATCGGGCGCAGGCGATTAACTAAAACCTTGGTCAAGATTTTATAGCTGACGTTGCATAAGCTTATGGGCCGATAGTGGCGAATCTCCTTCGGAATATCAATCTTTGGTATGAGACAAATGAAGGTCTCCACAATGGCAGGATCAAAGGTGCCATTCCGAAGTGCATCCTGAACAAGTTTGACAATGTCATCACCAGTATAGCTCCAATATAATTTATAGAATAGCGCGGGGAGGCCATCTGAACCTGGAGCGGATAAGCTGCTGATTTCTTTCATTGCTGATGTTACTTCTTCTTTGTCGACCTCTCCTACTAAACCCTCAACACTGTCAACGATTGGAAGTGGCTCCAGGTTGCTGTGCTGGCGAGGGGGCCTAGGTGATGGCATGAACAAAGACCTGAAATGGGAAACTGCATGCTCTCGAAGGGTTAAGTCATCAGACACCCATTGACCATTGATGTCCATCCCAGTGATCTCATTGTGCCTCCGGCGAATTAGAGTTTGTCTGTGGAAGAATTTGGTATTGTCATCCCCTTGCCGGATCCATTTGTCTCGAGCCTTTTGCGCCCATAACATCTCCTCTTGTCGAAGCACATTATCAAGGTCGAGTGAAAGTTTGGTTTCCAACAGGACCAAGAAAGCAGAATCAATCCTGCCAAGGGCCCGCCTCATGCCAGCCAGGCGTCTCAGCAGCCGATTCTTCCTTTTCCTTATATGACCAAATGTGTTAGAGTTGAAATAGAGAGAAGATTCCTTGATTTGGCGACATTTCTCCACAATAGAGTGGCCACCCCCATTCCAAGCGGCATCTACAATATGTTCATAATGAGGATGAGAAGCCCAGGCATGTTCCCAACGAAACGGCCGCTGCCCTTGGCTCCCTAAATGTTGGAAGCACCTCAAGTAGAGAACACTATGATTCGACTTCCTCCGAGGGAGTACCTCAACAAAACCACCCGGGAATAGATTCTGCCAAGCAGTGTTCACTACTGCCCGATCAAGCTTTTTACGGCCAAGAGGCCCCCCTGAAGTGTTCCTTTGCCATGTGAAATTGTCACCCGTCGAGTGTAGAGTATGGAGCCCGCAGTCATCAAGCATATCCCGGAATGCCTGAGCTCGGCGGAGATCATACACCATACCTTCCACCTCCGATGGATAGAGGATCTCATTCCAGTCCCCCATTGCTAGCCAAGGCCCATCAATCCTCGAACTAATCTGACGCATAGCACTCCAGTTTTCCTCACGCTCCCTAGCCCAAGGGTTTGCATAAACTCCAGAGATGTACCAAAATAGTGAATTGCTAGACAAGCGAATAGTAATAATCCTCGAATGTACAAAAACAAAGATATGGTGACGGGAAGACCAATGCGTTGGAGCACCCATAATCCCCCAGCCTGCCCCCGACATTCATTGATCTGTACAGCTTCATAGTTGCATCTATAAAGAGGAACTTGGAGATGATGGTAAGCTCCCCTAGGTTCCATAATAATAAGCAACGAAGGCGACTTCAAACGAATTAAATCCATCAAGTGGCGTTGAGTGTTCCTCTGCATGGTTCCACGGATATTCCATTGAAGGCATGTGAAGTCATGAAACCCACTCATTGAGAATCAGCGTGGTTTTGAGGCCCCAGAGAGTTCCCTGAGTGGTGATCATCCGCATCATTCCCTTTCCATGACAAGGCCAGGAAAGAATTATGTTGTGATAAAATAGGGTTGGAGGAATCCGCCACAGCCGTCGACGGCTGCCCCGTCTCCTGAGTCCGACGCTGTCGTTTACCCTTGTTTCTTCGCCCAACAAGTGAGAATTCCGAGTCATTCGGAGGGGGTGTCGCAATAACCACCTCTTTCCCCTTGCTGCCTACGTGATCCGGCCTGGCATGCATGGCACTGTCTCGCATGTGATTTGTTTTATCTTGAAAAGGCAGCCTTGGCGCAATTTTATTGGGATCTCAACGTGGCACCCGTGGAGGACGAGTGACCATGATCCACTCGTCGTGTGTTGCCACTGTCATGCATGCTATTTTTGGAATGTCCGTGATAGAGGGAAGATTTGAATCTACCTCATTATTCTCCTGAGATTGCGTATTTCCCTTAGATGGAAGGTGAATCCCATCATTATGGGAATTTTCGAGATTATCGCTAACCGAATCCGGTTGGCCTTCCTCCGCCATCGCAACATCCGCCGAGTCCGCCGCGGGGTTCTCCGGCGAGGAGGGTTGCATATTCCGATCATGGTGCTGGCACTCACCCAAATCGAAACGGAACCTACCGCAGGAAGTACAGATGTGGTGTAATCCTTCATATGCCACATCCTGCCATTCATCATTCACTATAACCCTACCGATCACTGGTTTACTCAGATCAATCGAGACACACACTCGAGCAAAACGGGCACGACTCAAATCTCTAGAGTTGATGTCCACCTGAATAGGTTTTCCCACCATAGAAGCAATGAGAAGTAGCATCTCCTCCTCAAAGTATATAGGATCTAGGCCAGGAAACCGAACCCAAACCGATGTTTTCATGATTTTCCCCGCTGTGGCGTGTGTATCCTTGGACCACGGTGCAACTGCCAAATGATGCCCAAAAATCGTCCACGGTCCGTCGTATAATGCATGCCGGCGGTCCTCCTCAGATGTAAACTTGACAAGAAAGTATCCCTTATCACTATCCACCACCTTGAAGTGGCTTTTAGGTTTCCACAAGGCCACCAGACGGTCTTGCATGATCGATAGGCTGACACGCTTTTCGAGTATTTGGACCACCAGAGCATCGGTGAATGGCGCACTTAGGCGATCAATCGCATCAGAATGAATATAGATTCTAGGTAGCAGCGGATTGCCGTCCACATTGTCGAAGGAGACCAACTCGCTTAGAGGAACGTTCATGGCGGCCGGGGCCGGTAGGAAGGAGGGCGGGGTAAGGCGATATCACGAAAAAGGGGCTTAGGCGACGGCGGATCAGGATCCGGAGGGGCCGGGGGCGGGGTATGGTCAGGAGGAGGATGAGTCGGGAGAGAAGTCATCTGAAAGATAACCCTATTATCTTTTTATACTTCATCCAATAAAATATCCCATTTATTTTACTTATACCTTCTTATATTCTACTCCCTCCGTTTTTAAATGATAGCTACGTTGGAGAATTTGGCACTATTCACATAATCACTTTGACTTGAAGTTTTATCATAGTTATTCAAGTTAAAATATAGTCAATTGAGATCTTGTTAGATTCGTCTCGTCTTGTAGTTTTTAAATATCGAACTTTTAGAATTTTTACTTGTACCGAACTTGAGTTATTACTGATTTAAAATGTACATTGGACAGCGTGCTGCGTGGGTCCGTAGCAAACAAAAAAAATGGAGGGAGTATAAAACTTGAATACAAATATGTTACTACCTCCGTTCTCAAATAAATGAGTCATTTGCATAGTAGTAACTATTTATTGAGTAACTTTGATTATTTTTTTTCATAGTTATATAATGAAAAAACATAGTCGTGAGATCTTGTTAGATTCGTCTAATCACGTAGTTTTAGAATATCAAATTTTTATAATTTTTACTTATATACAATTTGAGTTATAAATATTTAAAAATGTATCTTGAACTGCATGAAACAAATGAAGGGAGCATAGGAAGTATACTTCATCCGTTCTGTTTTTTGGTTTTTTAGCTACTATTCACACAGAAACACAATCAAACACCAATCCTTAAAAATAACCCCAATACAGGAATGTCAGACAACTTTCTTGGGGGACAAACTCAATAAAGAAAGAAAAGTAAATGCTAACATGTAGCAATAAAACATGATGAGGGGGACAAACAATCTATAAACTACACAAACAAGACCCAAAAAAAAAAAAAAAAAAACAAAAACAAAACAAAAAACAAAATAGCTCTTCTTATGGAAGATTATAATTTTAAAGTCCATTCACGACAATTTAATGATATTTTTAAGTTCCAAAACAGAATTAGAACAAATATGTACAAACATTGATTTATACCAAAAGAATTTTAAGTTCCAATCCAAATACACGTTTATGGCTATACACAAAGGGCACCTTTTCTTGCTTCAGCCAAAAAAAATACAAAAAAAAAACCTGCATCGCTGCCCAACATTTCTACGTACAGACCTGAGACTCACCTCAAGACACTACTACAGTAATCCATTCAAAATTTCCAATCAACAACAGAATACAACACAGCACAATACACACATCTTTTGCCATTTTTTTTCTACTGTCTCTTTTGAAAATTTTCAAGAGACAACGATTATGGTAATTACTTAAGTGCTGCTTCCATCATCCGTTGATGATTCAGAAGCAGTGTCGTCCAGTGTTGAGTTCGAGCTTGTATCCAGAAGGCTTCCAGTCTCGCTGTCTGAGGATGCACCAGGTCGTTCTTCATTTGGTTGCTTCAATGTCCAGTACATGATGCTTGCTGTCAGTGTGAGCATCATCTTTTGGTTTACCTGATGAATTCAAGTAGGGGTATGGAGAAACAGGTGGTTTAGGACATGTTTATGAGTTTATGTTATGCACAACTGCTTTTGTGTTGATTAGGAAAGACGGTAGTATTACCTCGATGATGTCTTCCGGAAGCAAAAATATTGAGCAGCCTAGTTTTCTAGCGATACTTATGATGTAGGTCGCATTCATCTTTTTCTCTTCCTCTGCATTATGTCAAATTTCAAAGACACGTCAAATATAGTCCGTTTTCATTTGCCTGAATAATCCCAAGGACATGAAAAGTCGAGCATTCAAAGGCTTCATAATAGGCACATACCGGTGAAACCTTTGGTTACGAGACTCCAGTTGACGGATCTTGGGTGCACAGCGCTGAGCAGCTCGAGGAAAAAGTTCCCATCGGACAAAGATTTATCCTGCATTTTAAAATTGCAAATATTTCCGTTAAAAGGAATAAAGGATTTAAGTGTTGGAGTCTTGTTGATAGTGTGTGACTTGGGATGTGCAATAGAAAGTTGGCTTGCATTTAAGTGACCACCTAAATCCATAAATTAATTAGTATGAGGTCTTTTAGGAGATGCTCAAAAACAAAACCGTGTGTGCTCATGCCAAAAGCGGACAATATCATACTATTAACAAAAAATGATAATTGAAAGCATTGAGATTTTGAAGTTCCAATGGCTGTGTTGGAAACTTGGAATGAAGGGTGTTTCTAAGTAATAATACCTTGAAACTATCCATGTGCCTCTGGCCACCTGAACTTCTAACCTTGCTGTTGGCCCATTGTAAAATGTGCGAATCAGTCATGTCCTTCCCATTGGAATGAGATCTTAAGTTCTTCAATAACTGAAGCATATTAAACCGCATCAACTGCCACAGATATGCTGAAAACAATGTAGAGAAGACCCTTTAGTTTGACATGTATGGTAACAATGCTCTGGATAGTGTTAGAATGAGTTCTTATGAATATACCTAATATGAGTTTCTTATTCCCTTGAACAATGTCATTTCCAGCGATATTAACCAGGGAAAACTTCAATTGTATCCCGATTCTGATAACTTGGTTGCAGTTCTCAACTTTTCTGAATGGCATTTTAATTGGTGGCTTAGATGCGAGTTTCCAGTTAACAATTCCAGGAGATACCTTGTCAAGTGACTCTAAGAGAATCCATCTGCACATAACAAAAGGTGAATTCGAAATAACAGCAAATGACTTAAGACTTGTAGGAACTCAATCTGTGAAGTTCAGTTTTTCTTTTGGTATGTTTGCTATATAGCATAAAACTGTGCACCATGCACAAAAGTGTTGGCTGTATCTCAATGGGAGAAGTGCAATTACCCGTCTCTGAGATCTTCAAAGACGTTGTCAATAAATGAGGAATTTGCCATACTGTTGAGCCAGAACCGGAATACCCTTTCCTCCCTAGATATTTGTGTATCATCAGGTTGAGTTTCCAGAAAAGAGATCTGCTTCGTTTGTGTTGACAGTCCATTCCTACATATGAAAGGTCAGATTAGCTATTGTTGCAAGCGACGACAGTAGAACTGAAGCAAGAATTCATAGCAACACTTGATGGCAGCACAAGCAACTGAAATAAAGCGATTAAACAAGGACAGCATGGCTGACAAAGGGGAGAAAATCAGGAAATTCCAGCTTGCTATGGGATTAGTAGTGTTGCTTTTCCAATGATGTGGAATTTCGGAATGCCGAGTAAGTTAAAAGATCTTGATCCTTCAGAAGGGAATCTAATTCTAATTATAAACAAACATGATGAGTGTATGTGAAGGGCAATCAACATTATTCGCAGTTTTCTTGCTGTATAACTGGTAAAGACAATATCATTTGCTACTTCAGAAGAAGACTCAATTTGCACAGATAAGGTTGTCAAAAGATTTTAAGCTCAATGTGTATTGTTACAACCTTAAAGCAAATAAATTCGGTGCACTATACGTGATCCAAATTTTGAGCTGTGATGAGTCACTGGACGGAAATCCTCATCAAAAGAAACTTTCCCTGTACATTCAGCTGTAGTGAAATTTTAGTAACTGGCTAACTCTATTTGAAATGTGTAATCTAATATCCACAGATAAACCTTGGTTTTAGTCTTTTTTCATTTTCTATCCTATTGTTATTTGGCACGATCACTTCATGCATTAATACATACACCGGTAGAAGATAATGCAATGCAAAACTCAATCAATTTCCTACCTGTGCTGGAAGATATGTGCTACAAATGCAAGATTAAGGTTTGGGCAACCCTCCACAATATCTTTTGCTGTCAAGTATCTCTTGCAACCCATCCTATCTGCATGCTCAAGAACCAGTTTTGCTCTCTCTAGGTGATCTTTCATCGTCAGAGTAGATGGATTAGTGTGCTCGGGGGCTAAAACATTCAAGAGATGAGCATAAGCCTCTGCATCCTGGTTTAAAAACCAAAAAAAAAAAAAAAAAGGAAAAACATATTTCAGTAATCATCAACACCATTATTATGAGAATGTTAATAGAAAAGCATAAATATTGGCATTTCATATTGTAAAATGCAAGGCTGCATACCAATGCCTTTCAAGGTTGAGAAGTAAATTGGGAAGATCATGCAGCCAAATTACATGAACATGCATAATTGCAAAATATTTTTTGCCAAAATGTTCATTTTTCTGTGTGTTCTAATCAAACACGATGTAACCGCACGAAGAAATGTGCTGGATATATTTCCCAAGTTGGCAAAAGCAAAATATTTTCCCAACTGACCAATGAGAAAATAATTGGCATAATTGGAAGAAACTACTGGTAAAGTTTAACTAAACCTTTCTTATGAAGTATTCAGATATTGATGAGAGCAAACAATAAGTACAAACAAGGAATGTCAAGGTCTTTTCCATTTACCTTCACATCAGAAGAGAAGTTTGTAACTGTTTTGGAGTATCCCCCCTTTTTCAGCTGAAAATTCATCCACCTAAGAAGGATCTTTTCTGGTGGTAGGCTCATCAACTCCTCCACGTCCTAAAATGACAAACAGTATAGTGAAAAAAAGGCAAACATGAAACATTAACAGTATTGGAAAAAGGAATACAAATTTCGTTCAGTCAGACAAATTGAAAGAACAAACAATTACCTTACTGTCATCAACTAGCTCCACCAATTGTGGAGTCTTCTTTAAGTTGAGGTCTGCCAACAGTTGTATCTAAAAGAAGATATGGAACCAAATTTTAAGCTTGATATATAATACAACTACACAAGTCACAAATACATGTTTCATAAGGTATTTAGGCAATTGTATTACTGTATTAATTCCTGATACTGTCAATATAAAGCTCACCTTGATAATTTGAGATATCACTCCAAGTACGAGATGTCTCTGCAAATGGGATCATAAATAATAAAACTATCAGTTGACATTTCAATAACAAAATAAACAGAATAAAGTGCAAAGATCGTAAAACTCTAGTAATATAGTACTCATAATGTAATGTTAAGGATTTAATTAACCGAAAGTTAACACCATACAACCTTCCCAAATTTAGGGCAAATGCTTACATATGGCCATCTAAAATTGAGATTATAACTCTTTTGTCGAAATTGGAATGCTATGACACCTAAGAGAATACAAGTTATGGTTGGAATCAGAGCCTCAGAGGTATTTATAAGAGAGCAATTTTTCTCAACATGTGAATAGAACAATAAAGTTATCTTGGAATTGTTTGATTGAACCATTCCGAAAATCAAATAATTATGATCACTATTTGCAATATAAAATTAATATTCTAAGTGGCCATACCCTTGCTTCAATGAAGTCTTGAGTTCCTATATTGACAAGAGTGCATCCAATTGCCTTAGCAGAATTGAGGCCTAGGGTAAGATTCTCATTCCTCTCCCATGGATTCAGAATCCTCTTTGTATTGATAGCCCGCTCATCAATTGTTCCAGGTACAGCAACATTAATAAGCTTGCTGCATCCAAAAGGCACATCTCCAGGTCAATGTTATGGACACATTTACTGCATCAACATTTGGAGCAATGCTCTTTGATAATAAGTATAAAAATGCACGAAACAAAAGAAAAAAAACAAATACCATATAAGAACCCCATCCTTGGCAATCTCAAAAAGATCATTCGTCGCAGGGTCAATGGGAAGGTACTTCTTCAAGAATTCATCTTCAGCTAAATAGCTATTGATGTGAGAAACATATGATGCCTTCTCTGACTCACTTATAGTATGAAGGAGCGTGGAGGTTGGAGATTTCAGGAATGCTGAAGTAGTCTTTGCACCTGCTCCCCGCCTTTCCGTTGCAAGAGCTTGAAACTTTAGATAAACCTGTAAAAAAATATTCAAATAGCTTGAAGTAAATACGCGTATACTATATAAGATAGGAAAGAAAAGTAGGAAAAGACACCAGCCAATAAAGCACTTCATGATCGAGAAAGATGCTGACGTATAATGCTTTGATAGCAATCCCAAATTTGCAAAACTAAATTCTGGTAAATTCAGCAGAATTCATTAAATTAGCTAAAAAAAAATCATATTCTGAAGCCAAAAAGATTATCGAATTGAGAGCCAGTTGCAGGAAAGTATTCTTCAGTTGAGAAACCAAACAGCAGTCAAGAGAATAGATAGAGAAACCACTTTTGGTGGTATTAAGATTATGAAAGTTAACACAGCAAAAGCATATTAACATATAATAAAACAATAAATTTGCTTTGAAATTTACACGGCCGTGACAACCGATTCAGAGATTAATGCACTTTGAACTACTCAAAAAACGAAACAGGCGATCTGATAAATCAGCACCAACAAAAATCTGGAAGAATGAATCTTGAAATTCAACAGTGTTGCAGTAAAATCAGAGCAAGTACATGAATTCAACTGTTTCGATCCCACAGTTCTCCACATTGTACATAAATTTGCAAAACAAAGCAGATTCAGATTCATCACTTTCCATTATTGCAGAACATCTACCCAATCGCCATATCCTGCTCAATCAAAAAATCACACAGATCATCAACTCACGTCCTTACCCTCAAAAACAGCTCGAAATCAACATCAATCTCCAAATCCTGATACGATTCCTGAAGAAACACAGCTCTCTCCTCCTCCGTCAGATTCTCACCGACATGCTTCAGCCTCGACATTTTCTCTGGCAGCTCCGCCAACTTCAATCCGCCGCTGCTTTCCCTCCTCATCCCCGCAAACTGCATAAACCACACGAATCACAACCGCACAAACAACTAACCAAGAAACATCCAAATCACACCAAAAAGAAGAAAAAAGAAAATTAAATTTCCAAAACGCACCGAAGATTTCAAGCTCCGCAGCTCCACTTGCGTAAACTGATTCTGCAGCCACGGATCCGAAACCAACACACCACAATATCCAGCCATAACTCGTCGAAATCCTCCTCCGACCAAACTGTACAACAAAAATCACCAAATCAAGCCAGGAAACGGAAGAGATTGCAGTGCTGGGGGAAGAAGCTAGGAGCAGGAGACAATGGGGACGGGAAGGGAGCTGGCAGTGGGTGAGGATGAGAGTATTTTTGAAAATTTGGAGAATTCAAAATATGACGATGGTGTCCTTCCGTGCTTTTTGAATTGAATTATTTTTTTATTATTTATTACCATTAATTTGTATTTTTGCGAGATTACGGGAGAGCGAAGTGTTTTAATTTTTTTTTAATTTTATTACTATTATTTTATAAATTCACTTGCTTGTTAATGTTACCAAATTCTTAACGGTCACTCGTATAGTTGCACTGTTGAGTGTTGACAATAGCCTTTATTTTTAATTTATGTAATTAGGTGAATTTTAAATTTAATGGTGTGATTAATTGAAGCGGGTGATTAATTATCTATATTCTGGTTTCAACTTTTTGAAGTAATTATTTTCTATTTACTTTTTTTATAATTATTATATTTACTTTATTATATGTATGGAGTAAAAAAATGTGAATATATTAATATTAATGAGATAAATTTCCCCTATATCTAGGGAATTTATTTTTAAAAAAATGTATTCGTAATTACATAAACTATTTAGTTAAAAACCTCCAAAAAGTATTCGTAACTTCAGTTTGATAAGAAGTTGAATTTGTTAGAGTTTTGTTTTAATTTTATTTATTTATTCTAAAATTTGACCTATCCTTTTTATTGAATCATAAAATCAAATTTCCTGACTCATTCATATGTGTCATATGCTTATATTAAGTGATATAAAATTCAAATACCAAACATTCCCTCAAGAGTTTAACAATAAGCTATACAACTATTTTATCAAGAAGTTGGGATCTTTTAACATACGCCCTCCCTTTTTTTTTAACTTCACTCATTCTGCATTGCACGCAATCCATTGCACATTTTCAATCATCAATATTTCATATTATATATAAATAAAAATTATAAAAATTTGATATTCTAAAACTACGCGATTAATCGAATCCAGCAACATCTCACTTGACTATGTTTTATCTTATATAACTGTGATAAAAAGATGAATCAAAGTTACTTAATAAATAGTTTCTACTATTCAAATGGAGAACATAAAAAAATGGAGGGAGTATATTTTACGAATTATTTAAAAATAATATAAAAAACAGTTCCTTAAGCATTTCTTTTATTAAAAAAAAATAATTCTATTTATTCAAAGATTAACGATCAAACCTTTTCCGAAAACAAAACAAAACCAAAAAAAAAAGAATGAAGAAAGATTAACGATCAAACATTAATTAGGACAATTGTCAATCTTAATCTATACGAAGTACTTCATCTGTTTTTTTTGTGTTTGCTACGGACCCACCCAGCACGCAGTCCAATGCACAGTTTAAATCATTAATAACTCAAGTTAGGTACAAGTAAAAAACCTAAAAGTTATAAGACGAGACGAATCTAACAAGATCCCACTTGGTTATATTTTAACTTGTATAACTATGATAAAACTTTAAGTTAAAATGTTTGTGTGAATAGTGTCACATTTACAAATGTAGCAATCTTTAAAAAAAACACTATTAATTGAGTAATTTTGATTCGATTTTTTCACACAGTTACATAAGATAAAACATAGTCAAGTGAGATCTTGTTAGATTCGTCTAATCACGTTGTTTTATAATATTAAAGTTTTATAATTTTTTATTTTATAAAATTTGAGATATTACTTTTAAAAATGTGTATTGAATTGCGTGAAAACGAGGAATGTTAAAATTTTTTGAAAACGGAGTATTTCATTTCTTTTTACCTTCATCATTAACTAAGTACTCTGTATTTCTCCTTAAATAAAATTATAAAGAGTGACTGAGTTATCCACTTAATTATCAACTCGTCTTAATGGGTTTGGATAGAGTGTTGAATTTGTGACATTTAGCAGGTGTTAACGTGCTGACCTGATGAGGTGTATGTAATGGGTGCTAATGATATGTATTTAATGGTATTTGAGCTGTATAAAACATTCAGCACATACGAAGCACTATTTTCAGCACCGGTGATTCAGCTTTCAAATCACATTTGCCTTTAATTATTATTCATTTACATATATAATATTTATTAAAAGGTACTATTAAATACTATACTAAAACACTAATCTTTAAAACTAAACCTAACTGAAATTATGTGATGTATTAAAAGTGGCATCACAAAACCATATACTGACATCACCGTTATAAGCATCACAAAAATCCACACAAGGCATCACTTTCCCACCTCTACCATTACAAAAAATAAATCTCTCAACATATTCTGCAGGTGCACAATCTACACCCTAACCACTCCCGCCTTTAAAAACTAAACCTAATTGAAAGCTACTACATGTGTACTAGGTTGACAACCCAAAGAATTACCCTATCATTTTCCATATTTATTTTACTTTAAAAATAATGGTAAATAATTTTTGGAGATTTATGGTGAATGAATAATGATTACCCCCTATGTGTGAAATAATGGTAAATCTCATTAAGTGGCCCCTATATTATGTTGGCTTATTTAATGTTGATAAAAGCATGTAATTAACCACTATAGTACTGAAATAAATAATTAAATTGCATCCGCCCAACCAACATAATCAACTCACCCTCGTGACTCTTCCCATTGCCCCTTTTTCACCAATAATAAATAATAAATGCGTTAAATGTGAATTCTTTTATTTTTTTTACCGTTACCCATGTTGCTTCAAATTCATATGGGAATCGAAATAGATTTATAGAATAATACTACAATTTTACAAGAAAATTTTAGAACTATTTTCGAACTCCGGGGAATTTGGCTGAGAACGAACCTAAACTACAAATGTAACAATTGTTGCAATTCTTGATTATGATTCATACCGTGCTAAATGCAGCAAATTTATGTATTTTTGCCCAAATTAAAATGATTAAACTGATAGGAGATATCATTATAAGGGGCTGCCTGCTAAATGCACTCTTATTTTAGGCAAATTTAACAATGAATTGTGTGAAATTCAAGACCTTTTCACCAAAATCAGTTTTTATTGTTTGTGTGTGCTTGTGTCATGTTATTCACTTTTTAGGATCTTGAGGGATTTCAATTTCTTTATGTTAATTTACTATTTACCATGATTCTCATTGTTGCCAATTGAGTTTAATTAGTCTTTCCCATGTCATCCAATTGGGGCAAATCATTACCAAATAGTGTAGCAAGGGCAAAGTTGTCATTTTACAAATACCCCACCACTATAAAGATGAATTGCTTTTCAAAAAGCTTTCTTGGATTGATGAAGGTTTGATGCTACAGTTGTGGTTTTTTGTGAAGGGATTGATTTGATGCAGACAATATACCTAAGCCTCCACATTTGATTTTGTATATTTTTTTTAATGGATACTTAATGATGTGATTATTCAATAATGGGTAAAGCCTTGAAGAAAATAATTATGATGTTTCTGGTTTCTGATGAAAAAAAATAAATGTGGGAAATGGAATTTCATAATTAAAATTATTAGTATAGGATGTCAGATTTTGTACATATACTTCAAATTGAGATTTTTACATTGATAGAAATTAGAATCCATAGTTGAGATTTCGATCCCGATCTTAAGATTTTACGATCATACATTTGTAAAACGATCCCGATCTTTGTAGGATCTTAAACTTAATAAGATCTATATAGGTTCCCGATCTTAATCATAGAATATTATGATTTTATGATCATATACTTTTAAACGATTCTACGATCTTTCGATCATACACTTTTAAACCCATAAGATCTTTATAAGATTTTATAATTTGAGATTGCAATTACCTTTTTGTTATAATTTTTAAACTTAGAAACTTGTATTCGTTAATGGAAATTTTTTATGCATTGCTATGCAAATTTTTTATGTTTAATTGTAATGTTTTTGTACTGTATTGTCATAATTAAGCTGCAAGATTCATAAATACACGAATTAATATTCATAATTAAGCTGCAAGATTCATAAATACACGAATTAATATTTTTCCGTGTTAGTATGCATAATGGATTTCATCCACTATTGTAATTTCATAAGATCTTAGGATCCCGATTCGATTATATGATTCCGATCTTGCAAAGACAAAAACGATCTCATATAGGTTCCAATCTTAACAACCTTGATAGAATGCTTCATTCAAATATGCATACATATATACGGCAAAAATGAAAAAAGGGCAAATACATCTGTTTTCTTTTCAAAAAAAAGCCAAATCGGTCCTTTTTAAATTTTATTGCCGATTTAGTCCGCTACCTATGCTAATTATATCCACTTTAGTCCAAAAATCACTAATCCTTCCTAAGACGCTGACATGGCAATAATTTATTCTAAACTATACACGCTGGATTTGTTTTGAATTGCTGCCACTCCAACATGTTTGCCAAATAAGTATGCAACCCGACCCGACTCTAATTTCAATTACCTCTCATATCGCAGCACCCCCAATTCGAAGCCCTTCTTTTCAATCACCCCAATTCGAAGCCCTTCATTTCAATCACCTCCTATATCGCAGTACCCCAATTCGAACCCTAATCCCGCGGCGCATATTCAAATTCCGGCAACAAAGAAACAATAATAGGCACATTTGGCTCAAAACTGAGGGCTGAAGAATGAAAAGGTCAATCACATGCTTTTTGTCCCCTTGTGTTTAATCTTGAATCGCCTTTAAAAATGAAAAAGACCAAAATAAATCAATGCCATGTCGGCGTCCTATGAAGGATTAGTGATTTTTGGACTAAAATGGATATAATTAGCATAGGTAGCGGACTAAATCGGTAATAAAATTAAAAAAAGGACCGATTTGGCTTTTTTGAAAAGAAAACGGATGTATTTGGCCTTTTTTCCACAGCAAAAATTGATCAGCAAGTCTGCTTAATTAAATGAATAATATGGATGCATATACAACTAAAGGTCAAGATTGTAGAATTGAATTAGCATGGTTGCTAAATGAAATGCACTTGATGGTTTTAAAATGAGGGTTTGCTAATCACAGTAACAACACTTGAGGAGGTTTTTGTAATTTCCCCAAATCTACTGAGGAAGAATGTGACCCTCCCTCCCATAGTCCCATACCAATCAAGAAAATGTTTTCTTGACCTATGTTTATAACAATGGGACACACAATGACACAAAGCCCTACACACAGAACATCCAAACCATAAAATCCATCCCAAGACAACAGCCTACCACAAACAAAAAATATCCCATCTGAGATTCTACGATGCACAAACCACCTCAGCACCCAACAAAAACATTTGTAATAAAAATTAGTATTACTATAAGTTAAAGACCGGTCAAAACATCACAACAAATACAAACTACTACTACTAACTCATGAGCTCTAAGTTCAGGCATGGATTGTAATGCATACAAGATGGGGCAGCCATCACGTGGCCAAATACCGAATGTTCAAACCAACAAGCAATGATAGCAGTGCATATAAAAATGAGGGGACAACATGGTAGGGCAACCTAAGATATATGGACAGAACCAAGTGGAAGATATGGTGTGTGTGTGTGTGTGTGTGTGTGACAAGCAATAATAATAAAGGGGTTTTAGCACACATACTATCCTTGGTATATTTTAAGTAGTTTTGTGCACATACATGTGCCCAACTTTCTCACCTTTTTTTCCACTTTCTTCTTTGCCTTTTTTCTTGCAGCTCCATGTGCTTCGCCTTTATAGTAACCCTATAATATGTGGTACTTGTATTAAGAAGAGTAAATCAAGAAAATTAAGGCAGCAATTGATTTTGTTTCATAACAGTAAGATCTGCAGCTCCTGGAGCCTGCCATGGATACATCAAATGAGAGATGAATTTAACAGTTAAAGACTTCTGAGCTATACGATGTACTATATGATTAGGATCACAACAAACCTCTCTTTTCCGCAAAGTATTGTTGTGTAGCATTGCTTTGTTGGTCCTACAGTCCTGCTCACTGGTTCATTGTTGTGTTTTGGAAACTTCAGAACTGCAACTAGAGAATCATTGTACGGGTTTTCCTGAATAGTTGAAATTGAATTGTGATCACCGGTAGGTCCAATCCAACACATGTGGGTTGCCACAAGTGATTCAGCCCTAGGGGGCTTGTCATCATTGCCGCCTATTGGTCATTTTTAAAAGAGACTACAGCTCAAAACATGTATTCAGTATTGATTTGCTTTATCATTGAAGGATACGCATACCCCAGAGAATCATCAGTTTGTCTAATGATATTGGTCAATCTCAGTCTAAAAGCCTTAAGAAGAAGATGTCGCATAAAATCTTATATTATATACAGAAAAGATGAGCAACAACTCATGGTTTAGGAGGAAACCTTTTCATGGTATTAAGTAAAAACACAAACCAGGGAAAAATGGAAAGTCATAGCTATTCAACTAAGGCAAAGATATCGGAATCGATGGAAATTAACAGAGTTTACAGCTTGGAGTTATTCCATCTTGAAGAAGACAACCATCTAACTTTGTTCTGAGGGGTATAGATAACGACATAGCATGTATTATTATCATAATACAAAGTTAGGCAGAAACCACCAAGTGGCAAGCAGACAGTATCAATCAAGATGGCCGAAAATTTGGACCAGAAATGTTTCTGTAAAAGGTGTCTTACAGATTATCTCAAATAATAAAAAATCATTTGATAACAACAAATCTAACAACCCATAAACATTTGATAGGTACTTTCAGTTTTGTGCAATTGTAGGGGAGAACTCTGAAAAATAAATTATTCTCTACATGCTTAATGCCTAGCTAGAGACCTCTGGCCTACCCCTAGTTGTAAGGATATGATATATGTACATATATAACAGTGTTTGCCCAATTTAACTTCTATCGAAAAGGAAAATTAAAAGCAGCAGAAATCAGCTCACAAAAATGGTACAGCAATCACCAGAGGATAGCTAGTAAGCAATTTCTTGAAGAATTTGGAGTGTGTTCTGATGAACCTGTGATATGAAGAATGAAATGGTTCAGCATCTTTGCCATGAGGAACAATTTGAAATCCACGAGGTAAAGAATAAATTCTGAAGTAATATATCAGTTATAGTTTCCAATGTTACTTAACATTGAAGAATGCAAAGCACCTACAATTTTTCTTGGGGTGGGGGATGGGATGGGTATGATGCACATTATTCAAAAGAAGCATACTAGAATCACATTAAGAAAGAACTACAGAGTACAGAATTTCAACATTGTAATCACCAGAATGCAAAGTATAGTTAACAGAATTTCAGGGTAATGTTAGGTAGGCATTTGTGTGAAAGGTCATAATAACATGTTGAATTCAGGATCTAGAGGCATTTATTTTCCAGGCCACTTTGATGCTCATCTTTGAAATTTAATTCTTCATTTCACTTCCTCATTTGATTCATTTGTTTTTTACATTAGAGTACCTGTGCTTTTTAAGGTTTCTCAATGGGAAAAAAAGAAATCCCAGAAAATTTGGTACATTAGTAAGATGTGGAAACAACAAGCTTCCCTATGAATGCACACATTTTATTTTATTTTACTTACTTTTAGGCCTATTTTCTTCTCCCTTTTTTTTATTTATTGTGCTGAGGAGAGAGAGAGAGAGAGAGAGAGAGAGAGACTTACCCATTCTAAATGCTGTGCAGTGATTCCAGGTACATTTCCTGCATATATGCCACCTAATACCTGATTTTCAAGAAAAACTTAAGATATTGTAAATGACAAAAAACAATGTTTCAGAGCAGTCAAAGTGTCGAACGTAATGAGAAAGTGAGGATTTGACAGTTACTAGTTGCATGTGTAATTATCAATAGCCAAATTACTTAACTGAAAGAATATTTTTACGAAGTTGATGTTTTTTTCTCCAAGGAACAACAATCAATTGCAGTATCTTAAGTCTTAAGAACACCACTATTACCTTGGATACAGTTTCAAGAAACATTCCAGGACGCACAGGTAATGGTTTGCGACCAGAAACACTAGCCTGCAGATAAAAATTTGGAGTCAAATTAATGCAACACAAAGCTCATGGATAACTGCCAAAGATAACTTTTGACTTATTCTTTTTGAAACCGAGGACGCACCCTTCCTGCTATTCCACCAGAAACCTTTTCTCCTGTGACATCATCACCGTTGCTCTCAGGAGTGTCTGTGCCTTCATCTTCTCCTTGCATTACTTTCTTTATCATGTCACGCACAGTTTTCCCCGGTCTTAAGGCGACAAGCTTAGTCAAAAAGTTCACCTGTGAAATCACATATATTTCAGAAGTGAGTTGTAAACAGTTTTTGAAATTGATGGGCAATGGTAACAGAAAGCCTCAGACCTCAGATTCAGGAAGCGTGGTGAGACCACGATCATTTCTTTCATCTAGTATTCCACCTCCCATCATGTTCCTTGCTTCTTCTCTGATCAAAACAAGTCTTGCAAGTAACTTTCTATCAGGAATGTCCGGACGGGATTCCATTGTCTGCACAAGATATAAGACTATGTATCAACGTAAAGGTGGGATATTAAAATTGTACTGACCCTGATAAATGGTCTATGAGTCTATCAACATTCAATCAAGAATAAAGAGGAAAATTTTACTATATTCTTCATTTCTACATCTAATTCTATTTCGAGTGCTAAGTGGTCACATGGAAATGTTTCATAATGAAGGCTATCTTATCTTATTCTCTTTACCAATAGGTCTGGTATTTTGATGATCCCTACCTTATTCACCGTAACATTTGTATTTTGTTACTGTCTTCATTGCTGCTCCTCAAGTACTAAGTTTCTTAATTCCATCTAGCATTGTCAACAAGTATGATGGTATTACATTTGCCGTAGCAACATCCAGCACTTAGGAAAAAGTAAATTTAGTTCCAAATAATGTGGTCTATGTGGCTTGTTCTCTGTTTCGTAAAGAGGGCAGGATTTGAAATTTGAACACAGAATATATACACCCCCACTATGAAACACTCATAGGAACTTCTGTTTGTCTTAAACAAATATGGTTTGAAACATTTCGGAAAAGATCACACATAATCTGGGATTATGAGTGCTTTCTTATTTGCATGTAGTGAAACAGTTTTATCAGCAAACAACCTTCCCGACACAATAAATGTATTATGTATTAAGCAAATCAAAGATATCTGCTCGAATGATAAAAACCAGTTTTGGGTAAACAAAGAAGCAACTTAATGCAAACCCACCTCAAGAAGATCATCAGCCTGGTTAGCTATTTCATTCAAATTAGCCCCTGGGAGATGAAACTTTGCACCATTCTTCCCCTCGAAGGCACCGCCACCTGCAGCCACTCGCCTTAATAACTCATGTCTGCTCTCTTTCTGGGGAGTTCTGCAAAGCAAGCCAATAACTTGTACCTGAGGAAATTCAAACAATATTTCCTCCATTGGCAAGAGATTTACTTGGAGCATAAAAAAGAGATAAAAAGGAAAACATGGTCAGTATCTCACATGGGGAGGGCATTTTTGAT
Source organism: Hygrophila difformis (assembly GCA_030278955.1). NCBI lineage: Eukaryota > Viridiplantae > Streptophyta > Magnoliopsida > Lamiales > Acanthaceae > Hygrophila > Hygrophila difformis. Next base: position 47,217,993 of record JAOANR010000010.1, read on the forward strand.
TGAGATGGGATAATACAGTCTCTTTAATAACCTCCAAGAGAGACTTCCTCTGAAAGGGGAATGATGATGAAATGTGATAAGTTGCCCATACTTGTATAATTAAAAAGAAATTTGAATTTGAGAAACAGCAAGAATGTAATTTGTGGGTGCCAAGAAAAACCCAAAAATGTTTCAAGATATACGAGCTTGTCTGCTGCATATACTTTTAGCAACAAAAAAAGATGCGAAGACAATAGCCACGATACCCAAGGTTAAATATTTTACCATATGTCGTTCTTTATCTGGCAGAGATTCAGTACTCAGTAGTCATCAAGAATGTTTGAAATCAAGATAGAAACAAAACTTAAGAGCTAGAAGCTTAATGCTTCATCCATCCATTACAGATAGATTCTGATTGACAAAGCTAAACTTAATTGAGAGTTGAAATGATGAGTCTGTAGAGTACAATTCTCTATCACCTTAAATGTAATTGTTGTGGTCATTTATATTCATTAGTTTGATTCGGAGAATGAAAATGTCTGTGTGTGTGGAACCATTCCTTAGTCTGAAAAGAAATGGCATCTGAGACCTGTCTGGTAAAGCCATTATTCATTAAGCAATTATGGTTCAAATTTCAAATTGTATAAAACTGGTTGAGAACAATATAAGCATCAACAAAATCTGGTGAATAAGATAAAGCATATAATTAATGCTCTGATGTGGTGTTTGAAGTTTAATTATTAAATGCTGAATTCGAGGCAATTTTTATTTGGAGAACAAACAGGAACAAGGTTAGAATTGGTTTTGTCAAACACAATCTTATCAAACTAAATACAACTAGCAAATACAAAAGCATCATGGAACATATTCACGACATATCCACCCAATGGCATCACCGCTTAACTTGATATCAGAATAAAATAAATCAAGAGAGAACAGAAAACTAGTTTTCATTAATTTGACTAAAAAACACAAGGGTAAAGAAATTTGTGTTATCATCCAGCTGGCCAAAAATAAGATGCTAGGCACACTTAGACCCAAAAAGAAGAAGGGCGTCTTTAAGTTTAATGTACATGATATCTACATTTTGAACGCCGAAGAATTGACTGCAAAAACACTGACCAAAGAAGACTCTTCCACCACTCCAAAGAAAAAACAATGATCGAATGTTTTAAACAATAACTTTGAATTCAATGTTTTAAACACAATAAAATCATTATTTCAATCATCATCAGCAGTCACAAAGCACTTCCTTAATTATCATGGAAATGTTAAGTTCCTAACTTTCAGCACATTGCTAAATGCCTCGATCATCTAAGCTCACAGACACCCGATGGTGAATTAAAGCAAAAAAGGCTTGATAAATCCAACTTTTCTCCTATCTCATATATATATATATATATATATATATATATATATTACTCAAAAGATAGACAACAAGGAGGTTCCAGTTGTGTACTAAACATGCTTATCATATGTTACGGATCCTGTTCGGAACAACATAATTTACTACAAAAGTGAAGTGGCCTCCAAGCCACACTAGCAGAATACACATAAACTACAAATATAAAACTGATATAAGCTTTCAATAAATGTGACATTATAACAAAGGAAGGTCACACAATTGTGAAAACGATAGACAAGTGACTATGATAGCTGAATAACCAGAGAGCTAAAACATGTAAAATTAAATAGCAAAGAATCAACCGTCTAACATAAAAATTGAACCATGATAATGTCAATATATACCTTCTCATCCTGGTCCTTTTCAGCAAGTTTAATCATGTAATCAAGAGCCATCATAAACCCCGCCTCCATTTCATCAACTCTCTTGCCAATCACTCCGTGTGCCGCTATTTCCACCACTACATTCTCAGACGCGTCATCCATGTTCAAATCCTCCAACTGCACTTAATTACAAATGTCATATCAGAAATGCATACATACCATTCACATATATATACATATAGCAGAACTAACACTCCCTTTCAGTTATGTCTACAAATTCTGCAACCATTTTACTGAACGAAAGTACCAATTCAGACATCAAAAGCACAAAACATAGTACAATAAATAAATGAAGACAACACCACCGGAAGTTAAAATGACTTACAAGCTTGATCATTTCTTCGAGAACAGAGGTGACCTGCTCACCTCCTCTGAGAAGGGCTTTGTACTGAGAAGCATCCCACTTATGTTCTCCAGTGTCCCCGCGACTTGAATCACCGTCTGCGAAGAATTCACCCATGGAATTCCCTTCGGCAGGGGAAACACGAGCAGCGCAGAGGGTGAAATGCTTGTCCCTGGTAGAAAAACATTTGAGGTGAACTCGGGAAAGGCGTGTGAGAAAAATGGAGGGTGTTTTGGTCGAGATGGATGTAGAGGGAGGAAAGGTTAGGGCAGGAATGGCCGTAGCAACCATGGAAATTGGAATAGTTGAACACGAGTAGGGCTGTGGTTTGCTGAAACGAAAAGCTGAAGAAATATCAGGAAGTTTTTGGAGAAGATAGAGATGAAAAGCCGAAGATGGGGGAGATATTCTGAAGAAGAAATTCTTAATTATGCGCGTACAGCCCAACACTACAAAATTACTAGTAGTAAAAAAGACCCACAACAACATCAGGCCCAAGTCCTAATAAAACCAAACAACTATTTGAATTTAAAAAAAGGCAAAATAAACAAATACGCCGTCTGTGGGAATCGAACCCACGACCACATGGTTAAAAGCCATGCGCTCTACCGGCTGAGCTAAGACGGCTTCACATGCTTTAAATTGTTATTGTTCTATATGTTCGTTACACGAAATGTGGTGGGAGACCATACCATAAAAACAAAGGAGAGATAAGAGTCAGGAACTTTAAATTTGAAATCTGAGTGAACAAGAACTTGCGATTTAAAAATATGTGAATGGCATTTTAAATTTGAGAATTAATTTGTGGCGTTAATTAAATACTTTTCCATGCGTATTAAAAAAATCAACCAAATTAATAAATTTAAATATTTAAAATTTTACTATATACACGAAAGCTCAACATTCGGTTTGATCAATAAAGTAAATTTAAAATGATTGTTCTTATAATTATTTTGAATTTCCTAAAAATAAATGTGTATCTATATATATTTATAGCATGTTTTATGCGAATATAATGTAAATATGTAATTAATGAAACTTAAAAGTATTCATTTTTTAATTCCATTATATGTCTGTATATAATTCAGACAAGCTTTTTTTTTCATTTTATTTTTAAAGCAGTCTTTATTTAAAAATATTCTTATTTATTTTAAATGAAAAATACAGGATAAATTAGTATAAAAATGGCTGCACTTCTTGATCCTTTATATATAGGCTATAGCTAGATGAAGCAATATCTTTTTGTTTTTAATAGTGACACCACAACGTCGACAAAGAATAAAACTAAAAAAGCTAAAAAGTAGGAGAAATGAAAAGAGAAAAACAAAAAAACTCAATAGCGAGGAAACCAAACATCCATCATGTTAGTTGCCAACAACGGCCTAATCTTATCTGGCAGGAAAAGATAACGTCATAAAAAAACTCCAAAGCAGATGTACCTCGGCTTAGCCATCGTACAGTATTCATTTCCCGCAAAATGTGAAACGGCCGGACGCCAGGAAGGTGCTCCAAAAGATCATAAATATTCTGCACAAGAGGGTACAATCAATGATTAAACCCTGGCGAATGATCCGCAAAGGCCTCAATAGAATCAGAGAAACAGACAACCTCCTCAATGCCCATGGTTTTCATATGCTTTATACCATTCCAAATCCCATGGTTTTGTATGCAAATTCGTAACTACTTGAACAGACCCTGAGAGCCCATCAATCCAACGATCATCATCCTTTCGAATCAACCGTCCAAATCCAACAGAGCCCGAGTTACCCAAAGAACTCTCGTCCATACGAAGAATAAACCCATGGGACCCCCATTGGATTCCAAGAAACCCACCGAGGGCTCACCACCCTATGATGATTAGAAAATGCACACGCGAACATCCCCAGGAAGCTAGCACGGTGAAATATACCGTCAATATTAACCCCCTCCCCTCGCATAGCCAAACATTTCGATCATTCCAAATGCACCACAAAGTTGCCCAATGATGGTCGGACCACCGGCAGCAAAGAGAGAATAGCATTATTCAATTATTCTGGGGTTATAATGAAATATATAATCATTCATGATTGTACAGATGAAGTAATATTGGTCATTTCTAGGGGAGTAAACGAGCCGAGCCGAGCTCGAGCCTGGTATAGCTCGGCTTAGATCGATTAAGTAAAATTTGGCTCGGCTCGAGCTCGATATAAAAAAATGAAGTTCGAGCTCGACTCGAGGCTCGAATAAAGCTCGAGATAATTTTTTTGTAAGCATTGACACTCATGTGTTAACAAATATGTGTAGGAGCCCAAATCACACAGATTACAAAAGGGGGATAAAGGGGACAAGACCACTGGACCAAGTCTCCATTCACATGCTCGATATAAAATAGGAATAGTTGTCAAATTATTGAAAAATGAGCTTAAAAACTTGAAAGATTGAAGTTTAATAGATTTAACATATTAAACTATTCCTAATTCCTGCTTTTAATTGTAAAAAAATGGGAAAAGAAAATTTATATGAGTAATAAATGGATTATACATGTACTATGTATAACTGATATATATAGATATATTCGAGTCTATTATCGAGTTTTCGAGCTGAGTATTGGTTAGCTCAGCTTGGGCTCATTAACATTCAAGTCGATCTCAAATTCGAGTCGAGTTTTGGTCGAGTTTTGATCGAGCTGAGCCCAAATATTTTACTAGTCTATCAGTCTCATTTACACTTCTAGTCATTCCTTATCTGTAATTAGATAGTGCTGGTATTGCTTTTTGGTGTCAACAAACTATTGTGTATTGTCTCTAATCACAAACAATATATAGTATTCATTTGGAGACAACTTCTAGAAAATAGATTGAGACTTCTAGAAAATAGATTGAGTTGTAGAGAGGCCCTTTCTTTCTCTATAGAACTCTTTCTATATAGGGGTTTGGTTGTTAGTCGTTACCCCACAACGGATACATAGTGGATATGCTTTGTCAAATGCACGTCTCTTCTCTTCTAATTTTCACAAGTATATTTCATCTATGTATTTTTCACACTGAGCCATTTTTTTTATAAAAAAAATTATTTTAAAAATTGAATTTGAGGAATGTGTGTAGCCTACTAAAATGTACTCCCTCCTCTCTCTCTCTCTCTCTCTCTCTCTCTCTCTCTCTCTCTCTCTTTTTATGTTATAGTTTTAATATTATTGTTTATTATAGTACTCTGACTTCGATTTTTTTGTCATAGTTATACAAGAAAAATATAGCAAAGTTGGATCCTTTTGGATTCCTCTCTCTCTCTCTCTCTCTCTCTCTCTCTTTTATGTTATAGTTTTAATATTATTGTTTATTATAGTACTCTGACTTTGATTTTTTTGTCATAGTTATACAAGAAAAATATAGCAAAGTGGGATCCTTTTGGATTCGTATCATGTTGTAGTTTTCAAATATCAAATTTTTATAAATTTTATTTGTACCGAGCTTGAGTTATTAATAGTTTAAAATATGTATTGGACTGTGTGAAAATGAGATATTTAGCATTTAAAAAAATAGGTCACTTGAGCAAGGTCTTGGATTCGAGACTTGTGTATGCAAAAAACTATTTTGGGAAAGACGTCATTCATTGTTCGTGCATATTCTCGAGGGATTAGTGTTTGAGTCCAATGTGACATGATGATATCCGAATAATTTTTTGAAAAAAAAAACAAGACTAAAAATACGAGCACCGCACCCGACTATGGAAGACTAGAATTTAAATGACAAATACTCCATATGTCCCATTTAAAGTGTCTTATTTAATGTGGACACGCAATCAAATATACTTTTTAGCACTTAATATCTCAAAATATGTATAAGTAAAAATTATATATAAAATATACTTCCTCCATTTTTTAAAGATAACTACGGACCCACTCAGCACGCAGTCCAATGCACATTTTAAACCATTAATAATTCAAATTCGGTACATGTAAAAATTCTAAAAGTTCGATATTTAAAATCTACAAGACGAGACGAATCTAACAAGATCACACTTGGCCATATTTTAACTTGTATAACCATGAGAAAACTTTAAGTCAAAGTATATAAGTGAACAGTACCCATTAGTCAACAGTAGTTAACAAAAAAAAAACGGAGGGAGTACTACTTAAGCACTTCTTTAATGTAGAAGTATATTCTAATATTATGCAATAGATAATCTAATAAGATTCAACTTGAATATTTTTTTTTTATAATTCTATACTTATAGAAAAAAATGAGTCAAAGTTAAACAATAAACAATATAAAAAATACAATAAGACAATTATAATAGGACGGAGGAGTAATAATTTTGAATGCCCGTATATAGGTTTATACGAGTAATAGTACTTCATCCGTTTTTAAAATATTGCACCATTGGGCTTGGTGATACTATTCATTCATAGATTTTCACCTAAAGTTTTATTATAGTTATATAAGTTAAAATATAGACAATTTGGATCTTGTTAGATTCGTCTCTTCGTGTAGTTTTTAAATATCAAACTTTTAGAATTTGTACTTGTAACGAATAATGTGCATTGGATTGCGTGCTGAGTGGGTCCAAAGCAAATAAAAGAAAACGGAGTAGGTAATAGATAATACTACATCCGTTTTCAAGAATGTGAAACGTTTAGTGTTTTGACACTATTCATTATTCGACTTTGATTCACGTTTATACAATCTTTATAGCAGAAAAAATTATAGTCAAGTGAAATCTTGTTAGAATCAGTCTCATCTTGTAGTTTTATAATATTAATTTTTTATAATTTTTATTTATATACAACGTGAGTTATTAACGATTAGAAATATGCACAGACTACGTGTGTAGAGTGATTGTTGCAAATCCATAAAAAATAGAGGAAGTAAATTAGTACTTCCTCCGTTTCCATGAAAGTGCAATATTCAACCAATGCACGCAGTCCAATACATATTTTAAACCATTAATAACTTAAGTTCGGTATAAGTAAAAAATTTAAAAGTTTGATATTTAAAAACTACACGACGAGACGAATCCAACAAGATCTCACTTGACTATGTATTTTCTTTTATAACTATGATAAAAATTAGAGTCAAAGTCGAACAATAAATAGTAACAAATAATGCTTTGTTGCACTTAGGGGTGGGCATCGGGTCGGGTTTGTCGGGTTCGGGTAATTCGGGTTCGGGTTAGTCGGATTCGGGTACGAAATTAAAATACCCGACCAAAACCCGACATTGGTGGGTACCCGACATGTCGGGTACCCTATAACACTCCGTAAAAATTTAAAATTTTAATTAATAAGTATTTAAATTTCTTATATAAAAATGTTTCATAAATTTAATTTTTATTGATCATTGAATGTTAGGGAATGAGAAGTGATATTTTTCGAAGCAATAATTATTTAATTGATCTTAGTCAAGTCATGGGCTAATTTTAGGTGATTGAAATTTTTTTTAGCGCGAGTCCTATTAAATTAGCACATGAGTGTTAAGCTATGTATTAGTATTTCAGTCTATGACCACAAATTACAACCAACAGGTGAATTGATTCAATCAAGATTAGAATAATTACCATTTCTTTATAAACCCATAATCCTTAATCAATAATCAAACATAATTAAATGCCAGTAATGCAACAAGAACTCCAATGAGGTTATATTCATCTCAAGTTCATTAATTTATTTATAAGTGTCGGATAAAATATTACTAGAAATGGTCATAGCAACACTAGTTCTCCAATGGGAATTACGGATAGAATTTTGAGTCCAATTATTAAAGCCTCCCAAATCCCAAGTGCCCACCTACTGACCATTTTCTTTTGCCGACACCCATCTCCCAAATTGACTAATTCCTGTTAAATTAAAGGCATAGGGGCAGCTATTATGAAAGTGAAAGAGGGGAAGAGACAAGAAAATAAATAGGGTGGGCTAGTAGATTTATTTTTGATATGAGAATTATTGCACTATCCTCTTCCTTTTTATAAATGGAACCTCAAATTCGCAAATTCATTGTCTTCCTCCTCTCCCTGCCTGTAACATATCCCAGACTGCTATGTTTGTTCAGAACCACCATAATGCCGAGCTGCTCCCCTCACCTCAATCCGATCGTGCGACGGAAACTCCCTGCAGCCGAGCCCATCACTTTCTCTGGTTTACAACCTCACCACCACCGGAGTTTGCCTCCGCCACCAAAATCCCCAAACACCAACCCACTTAGCAAATCGCTAATACCACCTAGCTCGCTGCCATCCCAACCATCGCCACCATCATAACCAAATCACCACCCTCCAACCACCATCATTTGGTCGTCCGACCACCACCTCCATCACTCTCCATTAATCCAAGTTTTGTCATCAACCTCCCCGAAATCCACCATCGTCACCACCACCACAAAACTGCAACACCATCACCACCACTGAAGCCATCTTCTCCGTCAATTGCACCACCACCTCGCATCGACAGATCTGCGATCGGTCTTCCTTCTCCGTCACAACCCCACCACTGCCATCGCCAACTATAGTCCACAATCAATGCTGCTGCTGGCAATCGTCATACGTTCCGTAAGGGCTGCCGAGATTTTATATATATATATATATATATATATATATAAGATGTGGACAGACGAGACAGGGATGGGAGATGAGAGGAGGAAAGGAAAATAGGGAGTGGAAAACAAAATAAAAATTAAAAAAAAAAATCAAGTGGGTTGGAGATTGATTGAAAGAAATTGAAGGGAAATAAGGTAGTGGGCGTACTGTGAAAGAAAAGAACATGAATTAGAGAGCTGGTAGATGTAGGAAAAGTAGTTGGGGAATTGGACAATAATAGGTGTCCGTGAGTAAATATGGGAGAGCATGGTAAAAAGATTATTTCAGATAGCTAGTCCGTAGAAGTGTTCCAATAAGATTTATTAAAATTAAAAAAAAACTTAATTAATGTTTTATCTATAGTGCTATTTTAGAATATTAAATTAATGTTAGAATTTTGCTAGTCAAGTAGCTGCGAAGATTAAACTGCTCGTTGCCGGTACGTGTGTTGTGTTCCACTCTGCCCACGTTAACAGTAAGTGGATTTTTACTCTGTGGAGTAAGCCCAATTTTATTTTAGCTTGAGCATAAATTTCAATACCGCATTTATATTTTAAATTTATGCTTATTGCTTCCTACTGCTTTTGGAATATTGGTATGCCATTTTTACTGTGCTTAATAATTGTTATAACCATTCTCAAAATCCTACGGATTTTTGAGCGCGCATTGTTACGGGGGTGGGACTGTGTGTGGGTCGCTGCTGCCCAACTCCCACGTTTGCTGTGCAATATTTAGCCACACGGGGACCACTGGGATTATTCAGCCCGATGCCATTACCTTATCTCACAGTGGGTTTGAGGAAATTTCTTACATCCCCCACACCCTTGAGTGTATGTGCGAATTGGGCCCTACAGCGGGGAACCTGCACAACACGGTGGCTGAGATAATTATTTCTCGGTAACGCATATTGTTATATTATCTGTTCCCGGGATATAGAATAATATTCCATTTATGTATAAATTATCCTCGTTTAAGCATGCCTTATCCCCTAAATATTATTTAAATTATTTCTGTAACTCCTCCTCCTCCGGGAGTAAGGGTCTACTTACTCAGCGATTGTTTTTCGCTGACTCTACACTTTTCATATTCATTCGCAGGTTTTGATATTTGTGAAGATCAGTAAACATTTCACGCATCGGGCACGGTTTGGGTTTATTCCGAATAATTTAAATTTGAGTGCAAGTTATGTATAATATTTTAAATCTCCTTAATGGAGTCAAACAACTTGGCATATGTGTGTTAAATAAGCGAGGACGTATATTTTAAAGTTTCCACCGTTCCTGTAATTTATACGCCTCATATTTTAATGTATGATGAACGATTATATCTATATATATGTGTGTGTGATGAACTATTTTTTTTGTGTCTCTTTTATTAAATAAATTTATTAAAATTATTTTATACTTGTTACAGCATTATAAGCTTATGCGTAAATTATATGTTAACTTATCCGGAAAGTAAGTAACATATATATATTAAACTCTGATTTTATGCAAGTATGCCTGCTAGCCGTAGCGTATTCCGGACGGCCCGGAATGCGTGGCGGTAACATCGGCCCATTCTTCCCGCACTGTGCTTCCGCTTTTCTTTTAGAGAAAATGGGGGTGTTACAGATTGGTATCAGAGCGGTGTTGCTCTATGGAAATGTGCATTTAAATTAGTATTAAAATTTTTGCACTAGAAAATATTTTTGGAAGCATTATTGCCATGCGAAGTCGTGCATTTAAAGTTTTAAAAAAGTTTTGCACGAAAAATATTTGGTAGCATTTTGTCCAAAGAAGTAGTGCATTTAAATTATTGAAATTTTTGCACGAAAATGTTTTTGAAAAAAATATGCCAAGTACTAATTTTAAAGTTTTATTTGGGGATGGGAACACATACACATGCATATAGGCACGAGCAGAAATTTTCGTCTATTACGTGTTTATGTTTTTTTTTTTACAAGAATTTCCCAAATTATCGAACTTAGAGCTAGGGAAGTATGACTTTTTTTCTTCTAGATATACAGGAAATCAACTGCGAATTACGGTCTAAGGTTTTTATGAGGTATTTACCTAGCCACCGCTCTCGAGTCAGTAACAGTTGTGTTCACACTTAATGTATAAGAAAACTATAAGGAGGAGTGTAGTATGCGACATAAAAGAAAAAGTTGGAATTTATTAAGGTTTAATATTTTTCTTCTTCTTTTCTCACAAAAGGAACCTATCAATTTGGTTGAACCATTAAATATCAATGGATTATTGTCTTATATTTACCTTGGATAACTTTCGGGATGAAATAAAATATGGGTAATCGCAAAAATAATCTATATATAAAAAAAACTCTTGATGCTATAAATAGTAATGAACCGTTAATGGGCTTCAAATTATAATTAAATTCACTTGTTGGGTTTCAAATAAAATTAGTTTTTTATTTATTTATAATTTATTACTTTTAATTTAAAGAATATATTTTTTGGCATAGAAAGAATATATTTTATTAATAAATACTATAGAAAACGATACTTATCCATATTGTTGGAAATAGAATAATCTAAATTAAATTTTTTAATCAATTAAAAATATATATTTATTTTTAAATTATTGGGGTTACTCATCTAAATTTGAGTTAAATACTATTTGGGTCAAATAACTATTGGTTGAATATTATGTATTGTTAAATAATGCACTATTATTTAAAGTTTTGGGGTTAGTAATCTAGATTTGAACAATTAATTTTCCAGTTTGAGTATAGGTGAATTAGTTTATACAATTGTTGGTGACTTAATGTTGGGCTAAATATTTCAGCGAATAAAAATTATTTCATAAAAATATTATTTAGACAAAATTCAAGCTCATTTGGTTGTGTGCTATTTCATATTCAAAATCAAATAGTATTACATTTCAATATTTCATTTTCAGGGGAATAACATTATGTGAACTATGTTTTATCTATCGCTATTACATCTCGCACATTCAGGCTGGGTAATAATAGTAATAATAATAATAACCGAGGCATATATCTTTATACCCATAACAGAAGGATGAGGATGGAGCAGTAATTAGCAATAATTCAATGTTGAGAATGTTGTAAGAGAAAAGATGAACTCATACAAGTTAGACTTGATAATTTGGATCAAGATACTTGTTAAAAAAGGGAATCAACAATGGATTAATTCTGGGGATTAAAATACAATGGTCCATACATGATGGGACTGATGCAACCTATGGTGATAGAGCTGATGTCAAAGATTGATCTCTGGAGTTATTTGACAGGGGTAGGAATGAGGAGTAGCTCGTGGTATTTTTATGATAAAGATAGGAATATTGGAATTACATCACCTACTGGAATACCAAGTTTTCTAAGTTTACCGTGAGGCTTCGAGGACGAAGCCATATTTTAAGGAGGGTAGATTATAACACTCCGTAAAAATTTAAAATTTTAATTAATAAGTATTTAAATTTCTTATATAAAAATGTTTCATAAATTTAATTTTTATTGATCATTGAATGTTAGGGAATGAGAAGTGATATTTTTCGAAGCAATAATTATTTAATTGATCTTAGTCAAGTCATGGGCTAATTTTAGGTGATTGAAATTTTTTTTAGCGCGAGTCCTATTAAATTAGCACATGAGTGTTAAGCTATGTATTAGTATTTCAGTCTATGACCACAAATTACAACCAACAGGTGAATTGATTCAATCAAGATTAGAATAATTACCATTTCTTTATAAACCCATAATCCTTAATCAATAATCAAACATAATTAAATGCCAGTAATGCAACAAGAACTCCAATGAGGTTATATTCATCTCAAGTTCATTAATTTATTTATAAGTGTCGGATAAAATATTACTAGAAATGGTCATAGCAACACTAGTTCTCCAATGGGAATTACGGATAGAATTTTGAGTCCAATTATTAAAGCCTCCCAAATCCCAAGTGCCCACCTACTGACCATTTTCTTTTGCCGACACCCATCTCCCAAATTGACTAATTCCTGTTAAATTAAAGGCATAGGGGCAGCTATTATGAAAGTGAAAGAGGGGAAGAGACAAGAAAATAAATAGGGTGGGCTAGTAGATTTATTTTTGATATGAGAATTATTGCACTATCCTCTTCCTTTTTATAAATGGAACCTCAAATTCGCAAATTCATTGTCTTCCTCCTCTCCCTGCCTGTAACATATCCCAGACTGCTATGTTTGTTCAGAACCACCATAATGCCGAGCTGCTCCCCTCACCTCAATCCGATCGTGCGACGGAAACTCCCTGCAGCCGAGCCCATCACTTTCTCTGGTTTACAACCTCACCACCACCGGAGTTTGCCTCCGCCACCAAAATCCCCAAACACCAACCCACTTAGCAAATCGCTAATACCACCTAGCTCGCTGCCATCCCAACCATCGCCACCATCATAACCAAATCACCACCCTCCAACCACCATCATTTGGTCGTCCGACCACCACCTCCATCACTCTCCATTAATCCAAGTTTTGTCATCAACCTCCCCGAAATCCACCATCGTCACCACCACCACAAAACTGCAACACCATCACCACCACTGAAGCCATCTTCTCCGTCAATTGCACCACCACCTCGCATCGACAGATCTGCGATCGGTCTTCCTTCTCCGTCACAACCCCACCACTGCCATCGCCAACTATAGTCCACAATCAATGCTGCTGCTGGCAATCGTCATACGTTCCGTAAGGGCTGCCGAGATTTTATATATATATATATATATAAGATGTGGACAGACGAGACAGGGATGGGAGATGAGAGGAGGAAAGGAAAATAGGGAGTGGAAAACAAAATAAAAATTAAAAAAAAAATCAAGTGGGTTGGAGATTGATTGAAAGAAATTGAAGGGAAATAAGGTAGTGGGCGTACTGTGAAAGAAAAGAACATGAATTAGAGAGCTGGTAGATGTAGGAAAAGTAGTTGGGGAATTGGACAATAATAGGTGTCCGTGAGTAAATATGGGAGAGCATGGTAAAAAGATTATTTCAGATAGCTAGTCCGTAGAAGTGTTCCAATAAGATTTATTAAAATTAAAAAAAAACTTAATTAATGTTTTATCTATAGTGCTATTTTAGAATATTAAATTAATGTTAGAATTTTGCTAGTCAAGTAGCTGCGAAGATTAAACTGCTCGTTGCCGGTACGTGTGTTGTGTTCCACTCTGCCCACGTTAACAGTAAGTGGATTTTTACTCTGTGGAGTAAGCCCAATTTTATTTTAGCTTGAGCATAAATTTCAATACCGCATTTATATTTTAAATTTATGCTTATTGCTTCCTACTGCTTTTGGAATATTGGTATGCCATTTTTACTGTGCTTAATAATTGTTATAACCATTCTCAAAATCCTACGGATTTTTGAGCGCGCATTGTTACGGGGGTGGGACTGTGTGTGGGTCGCTGCTGCCCAACTCCCACGTTTGCTGTGCAATATTTAGCCACACGGGGACCACTGGGATTATTCAGCCCGATGCCATTACCTTATCTCACAGTGGGTTTGAGGAAATTTCTTACATCCCCCACACCCTTGAGTGTATGTGCGAATTGGGCCCTACAGCGGGGAACCTGCACAACACGGTGGCTGAGATAATTATTTCTCGGTAACGCATATTGTTATATTATCTGTTCCCGGGATATAGAATAATATTCCATTTATGTATAAATTATCCTCGTTTAAGCATGCCTTATCCCCTAAATATTATTTAAATTATTTCTGTAACTCCTCCTCCTCCGGGAGTAAGGGTCTACTTACTCAGCGATTGTTTTTCGCTGACTCTACACTTTTCATATTCATTCGCAGGTTTTGATATTTGTGAAGATCAGTAAACATTTCACGCATCGGGCACGGTTTGGGTTTATTCCGAATAATTTAAATTTGAGTGCAAGTTATGTATAATATTTTAAATCTCCTTAATGGAGTCAAACAACTTGGCATATGTGTGTTAAATAAGCGAGGACGTATATTTTAAAGTTTCCACCGTTCCTGTAATTTATACGCCTCATATTTTAATGTATGATGAACGATTATATCTATATATATGTGTGTGTGATGAACTATTTTTTTTGTGTCTCTTTTATTAAATAAATTTATTAAAATTATTTTATACTTGTTACAGCATTATAAGCTTATGCGTAAATTATATGTTAACTTATCCGGAAAGTAAGTAACATATATATATTAAACTCTGATTTTATGCAAGTATGCCTGCTAGCCGTAGCGTATTCCGGACGGCCCGGAATGCGTGGCGGTAACATCGGCCCATTCTTCCCGCACTGTGCTTCCGCTTTTCTTTTAGAGAAAATGGGGGTGTTACATACCCGATCGGGTCGGGTACCCAAAGTGGGTACCCAATTACCCCACTTCTTCTTCTTCTTCTTCTTTTTTTAAGAAAAATAAAAAAATAAAAAATACTCCCTCTGTCCCATTTAACCTGTCTTGTTTGATTTCTGCACACAATCCAATGCACATTTTCAATCGTAAATATCACAAAATATGTACAACAAAAAATTATGAAAAATATATATTCTAAAACTACATGATTTTACGATTCTAACAAGACCCAACTCGACTATTTTTTTCCAAATATATACTAGCTATAACATTGAGTCAAAGTTAAGCAATGAACAGTGTCAAAAAGTCAAACCAGACAAGTAAGGTGGGACGGAGGGAGTATATATTAGAAAATTTGAATTAAATGAAAAACATCAAAGAGCATTATATCTACGATCTACACAAAGTTAACAATAACAAAGAAATTTAGACTTAAATATTTAATTCATCCATAACAAATATATATGTGGATTAACTACACATTAAAAAAATTATGAACACGTACAAAGATGTTTTTAGCAAATACTACTAAATCTAGACAAATAGAGTAATTAATAAATTCTTCTATTTGAGAAAGACATAATGAAAAGTGAAGAATTTGAATAAATATTTGAAGAAATAGTGAATAATTCTCATATTTATAAATTAATTAATTATAAAAAACATGATTGTGTATAATATATATATATATATTGTAGATTATAATTGTGATATTTTGGATTAAATGATAATGGCTTTTGGAATTATTATGTGTTTTAAACACTTTTTAAAAAGAGTAAATGTAAGAAAACTCCCTCTTTTAAAAAATACTTATAACTTTACTCCCCTATACTAAAATACTTACTCCCTCCGTCCCGCGAAGTTTGAAGCCTTTCTTTTGGGTACGGTAATTTATGTAGTGGAGTTTAGTAGTTAAAGTGGTGTGGGTATTTGTGTTTAAGATTATAATGAATTTTGATACTGTTTATTGTTTAACTTTGACTTAATATTATCGTAGTGATATAATTTGAGAAAAATATTCAAGTGTGGTCTTGTTTGAATCGTCTAATCGTGTAGTTTTAGAATATATATTTTATACAATTTTTATTTGTATCAATTTTGTAATATTAAGAGTTAAAGAAATAAAAGAGACTTTGTGTAGGAAAGTAATAATGCATTGGAATTTGTGCAGAATAGTAAAAGTAAGTATTTTTAATGGGATTTGACAATAATTAAGATTCTAATCAAACTTATATTAATTTAATTTTTCTAAAAACGGAAAGGGTTCAAACTTCGTGGGACACCCCAAAAAGGAATAGGGTTCAAACTTCGTGGGACGGAGGTAGTACAACCTAACTCCCTAACTACCAAAAATACCCCTTACTTTTCAAACCCACTACAAATAAAATAATAAACCCCCAATCAATCAATTATAACTTACAAATCAAACACCTAATAAACCATACATCTAAAAATAAAACTTTCAAGCAAACAATTAAAACTTACTCAATAAAGAAATGGATCAAGAAGTAATAAATTCATTAATGTATGAATATGGAATATATTTACAAACTATGGAAGAAAGAATTGAAAATTGGAATGATATTGTTTATACTATGCTAATATTTTTAACTGAATATAATCAAAAAGTATATCCCTATTCAGAAGAAAAATGTTTTTGGGACAGAATAATTCTCCTTAGAATTGGTTCAGAAAGTGAAAACTATGATGACGACTATCCAGGAAATTTAAGTAATTACGGTGAATATGATTTCTCTGATTAAGTATAAAATTGGAAACCCATATTACATACTACAAACATCACCAATTTTTATAAAAGAAAAAGTAAATAAACATTTTACCCTCAAAACAATTTTGAAGTAAATAAACATTTTACCCTCAAAACAAATTGGTATCAGAGCCCAGAACGATTAATCTGGACATGAGTAACCATAATCATAATGATCATATATTAAACTATCATATGTCAAGATTAAGATTAAATACTTCAGAACAACTATACCCAGAATATATTCCAACGGCAAGATATCCTTTAGATGAAAATCAAGAAATAGATTATCCACTAAGTACGATTAATCCACTCGATACTGAAAACTATATAATAAATAGAAATGATGAATATGCACAAAATAACACCGAGAGCTTGATGATACAAGCAAGAATTGAAAGAGCATTTCTAAACAGAATAAGAGGATTAGAACCACAAATAAGACCACTTACAGACATAAGAACCAACGATAATCGTAGATTCTTAACACCCACATTTAATCCTGATCATGAAATAAGTCAAAGAGAAATAGAAAATATGGATCAACAAATAGAAGAAAGAAAAACATACATAGACAGAAGAAGAAGAAGATTAAATAGATTGCAAAACGATGAAGAATTTGGAATAAGACTAGGAAATAGAGGAAAAAGATTACTTTGGATAGGAAACTATATAATTGAAACGGAAGAATATAATGGTAATTTAATACAATTTATATCAAAAAGAGATGAAGAACATGAGTTAGTATTACAAGTCAAATTATCTATAATCAACAATGAAATTACAACTTACAGAATGTTTCCAGGATATATAATACACAACACCATGTTTACTAGAGCACCTTCACCCGAAATTTCAGATCAAGAATCAAATTATAGTGAAGACTAATAAGATGCCAGGAATAAAGTTAGAGAATGAAACAATAGAAAGACTGACTAATAAAATTCAAGAAATAGAAAGTCAACCACAAGATATAAGTACCATAATAATGAAACAAAAACTATTAAGAATAAAATTCAAGATTTCTAAAATGATAGATGAAAGAGAAGCATATGTAATTGTACAAAAACACATAGATCCAGAAAAAGAAGAATCGGAGTTAATAAAAGAATGGTATTTAAATGAATTAGAAATAATAGAAATAGAAGAATTAGAAAGGGAAACTGAAATAGATGAAGTAAACAACTTCATTAGAAACATAAGAAATATTAGAAGATGAGCTATCTAGAAGATTTAGAAACAATAAAAGATGGAATTGAACTAATAAAAGAACTAATGATAAGTCTAGATACAAGACTCTACAATATCGAGAGATACATAGACAAAACAATAATTAAAACTCCACAAAAGCAAGTAGAATTAGAAAAGTCACTCCCATTACCGAAATGGGAAAAGACACCAGAACCAGGAAGTCTCGATCATAGAGTAATGATGAAAGAAATAGAAAAATTAAACAAACAAAACAAAATTAGAATCCTGATAGAAAAAGTAGAAAAATTAAAAAAGATAAACGAAGAACTAAAGGAAGATAAATTAGAAAGTAGAGAAGATAAAGAAGAAACAGAATGAATACAAGTATAGAAGACTTAATAAATGAATTAAGTAGTGATTTAGAACGACTAAATTTAGAACCAATATATACAGGAACATTTTCAGAAACAGAATTAGAAACTAATGAAAGCGATTTGGAAGAACAACATAAAGTCTTTATGAATAATCATAGATTATATTTACCATCATCAGAAGTAGTTGGAGAAAGTAGCACTACCTTGCCAAGAGAAGGTGTAACAGGAACTATACCAATGGAAGTAGATCAAACCACAAATAGACAAAATGTAGACAATTATCAAAGTAGATTACAAAATTTACCTTCAAGAAATTTTCCAATAAGAAAAACAACCTCTAAAAAAGAAATTTGGAAATACAATGAAGATTTTGAGCTAAAAGAAACAAGAATAGGAAATGTGAGACCAGGAGATGCAATATTCCTAAACCTGGATTGTCTTAAACAGCCAAGTCTAGAACTAGAAAAATGGAAACAGATAATAAGAATACATTTAATGTCAGAAGAAAGTACGTCAAGAGCAAAAACATTAAAAATATGGAATTTAGTCCAAGGAAATGTGGCACAATTCCTTGCAGGAATTTCCTCAAATACAAAACAAACTTATATGAATACAATTACTCAATGATTTGGACAAGATGTAAACACAGGAATAGAGGAATTTATCAATATCATACAAGAAGAATTCCTAGGAGTACAGAGCTTAGATAATAATGCTATAATAGAAGAAAGAGATCAAGCATTACTAAGATTAAATAAAATAAGACTAAGAGATTTATGCTTTTTTGATCAATTCTCTGAACAATTTAAAAGTTACTATTATACAAGCTTATACAAGCTCACAAAATAATGAACACACCATGAACTCTATATTTTCAAAACTACCATCACCATGGGATGAATATATGTGGAAAACATGGATTCAAAATAAAAATGACTATCCGAATAATTTAGGAAGCCGAATAAGATTAATAAGACAGGTAATAACTGAGTTATGTTACCAAAGAAAAATATTAGACCACACTAAAATATATAATAAAGCTGCTGATTTATGTTGTCAGGAAAATGCAGAAAATTTTGAATGGGGAAAAAATAAATCATATAGAAAAAATAAGAGATTTAAAAAATTTAAACCAATAAAAAGAAAATTTAAGAAAGGAAAAAGATTTAAAATCTTTAATAAGAAAAAATTCTTTAAGCCAAAATTTGGAAGAAAATATTATAAAAGAAGAAATGATAAAAGACAAAATAAAAAGAATCCAACCACATGTAAATGTTATAACTGTGGAGAAATAGGACACTTTGCAAGTGATTGTACAAAACCAAAGAAAAAACAAGTAAGATTTATGGAATATGATATTATAGATGAACAAATATTCAAAGAAATAGAATCAGATCTAGAAAGTATAAGTGAACCAGAATCAGGAGATGAGATATATGAAGTAAAATTCTCTGAAATAGAAAATGAATAATAAAGAAATAATCACAGAAGAACAAGAGGAAACAAAAGAAATAGAATATGTAGAACAATATGAAGGACAAAGAGGATATGCAATAAAAGCTATCTTAAGTCCAGAACAAATTAATAAAATACAAGGATTAGATCTAAAACATGGATTCAAGCATACAAATTTTAATATACTATCAAGAACATTCTCAAGAAATAATATAGTAATTCATGAATATCATGAACTAGAAAAAACAGTAGATGTATGTAACACTAATACTACTCTAAAACTACACCTTTTAACAAAAGATATAATAAATAAAGGATTAGAAAAATCAAGTAGAAAGAAAACAGAGAAAATACAATACGTACATCTAGCAGGAGTAAAGATTCTAATAAAATCTTTATTTAGAAGTGGAATAGACTTACCAGTAACAATAAGCCTACATGATTCAAGATTATTAAATCCACAAGACTCACATTTAGGAACTATTAATGGAAACCTAATTTACCAAAAACTACTATTTACATGTTACCCAAACTATTGTGTATCTTTACAAGATCAAAATATAGACGAAACATTAACCCTATACATAAAAGTACATAGGAATGATGTAATGAAAAATGAAAGTAAAATATTTACAGTACATTATAGTGCTTTTTATAGCTACCTAAATAGCAATAGACTAAAACCTTATGATGATAAAAAGACAATAGAAATACACGAAGCATGTAGAGACACAATAGCAGATCTAATATTACCAGAATTGAATAATCCAACTTTACAAGATGATTGGATAATTGATCTTGCAGACAAGAAAAATACAATAGAAATTGGAAAACCATTAGAAAATAGGAGACCACAATTATCCTATGTAGGAAGAACAATGAGTAGCAGAAAAAGTATAGATTATAGCCCAAGAACAAATCTAATACTTGATCAACCAAGACATAGTATTGATATCCCATACGAAAAGAGTAAACAAAAAGCCTAAACAAGGAGAATTAATATAGAATATTATAATGGCACAAACTGGATAAAAGGACCAAATATATTAGTAGACACTGGAGCTGGTAAGAATCATATAGGAAAAACTTGTATAAACGGATTAACAAAGCATATAGGAACGGAATATAGATATACTACTTTTGAAGGAGAAGTAAAAAGAGTAAATGAAATAGTAATAGTACCAATAAAACTAGGTACAGACTTAATAGAAGAAGTAAAATGTTATGTAGCAGAAGAAGAAGGAACATCTAGTAGCACTTATCATGTCTTGTTAGGCAATGAGTTTTTAGACTCGTTAAACAAATATACGATAACAGGAGAAATTTTTAGTGGAAAAACAAAAAATGGAAAAGCTTTCGTAATAGGAAAAACATATATATGAAAGAAATTAGATTTCCAACAACAGTATACCTAGAGTTAACTATACTACAAACAAATATAACAACATGTGCTATACTAGATACAGGAGCAGAAATCACATTAATACAAGAACATTTAATAAAAGAATGGGAAGTAAATAAAAGACCAATAGAAGTACATGGAGCTACTGGACATAGTCTAATTATTAATAAAATAGCTAAAGATGTTCAAATAATTTTAGGTAATAAAATATTTACAATACAAGAAGTATATGTTAGCCCAGTAAAAACAATTTATGTATTATTAGGGACAGATTTTATAAGTTTATTTCAAAGCTTTAGAGTAGATAGATATAATATTCAACTTAGATCAGCATGTAACCACTATATTACTATTCCGAGAATAAGGAAACCATACAGAGTGCTTCAGAAACGTGGTGAAAAAGGAGAGATCATAAAACAACCAATTACTTATTACATAAAATTTAAAATTCACAAAATTAAAAAACAAGTACTAATTCAAAAGCCAGAAGATTTTGATAAATATGAACTTCATGAGACAATAAAATACATCTCTGAAAACTATGGAGAAAATCCAATTGAAAAATGGAATCTTAATAAAATATATGCAGAATTAAAAATGAAAAACGACGATATAATAATAAGAACTCAACCTATGATGCATAATCAAGAAGATATTGAAGAACTTCGAAAACAAATAAATGAATTGTTAGAATTAGATCTTATTCAAGAATCTATAGCAGAACATAATAGTCAGGCTTTCTTGGTTAGAAATCGTAGTGAACAAATAAGAAAGAAACCAAGATTAGTAATCAATTACAAAGAACTAAACAAAAACATGATATTTGATGGATACTTTCTACCTAACAAAGAAAATCTAATAGGATTAGCTAGAGGAAGAACTATCTATTCAAAATTTGATTGTAAAAATGGATTTTGGCAAATTAAAATGCATCCAGATAGTATAAAATATACAGCCTTTAGTACACCACAAGGACACTATGAATGGAAAGTTATGCCGTTCGGAATAAAAAATGGACCACAAATATTTCAAAGAAAAATGGATAAAACATTTAAAAAATTTAGTAACTTTATATTTGTATACGTAGATGATATACTAATAGCCTCAAACACTATAGAAGAACATAAAAAACACTTGGATATATTTGCAAAACTTTGTAAAGATCATGGATTAATTTTATCAGAAAAGAAAGCAGAAATATTCAAAGACGAAATAGAATTTTTGGGTCTAATATTAAACAAACTTGGAATTAAAATGCAACCACACATAAGTACAAAACTTGTTAAAATGCCTGATGAACTTAGAAATAAATTAAACATACAAAGATTTCTTGGAATTCTAAATTATGCAGAAGGATTTATTTCAAATTTAGCAAAAAAGACAAATGATCTAAGAAAATTAATCAGAAAAAATAATAAAATAGGATGGAATGATCAACATACTGAAATTGTCAAACAATTGAAAGAAGAATGCTCCAAACTACCACCTTTAAGATTACCCGACGAAAAAGATAATTTAATAGTACAAACCAATAGCTCCGACTACCATTGGGCAGGATTACTAAAAACCGATACTGGTGAAATTTGTAGATATGCATCCGGAACATTACAAGGAGCAGCTATAAACTATAGTACAAATGAAAAAGAATTACTTGCAGTAATTAAATCGATAGATAAATTTTCATTTTGGTTATTAAGTAGAAAGTTTAAAGTATTAACTGACAATACACAAGTAAAACCTTTAATTTATAATAAAGTTCCAAATAAACCCCAATATAGAAGAATAATAAGATATCAGACTTTTCTGTCAATGTACGACTTTACTGTTGAATATATTAAAGGGACTGAAAATTATCTAGCTGATTTTTTGAGCAGGAACCCTGAATATGGAGAACAATGAACAATGGGATGATGCTGGTCTGACTGACCACATTTACAATGAAATAGATCGACTACAAAAATTACTCCAGTCGACTATGGACAGACAACTAAAACTACAACAATTGATTGTTGGGAGCTTTATGGACGAACATAAGACTATCAATGACGATATATATGAATGTAACAAATGTTTGCAGGGATTACTAACTACTATGGAAGAATACTTTTATACCCCTGAAGAACTAAATACTGGTGTTTCAAACCAGGAAGGGAAAGCTAATCCTGTTCCAAAAGAGGACAAACAAGCAAAACAATCTGGGGAAGCAAGACCTTCGACCTCGTCGAAAAACATTGCAGAAACTAAGAAGTATTTTTGCGACAATATTCCTCAACCAACACCCATTAGCCCTGAAACAAGAAACTTTTTAGCAGAATACCATACCCTGAGCAGCTACATATACTCTTTACCCAGACAAGAAACATCATTCTACACTGAATTCACCAAATCCCTACATCTACAAGTAACTATTTTACCAGGCTGCGACCCAAACTTTGTTTCGAACTGTTTCAAATTCGGCTTTATTAGAACTATTTTCCTGTCCCCTTTACGAACCGAAATATCCAAATTACCTGTATTAGTTGAAGCTCTAAACATAAGACCAAAAATCCAGAAACTGAAAATATTTTCTATTAGTCCAGAAGTCAAACACTCTTCCTACCATCTTGCTATTGCAGAAGAAATTACTAAACTAGAAAGTTATCCTCAAGACTATGGAACTCCCAAAACAGAAATCTTCAATGACAAATACATCCACTTCAAAAGAGCAATGGGAATACGTGCCGTCCATGAACAGATGAAAAGACTATACAACCAAGGAGCAGGAATCTTTTTTGGAAATGAAGAAATCGTAATGATTGAACAATTGAACACTCCAGGATTCAGATCAGGAAACTTAGCAGGACTAATTCAGAAATTTGACACATACAATTTTGAATGCTCAGAAGAAGTCAAGAATATCTGGAAGAAAGCTGTAGAAAAATCCACCACAAGTCTGAAGACAAGAACATTTCTTCGGAAAGAGACAACGAAGTGAAGTAAGCAGTGACGACAAAGAGGACCAATGTAGCACTAAGAAGAGAATAATGCAGCAAGACGTATGCCATGACGAAAGAACACAAGCAAACAAAAAAGAAAATTAATAAACAAGTGAATTATTGAAGACAATAATGCATAGCCACCGGATGAATTATTACAAGAAGACAGCTCAAAATGCATGATTAAAGAAGAAAGTGACAGCCACCGAACATCAATAATAGAGAAGAAAAGAAGGGAGAAGATGATGCCACGTATCTCAATTCAGGACCATTAGATCTTCAGAACTCCATCTATAAAAGGAGGCAAAGCTTATGAAGAAGGCAGAAGTGAAGATACCTACCATAGTATTTCTTTCTCTTGCATTTCTTTGTAATCTTTAGTTCTCTCTGTGTGATGTAAAACTATGAGTGATTTTAAAAGCTTTCAATAAAAGATGATCGGCTAAGTACAATAGCCTGATCATTCCAGTAAATATCTCCGAGTATATTTTTCTAAGAGTCTACCAAAATTCTAAATATATGTGAGTGAGTGAAACATATTGTGAGAGTCATGTCATCGATACAGTGATTTCCGAGAGGTCGTGCATACCGGAGTAAGGCAGGAGGCCTGAAAGAAGGATAGCAGACGAGGAAAGAAGGTTACTCGTTGAAGGACTCGATCAGAAGTTTCAACCACGAAGCTTATACTACGGAAGCGAGGTAGACCCAGAAACTTTACTTTGAATGATAAATACTGTGAATGATCATGACATATATTTCAAATAATCACATCCTCTAAGATCATAATTATAATCATAATATTTTGAAAACCGTAGAAAACACCACAATCATTTTAGAAAACACCTGTCTTTGACTGATTGCACACCAGAATGCACACTATGCAGAATTACTATATGAAGGATAAAACTGTCATTAAGAAAATACTAGGGAGCAAACAAGGATAACTTTTAAGCTAGGGAGGAATCTTGAATAAAGATTGGTCAAGGGGATTAAACTTACATTATCCCTTTTAAAAATTATAGAAATTGTAAAAAAAAAAAACTTCGGGTTATTCGGGTACCCGATCGGGTAATTCGGGTCCAAACTTAGGACCCGATACCCAGGTTCGGGTTCTAGTACCCGAACCCGACCTTTCCCATTAAAAAAAACCCGGCTCCGAACATGATTTTTTTCGGATTCGGGGTGGGTACCCGACTAACCCGAACCCGATGCCCACCCTAGTTGCACTATCACAAAAACGTAAGTAGTAGTCTTTATACTCCTACAGATTATATTACAGGTTGGAGTATTAATTAGCAGCTTGACATGTCATCAACCATTAACCACAAAATAAAGCTGCAGTTCACAGTTCAATTTATAATTCACGGCGTATTTCTTGCTGTTAAATGTTAATGCAGCAGCAGCACCCATCCATTATTTTCCATTTTCCCAATCTTACCCTCAAGAGAAACTTTTCCGTTACAGATGAATTCACCCCAATTTCGAGAAGGGTAAAAATGTAATTCCAGACAGAGGACCCCTCGAAAAACGTGACCATTTTTTAACCCTACAACGGTTCCGCTTCCTCCCTTCCTATAAAAACCTGCGCAGCAGTATCTCACTCATTTTATCCGTTTCGATTTTTTCTGTCCTATCTTCTTCTTTGGAGTTTTCGCTTTTCTCTCTCCTAGGGTTTCGTCTGCTTCTGTAATCTCGAAATGGCAGAAGAGGTTCACAACGGTGCCGGAGCTGAGAACGGTGCAAGTGGAGGTGCTGCGGTGGTTTTCTCGACGTTGAAGCCCTGGCTTGTGGTGGAGGCGCCGAAGGCGAACGATGCTGTGCTGTTCTACAAGTCGGCTTTCGGAGCCGAGGAGGTGAGCCGCACCAGTCATCCAAAGAGGAAGGCGGAGCAGGAGACGCCTCTTATTCTCTCCGCTGAGCTGAAGATTGGAAACGCTGTTTTTGTCGCCTCTGACCTTAACGACGACGCCTCTGCTCCGTACGTTCCCCACTTTTTCGTCTCACACCAGTTGCTTTTTGTTGTTACCCTCGTGTTTTAGATTTTCCTTCCATGATTAGTTTGTTTTTACATAGATCCGTGATTCTTATTTAACGTTCATTATTTCCGTTTATTTAGTTTCCTCATGATTTTCCATGTTACTATACCGCACTGTTCAATGCATATTTTCAGAGTCAAATCTGCTGGAACTGGTAGCGTTTTCTGCCTCGAGACGGATGACATTAACTCTGCCATCGAAAAGGCTGTCGCCGCCGGCGCTGTCGCAGAAGGCGAGATCACTGAAGGAGAAGGCGCGTGCTGCGGGGGGCGCGTGGGGAAGGTGAAGGATCCCTACGGCAACGTATGGCTAATCTGCACTCCCTCTAAGAAGTGCGAAGGCGTAGCTGCGTAACAACCGTAGATCTTTAACTATACTGTAGCAGGTGGCACTATTTCAGCCGTTGATGTGCTAATAGTCTACTGCTCTTTATTTCCCTACTAGGCTACTATCTTTTGTAATTCCAATTACCCGACCAGACTATATATGCACTACTACTATGTTGGCTTTAACCTATGCTTTATAATTGCTATCTTTGAGAACGGAATTAACATCAGTATTTCAAATATTGCTCGTGATGCTATGTCTACCTTTATGAAAATTATCTGAACGTGTGCCTAGGTTAGCATGTTTTTATGTTTTTGAGGTGTTTAAATATATACTCGTGTTCCTGTCCCTGCTGTGTGTGTGCCTCGGTTGAAGCAAGTACCTGGGAGATTTTATATTGTTTATTTTGTGGTGATGCTACAGAGTGTATATTTTGTTGGACGAGTAAGAAAGTCTTATATAGTGCTTTTTCTCAATAACGTTTTTGCCATTTGTACGTTTTCTTTTGGCATTTTTTAAGATCATATGAGTTGGTTATTTCCTGTGTACTTGTCATTCTGAGTTAGTTTGACACTACGTAATTTGGACATCCAAAAATGTAATGCAAATAAATAAAGCCATTATTGTGTAGAAAGCTATTTTACGCTGTTCATGCCAGTTGAATGTTGTTTAGTAGTAGTAGAATTTATTGGTCTATTGTACAAAGTAGTAATGCACCACAGAATGTATCCATGATTTTACAGCATAGATTTACTGGGCCTTGAGGAGAGTAAAGCAACTTTTCGTAAGGAGTGTTATTTTATAATGGGCCTTGAAGTTCATGTGGTGTTGGTTTTAGGAAGAGTCCAACGGGTTGTATTGTGCTGGTACTGTCTTAATAGGCCATATTTTTTTGGCCATATTTTATAATAGGCCACATTGGTTGGCCGTATCTTTTCGGTTGGTTTTATATTTATTCTAGAACTATACGCCGATGCACCGGATTCAAGATTATAATAAGTGTCTAGGAAAATTTTTATGTGATAATAGATCAAAATTTCTGAAATAATTTTAATTATTTATATACTTCCCTTGTCTTTATAAGTTTGCAACATTGATGTTTTTGATACTATTCACAGTTTAACTCTGACTCAAATTTTTATCATAGTTATTGACGAAAAAACATAGGCCCTGTTTGGCAAAACAGCTAATTGAAATAGTTTATTCTAGCCAATTTGAACTGAATTAGCATATTTAAAAAGACAAAATAACTTAAAACAATGTTCAATCAGCTCTTTTTAAAACCGCTGCAAATAGCAGCATTTTGAATTTTAGTTTATTTTAGGCAAAAAGTTAGTCTCGAAATTGTCAAACAGCTAATTTTAACTAATTATTACTCACAGAATCAGTTAACACCTAACAGCTAATTCCCAAACAGAGCATAGTCAAATGAGATCTTATTACATTCATCTAAACTTGTAGTTCTAGAATATCAACTTTTTATAATTTTTAATTGTAGTATAATTTAAGTTATTAATCATTGAAAAATATGCGTGTCTAATCCCAACAATACAAACACAAAAACGGAAGGAATATTTAATAAAAAAGCATTATGTATTTTCATTGTGATAAAATGTATAAATAATGAAACTAACATAACAATAATTCAAAAAAAAAAAAAGAATATTAAAATTTATTTGTTTCAGAATTGTGAAGATTCCTTGAAGCGATGTTTTGACTATGTATTGGACATGAAATTCAATCTGCCAAATATCATGAAGATTTAGCTGCTTCTGGAAATGAGATAAGTATTTTCTTTACATATTTGTTTTAATGTGATTGATACTTTCTGGATATGAGAAGCTTTCTGATATGTTGATATTGTAGTACATTTCCATGTTCTATACAACTGATTCCATTAATACAAATAGATCAAATACACACCTCCCAGAATCACATATTTGGAAAATGACAACCTTTCAGATTCAAATTTAAATGCAAAGATTAAAATATTGATTTCCTTATCAATGGACCTAATTCATTGAAAACTAAAGACATTTTCTAATGAATTATATACAATGCTCCTCGTGTGCATGCAAAGAATGATCGAAGAAGGTATAAGAACTCTCAATTATATACTATTTTAAACTACATCACTTAATGTGAGTATTTTTTTTTTTTAAAAAAAAGAAACTAAAAATAAAAATTTCTTTTAAAAAAATCTCAGTTACAATAACAATTTATGAACCAAATTGATAACATTCCAAATCATATAAACATATTCTATGCAAATTTAATCCCACTAATACAAATATTGAATAGATGTCAACTCTCCTATCAAATTATAGTAGTAAATTATAATTCCATTAGATACTTTGTAGAAACTTGCTTCATTTTAAACAAGGTTTGCTTGATTTGGTATTCAAAAGAAACTTGACAACCTCTTTTTTGCCTTCACACTTATTAGAAGTTGATTATATTATGAGATATTGGATAATCTTGACTTGGAAAGCTTTGGAATAGTAGACATGGGACATGTAGCAGGACCTGTATGATGAAATTTAGTTTGAATACTCATAAATAAATAAAAGCAAGTTATGACTATATGAAATTTAACCATAGCAGGTGAAAACAGAACTAACCTTGAACCATTTTTATCAAGTGATATTCGGAGCCTTATGCTTGGATTCCTAGCTGCCATTACTTGTGTAAATTAGTATTGCTGGCTTGAAATGATCCCAAGACAATGTCACAAATGCAACTAATGAGAAATGCTTTTGATGTTCTTGTTTTAGTTAGAATATGCTGTGAATGCTTTTGATGTTGTGAACTTCATATTTGGTTCATTTGAATGAGAAATTCCTTTTCCTCAAAAAAAATAAATGCAACTAATGAAAAGGATCGCACAGGCCTTCCCATGTCTCCCATCTGCAAAAACCACCAAGAAGCTACTGAATATAGTAGATACAAAAACAGTTGCAGCTAAAATGAGGATCAATTAACATGTCCAGATGAAGACATAATGACACAAACCAATAGTGACTATCAAAATAGTGACTTTTCAACAATAAGTCATATTTAAGTGTAATATAGCATGCCAACGTAAAAGGAAAACAAAGAAGCATTTGAATGTAGAATGACCAACATCAAGAACATTATGCATAGAAAATTGAATGTAAACTTATTGGAAGACATGAAAAGGTATGAGTAATACAAGAAATGATCAGTCAATAGCATAACATTTCCGAGCAATATTAAAAACAAAAAACCAATTATGGAGATTGAAAACCAAACAAATGCAATGTTCCTCCAAAAGGATAAATAAAAAACGGTCAAAGAGATACCACACCAACCTAAATCATATAAATGCATACCCTTCTTCAACGGTTTGATATAAGCGGCGACGGGGCACCCCGATGAAGTAATTAAACTGCCATAGTAAAACTGCATTGTACCAAACCATTCAAATCAGTACTAAACATAGCTTGATGAAAATTTGCAGATTTCTTACAAATCTTGAGCGAGCCTATGGTGCTGAGTATGTACCCCAACTATCCAGTAAGGTTCAACCCCAACAGTTCTCTGTTTCAAAGTTAAGAGAAGTGTCCCTTAAACCCAAAATCACATAGATGTGATTTAAAAATCATCGGATCCTTCACCAACCAGTTTAATATTTTGAATTTACATAAAATTTCCAACTATCATGATTTGAATTTTTCTTTTACCTTTCACTGATCAAATCAATAATATTCCAATCCCCTTAGGCAGAATTAAGCAACAGAGATTATGAGATACTTAGGCCATCAACAGAGATGATGAAGCAACCAAATAACATAATAATGACCGTTGAAAGAAAATTTAATTCAGATTTATACTTAATAGAATACAACTAAATTGAATACGAAATTGTTGAATCATTATCAACCGTTGAAAGGCAAAGCCGAGCTACAGAGGAAACTTTTTAATTATTATCAGATGACTAAATATAAGAAATAAAAATATCCATCAAGAGCAAATGTAAAGAAAGACACTTATGGATGAAGGAGATGGAGTTGGAGCGTATCCACATATCTAAAACAAAACAAAAACAACAAAAAAAAAAGACAAAACTTACTTAGCATTAGCTCATTTGGACTCGGCTCTGTATATTCAACCTTGACCTGCAAAATGAAACCAAGAAAAAAAATGAATTCAAAATAAAAATGGTATTTACCTCACAAAAAATATCATAGGCATTTTATCGAACATCTTGTAGCCATATAGTGAACAACATTAGAAATCCAAATCAACCCAACAATTTGAACAATACATTAGAATAAAAGGTAAGAAGGAAATTGCAAAAAACATCTCTGAAAAAATAAATAGCCAAAAGAACAACTCTTACCTCGTGACGACGAATGACGGAGCGAGGTCAAAGCAGTGTACATGTGAAACGGCTAGGGTGGAGAGCGTGTTGCTGCTGCTGCAAGATTTGGCAGATTGCAGGGAGCCGCGAAGGGAGGATCAAGGGTGAGGGTGGAGGGGAAGACAAAGCGCTGGCGTTGGGACTGGGTGCGAGCAGCGACAGAAGAAATGGATAGCAGAGGACGGTGACTGATGGGCAGGCGGATGGTGGGAGAGGGATGGAGGTGTAGTCGATTCTACGTTTAGGGTTTAGAAGAGTGAAGTGATGCGGAGTAGGGGTGATTAATGAGTAGAGCTACTCGAACTCGAACTCGACTCGGGACTCGGCTCGGAAAAAACTCGACTCGTACTCGAAAAATTCGAGTCGAGTCGAGTAGTCGAGTAGGAGACTCGAGTATCGAGCTCGAGCACGAGCCTATGTATATGATACTCGAACTCGAGTCGAGTACTCGACTCGAGTCGAGTAGTCGAGTCGAGTATCGAGTACTCGACTCGTTTTCTTTTTTTTTGTAATTTTTTTTTTATTTTTTTTAATTTTATAAGAAAAATGCAAAAAAATAAAAAAATACTCGATAAGCTCGAGTACTCGACTCGAGCTCGAGCTCGAGACCGACAAAAAAATAAAAAATAAAAAATCGAGCTCGAGTAGCTCGACTACTCGACTCGGTTAAAAAAAAAAAAATTACTCGAGCTACTCGAGCTCGAACTCGAACTCGAGTCGAGTCGAGCTCGAGCTTGAGCTCAACTACTCGACTCGAGCTCGAGTAGTTAAAAAATGCAGTCAAGTCAAGCTCGAGTACCCCACTACTCGAGCTCGACTCGACTCGTTATCACCCCTAAGGCGGAGTGTTGGGGCAAAGTTGAAAGATGGAAAAGATCTAGTGGCAAATTTTGAAGGTATTGATTGGGTGATTTTATTCTACATCAAGTGAGTGTGTGACTGAGAAAGAATTGAAATAGATTTTGTGAGGGGTGAAAAGATTTAGGTGGAAAAATATGTGTGGATGAGTAGCTTACTTTAGTATAATGACCAACATAAAGATTTTTTGGGTCAAATCTTCGTTGGCATGCTATATTGCACTTAAATATGACTTATTGTTGAAAAGTCACTATTTTAATAGCCACTATTGGTTCGTGTCTTTATGTCTTCATCTCAACATGTTAAAATTTTTTTTGGTAAACAGCCTATACAGGCTAGGAAA
Source organism: Hygrophila difformis (assembly GCA_030278955.1). Lineage (NCBI taxonomy): Eukaryota > Viridiplantae > Streptophyta > Magnoliopsida > Lamiales > Acanthaceae > Hygrophila > Hygrophila difformis. Next base: position 47,250,094 of record JAOANR010000010.1, read on the forward strand.
GGGGTGGTGGAAGCCCGTGCCCATCTCGACATGTTAATTGATCCTCGTTTTGCATAATATTCTTGATGTTGGTCATTCTGCATTCAAATGCTTCTTTGTTTTCCTTTTACGTTGGCATGCTATATTGCACTTAAATATGACTTATTGTTGAAAAATTTGACCCAAAAAATCTTTATGTTGACCCAAAAGATTTGACAACCTCTTTTTTGCCTTCACACTTATTAGAAGTTGATGATATTATGATATATTGGATAATCTTGCTTGGAAGGCTTTAGAAGAGTAGACATGGTCCATGAAGCAGGACCTGTATGATGAAATTTAGTTTGAATACTCATAAACGAATAAAAGCAAGTTGTGACTATATGAAATTTAGCTATAGCAGACGAAAATAGAACTAACCTTGAACCATTTTTATCAAGTGATATTCGGAGCCTTATGCTTGGATTCCTAGCTGCCATTACTTGTGTAAATTAGTATTGCTGGCCTGAAATGATCCCAAGACAATGTCACAAATGCAACTACTAAAAACGATCACAGGCCCTCCCATGTCTCCCATATGCAAAAGCCACCAAGAAGGTACTTAATATAGTAGATACAAAAACAATTGCAACTAAAATGAGAATCAATTAACATGTCCAGATGAAGACATAAAGACACAAACCAATAGTGACTATCAAAATAGTGTTCGTTCTTTCTTTAATTACTCTCCTATGGCACATGTTACATTATTCTTCCAGTTTATTCCGACCAATTTATTGTTAATCTCTCTTATTTATTAGTGAATGTGGTGGACGTGCATTGGAGGGAGTATTTAATAGTAGAGTGTAACTTTATGTTTATACAATAAAACTTATAAAAGTATATATATGCTCCCTTTTGTGCATTTTTTCTATACAAAATTCGATGCTTTTATTTTCACTTGGTAAATTATAGATTGAACGATTCTAACATGACCATTTATATGTTACAATATCCCACATCTACTTCCTCCGAACTACGATTCTAACCTGAAAAAGGCATAAACCAGAAGTAACGCCTATCATCTCTGTGTTCCGCAGTAACGTTTCCCTTCTGTGGCTAGGATCCACACATCTACGTGTTCGCGCCGTCCGTTCATCTCCATGGGCTATCATCGTATCACCGCCTTTGTGACTGTAAATGGGGCTATTTAAAGAAAGAGCGTACCAATTTAGTAATTTAGTCGTAATTCGGAAGGGAGAGATTCTCTATCGTCGCTTTCGAGCCACGCGAAAGGGTTTTACAGGCTGCTTCTCCTCGCAAACGGGTAATAATCATATTTTTCGCTGATTTTATTTCTATTACATGTTGCGTTCCCAATTTCTTAGAATTATATAATGGTTTTGGGATCTACTCCAATATTTGTTTGAGTTCGACGTGGTTAGGGTTTTTGTGCTTTATTACCTTTTTAAGTGCCATCTGAGATTTATTGTCTGTATAACTAGATTATTTTTTTCTCTTTCGAGTTTTATGTGTTTGGTTCTCATTTTCGTTCTGTTATTAGTTATTGTGTTGTGAGTTCGCTGCTGTTGAGTTTGTGTAATTATGGTGAGAAGTTGTTATTATTCTTTTGTTGTTTTGATTTTTATGTGTGATTGATTTGAGGACGGTTTGTTGATTGTGGTTGTAATTCTTTTGCTGGCGGGGATGTGGAGTTTGACATCAGATTAACTATTTGTGTGTGATCCACTAGATCCCTGAGGTTCTTCGTTCCTAAGAACTGATAATCATCATTTTTTTATTTTTTATTTCTTGAAGCATTTCATTTGCATCCCTTCGACGAAAACCCACTCATATATTGTTCTCAGTCCAGCCAAATCGCCTTCCTTCCCTTTTCCCGTAGGTTTCTTGCTGCAACCCCTCCTTTGTCTTCCGCTTCCCTGTCGACATTCCCGCGTCTCCCAGGACGCTAGGTCTTCCACCTGCCACCGTTACCTAATTTCTTCCCTTCAAAACTGATAAGCTTCATGAAGGACGAGGAAGTGGGTGAAGAACATCTAATTTAGCCAGGGATGGAGATGGCTGCAAAGACCAGGGATTCCAAGATGTTCTTCCCAGTATTTGTCACTGTCTGCAGCATTTTGCCGGGGTAATTGGCTATTTCGTCATGCAGGTTACCTATTTGACCAACCCTGAACTTGAAGTGAAGCTACGGCGGTCTGTCCGGCAAGAATCCTTGGTAACCTTCTACCTTCTTTTATCGGATTTCATGAATAAGTGTGATTTTGTGCTGGGATTTGGGAGAAAGGGATGCTTCATCAACCAACATGATTCTGTCTTTCTTTGTTTCGATTTTTACTATAGTAGCTAGGTATCTCCATATAGGCTGTTTATGATGTGTAATCTCAGGCGTAGGTCAGAGGATCAAACATGGCAGAATTTGAATGTGTAAAATTGCTCAGTAGTAACTAAAGCATAGAGCAGTAAGAGATCATTTTTCTATGTGATGCTTAGTAGTATTCTTAATGACCTCTTGCTGATTTCTGTAGCTGTCTCGTGCTGATTTCTCTGCTATCGAGCTACGCCATTAGCTGTGTTACTTTGTAGATGTGTTTACATTCTCAAAAATGGTTTGATTGCCATGATATCTGTTAACCTTACATTTTCTGTTAATGTTAATACATTATCGAAGTCCTCATCCCCTGGTTATGGCCCTTTTTGAGCCACTGTGCTATATAAAGGAAAGAAGTTATTATAAGGTTGTAATTAATTTAATTTTTGGCAAATTAAATTATTAACTAATCCATCAAATTAACAACTTATCATTTTGGATAACAAATATATTTGCATTAGTGAGTCTTTTGCCATATAGATGGTAATAATTTAAGAAATCTCATCTTTTGTGCTTTCTTGCTTTCGTCATGTAAAATTAATTAAGATTTTCCACTACACTATCAGCATCGTCTCATTGATTATTTCACTTTGTCAGATGACTGAAAAAACTAACAGCTTGTATGATCAGATGATGGGTTAAGGTTAATAAAGAACTAGCAGAATTCCTTGGAGAGCTGAAGAGGAAAAAGGATGCCAATGACATATATGTTGCTGCACTAAAGGGAGAGATACTTTACAAGAAAACCATATCAGACAATTCAGCCCATCCCGAAGCTAGGCAAAACTGGAGTTAAAATTGAGCAGAACCAGCGATGCTGTTATGCTATTGATTCTCAATAACTACTCTGAAGGCGACAAGACAGGGGTGTTCTGTTGTTGGTATCACCATATTTTCCCTTGTTGTATTTGCTACGGATTTTTTCATTTTTCAAGCCTAGTAAATGTAGTTTTCATGAAAACCATTCTAAATGCTTTTTAATTCTATTTGGCGGCCTACACAGCTTCACCCTTTATTGGACTACTAGATAATCATATTGACACAATATCCGAGAAAATAAAGGAAGAAGAAGCTGCACATAACAACTACTATCGATATGTTCTTCTTAGAAGAAGAGTGGGACTCCTTTTTTAGCCCAAAGAGGCACTTTCCCGTGCTTCGGTCGGTGGGGCGAAATGGATTGATGAGTCCCGTTGTGTAGACAGTGGGTAAGTCTTTACATGTGGATATCAGCTTTACGACTTTGCATCACTCTCATAGATGGAACACTGCAGCCAGGGCAGTGGCACATGAGAAGTATTGCTTCTCCTCATAAAGTGCTGTGTTGCAAGCTAATCTCATCTTGTTCATAATTAGTGGTGGTATGACTAGCTCAAGCTCCAGCGGACTGGTAATGTTGTTTGCAACCAGTCTCAATTGCACTCGTCTCGTCTGGTAGTTGCAACTTGGACTTGTGCCGATCAAAGGGACTAATGCACGTTTGTACTCAATCCAGTATACCTCGGCTGTCTCCACAGGTGGGTAGAAGCTGCTTCTTGTGCGTCGGACATACTCGGATAGCACCATTTGTAGCCCTATTTTAACAAAATCACGGACTTTGATTCGATACTCAGCCAGGAATTTCGAGGATTTGTATGGTTGTTCAAGTCCACTCAATATGGTGAAATTGAGTGGACAATTAGTTGCAGCTCCAAACGCCAATGAGGCCGCCAGAACGAACATGAAACAGCCGAAGGAGAAAGACATAACTGGGCAGTTTCCTCCTTAGTTACGTCTTCCTCCTTGAGCTGTTTCATGTTCGTTTTGGCGGCCTCATAGGCGTTCGAAGCTGCAACTAATTGTCCACTCAATTTCACCATATTCAGTGGACTTGAACAACCACACAAATCCTCGGAATTCCAGGCTGAGTATCGGAGCAAAATCTGTGATTTTGTTAATAACGGGCTATTAGTGCTATTCGAGTATGCTCGGCGCACAAGAAGCAGCTTCTACCCACCTGTGGAGACGGCCGATGTATGTTGGATTGAGTACAAAATGGGCACTAATCCCTTTGAGACTGGTTGCAAACAACACTACCAGTCCGCTGGAGCTTGAGCTAGCCATACCACCACTAATTATGAACGAGATGAGATTAGCTTGCAACACATCACTTTATAAGGAGAAGCAATGCTTCTCACGTGCCATTGCCCTGGGTGCTGCTGTAGTGTTTTCCTATAAAAGTGGTGGTGCAAGGTCGTACGAGCTGATATCCAACTGTGATGACTTACCTGCTGTCTATTCAACGAGAATCATCAATCCATTTGGCCCCATCAACTGGGGCACGACAAAGTGACTCTTAGGGCTGAAAAAGGAGTTCCACTCTTCCTCTTAGAAGAACATAGTGATAGTGGTTGTTATATGCAGTTTATTCTTCCTTTGTTTTCTCGGATATTGTATTTATGTAATTATCTGGTAGTCCAATAAGGGTGAAGCAGTGTGGGCTCCAAATAGAATTAAAAGGCATTTAAAATGCCTTGTATGGAAGGAAATGAAGTTTAATGCACATATTTGAAGCTTTTTTTTTTTTTTTTTTTGGTAGCCTGCCAGTGTATGTTTCTGATTGTGTGGGTTTTTTCTCCCTGGTACGTCTGATTCAATTATTGAGTATTTTAGTGAGGTAAAGTCTTCATATTCAGTTCATTGAGAAGGCCCCTATTCTGTTCCCTTTCTATAAAAACCGATTCTTGGAAAATTGATTATAGCAATGTAAGTAAGCGGCAAGGGCCGCCGCAAGTTTTGGGGAAATAATTCTTCGTAGGGGATTGGTGGTGGCGGCGGCAACCATTGGGTGTGGTTGTGGCATTGAATTTGCCGGAGAGCGTTGGCTGTGGAAGGTGTTGTGGCTTTGAGGAACTCGTGGCCTAGGATTTTGCAGGTTTTAACCGTATTGAAAGAGCAGGGCTTGGTTCTTGCTGCGCTCTATTGGGACTCTCGGCCTTCTTCTCCATGGCAGAGACGTCTCTTACCACACTTTGGCCTTGGAAGGAATTGCAATTTTAGGTGGTTTTATGCTGTGGATCTTTAAGGTATAGAATTGCATATTCTTGCATTGTTATTAATCTGTTGTTATGAATGATGTTCATTTTGGGGGATATTTTTAATCTTTCCAATTTCACGGTTTTGTATATTGCACACTGTATGTATGTACACAAATACTATATACATTAATTATGCTCATCCTCAGTGGTTAGTTCAGTTGTTAGGGATTCCGGCATAATGGGTTGTTGGAATCATGACGTTAGTGTCAAGGGGTTTGAGTGTACTTTGTTTGCTGTTCAGAATGAGAAAGAAGAGTCAGAGACTGAGAATGGTGGCGGGTGTCTTCAGAATGAATGATGTTACTCGATTCTTCACCGCAATTTTCATTCTCATTGCTTGTTTCTTCTTTTGGAATGTGAATCTGGTTTTTACTTATTTTAGAAAGTTTTATTTATGTGGTCAATCAACATTGGTGTTGCACTACAGCATTGGTCACTGAAGCAGCAACTACAATGGTCTTTATTAATTTGGAGTGAAATCGATATTATTTCAAAGATGCATATATACATATGAAATATCTACGTCTCACAATGACACTGAAAATGGCAACCTCCTAAAATATGTTATTTTAAATAAAATTGATTATAATACATGTTTTAAATAATACTAGTATCAGTTTTAAATCATACTATTACTGTTTCAGTCTATAATAATACGGAGTATATGTTTAGAATAGGGGAGGTTTCTAGTTCTCACATGACACTGAAAATGGCAACCTAATTAAACTTTATTCAAAATTCAGAAGTACAATATCCTTTTTCCCTTCCTTGGATCTTTCTTTCCACTGTAAATGTGCTCAATTATTGGCCATGTGAAGTTATGGATGAATTAGATCTATCTTTGACACAAAATGTAAGAATCATTCATTCCCTCCTAATTTGAAGACCGGCCAATAAACCTGATACGCTGTAATTGATTCTGTAATATGTTTATGAATGAATGAACCCCCTTTCCAAGTGTATATATGAGGTTCAAAAAGATGAATTCACTTTAATTTAGTTTCCCAATTGCACTTGTCTTCAAGCAGTAAAGAGATGTCTGTTCTTTGAACAACAACAGTCAAGCTATAAGCAATCACTCTCTCTATTAATTAATTACGACATTGGATGTTCTTCTTCTTCTAATCACCATTTTCACTGCCATCTAAATAGCTTTAGTTAATCTATCCCAGCATCTTCCTCAGTTACGGGTATTTGAATAGTACACTGAAGTTTCATGATTGAGTTTTAAATATGAAGACCATTTTAGTATTTCCTAAGAGGATATGATGATGTTAGAATTTGGTTCCCCCGAACCCAGAACTAAATTCTATTTATATATTATTGTTACTGAGGGAAATTGTTATTGAAAATTTTATTCCAATGAAAATTCAACTAACAATTTTGTTCCACTTTTGAGGTATATAAATTGGAATCCAATGGTGAAGAACGCAGATGGGAATGGAATTTGGTTCTTCTCTAAAGTCTAAAGTGTTGATCAATAATGAAGCTATTTTGCATCTCAAATCACCTTTTTTATTCCCTCTCTTTTTATATTCTCTCTTTAATTTGATATTTTTGATCTGAATTGATTCGTCAGCTTCCCTCTCAAGATACCGATCTCGGGTTTAGTTTACCAATAACATCACACCATTTTAATAATACTTCATCCGTTTGTTTGTTTTTGTTTTAGTTGTTTTTTTAAAAAAATAAAAATAGAAAAATCCTAACATTTGCATTATTGACAATACTATTAATTGATTAACTTTGTTTCGACTATTTAACATGGTTACATAAGATAAAATATATGGAAGTGTAGATACGTCTAATCACATACTTTTAGAATATTAAATTTTTTATAATTTTTTATTTTATAAATTTGAGATATTAGTCTTTAAAAATAGGTAGTACGTATGAGATTGTATAGAATGTAGATTTGTTGAAAACCAAGGGAGTATATAATAAACAACTATATAAAATATAATGAGCTACAAACCATAAATTATTCCAAGTCATACTCATATCTACATATATTATTATTATTATTATTATTATTATTATTATTATTATTATTATTATTATTATTATATACTAATGTGAATGAGTTTGGATAGGGTGTTGAATGTATCCAATGAAGTGTGTTAAGTGTTAATAAAGTGTGTACTGGGTATTGTCCTTTTGGTTGTATATTGTATAAAACACTCAACAATAACTCATTAAGCTCTGAAACCAAATCCTAGATATTGTACGCTTGCATACTTTGCTAGGCATCAGGGCCGGTGCTTAGGGGGAGCACCGTGAGCCCCGCTCAGGGCCCCACATTTTGTGGGGCCTCATTTTAAAAAATTAATTTAAGATTATTTATTTAGAAATTATAAATGTATATTTATATGGGAGATTATAAGTAGATATTTGTTAAAATTTTACTACTAATTAATTTTTTCTACTATCATTTAATTTTGGGTTATTTAACTAACTATATTATATTTAAATTATATTTTTATTAGTTACATTTTAGTTTAATTTATGTAAACTTATAGCTAACACTTACAGCATGATAATTCCTTCTATCTTTTATTGTGATTTTTTTATTTATTAAAAGAATATATATTTTGACAAAGTTTAATAGTGTGTTCTGCACGACGACTAACTATAACTGCAGAATGGAGTTGTAAAGAATTGAGAGCTGAAGATTTTGATAGGGGCTGAAGTTTTAAATTTTATATAAGTGTTTTTAAAAATAACTTTAGTTTTAATTAAGACAGTTAAAAAAATTAATTAAATTGACAAGTAGTTTATGAAAGCTGCTAAGGGTAGCTTTTGTTTGCAGAACTTGCAGCTATTGTAAAGCTAGTGTAAAAAACGATACCATTATTTCATATAAAATTTAAAGTTCCCCAAACTTCTGAAAGCTTTTAAAGAATGCACGTAGAACAGATCTGTAGTAATACAATACTAGTATAATGTATTTTATAAGGCCCATTTTTTATTTTTGCTCAGGGCATCTAAAATTTCGGGAACGGCCCTGCTAGGCATTATGTAAGTATTTGATCCTCACTTTTTTACTTTAATAAATGGAGTAGATATTTTCGATCACTCCGGTCTCCAGTAGTCATGTTCTTCTTCTCCTATAAAAAGGACCTCATTTCCAAAACCCCAACGTACATATCTTCGTCTTCCTCCCCCTTTGTTTGTTTTACTCCTCGTTTTTGTATCCTCAGCTCAGTCGCTTCCATCTTCATCCATCATCCATGGCGGCGTCTCTTCAGGTAATTCATCCTCTCGCCTCTAAATTTTCCTTTCCAACTCTTCAATTCTTATACTAAATACTACTCCACTTATTAATTGCTTCGCGACCGATTAATAGATATACGAATTTTATTGATTTTCTGCCGCAGGATGCTGTGCCGGTGAAGGACGTGGTTACCGAAGCCGACGCAGCGGTGAAGGAGCCACAGATGGTGGTTCCGCCGCCGCCTCCGGTGGCGGAGGATCCGGTTTTGACGCTGGATGTGGAGGATGAAGACGACGTCGACGACCTGGAGGCGCCTCCGTACCACGATCAGAAGTTGGAAAACTTTGAGGATGACGACGAGGAGAAGGATTTGGAGTACTCGTCGCCGTTCGTGGAGGGAGAAGATGCCGCTGCGGCGCCGTTCCGTTGGGGCGCCGGTGAGTCTGCCGCCTTGGGCGATTTCAACGACGACGAGGATCCGGAGTTCGACGACGACGACGAACTAGTTAAATAACTGCTTAGTAAGAAATTAATTTGCCATAACTGCCGTAATTAGATGGAATTTACCGCCTTGATCAATACTATATATTGTGTAATCTTGTCACCTTTGGTTATGCTACATATAATTTGGCTTTCCTAAGATAAATTTAATTACCGAAATTCCAATAGGAAAACCCGCAGATTTTATTGTTACTAATATAAATATGAAATGATTCTTGAAATTATTTTAATTTATTAATTCCTCCTTAGATAGACTCGTTTAGTTAAATACCATTACGGTACAATCCCTTTAAAAGCAATATTGTTAGCATGGAGACTTATTTTCAAACAGCAAATGCAATCAAGATGATATATATGGATTTTGTGATGTTTTCCATTAATCACCCATGTCATGCTGGCAAATATGCTATTATTGTGAGGTGCGCGGATATATTTTGTGATGACAGACATAAATTTTGTGATGTCTAATAGAATTTCATTTACAAAAGAAAATTAAATTTTTTTTTTAAAAAAGTTAAAACCAAAACATCACAAATATAAGTACCACACATCGCACTAGATAAAAACATCACAAAAACATAACCAAACAACAATTGCACTGTAACCAAATGCTTTTAAAAGTATGCATGTACATTACAAAAGTATATCTTGTGCATCGCAGATAAAATCTCTCCATCACACAAAATATACAATTTCATTCATTACATAACATAACTCTCCCAATCAATTACATACATAGTGACTGTATGTGCAGCCATCTCACACAGTCTCCTACTCTTTAGTCTGTATGCGTGTTAATGGGAAAAATTATACGAAAAGAATAGGTATCTATTCGTGAACAAATGCCAACATCATATACCCTCCTCGCACATGTTTTGTTTCTGACCTCTCACACTCCATCATCCATCACAAGCCAAAATCTCCCCACCAATTTCCATTATACTATAATCCAAGAATTCCTTAACCTCTGCAGTGTCGTCTTTGAAAGTATTTGGAGCAGGGAAGGTAGCTGTCCAAATTGTACCAATTACACCCCTTCGATTCTTCTCAATGCTATCCAATGGCAATCGTCCATCAGCCTAAAACAGCTTCTTGTTGGAGCATTGACCACAATAATGCCAAACAGGCCTTCCCTATAAACATCAATCAATGGAGCATGCTTTGTGACCATGATGATGCCAAATCAGGCTTTTAACCCTTTCTTCCAGGGCAGCAACCAGAACATTTGCATCATAGTTTCCTGTGACTGAATTATGATGAGGCTTGAAGATAGCAGCAAACAAGGGTGTGCAGATGGAGTTATTGTCTGTTTCTTCGATGATGGAGATTTTCCTAGCAATGGTGTTTAAATCATTGCGGGTGGATGTATTTACCTGAATATACTACTATGCAGGTTATTTCAATCCATTCAACAGTTGAAAAATTTAAAATCATTAAAACATGATGAATAAACAGAATCATGAAAACCAACCAAGTCCCTCCTCTGGTATGAGTTGATCATATCCCTGTGCTGCTTCATATATCATAGAAGTAACATTTATACAGGGGAGATCATCACTTTAAATTCAATTCAAAGAGGCCAAGAAGGACACAAATGGACATTCAGTAATAACACTTAAACAGGAAACAACGAATATATAGAAAGACTATTATCAACGAACCAGAAGAGTTCAATGGAGGAGTCAACTGAGCAGATATCGATCATAGATATATTTGAACTGAACAGACGAATGCAATTTGGAAATAAAGGTAATTCATTTAATTGTTATGCACTCATTAATGATAACGTTACATTTCACTTACACCGAAATTTGAAGGTTAGCACTTGTCATAACTCATAAATGAGCATTAAAAACAGCCCACAGCCCAAATGAACTGATTCTTTTACACTACAGCCCTCCCAGAAATGAGAAAACCACTTGGCAAAGGCAAATTTACAAAACAAGAATACTCTGGATTGAGCAAAACGATATGGTTGTGTACATACTGTACACTGATGAGGATCTACGAGGCCTGCAGGGCTCGAACACGATCTGTCAGTTCCTTGACTTGGCTCCTCAGGCGATCCGGGTTGCAGAAGAAGTCAACAAACACCCGTCTTTGAATGGCTATTTCTTTTGGATGATGCTTAACGATCTGCTTTCAGGGAGGTACAAATGAGAAAATGCATTTTCAGTTTGAAGGAGATATATAAAGTGAGGTTGAGATAGTACATCGTTCTTATTGACGTGTTCGCGAGTCACTTCTTCAACCTCAGTTGAGAGCTTTGCATTGATCTTTTCCATTTCATCCAGTTCCTTCATTAGATTCTGAGAGAGAGAGACCCAAGTAGTATTAGTAATGGGGTTTACATGGATTTGTATGTTATTACACGATAATATGCTCGAGTGTATTGCACCATCAGATAACATCATACTTGATGCCACAAAAAATTTAAAATCATTTCTATGATGTTGGACTTAAATGGCATACCCATGGTGTGAGTATCGGTTGTGCCGTTGTGGACGAGGCGAATAATAATTGTTGCAGACTTTGAACAAGTGTACACCTGAAATAGAGTAAAACTTTTTGATGATAGGATAACAGAAGCAGCATACGCATAGATAATATTCAAGACAGGATACATTGATGGATATATTTAGCATCGTAAGTAAATACACAAGTATATCTTTCTGCAATCGGATACAATAATAAAATGACATACAGTTCGTTGATGCATCTATTTCGGTCCTCAGGAAGAGCATATTCTAGATCAGACTGCAAAGCCATCAGGTCAGAATGAAGGTTGGAAAGGTGTTGAACGATGCCCGGAACAGATACATATGTTGATAAACTAGCTTGAGCATCTGAAGGCACAAGCACCATGTTAGTCTTCCTTTTTTCTCAATAAAAAAAAAATCTTTTTTCTCAACGTCTTACTTGAATAGATACTCAAAAGATCTCTAACACCGTGAAGAAACGTGTCACGATCATCCACTGCCCCTTGTTCGGGTACATCGGATGCTGCTTGAACCAGTGCCAGGCAACGCCCCTAGTAAAATGTAATTAGGACTCCAATCATATTCCAATAGAAGAGTATTCTAGGTTAAACAAATATACTGCTTTCATACCACTCGGCCTTTGCCTGCTGATAGGTATCCTTGCAGCTCTAACTCAATAACTTTAAGCAAGGAATAAGCTCCAAGCATAGTTTTTTTCTCCAACTGGCAAGCTAACTTCAAAAATTGATGCCGCGATAGCTGATTAATTAAATGGCTTATGAACTGCAGGAAGTGAAGTAACGAAGTGAGTATCAATATAAAGAGCATATGAATGTAATAATACCGGATGCCACAAGTTCAGTAGATAACAAGAAGGTTCCTTTTTAACAGATATAAAGAGCATATGAATGTAATAATACCGGATGCCCCAAGTTCAGTACATAACAAGAAGGTTCATTTAGAAGTTTAACTTCACTGTACAAATCATTGGCCTATTTAATCCAACCTAGGGGGAGATGCTACTGAATTTCAAGTTCACATCAAAAGGTGTGTGCATGGGAAACTAATGCAGGTAGCCAGACACCCAATGGAAGACCAAAAAAAAAAAAATTGACAATTGTGAAGCTCATGAATAATTTTCTCCGGCCTCACTAAAATTATGACAAATGAATCACAACATAATCACATCTCCAGAAAGAATTGGCAATAGGGAAATCATAATCTCCCCAACAATAATTCAACACTGAGCTTAATTCTATTCATGAAGGAAAAACTCAACCTCTTACAAATGAAAGATGCAATGGTGTCATTAGATGGGAAACATACCGCTTTTTGGCGATTAATGTAAAATTCTTGCCGCATGACTTTTAGATCATAATCCCCTATATACATGACCGAGGGATATATTATCATTGACAAATGAAAGCAAATAAGTTTTGGGAAAACCAGAAGCTTAAACCTTAATAGGGTCTCACTGATATACCTTGCAAAATGTACGTGTCTTGTAGCTGTGCCAGCTCCCAGCAAAGATCAGGAATTGTCTGAACAGAAGTAGCACAATTTCAAAGAGAAACAAAAATACAAATTCAAAGTTGTTTGCACGAAGTACAATTTTAAGGGAAAAAACACTCCATATAATAGTATAGTGTTCTACACTCATCAGTCCTACTTCAAAGTTTCCTTACTGCACCAACCTATGGAATGTCAAGAGCTATCATCAATAGGAATCTTGAAACTCCAGATAGATTAGTTATACTGGGAGATTAGTAACAAAAGTAACAGAATATAGCTATGCGTCAAGTCTCGGCTATGTTTATCTGAAATTGTTCACCTACAAGGGGTTCATCATAAAAGGCCACCAGGATTTGAATATATACCAAATATTTTCCTCACTTCATTAAATATGGTTGATGTGTAGTGTCCGGTTGCCTTGGTGTGAAAACTTTAAATGACAAATCTTCCAGTTTATAAAGCTGTCAGACCCAGCAGCAGATGGTTCAGCAAGATATATATATATATATATATATATATATGGAAATTCCCACAGCCATGAGGGGGATAAATATACCTCCCATATAATTTTTTTGGGTCACCCTTTTCCGTTGGGGGTGTTTGGGGATGGTATTCCTACGTGCATGCTGGAGAATTTACATTACAAAAGATTACTTCAAGTATTTACTATTTAAAAATATCTGATTAGGGATAATAACTTAGGTTTCCTCATTCTGAAATCTGAATTTCCTGCTTCAATGATTTCTGACCAAAAATAAAGTCCATATATTTATTTCCTTTCTTTTTCTTACTAGTGGAGCGGCTAATAATAACTAAATCCAAGGAGATAAGTACAAATCTGGTAAGAAAGTAAATTCAGAAACTACTAGTCATGCAAACCTCAGATAATAATTTCTGTTCTTTGCGATTTAACGTTGAAAGTTCTCCAGCCAGTTCCGCATGTTTTCTCCTGCTCGAGGACATAAAACAATGATAAGGTTTCAAACTCTACAACAACCAGAATTTACCACACCAAGCTAAAACATAGCACGTGCGCATATTGAGTAATTAAAGTTTATAGTGATCAAAATAAAAAGGGCAGGTTCCACTGAATAGAAAGAAATATTAGGCTACAAACCTAGCAGCCTAGCCTGAGTATTAAGAGTGTATTATCACATTCTTCTCTATAATTAATACTTCCTCCGTACCTTAAAACATGTCATGCTGGAGGATTTATCACTGTTCATTGAGTAACTTCAATCAAAATTCTTAGCACAACTAAGTAAGAAAAATATAGTCAAGTAAGATCTTGTTGGATTCGTCTAATAACGTAGTTTTAGAATATCAAAATTTTATAATTTTTACTTGTACACAATTTGAGTTATTAAGGATTGAAAATGCGTCTTGAATTGCGTGAAATGCAGAAATGTGACAAGTATTAAGGAACGGAGGTAGTATATCTATCTTGCACTATTAGCTGCCTCAAGATAGTTCAAAAATTACACCACATTATAACACCCAATTACTGCATTAAATATCCTTTGTCACTGGAGGCTGTTATTATGCTAGCTCCATAACATCTACCATGGTACAAGCTCCATCCACTACCATTCTGATCAGAATCTTGTTTTTGTGTAATCCACAAAGGATTTTGTTGTGTCTTTGTGTAAACAATAAATGAGGTTATCGACATCCTTTGATATATATATAATTATATATACAAAGGGTATACGAAGACAATTGTTGTTTTACACAACTCTATGTAGACAACAAAGTTTGTTGTCTGTTGTTACAACAGAAGTTTTTGTTGTTTACATAAAGGCAAAAGAAAACCTTTTGTTTGCTACACAAGAGGCGTCACCTAGTGCAGGCAACAACTAGGCATCCAGGTGCCTGCTAGTCATTGCCTGGGTGTTTCGGCAGGTGCCTGGTATTGGCTGGTCAAGCAATTTACCCACCCCACCTTAATAGAAGTAGGAGAAACGGGAACAGGAACCACAAACTTGTTTGCTTCTCGGCTGTCTCCCTTATGTGTTGTTCCTGCTTGGCTGCTTTTACTTACATCGTTAAATAGTTATATTCTAGCATGGTAGCAGCCTATCTGCTCCACTCTTAACAAAGGTTACGCTTGCACTAGTCCACAAATTTTACTCATCAAATTAAAGAGAGGACCAAAAGGGGAAGAAATCTATAGTCAGAGAAAATACAGTAATACCGTAGAGAATGAAGATCAAGATGGATGTGGGCTTCATCCGATGTCACTTGAGCTTTAAGTGTCATGAGGAGAGCTTGCTGCTTGGCATTCTCAACTTGAGCTTCTACCCATTGCCTTTCACTTGTTCCAAATCTAGAGAGGAGTGGAGGGTCATGGTAAAGAGAATCATATTCATGCCATGATTCCAACACAACAGGAACAAGTCACTTAATTATAACTTATAAGGCATTGAAGATGCTTCAAAATAGGTCATGGGCAAAGTTATCAAAAGACTATAGACTGCTTGCTTCTAAATTTTTCATGTGACAAGAAACCAGCACAAAGTAACACAAATATTTTAAAAACTCAGCTGATACTGCCAAAAAATAAATAAAAAAACACATACATCGATCGAAGCCTCTGCAACTCTGAAAGACGCAGATGCTGTGTGTTTTCAGAATCTGGAGTGTCAATCAAATAAAGAAATCAGAAGGCTGCAGCAATAAAAATATATTTTTGTAGAAATTTATTATTTTGGTTGCCTTCCTAAAATCTGAGTTCCTAATCATAATTCATACATCAGTGAATTTGAAGTAATGGATATGTACAAGCAGTTGATCATGAAAAGAATACCCCGTAGTCCTCTTAGTTATTTCATATTTGAGGTTTTTTCTTTATGTTTCAAGAGCATGGAGGTGCAGATTTACTTTTAGCATTAACAAGAAAAAATCAAAGCGAGGACAGCTAGTGGGAATTGTGGAAACAAATTGAAGACTAATATGACAACTATAACCTTAGAAGAATTAGCATGCACACGGGAGGACAAAGGGGGAGGGAAGTACCTCGCACCAAGACATTTGAGATCTCATTGAGACTCACCCATGAACATTTAGATTTTCCCTCTTCAGCAACCAGTCTATAAGGCCCCTGTTGGCCCCACAATCATGAAAAGATAAAACATGTAAGTTTATTGGGTAAAATTACTCCAAGTCTGCACTCCTAGAGTTATCACAAAATCAAACTATTTAATCATGTTCACATTTCAGGCCACAACCCACAAAGGGATTTTTTAAGTGCATATTACTCCCTCTGTCCCATTTGAAATGTACAAAAACTTTTGGACACACAGACCAATGCATTTGTTTAACAATTAATATCTCAAATGTAGAGAAGTAAAAATTATAAAAAAATATATATTTTAAAACTACATGGTTAGACGAATCCAACAAGACCGAATTTGACTATATTTTTTTGTTTATATAATCGTAATACATTAGATCAAAGTTGATCAATGAACAGTGTCAAAAATTAGAATGGGACATTATAATTGGGACGGAGGGAGTACAAATTTTAAGAAAGTTAATAATAGTTTGTGTTAAACAGGGGACAAGAGTTTTCAACTCAAACCCAAATGATAATAAGTGGATTGCCCCTAGCCCATATAAACTGGAGGACATCCCATCATTTAACCAATGTGGGATTCTCAACACATCTCCTTGAGATGGCATCTCATCTCATACCGAATCCCGGTTAGGATTGGCAACACACCCAACACATGGGCACCATGGCACTGATACCATATTAAACAAGGGATAGGAGTTTCTAATTCAAAATCAATTGACAATTAGTGGATTGGTCCCTGATCCAAATAAACCAGAGAACATCCCATCATTTAACCCAGGTACCCACAAGTGACTTTCAATCCACCCAGGCACCCATAAGCTTACCATTAAAATCCAGTCATATAAAAACACATCCATGAGTCCATCAATCAGGCCATCCACATATGCTACCCACTTACATGATGCTATTATGAATTATCGATATACAAACAAGCATCGGTATTAAAAAGGAGAGTTCCTTATTAAATTTAAAGTGACAACTGCACAAACTCTACTCAAAACTGGTGCTTGTCCACTTAAATGTTCATTTGGATTTGCTTACATAGCTTTCATACAAGCACCAAGTATTTCTATCCACAAAAGTAAGATTTAAGAAGAAAATGGTAATGATGTGCGTACTGTGTCTAACTGTTTGCTAAACCATTGATTTAGTTCCTTCATGCAGGTCGCATCCGCAAGCAAGTATGAATGAAAATCAGCATAAGCCAAGTAAATTCCTTCTTCTGCATAGCACGAAGATAGCAGGCAATCACATATACAATAGTGGAAGGTAGAGCTATTAAGTAAAACACCTTTAATCCAAGATTCCTTCCATAATCTACATCAACACCTTTGTACTGAATATAATATATGCAGTTATACACTCCCACTCATCCAAGACATTCATTGTACCCCTTGCTAAGGGCCAGAGTATCTGCAGTAGTACTTTCGTCGTGGCAATAAAAATTGCCAGATTTCAATGGTTATGATTTATCCTCAAAAGCAACAAAAATCTCCTTTCCTGAGTTTTGAAATCATTGATATGCTAGCAAAAATTCTTCATATAATTTGCCCACCAAAAACATCAATCGCATTGAAAATTTGAAATATAAAATTATTTTATTTTTTGAGAAGAATACATGGAGGAAAGGAAACAATACCATCCCCTGAATGATAATGTGCCAACTCTTGAGCTGTAGCAGCCATTCGTCCAAGAACTGAATTCATCTAAGCCAGAATGACAATAATCAATACATGTGACAGGTTGAAGAAATAATCATTATGATGTAATATTGTAATTCTAATACTGTTCATTCTTCGTATCCAGTAAAATAATAGTAATTTATGATCATCTTAAAGAACATGGTAAGTTAGGTATTGGGACAAATTAGTTGAAGTACACTTCACTCATTGATAACCATTTCATAGTGATACTGCCAAAAGGGCCAAACAAAGATGTGAGTAAATAAGTAGGGTTTTTAACATACCTCAACATTCCTTTCTGAAAGGCTGTCATCTATGGTTGCCAATTGTCCATTTGCGCTGGAAGTTGCAGCAACCCGTGCTCGTCTCCCTTGAATTAGTATTGAAGCTTGCCCAGTGAGATTATCATTATGAAACTGCAAATGCCTGAGTTGTTTTTGTAACTCCAATGCTTCAGCTTTTGCTGCTAATGTGGCTTCACTGATCATAAAAATAAGAATGAGTGATGGATGCAAGGCAATGAAGACGCAACATAACATAAACTCTATTTCTTAATCATTACAGTAGAGGTCTTATAAACCCACCAAAAAACAGACAAGGTTAGAATGGTCAGGAAACAGGAGAAGCCAACCCATGAAAAAACCGACAGAAACTAAACCCAGTGGACCAGCAGACCCGACAAAATCGACAAGATGTGGCCTGTGGGTTTGACTTTGTGAATCATATGGCAAGTTGGCAACTATTCATTAAACATCAATCAGCACATCCCAACAAACTGGTTTCGCTGAGCGGATGCTGCCCGCACTTTGATTGCTCATTCGAGTGTTCCCAAGTTGCTTTGTGTGATCATGTGCTCACTACATGTTTTCTTATTCACATGCTATCCAAAACATTCTATTCTCTTGCCTCCATCTCCACAAAACGCTGTTTACTATCTATTACCACTTAGCTTTAGGATATGTCTGTGTTGTATATGATTCTACCCTCATTCATGACGAATTGCCCCCTCAATTGATGAAACACGACTTTCTTAATCAAAAAGGATATTTGTGCACTATGATCCTTCCAAGTATAAATTCTGTGGGCTTGCTAACGTGATGTTTTTTTAGAGTCAACTTATCATTTTTCATAGTTTTCTCCTCTTTCGTATTCCAACCAACAATTACATTACCCTAACATTAAACTAGTCAAAAGTTTACACTCATCATCTCAAGCAAGGTTCTTTGCCTCATGCCATGTCATACTAACTGTTACTACAGTTCCAGATGCCACCTTGCCATACACCATCTAGCCCACTGTTACTAACCTCCCAATTGCTCTTCAGAATAGAACTTGCTTTTGTACAACAAATCTTATAATTATATGCCCCTCAACTATTTTAGACACACTTTGTGTTCTTTCACACTATATCTTTCCTGACAAACATACCAAGATCTTTCATTATGCTTTAGAGCACCCTGCATGGAAAATGACCATTCACTGCTCCATAGAATGTGAAGATTGTTGGGGTTTTCAGTTTCAATATTAAATGACGGCCTGATAGGTATGTTGACCATTATAAAGCTCGACTCATCTTCTAATCCCATCGGCTATGAATGAGGTTAGTCCACATCCTAGTTGAATGTAAAAAATATGGAGACTAACACGAAACACTGTTTAATTGTTATAGAGCAATCATCCCCTAGGTATGTTTCTTGGGGAACTCTAACTATGGTGTCCAAGCATAATAAGAAAATTTATGGTTTAAAACAACATTCGAGAGCATAGCTTGATAAGTTTGGCCACGTTGTGACCAAATTTAGCTTCCGATAATGTACAATTGGTAATTTTTTGTTGGACATGGACCTCATGGGGTCATCATTCTTGTAGCATATGCTGATGATATCTTAAAGCAATGTTGATGGGACTGAGAAAGCTAAAGCTCATATGCAACAACACTTTGTTACTAGAGACATGGGATGTTTCTGTTATTTCCTTGTTATGGAGGTTCCTCGTAGCAAACTTAGGACACCACTAATGCAGAAGATGCTTAACATCTACCCAAGGAAACAAAACTGCTAGGAGCGAAACCTACTGACTGCCTACTGATGATGATGATGATTATAACTATTTGGCAGGGACTAAGGACAAGTACAGACGACTTTACATGGTCTCATTGTAATAACTCACAGTTTCACTCAGCTCATTCATTAATCATGTATAAGTCGAGCTCCAGAGTTAAGTGAACCATAAAACATAGAGTTCTCATTTAGTCATTCACAAAATAAGCAATAGTATAACTATTAGTGTAATAAAAATAGGAAACTATCTAGGAAATCCTGTAATATTTTAAGTAAATTTCAGAGCTCTTGCCAGAGAATTATCTTATCCCAGGGCAAGATTAAGACCTCCATTGTTATAATGCGCATCTAGAAAGGAGAGATCATAATTTCTAATTTTATTTTGTGCCTCTAACTCTAAACAACACACCATCAAACCACACCTAGGGCATTAATGTCATAGAACACAAACTTCTTAAAATTATCTTAGTTCTTACATAAACTATTCTAGGAATATTTATTAACATAATAGTACATCAAATGCACAGAACCTGCTGCCACTGAAGTCCTCAATTTCACCCTCTTCACTTGGGCTCCTCTCAATAAAGTGATTACCACCATATGCTGCTAAGGGAGGTCAGAGTTTCTCATCTTCTACTATCTTTACAGTGAACAAACATTCTGCTCTCGTGTTGCCAAGATAGTTTACACTGGAGAACTCCAGGCCAGTTTAATATTTTTCACTTCTTTATTTTACTCAGAAATTGAAACAAGTGTAGAACATACATATTAGACAATTTAAATGCCCTCCTAGTCCTTGTCCTTTGAATTACTTGGATTTCCCTTTCATTCATCTAAATAATTCATGAGCCAATGAGAGCTCTCACATTCAATCATTGAATAAATTAATTTGTATAATTGAGGCCACAAATGGGACTTGGTCCAAACAAGACTTCACTAAATAATAGTTACCGTATTTCTTTCAATCCTTCTTCAGTTCCAAAAACTGCCTCCTGGTTGTCCCTCCTAGCTGAAAAGGCTGAAATGCTTTCGTAAGCAAAGTCTAAATCCTCCCCCTAATGAACAGAAGATACAAATGCATAAGACAGAATATATCACATCACACCCCATCATACACAGAGATACCACCATAGAATATTCTTGGCCCAGTAAGTTAATTAGCATTGCATAATCTGAATGGTTAGCAGAATAAAATGTAGTTAGATGATCATAATCCCTGTTTCATAAACCTGTAATGGTCCATATTTTAATGTATCCAACATGTTTCATAATAACAAATGCATTTTTAACCTAATTAATTGAATAGACCTGAATTATTTTAAATTAAATTGAACCCAATTTTGAGTGATAAGATTGATCACTCAACTTAAAGTGTGCTCAAACATAAAACGTTTATAATAGAGCAAAAATAGGTCACTTTTATTCAGTTTAAATACAGCTAATGAATAATTAAACCAATAAAAAAGACTTCAAACTTCAAATGTAGCCGAAAACACAAAATATCCGCCCATACCATTCTTGATTCAACAAACGATACAAAGCTTTAAAACTTGACAAACCACAATTTCCATGATTCTCATTACAGTTTTCATGAGCAACCATAAAATAGAATTATGGGGCAGATTTACAGACATACAAAATTTTACATTTAGAAACTGATTATCTATTACAAATGCAACAATTACATAATATGGTTAGGTTTGTAGACTATCCCAGCGTACAAACCAAACAAGATTATTTGTTTATTGCGTTTTGTAGGAAATAATAATAGTCAGATAATTACATTTTACAAATGCATATCCAGACAGCCACTTAAAAAAGCATCAAAACATGCTGGATGCATTGAAGTAAAAGCCAGAAGTTCAATAATTAAAAAACAAAATAAAACAAGTAATCATGAACCATATTTACCTCCAGTAGCTTTCCTTCTTTTACAAACTGCTCATACCTAGAAACAAATATCAGGCAATCAATGGCAACAAAAAATGTTGATGGCATAAGTTATTAGCATTAAATAATAAATATAGAACAAAGTAAATAAAGAACACTCCATAGATCACAAGGTCTGTCTCCACTATATATTTTGCCTCAATATCGGCGCTTTATGAAATAATCACTGCCCGCCACTGATCAGAATAAAAATAAATACTTGTACTATAAGTTTGCTTTATCACTTGAAACAAAGTGACGAGCAGATCTCAATTCTCAACAAAATCAATTCCAAGATTATTTCAAAAACGACACTAATTGCACTGGAGCTCAAGCCATCAGTGCTCAACTCTATGACCTACTTTCACATGATGTCTGGATTAGAAGACCGGTCTAACCGAGCAACATCATCACATAACCTTTTCCCCAAACAATTTTTCAAATAGAACAAATCAATCACCTTCATCCAAAAAAAAAAATCTTAACCATGTCGACAAATTTGAAACTATGATGGAGGGAGACACTCACTGCGCAAGCTCGGAGGGGGAAAGGACGTTGGAGGGGCGAAGACTCGAGCACAACCAATCAAGTATCGGCCTAACGTCTTCGTACTGGAACGGCCATTCGAAGCTGTCCGGGTCCAAGGAGCCCTGACCTTCGTAGCCCAATTCCGCCAACAACCCGCACAACCGAGCTCCGCTCATAGTCCGGTAGGAGAAAACGCCGGATTCTGCTTCAGATCCGGCGCGATCTGCGCTTCAATTAGGGCCAACGGATTGGCGCCGGCAATGTGAGGTTTAGCAGATTCTTTGCTCGCAAATGTTTGAATTTCGAATGAGAACGTAGTATAAGAGATTATTGTACTGTTTTCAGTTTTTAGCGGTTTCGTTTTTATTTTTAATATTTATAGTCTTAAACATAGGGGAAAATCGGAAATTTATAAATTTTAGGGGAAACATATGAGTATTTCTTTTTTTGGTCGCTATGATGATAGCATTTTACAGGTGAATTCCATAAATACAGGAAAAGAAATTACTTCTATATAAATATTAGTATAAAAAATTTATAGTACAATTTTTTTGGGTTTTTTTAGTATATTTTTCTTATTGGTCCTTGGTCCTCACCACTATGGTTTTTATAAAAATGAACTCAGAACCAGTTCGTTGCAATGGATCTGAACCGAAACAACTAGAAACGAACTCTAAGCCTTAGGTTGGATCTTGACAGACCCATACCCAACTCAGTGCCATCCCTAATTTTTCTCCCCATTATTTCCTTAAAATATGGAGTAACTTTCAACTTTTGTATTTTGTATGGGAGAAATATTAATTGTGGGCTATGTGGGCGAGGTCATGATCAATTGTTAAGTCTGTTTTTTATTTTTATTTTTTTTGTTAGGAGTTCGATTTTCCATCAGATTCCTATCATCTCATTCATTCTTTTGTGTGTCATGATTCACACCACACGTTTCCTAGTTGCATTATTGGGTATCAAACCCATCCCACATTGGTGAAGCAAGAAAAATTTGACTTGCTTATAAGTGTTCACCTAACAGCCATTAGTATTGAGGCATTTTGGGAGAGTCTAAAAAGACAAAACTGTGAGGGCTTCAGCAACAGACTCAGCGGTGGACTGTGTGTGTGGGAGCCTAAAGAGAAAACCGTGAGGACTTGGTACAAAAACGGACAATATCATACTAACCCTAGATTTAGGGTGGTGGTCGCAATGCCTACATGCATTGTTTTAAATATTCTCGAAATCTCTGAATTTTCGGATTTCGAAACACTTCGAAGCGAAAATTCACCTATAATATTTTTGCAAAATTTCCATCGAAATTTCGTCCGAAACTCGATATTTCCCAAAAATTTTTTAAAAAAATATCTTTTTTTAAAAAAATCTAAACATTAAAATTTATGTTTGGACACATATTGATTATGTCATCCCATTAACTTGTTTACATCGATTTTATGTCAAAATCTCCTCAATTAACATGGTGCATTGCATCAAATTATCAACAATATTATCAGCATAGTATATCATTGAATTAGTATTGTTAGCACATTACTAATTTTATAGCAACAAATGGGATGAACTTTGTAATATCTTCAGTTTCATCCTCTCAGAATCTCGATGTGGTTTTTTTAAAAAATGCAAATATCTCCGAAATTTCATCCGAAATTTCAAATATCTTCAAATTTTCGATAAATTTAAATGTCCGATATAGACATCGATACCAATATTTAAAACATTGCCTACATGCATAGACGGTTGTCCGTGGGCTCACAAACTTGAAAGCTATAGCCCACCAAAGAACAAAACATTGAGGAAAAAGCAATATTGGTTCCACCCCAACCAAATTTTATTTTTATCTTTTTAACTTTTTAAATCAAATCAAAATATTGTTCAAACTAGGACAAGTTAATTAAACAATAATAAATCTATAAATTGCAAAGGCTAAATTGCTAAAAGATAGTACTTGTATGTTCATTTCATATAATCAAATGTTTAACCCAGAATCCTTATTTAAAGTAAATAAAAGTGTAATCTGAATTCTGAGCTAAGTAAATAATAATGGTAGATGAGTGTCACCTGAGCGAAGGACATGTGATGTAATGACAGATGCTCTCGCATTTTGTAATGAAAGGAACCATACAGAAAAATACTCAAATACTCCACTTGTTTCTGAGTTAATTCTATCAAGACCATTGATATTTCCAAACATAAAAACATAGCAAAATTCGAACACTTGCAATCTCCGAAAACTCATCAATAGTGAAATCAAACCAAAAAGTTTTATGCCAAAAAAAAAAAAAAAAAAACACACACACACACACACACACACACACCAAAAAGTTGCATATTTACCATGAATCCGTTGCTAACAAAAGTGGTTGTCAAGAACTGGAAAAATAATTTGGAAACATGGCAGCAATAAAATTATGGGTACTAATTATAAACTCTTAAACAAAAAGGAAAATACAACTATTGAAGCTACTTGTATAATAGTAATATCATCAAGCAAGAATAACACCAATGCGCTTTTCTTGCAGGTCATCATCCACAGTTCAATTTACAAACCACTGGAGTTAAAAAGCTACGCGAATTGCAGTACAGAGTTACACAGCACAAAAGTTGAAACATCGACATGAAAATACCATTAAATTGAATATTTCTCGTAATCACACGTATATATGTAATATAGTGATTAGTTGTACCGTCTTCAATAAGTTTGCGATTATACTATGATCCAGGAAACTGATCTATCGAGCAGCAGGCAGGGTAATGGTGATATTTAATCAAGATGTGTTGCTTTGTCAGTCATCATCAGATTCAGATATGTATCGGCTGATGTCCAATGGCTCAGTTTTTGACACCGGGCGATTCATCTCAAAGTTGTTTCCAGCATTCATGGGCGCAAAGGCTGCAAGTCCAAGGTGTACAAATATTAGACTGGGGAATAACAGTGACCTATAACACTAGGTGCTGTAAAAAATTAAAAATTGTTGGAGTTGCTTGATGAAGTCAAATTTTGTGGAACTAAGTTTTCCAAGGGTTTCGGAACAATATCATCATTCGCACTTCACAGCACCAGTTGAAAGTTAATCATATACAGTCAAAGAAAAAAGAAACACAGAGAATAATATAATCTTCCATACTATAGTTGCAATATTATGGACAAGTTAGTGATCCCTTGGATTTGTCTCAAGCGTAACGCCAATCGAAAGATGTATATTCACACATTATAAACAAAAAGACTTACCTCTCTCCCTCATTCTTCTCTCTCGATCATATTCAAATTTGTCACGGATTTGGCTAGCCTTTTCCCAAGTAGTGCTTGCCCCATTCCTTTCCATGATTTGGTCCTGTGGTTGATAATATTAAAAGTCATAATTGTATGCATTGGCATTTACGCAGGATGTTTTCACTCAGTCATTCAAAGGCACACAAATGCAGATGCACTAGAAGCAAAATAAGTTGAATAATATAATAAATGAAGCAACTATTGCTTTGAAAATTTTGCAGCTGATTCCATTTTCAATTGTGCCCCTCCACCTGATGTGGCTAATGACAAGACAAAGTGATGTCTAGATGTACCCAATTGAGTGTTCAGTAAAAATATGTTGAGAATGATTAAATTTTGCTAATAGATCCTGAAGTTAAAACAAGGTACTAGAAAGACCAACTTGCACACAAACTGTGAAGTGGACCATTCTAGGAAGTCACTTCATAGATAATAATTGCAATAGAAAAGGTGGAGAAAAGCAGGATTAGCAAGATTACCTTAATTTGCTCAGCTCGAGGTTGTCTTCTCCTGCAGACAGAGAGGTGATTTTGTAAAGCACTCGATATGATTCCATGACAAGGATAACGCAACAAATACAAAATTTGAATTCGTACATAACAAGATGAATATAATTATCCAAATGCACATCCCAGCTGATCTTCTCAGAAGATCAATTAAGTGCAATTCACAAAGGAGTTCAATTTGATTGGACAGCTTAGTAATTACACAAAATAAAACATTTACACAGGTGAAGAAAATTACTTGTAAGGATTGAAATCTTCATCATCATCATCCTCAGGAGAATCATAGTTTGCATGTTCAAGACCAAGTTTCTTCGAATACCCCTCATCCCAGTACAATCTCTCCCAATTCTCCCTAAGCTCATTATACAGTTCCATATATCTCTTGCACCAAGGTTCATGCTCCTTCAAAATTTACAAATAAGAAGTGATGGGTTCAAATTTAACCAAATGATATCTCTACTCAGAAATATTCAATTTCTAAAATAAACATTAAACCCAGAAATATATTGATCTCAAGATCCACTGCAGGCGAATGGAAAATAGAAATTTTAAAATCTGTCCTCTGTTTCGCCCTAATTCCTCTTTATGAATGTCAAATTAACATTTGACATGAAACTCAAGCAATAGACGCCACACAGAAGGCATTAAACAATCATGACAAAAAATGAAAGGAAGCAAGCAAAACTACATTTAAAAGGCAAGCAAAACAAACTGAGCAATGGAAGAACAGAACTAACAGATTCCTTGAGCACGAGACGAGTCCGGCGCATGAACTGCTCTCGGAGCTGCTTGCGGCGCCTGTTGGGGATGTTATCCCTGGGGATCACAAACCGTTCCCGCAGCGGCACGTTCTCTCCGATTTCGTGCATTTCTCCGTCCACCACCCACCACTCCGACTTCTCTTCGATTTTTCTCAGCATCGCCGACGGCGAGAATTTAGACCTCCGCCGCGTCCGCGGTTGCGGAGAACCGGAATTAGCGTCGGTTCGAGCATACCGGAGTTGAAGCACCATAAACTGAAGGTTTCTGTGGACTCCGGGAATTCTTTTTGCTAGAGAAATCATCGGAAAACGGAGCAGAATCGATGCGCGGTGGTACGGGTTGTCGATCGCCGGCGAAAGGGTTTTCAGAGGGGTTTATCGATTTATTTTGCGTTTGCAATTTACATTTCAGTCCCTCGAAAATCTAAAGAATTTTTCTAAAGGGAAGTACCTCTTCATTATCCCAATCAATCCCTTCTTTATTTTTTAAGTTTAATATCTTAAAAATATGTACTATAAAATAAAATTATTTAATTTAAAATATATTTTAAAACTATACAATTAGACGAATCTAATAATAGTAGACTCATAATAAAAAAATTATGCATATACATAATGGTGAGAGAGAATAATTATATGATGTGTTATAATTATCATCACAAAACCATACCTTGACATCACTATTATAGACATCAATCCAGTTACGTGCAATAATAAAATTGATTATTTTTTCCAAATATATACATTCACAATAAAATGAAGTCAAAGTTTAACAATAACAATATTAAAATCATACAAAAAAACATATATGGTGGGATAGAGTATAATAAATTATTAAATTTATACTATATAATATAATAGAACTTTAACCATATGTTTTAAATATTTAGAAGGGTTTAGCTAAAAAACACTCCATCCGTTCTCCAATTATTGTAATATTTGAAAAATTGACATTATTTACGGACTTACTTTGACTTAAAGTTTTATTATAATTATATAAGTTAAAATATAGCCAAGTGAGATCTCGTTAGATTCGTCTCGTCAAATAGTTTTTAAATATCAAAATTTTAGAATTTCTACTTGTACCGAAATCTAGTTATTAATAGTTTAAAATGTACATTGGACTGCGTGTAATGTGTGTCCGTTTCAATTTTTAGAAAACTGAGGGAGTATTAATAAGGGTGATTAATAGGAGTATATGATTTTATGGTAATAATTATAGTATTTTTTAAGAAGGTTTCATACGTAGTTTTGAAATTTGGGAAGAAGTTAGGGTGCGATCATTTAAATCCGCAGCATATCAAGACACTAATCTCAATCGTCCATTTAAATCCAATGGTTCAAAATGTAAAACGATAAAGTTGTCAAAAAAATTTATAATGTCAAGTCGATGAAATATTATGTATGTCACTGAAAAATACTATGTATGTCATTGAAATACACATAGTTCGTCGCTGAAATACACATAGACTGTCGCTGAAATACAAACAACTCGTCGTTGAAATGTATTAAACCAAAGAATTGGAGTTTCAACTTTTACGAAGTCGATGAAATGAACATAATCAAGTCGCTAAAAAATACTATAGAATATCGCTAAAATATACTACTATCATACATCGCTGAAACAAAATATTGCACGTCGCTGAAATACACAGAAGGCGCGCTAAAAAAGTTACGTCTGTCGTTGAAATATAAACAAATTGTTGAAATATATATAAGTTGTCGCTGAACTGTACTAACTATATTTTGGAGTAATATGACAAATTTACATTTTTAACCTTCAACTAATCTCCAAAGTCGATTTACAAAGTGAATCAACGGTGGTGAAAGACCGCAGTACATCAAGACAAATGTCTTTGATTGCACCCTAACTTCTCCCTGAAATTTGTATAGGGTCCGTTCTGCATGTCGAGCTGTAGGTGCGGGCTGTAGCTGCGAGCTACAAGTGTAGGGAGCTGTAGCTATCATTTTTTGCATAAGTATTCGGTACAAGTAGCTGTAGCTGTCAAAAATTATAATTTGAAGAGAAAAATTAATTAAATTTGGAAAGTAGCTTCCGAACGCTCCTAAAAGCTAGTGTACAGAACGGGGCTTTTGTTTTAAAATAAAAGCTAAAGCTCCCAAAAGTTGCGTGCAGAACAGACTCATATAAATTAATTTACATTCATCCAGAGGCATTGGCAGTTTGACACTATACTTGTTATTACACGTTCATTGGTCAATTAATAAAGTTAAACTTATTATTACACATTCATTAGGATCTTCATTATACATTCATTTGTTTCTTTTTTTCCTTACGCTATTTAAAAAAACAATAAATATCAAAATATGAAAAATTGTTATGTTGATGTTTTACTAGGGAAGTTTTATTAGTTTTACAAAAAAAAAAAAGAAAAAAAAAGAAGTGTATTCATGACACTCTGGTTTCATTAACTAACTAAATGGAGCCTTTGTGTATGCGGAATTCTGCTTTGGGAGAGGCAACCCTTCAATGCCCACCAGATCCTCGAGGGATTAGTTTTGGGCCCAATGTGGCCTGGGATACCCGATACACGAAAAAAAACTAACTAAATGCAATTTTGCTGTATAGTACTTACCATATTTTAATACTCCTACATAACTATTTTAGTTAAGGACAAAGGTCATTAGTTCAAAGACATGCTGCTGCAGTGGAACCTTTGAGAGAGCAAACCGGGACTCTGTCTGGAGTTTCTTTCCCTGACAAACAAAAAACTTGGGAGGTCGGTCTGATTGTTAGGCAGAGCTCACAACAGATGAGCTGCTGCAGCCTGCAGTCATCCGACGAATCCATCTTTGAGGGAGGACCTTCAGCAGGTTTGTCATATATACTGCCGAATCTCCAGGTTTTCTAGTAACAACACCTTGACAACACAGGAAAAATTCCCCCCATAATTCAACTTCTATATTTTCCTTTGAAAAGTTTGTAACATTTAAACAGGGCCGTCTCCAACAATTTTGAGGTCCTGAGCGAAAATTTAAAATATATTTTTATACAAATTTTTGGGCCCTAAACTAGAATTTCAAAAATAATAGATTTTTTTATCATGCGTTGTGCACATGCTGATATTTTTTATATAAACAAAATAAAGTTTTTAGACAAGGGTCGTCGAATGAAATTCATACAAATTTTATTTTAATAAATTTATTTCATAGTTATAATAAATAAGTTAATGTATAAATTAAAATACTACCAATAAATTTCATCAAATAAATTATATGCTTTTATGTAATAGATTTGTTTATAATAAAATAAACAATATAACAAACAAAATAATAATGAAAAAGTAATATATCAAATAACAATAATATACATCAATCAATAAAGTACTATAATAATAACAATAAAACAAAAACTTATTTTATGTAAAGTGGAGTTATACATTGACATTAAAATCTTATTTGAACCACAATCCAACTTATAAATAAATTTTTGAAAAGTACTAATTTAAAAAATTATTTAATTAATATGAATTACATGTGTAAAAACTAAAATTACATAATGATATAAAGAATTGATTTTTCATTTTATAAAAAAATTAAAATTTAAACATATACTTATATAAACTAAAAATTTAAACTAAGTGGGGAGCAGGAGCTCAGGGAGCTCCTGCTAAGAGCCGGCCGTGCATTTAAAATGCTCATAAACTTAATGCCTTGTCAAAAACTAAAAATCTCCTCGTCTATTTATATTTTATAGGCATGAAGTATACTCCATCCGTCCCAAAATAGTAGTGCACTAACCAAACGCAGTTGACCTGCTGATTAGTACAAGGTTCTGGCAGTTTATCGGGTTCGAGCCTTTGTGTATGAAGAATTTTAATTTGAGATAGACAACCATTCAATGCCCACCAGATCCTCGATGAGTTAGTCTTTGACCCAATATGGCATGAACATACCCAGTATACGTGCACTTTCTCTTTTTGGTTGTTCCAAAAAGGAGTCAACTATCCTAACTTTGTTTTTTAGATATTAAAATATTACACTTTTATCCTTAGAAAGAATACTCTTTTCTAACCAGGCTAAACGGCAAAAGTAGAAACTAATGCATATCCTACTTTTTTTTTAAAAGAAAAAAAGAAAAAAAAAATCTAGTCAAATGCATTACATAAAAGCGCATGTGGGTTGGGGACTTACCTTAGTGGTTAAGTCCCCGACTCCCAACCTATATAGGTTCGAATTCCCACACGGCCACCTATCCCTCTTTGGTAGCATAAACTCCCACCACCCATTTCCAGACCTTTAATGGCTCCTCAAAAAAAAAAAAGCGCATGCCCGTCAAACAGGATTCTTTTTGTAGGACAGAGGGAGTAATTGCCATTGTGAAATTAAGTGCAATTTGAATAATATGCTAGCAAGTTCTTAAAACACAATGACTGCAAATTCAATTCCATGTAATTCATCCTAGGATTCAACAGCCCTTACTTTGCCAGCTTGAAGTACAGCACTATACCGATCACAATAACCAGAAACATGATTATCGCGATAATAATCGACTTGTTTCGATTCATCCTCCTCGATATGTTGTTTATGATACTCTTGCTCTTGCCTATGTTGTTATCCACACCAAACAACGTGTTGTTAGCATTCAGGAGAGACTGCCTCTGCTGATGTAAATCTTGAAGCAACGACACGCCAAGCTCTTCCGTTTCAAGCATCATCTTCCTGCTTTCCCTGATCCTGTTACTAGAGTTGTTCAGTCTGTCTGTCGACATTAACAATCTGTCCCTTTGATTCGCTGATACCGTCAATGTATCAGCCATTCCTGCCTCCAAGAGTTTGTCTCGAGCAGCCTGGTTCAAGTTTGTTCCTTCAATTCGCTTTACTTCACCCTTCAAATTGTTCAGATCGGATTTATATTCTCTCAGCTTGGCAAGAAGCACAGCCTTAGTGTTTGGCTGCAAACCACGAGCCTCAATGTCCATCTTTCTGATCAGCTCATCCGCCTCGCCCAGCCCTGATCTGATTTCAGAAATCTTTTGCTTCTTTTGCTCTGCAAAGAACAGTGTTTTTGGTATATGCAGCGATTATTGTCAACGACAATTATTTGCACTATAATACCTGTATTAACTAGTTTATTTTTTTCATAAAAACTATATTCGAGACCTAGAAAGTAAATTCACTCCGAAAGCATCACGGACTAAAAAGTAAAAACTCAAATATGTATACATTATGGTAGTTCAAAAGTCTTTATATTTATAAATATATCAGGGTTAAAAAACGAGGTAGATTAAAATAAATTATTAGTCAACAGATGAAAAAGTTATGCAGTTACAGTGCGGAATGTAAAAGAAAAATCAAACTATGATGTTTGTACCTCATGTCGATAATAAATCAAGCTAACAAATAGTAAATCCAAATAATCAAATGTGAGTGATGAAGAAAAGTATACTGATAGGATGTAAGCGAGATTACATACATTCAGTTTGTAAACATGGATATATAACATTATGTTTAATCATTTTACATTCATAATAATAGAACAACGATAATGTATAGGCGAGACTTCTATTGCACATAATTAGCTCGGGCATAAAAATTTATCAAAGTGTTGGACAGATGGGCAAGTGCAAGGAATAGAAAGAAGCAAGCACTAGGCATTGAAAAGCACTAATCATTCTTCATTCAGGGAGTCTAAAGGAAAGGGATAATATTACTCCTTTGAAACAATCTGCTCCTCGAATCCTCTGTCCGCTAGCAGATTCTAGAATATTCGCTCGCTGCCAAACATTCCAAAGTCCAAAGCAGAAATTGGTAGGAATTGAAACAATCTCCTAAAACTAAGGAAAATTAATCCAAGTTGTTAAAAAGTTGGCCACTTATGCTAATCAGCTACCAAAAGGAACTAATTTCATTCCTGGCTTCAAGATTGTGCTATCAGAACTAGGGGTGATTAATGAGTAGTGCTACTCGTACTCGACTCGGGACTCGGCTCGAAAAAAACTCGATTCGTACTCGACTATCGCTACTCGACTCCTGCTCGAACTCGAGCTCGAGCTCGCATCAAGTCAAGTTCGACTCGAATATTTGAGTTCGACTGAGCTCGACTCGACTCGATAACACCATTAACACACATTTTAATTAATCTTCGTTTCATACTTTCCCTCACACTTCACTCTATTTTCTATTAGAAAAAATATATCACTTATTTAAAATATCTAAACAAGGAAAAATAGTAATTCTAAAAAATTAAAAAATATTTTTAAAGAATTTTAGTTCAATCTTTAGTTGTACAATAATCAACACAATATTCATATATCAAATTAAATTGTGTCTTTTAGGCTATGGTTAAAAATTCAAAATCAAATGTTAAGAAAAATAAAATAAATTCATACTTAAGCTACAAATTCAAGCTCGAGCTTAGCAAAAAAATAACACGCCAACTACTCGAACTTAAACTCGAACTCGATGATACTCAAGCTCGAACTCGACTTGATGATACTCGAACTCGAATATATGTTGTCAAGCTCAAGCTCAAGTACTATGATACTCGAGCTCGACTCGACTCGATATCACCCCTAATAAGAACTCACTGGTATACTCAAAACCTCCTTTTCATTGTCACTTAGTTTATAAATCTGTATTGTTCAACAAACTCAGATACCTTTTGTTATGAACCATTCTAAATCAATCTAAAAGCCACCATTGATGAAGCAATCGGCCTTAACCCTTATAGGAATGGAATCCAGAAACTGACTGCTTTCATCATACTTCAGAGTTCAGACATCAAATCCAATAAATGCAGTTTCTAATTTGGGCAGCAATTTCTGAATTCAATAAATCATAACTAATAAGACAACAAAATTTCCTCAAGATCGTCTACCCAAGTAATTCTTCGCAATTTTTTTTTACCTCCTCTCTCTATAATTAATAATTTGAGAAAACAAAAGGTCTGTGCGAATGCAAGAACTAACACACATTACATCAACAGTGTGCGATTAAAAGATAGAACACAAAATTAGATGAAGAAATCAAAATTGGGGCTTACACTAACCTCCATCAAGTAGACTAGCCGCAGAGCACTTCTTCGATAGAATTGCGGAGAGCTCGCAGTATTCCTTTTCGTAGCCTTCAAATACCGTGCTCATTGTCAACTGCTGGGCGAAATAGGAATGGACGAAGTGACAAATTTACTCCGATCGAACTCTCGATGATCAGATTTACAGACGTATGATTCAAAAACAAGGATCAATTAGGATGTTGAAATCAAAGATGGGATGATGATTGAGGGATGAAAACCAGAAGCGAAGCAATATTCCCTTTTGGCGAAATCGATTGAATTGACGAGGTAAAGGTCGAAATTTTCGGTAATTTATGGGGATGATGTCGCTTCGGATTTATTCTTCCTCAAAAGACTGTTTCTTTTGACCAAATATTTTAATATATTTAAATAAAAATATAAATACGAATTATTTCTTAATATTACCATATCAAATATTTATAATTAACTTTTATTTATACTAAATTTTTTCGCCCGCTACGCACGGACAGTGGCGGAACTACATGAGCCATGGGGGCTTGGGGGGCCGCCGTCCCCCGAGTTCGAAATTTGCCTTTTAATTTTTTACATAGTTATGTTTATTTTAGCTATATGAGACATTCTTTTTATATAATTACGCTCCCTCAAACTCAAACTTTGGCATTATTATTTTATACAGTCGTGTAATTTAATTATATTAGAAATATTTTTTCATTTACGGGGAAGACGAGGAGAAAGAATGCAACATATTTCTTTGTTAGTGAGCTTCTTTAACATATGGTTATATATTCTTTAAAGATGAAGAGAGTAACATTATTAGCAATTCAAAAAAATGAAAATCAATATATAGTTATCCCATGGAAATTAAAGATGAAATAAGGCAAAGTTATTTAGTCGCATCCTCGCCCCCTGCCCCAGACACTCTGCGCCCGCCACTGCGCATGAGTGTTAAATTTATATGCGCACTGGTGTTGAATTTATATGAGCTTGTGAAATGAGAATATATTTTTCTTGGATTACATGATGTTAGGGTCTAGGGATGAGAATAAGTCAGGCTAGGCTTAGGTGTAACGCTCCGAAAATTTAAACCTGATTTTCGAAAGCATTACCGCCGTACCAACTACTCTAAACTAGTGGCCAGCTAACTTAGAGTAGCTAATACAAGGCCGAGTACAATCCTAAAGTGATTATCTGATTAACCAATTATGAACGGAAGCTAAAACAAATAAAACATATAGGCAGGTAGTAAGTCTCTACATAAATCCAATCACATGGAACTAACAGATTACTCAGACTACGAGCCTCATATCCGAAACCAGGCACCAAGTGAGACATTCCAAGTAAAAGGGGCTACCAGCCCAAAGCAGTAAATCACATATGGCCACAGGCCGACAGAAAGTAAATCCTAGGCTCACAGGCCTCAACTAGCAATTAGTTAACATCAATCAAATGATAACAACAAAATATCACATAGGCATAACTGAATGAAGTAAATACTCCTATCTAAGTGATCTCTCAAAATTCCCAAATCCCGTGTCATGATGTAGCGCCTCCAATGAATCTACAAAACAGACAAACAAAGGGAGTCAGTACAACGTACTGAGCAAGGGAGTATGTGCAGGGGAAAATATAAGGGGGAAGCAATTAATTAATATAACAAGTAAATAAAACATATAATTCAATCATCACATCACATACTATAATTGCAACCATAATATACAAAAGACATATAGCATACAATTAAATCATCACACCGTCCCATACCGGTGCTTCAACCACAACATACACGAAACAGGTAAATAAAATGATGCACATGATGCATGGCTTAGCATACACCTATCTACCCTATATGCAAATGCAGATGAAATGCCTAGCCGGCAACCTAAAAACCCGGGCGGTATGAACCCACGGGTGAGGATATCATCAACTCCAACCCGTTACAGGGTAACATACATCATCCCCACAGGGATCCGCAATCGCGCCAGCCGTAGCTGAATATCATATCTCGCCCCATCGGGCCAACAGACATAACAGCCAATAATCCACCCCGTAGGGCCAACAGGCATAACAGCCAATAATCCACCCCGTAGGGCCAACAGGCATAACAGCCAATAATCCACCCCGTAGGGCCTTCGGGACTCAACAACACCTGTGAAGGCTGCCCGAGCAATCGTAAACATCGTAACAACCCATCGGGTTAATAATCGTCAATACCAACCTTTTAATTTGTCTTTTAATTTTTATATAGTTATGTTTATTTTAGTTATATCAGAATTTTTTTAATATAATTACGCTTCCTCAAACTCAACCTTGGCATTATTATTTTATACAGTCGCGCAAATTTAATTATATTAGAAATTATATTTCAATAATTTACGGGGAAGACAAGGAAAAAGAATGCAACATGTTTCTTTGTTAGTGAGCTTCTTTAACATAAGGTTATATATTCTTTAAAAATGAAGAGAGTAACAGCATTAACAATTCAAAAAAATAAAAATCAATAGATAGTTATCCCATGGAAATTAAAGATGAAATAAGGCAAAGTTATTTAGTCGCATCCTCGCTCCCCCGCCCCAGACACTCTGCGTCCGCGCACTGTGCACAGGTGTTAAACTTATATGTGCACTGGTATTGAACTTATATGAGCTTGTGAAATGAGAACATATTTTTTTTTTATTACATGATGTTAGGGATGAGAATAAGTCAGGCTAGACTTAGGCCTTTTTGAAAGCCTACTTAGCTAAATAAGTCAAGACCAAACTTTATATATATATATAAAAAAACCTATTAGGCCTACCAGGTCGGCATAGTTATCATTATTTTTTTAGGTAAATATCAGGGTATCCCAGGCCTCATTGGACCCAAGATAAATTCCTCGAGGATCGGGTGGACATAGTTATCATTATTATTAGTATGTTTATGTTTATTGTATATAAATATGTGGTATCATTGTTGTTATTTTATGTGAAAATAATTATTAATTTTCTTTTATATAAGTTTTTAAAATATTTATAAGTTTTTTCCCCGTATATAAATAGTCATGGATGAAGACTTACCCAAGTGTACAAATTTATGTATTCCAATCTTATGATTATATCCGGACATATATAAAATAATTCTAACTTAATTCTAAAGTATGTTTAATCAGACTTTTAAAAGGTTTAAAAGCTAGCCTATTTAATTTTAATAGGTCTTGCTTAGGCTTATCTCCGGCCTTAAAAATCGACATAGCCTAGGCCTTACCTATAACCTATTTCCACCCCCTACATGAGGTTTAAAGTCTTTTATTTAAATGGTGATAGGAATGCATGCAACAAAAATTTAAAAAAGAAATAAAGGAAAGAATAAGTAATAGAAGAAAATTCAAACACCCAAGCAGGTGGACATAATACAAAATAGATTACTTTTACCATTAAAAAACTAAATATATATAGTTTCGCTTTTATATCTAAAATATTAAGAGTAATTGAAAAAAAAATACTCTTAAACTATTCAAAATTCACCAACAACAGTAGGCTTGAGTGGATTGAGGTTTTAGTCGCTTAAGCAAGGTTTCGGATTCGAGCCTTATACAGAAAAATTGGTTTGGGAGAGGTGCCGTTAATTGCTCATGCAGATCCTCGAGGGATTAGTCTTGGGTTCAATGTGGCATGGGGATACCCGATTTACTCACAAAAAAAAGAAAATCGAATAAATTATATATTTGCATTATTAAGGTTATAAAAATATCATTTTAGTCCCTAATATGTTGTCCATTTTGACTATTATCCCTAAAATTTTTAAAGAATACTATCTATACTTTTTGTTATCTTTTCATGTTTTAAGGGGGAATTTTTTTTCCAAAAGATATACCCCAATTAAAAAAAAATTCTAAAATTAGTACTTAAAACTAATATTAGAAAAAACAATTTTCCCATTTCTCTTGGAATATCATTTTAACACTCATCAACTTTTTAAATTTTTTATTTTGGCCCTATTTTTTAGAAAAAAATATGTTTCACTCTGCATTATATTATATTGTGTAACACCCATAAAATTCATATTTAATATTAAATATATATTTTTTTGATAAATTGACTGATTATTACTAATTAAAAAGTTTTTTGCTTTTTGATTTATGTTAATATTTTAGGTTCAATTTTTTATATAATTATAATAAAATTTTATTTAATTAATATTATATATAAAGTCAAAGATAATTTATAATGTATAATTTTAATTATATATTTACAACATGTCAAATATAATTATACTTCCTCCGTTTTCAAATCTTTTTTACATACCCACTTTTTACGCAGTTCAATGCACATTTTAAACCATTAATAACTCAAGTTCGGTACAAGTAAAAATTCTAAAAGTTCAATATTTAAAAACTACTCGACCAGACGAATCTAACAAGATCCCACTTGACTATATTTTAACTTGTATAACTATGATAAAACTTTAAGTAAAAGTATGTGGGTGAATAGTAATACATTAATAAACGTCAAGAACATATGAAAACGGAGGTAGTATAATTTAATTTGTTTTCAATTTATATCTTTTAAAATACACAGAAAGATTTTCTCAAGATCTTGTTAAAAAAAAGATTTTCTCAAGATCTTCATGGTATTTGGCATGGGGTGCGGCGGCTTCAGGAATTGAGGATTAGGGAGGGTACTTGCTTTTCAGACTCTGTAGCAGCTCTGTCTATTATTCGACAGAGTGTGGATGAGGATCATTGGTTGTTTCCCTTGGTGCAGCAAATCAGAGATATCTTGATTCAGTTTCCTAGGGCTCAATGGTATCATATTCTTCGTGAAGGCAATACCGTTGCGGATTCTCTAGCTAAGCGTGGTGCCAATGCTAAGGAGTTTTTCACTTCGTGGGCCTTTTCCTCCGGATGGGACTCATGCGGCACTTGCAGCGGATTTGGCGGGAGCTTGCTTTTCCGCGCTACTGATTGGTTATTTTGTATTTTCTTCCTTCCTTGTTATGTAGAATATTTAGCTTTCATCTTTACTTACGCGCAAGCGTCCCTGTTCAAAAAAAAAACATGAAATCTTAAAAAGATATTTTTGAAGAATATTTAAAATAGATTGAATTAATTCTGATTTTTTTATATAGTGCCACGTGGTAACATTTGGTATTTTTGAGATGATGATGTGGCGTTTATGATGTGTCGTGATAATAACCGTAGATATGTTTTATAATGATTTACAGATGTAACCTTGAGTTTATATTTTTTAATAAAAATTAAGATAAAAATTCCAGATTCAATAAGGGCAATACAATCTGCACATGTCAAAAACTATTCATGATTTATTATATAGATACAATTTAAATTATTAGTAATTAAAGATATCCTTTAAATTACTCCAAACATATGATTATAAAGTATTAAACAACGGACCAAACGCAGTTGGCCTGAGTGGTATGGGGCTCTACCGCTCTAGTAACTTAAGAAAATATTTCGGGTTCGAGCCTTTGTGTATGCAGAATTCTGCTTCACCTAAATAAAGTATTAAGCAACGGATAGTAGTATAAAATAAAAATATGGTGCATGAACTCGTTTCAAATAAAAAAAAAATAATAAAAAATAAAAAAATAATAAAAAAAATTAATAACGATGACGTGACAAAGCAGAAAGCTGAAAACACTACAGCAGAGCAATGAACGGGGGGAGTAAAGCAGTAAATTAAAAATGAGGAAACCGAGGGGAGCAAAATAGTAAATTAAAAATGAGGAAACCAGACTCCCAAACAAGAGCATCATTTGTGGGAATGCCCAAGTGTTTCAAATCGAATATTCCCTCCGTCTTTGAAAAATTGTAATGTTTGGAAATTAGGTACTATTCACACACGAACTTTGAGTTAAAGTTTTATCATAGTTATACAAGTTAAAATATAGTCGAGTGGGATCTTGTTAAATTCGTCTCGTCGAGTAGTTTTTAAATATGAAACTTTTAAAAATTTTACTTGTACCGAACTTGAGTTATTAATGATTTAAAATATGCATTGGACTGCGTGCACTGTGGGCCCGTTTCAATTTTTTGAAAACGGATGGAGTATTTGTTTTTTTTAATGTTTAAAAATAATTGATATATTTTTTTTCTATATTTGGTATAACAAAAATAATGTTTTATTAAAAATATGCAAGAAAAAAATGGGCTTTGGTTAGGGTGCGGAGACACATGTCTCTTGATGTACTGTGGCACATCCAAGCCATTGATGAAATGTTGAAATCAATGGCTAAGATTAATACAAAGGGTACTATTGTAATTTCAATAAGACTCAAATGATCTCTATTAATTTTTCTCAATTCTAATGCTCGTACTTCTCTCCCTCATAATCTACTTTTTCTTTTAGAAATAACTTTTTCTTTTTGGAATTTCTAAAATTTGATAATTTATTTAGATTACTTGTATCGAGTACGTAGATTTTCATATAAAGAACGTCGAAATCCGAGTTCGTTTGAGAAAGTTAGAGTTATTTGAAATTCACTGCGATTTTCAGAAACGTAGCCTTTACATTTCAGCGACGGTGGCTTTGCAATTCAGCGACGAGAGCTTTACAATTTAGCAACATAGAGTATGCATTTCAGCGACATAGCCTATACAACATAGTTTTTGTGACAAACTTCACATGGCTCTAATTTTTTCAAATGAGCTCGGATTTGGACGCTCTTTATATAAAAATTTATCTACTTAACGCAAGAAATTTAAATATCCTATCAGATTTTATAAAGCCTAAACAGGTAAATATCATATTTTCAAAATAACGAGAATAAGATATCATTTCCTTTGAAAATCTGATATTTATCTATTTGTAATTTCAAAATTTTGATAGGAAATTTAGATTCTTTGCATCGAGTAGGTAGATTTTCATATAAAGAATGTCAAAATCCGAGTTCGTTTGAGAAAGTTAGAGCCATTTGAAGTTAATTGCGATTTTCAGAAAAACAGCCTTTACATTTCAGCGACGGTGGCTATGTAATTTAGCGACGGAGGCTTTATAATTCAGCGACGGAGGCTTTACAATTTAGCGACATAGCCTATGTATTTCAGCGACGTAACATCTACAACAAAGTTTATGTGACAAACTTCAAATGACTCTAACTTTTTCAAATGACCTCGGATTTGGACGTTCTTCATATGAAAATCTATCTACTCAATGCAAGGAATTTAAATATCCTATCAGATTTTAGAAAGTCTAAACTTATAAATATCATATTTTCAAAATAATGAGCATAAAATATCTTTTCTTTTGAAAACTGGTATTTATCTATTTAGAATTTCCAAAATTTGATAGGAAATTTAGATTCCTTGCATCGAGTAGGTAGATTTTCATATAAAGAACGTCAAAATCCGAGTTCGTTTGAGAAAGTTAGAGACATTTGAAATACAATACGATTTTCAGAAACACATATTTACATTTCAGCGACGGTGGCTATGTAATTCAGCGACGAAGCCTTTATAATTCAGCGACGGAGACTTTAAAATTCAACGACATAGCCTATGCATTTCAGCGACGTAGTCTATACAACAATATTTATAGGAAAAAAGGCCAAATACATCCGTTTTCTTTTCAAAAAAGCCAAATCGGTCCTTTTTTAATTTTATTGCCGATTTAGTCCGCTACCTATGCTAATTATATCCATTTTAGTCCAAAAATCACTAATCCTTCCTATGACGCTGACGTGACATTGATTTATTTCGGTCCTTTCATTCTTAAAGGCGATTCAAGATTAAACACAATGAGACAAAAATCATGTGACTGTCATTTTCATTCTTCGCCCCTCAGTTTTGAGCCAAACGTCCCCATTATCGTTTCTTTGTTGCCGGAATTTGAATACGCGCCACGGGATTAGGGTTCGAATTGCGTGTGCTGCGATATAAGAGGTGATTGAAATGAAGGGCTTCGAATTGGGGTGATTGAAAAGAAGGGCTTCGAATTGGGGGTGCTGCAATATGGGAGGTGATTGAAATTAGAGTCGGGTCGGGTTGCACACTTATTTGGCAAACACGTCGGAGTGGCAGCAATTCAAAACAGATCCAGCGTGTATGGTTTAGAATAAATCATTGACACATCAGCATCCTAGGAAGGATTAGTGATTTTTGGACTAAAGTGGATATAATTAGCATAGGTAGCGGACTAAATCAGCAATAAAATTAAAAAAGGACCGATTTGGCTTTTCTGAAAAGAAAACGGATGTATTTGGCCTTTTTTTCAATATTTATATGACAAACTTCAAATGACTCTAACTTTATCAAATGAGCTCGGATGTGGATGTTTTTTATATGAAAATCTATCTACTCGACGCAAAGAATCTAAATATCATATTTTAGAAATTAAAAATATCCAAATAGCACATTATGAGGAATAAAGATTGACGAGTGAAAGAGATAAATAAAGATAATATCTCTATTATTATGTTATGAAGTGTGTCGAAAGAGAGCTAACTTATGCAAATTTTTTATATGATCTTTATTTAAGATAGAAATTACTAAATTGATTTTGTGAATGATTTTATTACTAAAGATATGATTATTTATGTTTGACAATTCTACCCTTTTAATTTTATAGCCATTGGATATTTTTGTATGGTTGAGATGATTTGTTTTGATGTACTAGCATTCACATTGGTAGTATCATAACCGTTCCCAAAAAAAATGGTATATTAATTTAAAATGAATGTAGTATATATTTTGAATTTAAAATCAGGTGGATTGATAATTGTTCTTGTAATACCCGATAGACAACTTCGAGAACAAAGTTGATTCTTAAAGAGGATATGCTGTAATACCCTTATAATATTAGATATATATTAAATTAATCTATATATATTAAAACCATTTTATTACTTGTCTAATTATTTATATGGATAGTAATTTATTAACACCTGATTAAAAAACATGTACATATACATATACATAATATAATAATAATAATAATAATAATAATAATAATAATAATAATAATAATAATAATTATTATTATTATTATTAGCATAATAATACAATATATAGATATATGCATAGTAGTTAAAATATGATTTAGATATGATTTAGTCCATCTTTAGTATTTTTATAAGATTTAGTCCATCTTTAGCTATCTTTAGTATATTTTGTCAAACCCACAATGATAGCAAATATTTAGAAAATAAAATCTTGGATACTAAAGCGCTAAAACGGCCTTTACCCTTTTAAAATCTAATCTTCTTCATCTTCTTATTTTGCTACTCAAACCATCTTCTTACTTTGCTACTCAAACCAATTATACTAAAAAATAATAAAAAAAAAAATTGAACGTTAGAGCGGCAGGGCGTCGCTCTGTAGGTGTTCCTTTCCAACATCGTACGGTAATTAAAAATCTTCATCTTCTCTTTTTCAATCCTATAATTTCTTACGTTCTTCGCCTCTTCTTGGAATAGTATCCTTGTACATTCCGGCATAAGGAGAGGACTTTAAACCATACAGGACACTTCAAGAAATACCAATGTATGTTAATCTACATCCCTAAATGATATTTTATTGCTAGATTTTTGAATTGTTGAAGTTAGGAACACTCTCCTTAAGTCTGCATAATTTTAGATCTATGAATATAGGATATGCAGTAAAAATTTCAAAAATTTTGAATGTGTTTTTCGATGCCAAAATAATTTGTAATATGAGATCTCTTTTTGTAATACTGTAATACTTTTTCGTTAGCTTAGATTCGGAATCGGAAAACCTTAAAACATTAAACTTGTAGATCTATTTGTCATGAGACTAACCTGAAAATATGAGAATTTTTGGATAAGTCATTATTTTTAGAGAATTTATTTCGAAGACAACGTATTTTCTTATTGCAGATTTGTGGTTCTGTACAAATCTTAGTTTTTCGTCAACTTAGAGGCATGATCTATAAAAGTACAAATATTGTATATCTTTACATAATGAGTTTAACCCAAACATTTGGGAATTTTCTAAGCATCCGTTAGTTTTTTGAAAAATTTATATGTTGACAACAGAGTTTCGAATAGTAGATATATATGTCTGTAGAAATCGAACCTTTTCGTTAACCTAAGGTCAGAATCTGAAGAAGTATTAAAGATGAAAGTTTGAGAATTTTCTTATCAGCAGATATTTTTATATAATTTTTATGCCAAGATAGCATATGTCGAATGTATTCCTGCCAGTTATTATGAATGTATGATTTTCTTGTGGCATGGTTGGTCAATGTTCTTTTATTTAAGTATTAGAGAATTAAAGAGTTCTTTTACATAATATCCATATTTGACAAAGTACTTTAGGAAATCTGAGTTTTGAATGCCCATGAAAATTTTGCCAAAACGGCTCATGATATTGAAAGAGGCCTAGACGGTATGTAAGAGTCTATACTCCCGTATAGTTTTCTTATTTTTAGGATTATGCGTGGGTACCGATGTAAGTCTGTATAGGGTCCAATACATC
Organism: Hygrophila difformis; assembly: GCA_030278955.1. Lineage (NCBI taxonomy): Eukaryota > Viridiplantae > Streptophyta > Magnoliopsida > Lamiales > Acanthaceae > Hygrophila > Hygrophila difformis. Next base: position 47,294,473 of record JAOANR010000010.1, read on the forward strand.
ACCGTGGATACGATTGTTATCCCATGAGACAACTGTTTCTCACTTATTATATTAAGATTATTGATGATATTATGTTTGGGTGTCCTCGTGATATCTTAATAGTACGGCGGCGATTCCAATATAATAATTAGGATGAGTCTTTTGGGTAATATATATGTATTAAGCTATTTTTTTTTAAAAAAATATAAAAAGTAACCTTGTATCTGGAAACATGATTAGCCTACCAGTACTTTATACTGACAAACTATCTTTAAAGTTTTTCTTCCAGACTTTCATGATTAAAAGGTGGAGCATGGAGCGTTGCATGGGGATGGTTTTTCAAAAAGACATGATGCATATTTTAATTGTTTTTCTTTGCATAAAATAATATTTTAAAATATGTTACTCCTTTTAATGCTTCCGTATATTTATTTTCTTTTAAGTAAATCCCTATGCATGCGTTATGATAAAAATTAGCCTTAACATTTTCTCAGTTAACTTAGCCAAGGACGAGCTTCATTGGGGAGATGTGGCGGTAGCATTCCGGCCTGGTTAGTTTTAAAAACCGGGGTGTTAAATTACTGAGTAGGCTAATCATGTTTCCAGATATAAGGTTAATTTTTAGTATAAATTTTGTTTTCTTAAAACATATACATTTATAGGATTGAAAAATATACATGTATATCAGGATATGGCGAGAATATGATATTTGTTCATACTAGATGGTAAGAGTGCCTATGCTTTTTGAGTTCAACAGTGGAACAAAGTATTTGGCGATGACAATAATGGTTGATCGAGTAGTTCCTATACTATTAATGAAGATCCTTGATTGATATTATGAAAACCAACTAGGTAAACAAATATCATTTTTTTGCCTCTTGAGTTGTTAAATGCTTTATTATTTTGTGGTTTCCTTAATTTTTTATCCCGATAACCTGTTAAGAACACTATTAGCTGGGATTTGTCACATACACACATATACTCATACTCACATTCAAGAAATTTTGCAAGAAGTCGCAAGAAAGTAGCACAAAATGTACAAGTTTTCGATAACAATGATATTCAAAGTGATGAAGACAAAAGAATAAAATCTTGTAACTTGAAATATAAATAACTATTCTTCACATGCAAATTATTACTCTCAATCATTCAAAATCATTACATCCCACGAAAACAAGACAACATTCTCCATGAGCTTGGTTTGAGTGTATTTTATGCTGTGCTCAAAAAGTTTTTTGGGCAAGTCAATAGATTCATTAAACCTATAACTAAAGAATTTCTTAGATCTCTTAGAAGCTAAGAGTAACCTTTGAGGCATCCTGTTACCATTGAAACTAACTACTCCTTCCATCCCAGGCAAGACTTGTCTTGTTTGACTTTTTGACACTGTTCATTGTTCAACTTTGACTTGACTTTTTGACACTGTTCATTGTTCAACTTTGACTTAATATTATTGTAAGTATAAATTTGGAAAAAATAGTCGCGTTTGATCTTGTTAGATTCGTCTAATCATGTAATTTTAGAATATATATTTTACATAATTTTTACTTGTATATATTTTGAGATATTAACGACTAGAAAATTGCATTGGATTGTGTGCGAAAGACAAACAAGACATCTTACTTGGGACAGAGGGAATATAATTTTTTTTTTTTTTTTGCTTAACAGCCTATTCATCATAGGGAAAGGGTTGAAACTAACTATAATTGATACTTACTAATAAGTTAATCCACTTTAATCAAACCAAATTTTACATTTTTTAATTGCAAAATTAAAATAAAACCCCTTGACAACCAAAATGGACTAGTACAATTGTCAATTGAGTAAACAAACAGAAGTAAGCACACTTTTTTTGTCCGAGTATTTTCTTTAGCTCACTAGTTGCTTCAGTTAACACTTTAGCCATTCGATCCCCACGCTACCAAAAAGGCCAAACACAATCTGCGACTTGTACTAATAAACTACGCAGAGTACCCAGCACCATAAAATACAAAGAAATCATTGTAAGAGAAAATTCCCATGTTTACATGAATGGAAACCCTTTTTGAGGGGAACACAATTAGCGTGGTTAATCAAGCCAAGGTGAGTTGAGTTCAAGTTTTAATCTTCGCTTAGAGCCTATAACAAGCCAACCTTGAGCTCACTCATAACTCAAACTACCTTCTACTCAAACTAATTTGATTAAAAAATTTCTACAATCGAGCTCAAGACCATTGCTAATTAGAGATGAGTAAGCTCATACAGTAATATTTATAATTAATTTGTGGAATTACAATAAGTTGTTTAAAGGCCTTAACCGAACAGCATGAATTTGTAAACAAGGTGTTCCTATTTAGATCATTCTCTTGTGGAGTATCTTTTGAGCTAACAGGCAGGTCAAAACTTGACAGCATCAATCATATTGGATATAGACATTACCTAAAAGATCAAACATGGTGCATACTTTGGACATCCAGATAGACATATGGTATAAAATTCAATCAAGCAACAATTTTTTGGCAAACCCACAAGCCAAAGAGCCTAAGGATCAAACTGTTCACCCATAAACGGAAAGAGATGCATCAACAAACTTGATGGCAACCAAACTTCATCAGCACCATGTAGAAAGTCAGGTCACGCATTACTTGAGACTAGCAAACACAGTATTTCTGGAAAGTTAAAAGGAAATGGCATATTAACAGGAAGGCAATCTAGTTCATTCTTATATGGCATACTAACGGGAAGGCAATCTACTTCATCATACCATGTAAAAGGTAGGCTACCCATCACTTGAGAGTTGAGACTAGCAAACGCAGTATTTCTGGGAAGTTCAAAGGAAATGGCATAGTAACGGGAAGGCAATCTATTTCATTCTTATATGATAGAAACCTTACAACATGGTGAGAAATTACTAGCTTACCAAGTGACAGTATGGCAGACCGATAAATATAAATCTAAATTCTTATTCATGAAATGCACGCCTATGAACCCCTGAAACCATTTGCTTCTTTATCAACCAGCAGACATGATTCATTTTTGGGTGAAGCAACAACAGCAGAGAAATGCTGGAAACAGTCGCCAACCCAACTCTAAATCAAGGGCAAGAATGTGCCTTGGTTGCAAGTTTGCAACCAATAACAAATAAGATTATCCTTAGGAATTGGTGTTTGTAATTAATATGAAGATTATATTCAAATCCACACATAAACTTTAATTCATCAAGATAACAAGATTTGGTTCTCCTTATTATTTCCCCTAACAGATGCAAATCCCCTAATGTTCCCTAAAACCATGGGTTTCTTGATTAACCAGCAAATCATTGTTCCCTCAAAGCATGCTTATTCATGATCCAATGAAAGTCATACACTGTCATAGAACTCAACTATTCTAAGTTTAATATATGCAAAATATATAGAAGTATTAAACTAAATTAAACTAAATTGACAAAAACAGCATTCCTTACATAGCAATCCCAAGCATCAAACTAAAAACAAAACCACAAAGAACTAGAGACAGTAAGTAATTAATGCAAGAATCTTGATAACCTAATCATCATATTCCTATAACCAATTCATTTCATACAATGATCAACTGCAAATTATTTTATTCTGCATAACTATCCAACAGATGAGCGTATAAAAAAAACAGTTCCCTCAAGAACAAAAAAACACCTCATTTAACACACTGCTAAACAAAGTTCATTACCAGAATCAATGCAAAACTTCATCAGGAAGACTAAAATTCCCCAATCCTTCCGGACAGAATCGAACCAAGCGTACCCAAAACCGCAAACGCCAGCAGGGGGCTCACATCCAGGGTATCAAAAATCGGGGGGATTATATTCCTGAACAGGTTCAAATAGGGATCACACAAATCCCTAATTGCCGATAGCGGCTGCCTGTCCCAAGGTATATTCGGGAACCAACTCAACAAAACCCTAACCATCAAAACCCCGCTGTACAAATCCAGCCACTTCGACATCCCGGCCGCCACCACCGTAAACGGCGTGTTGAGTGACCGCGAAGGCGCGTTCTTCATCGCAGCGAAGAACGCCGGTCCGGCGGAATACAACAAGGGCTCCTTCAATTGCACGGCCAGGGTGAATAATCTGCCCGCGACTAATTTTGAGGCGGCTAGGGCAACGGCGAAGAGGGTGGTGACGGTCCGCGTTGATCCAGAGAGCAAATCCGGCGCCTGGTTTGGATTATTCTCCGATTTGAAATCCGGATTTCGGAGGGGCGTGGAAATGGAAGCCGAAATTGGCGATTTTAGGGGTATTGCGAAGCGGGGGAGTTTGGGTTTTGGGAGAGACAGGTGAGTGTGGGGATAACTTGAGGAGAATGGAAGAGCGGCGGGGTGGTGGTTGGTGGGGAGGGAGGCGACGGGGGGGCGGCGGCAGAGGAGAGCGGCTTGGGTAGCCATGAGGGAGGAAGTGGAAGCCATAGTAGTTAGGCAATCCTCTGATTGTGTGGTTAAAAATTCTTGTTTCGTCTACACTAAAACACACAAGACGGCCAGTATTAATTTAACAGAACGCGAGGACGATTTAGTAATTTACTACAACATAACAACCCCAGTAAGATAACACTGCCTCGCGGGGATTAATATCCAAATTGTCTATTCCTAATTCTCATTATTTTCTCTTTGGTAATAGACGCCGAAGCGTCGGCAAAACACGATAACAAAGCTAAAAAACACTAGAGCAAGAGGGGCGAGGAGAGAAAGGAAATAATAATAAGATAAGTCTAGAAGCGAGGGAACTAAGTCCCCTATGAGTTTGCCATAAGGCAAGAGCTAGCATTGTCCGGCGGGAAATCCCACATGATGAAATTCCTAATTCTCATTTGATTAATATTTTATTTGAAACTTCCAATCTTTAGGTTAGGGGTTCGATTCTCACCCAACCCTTATCTCTTTCATTTATTTCTTTATAATTTATTTGGCATGGACTTCCACCACTCTTTCCTAGCTGTATAGACTGTTCAGCAAAAAAAAAAAAAAGAATTTACCATCAACTTAGTCTTTACATGTATTGATTAATGATGGTATGAATGAATATCATTAGAGAGTTTAAGCCCTTTCACTAACATCTGTTTCAATTGATTCGGTTTGAAATTTGGTAGAAGTGATATTAACTGTCACGGTGAATGCTCCAATTCAGACATTCTCTCGTGAAAACCCGACAGTGCACTCATTCTCTCTATAGGCGATTGCACGGTCCAAATACACGTCCTTAATACTCATCCGTCCCATATTGTACGCAACCAATAAATATCTCACTCGATCCGATCCGACGCACATGTAATGTTTTCAACCAAATTTCACACGGGCATTGTCGGTTGTAGGGATATTTTATGAAGGTGTTGAAGAAGAGTAAGTTCTAGGGATGCTGAGATGATGTCATACTGCAAGCTTTGCAAGGCATCAAATTTAATGAAGAGTTAAAAGTGAAAAATCATACCATAAACTTACGATTTGTTCTGCACACAGAGCTGTAGCTGTCAGTTTTATTTAAGTGTTTGGTACAACTAGCTATATCTATCATTTAATTTATAAAGTGACATAAAAGGATAAATATTTATGTACACTACTGGTTAGTGGGTTGGTTATTGGGTTAGAATTGTAATTGGACAGAAATAAGCTTGCTAGCTTTTTTTTGAACGCTACCTTAGGTAGCTTCTATTTGTAGAACTTCAAATTGTAGCTACAGCTCCCTAAAGCTAGTGTAGAGAACAGAGCTACAATTTTAATATAAAATCAAAAGCTACCAATAGCTCCCAAAAACTCCGTGCAGAACAGACCCACCTTAATAATCTTAAGTAAAATCTCACAGGTTTGTGTGAAATCATACAAAATTATAGTATATGATTAGCTAATTTTTTTTTGGATTTGTATCTATGGAAGTGTCTCATTTAAGTTTTGGTCCTAACATATTCTAATTTTGCTACAATTTGGGTACATAATCCATTGGAACACAAAATTGGACTTATGAGCCACACAAGTTGATTTAACTTCATTTTCCCCAATTCAGAATTGACTTACATTCCATTGTTTTTGGCTTCAACTTGATCAAGTTTTCTTAAATCTCACACTCAACACAGAGGAGGAGGAGGAGAAGAAGATCGGTAGAAAAACTCACACACAAAGTGAAAGAGACACAATACTCTTGGACCAAAATAATTCGAGCCCACGTGATGTTAGGTCGGCCCAACAACCCAAATATATTCTTCAAAGTTCAAATACCATATTGGGTATGTTTTCAATTTTGAGAGACTTCCTATTTATTTATACTATTAGATTCGAAATTTATTAAGTGAATTGGGGCTGTAGTCGTATTGAAGCTCTAATTTTTTAAGCAATATTTCGGGTTCGAACTTTATATATAAAAAATTACTTTGGGAGATGTGCTTTTCATTACCCATGCAAATTATTCATCAAAATTTTTTTATTATTATTTTTATAATGTGCATGTATAAATTTAAAACTGGCATTCTAATTTGAATATGAGGAAATATTAGCCAGTAGGGTTCTCCGGCCCTCTGCTGGCTCCTCCCTAAACCCTAAACCGCTACTACTTGGCGAAATGGAGCCCTCTGCTGGCTCCTCCCTTTCTCCTCGTTCTGATCCTGACTTTCCCCCTCTCGCTTCTCCGGCCAGCCATGGCCAACCCTCCCCTGCTCCCTTTGTTTTCGACAGTGGTACACCTATCTCCTTCCGGGACAAAGTGCTCGAAGGAAAAGGTGCCCTCCCCAGTCCTCTTATTGCTGAACCAGACAATGAAAAGCTGGTGACTTTGGATTTCCTTGATGGAGATCGTCTGAAACCGCGCATCACTTTGGATCCTAAGATCGAGGAGCGCATTTGTAAACCATTCGAGGATGGTCTCATTGTATCCGTCTTGGGAAAAAAGGTGGGTTATGTAGCCATGCGTGACAGAATTTCTAGGTTATGGAACATCCATGACCGCTTCGTAATGATAGAAATGGGAGCTGGTTATTTTCTCATTAAGTTTGACAGAGAGCTGGACAGGTCTAGAGTTCTCAGGGGAGGGCCTTGGATGTTGTTCGATAGCTATCTCACGGTCTGTCCATGGAGGCCGAATTTCATCGCGGATGAGGAAACTCCTAAAACAACTATGGTATGGGCTCGCTTTCCGGGGCTTTGTTTGGAATACTTTGATGAACTCCTACTCAACAGGATGGCAGCGGCGCTAGGAAAACTCATCCGAGTTGATGCTATAACTAAAGGGGTGAATAGAGGCAAGTATGCTAGGGTTTGTGTGGAGATTGATTTGAATCTCCCAGTCGTGTCAAGTATCCTAATTGGAGGAAGATGGCAAAGGGTGGCCTACGAAGGCCTTCACCTTCTTTCTTCCAACTGCCAACGCTATGGCCATGCAAGCCACACCTGCTCTAACAGTCCGATGGGAAAGGTGATGGGGACGACGGAGCTTGTAGTGGGAAGGGTTGAATTGCCGAATCTAGCTATAGGGGAAAATTGTCTGGAAGCTAACAAGGGGCCTGCGGTTACCCTTTCCAGTGCTAATGAAGACAATATGGAGATATGTGGGAAAGAAACTGACAAAAAAGGTAGCACCGATAGGGAAACTGAGGGTACTAGTTCTGAGAACAAGGGAAAGGGAGTTGTTGACCCTCTACTTCCTGAGATAAGTCACGAGTCTAGCCTTAAAGTTGTTGAGAGTTCTGAGACATGCATTTTGACAATTGGAGACAATCACGTGGCCTTTCCCTCGATACCCACGCAGCCGGATGCAGGAGATTGGATCAAAGTATCCAAGAAGAAGCCCAACAAAGCCAAAATTCAGAGCGCCATTCGAAGTCCTTTCCCATCCAAAGGCAAGGGTCCATTTCCAGCCTTGCAACCTTCGAGATTAAAGGCACATCAGAACAAGGGACAGAAAATTCCCTTCAAAGAAAATTCTCCCTTGGTGAAAAGGCCGGTTAACATTAAAGGCCAACAGATGAAGGCCACTAGAACTTCCCTTGATAAACCAGTTACTGTGAAGGCCCAACCCAAGGACTTCCAATCCCATTTAAGGGACAGCCCATCCTTATCAAAACGGCCTAGGGCATCGAATGGAGATCAAAGCGGTCCTGTCTTTATGGATGAGAATTCTACGGTGCCGTCGACTGGAAACTTGGAAGTGGTGAGAGGCAATTCTAGCCAAGGAAATCGGGAACGAGCCAAGGAGGATCAGGAGATGGCTGAGGGATTGGAAAGGGAAGGGGGCGCTGCAGCTACGGCCACCTAATGGAGGTGGGTAGGTAATTTGGCATAAACTTCTTTTAAATTCTGTTTATATGGACTGTACACCATTTAGAAAGTGTAAAATAGTCTCTTGGAATGTGGGAGGATTTATGGGGTTTAACTCTCGGAGGATGCTTAAGGAAGTAGTGAGATGGCATACCCCAAATTTGTTATTTTTGTATGAGCATCAATGCACTTTTGCTAATGCAAAGAAGCTCTTGTTGCAAGAGGGATATGAGTCGGTGCTCATACAGGAGGCCTGTGGTAATTCTGGAGGGCTCTGGGCAATCTCAAGAATTGATATCAATTTCCAGGTTCAAAGTTTTGAAAGCAGGGAACGCTTGGTTACTTTGAAATTACTGAATGGGAATTTGGAGTGGTTCATCTCGGCCACTTATGCCTCTCCCAGATATGCAGAACGTAGGAATAATTGGAACTCTTCTGTTTATGCCAATCCATGCTCGAGCAAGGGGAATAAAGTGACAGATGGGTTGGCAAAGCGTGGCACGGTGATGGAGAATTTTTTCACCACGTGGGCGTTTCCGCCGGATTTCATTCGTAGGTTTGAAAAGCGGAAGCGTTAGTCGACTTGCTTCCCTAGATCTTTGTTTCTTTGGTGTGCTGTTTTCATTTTTCATGTGTTTCTGTCTCCTTCCCATGTTTCCTTCTTTTTGCTTCCTTTTGTTTTCCACTTAGTTTGTTTGTGTGTACTTTGCTGGCCTTATGGCTCATAAAAAAAAAAAAATAATGCAAGCTTCCAGAGAATCATTGATGCTAAAAAGAAAGGAAAAGGGGTATATGACGTGGCTAATAAATTTAAAAAGTTAAAGGTTATTTATTTATAATTTTCAGTTTGTTTCCTTAATTTTCACTTATAGTAGTATTAATTAAACTTTCAAGTTGGAATTAGAAATAAGTTATTTAAACGTGAGAATCACTTTATTAAAATTTAAACGTCTAACCACTAATAATTAAGTTGATCGGTTACGAATGTTTATTCGTTTAAGCAAAAGGGTTTGGATATGGTGTTGAATGGTTGACATTCAGTAGGTGTTGGCGTGTCGACCCGATTATGTGTGTGATGGATATTTAATAATGTTTCCATTGTATAAAAACACTCAATATATGTAAAACGCTTATTCAGCACTTCAGCAGAAACTGATTCAGCTCCAAAACTCAATACTCACGGGAATATGGTATTCGAATTTTTATGAATGGAGAGTATTAAATCCATCATATACTTTTAAGATATGAAATATAAAAAAGAAACAATAACATATCAAATTCAAATAGTATATACTACAGTATGTGTATAAATTTAATTGGAAAAAAGGACAAATAAGTCATTTTTCTTTTCCAAAAATACAAATCAGTCCTTTTTCTATTTTATTACCAAAATAGTCCGCTACAAATACTAATTATGTCCAAATCAGTCCCTTGTTAACTAATTATGCTCTAATCGCTGACGTGGCAATAATTTAAATTTAAATCTGACACGTGGGCATAATATTAGTCCATTTTCTTTTATTCTTTTGTCAATTCAGTCCTAAACTTTTGTTTTGTTCCATTTATCATCTATCCAAATCAGTTATTTTGAAATTAATTGGTCTCCAATCTTTCAAATTATTTCATTTCAGACCCAGAACCTTAAATTTTTTTAATATTACTATTCCATTCATCAAATAAATGTCCAACATATATCCGTAAATAAAACTAAACACCAAACCTCATACATTGCGTTTGACTACCTTGTTATCGGGTCTTCCAAATACCGGAATTTTACGGACTCTCTCTAACAAACCTCACACACCAAACCCGGTAACAAGACAATCAAACTCAATGGATGAGGTTTGGTGTTTAATTTTATTTACGAAAATATGTTGGTATTATTTAATAAATGGATTAGTAATATTAAAAAATTTAAGGTTCTGAGCCCCAAATGAAATAATTTGAAAGGTTGGAGACCAATTAACATAAAAATGACTGATTTGGGTAGAGGACTAAATGGAACAAAACAAAAGTTTATGACTGAATTGATAAAAGAGAAAAGAAAAAGAACTAATATTAAGCCCACGTGTCAGGTTTAAATCAAAACCCTCGCCACGTCAGCAATTAGAGCATAATTAGTGAACAAGGGACTGATTTGGACATAATTAGCCTTTGTAGCGGACTATTTTGGTAATAAAATAGAAAAATGACTGATTTGGATTTTTGGAAAAGAAAAAGAATGTATTTGTCATTTTTTCCAAATTTAATTGATAGCTAGCTACCATGCCCCTTTTCTGGCAATTTTATTTCATTTTCAATATCTGTTAGGATTTATCTTTGTTAAAAATTTAAATAGTTTAAACATTTGCACATCGGGATCAGTAAAGATTTCAATGTGATTGTGTTGGGAATTTATGGTTTATGAATACACGAGTGCAAAAGTTGATCAAGTATTTTAACTTTCTTTTACTATGAAAGTTTATTTATTACTTTGTCATAGCATGGATATGAAATGAGTAGTAATCAAGATTTGTCAAATTGGAATTCTTTTCATTTTCAATAATTGATTTCAACCGCTTAATTCATCCAAAAAAAAGTAATCCGGTTTCTATAATGGTATAACAATTGCCAGCAGTGCAGACAGCGCTAAAAATGATGTGTAGCCCTTTGTAAAGTGATGTATAAGCCTTATAAAATGATGTATAGACGGTAGTTTGTTTTTTTTATTAGTTTTTTGTTCATATCCTCCATCCATAACTTTTTTATACTCACACATTATTTCATATACACATACCCATCACTCTTAAATGTACCAGCACCTAAAGGCGCTAGCACCCAAATGATTTCCCAAAAAAAGAAATACTTGATTTCAACCATAAATTTCAGTCATTAACTACTACTTAATAGACTGCGCAGTTTATCATACAAACCGACATCAATAATTAAGCAAAATTCTAAACCTAGTAAATACAATGAAAATTAAATGGAGACAATTTGAAAATAGATGGAAAATCAGGACATGAAAATTAACAAAGAGGAAATAAGTAAGGACGTAGAAATGGCAAAGACCAACAATAAGCTTCCACCAGCCTTCCATTTGCCACAACCCGGATCACTATTTTCTTCACCATTCCCCCCAACTGCACCGCCGCCCGCCGCCCAAGTGTCAACCCTTTCCGCCGGTTCCCCAGCCGTATGGCGCAGCCCCTCCGCCGCCTCTTGCGGCGGCACCACCCCATCACCACGGCGGAGTTGGGGAGTATGGAGATGGTGAAGGCTCTTTTAAGCATCCTTGATCAGTTGATCATATATATGTTGGTGAAGTAGTGAATAATTCTTGGGACTTAAATTTTGAGTGGTATATATAAGTGAACGAATCAAAGAAATTGAGTTATTTGAATAATTAATAATGATGTTGGTTTTTATATTATGAGAGAAGTGATGGTCGATGACATTAAAATAGTGCTCTACAAAAGTTGGATTCTTTTTTTTGCAACTTTAGAGGTGTTAGTGTTATCATTACATTGTGTAGGCTTTAATTTTTAAATACGAATTTTGGGACCATTTTTGTTTGATTTGTTTTATTATATTAACTTTTTCTAAAAATGAGAAAAAGAATATATTAAATGTGTGGCTCCTTTACTAAGCAATGAGTTGAGCCGACATTAATATAACGAAAGTTTATGATGAATATCGGTCGCACGCGAAAAGTTATTTGTAATTACTTTTTAATAAGAGAAAAAAAAACCTCATTTTTTGTCTATATTTCTATAGACTCCAAATTAAGATATTGTAATTTTTTTATTATGTAATTTGTTAGAAAAATGGACCTAGGTCTTTAACCTAAAACCAATTAGTGATAGGTAGAGTGACACATGTCCATATAAACAGAGAGATAACCCAACATATAACTAATGTGGGACTTTAACACCTCTGCCCGAGATTATATTTATCTCGAAAATTACGAGATACTCAAATGAGTACCCACGACTCTGATACCATGTTAGGAAAATGGACATAGGGCTTCAACCTAAAACCAATTGGTGATAGGTAGAGTGACCCATGTCCATATAAATAAGGAGATAACCAAACATATAACCGATGTGGACTTTAACATAATTAATTAAGAAAGAGAATGATAATATTTTAAATACTAAATAAAATAGATAGTATTGAAAGATTACAGACAATATCAGAAAAATTTGTTTAAGAAAATAAAGGATTGATTTTATAATTGTATTATTCAAAATCGCATCCAAACTATATAAATATAGCATAAATACTACTCTCCCTCGATCTCATTAATATTGTCTCATTTTTTATATATAACATTCAATGTATTATTTTAACAGGTAATTCTTAAATCGTAAAAATTATACTCCATTATAAAATATTTTTTAGGTGAATAACATGGTATTCCCTGGTCTCATTGAACCCAAGACTAATCCCTCGAGGATCTGGTGGATATTTAAAGGTTGCATATCCCAAAGCAGAATTCTGTATACATAAAGGCTCGACCCGAGACCTTTGTTTAAGCTGCCAGAGCCCATACCACGCAGGCCAACCGCGCTTGGTTATATTATAAAATATTTTTATAAAATGGATTCAACTTGATTACATTTTTATTATATAATTGTGATAAAATTAAATTAGAATTAATTAATCTTAATAAATAATATTAAAACTCAAAATAAAACAATAATGGATGGAGTAAAGTGTATCATGTACACTTGTAGGGTATTATATATATAAAGAGTGTTTGGCAAAACCATTTTGAATCAACTCATATTTTTTTTTTTGTTTGGAAGAGCCATTGAAGGCCTGATAGGGGGGCCGGTGGAGAATTGAACATTCAATCTTCCATTGGAAGTCAATGGACTTAACCACTTGGGCTAAATCTTCATCCTCATTTTTGAAACAAAAAAGCTTGTTTAAATAAACTAAATAACTTAAAACAGTGTTCAATCAATACTTTTTGAATCCGCTGCAAGAATTAATATTTTGGATTTCAACTTTGTGTAGACAAAAAGTTTAATCTTAAAATATTCACATAATCAGTTAACTGATTTAACTAATTTATTACCACACCATAATTAGTGAAAATTGAAAAAGGACTTAGAACTCGTGACCTAAATTCATTCTCAACTTTATTGACCTAGTGACCGACTAATCTATTTTTGAAAGTTAGAACTCTTGAACTATAAATTCATTCTAAACTTTATTGGCCTAGTGACCCACTAAGAGCCTATTCTCATGAACTTATTTCCAGGTCTTATTACTTATTTTTATTAAAATCAGACCATATCATGCTAGATCAGATTAGATTAGACCAGACCCATTCAGATCAGATCAGATAAGACCAGATCAGACCACACTATTTATATATAGTTGTAATCAGATCAGATCAAATCAGATCCAATCAGATCAGACCAGAAACATTCAGTCAGACCAGACCAGATCTTATAAAATTCAGATCAGAACACCTTATTTCAGGCGAAGATAAAGGGCCTAAACCTTTCATATTTTACCTTAGAGTTAGAGTTAGAGGTTCGATCTCCGATCTCCGCTGTCCGTTTCATATTTTCACGACTTGCTTTCTTTCCCTTGTAAAAACTCGTGGGAAGGATAAAATCCAAGGTTAATGGGCTGGAATTCAAAGACTGGAAATAACATTGGGCCTAAAAATTTGGCCCAATTATAACTCCATACATTTTACCATAAATTAGGGCCACACCTTTTTTAAAAATCTTTTTATTTTTTTAGGCTTCATTCCAATTTTATTACATTTTACACCCATCACATGTTTGACTTGGTTTACCACGTTATTTGTATGTGTCTTACCTAGATACTATACGGTATTTACCAGGTTAATGATATGTGGTTTACCACTGTATTAGTATGTGCTTTACCATAGTTACCATTTATTAGTACTTACCAAGTTACTGGTACGTGGTTTACCACTGATACCATATGATATTTACCAAGTTTTTAGTATGTACTTTACCACAAATACCTTATGGTGTTTACTAAGTTATTCCACATATACCATATGCTATTTACCAAGTCTTGTTATGTGTTTTACCACAAATATCTTATGGTGTTTACCAAGTTATGGTATGCGCTTTACCACAAATATGTTATTATGTTTACCAAATTATTCCACATATACCATATGTGCTTTACCAAGTTTTTAGTATGTGATTTACCACGATTACCTTATGGTGTTTACCAAGGTATTGGTATGTGTTTTACCAAGTTCTTGGTATATGATTTATCAAGTTATTACATAGGGCCTAAAACATAATGTTTAAAATGGAGGGGTTTTGACTTTTATAATATTTAATCAATGGGTACCAGGCCCTAGTTTTTCCTACATTTTATTTCACACCGCACCTGACAAAATCGAGTCCAAGAAAATGTAACCAAATGAGAAAAGAAGAAAAAAAAGAACAAAAACAAAACAGTGTAAGAGAAGCAAATGAAATATTCTTTTCCCCAAAATGCATACAATTATAGCTTAAAAGAATACGCCACAAGTCAAGTTTTCCATTTCCTCCCAAAGCAGCCAAGAATGAAGAAACAAGAAAGCCTCCAGGGCAGTGAAGGTATAAACTATTCCCAAAGAAAAGGCAAATTTTGCAACGACCCCAAGAAAGAAAGAAAGAAATACTACTACATGACATATATATACTCGACATGGAAGATGCACCATAATTTCATCAACCATCAATTGTTCTTCCAACACACAGAAATATCACAGATAGCCAGAAACAGAAACAACATAGCATATGGACTCAAGGATGGGAGCTGCACTGGGTGACATGAACAATTACGAACCCTCCACTGATTTAATTCAGGAAGATGAATGCGACACTCTCGTTTTGTATCTCCCCGGTACGTCCCTCGGACAACTACTCTCATGTTTTCATGTTTGTCTAAAAATGATGCAATTTCCAAGCGGATCAGTTACTCTGCAGGCGCGCTGTGCCACCTGCGCATGCAGTTCTGCTGGGAGGCTTTAATTTTATGATGCCTGAGATTTTGATATCACAAAAACAGCCACACTCATCACAAAATTTTTAAACATTACAAAATAATTCACATCACAAGAATGATCTCACGCATCACAAAATTTTTAAATATCACAAAAACTTACTCCCTTCACACTGCCTGCAATCGCTGCACAACATCCACATCCATTTCCGAGTATAATCATGTAGTTTAGTGTTTTCAACAATAAGTTTCCTATGTTCATATATAAAGTGTGCAAACTTGCAGGGTTCAAAAAAGAACAGTTGAGAGTGCAGCTTACCAGCGGGGGGACTTTAAGAATCAGCGGAGCCAGGCCAATCGAAGAAAACAAGTCCAGCAGCTTCCAGAAGACCTTCCCCATCTCTGCAAACTGTGACACCAACAAAATCACGGCAAAATTTGAAGAGGGAATACTTTATGTGAGGCAGCCAAAGCTGATTGTTCCAGCAGGGAAAGAAGACAACAAAATCCCACCTCCAGAAACTGTGCGACCTCCGACGCCTGCAGTGCAGCGACCGCCTCCAAAGGTTGATCAGAAAGCCCTCCCTGAGAAAACCACATCAAGCAATGATCAGTACAGGAAAACTGGTGTTGCGGATTTCCCAGGTCAGTCGGATGAGATCAAAGACAAAAATTCCCCCAAGGAAGCAGAGAAAAGCGACAGAATGAAGGATGGGAATAAAGATGGAAACAAGTATGAGCAGGAGAAAACTGACAGAGTCGATTATGGCCAGCAAGTTGCAGGAGGAACTACGAGCGATAAAAGAGACGCAGATATGACAGATAAAGGAACTCAGCATCAGGATAAAGGCAAAAATGTTCCAGGAATTACAACAAGTAAATTTCATGATATAGATGGAGTGGATGGTTACAACCTGAATGCAGGAAGTCCAGCAGCCAAACTAAAGATGACCGGGCGGATGATCTCAGCTGTTCTTGTTGTTCTACTTGCTTTCCTACTTGGCATGCATGTCAGCAACTTGCCCTGGTTTCCCAAAACTCCTGGAAACTAAAAAGCACTATGTTTTGTAATTGGAAACATCAAGGGGCCGGGGGGACGTGTACATTCAATTATTGATTACTGTCAATAAGGGAACAAGAATATGTATTCAGTTTAAGAATCGTGTAGTCTTTCCTTCAAGAATTATCAGGAAAGCATACTAGTATACTAAATGTGCCTTGAAATATTGTGATCTAAATTGTAGTATATCGAAAGGCAGTGGAAATGCATGGAAAGTTACAATTCCAGCTCTATATATACTTCACTCCATGAAAAAACTGAAAGAAGCTTCTCATGTGACCTGGAATTCTCAATTGATATAACATCGGCATCCATGTGCTGCATTATTGAGTAGATAATATCATTGGAGTTTGAGTAACACATATGCGTGTGGATCTGTTGAGATAAGAATATGCTTGAAGTTTAGAAATTAGAATTACAATTAAGAAACAGTATATGTACAAACAAGATTCGAATTTACAGAATTCATGCTTTTGTCCGAAAGCTAAATAGGAACTGGTACACATTCTTGAGACAAATCTGAAACCATCCAATAAATGAAACATAACATGTGAGTTTACGGAAACTTTGGAAAAAACCAAATATTATTGACTTCCGAGATGTGGATGAGCAGGTATACTGATCCACCATATATCTGCTTTATTATCGTAATTGTCCTTTTCAAATATTCTTCGTCATTGAAAAAGTGTCGAGCAAATTAATATCTGCGTATGTTAAACCTCCAATTAGTCAGTCACTACTTGCAAAATGTTTCATCTGAATCAAAAAGCAACATCTTGCCTCCAGGAATTTTACATTGAAAAACTAGGTTATTCCATGTTACCACATTTAGAATGGATCAGGTATATTCCAATGTACAAGGTCTGATATCTGTCCTATGTAGTTTTTCTCTTCCAAATTGGAGATAAACCTAGAACAATTCATGCAGGAAAAGTAATCCCTCTCTCTCAAAGCAGGTTCATAAAATTTGAATGACTTCAATTCCAGCTTTTGTCGAGATCTTATTACACCTCATCTTTGATAGCCAAAGCAATCTGATAGTAGTTCTCAAATCTGGGTTGAGAGAGAGAGAGAGAGAGAGAGAGAGAGAGAGAGAGAGAGAGAGGGGGAGAGGAAATTAAATTCAATTATTGGGTGAAGATATCCATAAGCAGGGATTTAGCACACCTTGGTTGATCATTTCTTACAAATGACCAATTCAGAATGGTGACTAGGCGTTATCATGATTCATGTAATAGGGAATAAATTGAAAAAATTAAATTCTTTTTTTGGATAAAAGTAAATAATTTAAAAATTTAGGGGCCTAAAATTGAAAATTAAATTTATTTAATACTATTTCGGCAAAAATATGAAAGTTAAGTTATAAGATAATTTTTTATAATCAAATACTTTTGGACCAAACTAGTTATTTATGAAACTTACTTCAACAAAACTATTTGGAACTATTTTGATATTTATTCCGGATTTGGATTGGGGTATTCACACATTTGCTTTAACTAAAGTTATGGTCCATCGCCAACCTAAATTGTTCGGCTAAATCAATTGGTTAGCCCGTAGACCCAACACAAATCCAATTGATTTATTTGGGGCCTGTTATTGCATAATGATTCCATCCAAAATAAATATGGCACGCATTTATTTGTGTAAATAAAATTATGTTTTGGTGGGACAATTGAATACGTTTCCGTACGATAGGGGATGAGGACTCCCAAGTGGTTAAGTTCATTGACTTTCAACGGAAGGTTGGAGATTTGATTCCTCACCAGCCCCCTATCCCTCCATTTTATTCCCCTTTGTAATTGTGTAGCATGGGCTCCCACCACCCATTTCCAGGCCTTCAATGGCTCCTCCAAAAAAAAATACATTTCCATACAATATATTTTGTAATGGAAATACTTCCTCCGTTCTCATATAAATGTTCTATATCTGTGTTTCACGCAGTTCAAGATACATTTTTAAATGTTTATAACTCAAATTGTATATAAATAAAAATTATAAAAATTTGATATTCTAAAACTACGTGATTAGACGAATCTAACAAGATCTCACATGACTATATTTTTTCTTATATAACTATGTTAAAAAAAATTAATCAAAATTACTCAATGAATAGTTATTACTATGCAAATGTCTCACTTATATGAGAACGAAGTTAGTATATGTCATACAAATAAGAAAGGACAAGAACCTGAATAGCATACGAGAATTGAACCCCACATAATTGGACTGTTTGCCTACAATGAATTACTCGTATGAAACATTTCGTAATATTTTATATAGAAAGAATTGAGATTTAATTGTAGAAATTTAGGTAATGTAATATATGAGTTTGAAGTTTTAATTAATTTATTTAGTTATGATATATGGTATACATGCTAGAAAAATGGTGATGCAAGTCTATGTCTGTTGGGGCCATATGAAATAATGGGCCGCGAAGAGCTATTGGGCCATAAGACATGGGGCGGAAGAAAGAGAAAGTTCAAAAGGAAGATGGGCTCAAGATCAGTAAGGCCGAAAGCCCATAGTAAACCGAAGGAAGGGAACCGAGATTGAGAAAGATTTCGGCCGAAATGGGAAGAAACAGCCGAAACTATAACAACCGAAATAAAGAAAGAAAGAATTCGGCTCAGAAGGATTGACCGGAGAGCGGTTACTCCAGCTCCGGCTATAAATAGGGGTCGACACACACAAAATCAGAGAGATCAATCCAACCCCCAAATTCCTTTTATCAAATTTAATTCCTTGTTATCTTTACTGCTTTCTTTACAGCTTTCCTTTACAGTTTTCCTTAGAATCTAGCCTAGTTTGTAGCGGTTACCATTTCCAAATCCACCGTTGCTCTTTAGCAGCTGGTAGTTTGGTTCCCTGTTTTTGGTGAATTCCGCCGTTGTTTCTTAACAACAGGCAGATTCTCCGTTGTATCTTGTTATTTTTGATCAATTCAAAGAAGATTCAGTCAATTGTGGGCGCATTATTGTTAATCCGGACCCGTAATCGGTTTGATCCTTTTCCGATAGCCTCCCTTGAGGAGAAAAAGGTCCTTGGCTACACCCGAGCCAAACAGTGGCACGCCCAGTGGGACACAAAATGGCGTTCGAACAAGCAACTCCAGCAGCAAACACGGCGGCGAGGACTGATTTGCCGCCGATTCAGGAAGAACGTGCACCAGAAGCCGGAGAATTCCCCCCAGGGTTCCCCGGACCATCACATTTCCACAACCAGGAGTTTTCAAACGATGATTTAACCCCGCGATTCCGAGATCAGGTTCAATTTATGGTGGAAGCGGCGGTTACTAATTCGGTTCGCCAAATCGAAGGAAATATTCTGGCAGCGATGCCAGCAATGTTTAGAGCTGAAATAGCGAGGAATATGTATCCGATGGGAACGCAGCAAGCTCCAGTGGCGCAAAATCCACCACTTGCGATGCAAAATCCTCATAATTTTCAACAGCAGGCCTTTAGGCCGCCAGGAGGGCACGGGGCTCGGCCTTTTGTTCCTCCGCAGCAGAGGTACGATCAGCAACAGAATCAACCGCCTCAACCAGCTGTTCAACCGCCTGCTCCAGTGGTTCAACAACAATACGCACCACTTCAGCAGAATCCACCACAACTGGTTGACAGAGAGCTCATTGCTGAGATTATTCGTACACAGTTTGGGAATCTCATCGGCCAGGAGAATAGGCCGATGTATCGGAAACCTTATCCAGATTACATTGAGGAGCAGTATCCACTGCCTAGAGGGGTGAAGGTTCCAGATTTTAACACTTTTTCTGGAGAAGTCGGCCGCTCTACAATTGAGCATATTGGCCGATTTACAGCTCAATGTACCAGAATCGCGCAAAATGATTTTCACAAGCTGATATTGTTCAGCTTGTCGTTGACTGGCCCAGCATTTGAGTGGTACATTAATTTGCCAGCGGGATCGGTCAACACTTGGGCCGAAATGGAGCGGTTATTCCATGACCGATTCTATAATACCAGTCCCGAAGTTTCGGTAGTTGATCTGACGTCAACCAAGCAGAAGGCGTCTGAATCGGTTACTGAATTCATTGAAAGATTTTATGCAGTGAAGGCTCAGATGAAGACAATGCTACCTGAGCATGAATATATTCAAATCTTAAAGCAGAATTTGAAGTTTTCTATTAAGGATAGATTGATGGTAACAAGACCAAGGACGGTAGCCGAATTAACGGCTGAAGCTATAAGGATGGAGACTTATTTGGCAGAACAGGCGGCTTTCAAATCAAGCCGGAGTCAAAGTGGAAGATCACAACCTATCCAGTCAGCTGCCTCATTTGCTGAATCTTTGGATAGATGTGAAGTCCAGGAAGAATACAACACGGACGATGTTCCTGCATTAGCTGAAGTTGCAAGGGCAGAGTTAATCATAAAAAAGCCTATGACTTGTCCAGCACTTCGGCCAGCCAGAGGCAAGGAGAAAGAAGGAGGAGATGAATCTCAAAGGTTTTACTCTTTCGACTTGTCACAAATGGACGAAATATTTGATTATTGCCAGAAGAACGGATTGCTAGAGTTTAAAGGAAACCATCCACAGCCTACTAAGGATCAGTTGGAAGCCGGATGGTGCAGATTCCATGGATCAGCTACTCATTCCACGGCGATTTGTGGACATTTTAGGAAGCTGATTCAGAAGCATGTCGATGATGGGAAGCTGAAGTTCCCAGATAGGCTTATGGCGATTGATAAGAATCCGTTCCCAGTTGCCAACATGGTGATGGTGCAGCCCAACCAGAATAGATCTGTGCATGACCGATTGGGGGATCAAACATCATCTAGCAAGAGTTCTGTGCACGATCGGCTTGGGGATCGACCATCGGCTCAGAAGTCGGGAGTATGGAAAAGATTAGGGTCTCCGAAGGGAAAAGAGAAAGTTACAGATGCTTTTGACCGATTGGGGAATTATGAGGTAAAAGAGTGGGTCAAGCAATCGGAGAGACATCAGGAGATCGAGATCGGAGATAAGAGCGAGAGGCCAACGTTGAAAATCATAACTAACGGATGGGACTCAGAGATGAAGTTAACAGCCGACAAGCAGAATGGAAAGACTGTGATTCAGATCACAGTCCCTGAAGAAGCTGTTAGTCCCGAAATGAAGAAGCTCAGAAGGCCACCAGCAAATACTCAGGTAGGCCGATGGGTCCAAAACTCTCCAGAAAGAAGGCATTTCGACCAACGCCGGTCTGACCATTCAGCTTGGAGGGCAGAGGAGAGAAAAGTCCCGAAAGGAAAGGGATCATATCGTACTTTCAAACGAAGAATGCAACGGCTTAAAGCAGCTGCTGTTTCTGAGCAGGAGGAGTATGATATGATGCATATGGAAGAGGACTTCCCTGATGACTGTTCGTTCTCGGAAGGAAGAATACTCAATAGAGTATTTTCGGCTCGTTTGAAGTCCGAATCGAAAGAAGAGAGGAAGCCGAAAGAAGGACAGGATCGGCTAAAGAACAAAACTGAATTTCGGCCGAAAGTAATACAGCCGAAAATTGAAAGTGAGCAGTCGAAATCGAAAGAAGAATGGAAGCCTAGGCCAGTCCGAACCAGGGAATGGAAACCAAAGACAACTATCATTCCGAATAGTGATTCACTCCCTATCGGGCAGTTTAAGTTCGACTTTGGATCTAGCGCGAATATGGTGACGGTAACCACCGAAGAAAATGAGGAGTATTGGTCGGATTCTGAACCAGCTGTGGTTTTCTGTCAGAAAGAAGGGGAATACTATGGTGATGAAGAACCTATAGTGGATTTTTGTTTCGATAAACTTGAGGTATTTCGGCCGGAAGCCGAAATAGAGAAATCATTTGAGGAAGGATATAAAGCATTTGTTCCAGAGGCTCAACCAGGTACGATTTTGTCTCCAACTGCGAAAATGTCTCAGCATGTGAGGCCTTTATACGTTAAAGGTTGGGTCAATGGAAGACCACTCAGAAGAATGTTTATCGACGGTGGAGCCACTGTTAATATCATGCCGTTATCCACATTGACGAAGATAGGCCGTTCGAAGGAAGACTTACTCCCTACGAGAATGAAGGTAATGAGTTTTGTGGGAGCTCAAACTTCGGCTGAAGGATGTATTTTGGTGGATGTAACGGTCGGAACGATATCAATTCCGACCATGTTCTTTGTGGTAGATGCAGAAGTCCCGTATGCGGCCCTACTAGGCCGATGCTGGATTCATACCTCCCGATGTTTGCCATCAACGCTTCACCAGAAAGTATGGTTCTGGAAAAAGGATGGCACAGTGGAAGAAGTAGATGGTGATCAACCTCCGTTCCCAGTCAGCTCAGCCGGCCGAATTGACGCGGTGTTATACGAGGAGCCCATACAACCATTTCTAGCGGTGGTAGGGGATCGGTACCCGCAGGTGGTCGAGTGTGATTGGACAGATTTGGGGTTTGAGATCAGATATCAGGCCGATGAACGGCCAGATGAAAAAAAAGAGTAAATGATGGATGCACAACCGAATCAAGCGATCGAGTTCGAATCGGCCGAACTCGGAGTTTCAGACGACAAAGCAGGATGGAGCGATTTAATAGACGCAATTCCAAAGCGAACGCCGGATTTCAAAGCTCAAGACCCCTTGAAAATGGTCAATGTTGGTACAGACGAACACCCGAGGGAGATCCCGTTGAGTGCAAATCTAGATCAGCAGATGACAAGCCGATTCAAGGAGGTTCTAGTCGAATTCAAGGATTGTTTCGCATGGGACTATACAGAGATGCCAGGATTGGAGCGATCGATTGTAGAGCACAGACTGCCTATTAAAGAAGGGTTCAGGCCGCATAAACAGCCAGCCAGGAGGGCAGCGCCCGAATTAGTCCCAAAAATAAAAGAAGAAATAGAGAAATTGTTAGCGGTCGGGTTTGTTAGGCCAGCTAAATATGTAGAATGGCTATCAAATATTGTTCCTGTAATAAAGAAGAATGGAAAATTGAGAGTTTGTATTGATTTCAGGAATCTTAATATAGCCACTCCAAAAGATGAGTATATGATGCCTATTGTTGACTTGTTGATTGATTCGGCCGCAAAACAGGGAATGTTATCCTTCATGGATGGATATTCAGGATACAACCAAATTTTTATGGCCGAAGAAGATATTCACAAGACTGCATTTCGGTGCCCTGGTGCCATAGGGATATACGAATGGGTGGTGATGCTGTTCGGACTGAAGAATGCAGGAGCTACATACCAGAGAGCCATGAACTATGTTTTCCATGACCTCATAGGGGATTGTGTTGAAGTGTATATCGACGACGTCATGGTCAGATCCAAAGATATCGAAAGCCACTTGAACGATTTGCGGAAGGTGTTCATAAGGATGAGGCTGCATGGAGTCAAGATGAATCCAGCCAAGTGTGCTTTCGGAGTACAGGCAGGAAATTTTCTCGGGTTCCTGGTACATAACAAAGGAATAGAAGTTGATGCGAACAAGACCAGGGCTATCCAAGAAGCCAAACCTCCACATGATAAGAAGAGTCTACAGAAGTTTCTTGGAAAGATCAGTTTCCTGAGACGATTCTTAGCAAATGCAGCTGGAAAGTCGAAACCACTAACCGATTTATTGAGGTTGAAGAAGGAAGAGGAGTTCAAATGGGGAATCGACCAACAAAAAGCCTTTGAACAGTTGAAGCAGGATTTGATGAATCCACCTGTGTTGGTTCCTCCGATTTTAGGACGGCCATTGAAGTTGTATATAGCAGCGGCCGAAGAGTCTATTGGAGCATTACTGGCGCAAGAAGACGATGAAGGAAGGGATCGGGCGATTTACTATCTTAGCCGAATCCTAAGGGACGCCGAAGTAAGGTACTCGCCGATTCATAAATTATGTTTAAGTCTTTATCATGCATGCCAGAAATTAGAATATTATATTCAACCGAGGCAAGTGATAGTGGTGGCTTCGGTTGACATAGTTAAGATTATGATGAATGATCCGACCAGTAGTCGAAGAATGGCCAAATGGGCCATGAAACTAAATGCATACGATTTGAGATATCAACCTTTGAGGGCTATGAAAGGACAGATTGTAGCCGATTTTCTGGCTGATCATGTGATACATCCGATAACCGATGACATCGATCATCAAGATCGGCCGAAAGAAGTCGATGAGATAGGAATTGTATACTTGCAACCATGGGTGATGACGTTCGATGGTTCTAAAGCCGCTTCAGGGGTCGGAGCAGGGTTTACCCTACAAACACCGGAGGGCAAGGTATACAAGTATTTCGTGCAACTGCCAGAGTCATATACGAATAACCAAGCTGAATATAAAGCGTTGATTTCGGGATTACAACGGTTAATAGAAGAAGGAGTCAGAGCAATCATTATCAGAGGGGACTCGCAAGTAGTTGTTCAGCAATTATTAGGCGATTTTTCGGTTAAGAGTTCTCAGTTGATTAGATTGTACGAAGAAGCGGTTAGTTTGTTAGAAGAATTCGATGAGGTATACATTGAATATATCCCGAGAGAAAAGAACGAAGTAGCCAATGAATTGGCTCAACATGCAGTTAGATATCGGTTGATGCCGATAGCAGGGAATGTGGAAGTACATTTGGCCGAAACAGAGAAGGCCGAATGGATAAAAAAGATAGCACAGACATTAGAAGATCCTTCGGAGGCTAATCCAGCCGAAAAACGGAAAGCGATGGATTACGTCATAATAGGAGGATTATTATTCAAGCGTGCTATTGATGGAGTATTGCTCAGATGTGTCGGAGAAGAAGACGCCAGAAGGGTAATGGGAGAGGTTCATGAAGGAATATGTGGTGCACATCGGGCAGGAAAATCGATGAAGTGGAGTATTATTCGGCTAGGATATTATTGGCCGAATATGGGTCCTGATTGCGAAAAATATGTGAGAGGATGCAGCGAATGTCAAAAACATGGGCCGATTCAGAAGTTACCGGCCGAAGAATTACACATAATGATCAAGCCATGGCCATTCAGAGGATGGGCCATGGACATCATAGGAAAAGTTCATCCCTCTTCGTCGAAAAGGCATGAGTTCGTGCTAGTGGCAACAGATTATTTCACGAAATGGGCCGAAGCTCAGGCGTATGTCAGTATTTCACAAGAGGAGGTGATCGAGTTTATCAAGAGACAATTGATTTATAGATTCGGGATCCCACAGACGATTCTAACAGATAGAGGAACTGTATTTGTGGGAGAAAAAGTCAAGGCCTTTGCAGATGAATACGGAATAAAAATTGTGCATTCGTCACCATATTACCCACAAGGAAATGGACAAGCAGAGGCCACAAACAAACAACTGATAGGAATTATAAAGAAGATGATCGAAGACCAACCAAGAAAATGGCATGAGAAGTTATCTGAAGCATTGTGGGCTTATCGAAATGCTAAAACTTCAGCTACTGGGTTTACACCATTTCGGCTGACTTATGGAATGGATGCAGTGTTGCCAGCCGAAATAACAGTGCCGACTTTGAGAACAAACCAGGCGGATTCAATGTCGGCCGAACAGTATGATTGTGCGATGAAAGATGAGTTATTGGAGATTAATTCCAATCGGGTGCATGCCTTTGAGAATTTACAGAAAAACAAAGATATTGTGGCCGATTTGTACAATAAGCGAATTCGTCTTAAGCGATTTGAAGTTGGAGATTTAGTTTGGAAAGTTATATGGCCACCTAAGCAGAAGGATGGCCGATTAGGTAAGTGGAGTCCCAATTGGGAGGGACCATTTATTGTTCATACCAAATTACCGAATGGAGCATACACTTTGGTGGACGAAAATGGTGAGCAGATGTCAAATCCAGTTAATGCAAGATACATGAAGAAATATTATCCATCAGTATGGGATTAAACATTAAGTGATGCGAAAAAGTAAAGATTTTATTGCATGAACGAATAAGTACAAAAAGGGTGCTACTTCGGCCGAAAGCGGCGTCGATAGCCCGAAATTACAATATACAAGGGAAACGTCCTATACTAAGCAGGCATATACAAGGGAAAGGTCCTTGAGAGACATTCAGCCTTGTAGAAATGCCGCTAAAACTATCGGCAAGACAGGAGCAGGGCACAGTTGCTTGCCCCAGAACAGTATTGCCGATTTAGGTCCGACCACCGAACTTCTACTCTTGGATACGATAGAACGAAGAGTACAACGTCCCAGAGGTAGAAGTCAAACTCGGGTACAGCATCCGCACGACCTCAAACAGAAGAAGGAGGAGTGCAGCGAGGCAGTCACCCAAAAACGGTGGAAGGGGGAAAGGAGGGAGGAATAACTAGGGGTAGTTATTCCCCCCATTAGAAAAGGTCCGACAGGATATGCAACCGCAAAGTTGAAAAGGGGCACACCAGCATAGCCGTCGAGACCTTCATTTGGAAAAATAGATAAAGGTCGTCGCCCACACGAACATGGTGAAAGGGGCATTAGTTGAACTCGTGTTGCACAAGCAAAAAATTTTCGTACCACGTCTGGAAATCCTTGCACAAGAATACTTGCCGAAGACCATGGAGGAACTGGAGATAGGAAGTTGAGCAAGGAAAAAGGGAGATCCATATTGTTATAGAAAAAAGAGAAAAAGGAAGTGATAGATAAGTATCAACAATGCCGGGTATTTATAGGAAGAGATACGTGCTCGGCGAAAGAAACGGTCAATAGTCAATGTTATTTATGGGAAAACGTTACAGCTGATTCCCGGAAAAAGCTGCTAACATTCAGAAATCAGCAATAAAGGAGACCGAAAATAGTGGGATTAACGGGATACGAATCGCATTGCAGAAGATACAAAAGATACGAATCCAAGTACAATGTATCGGCCAATATAGTCCAAAAAGGCCGATTACAGCTGTCAAGAGAAAAAGAGTGACCGAAATGTACACTTGACAAAAGATAAGTCAAAACACAGAATTGATATACAAAAGCGAATTAGTGGTCTTCCTGGGCGTCAAAAGGAACAGTATCATCTAAGCCTCGCGAAGCAGCAGTAGTGGGATTAACTGAAGATGTCATCAGATTCGGACTTGCTGAGGAAGAAGGGCCAGCAACTTCGCCAGGCGGGAGACGAACGGTGGATGAATCAGCACCACAGGAAGCATCAGTTTTTCCTAGAGAAAAAAAAGGGGGAATAATAAGTAAGAGAGCATAAAAGAAGAATCACAACAGGAAATGGAAGAGAACAGAGTACCTGAAGGAATGGTTGGCAGAGGTGGGTTATCGCCCGAAGGGGAGGACTTTATCTCGGAAGGATCCAAAGGAAATAAGACATGTGGAGAAGAGACGTGAACAACACTTTGCCCACCAAGGCTTTTGATGGCCGAATCCAGTTGACCAACTAAAGACTGGGTTTCGGCCCATTTTTCTTGGAAGGTACCAAGAATGAAATTGTTGAAACTGATCCGCATGGCCAGATAAGAAGCATTCTCCTGAGAGTCCAAGATTTTGGCCCTGGGAGCTTCGGCCGACTGACGAAGGGTTTTGATCGACTGTTTCAGATCGGCCGATTTTCGCTTAGTCTGAGCCAAAATTAATTCCAAATCCTTCTCTTGTCGTTGGAGCTTGGCTATCTCAGACCGAATCAAAGAAAGGTCCTCGGACTGTTTGTGTTCCTGAGATTCCACTTCGGACAACTTACTCATTTGAGCCCGATACTCTGCAGAATAATTGTCGAAGATGGCTCGTGAAGAATCCGCAGCTTCACGTTCGGCGGCAAGTCTGTTCCGCATTTTCAAATGAGCCATGAGTTCCTGATCCATTGAGAGGACAGACTTCGTAATCATCTGAAGAGTACCATTTAAATTCAGAGACACCATCTCGTCATGAAATTGTTGCTCAAGATGAGACAAGAGAATAAGGATCGGTTTAGGGTTGACGAATTCCACGTCAGATTGCAGGCCGATTAGATTACACAGCTTGGCCAGACAATCGCCAAGGTGAACAGAAAGATCCGACGGACGAGAAACTAGAGAAGCAGGAGAAAAGAAATCGTCCAAAACATGCCGATCAGGAAATGGCGATAAAGGGACCTGATCGGCAGGGGCTTCATCAGCAGTCATACCGCTAGATGGGGGGCCAGTCGGTTTCGGAATGACCGAAGACGAGGGTGTGACAGAATCCGTAATAGGCTGAGGACGATCGACCGAAAGAGGGACGGAAGGGTCGGCCGGAGTAGAACTTTCAATCAAACCCCGAGGATTAACAGCAGAAGAACCAGCATGAACAGCCAAATTACTGGTACTGGCCGATGTGCGAAATTCGGCTATAGGAGGGGCCGAGACCACAGTTGGAAGTGGGGGAACATCGGGAGCCTGGAAAAGGAAAAGAGTAGTGTAACAAACCGCAAAAAGGGAGGCAGGGATTCTGCCAAGCGGTGAATGAGATGAACGCCTTTTGGTCTGAGTAGGAGGGAGAAAGTCGATAAGAGAGGCCGAAGGCGAAGCAGGCCTCTTTCGACCAGGTTACGAAGTAGAGGAGCGAGGAACATCTGAAGAAATCGGATAAGTGAGACAAAAAAAAAGGCAATGATCAAAAAAGAAGGGGAAAGAAAAGAAACATACCTGGGCGAGAAGCGGAAGACGAACCGAGAATGCGCTGAGGAGTGGAACCCGGAGATGATGAAGGGAGAGAAGAGAACGCCAGAATAGGAGAGAAACCACCCCTCCGCAGAACCGAATCAAGGTTGGCACTAAAAAAGGCACCAGCAACACCGTCCCACCAAGACTGAAAGCGGGAGGTAACGCACCCCTGACGAACAGCAAACTTCCAAACCTTGAAAGAGATTAAACGTTTATGATAGAGGGAGCATTGCTGACGGCTGGCAGAAGCAGAAAGGCGTCTACCGGCTCTGAGGGCCTCCACTAAGTCTTGACCAAAGCCGAATTGACGGCTGACCAGATGGGGATTGTAAACTTCGAAAGGAATAGCAGACTTGGCAGATACAAATGTGGAACCATTGAAGATCGGACGGGGTAATATACACCTATTCCAGATTTGAGCAAAAGCTAAAGGAAGGGGAGTCCGAAGGGGGAAGTAGCAATCTCCCTGACCCAAGCAAAGTCAGTTTTCCGGTAGTGATAATGGGAAAAGGATTGTTCGGCAGTACGACCCAAGAAATAGTTGATCCAATGAGGAATCGACAAGGGAGGAAGGGATGCTCTAAGAAGATCAGGAGCGATAAAATGATTAGGACGAATATCATGGGAAGGAAATTGAGAAATGTCGCGAAAGTGCCAAACCAACCACAAGTGGAGAAACCATAACGGACCACGGGCTTTATCAGACGAACCTTTTTCCCAACCCAACACAGTAGCCGAAATACCAGCATATAGATGAGCAAGGAAGAAATCGGCTGAGGGCAGAGTCACATGATTAAGGAGTGCCGAAGCCAGAGAGTGTGTTTCGAGGAGAACACCCTTCGAAGGAACACACCAGAAGAATTTGGTAAGGAAATACATCATGAAAGCAAGAGGCTCTGAAGGATGTGGAGCAGGCGAAACAGGATCACTCTGATGGGAAATGATCCAATTGGCAAAGGAATCGCCAGAGGAAAAGCCGGTATTTTTCTCCTTGGGCAACGACATGATGGCAAGGTTATCTTCACGAACAGAGAGGCCTAGGAGGAGTTTCACATCCTGAATGGTGGGAGTCATCATCCCCCAAGGGAAACAAAAACAGTTCACAGAAGGATTCCAAAAACAAAGAAGGGCTTGAGTAGGGCGAAGATCTGTGGGAAGTGGCAAGGTACTAAGAGAAATCATACGATAAACATACGACTTATTCCAAGAGTCATGACAGTGGGGTTCGAGATGGTGATACCACGCCACATAATCAGGAGAGGCCGAAGACCAATTAGCGAAAGATGAGGGGAAAAGCTTGGAAGAGAAACAAGGCTCATACAGAAGAACAGAACGATTATCGAAAATCCGAGCAGTACATTCATCAATATCCTCAGGAATGCCCAACGGACCTAAAGAATAGAAGCCCTCAGGCAGGAGACGAACTGCGGAGTGAGAAGCGAAAGAATTCTCAACTCTGAGAATATCAGCAGAAAGAGCAGTAACAGGGGCAGGGGGATCCTCCATTGGAGAAGGTGGAAGGAGAGAGAGAAAGAGGAGAAGTTGGAAAGGCAGTTCACTCCAAAGACGTGGTAGGCTACGTAAATAAGGGAGTGATGGAGAGTATCCTCGAGAAGAAGAAAATAACCGCCAAAAGAAAGAAGAAAGGGAGATTACTTGGGCTCCTTCTCATATGAAAGAAATTCGCCCAAGTAAGGAGGGCATCTGTTGGGGCCATATGAAATAATGGGCCGCGAAGAGCTATTGGGCCATAAGACATGGGCCGGAAGAAAGAGAAAGTTCAAAAGGAAGATGGGCTCAAGATCAGTAAGGCCGAAAGCCCATAGTAAACCGAAGGAAGGGAACCGAGATTGAGAAAGATTTCGGCCGAAATGGGAAGAAACAGCCGAAACTATAACAACCGAAATAAAGAAAGAAAGAATTCGGCTCAGAAGGATTGGCCGGAGAGCGGTTACTCCAGCTCCGGCTATAAATAGGGGTCGACACACACAAAATCAGAGAGATCAATCCAACCCCCAAATTCCTTTTATCA
Source organism: Hygrophila difformis (assembly GCA_030278955.1). Classification (NCBI taxonomy): domain Eukaryota; kingdom Viridiplantae; phylum Streptophyta; class Magnoliopsida; order Lamiales; family Acanthaceae; genus Hygrophila; species Hygrophila difformis. Next base: position 47,325,323 of record JAOANR010000010.1, read on the forward strand.
AATTTAATTCCTTGTTATCTTTAATGCTTTCTTTACAGCTTTCCTTTACAGTTTTCCTTAGAATCTAGCCTAGTTTGTAGCGGTTACCATTTCCAAATCCACCGTTGCTCCTTAGCAGCTGGTAGTTTGGTTCCCTGTTTTTGGTGAATTCCGCCGTTGTTTCTTAACAACAGGCAGATTCTCCGTTGTATCTTGTTATTTTTTATCAATTCAAAGAAGATTCAGTCAATTGTGGGCGCATTATTGTTAATCCGGACCCGTAATCGGTTTGATCCTTTTCCGATAGCCTCCCTTGAGGAGAAAAAGGTCCTTGGCTACACCCGAGCCAAACAATGTCACACAAATTATAAAGGGACAAAGGAGAGGGATAATGGGGGCGGGTGGGTAATCGAATCCCTAACCTAAAGTCAGGGACTTGACTACTGGGCCAAGTCCTCATCCCTTTTATCAAAATCTATTATTTTTTTTTGCTAAACAACATATACAGCCTAGGAAAGTGGGGTGAGAGCTCATGTCACACAAATTAGAAAGAAACAAAGGGGATGAATAAGGGGTCGGGTGGGGAATCGAGCCATCAATCTAAGGTTGGAAATTCAGGAGACTTGATCATCAGGCCAAGTCGTCATCCCCTTTATCAAAATCTGATTTTTTGCTAAACTATACATGCTAGGAAAGTGGTGGTGGACTGGTGGAAGCCCATGCCACACAAATTACAAAGGGAACAAAAGGGAGGAATAAAGGGCCGGTGAGGAGTCGAACCTCCAATCTTCCGTTAAAAGTCAATGGACTTAACCACTTGAGCTAAGTCCCCATCCCCTCTATCAAAATCGGTTGATATAATTCAAACCTTTAAATTAAATATATGGGGCGTTATAATTTTTTCATTTACATTATAATTTCCTTTTCTGTTACAAATTACTCCCTTCGTTTCTTTAGGTTTGCAACATTAATAGTTTTACACTATTCATGGTTTAACTTTGTCTCAAATTTTTATCATAGTTATGAAAGAAAAAACATAGTCAAGTAAAATCTTGTTAGATTCGTTTAAACTTATAGTTTTAGAATATCAACATTCTATAATTTTTTATTGTACACAATTTAAGTTATTAATCGTTGAAAATGTGTATCGGCATGTGTGCTTATGTCAAATGGTGCTAACCTAATTTTAATATTATTATTACTACATTATTATCTTTTTATATAAATTAAACGAAAGCAAAACAAGGGAATCAGGCTTGACCCAATTGATCATGTTCCATGTCTTCAACCATAGGTCGGGGGTTCGATTCCCGCATGACCCCTTATCTCTCTTCTTTATCCCATTTGTAATTAATGTGGCTTGAGATCCCATACGTCTTTTCCGATACATAGGTATCAATGTTTATATAAAAAAAAAAACGAAAGCAAATTAAGTAGTAAGTATGTGGACGTTACATTTTGTTTCCATTTTAATTATTATACTAGTTTTTATTTTATATAAAAGGCAAATTAAATTAAATACAACGACCTTATATTTTTTCCACTTTAATATTATTGATTAAGTTTCTGGAAAGGGCAAATAAAATTAAGTAGAATGTTCTCATACATATATGTCGACACTCTAGTGCCAATGCTTACCAAACAAAAAGTACACGGACCATATTTTTTTCCACTTTAATGTTATTGTAATCATTTTCTATAAAATGCTAACGAAATTAAGTACACTGACCTTATATTTCGTCCACTTTAATATCGTATTATCATTTTTTTTATATATAAAATGCATATCGGATTAGGTGCACTGACTTTATGGGATTGGGAACTTGACCTAGTGGTCATGTCCCACGACCTCTAACTTTATGGTTGGGGTTCGATTCCCACGCGGCCCATTATCCCTCCCCTTTATCCCTATTTGTAATTTGTGTGACTTGGGTTCCCACACACCTTTGCCGACACATGAGTGTCAGTGTTTACCAAAAAATAATACACTGACTTTATATTTCTCCACTTTAATATCATATTATCGTTTCATATAAAAGGTAAACCAAATTAAATTTACTTACCTTGTATAAACACTACGGCTATTTCTCGAGGGCGCTACGCGAGAGTTTGTGTGGAAATCAAACTCGATGAACCTCTCATTGGACAACTTGATGTTGATGGTGACATTATCAAGGTAGCATATGAAGGATTGCATATGTTATGTATGAAATGTGCATGTTACGGACATCTCCAGGACCGATGCACGGCTCAGCCTAGACGGCAAAATCCCCCAGCTCCGGCGGCGGTGGTGGTTCCGGATGCGGCTGTAGTCCCAATTCAAAATGCTAAGTTGCATGAGATAAGGAAGGAGAATTCCGAGGATCATGGGGGAATCGCGGGGAACGTGGAAACTTCCAAATCTAATTTAGGTATGGGATCTGGTGTGGAGGGGACCACCCTGGATGAAGACATGCACGTGGGGGAATGGATGATAGTGCAAAGAAGGAAACCGCGTGCTAAAACCCTTGGACGAAACCCTAATTCATTGGGCCAGGGTAGTTCCTCAATGGGCCAGACTGAGGACACTCCTACTGATGCAACGAGGCCTAGACAGAGACCTGGAAAAGCCATTGATCCCTTCTCCGCCATGGTGATCCATTCAGGGCCTGATCATAAGAAGGCTCCAGGGGGACGGAATAAGAAATATGCACATGGTAATCAGCGAGTTAGGATGGAGGAAAAGAACGATCCGCCATAGGTGGTGTTGACTTCGCCTGAACCAGCGAAAGAAGAAGTGAGCATCCCCACCGCGGACAATGCACAGGTGGTTGAGCGTAGCAAGGCGGAAGGTAGCGGACCTGATAATTCACATGTTGGTCTCCCACTTCTTACCGAGGAGCTATCATTCAATATAGGGAGAGGTGATGATGAGGAAATGGAGACGGATCAAGCGTCGGAGCCAGGAGACGATGAAGATACCTCGGCGGGGTCTGCTTCGGAACCGGCCTTGATAGGGAATACTGCTATGCAGTGTTAGGGTTGACTTTGTTCCTCTCTCTATTCCAAGCTAGTCTATGGAACGAGGGTACTGCTACTTTGAACTACTATTTATAATTTTTATGTCTGGATTCAATAACTACTCTATCCTTTCTTGGAATGTGAGGGGCCTTATGAGCCCGGATGCTCGTCGCAGTTTTGTGGATTGTATCCGAACCCATTGTCCTTCGCTTGTTTTTGTTATGGAACCTCAAGGCAGGTTTGATCGGTTACATAATTGTATCTACAATCTGGGTTATATCCCACTTCATATTCAAGAAGCCATCGGACGAGCCGGGGGTATTTGGATTTTAGCACGCTCTGGAACCTCCGTGAACTATGAGATTTTTGATGCCGGTGACAGAATTATTACGGTTGGATTGAGAATGGGGATTGTGACCTGGAAATGTTCGGCCATCTATGCCTGGCCTAACTACCAGCGTAGGAAGGATACTTGGAATTATCTCCGTTAGTTAGCAGGATCTATTGTGGATCCATGGTTTATTGTTGGTGATTGGAATGAGGTCCTAGCGCCATCCGAAGTCCTCGGGGGTAATTTCATGCCATCAAGGGCGGATGAGCTTCGGGAATGTCTTATGGAATGTTGTCTTTTACATATCCGCACGGAAGGATCACCGTTCACGTGGTTTCGTCGGGCGAACCACTTCCAGTTTATCAAGAAACGGCTGGATAGAGGCTTGGCGAATCTGGAATGGAGCACTCTCCCGAGGTTGGCATCTGACCACGCTCCCCTACTGCTCTCCTGTGGCATGCCAATGGAACGACCTCACCAGCGGCTTTTTCGTTGGGAAGAGATTTGGTGTAGACACCCATCATACAATCAAGTTGTCCAGGAGGCCTGGACTTCTAGGGATGGTAATCTTATCTCTAAATTAAACCAAGTGCAAGCAGCCACTTCCCAGCATTATGTGTCAGATTTCAGGAAACTTCGTAATAGGAAAAAGAAAATTCTTCGGCGTCTCCAGGGGTTAGATCGAGCTTTGGCAGCCACGGACTCCGTGTGGCTCCTCAATCTTGAAAAGAAATTGCAACAAGACTACCAAGATATCCTGTCTGAAGAAGAAGTATTTTGGTTCCAACGGGCGAGAGAGAATTGGGTTCGCTTAGGGGATAGGAATACGCGATACTTCCACGCTCATGCCAAATTCCACCACCATCGTAACAAAATCCACGGCCTCCAGTTGGCTGAGGGAACTTGGGAGACGGATCAAGATGTATTACAACAGTCTGTGAGGAATTTCTATATCTCCCTATTTGAGGATAATGGAGATACATGAGAGGAGCATGATCCCTTACCACCGCTCCCCCCCATTTCAATGCATGGATGTGAGATTAATAGTATGGCTATTACATCGGATGAAGTGGTGACTGTCTTGAATCAATTTCGTCCGCATGCATCCCCTGGGCCGGATGGTTACCCAGCCGCCTTCTATAAGAAATCTTGGAGCATTATTGGTCAGGATGTTATTCGCATGGTGAAGCAGGCTTTCGAATCGGGAACCTTCGATTTAGAGATGGCTCGGCCTTCATATGTTTGATCCCTAAAACGGAAGTCCCCCACAATATTAGGCAATTCCGGCCCATCACATTATGCAACGTCTCCTACAAATTTATTTCGAAGGTCATAGTCAATCGCCTCCGGCCCTCTTTAGAAAAATATATTTCGAATCTCCAGTCGGCCTTCTTGCCGGGCAGGGGCACTGTTGATAACGCCATTCTGCTTCAAGAATTGGTTTACCATATCTCTCAGGCTAATAATTGGACTAAGGCTTTCATTGTGAAAATAGACCTCGAGAAAGCTTACGACAATGTTAGGTGTGCTTTCTTAGAGGACTGTCATCGACAAATGGGCATCCCGGACAATCTTCACCGGCTTATTATGACATGTGTCACTTCGCCGGTATTTTCTATCCTTTGGAATGGTGTGCCCCTACATTCCTTTCACCCTCACCGCGGGCTTCGGCAAGGTGATCCTCTCTCGCCTTACATATTCCTCGTTGTCATGGAACGATTGTCTTGTGCTATTAATCATGAAGTGGCCTCGGGGGCTTGGCAGCCACTTAGGATCTCGCCTGGTAGTATGGGAATTTCTCACCTTATCTTTGCCGATGACCTTATTCTCTCCACCTTGGCGAATGAATATAGTATTGAAAGCATTGCTAATACGCTCAATCGATTTGCTGCTGGTTCGGGTCTCAAGATCAACGACACCAAGTCGCGGGTCTTTGGTTCCAAATGTCTTACTCCAAAGGACAAGGAACTGTTCGCCCGAGCTTCCAACATTTCCTTCATGGATTGCCTTGGCCACTACTTGGGGTTTCCGATTCATCACGGAAGAGTTTCTGCTCGTTCATTTGACTATATTTTGGAAAATATGGATAAACGACTCTCATGTTTGGCGTTGCGTTTCCTCAATAAAGCCGGTCGTTTAACTTTGGCGCGTAATGTCTTGGCGGCTATCCCCACTTATTGCATGCAAGTGTCCTGGTTACCTGAGTCTCTATGCCATAAGATTGATCAACGCATTCGCCAGATGGTGTGGAAGGATAGAGCCGGCCATGGCATTAACTTGGTGAGATGGGACAGGATTGCCACTCCTAAGGCTTGTGGAGGGCTTGGGCTACGGCAAGCTCGGCATTGCAACGTGGCGCTCCTTGGTAAGCTGGCGTATGATCTCATTCGTGGGAAGCCCAAGCTCTGGGTCCATGAATTTAAAGAACGGGTCCATGAATTTAAAGAACGCTACTTCCCGGAGGGTATTAATTTGGCCAACTTACCTTCTAAGGGATCTAGTACGTGGAGGGGAATTCGTAAGGCAGCCATGCAACTTAAAGGGGGTCTATCCTTCAAGGTCGGCAACGGTAATAGCTCACTTTGGTTCACTCCGTGGCATAAGGGGAGACTACTGGCGCCTCAAGTGCCATATGTTCACATCTGTGACAGCGAGTTGAAAATTAGGGATGTCATTAGCGACCTTGGCTGGGAGTTATCTAATTTATATACCATGCTTCCTGATGAGTTGCGTCTTGATAATCTTAGGAGGCCTCCGCCAGTGCTGCATCCCTTGAGTGAGGATGGTTGGACATGGTCCGTGACCATTGATGGTGTCTACACTGCCCGCTCGGGCTATCGTTTTCTTATGGACTCCAATTATATTCATCATGGTTGGAGGTGGCTCTGGATTTCCTCTTTGCCGGAAAAATGTGATGGCTGCTTTGGATGTTAGCGTCTTCAGCCCTCCCTTGTAATGTCCTTCGCTTCCGGCGTCACCTTGCCCAATCTCCCCTCTGTTCCATATGTGGAGACGCTGATGATAACTGGGGGGCATTGTCTTTTCTACTGTCAATGGGTAGCGGCCCTATGGACGAGTATAAATGTTGATATTCCTCCGGACTTAATGACCATGGAGAAAGATGACATCCGCTTCTGGCTTCAGGGTATGTTTAAATTTTTTGGAAACAATTTTGTTGCAGGTCTGTGGACGGGATGGACTGAGCGGAACCTCAGGGTGTTCCAGGGGAAAACCACGTCTCATCATGCACTGGTTAGGAAGCAACGAGCCCTCCTTGCGCAGCTCGAGAAGGCAAATCCAGGACTCGGTGCTCACCACCAACAACCGAGACTTATTTGCTGGAACATGGGCAATTGGAGTGGAACCATATTACACACTGATGGGTCCTACCTTGCTGGCTGTCGAAGGGCAGGTTATGGTGCGGTTTTGAGGGACCAGTCGGGAGGATGGCTAGGAGGTGTCTCCGGGTTCCTTGGGGATGTTTTTGTCGTCCAAGCCGAAGTGGTGGGGATTATGAGAGGCCTACAACTTGCTCTTGATAGGGGTGTCTCGGAAATCCGATGCCTTTGTGATCGAAAGAAGCCTTGCGGCTGATTACCTCTAAAATTAATGACAGTCATTGGCTTTCTGCATATATTCACAAGATTGATGACCTCAAGCAACAGTTCGTGTTCTGTGGGTTTGATCACATTCTTCGTGAAGGGAATGGAGTGGCGGATTGTCTCGCGAAATTGGGTGCTGAAAGTGAGTTATTCTATACGACTTGGGCTTTCTCTCCGGACCCCGTGAAGCCTCACCTAGCAGCCGATGCCTCAGGCACTTGGTTCCCTCGTTACTAAGAGAGTTTGGATGCTTATATCTGTTTGAATTTATTTTTCCTTCTTTTCTAGCCTTTGTTGGCTGTTTCGTAAAAAAAAAAAATTTACTTACCTTGTATTCTTCCAATTTAATATGATTTTATCATTTTACAGTATAGGCAAAACAAATTAAATACGCTCACCTTATAATATTTCTCTCAATTTATATAAAAGGCAAACCAAAATAAATGCACTCTCCTTATATTCATGGAAGTGAATCATGGGTGTTTATCCACATGATGCTTGTTATATCAATCCAATTTAATAGTAGAATAATTATATATTGGGGGTGTTTGGAAAAAAGCTTAATTAAATCATCTCATTTTTAAGACATTGTGAGACAAAATAACTTAAACAATGTCAAATTAACTCTTTTTGAATCCGCTGCAAAGAGTATCATTTTGGATTTTAGCTTATTGTGGACAAAAAGTTGGTCTCAAAATTACAGCGGTATTATCATTTTATATAAAAGGCAAACCGAATTAATTACACTGACTTTGTATTTCATCCACATTTAATACTATCTTTGTTTTTATTAAAGTGTATCATTTTATGAGTATTATAAAATAATGCAATTAAATTATGCACTTTTATATAAAAAAAATGGAGGTAATATTATATTATAGGAATGCAGAATTTCAAGAAATTGATTAGTTAAATGAAATGCATACACAATGAATAGGATATTCGAATGACAATATATTTAAAAATTCTGACACTTGTAAAAATGAACTAATTATTAATGATTGCTTGATTTATGCAAAATAATTTTAAAATATTGTATTCTTTTATTTTTATAATTCTGATTTATATTTATTTAATAAAAATCTTTTCCAAACAATTATTATGAACAATAAATAATAAATAAATGAATCATAAATAATAAATAAATTTAATTGAATTAGCTATTCGACTCCATAGAAAAATATAAATAAAATTATAAAAAATATTACAATACAGAAAATGTATTAATATATTATATTTTTGCAAATTCAAAATAATGAAACAAAATTATAAAAGCACCATAACTGGATAATAATAAATACAAGTACATAACTTGCACTACAAGAAAAGTCCAATTACCGACCACCATAGTACGGGTCGGATTTACCGACCCCAAATTGGGGTCGATAAATTTAGCCGTTATTGGGCCCAGGGACATTCGAAAACCAAAACACCGACCACAATTAATGTGGTCGGCATTACCGACCCCATTACCGACCACAATTGGGGTCGGTAATTGTTACCGACCCCATTACCGACCCCAATTGGGGTCTGTAGTTTTTTTCATTTTTTTTTATTTATTTTATTTCTTAATTAATATTTCTTTATAATTTAATTATTTATTTATTTTGAGCCAATTAATTATTTAATTATTTTATAATTTAATTATTATTTATTAATTTAATTAATGAATTTAATATTTTATTTAATTAATTTTATTTTTAATTTTGACTTCATAGCATTTTTATTTAATTGGTGTATCATACGCGGACTCTAAACATAAGCAATATAATTAATAAACGACCTCTTATAGTTATACTAACTAAGTATTATGCATGTGAGTACCTATATCTTACATGTGAATGTCTATTGCTATGCATGTGAAAATGTTAAGTCTTACACTCAAGTGCAAGTTAATTTGCATATTATTCATCTATCTTTTAAATTTAATGCAATACATGAGCACTATAAATATGTGTAATTTGCAACCAAAAGTGTACAAGCAATAAAATCATTTTCATCTCATAGCCATAATTACAATTTATCCATTTTATTATCTCATCTTTAAACTTCTTTTCTTTCATCATTTAATTCCAATTTCCATTACAATACTTCCACTATAAACACAAGCTAATAAGCCATATACCATTTTATTGTACATATACATAAATAAAGATAGTTATTTCTATAACACGTTATCAGCACGAGGAGACTCTGTCCAGATTATCATTTGAGGTATAATCTCTTATTTCTAAACTTTCAATAAGATTATGGCTAACCTTGCAAAGCAGGAATTTGCTCCCTTAACCGTTGAAGGAAGCAATTATATGTCCTGGGCCCGAGATGTAAAAATGCATCTTACTTCAATGGGTCTGGAAGATACTATTGCTGAAGGCAAAAATCCCAGCCATCAAAATCAGGCAAAAGCCATGATTTTCTTGTGCCATCATATCGAAGAGGCACTTAAAATGGAGTACGTGACTGTGGAATCCCCACTGGCATTATGGGAAAAGCTGAAAGAAAGATATGATAATCTTAAAAAGACGGTGCTTCCAAAAGCCCTTGATGATTGGACAAACCTGAGACTTCAGGACTTCAAAACAGTCCGGGAATATAATTCCGCTGTGTTCAAAATTACGGCCCAATTGCAATTATGTGGGCAAAAGATATCTGAAGCAGAAATGCTTGAAAAAACGTATTCTACGTTTCATGCTAAAAACTCAGTATTGAGTGAGACATACCGTCAAAAAGGTTTTCAGAGATATTCTGATCTTATCACCTGCTTATTATTGGCTGAACAAAACAGCCTATTGTTGTTGAGAAATCATGAATCTAGGCCCGCATGTGCAAAACCGTTCCCTGAGGTGAACGCGGCTCAATCATCGAAATATGTGCGTGATCGTGGGCACTTTAAAAATCAAAATGATGATCGTGGCCAAAATCGGTATCACAATCGAGGCAGAGGTGAATCATCTCGTCAAAATAATTATCGAAATAAGCCTCGATTTGAGCAAAATCGCAGATATGATACCAGAAGGCCTTACAAACCACAACAAAGAAATTATGCAAGAAAGCATAAACAAAATGATGAAATTTGTGATCGTTGTGGAATTAAAGGCCATGTGGCTCAAACATACCACACATCTAAACACTTAGCTGAACTGTATCAGGCCTCGAAACGAAAAGAAAGACCAGGTGTTGAAGCACACCATAATGCCCACGATGATACTTATGATGATATATTAAATGATAATATCACGCACCTGGAAGCTGATGATTTTGTTGAGCCAGATACTGTTACTAAATAATATATTATATAGCTATATATATATTTCGTACTTGTCTTTTATAATTCCTGTTTAATATAAATAATGATATCTTGTACTTCCCTTTTATTATCCATGTATAATATAAATATGCTTTTGCATTAATAATATTTATATTGCTGATGTTTAATAACATTCTTATATTCTTGTAAAGAAATGGATGCTGGAAATTCAAAAGTCGAAGATGATATCTGCCTCATTGACAGTGCAACAACGCATAGCATTTTGAAAAGCAAAAGCTATTTCTCCAATTTAAAATTGGAAAAGACCGCAGTGAAAACTATAAGCGGTAATGCAAAATGCATTGAAGGCTCCGGTAGAGCTGTTATATTTCTCCCTGAAGGGACAAAAATGGCAATTGAAAATGCCTTGTTCTCACGCAAAGCTCGAAGAAATTTACTGAGCTTCAATGATATTCGAAAAAATGGATATCACATTGAAACTTCAAAAGAGGCAGATCACGAGTATCTTTTGATAACTCGAATTGAAAATGGCAAAAAATTTGTGAATGAAAAATTGCCATGTTACTCCTCTGGCTTATACTATACAAAAATATGTGCCGCAGAAATACATAACCTAGTAGGCTTGAAAGCTACTAGTGAATTTATTACCTGGCACGATAGACTTGGGCATCCTGGCAGTGTAATGCTGAGGCGAATTATTGAAAATTCAAATGGCCATACATTGAAAAGGCAAATGATATTGAACCCAAATGAGTTCAATTGTGCAGCCTGTTCACAAGGGAAATTGATAACCAGACCATCTCCAGTAAAAGTGGGAATTGAATCCCCTACATTCCTAGAAAGAATTCAAGGCGATATATGTGGACCTATTGATCCACCGTGTGGACCTTTCAAGTACCTTATGGTATTAATTGATGCGTCATCACGCTGGTCACACGTTTGTTTATTATCAACTCGCAATTTGGCATTCGCAAGATTACTTGCACAAATTATAAAATTGCGAGCACAGTTTCCAGATCATCCGATAAAGAAAATACGCCTTGATAATGCTGGAGAATATACATCACATGCATTTGATGATTTCTGCATGTCGATTGGAATTACTGTTGAACATCCTGTGCCTCATGTGCACACGCAAAATGGTCTGGCAGAATCATTTATTAAGCGATTGCAATTAATTGCAAGACCCTTGTTAATGAAATCAAAACTCCCTGTTTCTGCTTGGGGACATGCTATATTGCATGCAGCCGCACTTGTGAAAATAAGGCCGACAAGCTATCATAGCTACTCCCCTACACAAATTGTGTTTGGAAAGGAGCCCAATATATCCCACTTGCAAATTTTTGGGTGTGCGGTTTATGTACCGATTGCGCCACCACAACGCACAAAAATGGAACCTCAAAGAAGGTTGGGCATATATGTCGGGTATGAATCACCCTCGATTATTAAATATCTTGAGCCACAAACGGGTGATTTATTTACTGCAAGATTTGCAGACTGTCACTTTGATGAAACTCAATTCCCGACATTAGGGGGAGGAAATGATCAACTGAAAAAGGAAATATCTTGGCAAAGTCCATTTGATTTCCTTGATCCTCGTACAAGGCAATGCGAACTTGAAGTTCAAAGAATTGTGCATTTGCAGGGAATTGCAAATCAATTACCCGATGCTTTTAATGATGCTGCTAAAGTCACAAAATCATATATAAATGATGCAACAAATGCACCAGCCAATATAAATGTCCCAGAAGGGCAAATTCCAAGTGCAAATGAACCTACTGCACGCATGAAGCGTGGTAGGCCTTTGGGTTCCAAGGATAAAAATCCACGAAAGAAGAAAATTATCCATATGGGTGATAAATCAATCACAGATGATACTCCCGAAGGAGAAATTGATTCAACCCCCGAAAATGTTGAACCTGAAAATATTCACCCAGAAGAAAATGAAGTTATTGAAACTTCTTTCAATTATATCAATACTGGGAAATGTTGGAACCGAAAAGAAACAAACGTTGATAATGCCTTTGCATACAACGTTGCACTCGATGTAATGGAAAATAACGAGGATCCTGAACCAAGATCAGTTGAAGAATGTCGGAAAAGAAATGATTGGCCAAAATGGAAAGATGCGATTCAGTCTGAACTAGATTCACTGAATAAACGAAAAGTATTCGGCCCTATTGTCCAAACACCAAAAAATGTGAAGCCTGTTGGCTACAGATGGGTGTTTGTGAGAAAAAGAAATGAAAATAATGAAATTGCCAAATATAAGGCAAGGCTTGTAGCCCAAGGTTTTTCACAACGACCGGGAATTGATTTTGTGGAAACATATTCCCCAGTTATGGATGGAATAACATTCAGGTATCTAATGAGTCTAGCAGTACGAGAAAATCTCGAAATGAGGCTGATGGATGTTGTTACTGCATATTTATATGGCTCATTGGAAAATGATATTTATATGAAAATACCTGAAGGGTTTAAATTACCTGAGTCTTGCAACTCAAAACCCAGAGAAAATTATTCCATCAAATTGCAAAAATCATTGTATGGGCTCAAGCAATCTGGCCGAATGTGGTACAACCGCCTCAGTGAAAGTTTGATAAAGGAATGCTATACAAATGACCCGATCAGCCCTTGTGTATTTATAAAAAAAAATGGGTCAGAATTTGTGATCGTCGCAGTCTATGTTGACGATTTAAATCTAATTGGAACTCCTGAAGAGTTGAAAAAGGCAGTCGAATATCTGAAAAAGGAGTTTGAAATCAAAGATTTCGGGAAAACGAAATTTTGCCTTGGCCTACAAATTGAGCATTTGGAAATGGGCATATTTGTTCATCAATCAGCTTATACGCAAAAGGTATTAAAGCAATTTCGAATGGATTATGCTCATCCGCTAAATAATCCAATGGTCGTTCGGGCACTTGATCCAGCAAAGGATCCATTTAGGCCAAAAGAAGATAATGAAGAGCAACTTGGCCCAGAAATTCCATATTTAAGCGCAATTGGTGCGTTAATGTATCTTGCAAACAGCACGCGACCTGATATCGCGTTTGCAGTCAATCTACTCGCAAGATTCAGCTCTTGCCCTACTCAACGACATTGGAAAGGCATAAAGCATGTTTTTCGCTATCTCCAAGGAACAATTGATCTTGGGTTATTTTACCCAAAAGACTCTCGACATGAGTTAATTGGCTATGCCGATGCAGGTTATTTATCAGACCCACACAAAGCCAAATCTCAAACAGGCTATATCTTCACGTGTGGTGGAACTGCTATCTCTTGGAGGTCGATGAAGCAGACTCTAACTGCTACTTCTTCTAATCATGCCGAAATATTAGCAATCCATGAAGCAAGTCGAGAATGTGTTTGGTTGAGGTCAATGACTCAACATATATTGAAGAGTTGTGGTTTAATCATTGAACCACAAATGCCCCCAACAATTTTATTTGAAGACAATTCGGCTTGTGTAGCCCAGTTGAAAGGGGGTTATATCAAAGGAGATAGAACGAAGCATATTTCACCAAAATTCTTCTACACTCATGATCTTCAAAAGAATGGTGAAGTCGATGTGCAACAAATTCGATCAGAAAATAATTTAGCGGATCTATTTACCAAGGCATTGCCGACTGCAACATTCGAGAAGCTCGTGAAGAAAATTGGAATGCGGCGGCTTCGAGATTTAAAATGATGTCCAAATCAGGGGGAGCATCTGATACAAGAATACTATACTCTTTTTCCTTCACTAGGATTTTTTCCCACTGGGTTTTTTCCAAGTAAGGTTTTAACGAGGCATATTCTTCGTATTGACGACATTCAAGGGGGAGTATTATGCATGTGAGTACCTATATCTTACATGTGAATGTCTATTGCTATGCATGTGAAGATGTTAAGTCTTACACTCAAGTGCAAGTTAATTTGCATATTATTCATCTATCTTTTAAATTTAATGCAATACATGAGCACTATAAATATGTGTAATTTGCAACCAAAAGTGTACAAGCAATAAAATCATTTTCATCTCATAGCCATAATTATTACAATTTATCCATTTTATTATCTCATCTTTAAACTTCTTTTCTTTCATCATTTAATTCCAATTTCCATTACAATACTTCCACTATAAACACAAGCTAATAAGCCATATACCATTTTATTGTACATATACATAAATAAAGATAGTTATTTCTATAACACTAAGTACATTTCTTTATTGTTAGTCTTCCAATAAAGTTTTTAAAATTATGCTTGCTACTGTAGTAGCATTAGAGTAGTTCTAAGAGACTTTCTGAAAATTAAAGTCTCTCAATCATCCTATAAATTCAGTACTTAATAAATTAAGCATATTTTTTTGGGGAAGTTCAATTTTTTTTTTTGGGAAAGTAAATTAAGCATATTTGATAAAATAAATAATAAATAAATAAATAAATTATAATTTTAATCACTTAAAATAAAATAAAGTAAAACATAATTCGCAAATTCAAACTTAAAAAATTTAGATTTCAAACTTCAAATTTAAATTTAAATTTTATTGAACACGGTAGGTATTTCAATGCTCCATTATACAATGCTTTTAAAATTAATTTAATGCTCCATTATACAATGCTTTTAAAATTAATTTTCCACGATATATAAAATAATAATATTACTTTATTAAATTACCGATTTTTTAATAAATGTAGAAGCGTTAAATATTTCGTGGATAAGAATGCTACCGTCATCGCTCAAGTCCTCCTTTCGCTATATATACGAGCAAAATAGAGTCGATTTTCATCAACTTTAATTCTCATCTCTCAAATCCTCTCGTTGTTAACTATCAATATATGGGAGCAACGATCACAGTATGATTTGTTTTTCCTTTATTAAATTCAAGAATTGTTTTCGTAGCAATTTTATTTACATTTTGTGGGTTATATATATACACACATATATTTGATGATCTATTTTGTTTTTTTCTTTTTGGATAGATACATACATGTAAGGCATTTTGCTTTATGAATTGGTGGGAGTTCATGCCACACAAAATACAAAGTGAACATAGTAATATGGATGAGATGGGATGTAAATTCACATCCTCAACAATAAGGTTAGAATTTAAAGCCTTATTCATTAGATCTTGCTATTATCCTCTAATATCAATTATGATGCCTAACATTAGAATTATTATTTTAAATACAGAAAACTGTGTTCGACCTGGTATATCTATTTAATATTTATCGGTACCCCAAGAGACGAGTCTCGGTCTTCACAACAATTTGGGGAAATACGATCTACACCAAAAAAGTACTCGAGTGGTAAAATGTGAAATCCTCTAATATTATAATATGATTTTTTTAGTACTATTATTTTCTTATTAGTTGGAATATTTGCTTTGAATAAATGCAGATGCGATACGTATCTCCTTCATGGACACTTCGCGGCCATCCTCACCTATAAATATCTCCGAATTAAAGAACTTACCATTCTCTGAATATGACGGTGGAGTTTCTGGAAACGGCAGAGGTTGAGATGGAGGTTGTCTTTGTGTTTGGCTAGCGTAGAGCCAAGGGCCTTTTTCTCCTCAAGGGAGGCTACCGGAAAAAGGATCAAACGGGTTACGGGTCCGGATTAACAATAATGCGCCCAAACTTGACTAATTACGCCCAAACTTGACTGAATATTCCTTAGAATTAAAATGGCAACAAGATACAATGGAGAATCTATCAGTTGTTAAGAAACAACGGCGAATTCACCGGAAAAAGGAACCAAACTACCAGTTGTTGAGAAACAACGGTGGACTTGGAAAGTAACCGCTACAAGCTAAGCTAGAGTCTAGGAAAAACTGTAAAGGAAAGCTGTAAAGAAAGCAGTAAAGATACAAAGAAGTAAATTTGATAAAGGAATTTGCGGGTTGGATTGATCTCTCTTGACTCTGTGCATGACATCCCCTATTTATAGCCGGAGCTGAAATAACCGCTCTCCGGCCGATTCCTTTAAGCCGAATTCTGTCTTCCTCTTATCGGTTGACTTGATTTCGGCTGCCTTGGTCCCATTTCGGCCGAAATCTCCTGCTTCTCAGATCATTCTTTCGTTTGGTCTCTTGGATTGTTCGGCCCTATTGATTCTGAATTTACTTTCTTTAAACTCTCTCTCTTGGCCCATATTTTTATGGCCCAATTCTTTCTCTCGCGGCCCACTATTCCTTGTGGCCCCAACAGATGCCCTCCTTACTTGGGCGGTTTTTCGTCCTGAAAAGAGCTCAAGTAACTCCCCTTACTTCTTTGGCGGTTATTTTTCTCTTCTCGAGGGCTCTTGTCATCACTACCCTATTTACGTAGCCTATTCCGCCCTCGTAGTAAACTGCCCTTTCAACTTCTTCTTTTTTTTTTTGCTCGTCTTCTCCGATGGATCCTTCTCCCGTCACTGTCCTTTCTTCCGTTCTTCTCAGGATTGAAAATACATTCGCCTCTTACTCTGCAGTTCGTCTTCTTCCTGAGGGCTACTATTCCCTTGGTCCGCTGGGTTTTCCCGAGGACATTGATGAGTGTACTGCTCGCATTTTCGAGAATCGCTCCATACCACTATATACTTCCTGGTTTTCTTCTAAGCTTTTCCCCCCTTGCTAACTGGCGTTCGGATTCTCCTAATTACGTAGCGTGGTATCGTCATCTTGAACCCCATTGCCGCGAATCCTGGGTTGAATCCTATACTCGTCGCATGATCCTTCTTAGTACCATGTCTTTTCCATCGGACCTTCGTCCTATTCAGGCTCTCCTCTGCTTTTGGAATTCCTCTGTAAATTGTTTTTGTTTCCCCTGGGGTATGATGACCCCCACTATCCAAGATGTGAAACTTCTCTTGGGCCTTTCTGTTCGTGGGGATAACCTCGGTGTTATATCTCTGCCTAAGGAGAAAAACGTCAGTTTTTCCTATGGTGATTCTTTTAGAGATTGGATTATTACCCATCAGAGTGACCCTGCTTCGCCTACTCCACATCCTTCGGAACCTCTTGCCTTCATGATGTATTTTCTTACGAGGTTCTTTTGGTGTACTCATTCCAAAGGAGTTCTTCTTGAGACGCACCCCTTAGCCTCAACCTTGTAGCTCTGCCTTTAGCCGATTTCTTTCTTGCTCATTTGTACGCGGGCATAACGGCTACTGTATCGGGCTGGGAAAAGGGTTTCCCTGATAAAGCCCGTTGTCCCTTATGGTTTCTTCATTTGTGGTTGGTTTGGCATTTTCGTGATATCTCCAAGTTTCCTCCTCAAGATATTTGTCCTGATTATTTCGCCGCCCCTGATCTTCTAAGGACATCCCTTACTGCCCTGTCGATCCCACATTGGATCAATTATTTCTTGGGCTGAACTGTCAATCAGTCTTTTTCCCATTATTATTATCGGAGAACCGATTTCGCCTGGGTAAGGGATATTGCCACTGTTCCTTTCGGGACTCCCCTTTCTGTGCCTCTTGCTCAAATTTGGAATAGGTGCATACTACCCCGTCCGATTTTCAATGGTTCTTCATTTCTGTCTACTAAGACTGCTATTCCTTCTGAGATTTACAATCCTCACTTAGTTAGTCGTCAGTTCGGCTTTGGTCAGGACTTAGTAGAAGCTCTCAGGGCCAATAAGCGTCTTTCTGCTTCTGCTAGCCGCGCACAATGTTCCATGTATCATAAGCGCTTAATCGAATTCAAGGTGTTGAAATTTAGTATTCGTCCTGGACTTGCTACTTCTCGCTTTCGGACTTGGTGGGACGGCGTTGCTCGTACTTTTTTTCAGCGCCGACCTTAATTCACTCCTGCGGCGCGGTGGTTTCTCTCCCATTCTGGCTTTTTCCTCTTACCCTTCGTCTTCGCCGGATTCTACTCCTCAGCGCACTCTTGGTTCGCCTTCGTCTTCTCGTCCAGGTAAATTTCTTTCTTATTCACCCTCTCCCTTTTTATCTTCTCATTACTCATTTGGTTGTTATTCTTGAATTTAGATGCTCCTCGTTCTTCTACTTCGGACCCTGGTCGGAAGAGGCCCGCTTCGTCTTCAGACTCTCTTGCTCTCCCTCTTCCTCCAGCTCAAACTAGATGGCGTTCGTCTCGTTCGCCTCTTGGCAGAATTCCCTCTACTTATCTTGCGGTTCACTACCTTTCCTCTCTCTCTCTCTCTCTCTTTTTTTGTATGCTGTCTTCTTTTGACTAATCTCTTTCTCTTCTTTTCGTCAGGTTTCTACTGCCTTACCAGTATCCAGCATTTCCCCGATTTCGACTGTGGCTTCGGGTCCTCTCCTAACCGAACTTCACAAATCGCCTGACGGTAGTAATTCGGCTGCTCGTGCTGGTTCCTCTTCGGCCATTCTCTGGAATTGGCCCAAGGCTCTGTTTTGACCGATCCTGTTGTTTCTCTCTTGATTAATCCTTCTCAACCTGCTGGGGGTCTTGTTGTACCTTCATCTTCAGCTACTTTGGAACCCCTCAATCCTTCTCTTGGTGGCATAACTGCTAATGATGCCCCCGCCGATCAAATTCCTTCATCCCCATTTCCTGATCGGCGTATTTTGGATGACTTCTTTTCTCCTGTTCCTTCTTTTTCTCTTCCATCAGACCCTTCGACTCATCTTGGAGAATGTTTGGCTCAGTTATGTAATTTGATCGCCAGGCAAACCGATGTGGAGTTCGTCAATCCAAAACCGATCCTCATTCTCTTGTCTCATCTCGAACAGCACTTCCACGCAGAGATGGTTTCCCTGAATCTGAGTAGCCCTCTCCAAATGATCATGAAGTCTGTCCTTTCTCTGGACCAAGAGCTTGTAGCTCATTTGGCGATGCGGAACAAACTTGCCGCTGAGCGTGAAGCTGCAGCTTCTTCTCAAGCTATCTTTGACAATTATTCAGCGGAATACCGAGCTAAAATGAATGTTCTTTCTGAAACGGAATCTCTGGAGCATAAGCATTCCGAAGATCTTTCTTCAATTCGCTCACAGATAGCCAAGCTCCAACAAAAGGAACGGGAACTGGAGTTAGCTTTGGACCAAACCAGGCGATAATCGGCTGACTTGAAGCAATCGATAAAAGTCCTTCGTCAATCGGCCGAAGCCCCTAAGGCCAAGATCTTGGACTCTCAACGGGATGCTGCCTATCTTGCCATGCGGTCCAGTTTCAATGATTACATGGCACTTTCCAAGGAAAATGGGTCGAAACTCAATCTTTAATCGGCCATCTCGATTCGGCTATCAAAAGCCTTGGTGGGAAAAGTGTTGCTCACGTTCTTTCTCCCCACACTTTGTTCCCTTTGGACCCGTCGGAGATGGAGTCTTCCCCGTCGGATGATGCTCCTTCTTCTTCGAAACCTCCTGAAGGTATTTCATCTCCCTCTATTCCTTATTTGATCTTTTCCCTGCATCTTAATTCATCACTTTCTTTTGTTCATCCAGGGAAATCCGGTGTTTCTTCCGATGCTGGTTTGGCTGCCGATCGTCTACTGTCCGGTGACATTCCTGGCCCTTCTTCCATAGTCGACCCAAATCTGATGATATCTTCTGCTAACCCTTCTACCACCACTTTGCAAGGATTAGACGATGATGTTCACTTTGACGAGAGTGCGGATCATTAATCTTCTTTTCGTTGCTTGCTTTTGTATATGGGCCAGAATTTCGACCTGTTTTCCTTTGAATATGAATTTCGGTTATTTTTGCCAGCTGTTGTCGGCCCCCTTTTTTTTGTAAGTTGTATTGGCCGACAGAATGTACTTGGATTCGTATCTTTTTATCTTTTGCAACACGATTCGTATCCCGTCCATCCCATAATTGTCGGTCTTTTTTATTACTGATTTCTGAATGTTAGCAGCTTTTTCTGGGAATCAGCTGTAACGTTTTCCCATAAATAACATTTAATATTGACCGCTTCCTCTGCCGAGTACTTATCCTCCTCCTATAAATACCCGACTTTTGTTGATGTTTATCCATCACCTCTTCAGTTTTTGCTATTTAGCAATATGACTCTCCTCTTTTCTTTACTCAATCCTCTGTCTCCAGTGCCTCCATGGTTTCTGGATTGTGTATTTTCAAGGATTTCCAGACGTGATACGAAAACTTTTTGCCCATGGGGCACGAGTTCAGCTAACATCCTTTTCACCATGTTCGTATGGGCAATGATCTCTATTTGTTATTCCAAATGCAGGTCTCGACGGCTATGCAGACATGCTTCTCTTTTCTACTTTGCGGTTGCATATCCGGTGGACTTTATCTAATGGGGGAATAACTGCCCTTAGTTATTTCTCCATCCTCTCACCCTTCCACCGTTTTGGGTGACTGCCTCGCTGTACTCCTCCTACTTCTGTCTGAGATAGTGCGGAGGCTGTACCTGAATTTGACTTCTACCTCTGGGACGTTGTACTATTCGTTCTAGTGTATCCAGGAGTAGAGGTTCGGTGGTAGGACTTAAATCGGCAATACTGTTCTGGGGCAAGCAACTGTGCCCTGTTTCTGTTTTGCCGAAAGTTTTATGCGGCATTTTTACAAGGCTGAAAATCCTTTAAGGACCTTTCCCTTGTATATGCCTGTGTAGGATAGGACGTTTCCCTTGTATATTGTAATTTTGGGCTATCGACGCCGTTTTCGGCCGAAGTAGCTCCTTTTGTAATGCTTGCTCATGCAATAAACTCTTTACTTTTTCGCCTTATTTAACTTTTAATCCCATACTGATGGATAATATTTCTTCATATATCTCGCATTTACTGGATTTGACATCTGTTCACCATTTTCGTCCTCCAACATGTATGCTCCATTCGGTAATTTCGTCTGAACAATAAATGGTCCCTCCCAATTGGGACTCCACTTACCTAATCGGCCATCCTTCTGTTTGGGTGGCCATATAACTTTCCAAACTAAATCACCGACTTCAAATCGCTTTATACGAATTCGCTTAGTATACCAATCGGCCACAATATCTTTATTTTTCTGCAAATTTGCAAAGGCCTGCACCCGATCGGAGTTAACTTCCAATAGCTCATTTTTCATCGCACAATCATATTGTTCAGCCGACATTAAATCTGCTTGGCTCGTTCTTAAAGTCGGCACTATTATTTCGGCTGGAAGTATTGCGTCCATACCATAAGTCAGCCGAAATGGTGTAAATCCAGTGGCTGAAGTCTTAGCATTTCGATAGGCCCATAACGCTTCAGATAACTTCTCATGCCACTTCCTTGGTTGCTCTTCGATCATTTTCTTTATAATTCCTATTAACTGCTTATTCGTGGCCTCTGCCTGCCCATTCCCTTGTGGATAATATGGCGACGAATGCACGATTTTTATCCCATACTCTTTTGCAAAGGCCTTGACTTTTTCTCCCACAAATACAGTTCCTCTATCCGTTAGAATCGTTTGTGGAATTCCGAACCTGTATATCAATTGTCTCCTAATAAATTCGATCACCTCTGCTTGCGAAATGCTGACATATGCCTGAGCTTCGGCCCATTTTGTGAAATAGTCTGTTGCCACTAGCACAAACTCATGCCTTTTTGATGAAGAGGGATGAATCTTTCCAATGATATCCATAGCCCATCCTCGAAATGGCCATGGCTTAATCATTATATGTAGCTCTTCGGCCGGTAACTTTTGAATCGGCCCATGCTTCTGACATTCGCGACATCCTTTAGCATATTTCTCACAATCGACCCCCATATTCGGCCAATAATACCCCAGCCGAATAATACTCCATTTCATCGATTTTCCTGCGCGATGTGCGCCACATATTCCTTCATGAATTTCTCCCGTTACTCTTTTAGCATCTTCCTCTCCGACACATCTGAGTAGTACTCCATCAATGGCTCGCTTGAAGAGTAACCCTCCTATCACTATGTAATCCATCGCCTTCCGTTTTTCGACTGGATTAGCTTCGGATGGATTCTCCAACGTTTGTGCTATCTTCTTTATCCATTCGGCCTTTTCTGTTTCGGCCAAACGTATTTCCAAATTTCCTGCTGTCAGCATTAGCCGATATCTGGCTGCATGTTGAGCCAATTCATTAGCTAATTCGTTCTTCTCCCTTGGGATGTATTCGATGTAAACCTCGTCGAATTATTCTAACAAACCAATTGCTTCTTCGTACAATCTGATTAGTTGAGAACTTTTGACCGAAAAATCTCCTAATAACTGCTGAATAACTATTTGCGAATCTCCTCTGATTACGATAGCTCTTACTCCTTCTTCTATTAATCGTCGTAATCCCGAAATCAATGCTTTGTATTCGGCTTTGTTATTCGTATAGGAATTCGGTAACTGCACGAAGTACTTGTATATCTTGCCCTCCGGCGTATGTAGAGTAAACCCTGCCCCAACTCCTGAAGCGGCTTTTGAACCATCGAACATCATTATCCATGGATGTAGATATACAATCCCTAATTCGTTTATTTCTTTTGGCCGAACTTGATCCCCGATATCGTCGGATATTGGGAGCATCGCATGATCGGCCAAAAAATCGGCTACAACTTGACCTTTCATAGCCCTGAGTGGCTGATATTTCAAGTCGTGCGCATTTAACTTCATGGCCCATTTGGCCATTCTTCGGTTACTGATTGGATCGTTCATCATAATTTTTACTATGTCAACCGAAGCTACCACTATCACTTGCCGTGGTTGAATGTAGTATTCCAACTTCTGGCATGCATGATAGAGACTTAAGCACAATTTATGAATCGGCGAGTACCTTACTTCGGCGTCCCTAAGGATTCGGCTTAGATAGTAAATCGCCCGATCTCTTCCTTCATCGTCTTCTTGGGCCAACAACGCTCCAATAGACTCTTCGGCCGCTGCTATGTATAATTTCAGCGGTCGTCCTAAAATTGGAGGGACCAACACTGGTGGATTCATCAAAGCTTGCTTCAATTGCACAAAAGGCCCTTTGTTGATCGACTCCCCATTTGAATTCCTCCTCTTTTTTCAACCTTAGCAAATCGGTTAGTGGTTTCGACTTCCCGGCCGCATTTGCCAGGAATCGTCTCAAGAAACCGATCTTCCCAAGGAATTTTTGCAGACTCTTCTTATCATGTGGAGGCCTGGCTTCTTGGATTGCTTTAGTCTTATTCGCAACAACTTCTATGCCTTTATTGTGTACCAAGAACCCAAGAAAATTCCCTGCTTGCACTCCAAAAGCGCACTTGGCTGGATTCATTTTGACTCCATGTAGTCTCATCCTTGTGAATACCCTCCGTAAATCGTCCAAGTGGCTTTCCATATCTTTGGATCTGACCATGACATCGTCGATGTAGACTTCAACACATTCTCCTATTAGATTATGAAATACATAATTCATGGCCCTCTGATAAGTAGCTCCTGCATTCTTCAACCCGAATGGCATTACTACCCATTCATATATTCCTATAGCTCCAGGGCACCGAAATGCAGTTTTATGGACATCTTCTTCGGCCATAAAAATTTGGTTGTATCCTGAATATCCATCCATAAATGATAACATCCCCTGTTTTGCGGTTGAATCAATCAACAAATCAACAATAGGCATCATATACTCATCTTTAGGAGTGGCTATATTAAGATTTCTGAAATCAATACAAAGTCTTAATTTTCCATTCTTCTTTATTACAGGAACAATATTCGACAACCACTCTACATATTTAGATGGCCTTACAAATCCGGCCGCTAACAACTTTTCTATTTCTTCTTTTATTCTTGGGACTATTTCGGGCGCTGCCCTCTTGGCCGGCTGTTTATGCGGCCTAAACCCTTCTTTGATCGGTAATCTATGCTCCACAATTGATCGCTCCAATCCTGGCATTTCTGTATAGTCCCATGCGAAACAATCCTTGAACTCGATTAACACCTCCTTGAATCGGCTTGTCATCTGCTGATCTAAATTTGCACTCAATGGGATTTCCCTTGGGTGCTCATCTGTACCAACATTGACCATTTTCAAGGGGTCTTGAGCTTTGAAATCCGGTGTTCGTTTTGGAATAGCATCCATGTGTTCGCTCCATCCTGTTTTATTGTCTGAAGCTCCGAGTTCGGCAGATTCGAACTCGATCGCTTGCTTCGGTTGTGCATTCATCATTTACTTTCTTCATCAACTGGCCGTTTGTCGGCCTAATATTTGACTTCGAACCCCAAATCTGTCCAATCGCACTCGACAACCTGTGGGTACCGTTCCCCTACCACAGCTAGGAATGGTTGTATGGGCTCTTCGTATAGTACCGCATCAATTCGGCCGGCTGAGCTGACTGGAAACGGAGGTTGGTCTCCATCCACTTCTTCAACTGTGCCATCCTTTTTCCAGAACCAAACTTTCTAGTGCAGTGTTGATGGCAAACATCGGGATGTATGTATCCAGCATCGGCCTAAAAGGGCCGCATACGGGACTTCTGCATCTACAACAAAGAACATGATCGGAATCGAGATTGTTCCGACCGTTACATCCACTAAAATACATCCTTCGGCCGCTGTTTGAGCTCTCACAAAACTCAATACTTTCATCCTTTTGGGGAGTAGGTCTTCCTTTGAGCGGCCTATCTTCGTCAATGTAGACAATGGGATGATATTGACGGTTGCTCCACCATCAAGAAACATTCTTCTGAGCGGTCTCCCATTGACCCAACCTTTAACATACAAAGGTCTCACATGCTGAGACATCTTTGCAGTCGGAGGCAAAATCGTGCTTGGTTGAGCTTCAGGAACAAATGCCTCATACCTTTCTTCGACCACTTTCTCAATTTCGGCCTCAGGCCGAAATGCTTCAAGTTTGGCGAAACAGAAATCCACAATGGGTTCTTCATCGCCGAAATACTCTCCCTTCTTCTGACAAAAGATCACAGCTGGTTCAGAATCAGACCAATACTTCTCCTCAGTTGTTGTGGTCATTCCTACCATGTTCGCACTAGACCCAAAGTCAAACTTGAACTGCCCGATTGAAAGTGTATCACGATTCGGGATGATATTCGTTTTCGACTTCCATTCCCTAGTTCGGACTGGTCTAGGTTTCCACTCTTCCTTTACTTTCAGTTGTTCATTATCGGCTTTCGGCTGCATTATTTTCGGCCGAAATTCGGTTTTGTTTTTCAGCCGATCCTGCCCCTCTTTCGGCTTCCTTTCCTTTTTCCCTTTGGCTGATTTCAAATGAGCCGAAAATACTCTATTGAGGATCCTTCCTTCAGAGGACGAGCAATCGTCTGAGAAGACCTCTTCCATATGCATCATTTCGTACTCCTCCTGCTCAAAAGCGCCAGCTGCTTTAAGCCGTTGCATCCTTCGTTTGAAAGTACGATACGATCCTTTTCCTTTTGGAACCTTTTTCTCTTCTGCCCTCCAAGCTGAATTCTCAAATCGGCGTTGGCCGAAGTGCCTTTTCTCTGGGGAATTCTGAACCTATCGGCCCACCTGAGTATTTGCTGGTGGCCTTCTGAGTTTCTTCATTTCGGGAGTGAGCGTCTTCAGAACTGTGATCTGAATCACAGTCTTTCCGTTCTGCTTATCGGCTGTCAACTTCATCTCTGAATCCCAACCGTTAGTTATAATTTTCAATGTTGGTTTCTCATTCTTATCTCCGATTTCGACCTTCTGATGTTTGTCCGATTGCTTGATCCATTCCTTTACTTCATAATTCCCCAATCGGTCAAAAACATCCGCAACCTTCTCCTTCCCCTTCGGAGATCCTAACCGTCTCCAGACTCCTGCATTCTTCTGAGCCGATGGCCGATCTCCTAGCCGATCGTGCACAGAACTTTTACTCGACGATGGTTGATCCCCCAATCGATCATGTACAGACCAGTTCTGATCGGGATGCACCATCACCATGTTCGCGACAGGGAACGGATTCTTATCGATTGCCATGAGCCTGTCTGGGAACTTCAATTTTCCATCATCGACATGCTTCTGAATTAGCTTCCTAAAATGTCCACAGACCGCCGTGGAATGAGTAGCCGATCCATGGAATCTACACCATCCGGCTTCCAATTGGTCTTTGGTTGGCTGTGGGTGATTTCCTTTGAATTCCAACAATTAGTTCTTCTGGAAATAATCAAATATTTCGACCATCTGAGATAGATCGAAAGAATAAAATCTATGAGATTCGTCCCTGGCCTCTCCTTCTTTCTCCTTGCCTCTGACTGGCCGAAGTGCTGGACAAGTCATAGGCTTCTTAATGACTAATTCGGCCTTTGCAACTTCGGCTAAGGCAGGAATATCGTCCGTGTTGTACTCTTCCTGAACTTCGCATCTATCCAGAGACTCTGCAAATGAAGCAGCTGACTGGATAGGTTGCGATCTGCCACTTTGACTTCGGCTTAATTTGAAAGCCGCTTGTTCTGCCAAATAAGTCTCCATTCTTATAGCTTCGGCCGTTAATTCGGCCACAGTCCTTGGTCTTGTAACCATCAATCTGTCCTTGATGGCAAACTTCAGATTCTGCTTCAGGATTTGAATATATTCATGCTCCGGCAACATTGTCTTCATTTGAGCCTTCACTGCATAAAATCTTTCAATGAACTCAGTAACTGATTCGGTCGCCTTCTGCTTGGTTGATGTCAGATCAACCACCGAAACTTCAGGACTGGTATTATAGAATCGGTCATGGAATAACCGCTCCATTTCGGCCCAGGTGTTAACCGATCCCGCTGGTAAATTAATGTACCACTCAAATGCTGGACCAGTTAACGATAAGGTGAACAATATCAGCTTATGAAAATCATTTTGCGCAATTCTGGTGCATTGAGCTGTAAATCGGCTAATATGTTTGATTGTAGACCGGCCGACTTCTCCAGAGAAAGTATTGAAATCTGGAACCTTTACTCCTCTAGGCAGTGGATACTGCTCCTCAATGTAGTCTGGATAAGGCTTCCTATACATCGGCATGTTCTCCTGGCCGATGATATTTCCAAAATGAGTAAGAATTATCTCAGCAATTAATTCCCTATCAACCAGTTGCGGTGGATTCGGCTGCTGTGGTAAGTATTGCTGTTGAACCACTGGAGCAGGCGGTTGAACGACTGGTTGAGGCGGTTGATTCTGTTGCTGATCGTACCTTTGCTGCGGAGGGATGAAAGGCCGTGGTCCATGCCCTCCTAGCGGCCGATAGGCCTGCTGTTGAAAATTGTGAGGATTTTGCGTCGCAGGTGGTGGATTTTGCGCCATTGGTGCATGCTGCGTTCCCATCGGATACACATTCCTCGCTATTTCGGCTCTGAACATAGCTGGCATCGCTGCCAGAATATTGCCTTCTATCTGGCGAACCGAATTAGTAACCGCCGCTTCAACCATAAATTGAACCTGATCTCGGAACCGCGGGGTCAAATCGTCGTTCGAAAACTCCTGATTGTGGAAGTTCGATGGTCCGGGGAATCCTGGGGGGAATTCTCCGGTTTTTGCTGTGCGTTCTTCCTAAATCGGCGGCAAATCAGTCCTCGCCGCAGTGTTAACCGCTGGAGTTGCTTGTTCAAATGCCATTTCTCGTCCCACTGGGCGTGCCACTGTTTGGCTAGCGTCGAGCCAAGGACCTTTTTCTCCTCAAGGGAGGCTACCGGAAAAAGGATCAAACCGGTTACGGGTCCGGAGTAACAATAATGCGCCCAAACTTGACTAATTACGCCCAAAGTTGACTGAATATTCCTTAGAATTAAAATGGCAACAAGATACAATGGAGAATCTACCAGTTGTTAAGAAACAACGGCGAATTCACCCGAAAAAGGAACCAAACTACCAGTTGTTGAGAAACAACGGTGGACTTGGAAAGTAACCGCTACAAGCTAAGCTAGAGTCTAGGAAAAACTGTAAAGGAAAGCTGTAAAGAAAGCAGTAAAGATACAAAGAAGTAAATTTGATAAAGGAATTTGGGGGTTGGATTGATCTCTCTTGACTCTGTGCATGGCATCCCCTATTTATAGCCGGAGCTGAAACAACCGCTCTCCGGCCGATTCCTTTAAGCCGAATTCTGTCTTCCTCTAATCGGTTGATTTGATTTCAGCTGCCTTGGTCCCATTTCGGCCGAAATTTCCTGCTTCTCGGATCATTCTTTCGTTTGGTCTCTTGGATTGTTCGGTCCTATTGATTCTGAATTTACTTTCTTTAAACTATCTCTCTTGGCCCATGTTTTTATGGCCCAATTCTTTCTCTCGCGGCCCACTATTCCTTGTGGCCCCAACACTTTGTTTCTATGAATTCTCTACTGACATCAAACAAATTCAAATGTGTTTGAAGGCGCAATAAGCCAATAACTGAGTGAAAGAAAACCGGCTACAATGATTGAACTTCATTTTGTGTTCCAACAACGAAGTTGGCATGGACTCTATGACAAATGACTAATTTTTCTGTTTCTGTATTTGATGTATTTTCCAAAGAAATGATATCTCATGTTGCCAAGTTAGAAAATTTTTAGTTTCTTAATGTTAGGCCGAAGCTCAACGAGATGTTGAGTAGATATGATTATTGCAAATGTCTTGTTACTGTTGGGCACGCGAATTAAGATAGAATTGATTTGTGAGGGTATGATGGGGTTCACATAATTGTTGGAGGGAAAAAATTATTGTTATTTATAGAAATAAAATATTTGTGATGGGATATAAAAAAATAGTAAGTAGGACATTTCAGTTGGGATAGAGTGAGTAATATTTTAATTAACTAACTTTTGTACTAGATTGTGGGTATCATCTTATCAATAAAATTTTATTTTCTTCAGTTTTTAATTTATCATATATTTTTATATAAAAGTGTTATGGTTAGTATCCCGCGTAATTCTACTAAAAATATTTATAGTATCACTTCAACTCTATTAAAAATATAGAGTAGTGGCATAAAAAAGAGCCAGCCGAAGCCGAAACTATGCGTATATGTCACAATTGCCATATGGGCCGAATTAGGGAAAAACGGGCATCGCCGAATCAGAATATGAAAGAAAGGCCGAATGGAGTGAATCATGGTGGAACAATTGAATGACAGGGTTAACGCGCTAAATTTCTTAATGTTTCCAAATCCATCTGCCTGTTATTGCATAATGCTTCAATCCCAAACAACTATGGAAGTATTTTTTTTTTTTTTCAAGTGTATAATTCAAAATGAAATATTAAATATATAAATGACAAAATTAAAATTTCAAACTCGGAACCATTGATAAATAAAAATACATGGACTACAATACATCATATAAATAAATTAATAATTAACTAAAATTTCAAACTCAATATGATCACATTAGATAAATTTCTACAATTAACTCTATAATATTTGAAAATTTCAAACGGAGACACCACTTTAAGTATTGATTAGGTTGACCCCTTTGTTGGTACAAATTAATGTTTTTTCCCTTTGTTTACCAAAAACGGTTGATATATTATCTTTTTACATAAAATGCAAACCAAATTAAATTAAATACATGGGCGTCATAATTTTTCCATTTAAATCATTATTCCCTTTTCTGTTACAAATTAATGCTATTTCCCTTTGTTTACTAGTTACTACATTATTTTTTAGGTAAATACCAGGGTATTCCCAGTCCTCATTGGACCCAAGACACTAGTTACTACATTATTATCTTCTTATGATATATAAATTAAAACGAAACCAAATTAAATAGTAAGTATGCACGTTACATTTTTTTTTTCCATTGTAATGATTATACTATCCTTTTATTTTATATAAAAGGCAAATTAAATTAAATACAATGGCTTTATATTTGTTTTTCCACTTTAGTATTATTTTTTTGGAGTAGCCACTGAAGGTCTGGAAAGGGGTGGTAGGAGTCCATACCACACAAATTACAAAGGGTAATAAAAGGGAGGGATAAGGGGCCAGTGGGGATCGAACCTTCAACCTTCCGTTGGAAGCCTATTGACTTAACCACTTGGGGTAAGTCCCCATCCCCTTCCACTTTAATATTATTGATATCAGTTTCTATAAAAGACAAATAAAATTAAGTACAATGACCATAGTATTTTTCCACTGTAATGTTATTGTAATAATTGCAAACATTTTTTTTATTTTATAACATTGACATCTATATGTCGGCAAAGGTGTGTGGAAGTCCAAATTACAAAAATTACAAATAGGAATAAAGAGGAGGGATATGAGCCCGGGTGGATATCAAACCCCAGCCTATTATTGGAAGACAGGGAGACTACCAGTGCGGTCAAGTCCCATTCCAAACAAAATTAAGTACACTGACCTTATATTTCATCCACTTTAATATTATATTATCATTTTATATAAAATGCAAATCATATTAAGTGTAATGACTTTATATTTCGTCCACTTTAATATATCATCATTCCATACTAGTATTACCCCCACCCGGATGGGCGGGAGCCGGGAGGTAATACAATGTAAACATTAATTGCTAAAATATCAAAATTTATTAAACAATATAATTTTTTTTCTCGACCTACTTTTACATTATTTTTAATTATATTATAGTTAAAAAATTATATACAGATATATTTAATTAATTTTTAAAAAAAAACAATCAATTTGCATTATTCTATTTTTAACATGATTATGCATATTTTTCTATATTACTAATTTTTTTGTGAGAAAGGAGGGCCGAAGCAGATTTTATTCATATTTTTATGTAGTACTTTTATTAAAATGTGTTCTTTAAAGTGAACGTATTAAACTATATATGAACAAAAAATATAATATTAGTTATAAATTTTATCAAGGCCCAATTATAGATCAAATTCAACTCAAATTATTTTTTAAAACCCATTAATTGCCCATTACAGTTCATAACATGTCATCAACAAACTTTATATATTATAGATAGATAAAGGGTAAACCAAATTAAATTTATTTACCTTCTATTCTTCCAATTTAATATGATTTTATCATTTTATAATATAGGCAAACCAAATTAAATCACTCACCTTATATTTCTCTCAATTTATATAAAAAGGCAAACCAAATTAAATGCACTCTCCTTATATTCATGGAAGTGAATCATGGGTGTTTATCCACATGATGTTGGTTATATTAATCCAATTAATAGTAGAATTATATATTATCATTTTATATGAAAGGCAAACCAAATTAATTACACATACCTTATAAAAGTGTATCATTTTATTATTTTATGAGTCTTATAAAATAATGCAATTATGCACTTTAATAAAAATGGAGGTAACATTATATTTATACGAATACACAAATTCAAGAAATTGGTTAGTTAAATGAAATGCATACACAATAATTATAAAGAGGATAATTGACTGCCAATATTTAAACAATTTTGACACATACAAAACTCACTAATTATTAATGATTGCTTGATTTATGTAAAAATAATTCAAAAATAATTCACTAATATTTTCCTTTTATTTTTATAATGTTGATTTATATTTATTTAATAAAAATAATTTTCCGAACAATTATTATGAATAATAAATAATAAATAAATTTAATTGAATTACCTACTCAAAACCTCAATAGAAAAATATAAGTTACAATTAAAAAATATAAAAAATAATATAATACAGAAAATGTATTAATGCATTATATTTTTGGTAGTCATAACTTTTTTTTGGAGGAGTCACTGAAGGCCTGAGAAAGAGGTGGTAGTCATAACTTGGTGTAATAGGACTCATCAATAGAAGAATAAACGACCTCTTATATAAATAATAATTATATTTTTGGAATTGAGCAACCTCATTTTAGCAGTTGACATCGAGACATGATTTAACACATTGTTATTAATTAAGTGGTTTTTTTAAAAAAAAACGAAAGGCCAAAAAAAGAAAGTGAGACATAAATAATTGGATGGAAGAAATACTCTTTATTTTAAATATATAACAAATAAAAAATAAAAAAAACTTAAAGATGCCATTAGAAGGAGACGATTTCACTTTTGGGCCATAAGAATGCTAGTGCATGAAGTATTTCTGCGTTTGAACAACACGCGACCCACTTTACCCCATTTTTATGGGCCTAACATCGTTGTAGTGACTCAAAACTCTTAATAAAAAAAATTTTTTTTTGAGGGAAAAACTTTCTTTATTAAAACAAGATATCCATCAGAGCACAATTACAAAAACACACAGTTGCTTCTCTTGTCACAACCCACTCACATCCCTTAATAGCTAAACCAGAACCGAACTCAAGTTACAAAACGAGGCCCTTATACTACTCTGTTATAATACCAGCAACCTCTACAACCTACATATCAGCGCACAGCAGACGTTCGCCAAAAGCAAAGTATTATACAAGTTTATAACCAAGCTTCAATACGCTCCATACCTGCTACTCCTCTTCTGGCCCAGAAATCAGCAAGGGCATTCCTCTCCCTAAGTATATGCTGCAGCTTCACAACCCCTCCACAGTTGAAGACAGCCAAGACAGGTACCAAGTATTTGTGTAGTCTCCATGGTGTTTTTATCGGCTCCTTAACCAAGTCACAACATTTCGGGAGTCACTCTCAAAAATTATTTTTGGGATCGGGAAACCGTAGTCTCGAACAATTGCCTCACACACCCTCGAAATTGCAATCATTCCTGCCTCATTAGAATCCTTGTAACCAATGTTATCGGATAGAATGAAGATTACATTACCACTTGCATCTCTAATAACGCCGCCAACACCCGCAGGCCCTGGGTTTCACATCGATGAACCATCCGTGTTCACTTTCCACCATCCTTGTTCCGGCTTCTCCCATTCCAGGTTGCTACGCTGTCTGATGGGCTCTCTGCCATTCCAGTTAGCCAAAACCCCAGGTACTGCCTCATCCAACATGTATGAGTTTATATACCCCTCACCCGACACTGCTCGCCCCCACAAACCCACCCTCCACTTAATTTGTTCCACTGCTATTTTCCTATCAAAACACCCGCCCTTAAAAATCATATCATTGCGTATCTTCCACAGAGTCCAAAAGATAGCCAAACCCGACAGCAACCATGCCATCCTACTCCGCTGTTTAATTGGCATATCAAACCATCCAACCAACACCTCAACAGCCTTCCTGGAACGATACCGAGAAGATTAACTCTTAATAAAAAATGATGGGCAAAATTTAGAAATGACTCCTTTCGATAGCCTAAAAAAATTATTTTCTCAAAAAATTATTAATTTTAGTTTAACGATTCAAACATAAAAATTTAGATTTAATTCAACCTTAAAACTTCAAATTTAAATTTAAATTTTATTGAATACGGTATGTATTTCAACGCTCAATTATACAATGCTTTTAAAATTAAATTTCCACGATATATAAGATAATACTACCTTGTTAAACTAGCGAGTTTTAATAAATATTAAAGCGTTAAATATCTCATGGATAAGAATGTCACTGTCATCGCTCAAGTCCTCCTTTTGCTATATATATGTAGCAAGATAGAGTCGATTTTCACCAACTTAAATTCTATTCTCTCAAATCATCTCGATGTTAACTATCAATATATAGGAGCAACGATCATACTATGATATGTTTCTCTTTACTAAATTCAAGAATTATTTTTGTAGCAATTTTATTTACGTACATTTCGCGTTTATATATACTTACCTATATATGATGATCTCTTATGTGTTTTTTTTTGTTTTTTTTTTTTTTCAGTTTGGATAGATACGTACATTCAAGGCATTCTCCTTTATGGATTGGTGGGAGTTTTTTTTTTTTTTTTTTTTGAGAAAATGATATTCAGAAGAGTGTAGTACCAGACCGACTACACAACAACATTACAACCACCACAAGTTCCAATAGCCCGATACAATGCAAGACAACCAAAAGTGACAGTCTAGGAGGACAACTGTGAAAGCATAACAAATTGGAAAAACAAGGCAAAACAACCTCGATAACACCATCAAGGAATTATCCAGGCCATACACCAAATAGTATCATCACGCCAAAACAGTCCTTATACATGTAGCAGTCCCCAGCAGCAAATCATGCTCTTGTACCTGTACTCAAGTCATCCGACCAGGATCGGTGTCATTCCTCATAATTTGGCAAAGAACAACATGGACCACCTCACTTCAATTTGTAGTACCCGCTACCATCTCAATAACCATCCCATAATACACAGCATCTAGGAGCATCAGCAGCAGTGTGATTGGTGAACCGAAGGACTATCCCAAGAACTTGGTTCTAAATCACATCTCCCTTACATTGTATTCAAAAACAGTGTATCACAAAATAAAGGGACTATGCAAAAAGATTTAAAGCGGGGGCCGAAGGTACGGAAAGAAGGGTATGAACAGGCTAAAAAAGGATGAGACCGTCAATGTATGATCATACAGAAATTTAAGGGGCGAACCATCTCTCAAAAGTTGTCATTCTACTAATTAGTAACATGAAATTCAAACCCCATCCGCAAAACTAATCCAAGAAACCAAAAAGCTCAACTCAACTCTCATGCTAACTTCCTAGAAGCTTTCCTTATTTAAACTGTCCCTAACTTACATATCCAGACCTTCTCTCTCTACTTTTATTTTTTATTTTTTATTTTTTTTCGGTAATATGTGTTTCTTTTTTTTAAAAAAATTTTTGATCTCTCTCTCTCTCTCTCTCTCTCTCTCTCTCTCTCTCTCTCTCTCTCTCTCTCTTTTTCTTTTTCAGGGGCCTGCCCAACACCAATAACAAAAGCAAAATAATCGATCATCAGCTATTCTCTCATATTCGATCAACAAAACAAAAACCAATCAAAACCGCCCACTCACATACCCAATCACTTTAAGTACAATACCAACACCTTGATCCCTAACACACAACAATGCAACATCACAAAGAATTTCCATATTAATCATCGTGATTAGGTTCTGACCATCCCAAAGGACCAAAGAAGATTATATGGCAGGCAAGGAATAATCTATATGTAAAAGGGACAGATGTGGGCTGAGAAAAGGTAGGAAATACCCTTTAGGTGCAGAACAAGGCTCATTGGGGGTAAGAGAAATATTGTGGGATAAATATAGGCAAAACGGGATATTCGTAGCACCCTTTACTTCCCAATACATACGCTAAAAATGAATAAATGCAAGCTCAATATGAATGATTAGACAAGTTCAAGAGAGTCGAAAAGATTACCTCAAATGCAGACCTTAGAAAACTTAAGGCTTGATCTCACTGGATAATTTTTTTGGATGGCTCAACGCTGTCCTGCAAGAAATCACAAACTCTATTCGCATCCGACGTAGATCAAATCTTTTCTCTCACCAGTGAAATGTATTGGCTATCTTCATGAGTTAATAGCAGAGGGACAATATCCCCCAAAAATTGGAACAATCAGCGATAAGCGATTATCGATCACCAAGGCGCCTCAACAGAAGTAGCAACATCATACTTCTAAGGTGATAGCGGCTTGTTGATGGCAAAGCGGCAACAACTTTCAACCCTCAAAACTTTTAGCTTCGATAACTAACTAATTCTAACATCATCATTCACGGCCGAGCCCCCAATTTACTCCAGCAACATGTTTAAAACTTTCCGTCTCCAGCTCTCCAACCAGTCCCAATATGAATATTTCACCTGCAAGAATAAAATATGTAAGTTGAAACGACATCTAATAATTGTTATCCCTTCTCCTTTACTCCCCAACCCGCAGTACATCCTCTCTAGCCTCAACTGCCTTATAGAGACAGCCACTCCACCACAATTCCTTCATTGACTTTTTTTTTTACTCAGATTTTTTTTCCAGCAATATTACATACATCCTCCAACATTTCACACACCCCAAGCAGGTTCCCAAAGTGCAATAGGTTTAGAAAAATCCAATAGAGAAAGCAGGAAGATCAGACATCAGGAGGTCAGGCACTCTTCATTCCTTATTTTTGGACACCATCCTCAATTAAAAGGACTTCTCATCAAAACATGCTTTCGCCTATTCTTTACCATTTTGGTATATGGCATAGCCCATCAGAACCTGCATAACCTGCCGCTAGCCACTTATCCAAACCCCTCACATTCTGTTCATCAGTTTTCCGTACACCTTCTAATTTAGAACCAGGCTTCGATCCTCCCTTCTCCTCTTGCCCATACCTTGCCCATTGGTTGGCGATACCATTACGTTCTCGCAAGATATGTTGCACCCTTATTTCTCCCCCGCATTTGAATAATGTCATAATCGGAGCCAACTTGTGCGCCAGCCTCCAGGGGACATTTTCTGGACTCTTCAGCCAACTTACTACATTTTTGGAATCACATTCAAACATTATTTTGGGAAGTGGAAAGCCTTGATCACGAACTATGGCTTTACAAACCCGACTAATTGCCACTAATTCAACTTCCATAGAGTCCGCATGCCCAATACTATCCGATAAAATAAATAATATAGCTCCCTCGTCGTCTCTAATAACTCCCCCCACTCCAGCCGGTCTCGGGTTTCCAAGAGAAGAACCATCCGTATTCACCTTCCACCATCCTTTGAAAGGGCGCTCCCACACCAGTCCACCTCTCGACCTCCTGTAAGTCTTATACCTGCCATCAGCCAACACCCAAGGAAATGCATCTGCCTGACCTGCCAAACTCAGGTTGCAACTTTTATACTCTGTCTGCCACCATAGACAAACTTTCCAACGGATTTCTTCCATTGCCAAGTTACCATATGTTGTGGAAATCGGGTTAGTTTCCACCAAAATTATACCCAAATAATAGAGCTATTAATTAAACAATAAAGAGAACACAAAGATTTAACGAGGTTCGGCACAAATTTGCCTACGTCCTCCGGGCCGCACCGAATAATTATTTCACTATGAGGAAGAAATATTACAAATGGGTTTTGGAAATAATTTTCTGACAAACAAAATCCACTCAACAAGAAAGACTCACAAAAGCTGAAACAACAAGGAAAGGATCAAAAGCAGACTGGGTATTTGTCTTGCTTTTGCAATACCTTGTTTTTGCTTTGCTGCTTGGGGGTGTATTTCAATTGCAAGATGGCCACTATATATAGAGGTTTGTGAGCCACAATTGCTACAGGAGGACAACACAGGTAAGTGGAAACTTCCACATTCACATTTGGTCAAAATAAACAGCACCACCTAACAAATCTCCACCTTGGTGTGTCCCAAATTCCAATCATAGTATCTCCTCTCTTGTCACTAAATTCGGCAGGACCTCCAAATGCGCTTTTCAGCGCCAAATTCAAATCTTGAGACATTTATGAAGTTCAAACAATGTTCAAACTTGATACCTGTTAAAGCCTTCGTCAACATGTCTGCAGGTTTCTCGGTGGTCTTGATCTTTTGTACCTTGACTCCACCTTCTTCAATTAATTCCCGCACAAAATGGTACCGCACGTCGATATGCTTGGTTCTAGCATGATATACCTGGTTCATTGCTAGATGAATGGCACTTTGACTGTCACAAAATACTGTTACATGTTTCTGACCAACTCCTAAGTCATCCAGCAATCCTTGTAACCAAATGGCTTCCTTAACAGCTTCTGTAATGGCCATGTATTCTGCCTCCGTTGTTGACAAAGCAACGGTTGACTGTAAGGTAGACTTCCAACTAACTGGTGCATTTGCAAGAGTAAATACGTATCCAGTAGTTGATCGACGTTTATCCAGATCTCCTGCATAATCTGAATCACAGTACCCAACTATATGTTGACCAGTAACATTAGTCTTCTCAAATATTAACCAAATATCTAAGGTTTTCAAGATATACCTTAAAATCCATTTCACAGCTTGCCAATGATCTTTACCAGGATCATGCATATACCTGCTCACTACTCCAACTGCATGTGAAATGTCAGGCCTTGTACACACCATTGCATACATCAAGCTACCCACCGCATTTGAATAAGGAACCTTTGACATGTATTCTCGTTCCTCTTTCGTCTTTGGGCATTGTGAAGCACTAAGTTTGAAATGAGGAGCAAACGGTATACTTACAGGTTTGGTTTTGTTCGTCATGCCAAACCGCTGCAATACTTTCTTTAGATATTGCTTCTGAGTCAAACTCAGAGTGCCCCTCTTCCTGTCTCTTGTTATTTCCATACCGAGAATTTTCTTTGCTTCACCAAGATCCTTCATTTCAAACTCCTTGCTGAGTTGGGACTTCAGCCTGTTTATCTCTTCTTTATGTTTCGAAGCAATTAACATGTCATCTGCATATAGAAGAAGATAAATGAAGGATCCATCATGTAGCTTACGAAAATATACGCAATGATCAAAACTTCTTCTGGTGTACTTCTGGCCAATCATAAATTGATCAAATCGCTTATATCATTGCCTTGGTGATTGTTTCAATCCATAAAGCGATTTGTTCAACCTGCAAACCCAATCTTCTTTTCCAGCAACTTCAAATCCTTCTGGTTGGGTCATGTAGATTTCCTCCTCCAAATCACCATGTAAGAATGCAGTCTTTACATCCATTTGAACTAGTTCCAAATCAAGCTGCGCTACCAAGGCCAACAAAATACGAATAGAGGAATGTTTCACAACAGGGGAAATACCTCATTGTAGTCAATTCCCTCCTTTTGAGCATAGCCTTTAGCTACCAATCTTGCCTTGTAGCGAACGTCATTCTTTTCTGGAAATCCTTCTTTCTGTGCATAGACCCACTTGCAACCAATTGCCTTTTTTCCCTCTGGGAGTTTAGCTAGCTTCCACGTGTGATTTGCTTCAAGGGACTGCATTTCCTCGTCCATGGCCTTCTTCCAGTTTTCTTTTTCCGGACTGATTTTTGCATCAAGAAAAGTTTGTGGTATACCTTCTTCAATAACAGGAAGTGCATAGACCAACATACTTTCGAATCGAGCAGGTCTCCGAATTTCTCTTCTTGGCCTCCTAATTGCAATTGGTAAATCTTGTTGCTCCTGAGGTTCTTGGGTTAAAACCTCACTTTCTCTAGGCTCTTCTTCGGTACTTGGACCATCGTATTCTATTGGTTGACCATCTACCTCTCTGGTAGTAGATTTCTGAAACTCCACCTGTTGAGGATAATGCTCCACCTGCTGAGGAGTACTATCTGTCTGTTGCTTGGTTACCTTATTCAACATTATTGATTCGTTGAACGTAACATCCCTGCTAAAGATTACCTTTTTCATCTCCGGGCACTATAGGCGATA
Source organism: Hygrophila difformis (assembly GCA_030278955.1). Classification (NCBI taxonomy): domain Eukaryota; kingdom Viridiplantae; phylum Streptophyta; class Magnoliopsida; order Lamiales; family Acanthaceae; genus Hygrophila; species Hygrophila difformis. The sequence continues at coordinate 47,364,458 of JAOANR010000010.1, forward strand.
TCCTTTTACTCCAGAAGATGTCCCTACAAAAACAGCTTTTCTCGCCCTCGAATCCAGCTTTGATTCTTTCACGTGATAATAAGCAGCGGAACCAAACACACGTAAAGAATAATAATCATTTGCAGGTTTGCCAAACCATGGCTCCAAAGGTGTCTTGCCTTTAAGAGCAGTTGATGGTAGTCGATTGATTAGATGGCTCGCATATGTCACCGCTTCAGCCCAGAACTGCTTGTCCAAATTAGCATTGGACAAAATACACCGAACTTTCTCCAACAAGGTTCGGTTCATCCGTTTAGCCACCCCATTCTGTTGTGGCGTGTCCCGCACAGTGAAATGTCGGGAAATACCTTCCTTCTTGCACAAATCGAAAAAAGGGTCATTTTGATATTCCGTGCCGTTATCAGATCGAAGCACTTTAATCTTCCTCACGGTCTGGTTCTCCATCATTTTCTTCCAAGCGAGGAATTTCCCGAATGCTTCATTTTTTGTTCGCATGGGATACACCCATACTCCCCGGGAAAAGTCATCAACAAACGTTACAAAATAGTGGTTTCCTCCCAGAGAAGCCGTCTTGGTAGGTCCCCACACATCTGAGTGAATGTAATCCATAATGCCTTTAGTGTTATGGATTGCTGTTCCGAACTTCACCCGTGTTTGCTTTCCCAGAACACACTGCTCGTAAAATTCAAGTTTGCAAGTCTTTGCACCCTTTAATAATCCTTGCTTTGCCAGAGTCTGCAAGGATTTTTCCCCAGCATGCCCAAGCCTCATATGCCATAGCTTGGTCATCTTCTCTTCCTTGTCTGCTTCTGATACTGCTGCTGCAATGCCAACCACTGTATTGCCCTGTAAGTGGTATAAGTTATTTTTCCTTATACCTTTCATGACGACAAGTGCTCCCGAGATCACTTTCATAATCCCATTCTGAATGTTGATGGAGTGGCCTTTAGCTTCCAAGAGTCCCACGGATATGAGATTCTTGGCAAATTGTGGTATGCACCGGATTTCCGTCAGCACCTTGGTTGTTCCATCGTGGTTCTTCAGATATAATGAGCCAACTCCAGCTATCTGGCAATGTCCGTCGTTGGCTAGGTAAACAACTCCACGGTCAACACTTTCAAAGTTGACAAACCACTCTTTCCTGGAACACATGTGGAATGAGCATCCTGAGTCTAACAACCAGTCGTCAGTGCACGTTACCGATGAGACACAAGCTAAAGAATACTCTGTCTCATCACTATCATCAACACAAGCCTCTGCAACCGCTTTCCCCTTTTTCTTTTGCAGCTTAGGACAAACTTTCTTCCAATGTCCTTTCTCGTGACAAAAGATACATTCATCTTTTGACACTCTGCCTCTTGACTGGGATCTGCCTCTTCTGTCTGGCTTGTACTTATGGCTACGTCCTCGAACGGTATGGGCTTCACCATTCGAACTCCTGTGATCTAACTTATCTTTCTTTCTGATCTCGTTAGAATACAAGGCAGTGGTAACTTCTTTAAAGGAAATTGTTTCTTTTCCAGTCAGCATACTAAAAATTATATGCTCGTATTCATCGGGGAGCGAGGCTAACAATATCAACGCCTTGTCAACGTCATCTATCTTCTTGTCGAGATTCAATAAATCGGTGACCAAAGAATCAAATATTGTTATGTGTTCATTCATCGTGGTACCAGGCAAATACTGGAATCGATACAGCTTCGTCTTCATGTAGAGCTTGTTTTCTGTGCTCTTTTTCATGAATTTATCTTCCAGTTCTTTCCACAGTCTTGCGCCATTTTCTCTCTCATGAGTGGATACTTCTGCTCCTTTGAGAGACATAGCCGAATTGTACCACACGCAAGGCGGTTGATCCTCGTCCAGTCTTTATCATCAACACCATCTGGTTTGGTTTCTTCAAGTGCCCCATCCAGCTCCTGCTGGTACAAGATGTCCAACACCTCGCACTGCCACATACCAAAATTATTGGTACCGTAGAATTTTTCGACGTCAAATTTGGCGTTTGAATTGACGTCGAAAAATTCGACGGTACCAATCCGCCATTTTTGCTTCAAAGTTTAATTAATAGATCACAAACGGTAGCTTAACCGAGATGCATTTCTGATGTGGAAGATCAGCTTAGCTGCGACCACAGAGCATACTATGCAACCAAGGCTCTGATACCAATTGTTATGGAAATCGTGTTAGTTTCCACCAAAATTATACCCGAATAATAGAGCTATTAATTAAACAATAAAGAGAACACAAAGATTTAACGAGGTTCGGCACAAATTTGCCTACGTCCTCCGGGCCCCACCGAATAATTATTTCACCATGAGGAAGAAATATTACAAAAGGGTTTTGGAAATAATTTCCTGACAAACAAAATCCACTCAACAAGAAAGACTCACAAAGGCTGAAACAACAAGGAAAGGATCAAAAGAAGACTGGGTATTTGTCTTGCTTTTGCAATGCCTTGTTTTTGCTTTGCTGCTTGGGGGTGTATTTCAATTGCAAAATGGCCACTATATATAGAGGTTTGTGAGCCACAATTGCTACAGGAGGACAACACAGGTAAGTGGAAACTTCCACATTCACATTTGGTCAAAATAAACAGCACTGCCTTACACCATCAAACTGGTTTCCATTGAAAACCACCTCTTTTCTTTGCTTCCACACCGTCCATATAATAGCTAGTCCTGACAGCAACCAACCATTCCTACAGCCTCTAATTCCACCATTATCGAACCACCATGCCACTAAGTTCTTTACCTCTCCTGGAATGCCCCAAGCCACCCCAAAACTTTCTACTATTTTGTACCATAAACCGATCACAGCCGTGCACCTGCAAAATAAATGATTATTCGTCTCAATCTCCTCCCCGCACAACGGACAACTTGCATCTTCCCCTTGTAAGCAGCCACGCCTTAATAAGGTTTCACGAACTGGAATAGCCTCATGCACCACCTTCCAGACCATTACCTTCACTTTCATTGGGCATTTTTGTTTCCATAACGCTTGCCAAATATATTTCCAGCTAGTCTCGTCTGCATTTTCCGTTCTTCTCCAGCAAGATTTTGTGGTGAATTTGCCACTAGTTTCCTTCTCCCATATCAACCTATCATCAAGGAACCGACATAAATTTTTTTATTTTCTAGAGTATTCGAATGATATGGGATGGAAATTCGAATCATCAACCATAAGGTTAGAATTTAAAGTCTTATTCATTATGTCATGTTTAATCCCCTAGATATCAATTACCATTCCTAACATTAGAATAAATAATTTTAAATACAGAAAATTGCGTCGGACCTGGTATATCCATTTAGTATTTATTGGTACCTCAATAGATGAGTCTCAAGCTTCAGAGCAATTTGGGGAAATCCGATCTGTACCAAAAAAGTACTCAAATGGTAAAATGTGATTCCTCTAATATTATAAAGAAAACTATATTTGCTTTTAATAAATGCAGATGCGACATGTGGAACTTACCAATCCTCATTGAGGTCATTTCTCATTTTAATAGATCCCACGGCATAAAACTCGGATCGCTCAACCGTCGACAACCACCGGAGAGTCATGGCAAGAAAGGAGCCAATCCACAGACATGGTATGATTCTCTTCAGCTGTGTTTTTTTCCGGATTTTGTTGCGTTCAATTTGATTAAGATTTTCGGTTCTGCACGTTTTGAAGTCTATCTAGGTTTCTAATTTTGCTTGATTTCATTTCGTGTTTTCAGATCTTCCGAAAGAATCGTTAAGAGAAGAAAAGTGTCAAGAAGGCAACCGGAGCATAAACCCAAGTTTGATCAGAATCTAAAGCTGGTCTTCTCACGTCTGAGCTCAAGGGAGAAAGTTCACGTCTCAATCGTGTGCAAGAAATGGAAAGATGCGGTGGCCACTGTCTGGAAATTCATCAGGGTTCTCATGTCTCCATGCCAAGAATCCGGCGCTTGGGACACACATGGGGTTGCTAATCCATCTTTCCAATACTTAAAATCTAAATCTCTCCCTCCACGCCATATGTTCCATGAAACTCTGGAACAGACCATCGGGCGTTGTTTGTCACGCCAACTATGGATGGATGTTGTTCTTCGATCCCTTCTCCCCATAAATCACCTTTTTCCAGCCCGAAACTCAGAAATCCCTTCCGCTCTCTATGCCCTCCTCATTTGATAAAGAAATTATCCTATCTATACATTTATATTTATATGATCTATTAAACTTTTTAATTTATAAAAATTAAATATCTTCCCATTTATCTATAAATACTTGGCTTGCGTGGTGAAAAAATATAAATTTAAATTTGCTTAACATCTTTCCTTCTCTTATTGCAACTGCTTAGTCTTCTTCTATGTTTTTTTTTTTTGTTCATTTTTTGTTATTACACTTTCAGAATGTCTTATTCTTATATGCCTGAATATGATTTTTCCTTTGAAGGTGTTCATTGGGTTATAGATCTAAATGCATGCACCACATTTTATTTCCCTAAGAAAGAATTTGGAAAAAAGGTTAAGGAGTTCCTGGTAGATATTCGTGACAATAGGTCACTTCCATGGTCAAAGGACGATCTATCAACTTTATATATGGCAGTGGAGTTTCTAGAAAGGGCAGATGTTCAGATGGATGTTGTCTTTGTTTCTGAAGAATTCTCTGATGAAATCAAGCAAATTCAGATGCGTTTGAAGACTGCAATAACTGAGTGGAAGAAAACCGACTACAATGATTCAACTTCCTTTTGTGTTCCACGAACGAAGTTGGAATGGATTCAATTACGAATGGATAATTTTTTTGTTTCTGTATCTAATGTATTTTCCAAAGAAATGATCCCTCATGTTGCCAAGTTAGAAAATTTTTGGTTTCTTAATGTTAGGCCAAAGCTCAACGGGGTGTTGAGCAGATATGATTCATAATATTTTGATTTACAACTTTTGTACTGGATCGTGGTCCTCATCTTATCAATAAAAGCCTATTTTCTCCAGTTCATTTTGTTTATTCAATTTATCATATATGTGTATATAAAAGTATTAGGTTTGACGGGGTGTGATTGTGTGATTCATATGGGTGATGGTCAATGGATGGAGGGTTGTTCAGGGTTTGTGGGTTTTGTTTCCAATACTGTAGCGGAGCTGTATGGTATTTGGAATGGCATGAAACGTCTACATTCTCTGGGTGTATCCCGAGCTAATTGCTTCTATGACTCTATGGAAGGGCTTCATCTGATGCGTCAAGGAGTGTCAAAGGGGCATATTCTGTTTCCACTGCTCCAACACATTAGAGAATTAAAAGCCGAGCGTCCTGATTATGTTTGGCATCATATCCTTCGGGAGGGTAACTCTGTTGCTGATTCCTTGGCTAAGCAAGGGGCTCGCTCGGAGGAATTCTTCACTACCTCGGCTTTCCCCCCGGATGATGTCAAGCCTCTCCTAACGGCTGACTATGATGGAGTTTGGTTCCCACGCTTCTAGCTGAATTTATTTTATTTCTTTATTGCTTTCTCTCCTTGCTCTTTTTCTGTAGCTTTTCTTAGCTTTCATCTTTGCTGACGCTTGTACGTCACTGTTCATCCAAAAAAAAAGTATTATAGTTAATATCTTGGCTAATCTATAATATATTAAAGTTCTTGATGCTGTGAACAGTAACCCACTAATTTTTTTTTATAATCCTACTGGCCTTCATAAAAATAATCTCATTATCAGCCCAAAAGAGCCTATGAATATGTACTCAATATAATTTCTTTTAGAGATAATAATTTTTTAAGCCATCAGAAGAAGCCCCTTCCATTTTTGGGTCACGATATTTTTGTTTAGTGAAATGGGCCAGAGGTGATGATGGTAAAGGGAGCTACGCGGTAGCAAAAAAAAAAAAGCAGAGAGATGGCGGCAAGCAAATGGCCGCAACAGAGGTGTGGCGGCAAAGAGAGACTGGGCGGTAGTGTAACACCCTAAAAATTTTAAATAAATTTTTGTGACGTCACGGCCGTGTTATTTAACCTAAACTATTGGCCAATCAATTTAAGATCAATGACACGAAGCCTGGTAAACAAATAATCCAACAGAAGCATAATGTCAGAGTAAAACATCCAAACAGGGATCCATGACATATCAGATATTCTGGCTTCAAGTCACAAAACAATACAATACCACAGTACTCCTCATAACCTGACATAATATCAAGTTACAAAGGGAATAACAGATAAATGGTTCAAAGACCAAATTCAACATCATAGCAATATTAAGAAACAACAGACAAGTCATATAAAGAGTAACATAGTTTCCAATACTTTATCTCAGTCAGCACATAATAATGCATCCCTAGTAGATCACTCAGCCCCAAACCCATCACCATGATCATGCTCTGCGTTCTCCTCGGGAGTATCTATAAGAAAAATAAATTGAAAGGTGTCAGTACATAAGTACTGAACAAGAGTAGAAACAGCTGGGAAACGGGGAACAAGATTTAACATAATAAATAACAATTTATATACTATCATAATTAAATAATTAAAGCATAACATCGTCCCATACCGGTGGTTCAACCATGTCATACACGTCAAAACAGATAATAAGATGAATGATGAATGAAATGCAATGACCTGAGTGCCTATCTATCCGAAATGCAACACAGAGGATGTCTATCTAGCGCGCATCAAATACCATGGCCGATATTCTTTCCCATTAAGGATCCATTTCTCCTGAATGGTCGAAAGAGATACCTACAGTGCCCCCGCCGCGGACACTACATGCATAAAGGGGTAAGTGGACTTACGGAGTAGCATCCCCAATGATCAAACCACAGATAGTGGGTAGATCCTAGAGCATCACGTTCTCGAAAGCTTACATGCCCAGAACTAAGTTCTCGAAAGCGTAATCACATAATCATCACAATAACATGACCAAGATAGTCAACTAATCAGGTATGCCCCAGTTAATAATTCGAAAGCATAAACATGAGAATTGTATCTCCAAAAGCATAATTCACATACATCATATAAACATAATTTACATGCACAATCTCATGATTCGAAAGTATAATTTTATAGATTATAAGTCCAACGACTAAGTTCCATTTCCCGGGTTAGCCAAACCCCACATATTGGCTCGCAACTCTGTTACAAGAGTTAGGTCAAGCTCAATCGAACCTCCCTAATTTCTAAAGCATAATAGATTCCACAAATTCAATACCAATAGTTATAAATCCAGTACCAACAAGGCTTAGACAAGTTATAAACATTTTCTAAGGCATATGAATGAGTAATAAGCAATAAAACACGAAAAGGAGCGAAAAAGGAAGAAGACAACAAATCAGGCGCGCCGGTGGCACCCTGAGGCGCCACACTGGCGCCCACGCCTGCTGGTCTGGGTGCCACATTGGCGCCCAGGCTCTTCGGGAGGCGCCGCCAAGGCATAGTGGCGCTTGGTCTGGGCACCGGTTGGACAGCAAACGCTGTCTAGCGTTTTCTTCTGTCCAACCCCCTTTTCTTCCCCACTTAGAGCTAATTCCTACTCTTGCATTGATTTTTGTGTCTTAGAGTCTTCAACAACAACTCCACCACGCTCTTCAACACCAAAAGCAAGCTACAATACAAGAATCACAACTCAATTCATCAATAACCCATCCTAAGCACTCAACACCAACATGCAAAGCTAAAGAGCTTAAATCCCCCAAAATGAGCCACCAAATAGGTCTCAAAAACTGACCTCAAGCTCCTTCAACACTAATTTGAGATCCAATCAAAGATTCAACACCAACTCTAAGTAAATCTACAAGAGTTCATCCCAAATGTTCAATTCCCGTCACTAACTTTCACTACTTCAAAAACCCACTTAAACAACCTCAAAATTAAGTGCAAAAGCTAGAAAAATACTTACCAAAGATGTAGATACCAATCCACCAATTGATTTGTGTAAACCCGGAGAATGTGAATGAAATAAGTTACTCATATCAACAAGGTACATTTCTTTCTTGGTATACATCCTATAAGAACTCTAAAGTTAAGCGTGCTTGCCTTGGAGTAATTCTAGGATGGATGACCTCTTGAGAAGTTTCCCAGGGTGTGCGTGAGTGAGGCCAAAGCCCACTGGAAATAGCTCATGTTGGTTTGTGGGGTCAGCCTTCACTCTGTAGCCGGTAACATTTAGAGTAGCACCCTATCTTTCCAATACGCCGAAAATTGGGGTGTTACAATTTGAGCAATAAAACAAGATTTTGGGAAGATTTAGCACCAACCCTAGTTCCCTCAAGCATGGTCACGGGAATGGAGGGATGGGAAGTGAAAAATCTTCCCCCCCCCCCCCCCCCCCAAAAAAAAAATTTCCAGGTTTTATTACTCCAAAGGGGCCCGAGTCGGGTCACAAGTTGCGGCCCGGGTCGGAAATGGGTTAGTTCACTTGTCTTGAGCCATTTTTACCATAATGCACTCACTTGAGCACTTGAGCTCTTATTCACTCATGGATTTGAATCCACTTATTCTTCCATTTCATTTCAATCATACCTACAAAATAATCCATATCATTTATTTTACTCAAACCAATTAAATTAATTATGTGTTAATTAAATTGGGGTGTTACAATCTCTCCCCTTAAGATCATTCATCCTCGAATGGAAGAGTATGGATTAGGTAGCTTACCTCATTGAATTGGAGTAAAGTCCAATTTTGGGTACCGCTCCATCATGTTGTCCTTTACCTCCCAAGTGACATCTTCTACTCCGTGTCTGGACCAAAGTACTTCACCATCTTGATCACTTTGTTATGAAATGAAGTACTTTCTCTTTGGTATCTAAAATCGCCACGGGGTACTCCTCATACTCCAAGCTCTCATCCAATTCTACTTCATCCGGTTGGATGATCTTGTCGGGGTCAGAAACGTACTTCCTCAATTGTGAGACATGGAAGATGTTATGTACGTTTCCCACCTCGGTTGGCAAGTCCAAACGAGGTGAAATATTCACTTGGCGCCCCTGGCACACATAATGGGCCGTAGTCCATGGCCACAGTGGGCAGGATTTCGAGGGCTGCTTGTGGCATTGTGTTGTGGTCCGGAATGGCTGTTTCCACTGCTTTAGGACAAGTGGCAGAATCACGGTTTTTATTATCCAGAAAGTAGTATGTGGAGAGTTGTGTATTTACAGTTCCTAAAATTCATGAGTTCCATATTGGGGATTGATCGGAGGCAACGGGTGTATATGACGGAGTACAATGGGGATATCTTTGTGCTGCAGACTTGCCAACCCATGATATATAAGGTGGAGGAGAGAGAGAGAGAAGAGATGGGTGAAGGTGGAAAGAATAGGGGGCGCAACTACGAGGATGTTCTAAGAATTGTTGTATTTCCAAATACACACTCATACTTGTATTTTACATATTATTTGTCCTTAAAACTGTTGTTGTAAATTATTCCCTCTGTAGGATTGCAACATTGATATTTAACATGCATGTCGATACATATTTTCACGATTAATAAGTTAAACTGTGTACAAATTATAAAAAGTTGATATTATAAAACTATTAATTTAGACGAATCTAACAAAATCTTACTTCATTATGTTTCTTCATATATAACTATGATAAAATTTGAATCAATGTTAATTGTGAACAGTGCAAAAGAGTGGAGTGGTGCAATCCTACAAATATAGAGAAGTATATATATATCCATTGTTTCATATAATCGTAAAATATATATGTATATAATATAAAATTCTATGCCAATATTTGAATTCTAACATCTTTTATTTACTTTATTTTATGTGGGTTATATTTATTGTGACATGCAGTGCAATATTGTATTTTCTTGTGGCAATAAAAATTTCAAAAATGTTTTTGATAATTTAGCAATAAGTACTTGAACTGTTAATCAACTAATCAAATAGCATGCCGCATATTGAAGATTCAGCAGCAAGCTGTGTATGACAGGAACATTTTCTTCATGTGGTGAGTAGTAAGCGGATCCATATTGAACTTAAAAAACTGGTATCAATAAGATAAATAAATGGAAAATATTAGAATATGCCAACAGTTTGTGTTACGATTTAAAATTGAATCTGCAACAAAAAAATAATGATTTAAATACTTGGTGACATTGTGCTGCACATTCAATTTGTGAAACAATATTAACTAATATTCAATCGATGTGATTTTCAATCAATAATTTAAATCTATTATCACATACAATTTTTCCTCTACAACATTATAATCTGATCAAGAATAGGTAATATCTCTTCACACTTAGTAAATTGCGTCTGTAAAATTTTGTAGTTGCATATTCGGTCTTCATTTCAACTTCAAAAATGGCGAATTCAAGTAGCAACATAATGGAAAGAGGTGATGATATCACTTGCCCTGTTCTTGCTATTGTCTGAATTCCAATTGTTTCTTTATCTCTTTTATGTGTTGATCTCCAAGAATTAATTTGAATGAAAAATGCTTCATTGTACTTCTCAATCCCAATTATCTTTTCATGGCTTTTGGTAGGCAAAATTGCAGCGTTGAGAAAATGAATTTTCACCCATATTCACGCATTCTTCTATTTTATTTCATCTATTGATTTCTTAATGCTATTGTGTGTTGTCTTGATAAGTTTTCATGTGAATTATGTGTTTTAGAATCAAATTCAATGGTGATTTTAAATTTTCATTATTTACCTATTAATAAATTCTCATTATCAGTCAAATTTGAATGAAATCGTTTCTTTTAATATGTTGTCTTGATAGTATTGCAACCATACAAATTTGTTTCTCATTCCTTGTAGACATTAGCAAAGTTCTTCACATATATTACAGATTGTTCATTCTGTTTCATTTATTTTACAGGGCTTGAACAGAGCAAAAAACATAAAGCTTGAAATGTGACACATATTGATTTTAATGTCCTGGATAAGTCCATGTCTGATTTAATATGCCCAATGACCACAGTGCCTAATTCTTCTAGACTATAGGATTGATCATTATAGGGATTGATGATAAGAGATACTTGAGTGGAATTCCGATGGAATAAAGCTGATGGTTTTACAAGTGATGATCTATTAATGTACTTCATCTTTGATCTGATTGTATCTGAGTTTGGATCGTTCTGTTTATACCATTTGTTGAATACTACATAATGCTTGATTTTCTTAGTATGATAGGATCGGTTATTATATGGATTGATTATAGAAGATACATGGGCAACATTTTCTATTTAGTTGTATTCAATTCGGTGGATGTTGTTTGATGCTGTTTAGCATATAATTGTATGATAAATTTCAGCTAATAGTTTGGAAGGTATTTCATGGAACAACTGATTATTCCTAAAGTTGCTATAAAAATTTCAGAAGGTTCAGTTAATGCAACATAAAATATAAACAAAAGATGCACAAGTGTTTTGTCTTGATCAACATAGCAATTCTAGGAGTGCTTCTACTAGAGACATGGAAATCCTCCGGTGAGCTTATTGTTCGAGTCGAGAGCACTTTTTTGCAGAGAAAAGGGAGCATTAGATTCTTATAGATATAACAACTGATTTAGAGAGATCTTACGGAGTTTTTATTAACTTGAACTAATAATTGGTTATATAATTTACTTACTAATAATGCACTATATATTTGTTTTAATATCCATGTTATTTATTTATAATATTAAAATTAAAATTATTTTTTAATTAAAATTTATTCTATCGCATACAAATTACTAATGGAATAAAGGGGGATAAGGGCCGGGTTGGAAATTGAACCTCCAACTTATAGGTTGGAAGTCGGAGGACTTGACTAGTAAGATAAATCTCCATCCCCAAAATTGAATTTCGTAGAAGATTAATTTTTTTTGGATGAACCATTGAAGGCCTGGAAAGGGATGGTGGGAGCACATGCCACACAAATTACAAAAATGAATAAAAAGGAGGGATAGGGGAACCACTTGGGCTAAGTGCTCATCCCGTAGAAGCTTAATTAATCCTCCATCTGTGTCTGTCAAAAAAATAAAATAAAAAATTTCTAATAATCCTCTACGGCTCTACCTAGTGTTGAGTACACAGGCCCAAAGCGAACGACCCATTAGACTCTGAGATAGAACTGCATACATGGGCCTCAGAAGATATGAAATTCAATCCAAATATATCACGTTACTTAGTCATAAAAGTGACACAAAACAATGAATAAACTAATGGACTGACCACTTTATTTAATTTTTGTTTTTTTGGATAATGACTTCATTTAATTTTTTATTTTTGCACAAAATTAAAAAAAAATGAAAGAAAAAAAAAGATGAAAATGAAATTTTGGTGGTGCACATATAAGTAAGGTGGATAAGTTCAAGAAAATATCTTACCTTCGACCTCAAAATTTTAAGTTAAGAGCATTGGAAGGCTAATAGTTTTTTTTTTCTTTTTTTTTTTGTAAAAAAAAAAGAAGCTGAAGCCAACAAATTCACAAAGAAAAGAAAAAAAGACCGAAAAAAAAAATAAAATAAAATAAACAGAACTCCAAACAAACACCGCTACCAACTACCGCACATGATAGGCCAATTAGATTATCGGCATCCAACACTAACTTCCCCTTCACAAAAATTGGTAAGGAAGGATCAGGTGGTGTAGAAAAATCTTCTATTGATGCCCATGCCGAGTTAGTCGATCCGCCACCCAGAAAGCCAAAACCTCGTCCAATCCAAACACCCTTGTTGTCCCTCACCACAAAACCAAGATCGATCAGATTTTTCGGAATTTCTGAACGAGCTGTCGTCCACATGAATAATAGTATTATACCTTAGATCTCTCCTGATTCCAGTGAACCAGATTGTTCTTGCTCTATCCCGTTCGCCTCTGCCTCCTTTCCATGTCCGTGTCCCACGCCATGCGCCTTATGGATATAGGGATAGTCATTAAGGATTTTTTATCCACCTCGAAACACCCTACGGTTCCTTGTTGAGCCCCAGGACAAGTGAAGAAACAATGGCTACACTTCTCCTCCCTAAATTGGGAATCAATAAAATGTTACAATACTTTTATTTTTACATAAATGCGAACTTCCTAATTCATAACTATTATTATCTTTAGGTTGAAATTTGTCCCTAAATGGCAAAATAAAGAAATTTATACCTAGAAAAGCCATGATGCTCATCGGATTTAAAATTTGTTACCATTTTCTTGAAGAAGCTGATGGTCTGAAATATATTCTTCATTATCAAAACATTATTACTATAATACAATCTCTGTTTCAATAATTCAGTATAAATATCTTTAATAGTATATTATAATAATTCATTCAGTTTCATTAAATCTGAACAATTATTTTTTTTAGACACAAATGTTTTAGGATAAATATTTTTAACCTATTTTATTTTGTTAAACGAATGCTTATAACAGTTGATTTCTTAAAAATTATACTCCCTCCGTTTTTTTATATTATTACCATTTGCATAGTTGGTATTATTCATTAAGTAACTTTGATTCAACTTTTTAGCATAGTTATGTAAGATAAAACATAGCCAATTGAGATATAGTTGGATTCATCTAATCACGTAGTTTTATAATATCAAATTTTTATATTTTTTTACTTGTATATAATTTGAGTTATTAATTATTAAAAATATGTATTGGATTGCGTGCAGTGAAGAAGTGGAGAAGTTAAATAAAATCGGAGGGAGTATAATTTTTTTTTGGGTACTGAAACAAAGGCAGTTAAACGATTTTTTAATTTTATTTTAAAAACAATCAAATCAATAGTAAAACGACAAAAGGGAACAATACAAAGAAATTGAAATGGAAGTAGAAAAAACCAAAGGAAAGAATGAGAGGTGTCAAAAATAGGAAGAAATAATAGTCGTATTTAAAATTTGAGAACGACTTATAGTCCAATTCAAGTCCAACTATCCAACTTCATGTCGACTTAATTAAAAGGACCAAAGACACATAATAAATCCAAATAACAAAATTGAAGTATAATAATAGTCGTGCCCAATAATTACAAATGACAACAACATGGTACTGCCTCATAACTCTTGCCACTTACATTTCATTACTGTAAATAAATGTCACATTTTATTTTAAACACACAAAAAAAAAACCCACTAAAACATGGGTTCTTTCACTCTTAATTGCATAAATTCAAAGACTAACAAAAATTATATATATTATATATATATATATATATATTAAAAGTGCCACCTTTGAACACATAGCATAAATATGGTTTAGCAATCAGCAACCCTTATTAAGGATTGAATCCAATTATAAAATTATGAAGGCTTCAATGATTTCTTTAGGGGTTCAACTTTAATTTTATTTTTAAAAAAAAAAAATATTAAAAAGGGAATGGGATAAGTACAAAGTTAGTAAACCCCAATTGTCCCATGATCCAATTAAAGCCCCATTGTTTTGTCGCAATCAGAGGCAAATGGAGTGTCTCCAATTGATTGAATTTTCTTTTCTAGTTTTCTCCAAACAGATACCATTTATCATTTTTCCAAAATAAATTTCCTCGGATAATATATATGTAATACTAATATGTTTCCTCCTTGTTTGTCCCTTTGCTACACCGCCAATTTCCCATTTTGGCCCACCTTAATTGAAGATTTTGGTTTACTTGCTTGTTGCCCTACATCATTATTATGATCATTACCAAATACTACTGTATTTATATATATATATATATATATATATTTAATTTTCTCAGCATTATTGAAATTATTAAAATAAATTTACACTGCACCCAAAAACCTTTTTCTATTGTCTTGTCCTTCCTCGTCGATATTATTTTCTTGTTGCATTGTGGATGTCTCTTTAGATTGGTTCCAATTTTTTCTTCTTATGGAAATTGAAGTTTTTGTTATGAGTTTATGGATTTGGGCATATATAGTATCATATCATATAAATGTGCAATTATTAATTTTTTATTACCATTTTGTGCATTGTGTTATATTTTTATATAAATATAAATGTGAAACATTTTAATATATGAATGAACAAAAAATAATAAATATTGAATACATTCAAGACTTTCTAATTAAATCTATCTATTTGGGACACAAGCCAATCCGTGAGAATAGTAAATAGGGGAATAGGTTACCCTCAGATTCAGCTTGTGCAGAATTGCTAAGTGAAAGATATGTTTGTGCTAACCTTGGTAGATTATAGTTATTAAAGGATTTTTCTGTCTATTATAATAATCCCGCTAATTATGCAATATGTTCAGTGCTCTGTAGGAAAGTTTCTTTTTTATTGGGTACAATTGGGTAGGAAAAAAATCTTTTGCTACTGATTCTAGTGCGATTTGAAATTTCTCTGTGATGGAATTTCTCTCGTTTCCCCAAGCAATTACTTCTCCCAGTCCCAACCGAGACACCCGTTCATTTCACCACAATATCACAGGAAAAACTAGCGGTTTCTCTCTCACTTGTGTAGAACAGTTTATCGCTAACTTGTGTAGAACAGGACGTCTTTCCCCGCGGCTTCACGTTCGATTGGAGAGACGCCGCCCCTCCATTCTCATACCTGTGGTGGAATCGGTCCTTAGAATCGCCGGAATCTATCTGCATACCACCACCGGTTTATAAAGGTTAGGGATTCCGTTCAAATCGATTTCATGTTGTTGATATTGCGTAGTTTTTCACCATTTAGTCGGATTTGGAAAATATTGACAGGGGGTTTTGGAGTGGGCGAATCTACCTAGGGTTTGACGAATTCAAAATCGATTTTCGGGGCGGCACACCAATTTTGTTTTGAGCGTTTTGCAAAATCGACTTGTTATAGTTTGCTATACATAGGGCTTCATGTTAGACGATTGATTCTCTATTTGCCATACTGGAATTTCGTAGCTTTGGTTGTAAATATCGCATCTTTTTTGTCTGTTTTAATGCTATAGTGCAGTAGTTTCTATTTGTTTAATTTGCATTATTAAAAAAATTATTCTGCATATATTTGGGATTTGAATGCATTGAAGTAGTGATGTAGGGACCCCTAATATTGACATAGCTTAATCTTGCAACGATACAACCGATGTAGTGATGTTGGATTGAATTTTGGTGACCAACAAAATCTGCTGTTCATATGGGACTGAGAGATTTCTTATCTCCTAGTTTTTTTGCTATATAGTAGCATGATTTTTAGTTAGTTTAATTATCATAATATGCAATCATGTCCAATTGCACCACAGGTCTCCATTCTCCAATTGTTTAAAGGGCTTTGCCACATGACCTCTTGCACCTAATTGTTTGTTCCATAAAATTATTTTTAAATGAGCTGATAGAGATTGATTGTGCTGATGGTGCAAAATTGTTCTGCTTTATATCATTTAGTTTTGTAGAGTATTATATTTTCTCCTTAATTTTGAATTTTTAATTCATCATTTATTTTGCTTTATATCAATACAAAATAAATGCATAGGCATTGTTTTGCTACTTCTGCCATAGCAGTTCTGCAACCAAATTTTGAATGGATCATGCATGGTTCACCATTCACCCATATAACTTAGATATCAACTTGGCAATTGAAATTATGTTAGCCTAGCTATTGAACCATATGTGTTGCTAGATGGATATGCTGACCAAACATTCTATTTTTGATAATAATAAAAACATAATTTCAGTGCTTGGATCAGTCTTTAAGTGTGCAATATGGAGACCACAAAATCCATCTCTAACAGCAGCAACAAAACTTCAATTGCTAAATTTCCTACCAAATCGTCATAATTTCAATTGCTATTCCTGACATGATGTTGAGTTCAATCCTCAGTAAAAAATAATCATCAAGCTTCAAGTGATTGAATATTTGTGATTTAAATGCATTGAAGTAGTCCTCTTATTTTGATAATTATTATTTTGAGTTCCCAGCCGTTTAATTATTCCATTCTACAGTCTTTCTTAGGATGGAACCAGACAAAGAGGCAGACAAAGAGCAAGTAACTCAATTCGCTTGTGTTCCTAAGAGGGTGACAGAAGTGAACAAAATACTTGCTCAGAACAGGCCAGACGGGAGATGGAACTACATCGACCAGTCTTTTTTTTTTTTTTTGAGGAAATGAACTTCTTTAACAGAAATGATGTCCACAAATACATTGTCCCTAAACATTACAATAAGAAAATAAACCGAGCCAAAAGCTTAGGCAGCCAAGTTGCCATTGGACACAAGAACAACACAGCATATTTTGCAATTAAACCGACAACAATTCCTGACATAGATCACTCTCGATTCGCACCGGTAACCCCAAGCACCGACTAGCAATAGCCTACCAAACCAAATCGCCTCGATCATTCCAATGTCTCCAGCCACCTCAACCTTTCAATCCCAACTCGGCCAAGTGAGGATGTAAGCAATACCCCGCATATATCTCATCTCAGGATCATTTGCGGCATTGAAAGGGTGGATCAACAGAGCAATCCCAATAAACTTACTTTCAATAAGACATCTCCCCTACATAATACTCAAAATCAGTGCATTGAAAATAGTGGAGCTAAGATGAGTTTAAAACGTGGCCAGAATATGTGAGGATGGGGGTGAACATGATGAAAGGAATGGGGGGAACGACAGTGAATGATGGGGATGAGGAACCACCAATGAATGATCACACAATAATTTCAAAGTGTGTTGCCATCACTCTAAACTGACTATCATTGTAGCAACGGAAGAACAAAACCCTTGACATAACTAATCAAAAATGCTAAGCCTCTCATCACAACTTTTTCTGCAAGCATTCAACCCTAAACCCCTCTAATAGAGAACTGTCCCAGCTAACATGAACCCAGCCTTCTTTTTTTAATTTTATTTTATTTTATTTTATTTATTTTTTTTTCATTTTTTTCATCTTTTCTTCCTTTCTAACACAGAGGGCACCTCAAAATTCTTTCCAAAGGCAGAGCGTTTCGATGCATATTTGATCATCAGCTATGCTTCTTAATTACACAATAATTCGGACATATACCCACCCAAGTCTCAAATTTAAGGAGCACTTCCATTCACTTACAATAAAGTACCAGTCCCCAAAGCCTCCCAGACACATGATTGCAACAACACAGTGATTTTTCAATGCATATTCATTAACAATTCCAACATCCCAACACCAAGAAAATGTAGGCTGAATCAAGGGAAAACAGGTATTAAGGGACAAAATGTGGAGTGAAAGGCAGATTGAGTATTAGATGTAGACTCAGGCTTGTGGAACTTAATGGATATATAAGATGGTATGGAGGACATGATGGTAAAAAAAACGGCAAAATCCTAGTACCCTTATGATTTCAATGCACTGAAAAGGAGTTCCCTTATGTAGGCTCAATATGTGTAATTAAATAAGATCAAGGATAACCAATTATGCACCACCCAATCATGCTTTAAGATCATAAGTCTCAAGATCTCACCAGGTAACTTCTGTGACTCACGTATCCAAGAGAGTTAATAGGCACATATCTCACCAGTTTAGCTTGATGGAGAGTTTGATTTATTCCATGCATACATTATCTTTCCTCCCAAATATGTCCATTTTGACAATATACCAGCAGCAGCATCATCTGGAAACTTCTCAGCAATCCCCTCGAAACACCTCAATTAGATCCATAGCAAAATCAAAGCAGCAACCTGCGAGGGACATCTCCGGCAACAGCAACCTGAAAGGGGAAGAAACAGCAACCTGAAAGGAGAAGAAAACAAGGAAAAAACAAAACCGCAGCACCCATAGCAGCAGCCTAATAAGGTCCTGATTTATTTCATCCTTGCAATATCTATATCCCAGTCGTCCGACTCTTCCTCCAGCATCAAGCCAAACCAGACACTTAGGGGGCAGAACTTCCTTAATCCAACCCATGCCATGCTTTTTACAAAAAGGCATCCCAAGAAGATTAAAACCATACCTCAGTACTGCTATTACCTCCAGCCCCCAACCTGGCCCAATGGTCCGCAAAGCCATTACATTCCCGCATAACGTGTACAACTCGAACATGCCCAGCGTGGTTCAAAACCTCCATTATAGGGCCCACCAAATCCTTCATACGCCACGGGAATATCTGCGGATCAAGCATCCACTTCACAACATTAGATGAATCGCACTCAAACACCAATCTACAAAGCGGAAAACCTTGATCCCTAAGCAGCGCTGCACATGTTCTGTTGATTGCTGTAACCTCAGCCACAGTTGAGTCAGTAAAACCAATGGAATCCGATAACACAAATAACACTTCACCCTTATCATCACGAATAACTCCACCAATCCCCGCCGGCCCTGGGTTACCGAAAGATGATCAATCGGTATTTATTTTCCACCAACCCTTCTCCGGCTTTTCCCAAACAAGCCCACGTCTCGGGATCCTATGCTCCCCCTCCCTGCCTGCTTCGAATCCCTCCGGAAAGCTCAGCTGGAGGCCTTGAACATCAGATGGAGAACCTTTATACATTATCTGCCACCACCAACATACCCTCCATTTTATTAGCTCCCTAGTTGAGTTGATGTCTGCCCGTAAACCTTTGAAAACCATATCATTGCGGCACCTCCAAATACTCCAGATTATTGCGTAGGCTGTTAACTTCCACAGCTCACTCATACCAGACTTTGGGCGCATATCCATCCACCATGAAAACAAGTTATTCACCTTTCCTGGCATAGCCCAAGTAACCCCAAAGTATGTTGCCCCTTGTCTCCAAAGAGATCCTGCAAACTCACACCGGCTAAACAGATGATCTGCCGACTCCACCTCCCTAAAGCACAGCGAGCAATTAACATTCGATATATTAGAACAACCTCTGGATGCCAACACCTCTTTCACCGGGAGGGCATTATGAGCCAACTTCCACACCACCAATTTAACCTTCGTCGGGACTTTCACTTTCCAGATCCTTTCCCATAACTGCTCTGATTCGCGCCCATCACTGCCCCTTTCCCACTTCCAACAAGATTTTGGCGAGAAAACTCCTCTCCTATCCTTTGTCCAAATGACCTTGTCCTTCAAATATCTATTTAACCTGGTCCTTCTCAATGATGCAAGCAATTGCCTCCATCCGTCAAGTTCCCAATCAAATAATGGCCGACGCAATTCAATACTCCATACCCACTCGAAACCTTCCCAATTTCCAAACTCCCTAATTTTCCCTGTTTTGTTTTTTGCCAAGGCGAAGACGCGCGGAAATAAGACATTCAATGGCCTTCCTTCCTCCACCCACACATCTTGCCAAAACCGAGTGTTTGAACCATCACCCACCATAATCATAAATCTTCCCCCGACCTCTGCCTGCTCAAACTCCTCCCAAGCCGCGCATAATCTGCCCTAAATTGATCCTTCCATCTTCACCCCTGGCACTAGTGGATTTTTGTTCTCATAATACTTTGCATCTATGACTTTAGTCCATAGCGAATTCTCTTTCCCAAATCTCCAATGCCATTTACACAGTAGCACCTCATTAAATTTTTTATGTCCCATATCCCCAATCCCCCAGCCAGCTTGTGAGAACACACCCTTTCCCAACAAATCGTATGAAGTTTCCTTACTTCCTCACCTTCATTCCAAAAAATTCGCCTTTTAATCTTCTCCAATTGATCCACCACCCCCCTTGGAGCCTTAAATATTGATAAAAAATAAACCGGGAGACTATTTAACACTGACTTGATCAAGCATAGTCTGCCCGCTTGATTCAACAACTTCCCTTTCCATCCGGCTAAACGCTTCTCAACCCTATTAATTACTGGCTGCCAGATTTCCAAGCTGTTCACCCTTCCCCCAATTGGAATACCCAAATACGTAAGTGGCCAATTTCCCACACCGCACCCGAGAATGCTGGCCGCTGCACTCAATTCTTCCTCCGGGCAGTTTACACCAAAGATGGAGCTTTTCCGATAGTTAATCCTTAGCCCAGTTGTGAGAGACAGACATTTTAGAATCCTCTTGATTGTTATAACCTGTGAAATCTCACCCTTGCAAAAGAGTATGGTGTCGTCGGCATATTGCAAGTGAGTTATGTTTGGTCCCCCTTCTCCAACCTCCAATCCAGACACCAAATTCAACGCCACAGCCTTGTTAAAAAAACAAATCAGGAGCTCTGCAACCAACACAAATAAATATGGCGAAATTGGATCGCCTTGTCTCAACCCTTTCTCCAGCTTAAAAAAATTTGTAGGAGATCCATTTACGAGTACTACAGCCGAAGCAGACCCTATCCACTCCCTAATCCATGATATCCACTTCCCCCTGAATCCCATAACCTCCAGCACCCGAAACAACGCCTCCCATGACACGTTGTCATATGCCTTAGCGAAGTTTAATTTTATTACAAAGCCTCTTCTCCCATTCTTTTGAGTTGACTGAATAAGCTCGGCAGCGACAAGAACCCCATCTTATATTTGTCTACCCTTCACGAATGTCATTTGCGAATATCCCACCAACTTATCAATAACCGCCTGCAACCTTCGGGCCAAAACTTTAGAAACAATCTTATACACACTCCCCACCAAAGATATCGGGCGATATTCACTAAAATCCATCGGGTTCTCCACTTTAGGGATGAGAGCAATGAATGACCCCCCCCCCCCCGCTTCCTTAGGTAACTTCCCATCCGCCTCTAATATCCGGAACACCTCCATAACATCGTTCTTTACTAGGTCCCAGTGCCGCTTAAAAAATTCTAAGTTAAATCCGTCCGGCCCGGGAGCCCTATTCCCGTCACAACTCCAAATCGCATCCCGAACCTCATCCTCGCTGAAAGACCTTTCCAGCCATGCGATATCAGACTCCTCTAGCATCGAGCAGCCAATATTTACCATCTGGAACACTTCCTCCCCGTGCTTCTGAAATGATTTTTTAAAGAACTCGAACGTCATCAACTTGATCTCTCTAGGCTCCTCAATCACCGCTCCATCCCTGTGTACCGCCCCAATATAGTTCCTCCGCCTATGCATATTAGTGACCGCGTGAAAGAATCGTGTGTTTGAATCTCCTTCTTTAACCCATCTCACCCGAGACTTTTGCGCCCACCTTCTCTCCTCGGCCAATAGCACATTATGCAACTCCCCCTTTTTCTTAACCCACCCTAACCTAGCATCCTCACCCCCACTATCACCCAGCATCCTCTCCTCCAACTCACCTAACTCAACTAATAACTTCTGCGTACGATTCTCTAAGTCAGCAGCCCCATAACCGTCCCATTCCTTAATCTTTTTCTTAACATTCTTTAGTCTAGATAGCAGCCCGCACCCACTCCCTTCCCTGCTACAACCCACCGATAAACCCCAGGCCTCCCCAACCAACTCCTTAAACCCTTTCTCCTCCGCCCAATAGTTATAATATCTAAATGGTATCGCTCCCCATGATTTGACCCCAAATTCTAAACTTACCGGATAGTGATCCGATAGAATAGTGTCACACCTCTTCTGAACAATGGACCCCCTCATACATAGCCAACCCGGAGAAACCAAAAACCTATCCAGCCGACTAAAAGCCCTACCCCCCCGCCCTATCCAAGTGAAATGCCTAGCCTCCATAGGAAGATCAACCAACCCCATTTGGTCTATGAAATGTCTGAACTCTCTAGCCGACCCAGGGTCGTCACTCTCCCCAAATCTCTCCCCTGCGCACGTGACAGCATTAAAGTCCCCCACCCAACACCACAACTCCCCGTTCCCAGTATCACAGTTAGACGCAAAGTGATTCCACAGATCCACCCTCCCTCGACGATTGTTTGGTGCATGAACACAAATGATGTTAACTACCCCCTCCAACCCTCGGATGTCCCCCTTAACCCACATATAATGATGGTTTTTCTCAATGACATTTAACGAACAGCTCCCATTATCCCAAATCACTAGTAGACCACCTGCGCTTTCCAATGCTTGTTGACAACAAAATTCATTTCCTGATGAACCCCACAATCTATTAACCAGCCTTCCCGTTACCTCCCTCATTTTGGTTTCTTGTAGGCATAAAATCGTAGGCCTAAGCTTCTTGCACATCCTCATGAGAGCCCTTCTTCTCACCCCCCCATTCAAACCTCTCAAATTGCATGTAATAATCCGCATCAAAACTTCTACCCTCAAACACTCTCTATCCAGGACACCTAGTCATTCAACATCTCCTCCCTGACCCTATTCTCTACCTCCATTCTACCCTTTGTCCAACCCAAACCCAACCATTTGGCCATTTCCATTACTGCCGCAACCTCCGATAAATCCACCAGCTTTATACCTTTGCTCGATCTAATGGTTGCAAATTCCAGCTGAGCAAAATTACTTTCACTTGCGCCTGAATCCTTAGAGCCTTTCACACCACCATAGCCGAATTTCCGACCCTGGCTTCTTCCTCTGCCCCTTCTGCCCCTCCGTTTTTTCCTTTCCAAAATTACCTTGGCCATGGCATCCTCCACTCTTTTCAGTTCTTCGCGCACAGCAGGAACCACAGTCTCCCTTGAATTTGGATGTTCGTCCACATTCAATTCAACCATAATCCCCTTGTCTAAATTAACCCAACCCTCCCCACAGCACCTCGATGTCCCTGATGCTTCGACCCCTGAAAGGTCGCCAATCTCCCTCTCTTCCGGGCCAAATGAACGCGATTCTTCCCTCCCCTCAACCGGATCTATCGAAGGCCCCCCACTTCCCTATCCATGTCTCTCACAGAAACTGTCTGACTCCAATCCTCAAGATCGCCCCTAGGATCAATTGAGGCCCCTTCGTAAGCCCTGTCCCCAAATTGATAACCTCATTGGGCTCACAACACCTATCTACCGCCACCCCACTCAGATCCTGCGAATCCCTACAATTGGGCCTCAATCCCTCCTCTAATTGGTTCGCCGGCCCAGTAGCTTCCTTACCCACAGGCCCACCCATATTACTCCTCTGTGACACCAGCACATCTGCCACCCCGACATTATCATTGTTGGCCCCTTGGAGATTTCTAACGTTGCATGTGCTATTATTCAGCTCCACATTCGCCGCCTCCACATTAAATTGCACCTCTTCCCCATGCAACTTTCCCACCCCCATAGGCACCGATTCCGCTTCCCTGATATTCTCAGTCCCGGCCCTCTCAATCTGAGTCATCTCCGGCGAAGCCCCTCCGGCGACTACCCGTCCCTGGCCGCCCTCCTTCTCAGTCGCCCTATCCAATTCGGAAAGCTCTTCCATCACCACCACCTCTCCATAACAAGCCACAATCCGAATATCAACGCATTGCTTATCAATCTGCACTCTCCTAGTAGCTGGAATAGTAGAACTTGCTTTGTATAAGACGAGCAATCTTGCTCTATCAAGGCGTTTTTTCTCTAACGTTTCCTTATCCACACTGACAACTTCACCCCAACTACTCACTATCAGTTTGTAATTCTCCATATTCCAAGCTGAATATGGCAACCCCAAAATGTGAATCCAAACTAGAAGTTTACTAGCCGAGTCACCTTCCACCCATTTCCGTTTCCACACAACAAAACGCTTGTCATCCCAATCAGAGGGGTATCCATCCCTTTCAGCAGAACTTGAGAAGCAAATGACTATCACGTGACCCCCGCCATATATGACACTACTCTCCCTATACAACCCACCGTCAAGCCACTCTTGGAATCCACTGAGGTCTTCTAACCCTCTTAACTCCACCACCGCCGATCGTTGAAGCCACTCCACATCTTTCTGATCAACGCTAAGGTTAATTTTCTCCACCTCATGTCCTTTAGCTACCCCATCCCTCTCTATCAGTCCTTTCTTAACAACTTCAACGTACGAGCGTTCATCCCTAGCCGCAGTTTTGCCCTTTACCAACTGCCTAACATGTCTTTCCACTGCCGTGGCTCCCCTGACATTTCCAGGCCCTCCCAATCTACGCGTCGCCCAGTTAACCTTTAGTGAAAATCCCATCCACATACGGCCGTTCAATTGTTTTATGACTTTTTCAGCCTCATTTCGATCCTTAAATCGGACGAACCCAAACTTAAACCCTTTCTCCGGCCACCTTCTTTCCGGAAAAAACCAGTCTCTCACTCTCGCAATTCTATCAATCTCACGGAATAACTGACTGTTTGTGGCTTTAGCGGAATATTGCCGACGTAAACACCCAGCAGCCCCTCCTGCCACCTGAATCCCAGACTCCTCCTGCCACCTGAGCTTCCCACCTGAATCCCAGACTCCTCCTGCCTCCTGCCACCTGAGCTTCCCATGATCATATGCCCCTCCTGCCACCTGAATCCCAGACTCCTCCTGCCCCTCCTGCCACCTGAATCCCAGAATCCTTCCTGCCACCCTACATCGACCAGTCTTGTTTCAAAGGGTTGCTTCGTATCAAGTAATTTCCGGTCCCTGTGGCTCCTACCATGCATCTGCTAGAAGCGTGGGATGCCAAAGCTAAGTGTTTTCGATTTGTTGATGGGAACCTTGGATGTTACAGCAGAGAGGGTTGTTGCGGTTTATGGGTTGCCCCATGGTCATGGTAAAGACTTAATTACAAAGGAAAAGCTTGAAGTGACTGACTATTTTTGCGAGGAAATACGTGATAGACTGAAGTTGTGTGCTACTGGTGTGGGGTTAGTTGACTGGAAAAGGTTGAAGTTTTTGTTGCAGCCTCCGAAATGGGCAGATGAGATGGATAAAGAGGGTTACTGGAGACTGTATGCATTGTATTGTATTGGGGCTGTATTAGCACCTGTTCCCAATCGGAGGTTGAGGCTGGGATATTTGAAGTTCTTGAGAACTAGAGAGAGGGCAAACAAATATAACTGGGCCATGGTCGTACAACAAGGATTATTTGCCAGGATTGCTCCTGATGGCGCTGCGACATTCGATAATGGGAAAAGGGTGCCAGGGGATTTCCACTGTTTAAATGTAAGTTTTATAATTCCCCCATTTGGTGTTTTCATAAGATGCAATGCGTATGTTCTATGTCATGTATGAAATACTAATTTTTTTTTTCCCATGCAACGCATTTTTTTCGACTTTGTTGGGTGTAAGTCGGGCACATGCTACACTGGTGGTCTCAACTGGAAGTTGACAATGGACCTTGTTGAGCAATATGTTGGTCCGCATAAGGGTAATAATTCTGGTCCGGATGGGGATGTATGTGCAAGTGATGTAAACATTGGAGATGATGAAGTGGCAGGGGAAGTTTTAGAGGTATGCAAGATAACATGCATGCTGTGATGTTGTATGCTTTATCAATTTTATCGTCATAACTCACCTGTCATGTTGTATGTTTTGAAATAGGCTGAGCAGAGCATCAGCAGGGATGAGTTAAGAAGATCGACGATGAGTTAAAGGGATTGGACAATCGGAAGAAGGAAATCGAAGAGGAGTTAAAGGTATTGGATGCTCGGAATAAGGAACTTTTGAGGTTGAGGGGGCCACTTGATGTAGAACTAGCTGGTATGGAGTGGAAGGACTATCCGGACCGACAAAAAGCATCTGGCAACGCTGGTGTGAATGGAGATGTTAGGGGTGCTAATGTGACGGGGGAAGAAACCGTTGGCGGCATTGAAGCTGGTTGCAATGAGATGGATGACACATCATTTGATCCGGTTCGAGATGACAGTAGCGATGCATTGTACGCCGCCAAAACACTCATCAATCATTTGTGTCCAATAGGCCATGAATTGCTCTTCATTCATCACCTTGTACAGTAATATATTGAAAAGTTCCCCAAACCGGCAAGGGTGCAACGATCACTTTAGTGTTGTTATCAACTTAAGTTTTCAAATGCATAATTTGAGGTGATACCTTTTGGTGTATTTCTTGCTAAGGTTCTTTTTCGCATTTTCCAGTATGTGCCATGTGCAGAGACCGCGGTATGCCGATGGTATCACGTTCTGAATTGCAGCCGCAATTGCAGGATCTTGATCCGTCATTATACTTTGTGGATGCACACCTGAAATAAAAAATTTTGTATCAAGCAAAAATTTTAACTATTTACTAACACGAATTTGCGGGGAAGCAGACACCAATAAACATAAAACCCGTTGTGTGATAAATATTCTAATAACATTTGCACATTCATAATACAATGTTAGCACCAGTATAACATGCAAATAGCACAACCATAACAGTATACTAGCACGCCGTTCATACAGTTCATCCACCCAGTATATGTGTAATATATACCCATGACATTGCAAAAAACAAAACAATAAGTACCAGCAATTCATAACCATTTGCAGTAACTCATGGATATATAAACACATCCACACCAAATGATAGTATAAACTTTATCTACTTACCCTTCATGCATTTTATGAACGTCGTGAGGACCCATGAGAAACTATTTTGAGTCTCGTTTATAACCAAGGAAGACCCAAACACACATCCACTTCGATGACTGTTAAATACAACGAACAAAGCTGCATGAATGAATAAATTAGCTTAGAAATGAATTGGACGTTACTAATAATTTAGCAAGTATCGCAATGGGTTAACATTTATAAGACATACCCAAGGGTCGTGAATTTTTATTCGTGTTGAACGTTGTATCCAAAGCAACTGAGTCCTCATATAATGCGTAATCACTACGCATTTTTCCATCCGCCCAGAAGATGCTTCTAATCGGGTTATCACCTTCTACCTGAAGGTCATAATAGAATCCAGGATCCTTACCTTGCTTCTCCTTTAAGTATTCTAGCAACGAATGTGCTTCTCCCTCCCTCATCACATTCATGCGGTTTTTATTAAGCAGAATTTTCTAGTCCGATTTTAGGAATCCAACATTCGCCGTACCCCCAGCCATCGCTTTAATCAATCCGTAAGAATCTCCTACTGACAATCCGACTTTGTCCCCTAGCCTTGCAATTAGCTCATGCTGTTGTAATATCACCCTATTCGACTTAAGCACATGTTTCGTCACATAATCTTGCAGCGGATGGGTGGGCACATCATTCATCCTAGTTACGACATATACCTTTTTCTTCAAATCATACTTGAAGCTAATCATGGCCTCACACCCGACTCGTGTTTCTTCAATTTGTCGATGTTTGCTGCGGCTTGACTCCCCAATGAATGTAGCTTCCGTCGCATCTTTATTCAATGGGTTTAAACTGCTATTACGACGATAACCCTCCTTGTTACAACAAGATAACATGTACCTAACCATCGGATTCTCCTTCCCCATTATTTTCTCATATTGAACACGTACAGAAAACCATCGATCATGTGCAAACGTGATGTATGCATTGAAGGCCTCCTCAACTGTCCTAAAAGTGCAACCCTTGAATTGGTTTATATCTGCATGTATATTAGCAATGTCAATGTGGATCCATCCTATGATTATTTATCATCTATATATTATATTACAACTATGCTCATTTCAATTTGCATCCCATAGTATAATTCAGATAGCAACTTGTAGTATAATGCAAAGTCAATAGCCATACGAATTTTTAAAGAGTTTTGGGAACAGGAACAATGTACACAACTTTGAAAATTTTATACTCCATGGGTATGTTCTGCACACAGCTTTTAGGAGCTTTTTGGAGCTTTTGGTAGCTTTAGCTTTTATTTCAAAACAAAAGCCTCATTCTGCACACTAGCTTTTGGTAGCTTTTGGGAGCTTTTGGAAGTTTCTTTTTAGAAGCTACCTGTAGTAGCGTTAAAAATAAGCTATGAGCTTATTTTTGAGCAATCACAATTTTAACTCAATAACCAACTCACTACCCAATACTCTACATAAATATTTGTCCTTTTATGTCATTTCATACATTTTTTCACAGCTACAGCTAGTTGTACAAAATACTTAAATAGAACTGACAGCTACAACTCCCGCAACTCTTTACAACTCCAGCTCCCTACAGCTCCAGCTTGCAGCTATAGCTCACAGCTACAGCTCTGCGTGCAGAACAGACCACATATATGCATGTGGTGATATATAGCTGAATATTAATGTTTATTCATGATTAACACTTATCGCCACGGGATTAGTTTTAATATTAGCACTGTAAACGGGCAATTTTATTTTGCAATATTAAACACATCCTTAGCATATCAAATAATTTAGAATTAGTCTAAAAGCAATATAATAAAAAAAAAAAGTTAACCAACCACAAAAAACAACACTAAATCATACTACCTCCGTTCCTTTTTAATTGCCACGGACCCACATTTCACGCAATCCAATACACATTTTTAATCGTTAATAACTCAAATTCCATACAAGTAAAAATTATGAAAATTTGATATTCTAAATCTATGCGATTAGACGAATCCAACAAGATCCCACTTGACTATATTTTATCTTATATAACTGTACTAAAAAGTCGAATCAATGTTAATTAATGAACAGTGTCAAAACCCCAACTGTATCAATAAATAAGGAACGGAGGAAGTATATTTTTTTTGCAAATTGAGTTAAACAAGAACAATATAATGCTTACCTGTGTAGGACTCATCTCCCCCTACAAAGGCTGAATCCTTCGTGGTCTTCTCACAGTTGTTTTCCGGCGTTTCAGATCTTTCGTTCCAAATTGATTCCGTCTGCAAGTTTTCACCATCGTGTCCAGAACTCAGCACATCGACGAACTCTGTCTCTGACCATGTATCCCCGCCATCATCGGGTGTACAATTCAAGTCTATCATCTCTCTGCCGTGCGTTCCAATTTCTGTCTCTATGAACACGGATGGATCAATCCAAATAAGGTTTTTTGTCATTAAATGAGATAGTGGGGGATTATGGTAGTAATAATTATGGCAGTAGCAATCATGCCAAAACCACCAATTATTCTATATGGAAATAAAATATTACATTGCCCTCATTAATACTGTCTCTTAATTGTTAATCGTTGGATGATTATTTGGTTAGCACGTCATACACTCTATCTTAGCAATTTCTGGACAAACAGAAATTAATGTCTTCTGCATGCTAACCGAACCCGTAAATAGGCAATTTCAAAATGGCAATAAAGCAGAAGCATATAGTTAAATCTAAAATGTTATTATTAGCTCAATAATAGTGGCCCACAAACTAAAATAATTGTACTTTTAATTTCTACTTCCTCTATTCTCATTTAAGTGATACATTTGCATAGTGATAAATATTAATTGAGTAACTTTGACCAATTTTTTTTAAATATAGTTATATAAATAAAATGAGATCTTGTTAAATTTGTCTAATCACATAATTTTAGAATATCAAATTTTTATAATTTTTAATTATGTACTATTTAAGTTATTAACATTTTATAAATAGGAAAAATAACCCATATGGTCCCTTAACTTTGCCGGATTTCGCAATCAGTCCCACAACTTTTGAATTAACACAATCCGTCCACTAAGTTTCTTAATTTTAGCACAATCTGTCCCATATACTCAATTTGCCTCCATTTGTACTCAATTTGTCTCCATTTGTACTCCATTTGTATGGGACGGTATGGGAAAATGGAGTACAAATGGAGGCAAATTGAGTACAAATGGAGGCAAATTGAGTATATGGGACGGATTGTGCTAAAATTAAGAAACTTAGTGGACGGATTGTGTTAATTCAAAAATTGTGGGACTGATTGTGAAATCCGGCAAAGTTAAGGGACCATATGGGTTATTTTTCCTTTTATAAATATGTCTTGCACAAGGGCGGGATTGTTAGATGTAACACAAAATGCAACCGTGTTGTCTGTGACATCCGGAATAAAATATACTTTTCCAAAAAAAAAACTTAATCTATATATATTAAAGCATTAATGAACAACCCATCCTACATTTAATGTGGTGTCTCCATTTCAAATTTCAAATTTTTATAAATTTTTTCATTTATCAATTTTAGATTTTCACATTTATTTACTTATTTATTAGATTATGAGTTTTTGAAATATATGGAATTTCTATAATATTCACTTTTAAAAATATTTGAAAGATTTGAAATTTGAAATTGTATATCTTATTTTATCTATATTATTATTTTCTATTTTTAATTTACTAATTTTAGATTTTTGCATTTATTTATTTAGTGAAGTAATAAAATAAATAAAATAAGTCACATTTGACTTTATTCCTTTTGAGTTTTATTTTAATGAATATAACAAATTAATAATTTAAGAATAATTAGTAAAAATTATTAACCTTCAAAACATTTCAAATATGGTAGTATAACACTTATTTCCAAATACCTAAAAAATGAAAGTGTAACACTTAAAAAATGGATGATGTAATTCATTAATCTATATTTTAACAGATTTGTAATTGACAAAAAATAAATACTCAGAAAATGGTGATTGTGAACGATCAAAGTAAGTTCATATTGAAAGGCTAATTGATGCAAATTCTATAAGTTTAAAAATTTTCTCTGGAATGCCGGTACTAAATAAAGTTTTAACGTCTGAAACAAATAATCTATTGATACTAGAAGAGACGTATTATAATAAGGAAGAAATGAAAGCGGATTATACTAAGGTATTACCTTTGTTGATTAATGATAAGAAGAATGATTATAATAATATAATGCCTTTAGTTGATAGTGATGGGTGTTGATTAATTTTTCTTTACATGGTAGAACTGATAAGACAGTTATCGATAATTTATCTAGAAAATAGTATTATGTTTAGCCCTTCATAAAGGATGTAATATTGTGCTGCCTGCAGCATCCAATGGAATAGCACCGTTACTCATTCTAAGAGGTAGGACTGCACATTTAAAAAATTAATAATTTTAAGTACAATTAGTAAAAATTATTAACCTTAAAAACATTTTAAATATGGTAATGTAACACTTATTTCTAAACACCCAAAAAAGGAAAGTATAACATTTAAACAATGGATGATGTAATTCATTAATATAATTTTAACAGATTTGGAATTGATGAAAAATAAATATAAATATAGCTTTGTTAGAAAATTGTGATTGTGAATGATTAAAGTAAGTTCATATTGAAAGGCTAATTGCTCCGAGTTTTATAAGTTTGAAAATTTTCTCTGTAATGCCGGTACTGAATGAAGTTTTAACGTCTGAAATAAATAATCTATTGCTACTAGAAGAGACATATTAAAATAAGGAAGAAATGGAAGCAGATCATGCTAAGTTATTACATTTGTTGATTGATGATGAGAAGAATATTTATAATAAAATAATGTATGTAGTTGATAGTGATGGGTGTTTTCATTTTCTTTACGTGGTGGACAGGGGCGGAGCCAGGTTCGACATTTAGGGGGGACCAAATTTATATAGTCATGATTGACAATGGGTTATCATATAATTAATCTTGACTCAATTGAAAGATTCAATCAAATGATTTAAATCGCCATGAAATAAAATGAATATAGATAGTTTATTAATATAAAAATATACAAAATTGGAGCATACATATCTAAAAATTATACTACATACTAATCATATGAGAAAATAACGGAATACACCCTCTATACATCCTAAATTTTGAGTACACTTATCATCACTAACACTCCATACTATCCTAATTTATCAATTGAAAAAACTAATAGAAGGTGTAAATTCAAGTTTGATATGTTATTTTTAATTAAATATAGATTTTACTATTAATAAATTTATAACTACCAAAAATAATAAACTATAATTTACGATGTAAATTTATTTTGTAGCAATGTTCACTATAACAACTTTTTGGGCCACTGGTGGTGGAACTGACTAGACATATAACTAGAAAATATTATGTTTAGCCCTTCATGGTAGATGTAATATTGTGCTGCCTTTAGCATCCAATGAAATAACACCCTTACTCAAGAGGGAACACTGTCCATTCTAGATTTGGTATTCCACTAGATTGTGACAAGAATTTACCTGCAAAAAACTTCATCAGAAAATTATTTAACCTCTACAGAAAATTATTTAACCGTACCTCTTTCCTCATTAAAACAAAACTCAATATTTGGGATGAAAATTCTTGATTGGTAGAATTATTATAAGCCCGACTGAATTAACCTAATTCTCCATTCAGTTTCAGAGAAAAAAATTCCACTCTCAGTTTGTTTTACTATGACTATAAAAAAAAAAAGTAAATGCCAACCTTTAAAGAAGGTTAGACTCTATCTTCAAAAACCAGTTTCTACCCATGCCAGTGATATGTTGCAATATCTCGTGTCACTGTAAAGAGGGGACTCGAAGTATTAATATGTAATTAAGATGGATTAACTTAAGATACTATAAGAAATGTTATTTTTAATGAAAATTGTATATGGCAAAAATTTGCACAATGAATACTTCATGTACGTGATGGTAATTGGTAAAACTGGTATTAATTTTGAAGATGTACAATTAGATTTGACATTTACAGATGATAATTTTATAAAATCTACAAGAGATTCTATATCGGCAATTGTTGAGAGTAGTAATATAAATATAAACTGCACCACTTTAAATCAAAACATTTTTACTATATATTAACCCATACCAATGAAATTGTTGTTACAATCAATAATTACATCATGGAACGCATGTCTGCAAATAAAAATATGTATATATATATATCAGTTTTAACAATATTTGTCAAAATGATGAAAGCATAGATAATGCCAATAAATTATTTTCACAGAAATATCTAAACATGATCAATTGTCCTGGATTACTGAATCATAAAATATAGTTGAATAAAGATTGCATAGTCATGCTTCTTATGAATATATATACATCAAATAAATTATGTAATGGAAGTAGGTTGATAGTAACCAAGATGCGGAACTAGATAGTTGAGGTTAAACTAATTTTCGTGAAACCATGAAAATAGAAAATTAATGATTAATAGAATGATTATCAGCCTATTTGATTTGACAAAAAATTTGATTCGATTTGAGCTGAGAAAATTCGCACTCATAGTTTATTTTATAATGATTATAAACAAAAGTAAATGTCAATCTTTAAATAATGTCGGATTTTATCTTCCAAAACCAGCTTTTAGCCATGAACAGTTATGTTGCAATATTTCGTGTCACTAGTAAGATGTGGCTAAAAGTATTAATATGCAATTAAGAATGATTAACTCAAGATACTACAAGAAATGTTGTTGATAATAAAATTTATATATGACAGAAAATTTGCAAAATGGATAGTAGATGTAGGTGATGGTAAAACGGATATTGATTTTTGGAGATGTACAATTCGATGTGACATTTTTGGATGATATTCTTATAAACTCTATGGGTGATCCTATAGCGGTAATTTTTTAAAGTACATATACAAATACAAACTACATTACTTCACATTCAAACATTTTTAAAGATAGTGTTACACTAGCCCCTATCAATGAGATTTTCACCAATGAAATTTTCAGCAAATTGTTAGGAAAATTTTCATATTATGTTTTATACTTATTTTTAAATTTTATTTTATCTTAATTTAAATTACAAACTAAATAAAAATATTATTTTAATAATTAGTTTTATTGATGTGTTAGGTTAGCACCGGACAAGCCACAGAAGTTAAAGATACGGTATAATATGATTTCTTTGTTAGTTTTAAAAATAATTAAATTATATTATCATATATATATATATCCTATTTTGAATATATAAAAAATTATTACACATTTTTCATTACTCGAAATACAATTTATTATTATTATGTATAATATATAAGTATATATATTATATAAAATATATAATTATACCCGTCGAGTCTCGACGGGTTATTTACTAGTTAAGTAAATATATTTGAAACATAGGATTAATTAGAAGAGAGTCTGGTCAAGTCATCGATTTCTAATTTTATAATTGATGGTTTGAATTTCCAATGTTCAATCCTTTTAAACATGGTTGAGAATTATAAGATACACCCAAATATTTTTCATATCTAAATGATAGGAATATTAAACATTATTGTAACACCCCGGTTTTGGTAACCCAGGCCGGGATGCCACCGCCACATCTCCCTAGCAAGACACGGTTTCTCCGAGCTCACTAAAGAGATGCAAGGCTATGGTTTTTCAGAATTTAAATATTCAAGTAGCCCATTCGTAAATAATTTAAAAATACTACATCAGAGTTGCAGCGAGAATATAAAGTACGCAGCGGAAGTAAAGTGTATGCAGCGGAATTTAAAATATAGGGCCGACATGGCCAAACCACGGGTTAAACAGACCCGTTCATGCAAGTTACGTAAAATAAATAATTAAGTGTCCAAAATGATCCCCCAATGAGTGATCATGCTCCGTACTCTGTAACAGAAAAAAAATGAACAACGGTTTTTATCAGTATTATAAAATACTGAGTAAGTTAATCCTTACATAGCAATAAAGGGGTTAGATTTTTAATAATTAAGATAAAACTTTTTACCATGCATAAAACATTTTTGTTTTTTTTAAAAAAATGCGAATATAATTGCATACTTTAAAGACACATTTAAATTTCATAATTTAAAACTTAAGCATGGGCAATTATTTAAGACATGATTTAAAAACATGAATAATGCCGTAAGTAAGTAAATAAAGGTTTGAGCTTTTAAAAATTCTCCCCGATACGCCACCATCTCAACAATATTTGATTTAGCCGACAATCCGACGGCCGCAGCCAATTTCATAAAATCTGAGCTTTTTAATATATTTCCCGTTACGCCATCATCTCAACAATATATATATCATTTAGCCGGTGATCCGGCGGCCTCAGCCAATTTCATAAGTATCATCTCATTTAGCCGATATTCCGGCG
Organism: Hygrophila difformis; assembly: GCA_030278955.1. Classification (NCBI taxonomy): domain Eukaryota; kingdom Viridiplantae; phylum Streptophyta; class Magnoliopsida; order Lamiales; family Acanthaceae; genus Hygrophila; species Hygrophila difformis. The sequence continues at coordinate 47,399,930 of JAOANR010000010.1, forward strand.
GCCGCAGCCGATTCGCCATACCCAGTACCACTCCGTCGAGCCTCGAGTAACCCATACGGATACACTCGAGAGGGTAGGCCGTTGGTCTCTTGTGACCAAATACGCCATATCCAGTACCGCTCCGTCAAGCCTCGAGTAACCCATACGGATACACCGAGAGGATAGGCCCAAAAATATAAGATGCCGTTTTGGCAATCTTTCGCGCGTAATCATCATTGCCGTTTTGGCACAAAATGAATAATTAGGAGGGCACCCTGCAGAGCAATCTCCCCCCTAATTTTATACAACCAATGTAACCGATATCGTTTCAACTTTAGTGTAACGGGATTTCCAAAAATACAGCTTTATCGTATCACAAGATTTCGATCGTTGTTTAGAGATTTCAAAATTTCACAAGTTTAAAACCGATCGATGTCACAGTTTACGCCTTTTCAGTTTAAAAATCCATTTCTTAGGCGATTGATCTGAAATTTTCACAGTAGCTCAAAAACATCCCAATGAACAACTTTCATGTTTTGAGTTTTTGGGAAAAATGATGGGAAGCATGTCAAAAATCAAGTTTTCTACACAAACAAAAAGCTATCAGGATTCAGGTTTGACATCTGTCAAAGATTTGACTTTTTAACATATCAAATGAACTCCAAAAATTCTGAAAATTTACAGGCACTTAAAAGACACCAAAATAAACAAGTTTTATTAGAGGCAAATTATGCAAATTCATCACGGATTAAGTCAGATTAATCTACTAAGTTCGGTCTTAAAATCTGTCTCAGTTTTCGAAAGGTTCATGCACCACAGAATATGTTCGACGCGGTTTGGGATAGCAAATCTTAATAAAAGTGCATGAAATTTTACAGAGGTATTCAAGACTCATAGATCTACAACTTTTGTTCAGATCATGAAGATTGGTTCGGACTAGAAATGATAGAAATAAGCTCATCAAGTTCGGTTATGAAATCTGTCAACTTTTGAAAATTCTTTAAAAACGCAGAATATGTCCGACTTGATTTGGGGTATCAAAACTTGATGAAAATTTCTGAAATTTTTACAAAATATAGCTTAAGATCTTAGGATCAAAATCTTAGTTTTGAGTTTTCAGGTTTGAACGCTCGAAGTAAGAGTTTTGCTCGGATTTCAGAAAATACGTAGATTGGGGTTTTTAGGTTTGATTTCAACGTTTCGTTTAAGATCCAATGTTTCGGATGTCTTTAAACCACCCATATTGATATGGAAGATATTAACTTACAGTGAGTGAGTTCTTGAACGTTCTAGAGTTGATCGATTTGTCCAAAATCGCCACGAACGGATCTACGCAACACGTTCTTCTTCTCCTTTGGCTACGAACGTGTTTTGCAAGTAAAGATCCGTAAGTTAGAAGGTTGATTATGATCTTAAAGCAATAAGGAAACTTGATTTACACCTTACCAACAATCCAATGCCTGCAAATCCTTGATCTACACACTACCTTGGTTGGATTTGATTGCCGGAAAGTTGCCGGAAAGTCGCCGGAAGAGTGTTTTGGCTTTGGGAGAGTTTGGGAGAGTTTTGGGATGAATTATTGAGTGTTGATGGCTGAAATGGGGTGTTAGGGACATCTAATAATCATCCAAAATATGCCTCCCCCGTGATAGATCAAGATTCCCACCTTTGGGACCCAAAAAATGGCAAAAAGTCACCAAAAATGCATAATGCCCGACTGCTACAGTAGCATGCTACAGTAGCGTGCTACAGTAGCATGCTACAGTAACTTTTTTTTTTTTTTTAAATTTTATATATATATATATATTAAGATTCTTATCTTAAAAAAAATCATAATGTGAGAATTTTTGTGATCTTATAAGTCATAAATAGCTTCAAAAAGGAATATATTCTTTATTTGAAAATGACAAGATATGATTAATATTCCACCCTACAATTTCAAACCATAGTCAAATTATTCCCAATTATATTATGGCATTCTAGAATAATTCCATAATAAAAAAATATGGGTAGAATGATTAATCAAGGATATATAGAAAATAGATAATTCTCATTATAATTTAAACATGTAAATATATACATGTATATACATGTGTACATGTTTGGAAAGATTATTTCAAGACCAAGGTATATATGTGTATATAAACTTGTATATGGATTTAAAATATTCTATGAACCATATACTTATTACACTTGATATTGAAATCCATATATTTATTTGAAAAGACAAATATATATAATTTTTCAAAGTATGTTTTGTAGAAAATAATATACTAATCTTTAAGCACATATTTGAACATATAAATATATATAGATTTGATTAAAAATCTACTTAGTGAATTGATCAAAATATATATTCATACATATATATCGGGCAATTTCTATGGTATTACAATCTACCCTCCTTAAGAATCAACTTCGTCCCCGAAGTTGCGCGACTTATTGACCGATTGATTGATTGCGATTGTATCATTGTGTTTTGTTGTTTGATATTATTCGACTGAACCCAGAATTGAAATTTCCAAGTTGCCTACGTACCCCGTGAAGGGATCAAGTCATTACGTAGTTCAAAACAATTTGAATTTGTTCATTTGGGATACAAAATATTCGGGTCGTTACATCCTCTCCCCCTTAAGATTACAGTTATGTCCCCATAACTGCGGTTGCACCGTTTTGGAATAGGGTCGGGTAACGCTCCTTCATGTCGGATTCTAACTCCCATGTCGCCGTTTCACTTTCATGGTTCGACCAAAGAACCTTGACCATTCTCACGGCTTTGTTCCTTGTTACTCTCTCCTTAACATCGAGTATTCGTACCGGAATTTCCTCATAGCTCAAGTCATCATCCAATTCAATTCCTTCCGGTTGGAGTACATGGGTCGGATCGTGCACATACTTCTTCAATTGTGATATGTGGAACACGTTGTGAACTCTAGCCAATTGTGGCGGTAAGGCTAGACGATATGCTAAATTCCCGACTTTTTCTAGAATTTCATAAGGTCCTATATATCGAGGGCTTAACTTTCCTCGTTTGCCAAAACGCATAACCCCCTTCATCGGTGATATCTTTAACATGACCTTATCCCCAACTTGAAATTCTAGGTCTTGCCGTCTCACATCGGCATAACTTTTCTGTCGGTCCTGGGCCGCTTTCATCTTTCCTCGAATCACTTTGATTTGTTGGGTCATATCTTCTACGAGTTGTGGTCCTACTACCACTGTCTTATCACTCCCTTCCCAACTCAACGGACTTCGGCACCTTCGACCATACAATGCCTCGAATGGTGCCATGCCGATGCTAGCGTGGTAGCTATTGTTGTAGGAAAATTCAATTAGGGGTAAATGATTTTCCCAGCTACCCTTAAACTCTAGGACGCAAGCTCTCAGCATGTCTTCCAACGTTTGGATTGTTCTCTCAGTTTGTCCATCCGTCATTGGGTGGAATGCGGTGCTCATCTTAATCTGCGTACCGAGGGCTTCTTGTAACTTGACCCAAAAGTGAGAGACAAATCTACTATCTCTATCGGAGATAATGTCATGTGGCACCCCGTGTCTTCGTACCACATTGTCAATATACGCCCTTGCTAATTGGTCCATGGTCCAAGTGTCCTTCATTGGAATAAAAATGGCCGTCTTCGTTAGCCTATCGACAATCACCCATATCTTATTCATTCCTCTTGGTGATCGTGGTAATCCCGAAACGAAATCCATAGAGATACTATCCCACTTCCAACTCGGGATTTCCAATGGTTGCATCAATCCTAAGGGTTTCTGTCGCACGGCTTTGACCTTTTGGCACGTGAGGCATCTCGCTACAAATTCTGCCACTTCATTTTTCATCCTCGGCCACCAGTAAATTTTCCTCAAATCCTTATATAATTTGTCGCCTCCAGGGTGAACCGAGTAAGGTGTGTTATGCCCCTCTTCCATCAATCTTTGTTTTATCTCCATGCATTTTTGTGGTACACACCATCTTCCCTTGAAACGAATGCTTCCGTCCTCATGGATAGCAAATCCTATTGCCTTCCCGTTGGCAATGTTCTCCTTAATCCTTTCCAACTTTGCGTCACCCGGTTGGGCGAGTTTGATCTCGTCAAATATGGTTGATTCGACTACCATGGCGTTGACCATTTCGTTTACAGTGCCCGAATGCACTAGTTCTAAGCTCAATCTTGCCAAGTCCATATATAATGCTGGCGGAATCACCATCGAATTTGCCACATGTTGGGTCTTCCGGCTTAAGGCATCGGCTACTACGTTGGCCTTCCCTTCGTGGTAAGAAATTTCGAGATCATAGTCCTTGATTAGTTCCAACCATCTCCGTTGTCTCAGATTTAGCTCTTTTTGAGTGAATATGTATTTGAGGCTTTTGTGGTCTGTGAACATCCGACACTTTCTCCCATAAAGGTAGTGTCTCCATATTTTCAGAGCGAACACGACTGCCGCCAACTCCAAGTCGTGCGTTGGGTAGTTCGCTTCATGAGGTTTCAATTGGCGCGAAGCATATGCAATGACCCTCGAGTCTTGCATCAAAACACATCCTAGACCTTCCTTTGAAGCGTCACTGTAAACCTCGAAGTCACCATTCTCTGATGGTAGTGCTAGTACGGGTGTACTGGTGAGTCGCTTTTTCAGTTCTTGAAACGCGGACTCACACTCACTGGTCCAGTCATATTTTACCCCTTTCTTCAACAGCTGAGTCAACGGGCGTGCGATTTTTGAGAAGTCCTTCACAAATCGCCTATAATAACCAGCTAGCCCAAGGAAGCTCCGTATTTCAGTTGGACTCGTCGGCGATACCCATTCCGTCACCGCCGAAATTTTTGCCTGATCCACTGAAACTCCAATGGCGGATACTATGTGCCCAAGGAATGCTACTTCCTTCAACCAAAAGTCACATTTGGATAGTTTGCCATAGAGTTGGTTCTTGCGCAAAATCCCTAACACTTGGTGCAAATGTTGGGAATGCTCCTCCTCGCTTCTCGAGTAGATCAGGATGTCGTCGATGAACACCACGACGCTTTGATCTAACAATTCTCTAAATACATCGTTCATGAGGTTCATGAACATTGCAGGTGCATTTGTTAACCCAAAGGATAATACTGTGAACTCGTAGTGTCCATAACGAGTTCGGAATGCCGTCTTCGGGATATCCTTCTCCGCAATCCTCAGCTGGTGATAACCGGATCGCAAGTCGATCTTTGAGAACACCGACGCCCCCTTTAATTGATCAAATAAGTCCTCAATCCTTGGTAATGGATACTTGTTCTTGATGGTCACTTGATTGAGTCCTCTGTAATCGATGCAAAGGCGTAGTCCTCCATCCTTCTTTTTAACAAATAAGACCGGTGCTCCCCACGGGGACGTACTTGGTCTTATGTATCCTTTCTCCAACAACTCTTCGAGTTGTTCCTTTAACTCCTTCATTTCCAGTGGTGCCATACGGTAAGGGGCCTTCGAGACAGGTTCCGTTCCCGGAATGAGATCTATGGTGAATTCAAGATCTCTCTCAGGTGGCATACCAGGGATGTCTTCAGGAAATACGTCCGGGTATTCTCTCACCACTGGGATGTCGTCAACCTTGCTCTCTTCCGCCTCCAGGTTGTGAACGTAGCATGCATACAACGCGTATCCCTTATGCATTAAGCTACGAAGCTTGAGAGCGTTAACAACCTTGTTGCTCCTCTTAGGGGGTTGAGAGTAAAAGATGACTCTCTTTCCCCTACCTTTCGACAAGGTGATCTTCTGCTTTTGACATTCTATTACCGCTTTATACCGGGTCAACCAATCCATTCCCAGTATAACGTCGAAGTCCCTTAAATTAAATTCTACCAAGTTTGCGAAAAATTCTATGTTCTTGATAACTATCGGAATTCCGTTATAACGTTTAGAGCATGGTACTACCTCTCCTGATGGTAGTTGAATTTCTAAGTTAATCAGTTCGCACTTAGGTAGATCTAGTTCAGATAAGACTCTTGATGATATAATCGAACAACTAGCTCCTGAGTCAAACAGAACTTTAAGGGGTGTACTTAAAACATGGAATGTACCTGCCATCACGTCACCCTGCATAGGCACATCTGCTTGGTTGATAACATTCAACCTCCCCATGGGCCGTCCTTGGTTGCCCGGCTGATCCCGGTTCGGGTTCTGATTCTGTTGTTGATTTGGATTCTGTGGAGGGCGTTGATTCTGGTTGAAATTCTGGTTCTGAGGGGGTCTGTACCCTTGATAGTTACCATTCCGTCCATTTTGGTTACGAGGCTGTGCTGGCCCTATAATCAAGTCCTCTCGCTTGGTGATGTTTTCAATTCGAGTCCGGCACTCATTCATCCGATGACCAAATCGACCACACCTGAAGCATGTGCCCTGTTGGGGGCATCCCCTAATCAAGTGAGGTCTCCCGCATCTTGGGCATGGTGGCACAGGGTTACCCTGGAAAAAGGTTCTCCCACCATTTCCCCTATTGTTGTTCTGAGGGGGTCTGTTCAGGCCTCCCCGAAAGTTGTTTCCTCCAGAATTGTTACCGGTGCGGTTATCCCTGTTCCTCTTATCTTGCCCCGGAGGTCCCCGGCTGGACTCTCCACTCATCCTCCTCTTCAGTTGTTGCACCCTTGCAACAGCAACTGCACGATCATATACTGCTTGCAGGTCCGGGTAATGGACACCAGTGATCACTTCCCGTATGGTCAAGTTCAATCCCATCTCGAATTTTTGTGCCTTCTCTACGTCTGTCGGTACTAGTCTTGGTGCAAAGCGCACCAACTCCTTGAATCGAGTGTAATACTCTTGTACAGTCTGCCCGCCTTGTTTCAGTGACAAAAACTCCTCGTACATGGCCGCCTTCGTACTCAGGGGGTAAAATCGGTCCCTGAGCAGTTCCATCATTTCAGTCCATGAATAGGGCACATCTTCCTCTCGTATCTTTCCCTGGGTGGCTTGCCACCAGTCGTCTGCTTCACCTCCCAAGTAGTATGAGGCCACATGCACCTTTTCCCCTTCTGGGCACTTAACTGCGCTTAACAACTTGTCGAAGGTCCTAATCCACTCCTCTAGTTTTGCAGGGTCTTCCTCGCCTGCATAGTGCGGCGGTTGGTATGGGTTCACCATGGCTAGGTAATTAATGCGAGCTTGTGGTGGAGGTGCCGCAGCCGCTTGGCCTTGGTTCACCTGCGCGTTCCCTATCGCAATGAGAACCTCTTCTAGAGTGCGCAGGCGATTACCTATGTTGTCTGGTATAGGGCCTGCTGGCTCTTCCTGAGCGTGTACACCCACGTTTGGTATCGGCATGTCAGGTTGCCTAGGTATTTCGTTGGTATTGGGAGGAATGGGCTGGACGCGCGGTCTCCCTCTCGGTGCCATTCTGTTGCAAGAACAAGTGATTTAGATTTTAAGGAAAATATAATAAAGGGTTTATACAATGATTATCGAAACCCCAGGGTCTAGGGTTTCAGGGTCTTGGGTTTCAAGGTTTAAATGAGCCGTGCGCTTGAGATGGATTTGTTGTTTGGGAATTCAACATAATTTTTGGAATAGAGAGTGTTCAAACAAAAACTTGATTTATTTATTTATATATATATATATATTTTATTATTATTATTATTATATATATATATATTTTTTTTTTACAAGTGATAGGATATACCAAAATAGGATCCTTCTATCGTTTCTAGGCGTCCTCCGGCACAGTGGTGGGATCCTCCTCCGGATCTTCCTCCACCGGGCTTGACGGTAGTAGGTCATCGAAAATGTGGTTCAAGTCATCCCCATGAGCATCAACAAGCTCCTTTAAACATAGATTTTGTGTAGTGAGGGTTTGGATTTGGTCTTCGAGCTGGTTTATGCGGTGGTGGTCCGCCTCTCTTAAGCTTCCCATATGGTGCAGATTTGCCTCCAATTGGGCCATACGATGTTCCATTTGTTGTATGGTTTGTTGGGAATCAAAGTGAGCGTTCATCATTTTGACCATTAAGTTCATCATGTCTTGGTTAGCCATCTAGCGCAAGAAAAAGATCTAGGTTACAACATAACGCTTCTAGGTTTTCTAAGGTATAGAAATGCAATATGCACATGCAGTGATGACCCCCCTGATAAAAAAAAATTTTATGCATGCATTTATTTATCCATGGGTTTTAAAAATAAATTTATTCCATGGATAGACTAAAATAAGGATAAAAGGTTTGGGCCACTATTATTGGGCCGAAAGAAATAAATTATTTGGGCTTTAAATAAAAACAAGTTATTGGGCCAAAATAGTTGGGGTTATCATGATATTTAGATATTGAGCCAAAAATAATTAATCCTTGGGTTTAAAATATTACACTAAGTAAATAAAAATTTTGGGCTCGAAATAATAAACATTTGGGCTTTATTTAAAAATACAGGTATTGGGCTAAAAATAATTTCTTGGGCTTCTTAAAATTTTTGGGCTAAAAATTTGGGCTTTAACTTCAAAACAATAATTGGGCTTTTTGAAATATACTACTAGTTTAGAAATGATAACTTTAAAAATAATAATACTTGAAAATAATAGTTTAAAAATATTCTGAGCTCTTTAAAATAGTAGTTTTAAAATATTCCGGGCTCTGATACCACATTGTAACACCCCGGTTTTGGTAACCCAGGCCGGGATGCCACCGCCACATCTCCCTAGCAAGACACGGTTTCTCCGAGCTCACTAAAGAGATGCAAGGCTATGGTTTTTCAGAATTTAAATATTCAAGTAGCCCATTCGTAAATAATTTAAAAATACTACATCAGAGTTGCAGCGAGAATATAAAGTACGCAGCGGAAGTAAAGTGTATGCAGCGGAATTTAAAATATAGGGCCGACATGGCCAAACCACGGGTTAAACAGACCCGTTCATGCAAGTTACGTAAAATAAATAATTAAGTGTCCAAAATGATCCCCCAATGAGTGATCATGCTCCGTACTCTGTAACAGAAAAAAAATGAACAACGGTTTTTATCAGTATTATAAAATACTGAGTAAGTTAATCCTTACATAGCAATAAAGGGGTTAGATTTTTAATAATTAAGATAAAACTTTTTACCATGCATAAAACATTTTTGTTTTTTTAAAAAAAATGCGAATATAATTGCATACTTTAAAGACACATTTAAATTTCATAATTTAAAACTTAAGCATGGGCAATTATTTAAGACATGATTTAAAAACATGAATAATGCCGTAAGTAAGTAAATAAAGGTTTGAGCTTTTAAAAATTCTCCCCGATACGCCACCATCTCAACAATATTTGATTTAGCCGACAATCCGACGGCCGCAGCCAATTTCATAAAATCTGAGCTTTTTAATATATTTCCCGTTACGCTATCATCTCAACAATATATATATCATTTAGCCGGTGATCCGGCGGCCTCAGCCAATTTCATAAGTATCATCTCATTTAGCCGATATTCCGGCGGCCGCAGCCGATTCGCCATACCCAGTACCACTCCGTCGAGCCTCGAGTAACCCATACGGATACACTCGAGAGGGTAGGCCGTTGGTCTCTTGTGACCAAATACGCCATATCCAGTACCGCTCCGTCAAGCCTCGAGTAACCCATACGGATACACCGAGAGGATAGGCCCAAAAATATAAGATGCCGTTTTGGCAATCTTTCGCGCGTAATCATCATTGCCGTTTTGGCACAAAATGAATAATTAGGAGGGCACCCTGCAGAGCAATCTCCCCCCTAATTTTATACAACCAATGTAACCGATATCGTTTCAACTTTAGTGTAACGGGATTTCCAAAAATACAGCTTTATCGTATCACAAGATTTCGATCGTTGTTTAGAGATTTCAAAATTTCACAAGTTTAAAACCGATCGATGTCACAGTTTACGCCTTTTCAGTTTAAAAATCCATTTCTTAGGCGATTGATCTGAACTTTTCACAGTAGCTCAAAAACATCCCAATGAACAACTTTCATGTTTTGAGTTTTTGGGAAAAATGATGGGAAGCATGTCAAAAATCAAGTTTTATACACAAACAAAAAGCTGTCAGGATTCAGGTTTGACATCTGTCAAAGATTTGACTTTTTAACATATCAAATGAACTCCAAAAATTCTGAAAATTTACAGGCACTTAAAAGACACCAAAATAAACAAGTTTTATTAGAGGCAAATTATGCAAATTCATCACGGATTAAGTCAGATTAATCTACTAAGTTCGGTCTTAAAATCTGTCTCAGTTTTTCGAAAGGTTCATGCACCACAGAATATGTTCGACGCGGTTTGGGATAGCAAATCTTAATAAAAGTGCATGAAATTTTACAGAGGTATTCAAGACTCATAGATCTACAACTTTTGTTCAGATCATGAAGATTGGTTCGGACTAGAAATGATAGAAATAAGCTCATCAAGTTCGGTTATGAAATCTGTCAACTTTTGAAAATTCTTTAAAAACGCAGAATATGTCCGACTTGATTTGGGGTATCAAAACTTGATGAAAATTTCTGAAATTTTTACAAAATATAGCTTAAGATCTTAGGATCAAAATCTTAGTTTTGAGTTTTCAGGTTTGAACGCTCGAAGTAAGAGTTTTGCTCGGATTTCAGAAAATACGTAGATTGGGGTTTTTAGGTTTGATTTCAACGTTTCGTTTAAGATCCAATGTTTCGGATGTCTTTAAACCACCCATATTGATATGGAAGATATTAACTTACAGTGAGTGAGTTCTTGAACGTTCTAGAGTTGATCGATTTGTCCAAAATCGCCACGAACGGATCTACGCAACACGTTCTTCTTCTCCTTTGGCTACGAACGTGTTTTGCAAGTAAAGATCCGTAAGTTAGAAGGTTGATTATGATCTTAAAGCAATAAGGAAACTTGATTTACACCTTACCAACAATCCAATGCCTGCAAATCCTTGATCTACACACTACCTTGGTTGGATTTGATTGCCGGAAAGTTGCCGGAAAGTCGCCGGAAGAGTGTTTTGGCTTTGGGAGAGTTTGGGAGAGTTTTGGGATGAATTATTGAGTGTTGATGGCTGAAATGGGGTGTTAGGGACATCTAATAATCATCCAAAATATGCCTCCCCCGTGATAGATCAAGATTCCCACCTTTGGGACCCAAAAAATGGCAAAAAGTCACCAAAAATGCATAATGCCCGACTGCTACAGTAGCATGCTACAGTAGCGTGCTACAGTAGCATGCTACAGTAACTTTTTTTTTTTTTTTAAATTTTTTTTATATATATATATATTAAGATTCTTATCTTAAAAAAAATCATAATGTGAGAATTTTTGTGATCTTATAAGTCATAAATAGCTTCAAAAAGGAATATATTCTTTATTTGAAAATGACAAGATATGATTAATATTCCACCCTACAATTTCAAACCATAGTCAAATTATTCCCAATTATATTATGGCATTCTAGAATAATTCCATAATAAAAAAATATGGGTAGAATGATTAATCAAGGATATATAGAAAATAGATAATTCTCATTATAATTTAAACATGTAAATATATACATGTATATACATGTGTACATGTTTGGAAAGATTATTTCAAGACCAAGGTATATATGTGTATATAAACTTGTATATGGATTTAAAATATTCTATGAACCATATACTTATTACACTTGATATTGAAATCCATATATTTATTTGAAAAGACAAATATATATAATTTTTCAAAGTATGTTTTGTAGAAAATAATATACTAATCTTTAAGCACATATTTGAACATATAAATATATATAGATTTGATTAAAAATCTACTTAGTGAATTGATCAAAATATATATTCATACATATATATCGGGCAATTTCTATGGTATTACAATTATTAACCCTTAAAATTAAAATTACAAACAAGCATCCGCCCCTTTAATTTTTAATTATTAATTAAAAGAAATAATCAAAGTCCATAATTGAATTAAGGGTACGCCCTTTTTAAAATGTCATTGAATGCTACTCTCTGCCAAATTTTATTCTTCATTGTTGTGGTTCTTCTTCTCCCACCAATCCGTTTCCCATATACTCCCTCGTTTTTTTTTTTTTTTTTTACTTCTCAACTTCTCCATCGCACGCAATCCAATGTACGTTTTTAATCATTAATAACTAAAATTATATATAAGTAAAAATTGTAAAAAAAATTGATGTTATAAAACTACGCGATTAGACGAATCCAACAAGATCTCAATTGACTATGTTTTATCATACGCAATTGTGCTAAAAAGTTGAATCAAAATTACTTAATGAATAGTGCGAACTATTTAAATGGTAAAGATATAAAAAAGTGAGGGAGTATTTTTTTCCCTAGCTATTTCATTACATAGCTAGCAATAAGAGGAAATATTCCTTAAAACGATCCTGGTTCCCTATTTCAGGCCTAGTGGTTTATTCAGTTGGAAACTTGGAATAGGTCAGAATTGAATGCTATGCTGCCCATTTTTAGTTTATTTTAGGTATTATTGGCACTGGAAGCACATCACATTATGGCAGGGTAACATTTTCCAGTTGAAGGAATCTTCTTCCACTTATTTGATTTGATGGGCCGGCTAAGTATTGAATTGAATTATCTTTTCGGAAGAAAGTACTAAATTTAATGCTGACAACTATTGGTTCGAGCTCACTTCCGTGGTACTATGATACTGTTTTTCAATGATAGGTTCAGGAAATGGTTCCAGTATTCAGGAAATTACTGAACATCTGAATATTTATAATTTTATGCTGGCCAACTATTTTTGAAAGGTTATGGATAATTAATGGTTTACATCTAAATAATAAATTCGTTTTAATTAATGAAATTACGGGTATTAATCATAGCAATAGAATCCTATAATTTAGGCGATAATATCAACATATCCTCTCTTGTCCGAATTTTAGTGGAGCTATTTTAAGAAACAAATAATTTCATAAACGATTGTTATTATTTCTTTTATTGTGTCTCAATGCTAAATTGCTTATTAGTGAATGGATAAGTCTGAATGCTAAATTGCTTATTATTAAATGGGTAAGTATTTTGTATTCTTTATCTCATGCTATATATGTAGAACTATTATAATACTCTGTGTAATTAATTGAATGTTTCTTTACATTTACAAATTGTATTTCTTTTTTATATAAATGATACTGGCACTGTGTTTAATTTAATTATTATTTGAAAGTAAATTTATGCTGTGGAAAATGCATGTTTTGATTTTAAGATTATGAGTTCTTTTTATTTATATTAGTTAAAGTTTACCTATTGTGTTTAACTATTAAAATGATGTGTGAATTTAATGGCATGCTACGTGAAAGTAGAATCATGCTATGTAGAATTGATAAAATGCTTGATTTGATTCTCAGATTATAAGTTCTTTTTACTTATATGAATAAGGTTTATGTATTGTGTTTAATTCTTTATAGTACATTCTGCATATGAGTTCAATCGTGGAGGATCCTCTTATATTTGTGATGTATTTTGGAATGATGGATATGGGTCCAATCATGCAGGATCTCCTTACATTTGTGTTGTATTTAATTAACAGTCATAGTAGCTTCCTCATTCAACCCTCATCATGATAGATCATGAATACATCATTGCTGCAAGAAAATTAGGTAGTTGTGATTAGCCTCCCTTTCCGCCACGGTTTGAACCCTTGGTGCCATTGCTTTGAGGTTTTGCATGGTTAGGTTTTAAAATTTGGTTAGAACCTTATGTCCCATTATTTTTGGCAGAAATGTTTTAATAGGCAAATAGATAATTACACATAAATTATGGCAATGATTGGAGGTTAGTGACTTTTTCTTTCCAAATTAATTATGCAGCGGTTATTATATATTTTGGTAAGTAATTAGTTAGCAGCAGGTTTTTATAGTTATATAGCAGTTCAGGTCGGTTCTGAATTTTAGAGTTCAGGATAGTAACTCTATTGATAAGTTCATTAGTGAAAAAGTATGTGATGAGTTTATAAAATTGATCGAGATATGAATTTAAAGGCTGAAAATCATTGTAACTAATAAATAAACGAGTTTTAATTTATTTGAACAAAATGATGTTGTGTCTTTATGTTACACAAATTACATTATGCCTGCAGGCTGCACAGCATTCACACATCACATTTGTTCCGTTGAGTTTTGAACATCTTGAGCAGCAGATTGTATTGCGACTGTTTTGGATATGAATAATTTTTTTCCTAAAAAAAAATGTTACACAAATTACAAAAGAAAAATAAAAGAGGGGATATGAATTGATGGTGATTCAAACCCAAATTTATTTATGAGATAAATAGTTAAAAACTTGTTACCTATTCTTAGCCCCAATTTTCAATTGAGTTTAAACAATTTTTTATTTTTTTATTTTTTTGCCGAACATCCTATACAAGTTAGGAAATGAGTGGTGAGAGCTCATATCACACAAATTACAAAGGTATAAAGATGAGGGATATATAGGGGGCCGGGGGAAATCCAACCACCAACCTAAACATTGGAAGTAAGGTGACTTGACTAATTGGCTAAATCCTCATCCCCAATTGAGTTTGAACAATTTATAAGTTTAAAATAATTAATTAACATTAATGATTATATTTATTTTTCTTTAAAAAATATTTAAAGTTATTGTTGATTTTATAGTGACGTGTGAAAATCAAATTATTTATTTTGAATTTGTTTTAAAGTTAGCATGTAGATCTATTTAATCATTATTTACTACAATTATTCAACCGATGTATTTAATAATTATTTAATTCATTAAATAGTGTATAAACAGTTATCCACATATACACAAATATTAAGAGAGAGAGGTTATACATAATTTGTATGTCGAATATATTTATTAAAATTATTATTATTATTATTATTATTATTATTATTATTATTATTATTATTATTGCATCATCATTATTAATAAATGGGATAATGAATAAAAAGGGACATTAAAAGGAGCCTATTCTACTTTTACGCCATTATAAATTGAATTTCTAAAATTAAACCATCAGAAACACAATTTGAATGAAATTAAGTCAAATGACTAATTTGAAATTAATAAATGATTCCAACAACTTTTCCTTTCTTTTATTTAAACCCCAGGAAAGTTTGACTTTATTTACTTTAGTCCTTTCTCAATATACTTAATTTTTCATTATATAAATGACACCCAATGCGCTTGAAAATTGGTATCAGAGCCTAGGTTTTATTGAAGAACATATTAATTATATTATTTTTATTTATAATATTTTATCTCTTAATGGTGAAGATTTAATTATTTAATGGACTCAATTAATTTGAAACCAACGAGTTATTTCCAAATTTTAGTAATAAAAAATAAAAATTTCAGAGGAAATTCTTGAACTTGTCCATAAGACAAGATTTTATCAAAAGTAATTTCTTTCATAAAAATGAGAGGAACTGACTGGAAAGAAATTGATCCGGATAGCTCTAAGTTCTCACAAAACTTAAGAGAATCCAAAAAATAGATAACTTGAATCAATCAACAGAGGAGATCTTGAAATTGTTTCAAGATCTAAAGAAAGAAATTTTAAATTTGAAATTTGATATTTTGGATATCAAGAAAACGCATAAGGATATTCTTGAATCTACCAAGAACAACCAAGCCAATATTAGAGATGCATTTGGATCCGTACAAGCTTTACATCAAAAAGGTAAAGCAACTATGGTTCCAAAGCAAAAATCATAAGAAGAGCTTATGATCGATCTCATAAAAACAATCGAATGAGTGTTTGCGGGGCAGATCTATCAGATCTACAAGAATTAGCAGAATCATTTTCCCAACTCAGGATTATGGATCTAGTTAATGTAAAACCCAATGAAGTTCTTCAATTGGGTTATGCGGAAGAATCAAGATCTAACGTAACCTACAAAAGAACCCCTGATGTTCCAATGAGAGAAAGTACAGACTTCAACACGAACAGGTATCCAGAGATGATGATCAATCCCAGACGTAACCTAGTACGGAACCCGAGTAGGGCACCAGATTCCTCACCCTGGGCCAAGACGGTGCTCCAATCATTAAATCCATATGGTATAACATTGAACCTCGATGTTATCGACTTCCGAAACATCGAGGAGCTGATCGACGAATTGGTAGCTTCAATGAAAATTGTAGCAACCACCCTGGACCTCGACAAAGAGAACTTTTTCAGATTGATAGAGCTGAGCCTCGAAGGATCTGCAAAGCTTGGCTGGAAAAATTCCACAACAGCGCTGAAGGAACAAATCCTTGAGGGAGAATCCAAAAGCATAATCTGCGAGCGATTTGGCATCCTATTCAAAACCCACTTCGTAGGAGTGGTTATTTTGAAGAAAATGAAGCCAAAAAGGCCAAGGTCTATACCCAAGCCCTCTTGGGACTACAGTTGAGAAGTATTTGCGCAGTAGATGAATATATCTACTGGTTTCGTAAATATTTCTTCCAGAGTAAGATGACGTCTGAAGTAGCATGCCCCATGTTCTTTGCATAGATTTGCAGCCCATGGAGAGAGATATTGATCCAATCATACTCAGTACCCCCTGCTACGGTGGATTCAATAGCTCGAAGGATGTCCTTCCTAAAGGATAAGCTCAGAGAATGGTGCCAACAGGCAGCAGCCCAAAAGAACATGAAAAGACTAAGAGGTAAAATAAAAAGAACCCCTCTTTACTGTGAGAATAATGATTTCTTACAATTATAGGAGAATCAGAAGAAAATAGAAGAAAAAAGAAGAGCCGAGGCTCATACAGCAGGAGTTTTAGAAGACCCCCATTCCGAAGAAGGAGAGCATGGTGGTCTAAGAGCGAGGCCAGAACATACAAAACTGGACAAAGAACGGGGACGACGAAAAGTTCATCCCAAAGCTCAACTAGCTCAGCAGCAAAGAGCTCGGGAAGAACGTCAAAAAGAACGTTCAGACGAGCCCATACCCGAGCCAACGAAATTTTCAAAGACTGCAACTATTGGAAGTGTGGAGCCAGACGTCAAATCTCACCCCGATTGCCCTCAGAATCGTGGGATACGAATGTAGAAACCACAGAGGATATCGTGGAAGCGGTCTACCATGAAAGCTGATACAAGTCTATCGGTTTAAAGACATCTCCTCGGATGAAAGCATCTACGAGGAAGAATTAAGAAGTGACTAAGACTCATATTCAGATGGATCTTCAACCGAGTCTGACTGACGAAGACATGATTCAGACCATGGAAAACCTGTCTGGATTCTTTTCAAGGATAACGATCTCGAATCGAACCATGGAAAGAATAATGAGACAAGATTCCAACCTCAGCCCATATGACAGATTCAGAATTGGCAGGATTGGACGAGTTCTTAATCAGATGGGACTCAACAAGAGAAGACATAACATCATCTACAAGGTAAGTGCAGGCGAGTTTGCAATTCCTGTGGAACTTAATTGTAATGTTATGGATATACAATTAATTCCTAAAGAAGAAATTCTTGAGGAATTAAGCAGAATGAAGGAGGAAATTGTCATTACTATGAAATGGATCCACATAGGAGCCATCGAAGTAGTAATTAAGGCAATCTTCAAAGAAGCCATTGATTCTGAATTAAATCTATCAGTCACTGATAGAAGAATTAATAACCTTAGAGATGGTCTTCTTGAGACTATGGTAGGAAATTTATATGCAGGGAAGCTAATGTTTGACATTCATCCCATAATTTCCTATAACCTAGCCGACCAAGATTTTAGCAGAGTGCTAACCCTTCATCAAGATTTCAAAAGAAAAGATCTGATGAAAGAAGAGAATAGGCCATATTCTATAACTTATATAATTTCTTATGCACTTTCCAATAGTCATCATTCTGACTTATTTCTCAGGAAAGAGTATATAGAAATTCATAGAATTTTCAAGGAATTTGCTGAAGTCATGACTCCAAATCCTACCCAGATTCCGAGGTTAGGAGGAGTAGACATATAAATAAGAGATCACCCAGTTCTAGACAACAAGTGCTAGAATTGAGTATGGAAGCCGTATGTCTTTTTCGGAAGATAAAATTATGGCATATAAAGGAAAGAAGTTTATCAAAGATCTAACTCCTCAATCCATTGGGGTAGATAATATAAAGATTAAATGCCCTGAATGATGGAAAGAAATACAAGTTATATTTGACCCCACTGAAAAAAATTAATCGTTTTCCATGTGATGACTTATACTACTTGCATCAGCCATCAATTGGAACCTATGAAGGAACCATTGAAATTGCAGGACACGAGATCAGAGTCTTAGGCACCGCCGGAAAAGACAAAGGGGTTATGATTTTGGGATTAATTTTTTTCAAAAATTATAAACCATGGGTAAGAAAGGATAATAGTATATAATTTAATCTGAAGGGTCACACCATCATAATTAAATGACAAGTCCATTTTCCATTTATATCTTAGTAGGGATAATGAATGAACAATATAAGTCAGAATATTTACAACTTATATTGATTTAGGATCAGGTACTTGCACGGCAAAACCATGAGTTTTCCCTAGCAAAGCTATGGAATCATTACCCATTATTGCAGGAAGAGAATTTTCGCAGAAAATATTAGTACTAAATAAGGGTATTCAACAAGCTAATATCATGATAGGATGAGCATTTGGTACGCCTTGGTACAAGGTAAAAACACCTCCTATTTATTTTCATGATACAGGAGCAGATATTTTGTTAGGTAATAATTTCATACAATCCTTTATAAAATATATTCAAGATAACAAAAGAAATTTGTTAATATTTACCACAAGTTGTGGAAATGAGATACAGGTGTTGCACAGGGAAAAAAGCAATCAACAGGTTAATGCCTATATTATTTCGCAGCGAACGTGGTGATAATGATGCCAAACTCACCCATATAAAAATGCAGGATAAAAGAAAGTTTGGTAAGACTTTGTTATTTAGACAACAAGGGTTTGATAGAACATCTATTAAGGAAATTATAAACCTCAAAGAAGCAATACAGGAAATGAAGTCATTAAAAATAACTTCATTAGACATTGATGGGAAAACTAAATTGTCCCTCGAAAATGTCAAAAGGCTTATTCGAGGAAACTTTAACGAGGATCCTCTGGCATAGTGGGATAAAAACAAGATCGAAGCAACTCTACAGGTAAAAGAACAATATAAATATGAGTATGTTCGATACAAATCCATCTTAATGAATATGTAGGATAAGAAAGATATGCAACAAATTATCAAGGAGCATATCGATCTTAAAGTCATAGAGCCTGGAGTCTCAGCGTATAGTAGCCCTGGATTATTGGTAAGAAACCACGGTGAAATAAAAAGCGGTAAACCCAAGTTGGTAATAAATTATCAAGGTATTAATAAAATAATACAATTTGATGGCTATTACATTCCGAGTAGAGAACACATATTTGATTGCATCAATGGCGCTAAAGTGTTTCTAAATTTGATGGCTATTACATGAGTCGAAGAAATTCACAGCATTCTCCACCCCACAAGGGCAATATATTTGAAATTGTATGCCAATGGGGCTTTCTAATGCCCCTCAGATATTCCAAAGAAAAATGGATAATCTATTTAAAGATTATCTAGAGTTTATGTTCGTCTACATTAATGACATTCTAATTGCATCTAGAAGTATTAAAGAACATATTAAACATCTTGAAATATTTTTTGATGCATGCCACAGGGAAGGTCTTGTTCTCTCTGAGAAAAAAGCTACAAAGGCTGCTAACAAAATTGAATTCTTAGGAGTTCAAATTGATGAAGCAGGGATAGCGTTGCAGGAACATATTGTGGAGAAAATCCGTAATTTTCCTGATATATTAAAGGATAAGAAACAACTTCAAAGTTTCTTGGGAGTTGTAAATTTTTGCAGGTATTTTTATTAAAGACCTTCCAAAATATAGAAAGGATTTTAGACCACTCCCGAAAGAGACTGAAAGCTCTAGATGGAAATGGGAAGAAATCTATACCAAGAGAATTCGCGAACTAAAGCAGGCCTGTAATAGCTTGCCGAAACTCGCGATACCTCAAAATGAGGATGAGTTGGTAATCTATACAGATGCCAATGATTTTCGATGGGCAGGAGTGCTCATGAGAAAAACAATTATGGATCAAGAACCCTGTAGATGCACAGGAGGGTTGTTCACTGAACAACAAGCCAAACTTTGGCATATTAATGAAAAAGAATTCTTTGCAGTATGGAAAACATTTAAAAAATGGCTTTTATTCTTACTTGCAAAGAAATTTGTATTAAAAGCTGATGATACTAATTTTAGAGCATTTCTAAAAAATAAACTTAAATCAAAAATTGAAAAAGCTCGTATTATCAGATAGCAAGCTGAATGTCAATATTATACTTATGATATTGATGTTATAAAATCTCATAAAAAGGTTCTTGCAGATTTCTTGACAAGAGATGGAAGCATTTGAAGATGATTCCATCATTACGAGATTCAAGCACCTCAGAGAAAACTTAGAGGAGCTATCTAAGCATTTTGGACAACTGGATATCAATGCAAGGATAGTTGGCCAAATACAACAGAGCGATGTGGACATGGTCCGCAATGATATACGAAGCTCTCATATAGGAATAGCAATGCTATGGGAATTGGTACTCGAGTCAATCAGGAAGGCGTCAGCTTCCCTAGTTAACAAAGAGAAACGTGCCCAACAAACAAAAGTGGTCACGTATGAAGAAGTAAATTCAAGTACTGCTTCCAAGGAACCATTACCGGACAACGATAAAATGGAAAATATTGAGCAAGAGGAAAGTCACATTTTCGAAAGCTCAAGTCAACCCACTGCCTCTGGGGTAAAAGAGGAAGAAATTAACATTAGGCCAATGACAGACACCTCTAAGGTTAATTCAGAGGAGAAGGTCATTTCCACAGCCTAGCTCGACTACCAAGGAAAATGGGAACAAGTGGTTGCCAAAAGGGGAATCAACCCCAGCAAGACAGTGATCGAAACATCCGGAAGATACAATAGGGTCTGGATGCTCGAGGGATCGAAGCCAGAAGAGGTTCGAAAATGGTGTGATTGTGAGCATTAGCATCGGGTCATACTACATCACCAGGGTTTCTGGAAATAGAAAAACTTCCGGGATGGAACAACTGGCACCTGCAAAGAGGAGATATTCTGGAGCTTAAATTCATATCAGCGGCCCTAGAAATCGTTGGGAAAGGTTCTTATCCGATCTTTCATTTTATTAAATTACAAACACCTGATATGATAGCTTTCTACAGAGTCAAGTCCACTGATGAGAAAGCACCATTGGTATCTTCCATTAGTGAAGACGAGATCTCCACCAGACGAGCATGAGGATTCTGAGTCTTTCTCACCGAGATGGAAAAGGTTAAATATCCATTTAAAATATTTTCAAATAATTTAAATGGATCGTTCCTAGTTAATTCTTTAATAAGAAAAAACACAGAGTTTGCAGAAACCTCTTTTGAAAAGAAGAGGTTACTCATCTGGGAAAATAAGTTGCCAGCGACTGAGTCTACCAGAAGAAAGGCATACAACATGATGCATATTGGCCAGTGGGATAATCACATATGCTGATATTGCATGGAACAGGAAAAATCCCTATTCGGTACAAGAATTCGGGTAACCGAACAGAAATCCGGATCTGAACAGGATAAAGGGAAGAAACGTCCAAAAAACTTTCACAAGCCCAAGTGAGAACAACTTGATGTAAGAGAAAAAGAGGTGTCGGCAGGACCCCACGATAAATGGCCAATAAAGTAGAGAGGGGCAGTTGGCAGACACATGTGATGAGCTGACAAAGGAGCCCACTAGCAATAATTATGGCATAATAATGTAGGCTGGAATCCAAAGCAAGTGACGTCACTGCGTTCGTCACAAGAAATTAGAGTTTGTTTGGAGTCCGTAGCTGAAGTCCGCAGAAGCTTATAAATAGAGGAGATTGAAGCAGATGGAAGACATTGAAAATTCCTCCCAACTCTTCAAAATATTTGTATTATTTCCCTTTCTGTAAATTTTCTTTCGAGTTTGTAATAATATTTTCATCCCCAAGAGTCTTGTTTCCTCCATGAGGAACTAAGTGTCTGTCTTCTCCATTAGGAGAAATTATGTTTGAATAATATTTTTAATATTTCTTCAATAAAATTCAGGCTTCCAGTATTCCATATATCCCGATAATTTAGTTAAAACCCTTTACTCATATCTTGATACGTCCTAAGGTAGGAAACGAAATAGGACTGTGCTGTTTGTTGCTGAAAGAGTCCAGAATCGGTGAACCATCAGTCGCGACTGCATGGTTGGAGGAAGTCCGTAAAATCCCGAAGTTTAGGAAACCCGACAGCAAGGCGGTCAAAGTCAATGTAAGAATTTTAGTGCTTAATTTAATTATCGGAAGCATGATGGGCGGTAATTGGATAAAATTTAATGAAAAATCTAAAGTTTTGGGTCAAAGTGTAAAAGAGCAAAAGTTGGTAAGTCAACTAATGGGGTCAAAGTGTAATAAATCAAAAGTTGGTGGGGTCAATGGTAATTTGAAAAGTCCAAATAGCATTAATTTGATCAAATCTGTTTTCTAATGGCCAAAAATCAATTTCTGATTTTAGGCCAATGGGGCTTTCTAATGCCCCTCAGATATTCTCCACCCCACAAGGGCAATATATTTGGAATTGTATGCCAATGGGACTTTCTAATGCCCCTCAGATATTCCAAAGAAAAATGGATAATCTATTTAAAGATTATCTAGAGTTTATGTTCGTCTACATTAATGGCATTCTAATTGCATCTAGAAGTATTAAAGAACATATTAAACATTTTGAAATATTTTTTGATGCATACCACAGGGAAGGTCTTGTTCTCTCTGAGAAAAAAGCTACAAAGGCTGCTAACAAAATTGAATTCTTAGGAGTTCAAATTGATGAAGCAGGGATAGAGTTACAGGAACATATTGTGGAGAATTCCGTAATTTTCCTGATATATTAAAGGATAAGAAACAACTTAAAAGTTTCTTGGGAGTTGTAAATTTTTGCAGGTATTTTTATTAAAGACCTTGCAAAATAAAGAAAGGATTTTAGACCACTCCCGAAAGAGACTGAAAGCTCTAGATGAAAATGGGAAGAAATCTATACCAAGAGAATTCGCGAACTAAAGCAGGTCTGTAATAGCTTGCCGAAACTCGCGATACCTCAAAATCAGGATCAGCTGGTAATCTATACAGATGCCAATGATTTTCGATGGGCAAGAGTGCTCATGAGAAAAACAATTATGGATCAAGAACCCTGATGCACAGGAGGGTTGTTCACTGAACAACAAGCCAAACTTTGGCATATTAATGAAAAAGAATTCTTTGCAGTATGGAAAACATTTAAAAAATGGTTTTTATTCTTACTTGCAAAGAAATTTGTATTAAAAGCTGATAATACTAATTTTAGAGCATTTCTAAAAAATAAACTTAAATCAAAAATTGAAAAAGCTCGTATTATCAGATAGCAAGCTGAATGTCAATATTATACTTATGATATTGATGTTATAAAATCTCATGAAAATGTTCTTGCAGATTTCTTGACAAGAGATGGAAGCATTTGAAGATGATTCCATCATTACGAGATTCAAGCACCTCAGAGAAAACTTAGAGGAGCTATCTAAGCATTTTGGACAACTGGATATCAATGCAAGGACAGTTGGCCAAATACAACAGAGCGATGTGGACATGGTCCGCAATGATATACAAAGCTCTCATATAGCAATAGCAATGCTATGGGAATTGGTACTCGAGTCAATCAGGAAGGCGTCAGCTTCCCTAGTTAACAAAGAGAAACGTGCCCAGCAAACAAAAGTGGTCACGTATGAAGAAATAAATTCAAGTACTGCTTCCAAGGAACCATTACTGGACAACGATAAATGGAAAATATTGAGCAAGAGGAAAGTCACATTTCCGAAAGCTCAAGTCAACCACTGCCTCTGGGGTAAAAGAGGAAGAAATTAACATTAGGCCAATGACAGACACCTCTAAGGTTAATTCAGAGGAGAAGGTCATTTCCACAGCCTAGCTCGACTACCAAGGAAAATGGGAACAAGTGGTTTCCAAAAGGGGAATCAACCCCAGCAAGACAGTGATCGAAACATCCGGAAGATACAATAGGGTCTGGATGCTCGAGGGATCGAAGCCAGAAGAGGTTCGAAAATGGTATGATTCCGGAGCATTAGCATCGGGTCATACTACATCACCAGGGTTTCTGGAAATAGAAAAACTTACGGGATGGAACAACTGGCACCTGCAAAGAGGAGATATTCTGGAGCTTAAATTCATATCAGCGGCCCCAGAAATCATTGGGAAAGGTTCTTATCCGATCTTTCATTTTATTAAATTACAAACACCTGATATGATAGCTTTCTACAGAGTCAAGTCCACTGATGAGAAAACACCATTGGTATCTTCCATTAGTGAAGACGAGATCTCCACCAGACGAGCATGAGGATTCTGAGTCTTTCTCACCGAGATGGAAAAGGTTAAATATCCATTTAAAATATTTTCAAATAATTTAAATGGATCATTCCTGGTTAATTCTTTAATAAGAAAAAGCACAGAGTTTGCAGAAACCTCTTTTGAAAAGAAGAGGTTACTCATCAGGGAAAATAAGTTGCCAGCGACTGAGTCTACCAGAAGAAAGGCATACAACATGATGCATATTGGCCAGTGGGATAATCACATATGATGATATTGCATGGAACAGGAAAAATCCCTATTCAGTACAAGGATTCGGGTAACCCAACAGAAATCCGGATCTGAACAGGATAAAGGGAAGAAACGTCCAAAAAACTTTCACAAGCCCAAGTGAGAAAAACTTGATGTAAGAGAAAAAGAGGTGTCGGCAGGACCCCACGATAAATGGCCGACAAAGTAGAGAGGGGCAGTTGGCAGACACATATGATGAGCTGACAAAGGAGCCCACTAGCAATAATTATGGCATAATAATGTAGGCTGAATCCAAAGCAAGTGATGTCACTGCGTTCGTCACAAGAAATTAGAGTTTGTTTGGAGTCCGTAGCTGAAGTCCGCGGAAGCTTATAAATAGAGGAGATTGAAGCAGATGGAAGGCATTGAAAATTCCTCCCAACTCTTCAAAATATTTGTATTATTTCCCTTTCTGTAAATTTTCTTTCGAGTCTGTAATAATATTTACATCCCCAAGAGTCTTGTTTCCTCCATGAGGAACTAAGTGTCTGTCTTCTCCATTAGGAGAAATTATGTTTGAATAATATTTTTAATATTTCTTCAATAAAATTCAGGCTTCCAGTATTCCATATATCCCGATAATTTAGTTAAAATCCTTTACTCATATCTTGATACGTCCTAAGGTAGGAAACGAAATAGGACTGTGCTGTTTGTTGCTGAAAGAGTCAAGAATCGGTGAACCATCAGTCGCGACTGCATGGTTGGAGGAAGTCCGTAAAATCCTGAAGCTTAGGAAACCCGACAGCAAGGCGGTCAAAGCCAATGTAAGAAGTTTAATGCTTAATTTAATTATCGGAAGCATGATGGGCGGTAATTGGATAAAATTTAATGAAAAATCTAAAGTTTTGGGTCAAAGTGTAAAAGAGCAAAAGTTGGTAAGTCAACTGATGGGGTCAAAGTGTAATAAATCAAAAGTTGGTGGGGTCAATGGTAATTGGAAAAGTCCAAATAGCATTAATTTGATCAAATCTGTTTTCTAATGGCCTAAAATTAGAAATTGATTTTATCATGGCCTAGATGTAGAAATCATGTGGCTTAAAATATTCATTAACTTTTAATAAATTCTAGTTAGTAATTAAGTATTTTAATACATAATTAGAAATAGGGTATATAATTTTCAAATGTAGCGTATATTTATTTATAAAAAATGTAGTGTATATTCAACCATGTATTTAGGGATGTAAACGGGTAGGGTAGGGTACGGGTAGACCACCTCCACTCACTACCCGAAATATAATTATTCTACACTTACCCTACCCTATTACCCTAAAATCAAATATCGGGTAGGATTCGGGCAATACCCGTCGGGTATGCAGATTATCCGCGGGTAAACGGGTACCCGAAATCTTAAATATTACATAGTTAACCAACTCTACCCGACCTAACTTTAATAAAGAAAAAACTTATTTTTCACCATAAAAAATTAAATAAAACCTTCATTATTGCACGGGAACAAATTTTAAAAGAATATTTAAAAGAAACCGCTAAAGCAACATAAATAAATACTGTAATATTTAAGAATATTCAGTAAAAAATTCATAAATCTTTTTACTGTCAAATCTCAAATGTTAATAAATTTGAAATATAAAAATAAATAAATAAATAAACAAATATATAAATATATCTCAATATATACAATAAATTAAATATATATAAGTATATATAGATAAATAAATATATATATTTAATCGGGTAATCGGGTAGGGTAATCGGGTAATATATGAAATCCGTACCCTACCCGCACCCGATATGATTTATTTCGGTTTCGGGTAATACCCTACCCGATTACCTCTACCCTACCCTACCCTACTCGATACCCGATTACCCGACGGGTTACCCGACCCTACGGGTAAAGTTGACATCCCTACATGTATTTAGTAATAGAAGTCAATGATAGAGTTAAAGTATAAGCGTCCATTCACAAGGTGTATGTAATGTGATTCAAGGATATAATATTCCATAAATGGGATAATACTACATACTCAATGGGTTGCATGATCTTATGTCAGAAATTGCAATTTATTTTATGGGAATCATTAATTAATCTTCATGGTTGTCAATTTCTTCAAAATTCAAATTACGTGACACTTAAATATCATGTATATATTGTGATTCAAAGGAATTATTCTATTTGTTTTTTATTTTTTGGTAAACATTAATCACCTAGGAGTATGAGAGCCCAAACACCACAAATTATAAGGAGGAAATATTTTTCATAAATCCTGCCTCCCCAAGTTGTTTTAGTTTTTGCTGCTCGCCTGCTCTAGTATTTCTTTCTTTGCCAGAAAAATAATTATTATGTGTATATAGTTGACAATATTATTAAGAGTCATCCACATATTTATATTTATATTTTTTTTATTACTTATAAAGGTATAATAACATATACTAAGTGATATGAGGTGTAGAATCACAAATTTTAGATAAAAGCAAGGGGCAAAGTAGAGTGGAGGCCTGAGAGGGCCATGACAAACCACCAATATTTTTAATAACATTTTTAATAAAAAAATAAAAAATTGATAAATTGTTATAGTAATGTACTTATATGTATATCAGACTATCACACTAACCGTTGGCTTTAAGAAAATGAGATTTTAGGATCAACTACGGAACTAAAAAGAAAAACTAATTGAGAATAATGGTGTTTTTTTTTTTTTTTTTGAGAAAATAAAAAAAAATATAGAAAGAAATTAAGTTGAAATGAGCCCATGCGTAAGATTTAATAATTTGATGAGTAATATAAACTTAATATATTAGGGGATGGATCGGAGACTTACCTTAGTGTCAATTTCCCCGACTCCCAACTTATAGGTTGATGTTTTGATTTTCCATCCGGCCCCTATCCCTCCCTTTTTATTCTTTTATAATTTGTGTGGCATGGACCCCACCATCTATTCTTAACCTGTATAGGCAAAAAAATATATTAAATGATTTTTTGAATAATTACGTAAATAAATGTAAAATTGAAGGGATTGAAAATGAAGAAGTTAGCGTGTTAATTTATCAGGTTTAAATGAGATTGAATGTCCTGAAAGGACTCATCCCAAACTCCCATTCAGAAGTTGCTGCTTCTTTGAATCTGACCACTATTCTAACAGTTTGTTTTTTTTTAAAAAAAATTTGTAGTAGAAGTAATTAAGAATACAAAAATCCTTGTAAGTTTAGTTTTGGCCTCTGAGTTCGCTTCATTTGCTTTACCAATTGCCGACACTTTTCACCTCCCCACACACCATCTCTTCCTTGCTGCACTGTTCCCATTTTCACATTTAAATATCCCAAATAATTGTACTCCTCCCAACACCCAAACTTCAATAATTTATGCCACTATCCATTTTCTCTTATTACACACACATTTTATATATATACAGAGAGATAAAAAAACAGAGAGAGAGAGAGAGAGAGAGAGAGATCTGCCACTATATTATTCTCCTCCTCCACTTGCCCAATCCCATTTGTTGCCTCCCTGTGTTCTGTTCAGTTTCCTTGAGAGAGAGTTGGAACCACCACAGAAAAAGAATTCATTTTTTTAAGAGGTAATTAAACAAAAACAAAAGCAAATGGAGAGAACTGAAAATCTCCTGCCTGATGTTTTTCCTCTACGCTTTCCTTGTTTGTTTAGTCATTTATGTTGTCTTCTCTTGATTAAAAGTTTGATCTTTTCTGGGCTCTGCTTCATCTTTGATTTCATTTTGTCTGCTTGATATTGGGTCTCAAACTTGGACCCTTTCTTTTTTATTTGAGCTTTTGCTGGTGCCAGGTAGCTAGTAATTTTGCCTGTGAATGATATTTTAATTCTCCTGTGGAAAATTGGAATGAATCTGATCATAGATTTTCTTGTTCTGGTGTTCGGGTTTGACTTTCTGACCTTTCTGCATAAACTGTACAGATCTAATTCAGTTTTCATTATCACTGCTTTTTAATTGTCAATTTGTCATAGGTTTGAAACGTCTTTGTGTATTCCGATGAATAAAAAGGGCTGCTTTTTCTTTACCTTTTTTCCAGTTTCATATCAACCTTTTGTTGGTTCCCCTGCAGAAACCTTAACCATTGTCTCAACGGGTGTTTATGTATCCTTGTGAATTGTCTGAAACTTGTTGTATATTTTCGGCTTTTCTTAAAATGAAATGATGATTCCTTTGTTGTTGCAGGTGGGGGAATTTCATGGAATTCAAATAAAGTTTGCTCCTTTCTCCAATTTGCGGCAGAAATCTCGTTCAAATCCTAATTCGAATCCAATTCCGAATCCCGACAGTTTCCGGTTCCGATGATGATGTTTGATGACATGTCGTTCTGTGGTGATCTCGATTTCTTCACCTCCTCAGCTCCGATGAAGCAGCCGCCGGAACTCTGCGCAGCCGCAGGCGGTCCTCAATTGACCGACCCGGATCCGACGGTGGAGGACGATTACACCGACGAGGAGGAGATGGACGTGGACGAGCTCGAGAGGCGAATGTGGCGCGACAAAATGAGGCTAAAAAGGCTCAAGGAGATGAGCAAAGGAAAAGAAGGCGCCGCCGCCGGCTCCGGCGCCGACGCGGCGAAGCAGCGGCAGTCGCAGGAGCAGGCGAGGCGGAAGAAGATGTCGCGCGCGCAGGACGGCATCCTCAAGTACATGTTGAAAATGATGGAGGTCTGCAAGGCGCAGGGGTTCGTGTACGGAATCATACCGGAGAAGGGAAAACCGGTGAGCGGCGCGTCGGACAATCTCCGGGAGTGGTGGAAGGACAAGGTCCGGTTCGACCGGAACGGTCCGGCCGCCATCGCCAAGTACCGGTCGGACAATGCGATCCCGGGCAGGAACGAAGGGTGCTGCCCGGTCGGCCCGACGCCGCACACTCTGCAAGAGCTTCAGGACACGACTCTCGGATCCCTTCTGTCCGCCCTGATGCAGCACTGCGATCCGCCTCAGCGGCGGTTCCCGTTGGAGAAAGGCGTCCCGCCGCCGTGGTGGCCGACCGGGAAAGAGGAGTGGTGGCACCAATTGGGGCTGCAGAAGGAGCACGCCCTGCCGCCGCCTTATAAGAAGCCACACGATCTCAAAAAGGCCTGGAAAGTAGGCGTCCTAACCGCCGTGATCAAGCATATATCTCCGGATATAGCGAAGATCCGGAAGCTGGTCCGCCAGTCGAAATGCCTCCAGGACAAAATGACGGCCAAGGAGAGCGCGACATGGCTCGCGATTATCAATCAGGAGGAAGCATTGGCGCGCGAATTGTACCCGGATCGCTGCCCTCCCCTGTGCGCATCGGGTGGGAGTGGGGCGACGTTTGGGATGAACGATAGCAGCGAGTACGATGTGGATGTCGCGGACGATGAGCAGAACTTCGAGGTCCATGAGCAGAAGCCGAATGCTAATTCACTTGGCCAATTGAATATAGGGATGGATCGGTTCCAGGACAAGCTTCCGGTTTCAGTTCCAATTTCGATTCAACAATTTGCGCCTCATCATTCAACGTCCATCAAGGATGGGCTCGCTGCCAGTTTCGACTTTTCTAGGAAAAGGAAAACGAGCAACGAGCTCAATCCAATGATGGACCACCACAAGATGTACACGTGCGAGTCTCTTCAATGTCCGCACAGCGACCTTCGCCATGGATTCACCGACCGTGCATCCCGCGACAACCACCAACTGTCGTGCCCTTACAACAACAACAAACTTGGCGTCTCAACCTTCAGTTTAAACGATATAAAGCCGGTTGTTTTCCCTCAATCATTTATCCAGGCCGCCAAGCCGCAATCCTCCTTACCTGTGCCGCATTCCTTCGACCTGTCCGGCCTTGGCGTCCCAGAAGACGGGCAGAGGATGATCAACGA
This sequence comes from Hygrophila difformis, assembly GCA_030278955.1. Lineage (NCBI taxonomy): Eukaryota > Viridiplantae > Streptophyta > Magnoliopsida > Lamiales > Acanthaceae > Hygrophila > Hygrophila difformis. The sequence continues at coordinate 47,430,353 of JAOANR010000010.1, forward strand.
TCTCATGTCGTCATACGACACCAATGTTCAGCCAAACAAGAACATCGGAGGAGCACCTTTCGACGCCCACATTTTCAACAACAACAACAATCCACCCATCTTCCGTCCCCAAGAACGTTCCATAAACCAACCGTACACGAACACAAACACGAACACGAACCCTTCCGAAAGCTTCCAATTGATGTTCAGTTCACCGTTCAACAACGTATCGACTGTCGACTACACCGAAGGCTTAGCTGGCAGGGATAGCCACCTGGGAAGGAGGCAGCAGCAGCAGCAAACGGATACTACTACTGTTTGGTACTAGCTAGCCAAAAAATGTCACACCAAAATCCAATCCGATGAATCAGAGACTGGGTTGTTTTCCTTTTTTTCTTTTTAACTTTGTGTTTTTAGTTGTGATAACATATAGTAGTAATTATGGTATTTTTCATTACCATGTACTCCAATAGTTTTTAGAGGATGATGGATGACAGGGCTGTAAAAAGGCTGTAAGTGGGAGAAATGGTGCTGTCTATGGCCCTCAATCCCCTCTGGACAATTTAACATGATGTGTGTTTGTTAGATTGGATATGAAGTATATAAAATATATTATGTATACTCTCTTTGTAGAATGTTAGTACATAAAAAATATAGGGCTTGCTTTCGTTTTCATTTAAATTAGTTCCCTGTTTTTTTCTTTCAATAATGTGATGTGTGGGTGTATTTTGTTGACTGGAGAATTTGGGAAAGAATGAATGAATTGGGTCATGTATGTCTTGGTAATTTTGTAATGACATGAATGGTAGGGTTAGCAGATGGAAGGTTGATGTCCCTATCACTATTTTGTGGTCCACTTGGATTTATAAACCCTTCATCTTTATTAAAACCAAATCTCCGGTATGGATGCATTTGGGACCTAGCATCTAGGGTTGCAACAGAATCGAGCGATTCGTGATTCGATTCGTGATCCGATTCGAAATTTTGCTATTTGTATTCGAAATTTTTTGATTCGAATTCGAATAAAACATATTCGATTCGATTCGATAAGTAACAAATACAAATAAGAATATCTCAATATTCGATTCGATATTCGTTCGTATTCGATTAAATATTTAATATATTTAATAAAATAATATATATATAATTTATTTATATATAATATTTTCTAATTGGTACATGCCATTAGGTAAAAAAAAAATTGATACATTGCCCAAACATTAACCCCGTTTCACTCTACAATTGACTCAAAATAACATAATTATCCCCACAAAAAACAAATCCCCACCCAAAAAAAAAGAAAAATAGTAAAAAAAATTAACAGCTCCTTTCAATTAACAGCTCCTTTCTTTGCTTTTGTTGTTCAAGAATTCAAAAAATACAAACAAAACTAGGGCACAGGATGCGCCGCCCCCTTTTTCTATTCTCTTATTCTTTTCTTCCATTTCTTTCATTTTCTTTCATTCTAGAGAGGCCGAGAAGGCTGAGGTAGAAGCCGATGGAGGTTGTGGGTAGCCGAGCGTCAGGCGATGGCAACAAGAGCGGCGCCAATGGAGCTGTGTCGATGACAGAAGTCGCGGCCAGTAACGGTGATGGTGGCCGGCGAGGCGACAATAGTGGCGCCCAAAATAGTGGCCTGGAGGCGTGAACGAGCCCAGATGCGAGAGCAGAGGAACCATAGCTTTCACAATTGCAGCCTTGATGCGAAAATTAAGATGAATCTAGGTACTGTAGATTTTGATTCTTGTGAAGGTTTTCGGATCCGGAATTGGGCTTCTGTGTAGTTTATCGTTTAATTTGGTTTTGATATTCTTCAGAGGCTCAAGTAGTGGAAGCGCCCACCGAGACGAAGAAGAAGCCTCCTGCAGAAAAGTGAGTTTTCCTCATATATTGCAGAACTGATTCAACTTTGTGTTGATTTTGTATGCCATATAAATTCATGATGATTAATTTGGGATGGGTGTCGCCAAACAGGAGGAAGTCTGCTAAACAGACAGAACCAAAAGCGAAAAGAGAGAAGAAGGGCAAGAACCCAAATGGCCGAAAACGCCCCCCCACTGCATTCTTTCTGTTCATGTAATTCTCGATCAAACATCAGAAATCCAATTTATAATCCATACCATTATGATTCACAGCCTTTTGTGGTTTTTCAGGGATGACTTTAGAAAATCCTTTAAAGAGGCTAATCCTGACTGCAATAAAGCTTCTACGGTATTCCACTAATCCTTCTTAAGAAAAAAAACAAACAAAAAAAAAAAGGAATGCGGAGAATGTTATTTACCTAATTTTGTGTTTTTTGGTTTCGTTTGAGATTAATATTATTATGTTGAAACCAGGTTGCGTTTCATTTGAGATTAATATTATTGTGTTGAAACTAGGTTGCGAAAGAGGGTGGTGAGAAATGGAAATCCATGACAGATGAGGTGAGTGATCCATTGGCATATACTTCAATTTGGAAATTTTGTTTTAATAAATGCCCCTTTATTCACAAGAATTTTGAAATTGGTGATTTAGGAAAAGAAAGTATATGTGGACAGAGCTGCTGAGCTCAAGGCAGAATATGATAATGCTAAAGACGCTGACAACGAACAAGTATGTTCATTACTTGAATTGATCAATGGTTTGTGGGCATGTGCAATTTTTCATTTTCTCTTATGTGTATTATGTTTAGGATGCAAATGATTCATTAGAAAAAGAAACCACAAATGAGGAAATGGAGGAGGCAAACTGAATGGAGCAGCTGGATAGGAAATATTTTGATGATGTTGGAAACTTTGAATGATATTAGAATTATTTTGTTACTGCACTTTGGAAATATTGTGAAACTTGGGATGTTATTGTGTTACTGCACTTTGGATTGATATTTTGATGATGTTGCAAACTAATTAGCAGGTTTTTTTTCGAATATCGAATCGAATAGGTTCGAATCGAATTGAATAATTACGAATCGAATCGAATGTATTCGAATCGAACAAAAAAAATATTGTATCAAAATATTCGAATCGAATATTCGAATCGAAGCGAATATTCTCGAATATTCATTTCGAATCGAATACGAATACAATTTGCTATTCGCTTACATATCGAATACGAATACGAATATTCGAATATTTTTTCGAATACGAATACGAAATAGTGGTATTCGCTTCGATTCGATTCGATTGCAACCCTACTAGCATCTCATATTCCCCAAGAATGGGAATAGTGTTTTCCTTTATTTCTTTATTTATTTTTTTGGATAATGAAGGCGAACTACTTTTGCTTGAAGGATTGATGATAACCATAGGGATACAAATTACAAAAGTAATAAGAGACAAGTACAGATTTCAACCTCAATGGTAAAAATTCCAACATTCAATTCAAAATTGATAGTTAAAGTCTTGGCCATTGAGTCAAATTCTAATTTTTCTTTTTCTTTTTCATTTCATTTCATTTTTGGTATATGTCCATACGACAATATAAAAATATTTTATTTTCTTTTTTAAATATTCTAATCTAGAGTAATGCAAATTTTTGAATTAATGATTCAATTATTTTATTTGTTCATTTACAATCAAATTGTCTCTTGTTTTGTAATTAAAATGATCAATAGAAATAAGATGTATGCATCAAGGTTAATGGGAAACAAAAAATTAATCATCTCAAGATTTAAATAGTATAGGCCTAATTGTTTTAAATTTGTAGCAGGATTAAATCTCAATATTTTGATTAAGTTAAAGTAATTTTCTTTTTGTCAAGCAAACCTTGTGGGTGACTAATATGTAGTACTCCATCCATCCCGCGAAATGTGGCCACTGGTAGTGAGGTTTAGTAGTTAAAGTGGTGTAGGCATTTTGTGTTTAAGATTCTAATGAATTTTGATACTGTTTATTGTTTAACTTTGACTTAATATTATGTAATGATACAATTAGAGAAAAATATTCAAGTGTGATCTTATTAGAATCGTCTAATCGTGTAGTTTCATAATATATATTTTATACAATTTTAATTTATACCAATTTTGAAATATTAAGAATTAAAGAAATACTAGGGGACTTTATGTAGAAAAGTAAAAGTATATTGGAATTTGTGCAGAATAGTAAAAGTAAACACTTTTAATGTGATTTGATAATAATTAAAATTCTAATCAAACTTATATTATTTTAATTTATCTTAAAATGAAAAGTGGCCAAATTTCATGGGACACCCAAAAAGTAATAGTGGCCAAATTTCGTGGGACGGATGGAGTAATAAATATTGCACGGGTGCAATAGTGAAGTTTTGTTTTTCTCCACAAACTTTCCAATTCCAATTATAGTCTTGAGAACAATGGCTCATTTCTTGAACTAATTTAGATATGCTAGTCAAAAGTTCCAACAATTTTGTGCACATGCAAAATTAGTTTATTTTTAAATAAAAAAAACTGTATATAGTTGGAAAAATTGGGAACTACGTATATATAAACAAATTTTAAAATAATGAAGACAAATTGCTGGTGGAAATTGGAATCAAGAGAAGGACATATTCTCCCTCTCTAATCTGACTTTGAGTTAAATTTAATTGATTAAACAAAAACCTAACAAGGAATAAAACTTATTTACGGGGTTGTTAAGTGGTGATGAACACTAAATTAAATTAAATTAAACCAGCCATTTTTATTTTTATTTTTTTTAAAAAAATATCTGAATAATGAGAAGGGTGGGGTGGGTGGGTTTTGTCCATATAAATATCATCCCATGTGCATACCTAATCTTAAACTTCACAAATTCACTTCATGTGTTGTTGTCATTATTACAGTATTAACAAATGCCAATGTGGCTGTAAAGCATCACTCTTGTATTCTTATACATATCATGTCCCCAATATATTGAGATCATATAGCTTCGTGTCCCTAGCTAATGGAGCCTTCATCTAATTTTTTATTTTTATTTTTTTCAATAATGTCTCACCAATTATTTCATCATTGAACTTTCATACTTTAAAGGGAAAATTAATGTTATGCTGTATTTGACAACCTCAAAAAAATTGGAATATTGGAGTAATTTGTTATGCAATTTGTGATCCATTTATTATTCGAAATCTTGATAATTATATTGCATTCGAGGTTTCGATTCTTTTTATGTTTCTTTTTTTAATTTACTTTTTTTTTTTATACTTTTTTATATAAGTTCACTGTATGTAATTTATATATATTTTTAAAATAGTAAACAACTACAAGTTATTTATTTATTTATGTTTTTGTTTGGCCACCAGTTATGGCCAATGACCTTTTTCTCCTCAATGGAGGCTACCGGAAAAGGAACAAACCGGTTACGGGTTTGAAATTATAATAATGCGCCCAAACTTGACTGAAATTGAATCAATTCAATGGCAAAACAGAGGAACAAAGGAAAATCTACCAGTTGCTAAGAAACAACGGCTGATAATCTTCAACTAGCTGCCAAAATCTACCAGTTGTTAAGGAACAACGGCTGACTTGGAAAAAATAACCGCTACAAACTAAGTTAATTCTAGGAAAGCTGGTAAAGGAAAGCCGTAAAAGATACAATAAAGTAAATTGACATAATTGGAAATTGGTGGTGGATTGATCTCTCTCATTTCTGTGCCCGGCACCCCCTATTTATAGCTGGAACAATTGAGCTCGATAACTGCTCCATACCCTTCCCCCGAGCCGATCTGCGCCTTTCTTGTTCGGCCGAATTCGCTTCTGCTTGCTCTCAGCCGAACCCATCTTCTGCTCCTGCTCTGCTTTCATTTCCTCGGCTTCGTACTTGGGCTCCGTCAACTATTTCTTTTTACTTCTTAGCCCACAATAGTTATTTTCCCAAGCCCAATCATCTGGCCCAATTTCAGCCCATCAACTTCGGCCGTCACAACAGTTTTATAATTAACGAATTTATTATAAGAGTATGTACATAAACTAGGAATGAACATATATGAGCATCAACAACAACTAATTGAGTGACAACAATAGTAGGCGTATTCGATCCCTCTTTAGTTAAAAAATCCTCAAACTTGATTAATTAATTACTTTCCCGAACTGAAAGCCATAGACCGATAACGCCTTAAGCAAATTTTATTTTCTTTGGGTGAATTATCCGGTATTTTTCAAGTACATGTTGTATCCAAAACTAATTCATCAAGGATATCTAATAGATACTGAAGGGTTGTTTCTCCCAAAATAAAATTATACATACACAAACGCTCGAACCCACGACTTTTTGTTAAGTTCTCAGAGTCTCATACCAAATTATATTACTTTTTATCTCTCTAATATTTAAAATCAATTTTGGTTTTTCTTTTCCTTTCTTATTTGGTTGTTCTAAATGACTCTGAAATTAGTAGCAGAAAAGCGCAGCGTGAACTTCCGAACCATAGTATTGTTTTTGATAAGATAGAATAAGTAAAATAATAGTACATTTCTATAAGAAAATAGACTCCGATGGTAGAAATAGTTGAACATTTATAAAACACCGACATCAAATTTTGAATCATTCGGATCTTTGCCCGTCAAATGGGTTTAATATATTACAAAAATCTTGCGGAGAGTGACTGAAAGGATTTCATGGCCTTATTTATCGCCTGGCGCACGAGACAACAAAATCCCTCATGTGATGACATTCGTTTTTTTCTTTTTTTCGTCTGTCCTCCCATAAATTTCTTATAGTGATATTTGTAGCCCACTACAAACTTAACTAAATTAGTATGACATTTTTATAATAATTAATTAACTCTTAAAAATGGATGAAACTTTGATCTTCTTATTAAATAAAGCATTGAATAGAATGCTGAAGTTGTACGATATGTTGTAAGTGTATGTATAATAATACTCCTGTATAGTAAAAAGAAAAACAAAAGAAAAAATATTAGGACTCTTAAAACACAAATGATTGACAATTCCCTTTCCCCAATCCCCATCTCTAACTTTGAAAAATATAATTGAAAGAATAAAAATGAAGTAATAATAAATGAAAGGAACGTCCATGCTTTCAACCCTTCAATGGCTTCCAATAATGGCAGTTGACATTTAAAAATTAGTATCAATTAGGGTTTTTGTTAGGTCACTCTTTGCACTAAACAAAAGCCACATTGAGAATGACACTGGATCTCAATATCAAATTATTATTATATGTATATATATGTATTAACAATTACATTATTTGTTTGACTTGAGCAAACAAAATAATATCAATACCCAAATAAATAAATTATATCCTTCGCATTGATCTCATCGTTTAAACAATTTTTATTCATCATTGTTCAATCTCTTGGAGTATATAAGTCAAAAAATAATTTAAACTACTGTATAAGTTTAATTCAACTCTAATCTGCTAAATTAACAAAACGAAACCAACTCCAATCATTATTAATTAAATTAATTGTTTGTGACAATGTTTTTTCTTCAATATAACACAATTTAATTTCCCCTATTTTTTGTTTGTCCTTTTGGCAGATCCAGATAGGCTCCAGCTGTGTCCTTTTCTCCCTTATACATTGAACTGTTCAAATCCCTACGCAATCATATCTTCCTGTATTTTTAACTATAGTTTTTTACATGAACAATTATATTTGTGTTTAAATATTTACAACTATGGTCGGTAATGTTGTAGCTACAGATTTCCAGATTGGCAACATGGAGAGGTTATGTGATTTGTTGGTTAGGAAGGATATTTTGTTACTACAAAAATTTTCTAATTGCAGCAATCAAAATTTTTTGATAAAATTCGATCTTTAAAGGATTAGCGACCGAAATTCGTTAGCTACCATAATTATTAGCTACCACAATTTTAGAGCGGAATCCACAATTCTTTTAGTAGTTTGTAATAGTGTCCCATATGTCATTATTGTAGTAAATTATAAACATTCATTTGGTGTAATAAATTGATGCATGGGTCGTCATGTTTATTTCACTCGAAGTGACTATCCGCCTTCTTCGATTAGCTCAATTTGGAATTTCTCAAGTTTCCTGCCAGTTACAACTTACGGCATGTTTGACAATTAGCTGTTAATTGATTATGTGAAAATAAATGAGTCGAATTTAGTTGTTTTATTTAAATTTTGAGACCAACTTTTTGTCTACAATAAGCTGAAATCCAAAATGGTGCTATTTGCATCCGATTCAAAAAAAGCTAATTGAATATTGTTTTAAGTTATTTTGTTGTTAACCCAATAAAAAAGAAATATTAAAGCTCATCACTTTGTGGCCCAATTGCTAAATTGCTCGGCCCAGTCCGTAAAGATATACCCGGAAGAAGGGATTGAAGAAGAGGATGCGATCCTCAAGTCAGTAGGGTGAGGCATCATACAAGGAAAGAGGATCGTAGTGAGAGGCACCATACAAGGAATGTATCAGCATGAGAGGCGTCATCTAGGGAAACAAATCAGGACGAGGCACCACCAACGGAAGAAAATCAGGGTGAAGCGTTCATGGGCCTGAGGGAACCCGGGGTTCCCCACCCCTATATAAGCGTAATGTGGCACCAGAGGGTAGACATCTTCAACACTCTTCAAAGAGGCGCATTTACTTATTTACCTTTCTTTATAGCTTTCTGCATTTTACTGCTTTCCGTTTTCCAATTCCTTCACAGCTTTATTTCAATTCTTGTAGTTTGTTTTTCTACATTCCCTGTAATCTTTCCTAAGCTCATCAATAAAAAGAGAGATTCTATTCTCCAAAATTTCACCGTTAACAAATTGGCACGCCCAGTGGGACACGATTTGAGACCATATTCGCTTCGAGTAGTGTATGCGTCTTAGATCCGGAAGAGTTATTGTTGATCTGACACAGAAGTTTGAAAATATGTCCCTACAAGACCAGACGATCAAGCAAACATCGGATGAGGACGCCGGTGAAACGGCGAACACCACTCAACCGCAACAAGGGATAATGCAGATCCCTACTCTGTCTGAACAAATGCGGCTATCGATGACTGAATCGATGGCCGAATTCATGCCTTTACTCACAAGGAACCTAATGGACGTTCTGCGGCCTGCCATGGCCAACCAAACTGACCGAATATGTGGTTCCTTGCATGTCCAGCAAGACGGGGTTGTCCCTGCAAACGACACTGCTATGCCGCCAAGCACCACATATACGGGGCCGTCAGGAGGCCAACAACGGATTTGGGGAACCACACCTGGCCAGCCGCCACTCCAGGAGTCCGGAGGCGTGGCCAGTATGCTCCCACACTCATACCAGACTGCTTATGCCTTTGCTCTTACGACACCCAGCATGCCAAATTTGGGTTACGCGGCACCTCCCGTGCCAGTCTATGCTCCATCGAGTCCTTTGATGGCAACCAGCGCTACACCAGGCTGTATGACGGCCGGATCTAGCATGGGGCCACGACAGGCGACACCCCATGTGCCGAACATTCCGACCACACCCTATGTGGCGGCATCTCTAAACTCGGGTTGGATGCCACCAACCCTGGGGGGCAGGCGCCACAACCAAGTGGAGTGGTGGTGGCTCCCATTGGCTCCAGCCGCCATTCCTACCCAAGTTGCTGCCATAGGAGAGCAGGCACTACAACCATGTGGAGCCCCCGCGACACCTGCTGCCATGCCCCCTACGCAGGCACCAGTGATCTCACCCGAGTTGCTCGCGAATATGATGCAGCAGCACTTCGGGATTCAGTTGAAGCCGATGGACCGGCCCACGTATAGGAAGCCATATCCCGACTGGGTAGACACCATGCAGCCCTATCCAAGGGGTTTCAAGATACCCGAGTTCACCACCTTTTCAGGGGATGATGGCAAGTCCACTATAGAAATGTTGGAAGGTTCACGGCTCAGTGCGGGGAAGCAGTGGCCCAATGACTGGCTGAAATTAAGACTGTTCAGCTCATCCCTCACCGGACCTGCCTTCGCATGGTTTGCCTCCTTGCGGCCTAATTCGATTCAGAATTGGGCTGACCTCGAACGTGCATTCCATGATAGGTTCTACACTCCACTATCACAGGTAAGCCTTGCAGACCTTACTAATGCCAAACAGTATGCCGATGAGGCAGCAAGTACTTTTATTAGTAGATTACAACGGCTGAAAGGCCGATGTTCCATAGCAATCTCGGAAAGGAAAATAGCCAATATTGCAGTGGCTAATATGTTGTCGAGACTAAAGGAACATTTAATGTGCAGGATGCGACTGATCTTGCCCAGCTGACTGAGAGAGCGGCCCGCTTGGAAAAATTCCTGGAGGAACAGGAAGGGAGGCGTCCTACACGTCGAGTTCACTTCGAGGAGGTGAAATTCAGCAATGAAGAGGACGAACCAGTGAAAGTGGCTATTGCGGAGCTAGTCCAGACGACCAAGCCACATACTTGTGCGGCTCTCAAGCCGCCAAAACAAAAAGATGCCAAATATAAACCCGATGAGGACCTCTTTGATATGATCAAGGCGGACCAAGTGTTCGATGCCTTACTCAAAGATGGCGTGATTAAGCTGCCTGAAGGGCAGAAGTTACCAGCGGCCGAGGACATTCGGGGCCGAACATTTTGTAAGTGGCACAACTTATACACTCATTGCATTACTAAATGCCGGAGTTTTAGAATTGCCATACAGAATAAAATAAAGGAGGGACGCTTGAAAATTGCAGGTATGAAAGTGGATATAGACCTGTTACCACAACTTCTCGTTGGTGCTTCTGGGCTTGTTCCAAACCCAGAGGATGGCAGCTCTAGTAGTCGGGTTGATCAAGAGGGGGAACATGTCGAAATCAATGAGCAAGATGAAGACTTGCTATCCGATGAATCTGATACAGAAAAAGAAAAAGAACTGTATAGTAAGCAACCCAAGTTTAAAACATGACTATGGAGGATTTTGAGAAAGTCCTAAAATCTGAAGAAAAGGAACATCAAAAGAAGAAGAATCCTCCATTGAGGATTGAGATCCCGAAACCTGCTCTGGAGATCCATGACAACGGGAGGCACCAATCTGTTACTCGGGATTACAGGCAAGGAGTGGAGGTGGTTCCAACCTTAATGAGGCATCCAGAACATCCTGCTGAAGCTGATAATGGATGAGGAACCGGGCAGGAAGCAAAGTTACTCAAAAGGAGCCACCACCTATGACCAGGAGTCAGTATAGGCGGGCTCAGAGAAGATATGCCGAGGAAATGCGGCAATGGGAAGCTCAAATTCATAAGTTAGAATCTTCTAAACCTCGGAAGCCAATACAACCAACTTATTTTAGAACCCAAGGGGAAACCTCCGGGCAGCGGATGCCTATTCATGAGAGGCTACAGCATCCGGATAGGAAGCCTCTGTATAGGACGCCTATTTCCCCCATACTACCTCGAAAGCCGTGCATGAGCGGCTTAGATATGATAGGGGAAGGTCACACGAGGCCTTGAGGAGGCCACCTCCACCATCACCTCCCTCCAAGAGGCCACATTCACCATCACCCTCCACCAGGAGGCCAGTACGGGAAAGATTGCAATAGGCAGAGCGGCGACATCCAGCGCCTCAGCCTAAGGCCACGGAACCTAGGCCTCTTCAGATAAGGAATCAGCCAACAACTGCCAGAGACAAAGGCAAAGCTGTTGCCTTCGCCGAATCAAGTAAAGGAAAAAACGCAAGCAAATCTTGAGCAGATAAATTCATGGAAAAATTTAATCGCATGGGTGATCCGGGGACAGCCAGAGAAATGGCTATGATGAAGGTGCTTACCAGATTCTTTGCTTACATAGTGGCCTACCAGGCTGGGGAATTGGGAGGTGAACCTGACAGCTACGAGGGGTTCATGGCCTACTGCAAAACCTTTGATAAGTCTGAGAAAACAGAAGTGCAACCTGAGATCCAACCAACCAATGAGGTTGCACAAGTAAATTTCGGTGCGGTCACGTCCAAAGATGTAGAAGCTACCATGGAAGCTAACCAAGAGAAGCCTAAAGTCGGCATAAATGCTATAGGCATCACGACCGAAGATCTTGACATATTAGATGATATGGGGCTCGATGTGGAGATCAACTTGGAGGGTGAGGAGACTAACTTGGACGATGCTTTCTGGGTTGGCCTAGAAGATGAAATGATGGAAGCATGCTATGAGTATGGGCAGGAAGAGGATCTAACAAACCCTATTATGCCTATGCAAGTTGTGGGGCTAGCGGCAGATGAGGAGATCAACGATGTTGAGTCCGAGGTATGGGATGAAGAAGAACCATCATTTGCTAGGCTCATCGAGGAAATGGATGAAATGATAGCAGAACTTTCCCATCCGACCAGAGGCCTCCTTAAAGAGTTAGGTGGTCAATCCGCTCAAGGACCAGTTTTTCCATAGTTTGCCAAACCGGAGGCATCCCAGACTAGGCAACTGAAGCCTTTGTATATTAAAGCCCATATTGATGGGCGTCCCGTGAATAAGGTGTTCGTTGACAATGGGGCAGCGGCAAATGTGATGCCGATGTCAACTTTAAGGAAGATCGGTAAGAGTGAGAAAGATCTCATCCCCACCAGGGTTAGGATGTGCAGCTTTGTGGGAGAAGCTACTCAACCTGCAGGCTTCATAACGGCGGATGTCACTGTGGGGTCCAAGACTATCAAAGTAGCATTCTTTGTGGTAAAGTCAAGAACTTGCTACTCGACATTACTGGGACGCGACTGGATTCACATGGCACAATGTGTGCCATCCACCTTACATCAACAGTTGCTTATCTGGAATGAAGACCAAATAGAGTTGGTGGAAGCACATCCCCAACCCTTCATAGGACACGACCATAACAACGATGATGCGGTCTTTTATTTCGAGGACATCCAGCCTGCGTCCGCTTTAATTAGTGTGGATGTAGACTTAGAGTCTATCGACTTTACTTCCAGCAGCTTCAAGTTACATCTTGTGGACAGCGAAAAAAGCCCTCAGGCTCCACATGATGAGCAGCCAGGACATCTACAAGGACTTTCTACAGCGGCTCGCCACCACTGAGATGATGATGGGTGCCGAAGACAAGTCCAAGAACCTGAATGATAAAAGGCCATCTGAGTGGCCATCCCCTGTGAAGCGGACGTTGCCTAGTCCGGAAGCCAATGAACCACTTATCGACATCAACCTCGGGACAGAGCCGAAACTCACCAAGATAAGCGCTTCGTTGCCCGAGGAGAAGCGGCACCAACTAGTGGAGCTGATTCAGAAGTACAAAGACTGTTTTCCGTGGCAGTACACAGACATGCCAGGACTCTCAATAGAACTCGTGGAGCACAAGCTGCCAACTCACACCGAGTTCAGACCTCACAAGCAGCCGCCTAGACGGTTTGATCCAGACACCATCCCAAAAATAAAGGCCGAGATTGAGAAGCTTCTTAGAGCAGGTTACACTAGAACTTGTCGCTGTGTGGAATGGCTTGCAAATATTGTACCTGTTGTAAAGAAGAATGGTCAATTAAGAGTCTGTATAGATTTTAGAAATTTAAACTTGGCGACATGATAATGGCCAGAAATGACCATTATTTTCAATCCATTTCCGTGTCTAAAACGGGCATTTGATCACATTCCGGTCTTATATTAAATAAGAAAGCAGTTGAATTGGACTGATTTATGCATAATTGTAAAAATAATAAGTTGGTATGAAAAATGCATAAATATGTAATTTTATTACATATTTATGTCAGAAAAATCCAAAAACATGATAAAAAGAAAAGAAAAGAAAAAAGAATGAAAAAGATGGGGAAAAGAAAGAAAAGCCCACAAAAAGAACAATTTCGGCCCATCTGGCCCAATTCAGTGTGTCCAGGAATACCCGGTCGCGGAAGTACTGTGTCGCGGTCCATGGCCTCGCGACACAGGAAGGTTTGGCGACATAACATGCAGCATAAAGAAGAAGCCATGTCCCCAGTTCCCGGTCGCGGAACCCCGGTCGCGATCCATTGCCTAGCGACACAGGCATGGATAGCGACACAGTTACACAAATTGAAGACCAAGACCCAATCGGGAAGATTTGCAACATGAGGCCTCGTTTAGCGCCACATCGCGTGATTTCGTGACATGGCTGAGATGTGTGTGATGTCTTGCGACACAATGGGCTTCAGACCAAGGCCCATGGGCCTAGGGTTTCACTTCTATAAATATGAGGTGATTCCCTTGAGACAAGAGCCTTTTAGTTAGAATTTCATTCTCTTGAAGGCAGAATCAGGCATCCAGTTCTTAGGTAGTGTAGTTTAGTCTTTATTTTTTTTGTATTATTTAATTATGTCCATAGTTTAGCTTAGTTTAGTGTTTTGTTTTGTGTTTTACTGTTACAGTAGATAGTTAGCCAGTTTAATACCATGTTTTTCATTCTAAAACTTTGTTTTTAGGGTTTTGTGATACCCAAATCATGGGTATTAACATACCCATTTAATAATATGGGAAAATATTCACTAAATGTGTCCCAAATCATGAAATGGGTCTCACACCCCATGGATTTACTGCTTTCATTTTCATTTTGGGGTCATTTGACCCCCATTTCCCCTTATTATGCTTACTGTTGCTATTTTTATGAATGATGTTATGTATGTGTGTGATCAAACCCTAGATTAGGATTTTGCTTTATTTTAAATACTGTTCCAGTTTAGTTTATTTATGTTCAAGCATGTTCTTGCATATTTTAAATGTTGTTTGGTTGTTTTTTAGCTTAGAATAGCTTTTTAATCTGAAATAGGGTGAGATCACGCTGTTTGCATGCCACTGTTCATTTATGCTTTTACTGACTTGTGTCCTGAATCATCCCTGTCGCCAACCGCCTCCTGTCGCGAAACCACGTCTAGCGACAGGAAGGTTGTTTCGCGACAAGGGTGTCTAGGGACACCTGTCTTGATATTTTGAAACCCTCGGTCGCGAGGCAGAAAATTATGCCTTGTCAATATTTTGAAAACCCAGTCGCTAAACACCCTGTCGCGAGGCCACGCCTCGCGACACAATTTCCAGACTAGCGACTGGGAGCCAAATACTTTGAAAATTCTTAGAAAACCCTGTGTCGCTAAACTCCTGTCGCGAGGCCACACCTCACGACACACTTTTGCCTAGCGACACGAGGTGAAACTCTGCCAAATTTCTGAAAACCTGTCGACAGAGTCCTCTCTTCTATTTAATTCCAAAAATTCTGATTTCTTATCCTCTATTATATTGCAAACACTCACATCTTAATCCCACGGATTAAGATGTAATATCTCAGAATTGCAATATAAGGCGTTATGCTGCCGACATTTTGATTCTCCATTTCCATCACTTAATTAATTGAACCCTCTAGTCATTAATGATTAATGATTGTAATTAGCAATGATTAAATCACTAATTGTTATGATTAAAGGATCTTTGTTCAATTGTCATTAAAATATTTTTCTATAAACAAAACCATGATGCCTTAAACAGATAATCCGGACTGTAATTAATTATGGTGGGAGGGATTATTTAGGTCATTAACCATGGATCAGTTCCATAACCTTGCATGAGAAACCAATGTCTCTCATACAAGGCCTTGTTTTTATTTTATTTCTGTAACACCCCGGATTTGATAACCCAGGCCGGGATATCACCGCCACATCTCTCTAGCAAGACACGGACTCTCCGAGCTTGCCAAAGAGATGCAAGGCTATAGGTATTGCAAAAAGATTTAACACAAGTCCGGAATCTATGTAAAAATAATAAGTGTCATCCACACATATAGTAGTAAATATATATTGCAGCGGAAGAATGTAAATGGGCCGACATGGCCAAAACTCGGGGTTTACATGCCCGTTATGCAAGTATCGTAAAAAGCAAATAAACAATGTTTAATAATCCATCCCCAATGCACATGCTATGCATCATCTCCGTACTCTGAAATAAAAAGAGAATACAACAATTTTATCAGTATATAAAATACTGAGTAAGTTGATCCTAACATAGCAATAAAGGGATTTAATTAGATAATTTAAAATTTCACTCCTAACATGCATTCACAAAATTTAAAGGAAATAATAATTTTAATTGTGTATTTAAACATGCATCTAATCTACAATAATAATTTAGTCATGCCATGAAATTTAAAGACATAATTTAAATGCATAATTTAAAGACATGCAAAAATAAATAAATACTTAAAATCATTAAATCTTTTATTTCCCCCGTTACGAAACCATTTCTCAGTGTTTTGTATAGCCGGTGATCCGGCGGCCGCAGCCGTGTCGTAAGTATCTTGTATAGCCGGTGATCCGGCGGCCGCAGCCGTATCTGCCATACCCAGTAACACTCCGGAGCCTCGAGAAATCCATACGGACAACCCGAGAGAGTAGGCCATGTATCTCCCGCCAACTGGCGTAATATTTCATCAAATTCTCTCGTCCATTATAGGCCCGAAGAGAAAAGGCTAGAGGGGCACCCTGCAGAGCACTCACCCTCCACCAAGTATCTCATGTATCGTTTAGATTTAATGTATCGGGGTTTTTCAAAAGTGTAGATGTATCGTGTTTCAAATCTTTGACCGTTTGTTTCGGAATTTCAAAACTCTTCGATTTAAAAGTATCTTGGCGTCACAGTTTGCGCCTTTCTCATTTAAAAATCCGTTTCAAGCCCGAAAATTCTGAAATCTTCACACTTTATGTAAAACACCCTAACGAACAACTTTTGTGTTTTAACGTTTTCGAAATAAGTTGAGGAAACATGTCAAAAATCGATTTTATCATGCAATCAGAAAACTGTCCGAACTCAGGTTTGACACAGTTCAAAATCTCGACTTTTTAACATATCAAATGGACTCCAAAAATTCTGAAATTTAATATGCACATACTAGACATGATTATCTACAACTTTCATTTAGATTGTAAAGATCAAATCGGACTAGAAATTATAGAAATAAATTCACTAAGTTCGAACATATTCATAGACAGATTTCCACACGTTTTGTCAAAGCAGTCTCTTTTCGATGCGATTCAAAATAGCAAACATTAACGAAAATGGCTGAAATTTTTACACAACCTAGATTTATGTATTAGGATTAAAAGTCTAGTTTTGAGTTTTTCGGATTGAATCCTCGAAATATGGGTTTTAGGCCGATTACAGAAACTGCGCAAGATGGGGTTTTTAAGTTCGATTTTTACGTTTCGTTACATTACGCCTATACCGGACGCCCCGAAATCACCCGTATTGATATGGAAGGCTCAACTTACAGTGATAGGGAGTTTTGGTCGTCCTAGGGTCGCTGGTTCGTCTAGATTTGCTACGAACAGATCTCCTCAACGTCAAGCTCCCGACTTTGGCCACGATTTCGAATCGGACGAAGAAATCCAATGTTAGATCGAGTTTTTGGGTTCAAAAACTTAAATAGAAATATATGAACGACTTACCAATGATCTAAGGACTGTGATCCTTGATCTATTCGTTCCTACGGCCGTCGGTGGTGGTCGGGAGGTCACCGGAAGCTCGTCGGAAGTTCGTCGGAAGTTCGTCGGGGGAGTGTTTTGGCTTGGGAGAGTTTGGGAGAGAATGGGGTGAATGGAGGCTGACAATTGGGGTGGGAATTAACCCTAACTCGTCCTAATACTCCTTCCCCCGTTCACAATCTTCTTTCCATAGTCGGGGGGTCGGATTATGGTAAGAAATCGCCGAAAACGCGCAAGTTGCCAAAACCTGTAGGACCACGCGGGGTTGGCGCGCCTTTTAGCCAAACCCCGCCCGGCCAGCGCGCGAGACTCGCCTGGACTGCGGTCCGGGCGGGTCCGTGCGATCCGATCCGTCGGGTCTTTTCTCCTCTCTTTCGGACTTCTATCCTTCCCCGTTTTCGCGCTCGATTTTTCCGGGTCATTTCCGGATTATGCTTCTCATCATAAATTTATTCCGTCTCAATTCGATTACGTGCTTGAAATCCTAAGACCGTCGGTTTTGGTCCGTCGGGTTCTAATTCGTCATCCTTGACTTCCGTGCATTTCCGCGTCTACGGGTTCTCGGAAACGAAACCTTCTCTCCTATTGGATTAATTCCTATTTTTATATTCTAAAATTTACGGGTATTACAGTCTACCCCCCTTAAGAACCAACTTCGTCCTCGAAGTTGTACTTCATCCTCTCGCGAGTTCGGGAATTGTTTGATTAAGCGATTGTATTATCGTGTGTTGTTGTTTGTTATCATTTGACTGAACCCAGAATTGAATTCCCGAGTTGCCTACGTACCCCGTGAAGGGATCAAGTCATTACGTAGTTCAAAACAATTTGAATTTGTTTATTTGGGGTACAAAGTATTCGTACAAAATATTCAGAAATACTCGGGTCGTCACATCCTCCCCCTCTTAAGATTACAGTTATGTCCCCATAACTGTTGCTGCACTGTCTTGGAATAGGGTTGGGTAACGCTCCCTCATGTCTGCTTCCAGCTCCCACGTTGCCGTCTCGGCTTCGTGGTTAGACCAAAGAACCTTAACCATCCTCACGGTCTTATTCCTTGTTACCCTCTCCTTCTTGTCGAGTATTCGCACCGGAATTTCTTCATAGCTTAAGTCATCGTCCAGCTCAATTTCCTCCGGTTGGAGTACGTGGGTCGGATCATGGACGTATTTCTTCAGTTGCGAGACGTGGAACACGTCGTGAACACGAGCAAATTGTGGCGGTAATGCCAATCGGTATGCAAGATTCCCCACTCTTTCTAGGATCTCGTAGGGTCCTATGTACCGTGGGCTTAATTTTCCCCGCTTGCCAAAGCGCATCACACCCTTCATCGGTGATACCTTTAACATGACCTTATCGCCTATTTGGAATTCCAAATCTTGCCGTCTCACGTCGGCATAGCTCTTTTGCCGGTCTTGCGCGGCTCTCATCTTCCCTTGGATTATTTTGACTTGTTGAGCCATATCCTCAACAAGTTGCGGTCCAATTACCATAGTCCTCTCGCCCTCTTCCCAGCTCAATGGGCTTCGGCATTTGCGTCCATACAGTGCCTCGAAAGGTGCCATGCCGATGCTAGCATGGTAGCTGTTGTTGTAGGAAAATTCGATCAAGGGTAAGTGATTTTCCCAACTTCCATTAAGCTCTAATACGCATGCCCTCAGCATGTCTTCCAAAGTTTGGATCGTCCTTTCCGTTTGTCCATCCGTCATGGGATGGAACGCGGTACTCATCTTTATCTTCGTACCGAGGGCTTCTTGTAGTTTTGTCCAAAAATGTGAGACGAATCTACTGTCTCTGTCCGAGATGATGTCGTGTGGTACTCCATGTCGTCGTACCACGTTGTCGACATATGCCCTTGCCAATTGGTCCATGGACCAGGTATCCTTCATGGGGATAAATATGGCAGCTTTTGTCAACCTATCCACGATCACCCAGATTTTATTCATCCCCTTCGGTGAACGTGGTAACCCCGAAACGAAGTCCATTGAAATGCTATCCCATTTCCAACTTGGGATTTCCAATGGCTGCATTAACCCTAAGGGTTTCTGCCGTACGGCCTTGACCTTCTGGCAGGTAAGGCATCTCGCCACAAACTCGGCTATTTCTCTCTTCATGTTCGGCCACCAATAGTTCTTCTTTATGTCCTTGTATAGCTTCTCGCCTCCGGGGTGGACCGAATATGGGGTATTATGGCCTTCCTCCATTACTCTTAGCTTCAGGTCCTCGCATTTTCGTGGTATGCACCACCTTCCTTTGAAGCGGATGCTTCCGTCCTCATGGATTTTAAAATCCATTGCCTTTCCTTCAGCAATGCTCTTCCTAATTTCCTCCAACTTTTCATCACCCTGTTGTGCTAGTCGTATCTCATCAAGTATGGTAGATCCTACTACCATTGTGTTGACGACCTCACTTACTTCGCCGGAGTGTACCAACTCCAGACTTAATTTCGCCAAGTCTCTGTACAACTCGGCCGGTACCACGAGTGAGTTCACCACGTGTTGAGTCTTTCGACTCAAGGCATCGGCCACGACGTTGGCCCTTCCTTCGTGGTACGCGATTTCCAGGTCGTAATCCTTAATCAGTTCCAACCACCTTCTTTGCCTCAAATTCAGCTCTTTTTGCGTGAATATATACTTGAGGCTCTTATGGTCGGTGAACATCCGACACTTTCGCCCATAGAGGTAATGCCTCCATATCTTTAGAGCGAACACGACTGCGGCTAGCTCCAAGTCGTGCGTCGGGTAGTTCTCTTCGTGTGGCTTTAGTTGACGTGATGCATATGCTATAACCCTTTGATCTTGCATTAGCACGCATCCCAATCCTTCCTTCGAGGCGTCGCTGTACACCTCGAAGTCTCCATCTTCCGATGGTAATGTCAACACCGGTGCTGTAGTAAGCCGTTTCTTCAATTCTTGGAATGCGGAATCACACTCGATGGTCCAGTCGTATTTCACCCCTTTCTTTAAAAGCTGCGTCAATGGGCGAGCAATCCTTGAGAAATCCTTTACAAACCTTCGGTAGTACCCTGCCAATCCGAGAAAACTTCTTATCTCGGTTGGATTCTTCGGTGGCACCCATTCGGTAACTGCCGAAATCTTTGCTGGGTCTACTGCCACTCCGTTGGCGGATACGATATGTCCCAGAAATGCCACCTCTTTTAGCCAGAAGTCGCATTTGGACAGCTTGCCATACAGCTGATTGGCTCGTAAGATCCCTAACACTTTGTGTAAGTGTTCGGCATGCTCTTCTTCGCTTTTCGAGTAGATCAGGATGTCATCTATGAACACCACTACGCATTGATCTAATAATTCCCGAAACACGTTGTTCATGAGATTCATGAACATCGCTGGGGCGTTCGTCAGCCCGAATGACAGCACCGTGAATTCGTAATGCCCGTAGCGAGTTCTGAATGCCGTCTTTGGGATATCCTTTTCGGCGATCCTTAACTGGTGATATCCGGATCGTAGGTCGATCTTTGAAAATACTGAGGCTCCCTTCAGTTGGTCGAACAAATCCTCGATTCTTGGCAACGGGTACTTGTTCTTGACCGTGACTTGGTTAAGTCCTCTATAATCGATGCATAGTCGTAGACCTCCATCTTTCTTCTTCACGAATAAGACCGGGGCTCCCCATGGGGACGTGCTCGGCCTTATGTAGCCCTTTTCTAGCAACTCCTCGAGTTGTTCTTTTAGTTCCTTCATTTCCAGCGGCGCCATGCGGTAAGGAGCCTTCGAGACAGGCTCCGTTCCCGGAATAAGATCTATAGTGAATTCCAGATCTCTCTCAGGCGGCATGCCGGGAACGTCTTCCGGGAATACATCCGGGTATTCTCTCACCACCGGAATGTTATCCACCTTGACCTCTTCGGCCTCAAGGTTATGAATGTAGCAAGCATATAACGCGTAACCCTTACGCATTAAGCTACATAGCTTCATGGCATTAACTACCTTGGTAGACTTCTTAGGGGGTTGGGAGTAAAAGATGACTCTCCTTCCCCGACTCTTTGACAACGTGATCTTTTGTTTTTGGCAATCGATCACGGCTTTATATTGGGTTAGCCAATCCATTCCTAGTATGACGTCAAAATCCTGTAGTTCGAATTCTACTAAGTTCGCGAAAAACTCTACGTTCTTTATAACTATCGGAATTCCGTTATATCGCTTAGAGCATGATACTACCTCTCCCGATGGAAGTTGAATCCCTAAGTTAATCAGTTCGCACTTAGGTAGATCTAGTTCAGGTAAGACTCTAGATGATATTATCGAACAACTAGCTCCTGAGTCAAATAGAACTCTAAGGGGTGTACTTAAGACATGGAACGTACCTCCCATTACGTCCCCTTGCATAGGCACATCTGCCTCATTGATGACATTCAATCGCCCCATTGGACGTCCCGGGTTGCCTTGCTGATCCCGGTTCGGGTTCTGATTCTGTTGCTGATTTGGATTCTGTGGGGGACGTTGATTCTGATTGAGATTCTGGTTCTGAGGGGGTCTATACCCCTGGTTGTTTCCATTCCGTCCATCCTGGTTGCGAGGCTGAGTTGGCCCCGTGCCTAAATCCTCTCTCTTGGTGATGTTTTCCAGTCGAGTGCGGCACTCATTCGCCATGTGGCCGTTGCGACCACACCTGTAGCAGGCGCCCTGTTGGGGGCACCCTCTGGCCAAATGAGGCCTGCCGCATCTCGGGCAAGGTGGTACTGGGTTACCCCGGAAAAGGGTTCTATCGTCATATCCTCTGTTGTTGTTTTGAGGGGGTCTGTTCTACTTACTGCTTTGTTTTTGTTTTGTTTATTATTATTATTATTATTATTATTATTATTATTATTTTTTTTTAGACCCTAGGGTTCAGGGTTTAGGGTTGGAGATGCCCTTGTCCGATAATTATCTCTATACAAAGTATATTTATATATATTTACTACTTGTATTTTTTTGTTTAGTTGTTATCTATAGGCCATTGATTATTATTAACTTGTTCGTTTGTTGATCGGGTTTTAGTAGGGTATTTGAAGAGAAATAATTTAATTAAAATGTAAGGAATACTTTAAATATAATTGTATAAAATAAATGCTTGTAGATTTATTACTCAAGAGAAAATTTTTTTTTTCAGCTGATTACAAGCATTCGTAACAGGAATGAAATAGTAGTACTGGTACTAATTTGAAAAAAAATTAATATAGATAGTAGTGCATCAGTATGGACTCCTAAGTATAGGGTGACTAGGCAGGTACATCCTCGATGGGATCGTCCTCGTCGCTGGATACGTCAATCGGTGCTGCGGCATTAGGGTGAGGTCCCGGGTTCTGAAGGACCCCCCCGTCAATCTCGTTGGCCAAGGTAGTCAACTCCCAGGCTACGTTTCCTATTTGTTCCTCCAAGTCATCACCCTTGTCTTGGAGTTGGGCCATTTGGGCTTGGAGTTCGGTGACTTGATTTTGCAGCTGGGTTATGTTATGATGATCGGTCTCCCTAAGATGCCCCAGATGGGCCACTTGGCCCTCTAGTTGTCCTACTCGAGTCTTGAAATAGTTGACATGTTGTTGGGACTCTAAATATGCGTTAGTCAGTTTCACCATCAAGTTGACCATGTTCATGTTGGGTTCGGCCATCTAGTGTCAACAAGGAGGTTAGAGTTAGAGTATGTTTCGGATATAAATCATGACATGCGGGAATTTAAATCTATATGAATATGCACATGCCATCCCCCCAAAAATTAATCTTAGTGTATTTTTAAATTTAATCATGGGTAAAAAAAAGAGTTGGGCCTATATTGGGCCAAAATAATAATTTGGACCTTAAAAAGTAAAAACATGGGTATTGGGTCGAAATGGTTGGGCTTAAAATAAATAATTATAAATATTGGGTCAAAATAATTTAACCCCCTTTGGGCTCAAAATATTATACTACTTGGGTAAGAAAATTTTTGGGCTCAAATTTTGGGCTAAAATAATAATACTAGTAGTCTTAAAAATAATAATGATAATAATAAATTTAAAAAAAATAATACTTAGTTCAAAGTATTTTAAAATAATAATAATAGTAGCTTAAAAATATTCCGGGCTCTGATACCAACTTGTAACACCCCGGATTTGATAACCCAGGCCGGGATGTCACCGCCACATCTCTCTAGCAAGACACGGACTCTCCGAGCTTGCCAAAGAGATGCAAGGCTATAGGTATTGCAAAAAGATTTAACACAAGTCCGGAATCTATGTAAAAATAATAAGTGTCATCCACACATATAGTAGTAAATATATATTGCAGCGGAAGAATGTAAATGGGCCGACATGGCCAAAACTCGGGGTTTACATGCCCGTTATGCAAGTATCGTAAAAAGCAAATAAACAATGTTTAATAATCCATCCCCAATGCACATGCTATGCATCATCTCCGTACTCTGAAATAAAAAGAGAATACAACAATTTTATCAGTATATAAAATACTGAGTAAGTTGATCCTAACATAGCAATAAAGGGATTTAATTAGATAATTTAAAATTTCACTCCTAACATGCATTCACAAAATTTAAAGGAAATAATAATTTTAATTGTGTATTTAAACATGCATCTAATCTACAATAATAATTTAGTCATGCCATGAAATTTAAAGACATAATTTAAATGCATAATTTAAAGACATGCAAAAATAAATAAATACTTAAAATCATTAAATCTTTTATTTCCCCCGTTACGAAACCATTTCTCAGTGTTTTGTATAGCCGGTGATCCGGCGGCCGCAGCCGTGTCGTAAGTATCTTGTATAGCCGGTGATCCGGCGGCCGCAGCCGTATCTGCCATACCCAGTAACACTCCGGAGCCTCGAGAAATCCATACGGACAACCCGAGAGAGTAGGCCATGTATCTCCCGCCAACTGGCGTAATATTTCATCAAATTCTCTCGTCCATTATAGGCCCGAAGAGAAAAGGCTAGAGGGGCACCCTGCAGAGCACTCACCCTCCACCAAGTATCTCATGTATCGTTTAGATTTAATGTATCGGGGTTTTTCAAAAGTGTAGATGTATCGTGTTTCAAATCTTTGACCGTTTGTTTCGGAATTTCAAAACTCTTCGATTTAAAAGTATCTTGGCGTCACAGTTTGCGCCTTTCTCATTTAAAAATCCGTTTCAAGCCCGAAAATTCTGAAATCTTCACACTTTATGTAAAACACCCTAACGAACAACTTTTGTGTTTTAACGTTTTCGAAATAAGTTGAGGAAACATGTCAAAAATCGATTTTATCATGCAATCAGAAAACTGTCCGGACTCAGGTTTGACACAGTTCAAAATCTCGACTTTTTAACATATCAAATGGACTCCAAAAATTCTGAAATTTAATATGCACATACTAGACATGATTATCTACAACTTTCATTTAGATTGTAAAGATCAAATCGGATTATAAATTATAGAAATAAATTCACTAAGTTCGAACATATTCATAGACAGATTTCCACACGTTTTGTCAAAGCAGTCTCTTTTCGATGCGATTCAAAATAGCAAACATTAACGAAAATGGCTGAAATTTTTACACAACCTAGATTTATGTATTAGGATTAAAAGTCTAGTTTTGAGTTTTTCGGATTGAATCCTCGAAATATGGGTTTTAGGCCGATTACAGAAACTGCGCAAGATGGGGTTTTTAAGTTCGATTTTTACGTTTCGTTACATTACGCCTATACCGGACGCCCCGAAATCACCCGTATTGATATGGAAGGCTCAACTTACAGTGATAGGGAGTTTTGGTCGTCCTAGGGTCGCTGGTTCGTCTAGATTTGCTACGAACGGATCTCCTCAACGTCAAGCTCCCGACTTTGGCCACGATTTCGAATCGGACGAAGAAATCCAATGTTAGATCGAGTTTTTGGGTTCAAAAACTTAAATAGAAATATATGAACGACTTACCAATGATCTAAGGACTGTGATCCTTGATCTATTCGTTCCTACGGCCGTCGGTGGTGGTCGGGAGGTCACCGGAAGCTCGTCGGAAGTTCGTCGGAAGTTCGTCGGGGGAGTGTTTTGGCTTGGGAGAGTTTGGGAGAGAATGGGGTGAATGGAGGCTGACAATTGGGGTGGGAATTAACCCTAACTCGTCCTAATACTCCTTCCCCCGTTCACAATCTTCTTTCCATAGTCGGGGGGTCGGATTATGGTAAGAAATCGCCGAAAACGCGCAAGTTGCCAAAACCTGTAGGACCACGCGGGGTTGGCGCGCCTTTTAGCCAAACCCCGCCCGGCCAGCGCGCGAGACTCGCCTGGACTGCGGTCCGGGCGGGTCCGTGCGATCCGATCCGTCGGGTCTTTTCTCCTCTCTTTCGGACTTCTATCCTTCCCCGTTTTCGCGCTCGATTTTTCCGGGTCATTTCCGGATTATGCTTCTCATCATAAATTTATTCCGTCTCAATTCGATTACGTGCTTGAAATCCTAAGACCGTCAGTTTTGGTCCGTCGGGTTCTAATTCGTCGTCCTTGACTTCCGTGCATTTCCGCGTCTACGGGTTCTCGGAAACGAAACCTTCTCTCCTATTGGATTAATTCCTATTTTTATATTCTAAAATTTACGGGTATTACAATTTCCATCTTGTCTTTTCTGTATTGTGTGTAACAATTAATGAAGAATACATCAGACTAATGTTGGCGGGTATTCCCTCACGGATAAACTAGCTCGTATTCTGGGTATTAGTCACTAAATGTTGTTTTGCATGGTCTGGATAGCAGTCAGTGGAAGCCTTGGCGGTTCGTCCATTCGGGATTATAATAGCTGCTCAGCTGGTTCCTATCCGGATACAGTTTTCTTTTCTTTATCTTAATTTTCCGAACCCAAATTCTAATCTGTAGTGTGAATCAGTCAACATCTGTCAATGTTGACTAATGATCATTACAGAAAAGAAGCATGTAGGTTTTTATCTGAATTCACAGACAGTGGAGGCCCAACTGGCATTGACACTGCCATTATAGGGTTTAAGTTGTCTAAATTCGCTCCATCCGAGTAATTGGGAAATTGGACAGTAGATGTTTGCAGTCTACCCGATTATTCTGCCATTACTTTGGTCCTCTGACCACTTCATGTTTGTGTTTCATCTTCTGTCTAGACCCGCCAGTATATTTTGGGTCAATTCATTTTACACTTCATTATATCCGTATGCATGCTACTATTATGTAATTAATGTGGTCTATAATATTTTGGGATCCTTCCCTTGGACAATAGAAGTCTAGATTTAAACAGATATTGCATATTAAATTTCCAACAAAAACTCCTTTATAAAATTCGGATCTGAGTAAGGGATAAATTCCTCAGTTATGACTAGTTCATATTCTGTCAAGGGTTGATTTTGGGAAATTAGAAGCAGAGTCAGCGATTAGGTCTCATCTAGACT
The DNA here is from genome assembly GCA_030278955.1 of Hygrophila difformis. Classification (NCBI taxonomy): domain Eukaryota; kingdom Viridiplantae; phylum Streptophyta; class Magnoliopsida; order Lamiales; family Acanthaceae; genus Hygrophila; species Hygrophila difformis. The sequence continues at coordinate 47,457,008 of JAOANR010000010.1, forward strand.
GAAAGGATATGTGTTTTAATTGAGAGTCTAGTACCTGTTTAGGGAATGGTTTTCAAATTCATTGTTTTCCAAAATTGCTGTTTGTTGGGAATCCGAGATTAATTATTACACCGAGATGGGGTCCACTTGGATTCAAATACAGTGTAGTAGATAATCTTAGAGAAACAACATCCAGGCCTTGGTTATTTTCTAAGATAGGGTTGAGTTCCTTTCAACCACTATCCTCTTCTGCCAAAGCCTACCTTTGAGTCCTGAGTGAGTACATCCGGAACGAACTAATTTATTAGTTCGTTTCATTAGTTTGCATCTCATAACCACTCGGAAGGAAGTGAACACTATGAGCGGTTCACCGAGAGCCGAGAATTCTTGATCCACACCCGGTCACCATGACTGGGGGCTGTCTTTTACTACCAGGGTCAGACCTTCAAAACCTCCGAGAGATAGGATTTTAAATGCTTTCCTTATCGCTTTCTTTTAAACGCTTTCATTAGAGGTCACTCGGTTGTATTGAGAGTTGTGTAACTGCTACTAGGATTGATAGTTAAGGGATAGTTCAGGCTTGATTAGAATCTTTGGGTGTGACATGGGAGAATGATAGTAGTACTTGGCACTTCAATAAATGATTTGTCAGGTGTTGCTTGTCCACCACAGATGAAGTAACATACCCAGGCCAGGGCAGTTACAAATCTGTGGTATCTTAGAATCTGTGGTCTTAAGAACATGTAAACTCATGTTGTAAGTACCTGTCTATCAAAGGGAACTCAATACTGAGAGCATGAGAATTAGCTGTCTGACAGGATTATCCCAAACAAAGATCTGTGTATTAAAATGGAAGTTTAATTATGCCCTATCCAAATCTTGTCCAATTTTTATTCTTTTCTTCATGTCCCTTCTGTCCACACTGTGAATCAGCTTCATAGCTAGCATAGTGTAAATTTTCATTGCTTCTACATATAGTATTTACCGCATTCTTAAAATAACTTTATTTGCTTTCTAGTATAGATTCACCCGCTTTCTAGAATAGAATTCATATGCTTTGTAGAATAGATTTAAGTGCTTTTGTAGTTTAGTTTAAATTTAGTTAGTAGATGATTAATCACTTTTCAAACCAATTGGAGCAGTACGAGTGGAAAATCTAGTAAAACGACGTGGGCCCTGCTTCTATCGCACATCCTCCAGTGAACGATCCGGTCTTACTATAAATTACTGCAATTTTTTGACACCGTGCGCTTTCGGGGGCACAGTTTCTTAACACGAGTAATAAAAACGTGACAACCTATAAATATATCCCTAATCCCAGCTCCATCCTCATAATGTGGTTTCATTAAATAAAAGTGAAAACCTGGATTATTGATTTTCAGAAAATACTCATATAGTGGGAACCTGTCGAAAATTTTCATGGCAAGGATCTCCATAGCATGGAATTGTCAAAAGTTTCATGCCGGGGAGTTCCACAACGCCATTTGAGATCGAAGTCTCCCACATGAGTAATAAAAAGTGGAATATATCCTTAAACCCCTTTCCCACAAATCATAACTCTTTTCATTTAATAAATTCAAATTGGGATAATTTTAGAAAAGCTCGTGTTGACGAAATTGTCAAAAGTTTCATGGCGCCGTTGCCGGGGAGGATGCAGCGCCGTTTTATTAGAGACTTACATTCCTCATTGCTCCTAGTTAGCTTATACATATAAATATAAATATTTACCTCTAAAACCAATTCTAACCTAGGGATTGTATAGGTACCGCCATTATTGAAGCTGTTGTTCTATGCAAAGGAGGAAGCAGACGCCAGCCGAAATCCCGCATAACGCAGAGATAGAAAAGACAGCTCGACGTCTTAGGGCGGAGACTAAACGAAGACGGGAACGGGAAAGACAGACACTACTTTCACCTAGCACCAGTAGCGACATATCCGATATGGCAAACCCTGACATTCCTCCAATCATTCCACCCAATCCACCACTTCACAACATTGAGGAAGACCCCGAAGATGCTGATAACGATGATTTGGATGATCCCCCTCCTCAGATCATACAGGGAGGCAGGAACCCACCAAACATTGAACAGCAACACTTCGAGGCACCTCCTCCCAACTCGAACCATCAAAACCCACCAAATGATCAAAATCACCAAAACAACCAAAACTTCCAAAACCAGCAAAATCAGCAGTACCAGAATCCCCCAAATCCTAATGACTTCAATGATCCTAGGAAGTATTATATGCATCAGAACTATTACCCACAGCAATATCAAGGAGGGGCTGAGAACAATTAACAAGCAGCAGCCGCTGATTACATGCAGCCAATCTTAGAGCCATATTTGAACATTCCTGGACAAGCTCCATTCTTGGCCAGGAATTTCGAATTGAAGCCGGCCCTCATCAATCTTGTTCAGAGTAATCAGTTCGCTGGGGCAAGTCATGAAGATCCCCATGATCACCTGCAGACTTTCTTAGAATTGTGTGATACTATCAAGAACCAGAATGTATCTGGTAACACCATTCGATTAAGACTGTTCCCTTTCTCTCTGACTAGCGGAGCACGAACATGGTACAAATCACTGCCCGTAAATCAGAAGTCCACATGGGAGGACGTGATCAGAAATTTCTTAGCGAAATACTTCCCGGAATCCAAGGTGGTTGAATGCCGCTCTAAAATTGTGGAATTCAAAATGAAGCCAGACGAGTCCCTGTATGACGCAAAGGAACGATTCTTCAACTTACTCAGGAAATGCCCCCAACATGGCTTCCATGATTGGGAGAAATTGAGAAAGTTCTACAGCGGTTTGACCCCATCGTGGAAATACATGCTTGATGCTGCCGGCGGTCAACATCTGCTATACATACCAATGGATCAAGCATGGGGCAAGATTGAAGCAATGAGTGTAAACAGATCTGTTCTTACTGATGATGTTAATCCCCTCCCCCTCGTAGTTTGTGTGCTGTAGGTGCAATAGAAAAATCAGATATTGAAAAGCTTCAAGAGCAGGTGGCAGCATTGTCTGTTAATCAGGGAGCTGGGAGCTCTACTCAAGGACAGCAAACAGATGTGATTTGTGGACTGTGTCAAGGTGCTCACGCAACTGATACATGCGAACAGATTGCAGCTGAAAGCTGTAACTTTGCAGAAGCTTACCCAAATAGACACCCAAACCTGTCATACTCAAACAACAATGCCCTTAACTCCCACCTCTTGAACAAACCACAACAACAACAATTCAATCCTAAGCAGAATCAAGGATTCATTCAGAACAGGGGCCAGAATTTTCAGAACCAGAACTTTTAGCCTCAGATCCAACAAAGACCCCACCAAAATTTCCAGCAGCCTAGCCAAAACTTCCAGAACTTCCAACCCCAGCCACAATTCATACCTAATCAGGGCAGTGGAACCAGAATCAGAATCAGAATCAGAAGCCTCCTTCAAGGCTGGAGAATTTGATGACTGATTTTATTACTAGCCAGAAAGAGATTAACACTCAGCTGCAGGCCTCTATCAGAAATGTGGAGACCCAAGTTACACAAATGGCTAATGAAATGCAGAAAAGGGATAAAGGGACGTTGCCGAGCACTGCGGAAAAGAACCCGCAATGCAAAGCAATAACTTTGAAATCTGGGAAGGTACTGGCTGGACCAAGGGGAGCGGATACTGGAAACAACTATGAAGATGATGATGCTGTTGACAATGCTGATGAGGAAGCAATGAATCTACAGAAGGAAGCCGAACAGCAGACTGACGCTGCAAAAGGAACGGCAGAAACAGAAAACGATAATGGTGAAAGTACAACCTCTAACCATCTACCACGAACACATGATAACAAAAACAAGTTCATGCCTAGGGTTCCCTACCCGGCTAGACTTAAAAATAAGCAACAAGATCTGAAGTTTGAAAAATTTCTGAAAAGACTGCGGGAAGTTGAGATTACCATTCCTTTGATTGAAATGATTTCTGAAATGCCAATCTATGCTAAGTTCTTGAAAGAAATGATTTCAGGAAAGAGACAGGTTGAGCAGGATGAATTGGTGGTACTCAACAGCACTTGCAGTGCTATTATTCAAAAGAAGCTGCCAGAGAAGAAAGAGGACCCCGGATGCTATACATTGCCGATTCGGATTGGCCAGAACAACGCCGGAAAAGGACTATGTGACCTCGGCTCCAGCATTAATGTTATGCCATTAACCATGGTTAAACGTCTTAAGCTCGGAGTGGTGGAACCTGTCAAAATGAGGCTCCAGCTTGCAGATAGGTCAATTACAAAGCCAATCGGAATCTTGAAAGATGTGATAATCAAAGATGGCAATACTCCATTTCCAGTGGATTTCATCATTCTGGACATCGAAGAGGACTCCGACATGCCTCTCATCTTAGGCAGACCATTCTTGGCCACAGGCGGGGCACTGATAGATGCTAAATCCGGAAGGGTGACACTCCGTGTTGATGGAGATGAAGTCGTCTTCGACATGGAGCAACTGCAGAAATTCCCAAACAACAGTTCTTGTTTTTAATTTGATGATGTAATAGTTAGGAAAGAGCCAGACTCTGGAAACAATGATGAAATGATGCTGTATGAAACTTCAAAGCAGGTACTGATGCCTGCTGGTGCTGAGCTAAAGAAACAGTGCAGCGCCGTCCAATTTGAGGATCCCGAATCCGGGGACCTTGAAGCATATGACGGTGCTAATTTTACTGCACAGGAGAATGATGGCACCGAAGAGGAAGAAGAGGGGCCTGTACTGACGCAGGGTCCCGAAGGTAAATCTGATCTCCCACTACCCATTTCTCGCAAACTACTCCCTTCCGTTGAATGTCCACCAGAGGTTGAACTTAAAACATTACCCGATCATCTCAAGTACGCATTTCTTGCAGAACATAAAAAATTACCTGTGATTGTTTCGGCTAAGCTCTCCCAAGAGCAAGAAAATGCTCTGGTGGTCGTTCTTAAGAAACATGTACATGCAATAGGTTGGACCATTTCTGATATAAAAGGAATAAGCCCTTCTATTTGCATGCACAAGATTTTAATGGAAGAAGAGTATAAACCCTCCCGTCAACCTCAGAGACGTTTGAACCCCCTCATGCAAGAAGTGGTTAGAAAGGAGGTTATCAAGCTCTTAGATGCTGGTATAATCTATCCTATATCTGACAGCAAATGGGTTAGCCCAGTGCAGGTCGTGCCAAAACGAGGAGGGATGTGCATAACCAAGAATGAGCAATGAGAAGAGGTTGCAACCAGGCCAGTGACCGGATGGAGAGTTTGTATCGACTAACGGAAACTGAACGAGGCCACCCGCAAGGACCATTTTCCATTGCCATTTATTGATCAAATGCTTGAGAGGTTGGCAGGGAGAGAGTTTTATTGCTTTTTGGATGGTTATTCTGGGTATAATCAGATTGTTATTTCAAGCGAAGACCACGAAAAAACAACTTTTACTTGCCCTTATGGCACTTCTGCCTACAGGCGCATGCCATTCGGTCTTTGCAATGCACCTGCTACTTTTCAACGTTGCATGATGTCTATATTTTCCGAATTTATCGAAAAATGCATTGAGGTCTTCATGGATGACTTCTCTGTATATGGAGATACATTTGAAGATTGTTTGACCAATCTTGCAAAGATTTTAAAGAGATGTGAGGACACTAATCTCGTTTTGAATTGGGAAAAGTGCCATTTTATGGTCACTGAGGGCATAGTGTTGGGTCACCGCATTTCTCGTGCAGGTATTGAGGTCGATCCAGCCAAAGTTTCTATCATTTCCAACCTCCCTCTTCCTAACTCAATCAAATCAGTTAGGAGCTTCTTAGGGCATGCCGGTTTTTACCGGAGATTCATTAAGGATTTCTCTAAAATTGCCAAGCCGCTCACTAATCTGCTTTGTAAAGAAAATTCTTTCCTAATAAATGAAGCGTGTGTCCAAGCCTTTGACACGCTCAAGAAGATGTTGGTTTCTGCACCGATAGTGCAACCACCCGATTGGTCAATACCTTTCGAGGTAATGTGCGATGCTAGTGATCTCACCGTAGGTGCAGTACTCGGGCAACATAAGGATGGGAGACATTGCGTAATTCATTACGCAAGTGATGCCCTGAATGAGGCCCAAGTCAACTACACCACAACGGAGAAAGAGATGTATGCTGTTGTCTTCGCGTTTGACAAATTCAGACAGTATCTGATAGGTACGAAGACTATAGTGTACACAGATCATTCTGCACTGAGATACTTGTTTAGCAGACAAGATGCCAAACCTCGATTAATCAGGTGGGTACTTCTGTTGCAAGAATTGGACATCATAATAAAAGACAGGCGAGGTCGAGATAATGGTGCTGCTGACCACTTATCTCGATTAGAAAATGATAAAAAGGAAAAAGCCGTCAATCAAGAGTTCCCGGACGAACAGTTGTTTGCATTACATCATGTCCGTGGTTTTCCGACGTCGCTAACTTCTTGGCGTGCGGAATAACCCCACAGTTTTCGAACTATCATCAGAAGAATAAGTTCAACCGAGATGTATTAAACTACTTCTGGGAAGAACCTTATCTCTTCAAACACTGCACCAATTCAATAATCAGGCGATGTGTGACCGAGCATGAAGCCTATCAAATTGTCAGAAAATGCCATGAATCAGAATATGGAGGTCACCATGGTCCCGCTCGAACGACCCACAAGGTCCTCGAATGTGGATTTTATTGGCCTCACATCTATGAGGATTGTAGGACATTTGTGAAAGGTTGCGACAAATGCCAAAGATTAGGAAACATCTCCAAGAGGGATGAGATGCCTCAAAAGGGGATTCTCACACTTGAGATTTTCGATGTATGGGCATTGACTTCATGGGACAATTCCCACCATCTGGTGGAAACTACTATATCTTGGTAGCTGTCGATTACGTGTCCAAATGGGTCGAGGCTGTCGCATTACCGACCAATGATGGTAGCCAAGTCATCAAGTTCCTCAAGAACAACATTTTCAGTAGATTTGGCATACCTAGGGTGGTGATATCTGATGGAGGAACACACTTTATTAATAAAGCTTTCGAAACTTTAATGAGTAAAAATGGAATCCTCCATAAGATAGGCACGCCTTATCATCCCCAGACTAGTGGTCAAGTCGAAGTATCCAATCGCGAAATCAAACACATACTCGAAGCCACTGTCGGGATAACCCGTAAGGATTGGGCACGTAAGCTCAACGATGCTCTATGGGCATACCGCACAGCATATAAGACTCCCATTGGGATGTCTCCATATAGGCTTATCTTCGGAAAAGCCTGTCATTTGCCTGTAGATTTAGAGCATAAAGCTTACTGGGCCGTTAAGACGCTCAACTTCGATCCGAAAGTTGCTCAGAGCAAACGTAAGTTGGACCTCAATGAAATTGAGGAAATACGAGCGCTAGCTTATGAAAGCTCTCGAATTTACAAGGAGCGGACCCAGAAGTTCCACGATCGCAGGATTAAGCATAAGCATTTTTATGTTGGTCAAAACGTGTTATTATTCAATTCTAGGTTGAAGCTGTTCCCCGGAAAGCTCAAATCCAGATGGGAAGGACCACATGAAGTGCTAGAAGTGTTTGAAAATGGAGCCGTCAGGATCCGAACTGACAAGGGCAACATAGTGGTGAATGGACAGCGATTGAAAGAGTACATCGGACAGTTCGATCCGGAGAAAGAAAGCCAAGCAGTGGCAGACCCGGCTTACACCTAATAAGAAACAGCATTAAAAACACAAAAATTTCATTTCATATATATAGTATATTATTTCATAACAAGAAAGTACCCAAAAATCAATTAAACATTTAGAGTACTAAGACTCTAAATGTGAGGATGTTGATATTTGGAGAAAATCTAATGCGTTTTATTTATCTGTCTTGCAGAAAGTTCGGAACCATCAAAAAGAGGAGCAGAAAAGTAACATGGAAAACCAGGTTCTTGGTTGGATTAATTCCGTGAATCTAAGAAAATATTCTCGGAATTTGAAGAAATTCAAATCCGAAATAAATTTCACAGATAAATGGAACCGACCCAACCTAATTTTATGCAAGAGGGTTATTTAAATTCCAGCCACTTTTGAATTTATTTGGACTGAATTTATTCAGACCCAAATCAAATAAAATGGACTCAGGCCCAACATCACTCGGGCCTAGTTCAAAAAAAAAAATTTGAAAATTTAAAATTTTGTGTCGCGAAGCAACCACTGTGTCGCGAAGCCATGCCTCGCGATCAGGCCTAGTTCCGCGACACGCTCTCATCTGTCCCTAACTCTCTTTGTCGCCGTCGCTATACACCTTGTCGTGAGGCATGGCCTCGCGACTGGCTTCCTATTCCGTGACACGTTCCCCCGTTGACTTTATTCCTTTACTGAACTCGGTCGCGAGGCCCTGCCTCGCGACCGGACTCCAATTCCGCGACATGTCTAATGTCGCTAGGCCCTGCTCGGGAAACCTTGTTTCGCGACACAGTCTAGGGTCCCGCGACCCGTTTCTTCAATATTTATACCCCCCTCCTCACCTCTTTTCCCTGCACTCTCATCATTTTCATTCAACTCTTCAACTGCTCCCTTTCACTCTCTTCTCTCCCGAACGAACACCACCGTGTTCTTCGCACTAACCCATCCGTTTTCAAGGGGACACCATGGACAGGTTTCTAAGGATCCTTCAAAACCTGGGACCTTTACCCAGACCCGAACAAAACAGGGCAGGGTTAAAACCCATTTTTTTCCCTCCCTGTTCATGGCCTCTGTCGAACTCATTTGCTTCTTTTTCTTATTTTTGGGTTGAGAATGGCATAATGTGGTTTGTGTGCTTTTCATTTTTTATGTTTTGGTTCTTGGTTGCTCTCGGTTTTGAGAATGCTTTGAATTCTTCCTGAAACCCTTAAAAACTGTTTTTTAAAAAAAAAAAAAACTGAAGGATTTGAAACTTTTTGAAGTTTGAAAATGGAAAGGATGTACTGATGAGCATTAGTGTGTTATTTTGAACACCATGATGTTATCAGTTTGTCTAATCTTGAAGTCTTGACATGAAGCATTAAAGTGGAAGATCTTTTTAGCATATTTGCTTCCATGTCAGAAATCTCATGGGAATAAATGTTTATTTGTTTATGGAAACATAAGTACAAACACCCAATGAGAGACTTCCACTTTTTAATAAAAGTGACCTTTTGGAAAAAAGACAAAAATAGTTGATAGATTTAATATTTGACTTGTGTTCTTTTTGTTCCCAATGGAACTGTAGTGTGAGTAAATAGCAGTATTTTCATCACCCAACTGCTATCCTTTTCAAAAATCCAAAATGGGACCACTCACATCCCACTTTCCTTAAATAAAACAAGTCAACCCTTTAAAAATTAAAAATAGTGTTTGCACCCTCTCTTGAATGTTTTTAACTGTCCAAAGACAGTCCAGGCAGTCCAGAAATAGCAAATCCATTCCGCCACGCATCCACTGCACATCCCAATATTCGAGCATCTCATTCCATTTCCAACAAGTGTCCCGGACTTGTTTAATAATATTGGAAAATCGAACTTTTGGGCCCAATGGCCCATTAAAAATATAAAGGGGCCCAATGACCCCTATCTCTTCATAAAAATTTATTTTACCTATGCTTTATACTAAATTCAAGTCGGATATTTAATAACCTCACATCTAGAGCAAAGCTCTAAATGTGAGGATGTTGGTTTCCAAACTTGAATAATCTCTGAGGAAATTATAAAAATTGGATTCACTACTTCTTATCTCTTCAGGGGCAACCTTCTTCAAATCCCAGATCCTGAACCCGAAGGAACCCAGCTGCTAGACTTACCACTGGAGCTTCTAGGAGAAATCCTCTCTCGAATAGGAGAGGATGAAATCAGGGAAGTATTTATTGCGCAGGAAACGTGCAAAAAGCTCAGAGACGCAGGGAACCTCACCATCGTGTACAAGCGATGCGAGCTGGACACTTCCACAGTGAAGCAGTGGCAGGAGAGAATTCGGTGGCAGAAGGAGAGATTCCTGCAAACATGCGTGGAGGCAGGAAATTTTAATCTTCAAATCATTCCAGTACTCCTAGCATTCGTGGAAGGGGATGAGGAGCAAGCCTGTGAGCTACTGCGGTCAGGAATTGAGGACAATCAAAAGGCATCAATCTTCACACGTGGACTGATGCTGATGAGTAAGCTGGGCGAAAGCCAGGTTCTTTAGGGGATTCGGATGATAGAAAGAATGGTGACCGATAGATCAGTCTTGAACTACACATCCACCAACACTCTCTCATGGATGGCAGACAATCCAGGCACTCCCTACTTATTTGCAGACCAACCAGCCCGGGTCTACTGCACAAGGATGCATGAACCCCTGAGAGACCATAATGGCTGGTGTCTACGCTGTGATTTGACAAGTTTCGTCCACTGGAGCAGATACATGTTCTAAGAGAAGAAGGGTGAATTCTAAAATGCTTTATCTTATTTAAGTTTTAGTGTAAGCATCACATGAGGGATTTCTTCTTTTGTGTGCAGGTTCGTACTAACTGCATAAGAATCTCTTGTAATTGATGTAATTTACTGCTTTCCCTAAACGGAACTCAACTTTCGAGATCCCCAAACAATTTTTATTCGTTTTCTTCTTGAAAAGATGTCTGACAGTCCGAGATGAATAAGTGACTGTCAGGCCAAAAATATGCTGTTGACATACTCAGTATGACAGCAGTGTCTCTTTACTGCTTTAAATTAAATAACCAGCAAAAATGTGCATAAACCTGTTCTAAATTCACATGTTGAATTTAGGCTTGTGATTAAATTTTCAAACTTTTAAATTGGGATAATATAATTGAAAACATGCATAAAATGAATTCCTAAGGTTTTGAGCTATAAAAATTTAATGATGCGATCATCTTGTTGGGTAATAAATATGCATGTTAGAAATTTTGACTGAATAAATTGTTAGAATTAAGCTTTGATTAAATTTGAGAATATTGTATGACATGAATCAATCCAACCTTGTGAGATTTGAGTCATGAGTCACTTTTACTCATTCATTTCCTTTGATGTGTGAATCATTTTGATTAAAGGAAACTAGAACTTGCAATTGGGACCGATTCAAGACCATGTCATATTCCAAAAATCGAGCATATGATCGAGGCACCTATAAAACCAAATTTTGGCCTTCTTTTGAAATCCAAACCCAAAAATATTTTCCCTTTATGATTAACCAATTTGAGCCTTAAGCCTAATTTTTATTTGAAGCCCTCTATATTATTCTTAGCCTTACAAAAAGACCAAGAAATTTAAACCCAAATGTGTAAGAATGAATTTTATCAAGGCATTGAATTTGTGATCATCAAAGAAGCATAAATCGGTGTTCAATAAACCGATTCAAAAAAAAAAACGTGTATTGAGTTTCACTCAACACAAATAAATTGCAAATGACAAAGCAAATTAGACTTAGACTTAGTCTAATGTCATGCAATAGAAAAGAAAAGCAAAAGAAAAAAAAAAGAGAGAAACACTGATGATCATAAATGCCAAGTTATGATAGAATAAATTCTTGTCACTTCTTAACCCAATAACCCCCCTATCCTACCGAATGTTACAACCGTATGCCCCATTACAACCCTTAAATAAGACCTCATGATCTCGATTTGAGGAAATGAGCCGGTGGCGAGTTGGTCTGATTGCAAGCTTATGGGATAATTTAATTGAATTTGATTATGAGCGTTCATGATTAAACCCCAATTGAGAGTGAGTGAATTTTCCGATTCTCTTATATGTGAGGCTCTGTTTCATTAAATATGTTCATGTCATACCTTAATTCTCATTCTTAATCTTTGCATCTCTCAAACATGATATTCATGACGGGTTGACAATAATGCTTGATTTGTAGGCCCGATGCAGTGAGCAAGTATCATTTCATTAAACACGGCAATCAAGGAAATTTAATACTTGTAGTTTTTGATTGTCTTATCCCAATCCAAAAAGAATGTAATTTATGAAGCCACGAAAATGAATTGAATATGCAGAGTCCGTGTTCTCTAGAACATTGACTCTGACTGCTCGGGGACGATCAGTATTAAATGTGAGGATGTTGATAATGGCCAGAAATGACCATTATTTTCAATCCATTTCCGTGTCTAAAACGGGCATTTGATATGAATTTTTGAGGTTTTGAGCTATAAAAATTTAATGATGTAATCATCTTGTTGGGTAATGAGTCATCATGTTGAGAATTTAATTGAATAGATTGCAAGAATTTTTCAAAGATTAAATTTAAGAATATTGTATGACATGAATGAACCATTCCATGTGAGATTTGAGCCATGAGTCATTTTTACTCATTCTTTTCTTTGATGTGTGAAAATCATTTTGATTAAAGGACACTAGAACTTGCGATTGGGACCGATTCAAGACCATGCCATATTCCAAAAATCGAGTATATGATCGAGGCACCTAGAAAACCAAATTTTTGGCCTTCGTTTGAATTCCAAACTCAAAAATATTTTCCCTTTAGGATTAACCAATTTGAGCCTTAAGCTTAATTTTTCTTTGAAGCCCTCTATATTATTTCTGGCCTTATAAAAAGACCAAGAAATTCAAACCCAAGTGGGCAAGAATGAATTTTATCAAGGCATTACAATTTATGATCATCAATTCATCAAATCGGTATTCAAGAATCCGATCAAAAAAAAAAAGAAAAAAAAAGAGAAGAAAAAGAAAAAAGAAGTGTGTTGAATTCAATTCAACAAAAATAAATTGCAAATGACAAAGCAAATTAGACATAGTCTAATGTCATGCAATAGAAAAAGAAAAACAAAAGAAAGAAAGAAAGAAAGAATATATATATATATATATATATTGATGATCATAAATTTTTAAATAAAAATTAATGCCATGTTATGATAATATTAATTCTTGCCACTTTTTTTAGCCAAATAATTCCCTTCCATACCAAATGTTACAACCGCATGCCCCGTTATAACCCTTAAATAAGACATCAGGATCTCGATTTGAAGAAATGAGCCGGTGACGAGTTGGTCCAATTGCAAGCTTATGGGATAATTTAATTAAATTTGATTATGAGCGATTATGATAAAACCAAATTTGAGAGTGAGTGAAATTTCCGCTTATACTAGATGTGAGGCCTCATTTCTAATTTACATTCATGTCATACTTTAATTCTAGAATTAAATCAATGAATTTTTCTAAACATAATGTTCATGAAGAGTTATCAGTTATGACTGATTTGTAGGCCTGATTAAGTGAGGAGTATCATTTTATTAAACACTGCAATCAAGAGAATTTAATACTTGTAGTTTTTTATTGTCTTATCCCAATATAAAAAGAACGAAATTTTTGAAGCCATGAAAATAGATTAAATATGCAGCGTCTATGCTCTTAGGAGCACTGACTCTGACTGCTCGGGGACGATCAGTATTAAATGTGAGGATGTTGATAATGGCCAAAATTGACCATTATTTTCAATCTATTTCCGTGTCTAATACGGACATTTGATCGCATTCCGGTCTTATTTAAATAAGAAAGCAGTTGAATTTGACAGATTTTTGCAAGTTTGTTTAAATAATAAGCTGATATTGAAAAACACAAAAATATTGTTTATTTTATTAAATTTGTGTTAAAAAAATCCAAAAACATGATAAAAATATTAAAAATTCCACACTTGATTAATTTTGGTTCGGTGTTGACTTTTCGGTGGAACACGAGTCTATTAGATGGAACACAAACCAAATAGTCAAGTGGAATAAATATACTTATTTATACTATTTTATATTTTGATTTATATATTTATATTTTTATGTTTATTTTTTTTATTTCTGTTTTCTGATATAATTAAAAATTAATTGGTCCACTAATCCATTTATTTAATTAAATGCAGGTGATTTGGTGTTTTGGCCCAAGAGATTACTAGTCCTAGTCCAATGAATCCCGCCTCCTCCTGCGCGTCATCCAAGAGCTAAAAAGTGTGTCCTGAACCAGAATTTATTTCGCGACAGGCATAATTGTTTAGCGACTGGGTGGGCCTTGAATGGGCCTAGGGCTTAATCCTACTCATCTATAAATATATCATCCCACCCCCCTTGAACAGTAACCTAGCTACACTTAGTTTTTTTTATTGTTCTTGGAGGCACCACTGTGCTCTCCAAAAATTAGTGTAGGTAGCTAGTTTAATTTTATGCAATGTAGAAATAGATTTTAGCTTAGTTTTAATTTATGCTTTGTAATAAATTAGTGTAGCTAGTGTTCACTTTTTTATTTTTCAGTTTGTTATTTTTGTATTTTGGTTTGAAACATTCAATCCATGGGTGTTTTTGGACATGCTTTAGTTTGTGGTATTAATGCAAGAAAATGACTCATAAAAATATGTTATGGAATTTATTCCATGGTTTGGTTTACTGTTTTCTTGCATTTTTGATTACTTGATTTTTTTTATGTTTTAGTTAGATTTATTGCTTTATTAGATTTAATAAATGTATAATCACTTGATGCTTATCCCTTGATAGGTTTAGAGTTTGTTTTTATTCTAGTTTTAGTTTGTTAGGTAGACTTATATTTTTTTAAGTTTTGCTGCTTCTCTAGTTTTTTTTTTGTTTTTTTTTTTATCTTTTTTATTCTGCTCTTGTTATCTTTAGTTTTAGATAGTGTTTTTATTTACTTTTTTTTAATTTTTATTTTAGTTCTTTAGATCTAGAAAGGAAAAGCATTAAAGTGTTTGTGCATATTTATTTAAAAATCTCATCTCTTTTATTGTATTGCATCACGTTGTAACCCAACGGGTTGCAACGTAATTTTCCCGTTGTGATCCCACGGATCACAACGCACTTCCCTGCAATGCAATATAAGGCGTTATGCTGCCAAAATTTTATAAAATTTTTAAATCCCTCGGTCGCGAGGCAATCCTGTCGCGAACCCACGGTTCGCGACACACTCCTTGATTAGCGACCGAGGACCCACATACTTGCAATTTTATTCTGGAAGGGCTCTATCGCGAAACCCCTGTCGCGGACCCACGGTCCGCGACACACTCATTGTTCCGCGACCAGGAATTATGCCCTTGTTGAATTTTCAAACCTTGTGTCGCTAGACCCTTGTCGCGAGGTCACGCCTAGCGACACGGATTTTTGTCTAGCGACACAACAAACCCTAATTTTCAAAATATCCAATTTCTCTTATTGCCCACCTCTCTGTCGTGATCCCCCTGTCGTGGACCCACGGTTCACGACACAAATTCTGTCTCACGACATGCATGGCACCTTTTTGCCAAATTTTTATTCTCCATCTCACCCCATTAATTAATTGAACCTTTATATTAACATTTTGAGGTTGAAATCCAATGATCTCAACCCATGATTAATTTGATATAAAGAACTTTGTTCAACTTCTCATTAAAAGATTCTTCTACAAAAATTAAACTCTAATGATCTAAGTATATAATCCGGACTGTAATTAATTAATTATGGAATGAGAGATTATTTAGACCATAAAGAGTAATTATGGATTTAATTCCATAACCTTGGATGAGAAACCAATGTCTCTCATACAAGATTATTTTTCTTTTAACCCCAAAAATATTTTCTTTTATTTATTTTGTCTTTTCCGTGTTGTGTGAAACAACTAGTAAGAGATATAACAGACTAATGTTGGCGGGTATTCCCACACGGATAAACTAGCTCGTGGTCTGTATATTAATTACTAGATGTTATTTTGCATGGTCCGGATAGTGGTCGGTGGAAGCCTTGGCGGTTCGTCCATCCGGGATTATAATAGCTGCTCAGCTGACTCCTATCCGGATACAGTCTTCTTTTCTTTATCTTAATTTCAAACCTGAATCTAGAGTTGTAGTAATGTTCGATGACATATGCCAATGTTGTCTAATAATTATTGCAGTAATAGAACATGTGGGTTTTTATCCAGTTCACAGAAAGTGGAGTCTAAGATGATGGCGTCAACTGTCATTTAAGGCATTCCACTGTCTAAAAATCATCCCACCTGGAATAGTCAGGACCTGGATAGCAGATGTTTGCAGTCCGGATTATCCTGATTATTTTTGTCATCTTTTTAGCCAAAAAATTCTCATCTCCGGCTATTTCATCTCTGTGTCTCGCATTCTGTCTAAACCCACCTTATATTTTGGGTTAGTTTAATTTTACACTTCTTTATAAATTATGCATGATAATATTATGTAACTATTGTGGTCAAATTATTTTGGGATCCTTCCCTTGGACATAGAAGTCTTGATTTAAATCAGATGCCTCACAATAAATTTTCAATAAAAATTCATTTATAAAATCTAGATCTAAGTAAGGGATAAATCCCACAGTTATGACTAACTCATATTCTACTGGGGGTTAATTTTGGGAAATTAGAAGCAGAGTCAGCGATTAGGTCTCATCTAGACTGAAAGGATCTGTGTTTTAATTGAGAGTCTAGTACCTGTTTAGGGAATGGTTTTCAAATTCATTATTTTCCAAAATTGTTGTGTGTTGGGAATCTGATATTAAATGTTGCACTGAGATGGGGTCCACTTGGACTCAAATACGGTGTGATAGTTAATACTAGAGGAACAACATTCGGGCCTTGGTTATTTTCTGAGATAGGGTTGAGTACTCTTTCAACTGTTGTCCTCTTCTGCCAAAGCCTATTTTTGAGTCCTGAGTGAGTGCATCCGGAACGAACTAATTCACTAGTTCGTTTCATTAGTTTGTATCTCATAACCACCCGGAAGGAAGTGAACACTGCGAGCGTTTCACCGAGAGCCGGGAATTCTTGATCCATATCCGGTCATTCTGACTGGGGGCTTTCTTTTACTACCAGGGTCAAACTTTCAAAAACCTCCGAGTGATAGGATTTTAAATGCTTTCTTTATCGCTTTCTTTTAAATGCATTCGTTAGAGGTCACTCGGTTGTATTGAGAGTTGTGTAACTGCTACTAGGACTGATAGTTAAGGGATAGTTCAGGGCTTGATTAGAATCTTCGGGTGTGACATGGGGGAATGATAGCGGTACTTGACACTTCAATAAATGATTTGTTAGGTGTTGCTTGTCCACCACAGATGAATAATATGCCTCAGCATGGCCATGTGAGGGCAGTTGTGAGTCTGTGGTATCTTAGAATTTGTTGCCTTAAGAGCATGCAACCTCTTACTGTAAGTACCTGTCTGTTAGAGGGAACATGGTATAGAGAGCATGAGGGTTAGCTAACTGAAAGGATTATCCCAAGCAAAGATCTGTGTAACAAATTGGAAGTTTAATTGTGTTTCGTCTGAATCTTGTCCAATCTTTATTCTTTTCTTCCTGTCCCTTCTGTCATATTTTAAATCTGCTTTCTTAGAATAATTTCAACCTCTTTCTTAGAATAATTTTATTGCTTTCTTAGATCAAATTTAATTCGCTTTCTAGAATAATTTTATCTGCTTTATTTTAATTGCTTTCATAGCTTAGTTTAAATTCTGTCAAGTAGTTGATAGTCAAAACACAAACTTGAATCGAGTAACCGAGTGGAAAATCTTATAAAAGGATGTGGGCCCTGCTTCTATCGCACATCCTCCAGTGAACGATCCGGTACTTACTATAAATACTGCAATTTTTGACTCCATGCGCTTTCGGGGGCACAGTTTCTTAACACGAGTAATAAAAACGTGACAACTTATAAATATATCCCTAATCCCAACTCCGCCTTCATAAATTGGTTTCTTTAAATAAAATTGAAAACCAGGATTATGATTTTTCAGAAAATACTCATGTCGTGGGAACTTGTCAAAAGTTTCATGGCAAGGATCTTCAAGGCAGGAAATCGTCAAAAGTTTCATGCCCGGGGAGGCCCACAGCGCCGTTTGAAATCAAAGTTTCCCACATGAGTAATAAAAAGTGAAATATATCCTTAAACCCCCTCCCATAAATCATAACTCTTTTAATTTAATAAATTCAAACTTGGGATATTTTAGAAAATGCTCGTGTTGACGAACTTGTCAAAAGTTTCAGTCACCATGACTGGGGGCTGTCTTTTACTACCAGGGTCAGACCTTCAAAACCTCCGAGTGATAGGATTTTAAATGCTTTCCTTATCGCTTTCTTTTAAATGCTTTCATTAGAGGTCACTCGGTTGTATTGAGAGAATGATAGTAGTACTTGGCACTTCAATAAATGATTTGTCAGGTGTTGCTTGTCCACCACAGATGAAGTAACATACCCAGGCCAGGGCAGTTACAAATCTGTGGTATCTTAGAATCTGTGGTCTTAAGAACATGTAAACTCATGTTGTAAGTACCTGTCTATCAAAGGGAACTCAATACTGAGAGCATGAGAATTAGCTGTCTGACAGGATTATCCCAAACAAAGATCTGTGTATTAAAATGGATGTTTAATTATGCCCTATCCAAATCTTGTCCAATTTGTATTCTTTTCTTCCTGTCCCTTCTGTCCACACTGTGAATCAACTTCATAGCTAGCATAGTGTAAATTTTCATTGCTTCTACATATAGTATTTACCGCATTCTTAAAATAACTTTATTTGCTTTCTAGTATAGATTCACCCGCTTTCTAGAATAGAATTCATATGCTTTGTAGAATAGATTTAAGTGCTTTTGTAATTTAGTTTAAATTCACTTAGTAGATGATTAATCACTTTTCAAACCAATTGGAGCAATACGAGTGGAAAATCTAGTAAAACGACGTGGGCCCTGCTTCTATCGTACATCCTCCAGTGAACGATCCGGTCTTACTATAAATTACTGCAATTTTTGACACCGTGCGGCTTCCGGGGCACAGTTTCTTAACACGAGTAATAAAAACGTGACAACCTATAAATATATCCCTAATCCCAGCTCCATCCTCATAATGTGGTTTCATTAAATAAAAGTGAAAACCTGGATTATTGATTTTCAGAAAATACTCATATAGTGGGAACCTGTCGAAAAGTTTCATGGTAAGGATCTCCATAGCATGGAATTGTCAAAAGTTTCTTGCCGGGGAGTTCCACAACGCCATTTGAGATCGAAGTCTCCCACATGAGTAATAAAAAGTGGAATATATCCTTAAACCCCTTTCCAACAAATCATAACTCTTTTCATTTAATAAATTCAACTTGGGATAATTTTAGAAAAGCTCGTGTTGACGAAATTGTCAAAAGTTTCACGACACCCAAGGATGAATATGTAATGCCTATGGCCGATATGCTTGTTGATGCGGCCGCCGCCTACAAATTTTTGTCATTAATGGATGGCTATTCTGGATACAACCAAATCTTTATTTCTGAAACTGATGTGCACAAAACTGCTTTTCGTTGCCCGGGACCTGTCGGCATCTTCGAATGGGTAGTCATGCCTTTTGGATTGAAGAATACCGGGGCAACATACGAAAGGTCCATGAACATGATTTTTCATGATTGAATTGGTCCCACGCTTGAAGTTTACATTGACGACATCGTAGTCAAATCGTGTGAATTTGGCCAGCACTTGGCCCATCTTGAGGATGCCTTCATCCGTATGAGGTAACATGGATTGAAGATCAATGCAGCTAAGTGCGCCTTCGGAGTGGCGGCAGGGAACTTCTTAGGTTTCCTGGTACATGAGAGGGGCATCGAGGTGGATCAAAACAAGGCAAAGGCCATCTTGGAAGCCCGCTCACCATCCATTCTCAAGGAGCTACAGTCACTGATTGGCAAAATTAACTTCTTAAGGAGATTCATTGCTAATGCTGCAGGGAAGATGAAGGCGTTCACTACCTTGCTTAAAGGAAGGAAGAACGAGATATTTCTGTGGACGGCTGAGCATCAAGCGGCCGTCAAAGAAATAAAGAGGACGTTGGGCAACCCTCCAGTGCTAGTACCGCCAAGGCATGGAGTACCTCTGAAGCTATATGTGTACCACCGAATAATCCATCGGATACTTACTTGCACAAGATGATGAGAGCGACAAGGAAAGATCTATCTATTACCTTAGCAAAACCCTCCAATGGCCAAAGGTGAGATACACTGCACTAGAGAAATTGTGCTATGCTCTAGTATACTCCTGCAATAAATTAGAACATTACATGCTGCCAAGAGCGGTTCATGGGGTAGCTCCCTTCGACTTGGTGAGAACACTCCTGCACAAGCCGACGTTGAAGGGTCGCCAAGAAAAATGGGCTATGAAGATTAGTCCCTTTACTCTTGTACACGTCCCTCAGAAAGCAGTAAAGGGACAAGCTTTAGCTGATTTTATAGCTCAACATCCCTCGTTAATGGTGCCGGAGGATCCCAGAGAAACATCCTTCATAGGGTACGAACCTTGGGAATTGACCTTTGATGGATCGTGTGCAAGCAGCGGCTCGGGACCCGGTATTACGATCACTGGCCCTCTGGGGCAGCATTGGAAGCTTGCTGGGGAACTGGAACCGGGCACCACCAACAATCAAGCGGAATATGAAGCTTTGATATTTGGCCTGGAGACAGCGCTACTCAAGGGTGCAAAATCCATCACAATTTTCGGAGACTCCCAAGTTATCCTGAAGCAACTAACAAGAGAATATAAATGCAAGAGTCCAAGGCTGATTAAGTGCTATGAGACAGCACTAGAACTATTGGGCAAGTTTTCGGACGCTACCATCACCCACGTACCTCGAAGTCAAAATCAAGAGGCCAACGAAGCTGCTCAACTTGCTTCAGGCTGGCAGACAGGTCGCCCTAGGGGGGCACCATGCATCGCTGCCATCACAAATGAGTCTGAAGACCAACAAAAAGTCCAACCTCAAAATTCAAATGATGATTGGAGAACCAGGATCGCACGGTACCTCGAAGACCCATCATCTGAAGGAGATAGCTCGCTAAAGGTCAAAGCTTTGTAGTACACACTAATCAATGGCGAATTACTTCAAAGGGCGGTTGATGGATTGCTGCTCAAATGTGTAGGTCCCGAAGAAACTAAGCTGGTGATGGGAGAAGTCCATGAAGGGATATGCGGCTCTCAGTGGGCAGGGCCTAGCATGAGATGGAGTATTCATCGCCATGGATACTTCTGGCCAACCATCATAGAAGACTGCATCATCTATGCTCGAGGTGGTGAGGCTTGCCAGAAACATGGGCCGATTCAAAGAGTACAGGCAGAAGAGCTGCACACAGTCATTAAGCTTTGGCCATTTCGTGGCTGGGGGATGGACACCATTGGAAAAATTCATCCGCCATCGTCTAAAAATCAAGCATTCATACTAGTGGCCACTGATTACTTCACCAAATGGGTAGAAGCATGGCCAATGAGGAAGATCGACCAAAACGATGTAATTAAATTCGTAACTGAGCTCATACATCGATTTGGAATTCCCCAAATAATCACTGCGGATCAAGGTACTGTGTTCACCGGCGAAAAGTTTTTAGCTTTCGCTAAATAATTCGGGATTCGCATATATCATTCCACTCCATATTATTCCCAAGCAAATGGTCAAGCTGAGGCCACCAATAAAATCTTGATAAGTATGATAAAAAAGGCAGTGGGTGAGAAACTAAGAAAATGGCATCAGACTCTGTCAGAGGTCTTGTGGCTTACAGGAATTCTAAGTCTACAGCCACTGGATTCACACCGTACTACCTAACATATGGCCATGATGCCATTCTACATTTGGAGATCACAGTCCCGTCCCTAAGAGTGGCCTGGCAACATCACTTAGACCTAGCTAAGTATGAAGAGGCCATGTTACAAGAGTTGGAGACCGGGATGGTGACAAGCTCACAGCCTTGGAAAATATCCGTCGTCAAAAGGTGAGAATGGCGAAGCATTATGATAAGAGGGTTAGAGGCAAAACCTTTAGCGAGGGAGACCTAGTGTGGAAGGTAATCTTACCCTCGGGGGTGCGTGATAATGAGACATGGAAGTGGTCTCCAAATTGGGAAGGACCATTCATCGTAGCACAAAGACTACTTAATGGTGCATACAAGCTGATGGACATCGATGGGTGAAACTTTTGACAAGATTCGTCAACACGAGCTTTTTCTAAAATATCCCAAGTTTGAATTTATTAAATGAAAAGAGTTATGATTCGTGGGAAAGGGGTTTAAGGATATATTTCACTTTTTATTACTCATATGGGAAACTTTGATTTCAAATGGCAATGTGGACCTCCCTGGCATGAAACTTTTGACAATTTCCTGCCTTGAAAATCCTTGCCATGAAACTTTTTCGACAGGTTCCCACTACATGAGTATTTTCTGAAAAATCATAATCCTGGTTTTCAATTTTATTTATTGAAATCAATTTATGAAGATGGAGTTGGAATTAGGGATATATTTATAGGTTGTCACGTTTTTATTACTCGTGTTAAGAAACTGTGCCCCCGAAAGCGCACGGTGTCAAAAATTGCAGTAATTTATAGTAAGACCGGATCGTTCACTGGAGGATGTGCGATAGAAGCAGGGCCCACGTCGTTTTACTAGATTTTCCACTCGTATTGCTCCAATTGGTTTGAAAAGTGATTAATCATCTACTAACTGAATTTAAACTAAATTACAAAAGCACTTAAATCTATTCTACAAAGCATATGAATTCTATTCTAGAAAGCGGGTGAATTTATACTAGAAAGCAAATAAAGTTATTCTAAGAATGCAGCAAATACTATCTGTAGAAGCAATGAAAATTTACACTATGCTAGATATGAAGCTGATTCACAGTTTGGACAGAAGGGATAGGAAGAAAAGAATAAAAATTGGACAAGATTTGGATAAGGCATAATTAAACTTCCATTTTAATACACAGATCTTAGGTCGGGATAATCCTGTCAGACAGCTAATTCTCATGCTCTCAGTGTTGAGTTCCCTTTGATAGACATGTACTTACAACATGAGTTTACATGTTCTTAAGACCACAGATTCTAAGATACCACAGATTTGTAACTGCCCTGGCCTGGGTATGTTACTTTATTTGTGATGGACAAGCAACACCTGGCAAATCATTTATTGAAGTGCCAAGTACTACTATCATTCTCCCATGTCACGCCCAAAGATTCTAATCAAGCCTGAACTATCCCTTAACTATCAATCCTAGTAGCAGTTACACAACTCTCAATACAACCGAGTGACCTCTAATGAAAGCGTTTAAAAGAAAGCATTTAAAATCCTATCACTCGGAGGTTTTGAAGGTCTGACCCTGGTAGTAAAAGACAGCCCCCAGTCATGGTAACCGGGTGTGGATCAAGAATTCTCGGCTCTCGGTGAACCGCTCGCAGTGTTCACTTCCTTCCGAGTGGTTATGAGATACAAACTAATGAAACGAACTAATAAATTAGTTCGTTCCGGATGTACTCACTCAGGACTCAAAGGTAGGCTTTGGCTGAAGAGGACAGTGGTTGAAAGGAACTCAACCCTATCTTAGAAAATAACCAAGGCCTGGATGTTGTTTCTCTAAGATTATCTACTACACTGTATTTGAATCCAACTGGACCCCATCTCGGTGTAATAATTAATCTCGGATTCCCAACAAACAACAATTTTGGAAACAATGAATTTGAAAACCATTCCCTAAACAGGTACTAGACTCTAAATTAAAACTCAGATCCTTTCAGTCTAGATGAGACCTAATCGCTGACTCTGCTTCTAATTTCCCAAAATTAACCCTTGACAGAATATGAACTAGTCATAACTGAGGAACTTATCCCATACTCAGATCTGGATTTTATAAAGGAGTTTTTGTTGGAAATTTAATATGCAAAATCTGTTTAAATCTAGACTTCTGATGTCCAAGGGAAGGATCCCAAAATATTATAGACCACATTAATTACATAATAGTAGCATGCATACGGATATAATGAAGTGTAAAATGAATTGACCCAAAATATACTGGCGGGTCTAGACAGAAGATGAAACACAAACAAGAAGTGGTCAGAGGACCAAAGTAATGGCAGAATAATCGGGTAGACTGCAAACATCTACTGTCCAATTTCCCAATTACTCGGATGGAGCGAATTTAGATAGCTTAACCCTATAATGGTAGTGTCAATGCCAGTTGGGCCTCCACTGTCTGTGAATTCAGATAAAAACCTACATGCTTCTTTTCTGTAATGATCATTAGTCAGCATTGACAGATGTTGACTGTTTCACACTACAGATTAGAATTTGGGTTTGGAAATTAAGATAAAGAAAATAAAACTGAATCCGGATAGGAGTCAGCTGAGCAGCTATTATAATCCCGGATGGACGAACCGCCAAGGCTTCCACTGACTGCTATCCAGACCATGCGAAATAACACTTAGTAACTAATACCCAGAATACGAGTTAGTTTATCCGTGAGGGAATACCCGCCATCATTAGTCTGATGTATTCTTCACTAATTGTTACACACAATACAGAAAAGACAAGATGGAAATAAAATAAAACAAGGCCTTGTATGAGAGACATTGGTTTCTCATGCAAGGTTATGGAACTAATCCATAGTTGATGACCTAAATAATCCCTCCTACCATAATTAATTACAGTTCGGATTATCTTTTTAAGGCATCATGGTTTTGTTTATAGAAGAATGTTTTAATGACAATTGAACAAAGATCCTTTAATCATAACGATTAGTGATTTAATCATTACTAATTACAATCATTAATCATTAATGACTAGAGGGTTCAATTAATTAAGTGATGGAAATGGAGAATCAAAAATTCGGCAGCATAACGCCTTATATTGCAATTCTGGGATATTACAGCTTAATCCGTGGGATTAAGATGTGAGTGTTTGCAATATAATAGAGGGTAAGATATCAGAACTTTTGGAATTAAATAGAAGAGCGGACTCTGTTGAGAAACCATAAATTGTGTCATGAGCCTAGGCCCGCGACCTGGGTACCTCGACAGGTTTTCAGAAATTTGGCAGAGTTTCACCTTGTGTCGCTAAGCAAAAATGTGTCGCGAGACGTGGCCTCGCGACAGGGTGTCTAGCGACATAAGATTTTCTGAGAATTTTCAAAGTATTTGGCTCGCAGTCGCTAGTCTGGAAATTGTGTCGCGAGGCATGGCCTCGCGACAGGGTGTCTGGCGACTAGGTTTTCAAAATATTGACAAGGCATAATTTTCTGTCTCGGAATAAAAGTGTGTCGCGAACAGCCCACATGGTTAACAACCTTACCTTAGGGTGGTTGTTAAAGGGGAGGTTGGGTGTTCAAATCCCACTCCCAACAACCCACCATGGGGTGCTTGGCTGAGGCCTGGAAGGCACACATGGGGAGGGGTTGGGGTGCATGGTCTGCAGGCCCAGCCCGGGGTAGGGTTGTTACATAAAAGTGCACTTTTATGTAACAACCCTACCCCGGGCTGGGCCTGCAGACCATGCACCCCAACCCCTCCCCATGTGTGCCTTCCAGGCCTCAGCCAAGCACCCCATGGTGGGTTGTTGGGAGTGGGATTTGAACACCCAACCTCCCCTTTAACAACCACCCTAAGGTAAGGTTGTTAACCATGTGGGCTGCAGCTCGCGACAGGGATGTTCCGCGACAGAGCCATGCAGAAAAATTGTAAGAGTTTGGTCCTCAGTCGCTAAGCAAGTGTTGTGTCGCGGACCGTGGGTCCGCGACAGGAGTGCCTCGCGACCGAGGGTTTAAAAATATCAAGACAGGTGTCCCTAGACACCCTTGTCGCGAAACAACCTTCCTGTCGCTAGACGTGGTCTCGCGACAGGAGGCGGTTGGCGACAGGGATGGTTCAGGACACAAGTCAGTAAAAGCAGAAATGAACAGTGGCATGCAAACAGCGTGATCTCACCCTATTTCAGATTTAAAAGTTATTCTAAGCTAAAAATAACCAAACAACATTTGAAATAAGCAAGAACATGCTTGAACATAAATGAACTAAGCTGGAACAGTATTTAAAATAAAGCAACATCCTAGTCTAGGGTTTGATCACACACATACATGAACATCATTCAACAAAAGGGCAACAGTAAGCATAATAATAGAGAAATGGGGGTCAAATGACCAAAAAGGAAAATGAAAGCATTAAATCCATGGGGTGTGAGACCCATTTCATGATTTGGGACACATTTAGTGAATATTTTCCCATATTATTAAGTGGGTATGTTAATACCCATGATTTGGGTATTACAAAACCCTAAACACAAAGTTTAAAATGAAAAACATGGTATTAAACTGGCTAACTATCTACTGAAACCGTAAAACACAAAACAAAACACTAAACTAAGCTAAACTATGGACATAATTAAATAATACAAAAAAAAAGACTAAACTACACTACCTAAGAACTGGATGCCTGATTCTGCCTTCAAGAGAATGTTTTCTCACCCAAAAAAGCTCTTTGTCTCAAGGGGATCACCTCATATTTATAGAAGTGAAACCCTAGGCCCATGGGCCTTGGTCTGAAGCCCATTGTGTCTCAAGACATCACACACAACACATTGTGTCGCGGAACGACACTGCATGTGGCAAGGCTTCTCGACAGGGTCTTGGTCTTCAATTTGTGTAACTGTGTCACTATCCATGCCTGTGTCGCTAGGCCGTGGACCGCGACCGGGAACTGGGGACATGGCTTCTTCTTCATGCTGCATGTTGTGTCGCCAAACCTTCCTGTGTTGCGAGGCCATGGACCGCGATAGGAGCTTCCGTGACCGGGTGTTCCTGGACACACTGAATTGGGCCAGATGGGCCGAAATTGTTCTTTTTGTGGGCTTTTGTTTCTTTTCCCCATCTTTTCCGTTCCTTTTTCTTTTCTTTTCTTTTTCTCATGTTTTTGGATTTTTCTAACATAAATGTGTAATAAAATTACATATTTATGCATTTTTCATACCAGCTCAATATTTTTACAATTATGCATAAATCAGTCCAATTCAACTGCTTTCTTATTTAATATAAGACCGGAATGCGATCAAATGCCCGTTTTAGACACGGAAATGGATTGAAAATAATGGTCATTTCTGGCCATTATCAACATCCTCACATTTAATACTGATCGTCCCCGAGCAGTCAGAGTCAATGTTCTAGAGAACACGGACTCTGCATATTCAATTCATTTTCGTGGCTTCATAAATCACATTCTTTTTGGATTGGGATAAGACAATCAAAAGCTACAAGTGTTAAATTCCCTTGATTGCAGTGTTTAATAAAATGATACTTGCTCACTACGTCGGGCCTACAAATCAAAAATTATCATCAACCCTTCATGAATATCATGTTTGAAAAATGCAAGGATTAAGAATCGGAATTAAGGCATGACATGAACATGTGCATTAAAACAGAGCCTCACATGTAAGAGAATCGAAAAAATTCACTCACTCTCAATTGGGCTAAATCATGAACGCTCGAAATCAAATTTGATTAAATTATCCCATATGCTTGCAATCAAACCAACTCGCCACCGGCTCATTTCCCCAAATCGAGATCATGAGGTCTTATTCAAGGGTTATAACGGGGCATACGGTTGTAACATTAGGCGAGGAAGGGAATTATTGGGCTAAAAAGTGGCAAGAATTAATACTATCATAACTTGGCATTTTTATTTAAAGTTTACGATCATCAATATTTCTTTCTTTTTCTCTTGCTTTTCTTTTTCTATTGCATGACATTAGACTATGTCTAATTTGCTTTGTCATTTGCAATTCATTTTTTTTTTGAATCGGCTTATAGCATTACCGATTAATACATTTTTTATGATCACAAATTTAATGCCTTGATAAAATTCATTCTTGCACACTTGGGTTTGATTTCTTGGTCTTTTTGTAAGGAAATGAATAATATAGAGGGCTTCAAAGAAAAATTAGGCTTAAAGGCTCAGATTGGTTAATCCTAAAGGGGAAATATTTTTGGGTTTGGATTTCAAGAGAAGGCCAAAATTTGGTTTTCTAGGTGCCTCGATCATATGCTCGATTTTTGGAATATGGCATAGTCTTGAATCGGTCCCAATTGCAAGTTCTAGTTTCCTTTAATCAACATGATTCACACATCAAGGAAAATAAATGAGTAAAAGTGACTCATGGCTCAATTCTCACAAGGTTGGATTGATTCATGTCATACAATATTCTGAAATTTAATCAAAGCTTAATCCCAACACTTTATTCAATCAAAATTTCTAACATGCAGATTTATTACCCAACAAGATGATCGCATCATTAAATTTTTGTAGCTCAAAACCTTAGGAATTCATTTCATGCATGTTTTCAATTACATTATCCCAATTTTAAAAGTTTGAAAATTTAATCATAAGCCTAAATTCAACATGTGAATTTAGAGCAGGTTTATGCACATTTTTGCTGGTTATTTAATTTAAAGCAGTAAAAAGGCACTGCTATCATACTGAGTATGTCAACAGCATATTTTTGGCCTGACAGTCACTTATTCATCTCGGACTTTCAGACATCTTTTGAAGAAGAAAACGAATAAAAATTGTTTGTGGATCTCGAAAGTTGAGTTCCATTTTAGGGAAAGCGATAAATTACATCAATTACAAGAGATTCTTATGCAGTTAGTACGAAGCTGCACACAAAAGAAGAAATCCCTCATGTGATGCTTACACTAGAGCTTAAAATGAAATAAAGCATACTAGGATTCATTCCTCCTCCATTCTTCTCTCTCAGAACATATACCTGCTCCAGTGGACGAAACTTGTCAACTCACAGCGTAGACACCAGCCATTATGGTCTCTTAAGGTTTCGTGCATCCTTGGACAGTAGACCCGGGCTGGTTGATTTATAAATAAGTAGGGAGTGTCCCGATTGTCTGCCATCCATGAGAGGGTGTTGGTGGATGTGTACCTCAAGATTGCTCTATCGGTCACCATTCTTTCTATCATCCGAATCCCCTGAAGAACCTGGCTTTCGTCCAGCTTACTCATCAGCATCAGTCCACGTGTGAAGATTGATGCCATGTGATTGTCCTCAATTCCTGACCGCAGTAACTCACAGGCTTGCTCCTCATTCCCTTCTACGAATGCTAGGAGTGCTGGAACGATTTGAAGATTAAAATTTCATGCCTCCACGCATGTTTGCAGGAATCTCTCCTTCTGCCACCGAATTGTCTCTGCCACTGCTTCACTGTAGAAGTGTCCAGCTCACATCGCTTGTACACGATGGTGAGGTTCCCTGCGTCTCTGAGCTTTTTGCACGTTTCCTGCGCAGTGAATACTTCCCTGATTTCATCCTCTCCTATTCGAGAGAGGATTTCTCCTAGAAGCTCCAGTGGTAAGTCTAGAAGCTGGGTTCCTTCGGGTTCAAGATCTGGGATTTGAAGAAGATTGCCCCTGAAGAGATAAGAAGTAGTGAATCCAATTTTTATAATTTCCTCAGAGATTATTCAAGTTTGGAAACCAACATCCTCACATTTAGAGCTTTGCTCTAGATGTGAGGTTATTAAATATCCGACTTGAATTTAATATAAAGCATAGGTAAAATAATTTTTTATGAAGAGATAGGGGTCATTGGGCCCCTATATATTTTTAATGGGCCATCGGGCCCAAAAAGTTCGATTTCCCAATATTATTAAACAAGTTCGAGATGCTTGTTGGAAATGGAATGAGATGGAATGATGGAAACGAAATGCTCGAATAATGGAATGTGCAGTGGAGGCGTGGCGGAATGGATCTGCTATTTCTGGACTGCCTGGACTGTCTTTGGACAGTTAAAGCATTCCCAAAATTTGCAAACACTATTTTTAATTTTTAAAGGGTTGACTTGTTTTATTTAAGGAAAGTGGGATGTGAGTGGTCCCATTTTGGATTTTTGAAAAGGATAGCAGTTGGGTGACAAAAATACTGCTATTTACTCACACTACAGTTCCATTGGGAACAAAAAGAACACAAGTCTAATAATAAATCTATCAACTATTTTTGTCTTTTTCCAAAAGGTCACTTTTATTAAAAAGTGGAAGTCTCTCATTGGGTGTTTGTACTTATGTTTCCATAAACAAACAAACATTTATCCCCATGAGATTTCTGACATGGAAGCAAATATGCCAAAAAGATCTTCCACTTTAATGCTCCAAAAACAACACTGCAGAAGCATACACATCAAGATCAAAAACAAAGTTTGAACAAAAACATCAAGCATTTAACCCTACTTTTGTGAAGAACTTAAGAGTAGAAAAACCAATAACATCATGGTGCTCAAAATAGCACCCTAACATTCATCAGTTTGTTCTCTCAAGTTTTAAACTTCCAAAATTTTAAACCATAACAGTTTTTAAACCAGTTCTTAAGGGTTTCAGGAAGATTTCAAAGCATTCTCAAAACCGAGAGCAATCAATAACCAAAACAGAAAAAATGAAAAGCACACAAACCACATTATGCCATTCTCAACCCAAAAATAAGAAAAAGAAACAAAAGAGTTCGACAGAGGCCATGAACAAGGAGGGAAAAATGGGTTTTTACCCTGCCCTGTTTCGTTCGAGTCTGGGTAAAGGTCCCAGGTTTGGAAGGATCCTTAGAAACCTCTCCATGGTGTCCCCTTGAAAACGGATGGGTTAGTGCGAAGAACACGGTGGTGTTCGTTCGGGAGAGAAGAGAGTGAAAGGGAGAAGTTGAAGAGTTGAATGAAAATGATGAGAGTGCAGGGAAAAGAGGTGAGGAGGGGGGGTATAAATACTGGAAAAGCTGGTCGCGGAACCCCAGACCGTGTCGCGAAACAAGGTTTCACGACCAGGGCCTAGCGACATTAGACATGTCGCGGAATTGGAGTCCGGTCGCGAGGCAGGGCCTCGCGACAAGGGTATCGCGACCAGTTTCAGTAAAGAAGTAAAGTCAACTATGGGTCGTGTCGCGGGAACAGGAAGCCAGTCGCGAGGCCACGCCTCACGACAGGGTGTATAGCGACAGCGACAAAGAGAGTTAGGGACGGATGAGAGTGTGTCGCGGAACTAGGCCTGGTCGCGAGGCATGGCTTCGCGACACAGTGGTTGCTTCGCGACACAAAATTTTGAATTTTCAAATTTTCTTGAACTAGGCCCGAGTGTGATGCTGGGCCTGAGTCCATTTTATTTGATTTGGGTCTGAATAAATTCAGTCCAAATAAATTCAAAAGTGGCTGGAATTATAAGAATCTACTCGCATAAAATTAGGTGGGATCAGTTCCATTTATCTGTGAAATTTATTCCGAATTTTAAATTGCTTTAAATTCCTTGAATATTTTCTTAGACTCGTGGAATTAATCCAACCAAGAACCTGGTTTTCCCTGCTACTTTTTGCTCCTCTTTTTGATGGTTCCGAACTTTCTGCAAGACAGATAAATAAAACGCATTAGATTTTCTCCAAATATCAACATCCTCACATTTAGAGTCTTAGTACTCTAAATGTTTAATTGATTTTTGGGTACTTTCTTGTTATGAAATAATATACTATATATACGAAATGAAATTTTTGTGTTTTTAATGCTGTTTCTTATTAGGTGTAAGCCGGGTCTGCCACTGCTTGGCTTTCTTTCTCCGGATCGAACTGTCCGATGTACTCCTTCAATGGTTGTCCATTCACCACTATGTTGCCCTTGTCAGTTCGGATCTTGACGGCTCCGTTTTCCAACACTTCTAGCACTTCATGTAGTCCTTCCCATCTGGATTTGAGCTTTCCAGGGAACAGCTTCAACCTTGAATTGAATAGTAACACGTTTTGACCAACATAAAAATGCTTATGCTTAATCCTGCGATCGTGCAACTTCTGGGTCGGTTCCTTGTAAATTCGAGAGCTTTCATAAGCTAGCGCTCGTATTTCCTCAATTTCATTAAGGTCCAACTTACGTTTGCTCTGAGCAACTTTCGGATCGAAGTTGAGCAAAACGGCCCAGTAAGCTTTATGCTCTAACTCTACAGGCAAATGACAGGCTTTTCCGAAGATAAGCCTATATGGAGACATCCCAATGGGCGTCTTATATGCTGTGCGGTATGCCCATAGAGCATCGTAGAGCTTACGTGCCCAATCCTTACGGGTTATCCCGACAGTGGCTTCGAGGATGTGTTTGATTTCGCGATTGGATACTTCGACTTGACCACTAGTCTGGGGATGATAAGGCGTGCCTATCTTATGGAGGATCCCATTTTACTTATTAAAGTTTCGAAAGCTTTATTAATAAAGTGTGTTCCTCCATCAGATATCACCACCCTAGGTATGCCAAATCTACTGAAAATGTTGTTCTTGAGGAACTTGATGACTTGGCTACCATCATTGGTCGGTAATGCGACAGCCTCGACCCATTTGGACACGTAATCGACAGCTACCAAGATATAGTAGTTTCCACCAGATGGTGGGAACGGTCCCATGAAGTCAATGCCCCATACATCGAAGATCTCGAGTGTGAGAATCCCCTTTTGAGGCATCTCATCCCTCTTGGAGATGTTTCCTAATCTTTGGCATTTGTCGCAACCTTTCACAAATGTCCTGCAATCCTCATAGATGTGAGGCCAATAAAATCCACATTCGAGGACCTTGTGGGCCGTTCGAGCGGGACCATGGTGACCTCCATATTCTGATTCATGGCATTTTCTGACAATTTGATAGGCTTCATGCTCGGTCACACATCGCCTGATTATTGAATCGGCGCAGTGTTTGAAGAGATAAGGTTCTTCCCAGAAGTAGTTTAATACATCTCGGTTGAACTTATTCTTATGATGATAATTCGAAAACTGTGGGGTTATTCCGCACGCCAAGAAGTTAGCGATGTCGGAAAACCATGGACATGCTTGATTGTGCAGATGCAATGCGATCAACTGTTCGTCCGGAAACTCTTCATTGATGGTTTTTTCCTTTTTATCATTTTCTAATCGAGATAAGTGGTCAGCAGCACCATTATCTCGACCTCGCCTATCTTTTATTATGATGTCGAATTCTTGCAACAGAAGTACCCACCTGATTAATCGAGGTTTGGCATCTTGTTTGCTAAACAAGTATCTCAGTGAAGATTGATCCGTGTACACTATAGTCTTCGTACCTATCAGATACTGTCTGAATTTGTCAAACGCGACGACTACAGCATACATCTCTTTCTCCGTTGTGGTGTAGTTAACTTGGGCCTCATTCAGGGCATGACTTGCGTAATGAATTACGCAATGTCTCCCATCCTTATGTTGCCCAAGTACTGCACCTACGGCGAGATCACTAGCATCGCACATTACCTCGAAAGGTATTGACCAATCGGGTGGTTGCACTATCGGTGCAGAAACCAACATCTTCTTGAGCATGTCAAAGGCTTGGACACACGCTTCATTTATTAGGAAAGAATTTTCTTTACAAAGCAGATTAGTGAGCGGCTTGGCAATTTTAGAGAAATCCTTAATGAATCTCCGGTAAAAACCGGCATGCCCTAAGAAGCTCCTAACTGATTTGATTGAGTTAGGAAGAGGGAGATTGGAAGTGATAGAAACTTTGGCTGGATCAACCTCAATACCTGCACGAGAAATGCGGTGACCTAACACTATGCCCTCAGTGACCATAAAATGGCACTTTTCTCAATTCAAAACGAGATTAGTGTCCTCACATCTCTTTAAAATCTTTGCAAGATTGGTCAAACAATCTTCAAATGTATCTCCATATACAGAGAAGTCATCCATGAAGACCTCAATGCATTTTTCGATAAATTCGGAAAATATAGACATCATGCAACGTTGAAAAGTAGCAGGTGCATTGCAAAGACCGAATGGCATGCGCCTGTAGGCAAAAATGCCATAAGGGCAAGTAAAAGTTGTTTTTTCGTGGTCTTTGCTTGAAATAACAATCTGATTATACCCAGAATAACCATCCAAAAAGCAATAAAACTCTCTCCCTGCCACCCTCTCAAGCATTTGATCAATAAATGGCAATGGAAAATGGTCCTTGCGGGTGGCCTCGTTCAGTTTCCGGTAGTCGATACAAACTCTCCATCCGGTCACTGGCCTGGTTGCAACCTCTTCTCCTTGCTCATTCTTGGTTATGCACATACCTCCTCATTTTGGCACGACCTGCACTGGGCTAACCCATTTGCTGTCAGATATAGGATAGATTATACAAGCATCTAAGAGCTTGATAACCTCCTTTCTTACCACTTCTTGCATGAGGGGGTTCAAACGTCTCTGAGGTTGACGGGAGGGTTTATACTCTTCTTCCATTAGAATCCTGTGCATGCAAATAGAAGGGCTTATTCCTTTTATATCAGAAATGGTCCAACCTATTGCATGTACATGTTTCTTAAGAACGGCAACCAGAGCCTTTTCTTGCTTTTGGGAGAGCTTAGCCGAAACAATCACAGGTAATTTTTTATGTTCTGTGAGAAATGCGTACTTGAGATGATCGGGTAATGTTTTAAATTCAAGCTCTGGTGGACATTCAATGGAAGGGAGTAGTTTGCGAGAAATGGATAGTGGGAGATCAGATTTACCTTCGGGATCCTGCGTCAGCTCAGGGCCCTCTTCTTCCTCTTCGGTGCCATCGTTCTCCTGTGCAGTGAAATCAGCACCGTCATATGCTTCAAGGTCTCCGGACTCGGGATCCTCAAATTGGACGGCGCTGCACTGTTCCTTTAGCTCAGCACCAGCAGGCATCAGTATCTGCTTTGAAGATTCATACAACATCATTTCATCATTGTTTTCAGAGTCTGGCTCTTTCCTAGCTATTACATCATCAAATGAAAAACAAGAACTGTCGTTTGGGAATTTCTGCAGTTGCTCCATGTCGAAGACGACTTCATCTCCATCAACACGGAGTGTCACCCTTCCGGATTTAGCATCTATTAGTGCCCCGCCTGTGGCCAAGAATGGCCTGCCTAAGATGAGAGGCATGTCGGAGTCCTCCTCGATGTCCAGAATGATGAAATCCACTGGAAATGGAGTACTGCCAGCTTTGATTATCACATCTTTCAAGATTCCGATTGGCTTTGTAATTGACCTATCTGCAAGCTGAAGCCTCATTTGGACAGGTTCCACCACTCCGAGCTTCAGACGTTTAACCATGGTTAATGGCATAACGTTAATGCTGGAGCCGAGGTCACATAGTCCTTTTCCGGCGTTGTTCTGGCCAATCCGAATCGGCAGTGTATAGCATCCGGGGTCCTCTTTCTTCTCTGGCAGCTTCTTTGGAATAATAGCACTGCAAGTGCTGTTGAGTACCACCAATTCATCCTGCTCAACCTGTCTCTTTCCTGAAATCATTTCTTTCAAGAACTTAGCATAGACTGGCATTTCAGAGATCATTTCAATCAAAGGAATGGTAATCTCAACTTCCCGCAGTCTTTTCAGAAATTTTTCAAACTTCAGATCTTGTTGCTTATTTTTAAGTCTAGCCGGGTAAGGAACCCTAGGCATGAACTTGTTTTTGTTATCATGTTTTGGTGGTAGATGGTTAGAGGTTGTACCTTCACCATTACCGTTTTCTGTTTCTGCCGTTCCTTTTGCAGCGTCAGTCTGTTGTTCGGCTTCCTTCTGTTCATCCATTGCTTCCTCATCAGCATTGTCAACACCATCATCATCTTCCCCATAGTTGTTTCCAGTATCCGCTCCCCTTGGTCCAGCCAGTACCTTCCCAGATTTCAAAGTTATTGCTTTGCATTGCGGGTTCTTTTCCGCAGTGCTCGACAACGTCCCTTTATCCATTTTCTGCATTTCATTAGCCATCTGTGTAACTTGGGTCTCCACATTTCTGATAGAGGCCT
This sequence comes from Hygrophila difformis, assembly GCA_030278955.1. Lineage (NCBI taxonomy): Eukaryota > Viridiplantae > Streptophyta > Magnoliopsida > Lamiales > Acanthaceae > Hygrophila > Hygrophila difformis. The sequence continues at coordinate 47,492,538 of JAOANR010000010.1, forward strand.
GCAGCTGAGTGTTAATCTCCTTCTGGCTAGTAATAAAATCAGTCATCAAATTCTCGCCTTGAAGGAGGCTTTTGATTTTGATTCTGATTTTGGTTTTGGTTCCATTGGCCTTGGTTTGGAATAAATTGAGGCTGGAAGTTTTGAAAGTTCTGGTTAGGCTGTTGGAAATTTTGAGGGGGTCTCTGCTGGATCTGGGGTTGGAAGTTTGAGTTCTGAAAATTCGGGCCCCTGTTCTGAATGAATCCTTGATTCTGCTGAGGATTGAATTGCTGCTGTTGTGGTTTGTTCAAGAGGTGGGAGTTAAGGGCATTGTTGTTTGAGTATGACAGGTTTGGGTGTCTATTTGGGAAAACTCCTGCAAAGTTACAGCTTTAAGCTGCAATCTGTTCGCATGCATCAGTTGTGTGAGCACCTTGACACAGTCCACAAATCACATCTGTTTGCTATCCTTGAGTAGAGCTCCCAGCTCCATGATTAATAGACAATGCTGCCACCTGCTCTTGAAGCTTTTCAATATCTGATTTTTCTGCTGCACCTACAGCACACAAACCACGAGGGGGAGGGGGATTAACATCATCAGTAAGAACAGATCTGTTTACACTCATTGCTTCAATCTTGCCCCATGCTTGATCCATTGGTATGTATAGCAGATGTTGACCGCCGGCAGCATAAAGCATGTATTTCCATGATGGGGTCAAACCGCTGTAAAACTTTCTCAATTTCTCCCAATCATGGAAACCATGTTGGGGGCATTTCCTGAGTAAGTTGAAGAATCGTTCCTTTGCGTCATACAGGGACTCGTCTGGCTTCATTTTGAATTCCGCAATTTTAGAGCGGCATTCATCCACCTTGGACTCCGGGAAGTATTTCGCTAAGAAATTTCTGATCACGTCCTCCCATGTGGACTTCTGATTTACGGGCAGTGATTTGTACCATGTTCGTGCTCCGCTAGTCAGAGAGAAAGGGAACAGTCTTAATCGAATGGTGTTAGCAGATACATTCTGGTTCTTGATAATATCACACAATTCTAAGAAAGTCTGCAGGTGATCATGGGGATCTTCATGACTTGCCCCAGCGAACTGATTACTCTGAACAAGATTAATGAGGGCCGGCTTCAATTCGAAATTCTTGGCCAAGAATGGAGCTTGTCCAGGAATGTTCAAATATGGCTCTAAGATTGGCTGCATGTAATCAGCGGCTGCTGCTTGTTGATTGTTCTCAGCCCCTCCTTGATATTGCTGTGGGTAATGGTTCTGATGCAGATAAAAGTTCCTAGGATCATTGAAGTCATTAGGATTTGGGGGATTCTGGTGGGGATTCTGGTACTGCTGATTTTGCTGGTTTTGGAAGTTTTGGTTGTTTTGGTGATTTTGGTCATTTGGTGGGTTTTGAGGGTTCGGGTTGGGAGGAGGTGCCTCGAAGTGTTGCTGTTCAATGTTTGGTGGGTTCCCGCCTCCCTGTATGATCTGAGGAGGAGGATCATCCAAATCATCGTTATCAGCATCTTCGGGGTCTTCCTCAATGTTGTGAAGTGGTGGATTGGGTGGAATGATTGGAGGAATGTCAGGGTTTGCCATATCGGATATGTCGCTACTGGTGCTTGGTGAAAGTAGTGTCTGTCTTTCCCGTTCCCATCTTCGTTTAGTGTCCGCCCTAAGATGTCGAGCTGTCTTTTCTATCTCTACGTTGTACGGGATTTCGGCTGGCGTCTGCTTCCTCCATTGCATAGAACAACGACTTCAATAATGACGGTACCTGTACAATCCCCAGGTTAGAATTGGTTTCGGAGGTAAATATTTATATTTATATGTATAAGCTAACTAGGAGCAATGAGGAATGTAATTCTCTAATAAAACGGCGCTGCATCCTCCCCGGCAACGACGCCATGAAACTTTTGACAAGATTCGTCAACACGAGCTTTTTCTAAAATATCCCAAGTTTGAATTTATTAAATGAAAAGAGTTATGATTCGTGGGAAAGGAGTTTAAGGATATATTTCACTTTTTATTACTCATATTGGAAACTTTGATTTCAAACGGCAATGTGGACCTCCCTGGCATGAAGCTTTTGACAATTTCCTGCCTTGAAAATCCTTGCCATGAAACTTTTTCGACAGGTTCCCACTACATGAGTATTTTCTGAAAAATCATAATCCTGGTTTTCAATTTTATTTAATGAAATCAATTTATGAAGATAGAGTTGGAATTAGGGATATATTTATAGGTTGTCACGTTTTTATTACTCGTGTTAAGAAACTGTGCCCCCGAAAGCGCACGGTGTCAAAAATTGCAGTAATTTATAGTAAGATCGGATCGTTCACTGGAGGATGTGCGATAGAAGCAGGGCCCACGTCGTTTTACTAGATTTTACACTCGTATTGCTCCAATTGGTTTGAAAAGTGATTAATCATCTACTAACTGAATTTAAACTAAATTACAAAAGCACTTAAATCTATTCTACAAAGCATTTGAATTCTATTCTAGAAAGCGGGTGAATTTATACTAGAAAGCAAATAAAGTTATTCTAAGAATGCAGCAAATACTATCTGTAGAAGCAATGAAAATTTACACTATGCTAGCTATGAAGCTGATTCACAGTTTGGACAGAAGGGACAAGAAGAAAAGAATAAAAATTGGACAAGATTTGGATAAGGCATAATTAAACTTCCATTTTAATACACAGATCTTTGGTTGGGATAATCCTGTCAGACAGCTAATTCTCATGCTCTCAGTGTTGAGTTCCCTTTGATAGACAGGTACTTACAACATGAGTTTACATGTTCTTAAGACCACAGATTCTAAGATACCACAGATTTGTAACTGCCCTGGCCTGGGTATGTTACTTTATCTGTGGTGGACAAGCAACACCTGGCAAATCATTCATTGAAGTGCCAAGTACTACTATCATTCTCCCATGTCACGCCCAAAGATTCTAATCAAGCCTGAACTATCCCTTAGCTATCAATCCTAGTAGCAGTTACACAACTCTCAATACAACCAAGTGACCTCTAATGAAAGCGTTTAAAAGAAAGCGATAAAGAAAGCATTTAAAATCCTATCACTCGGAGGTTTTGAAGGTCTGACCCCGGTAGTAAAAGACAGCCCCCAGTCATGATAACCGGGTGTGGATCAAGAATTCTCGGCTCTCGGTGAACCACTCGCAGTGTTCACTTCCTTCCGAGTGGTTATGAGATACAAACTAATGAAACGAACTAATAAATTAGTTCGTTCCGGATGTACTCACTCAGGACTCAAAGGTAGGCTTTGGCAGAAGAGGATAGTGGTTGAAAGGAACTCAACCCTATCTTAGAAAATAACCAAGGCCTGGATGTTTTTTCTCTAAGATTATCTACTACACTGTATTTGAATCCAAGTGGACCCCATCTCGGTGTAATAATTAATCTCGGATTCTCAACAAACAACAATTTTGGAAACAATGAATTTGAAAACCATTCCCTAAACAGGTACTAGACTCTCAATTAAAACTCAGATCCTTTCAGTGTACATGAGACCTAATCTGTAACACCCCGGATTTGATAACCCAGGCCGGGATGTCACCGCCACATCTCTCTAGCAAGACACGGATTCTCCGAGCTTGCCAAAGAGATGCAAGGCTACATCCCGGCCTGGGTTATCAAATCCGGGGTGTTACAAGTTGGTATCAGAGCCCGGAATATTTTAAAGCTACTATTATTATTATTTTAAAATATTTTGAGCTAAGTATCATTTTTAAATTATCATTATTTTTTTTAAGACTACTAGTATTTTAGCCCAAAATTTGAGCCAAAAATTTTTCTACCCATTTAGTATAACATTTTGAACCCAAAGGGGGTCAAATTATTTGGACCCGATAAATATTTATTTTAAGCCCAACCATTTCGGCCCAAATACCTATGCTTTTATTTCTTAAGTCCAAATTATTATTTTTGGCCAATATAGAGGCCCAAGTTTTTAAATCCATGATTAAATTTAAAAATACATTAAAATTAATTTTTGGGGGGATTGCATGTGCATATTCATGTATATTTAAATTCCTGCATATCCTAACTTTTATTCGAAACCTACTCTAACTCTAACCTCCTTGTTGACATTAGATGGCCGAACCCAACGCGAACATGACTAATCTGATGATGAAACTGACCAACGCATACCTCGAATCCCAACAGCATATCAATCACTTCAAGGCTCGAGTGGGGCATCTAGAGAATAACGTGGACTATTTGAGACATCTTAGGGAAGCTGACCATCATGAAATAACCCAACTCAAGGCCCAAGTCGCCGAACTCCAAACCCAAGTGGTCACACTCCAAAACAAGGACAACGAACGGATGATGCAAATAGGACAGTTAGCAGCTGAGCTGCTAGGCCTAGAGGCTGACATATTTCCTCCGAGCCCGAGCCCGGTGGGGACACCCATTGCCATTGACGTATCCAGCGACGAGGACGATCCCATCGAGGATGTACCTGCCTAGTCTGTAATACCCGGGGTTTTTACAACGCCCAAAGAAATGAAATAAAATTTATTTCCGAGAAGAAAATAATTTATTACAATAAATTATTGCTCGGAAATGGCGTGACCGATAAATTCAAAGAATTCGAACCCAAATTTTGGTCAAGTCGAAATGGGATGAAAGAGGGAAAGGAAGCCTGAAGATATTCCATGGATTAATCCCCAAAAGAATTGGAATTAAGTTCAAGAAGGAAAAGAAATTTAATTTCAAGAACCCGTGAAGTCGGAAATAAATTAATTAGATAAATTATTGCACGGGAACCACAGGACGACGAATTCAAGCCGACGGATTCGAACTCGACGAATTCTTGATTTCAAATATGAAATTCATTGGAGTCAAAATAAAATTTAGAAAGGAATCGTAACCCCAGAAATGACCCGAAAAGTCGAACCGAAAACGTAGGGGATAGAAACCCGATCGAGAAAAGAAGAAAAGACCCGACGGAACACGCGGAGCCGAACCGGCCGGTCCGGCCGGCCCGCGCTGTCCGCGCGCCGCCGCGCGGCCACCGCGCGGCCAAGGGCGTCGCGACGCCGGGCCTGGTACGCGTGCTCCGCGCGGCCATAGGGGTGGGTGCGCGCCACCTCCGCGCCAGAGGGGCTGAAGGTGTAATCTTTCCATTCGGGGGTGATTTTCTTGCCGAAATTACAACTCCCTTCGAGGGAAACCAAATCCCAGCCTAAGGAAGGCTTAGGAGCGGCTGGGGAGCCTCAAAAACCTAATCCCACAGAAAACCCATCCCCACCATACTCACAAACTCCCTCTCCAAGCCAAACCCTCCCGACGAAGCTTTCCGGCGAACTTTCCGGCGACGACGAGGTGAACGGGACTGAGCCACGGCTTCATAGAACCTTGGTAAGTCTTAATATATCGTTCCATCAGTCCATGAGTCTCTGAAACTCGAATTCTAACACTATTTCCTTACTACGATTTCACGTCGGAAAACGAACAAAAAGCGATCGGAGAAGTTGGCCGTTCGTCGTGACCCTAGGACATCCGGAAACCCAATCCAGCGACCCTACCATCATTCTAAGTAAGTTAAAACCTTACTCACAAATTTTCGTGGTTGTTTGTTGTTTAAATCTCGAGATATAGGCTTGTAACAAAAATCGGTTTTCAAAAACCCTATTTTCGTCCAATTTTAAAGACTCGCCAAAAACTCGACCTTCGGGAATTCAAACCGAAAACTTTTCAACATAAAAGTTGTTCCTAACACCTTTATCTATCTTGTGTCCAAATTTCAGCCATTGACATTAAGTTTTGCTATCCCAATTTTCGCCATGAACTTTCTGTATCAAACCGAACGATTCAAATCTGTGACAGATTCCTTCATTCAACTTGATGCATGTTTTTCACCCATTTTTCGAATGATTTAACTTTGCATTTCTAAACAAAAGTTGTAGATAATTGTGTCTAGATTATGCCTACAAAATTTCACGAATTTTGATGTTCATTTGTTATGTCAAACGGCTAAGTTTTTAGAACTGTTTTGAATTCGTTTTAAGGGCCATGAGTATGCAGTGAGTTGCACTCGATTTTTGAGTACCAAGAATTCATTGTTTCCAAAAACTTAAAACATGAAAGTTGTTCCTTAATGTGTCGTGTAGTTACTGTAAAAATTTCACATCGATTGGTTTTGAAATGAATTTTTAATCGGCGTTACACGAACCTGTGACGAAAACAGTTTTTAAGACGTAAATTATTCTTTGCAATAAACTCAAATTTTAACTCACTTCGGAACCCTATTTCCAAAAACTTAAAACATGAAAGTTGTTCGTGTGTGTGTTTTTGAATTACTGGCCAAGTTTCAGAATTTTTGGAGGAAAAACGAATTTTAAATTAAGAAAGGCGTGAACTGCCTCGAATAGGATTTTTCGAACTTGAGAAAACTCGAACTATGAAAACGCGATATCGATCATTTGATAACTTTGAAATACGAACTTTCGAAAAATCCCGTTCACTAGGCTGAGCCGATCTTCATACTACCATTATCTTTGAGACTGCCTCGTTAGTGGTCTCCCTTTATTTGGACTGCCTCGTTAGTGGTCCTACGATTATTGAGACTGCCTCGTTAATGGTCTCCTTACTATGCCAAAACGGCAGTTGTGCACATGGCCTGCCAAAACGGCAGTGGGAAATACACGGCCTGCCCGAGTGGTAGTGAAACCGTTTGAAAGGCCTGTCAAATGACAGTTGATATACATGCCTGTCAAATTGACGGTAGATACACATGGCTAGCCAAAACGGCAGTCAATACTGATATGGCTGCGGCCGCCGGTTCACCGGCTAACTGATTATGATCTTTGAGATTGCCTCGTTAGTGATCTCTCTTGTGTGGTGTCCTCTTCTTAGTTGCGGGATAAAATATAAAAGACTTGTGTGAGTGTTGATTACGCTTAAATCTTTTGTATCATGTTTTTAAATTACGCATTTAAATTACGTCATTAAATTATGCCTTTAAATTCCGCCTTAAAAATTTAGTCTTTTAAATTATGCATTGTCATCTTGAATAAATTAAACATGTTTTCCGCTGCGAATAAAATATGGATTTTTAAAGTAATGCATGACAAGTGAATCTTTTGATTTAAACACATGTAACCCCTTAAATTGCTTTGTAAGGGCTTAACTTACTCAGTATTTTATATACTGATAAAACCCCGTTGTTCATTTTCCCATTACAGAGTACGGAGCATGATCATGCATCGGGGATCACTTTGGGTATTTAATTATTTGTTCTACATGACTTGCATACGGGCTTGTTAACCCGAGTTTTGGCCATGTCGGCCCTGTATTTAATTTCCGCTGCAACCTATTATTTTTATTATAATGTATGGATGATACTACATTATCATTTTTAATCAATTCCGGACTTATTTTTAAAATTTTCCGAATACCTTTAGCCTTGCATCTCTTTAGCAAGCTCGGAGAAACCGTGTTTTGCTAAGGAGGTGTGGCGGTGGCATCCCGGCCTGGGTTATCAAATCCGGGGTGTTACAGAGTGGTATCAGAGCCCGGAAATATTTTTAAATTATTATTATTTCTGGCCAATATAGAGGCCCAAGGATTTTTAAACAAATATTAATATTATTTTTAAGTCTTTAAGTACCATTATTATTATTTAAATTTTAAGTTTCATTTCCATGGAACAAAATTTATTTGAAACCCATGGAAAATATTTACATATGCATAGAAATTTTTCCAACAAGTTTTTAAAGTCACGGAAATATTTTTCGGGGTTGGGGTAGCATTGTATAAAGCATACATGCATTCGCATACATACATACATGAATATCGCGCTAATTTTTTTTTTTTTTTATGTGAATTAACAGTGTCAAAACTCTTACCTTCAAATTGGTCATGACATTGACTTAGAAGCGTTTGCTTTAAACTAATTCTGCCTCAGTCTTATAATTTGATCACCTAAGTTTAGCATTCTCCTATCTATTACCTCTTTCCAATCCTACCTTATAGATTTTCTTGAACGCTAACTTGCCTTAGATTAGAAACTCATCTTCACGTGTGTTGATAACAGAGAATGGCAACTAAGGGAAAATCGAGAAAGGAAATCCCAAACAACACTAACGCTGACCTCCCCAACACACCGAACAATAATGAGATCCCTCAGAACATAGAAGGGCGAGTGCCTCATGTTCCCAACAATATGGATGAGCGTCTAAGGACTGTCGAGGAAGTTCTCGTAGTATCAGGAAATGCTGAAGTGCAACGTGCACAAGCGGGTGTACCACCACCGGTAACCCGGGTCAACTACTTAGCCTTGGTAAACCCTTACCAACCACCCCACTACGCCGGCGAAGAGGACCCGGCTCAGCTAGAGGAATGGATACGGACGTTCGACAAGCTGTTGAACGCCGTAAAGTGTCCCGACGGGGAAATGGTTCACGTAGCTTCATACTACCTAGGAGGCGAGGCGGATGATTGGTGGCAAGTCACCCAAGGGAAACGTGCAGAGTGCGACGAGCCCTACACATGGTCAGAATTCACGGATCTGCTTAGGGATCATTTTTATCCCATGAGCATGAAGGCTGCTATGTATGAGGAATTTCTGACACTGAGGCAAGGAGGAAAGACGGTCCAAGAATACTATAACCGTTTCAAGGAGTTGGTGCGGTTCGCGCCGAGACTGGTGCCAACTGATGTAGAGAAGGCACAGAAGTTCGAGACGGGACTGAACTTATCTATTAGAGAGGTGATCACGGGCGAGCACTATCTTGACGTACAAGCTGTGTATGATCGTGCAGTAGCGGTTGCACGAGTTCAAGGACTGAAACAGAAACCGGTAGGTGGGACTAAGCAAGGACCACAAGGACGATACAAGAGGAATAAGGACCATTCCCGTAGAAACTTGGACCGACCACATCAAAACGACAATGGACGAAACAAGGGGATAGTCTTCAACCATGGCGACTATGCGCCACCATGTCCAAAGTGTGGTAAACCACACTATGCGAGAGGATGCCCTCAGCCTGGAGCATGCCTTCGGTGCGGTCGACATGGTCATCGGCTGCGTGACTGCCGGACGCGAGTAGGAAACATCAACAGGAGAGAGGACGTGACCACGCGGTCCAAGCAACCATAAGAAGATTTCAAGTATTGATAACTGCATTTATTTGAGATCGATTCGACGAATTGTATCCAAACAAAAATAAACAAATTCAGATTGTTTTGAACTACGTTATGACTTGATCCCTTCACGGGGTACGTAGGCAACTTGGAAATTTCAATTCTGGGTTCAGTCAAATAATAACAAACAATAAAACGCAATAATACAATCACGCAACCAAACAACGACCGAGCTCGCGAGGAGCTAACGCCCAACTTCGAGGACGAAGTTGATTCCTAAGGGGGAGAGGATGTAACACCCGAGAAATTTAATTCACATTCAAAGGAATGTAATTAATTTCTCGTGGAAGACGTTCATCCTTAAAGGAAGGTAGATGGAAATACCCCAACATTAAATTGAGCCCAAAAGAAAGCGAGGGCGCAACTTCGGGGACGAAGTTGATTCTTAAGGGGGGTAGACTGTAATACCCGGGGTTTTTACAACGCCCAAAGAAATGAAATAAAATTTATTTCCGAGAAGAAAATAATTTATTACAATAAATTATTGCTCGGAAATGGCGTGACCGATAAATTCAAAGAATTCGAACCCAAATTTTGGTCAAGTCGAAATGGGATGAAAGAGGGAAAGGAAGCCTGAAGATATTCCATGGATTAATCCCCAAAAGAATTGGAATTAAGTTCAAGAAGGAAAAGAAATTTAATTTCAAGAACCCGTGAAGTCGGAAATAAATTAATTAGATAAATTATTGCACGGGAACCACAGGACGACGAATTCAAGCCGACGGATTCGAACTCGACGAATTCTTGATTTCAAATATGAAATTCATTGGAGTCAAAATAAAATTTAGAAAGGAATCGTAACCCCAGAAATGACCCGAAAAGTCGAACCGAAAACGTAGGGGATAGAAACCCGATCGAGAAAAGAAGAAAAGACCCGACGGAACACGCGGAGCCGAACCGGCCGGTCCGGCCGGCCCGCGCTGTCCGCCGCGCGCCGCCGCGCGGCCACCGCGCGGCCAAGGGCGTCGCGACGCCGGGCCTGGCACGCGTGCTCCGCGCGGCCATAGGGGTGGATGCGCGCCACCTCCGCGCCAGAGGGGCTGAAGGTGTAATCTTTCCATTCGGGGGTGATTTTCTTGCCGAAATTACAACTCCCTTCGAGGGAAACCAAATCCCAGCCTAAGGAAGGCTTAGGGGCGGCTGGGGAGCCTCAAAAACCTAATCCCACAGAAAACCCATCCCCACCATACTCACAAACTCCCTCTCCAAGCCAAACCCTCCCGACGAAGCTTTCCGGCGAACTTTCCGGCGACGACGAGGTGAACGGGACTGAGCCACGGCTTCATAGAACCTTGGTAAGTCTTAATATATCGTTCCATCAGTCCATGAGTCTCTGAAACTCGAATTCTAACACTATTTCCTTACTACGATTTCACGTCGGAAAACGAACAAAAAGCGATCGGAGAAGTTGGCCGTTCGTCGTGACCCTAGGACATCCGGAAACCCAATCCAGCGACCCTACCATCATTCTAAGTAAGTTAAAACCTTACTCACAAATTTTCGTGGTTGTTTGTTGTTTAAATCTCGAGATATAGGCTTGTAACAAAAATCGGTTTTCAAAAACCCTATTTTCGTCCAATTTTAAAGACTCGCCAAAAACTCGACCTTCGGGAATTCAAACCGAAAACTTTTCAACATAAAAGTTGTTCCTAACACCTTTATCTATCTTGTGTCCAAATTTCAGCCATTGACATTAAGTTTTGCTATCCCAATTTTCGCCATGAACTTTCTGTATCAAACCGAACGATTCAAATCTGTGACAGATTCCTTCATTCAACTTGATGCATGTTTTTCACCCATTTTTCGAATGATTTAACTTTGCATTTCTAAACAAAAGTTGTAGATAATTGTGTCTAGATTATGCCTACAAAATTTCACGAATTTTGATGTTCATTTGATATGTCAAACGGCCAAGTTTTTAGAACTGTTTTGAATTCGTTTTAAGGGCCATGAGTATGCAGTGAGTTGCACTCGATTTTTGAGTACCAAGAATTCATTGTTTCCAAAAACTTAAAACATGAAAGTTGTTCCTTAATGTGTCGTGTAGTTACTGTAAAAATTTCACATCGATTGGTTTTGAAATAATTTTTTTAATCGGCGTTACACGAACCTGTGACGAAAACAGTTTTTAAGACGTAAATTATTCTTTCAATAAACTCAAATTTTAACTCACTTCGGAACCCTATTTCCAAAAACTTAAAACATGAAAGTTGTTCGTGTGTGTGTTTTTGAATTACTGGCCAAGTTTCAGAATTTTTGGAGGAAAAACGAATTTTAAATTAAGAAAGGCGTGAACTGCCTCGAATAGGATTTTTCGAACTTGAGAAAACTCGAACTATGAAAACGCGATATCGATCATTTGATAACTTTGAAATACGAACTTTCGAAAAATCCCGTTCACTAGGCTGAGCCGATCTTCATACTACCATTATCTTTGAGACTGCCTCGTTAGTGGTCTCCCTTTATTTGGACTGCCTCGTTAGTGGTCCTACGATTATTGAGATTGCCTCGTTAGTGGTCTCCTTACTATGCCAAAACGGCAGTTGTGCACATGGCCTGCCAAAACGGCAGTGGGAAATACACGGCCTGCCCGAGTGGTAGTGAAACCGTTTGAAAGGCCTGTCAAATGACAGTTGATATACATGCCTGTCAAATTGACGGTAGATACACATGGCTAGCCAAAACGGCAGTCAATACTGATATGGCTGCGGCCGCCGGTTCACCGGCTAACTGATTATGATCTTTGAGATTGCCTCGTTAGTGATCTCTCTTGTGTGGTGTCCTCTTCTTAGTTGCGGGATAAAATATAAAAGACTTGTGTGAGTGTTGATTACGCTTAAATCTTTTGTATCATGTTTTTAAATTACGCATTTAAATTACGTCATTAAATTATGCCTTTAAATTCCGCCTTAAAAATTTAGTCTTTTAAATTATACATTGTCATCTTGAATAAATTAAACATGTTTTCCGCTGCGAATAAAATATGGATTTTTAAAGTAATGCATGACAAGTGAATCTTTTGATTTAAACACATGTAACCCCTTAAATTGCTTTGTAAGGGCTTAACTTACTCAGTATTTTATATACTGATAAAACCCCATTGTTCATTTTCCCATTACAGAGTACGGAGCATGATCATGCATCGGGGATCACTTTGGGTATTTAATTATTTGTTCTACATGACTTGCATACGGGCTTGTTAACCCGAGTTTTGGCCATGTCGGCCCTGTATTTAATTTCCGCTGCAACCTATTATTTTTATTATAATGTATGGATGATACTACATTATCATTTTTAATCAATTCCGGACTTATTTTTAAAATTTTCCGAATACCTTTAGCCTTGCATCTCTTTAGCAAGCTCGGAGAAACCGTGTTTTGCTAAGGAGGTGTGGCGGTGGCATCCCGGCCTGGGTTATCAAATCCGGGGTGTTACATAGTCACCCTAGACTTAGGAGCCCATAATGATGCACTACTATCTGTGTTCTTTTTTTTTTTCAAACTAGTACCAGCACTACTATTTCATTCCTGTTACGAATGCTTGTAATCAGCTGAAAAAAAATTTCTCTTGAGTAATAAATCTACAAGCAATTATTTTATACAATTATATTTAAAGTATTCCTTACATTTTAATTAAATTATTTCTCTTCGAATACCCTGCTAAAACCCGATCAAACAAATGAACAAGGTAATAATAATCAATGACCTATAGATAACAACTAAACAAAAATACAAGTAGTAAATATATATACATATACATTATATGGAGATAATTATCGAACAAGGGTATCTCCAACCCTAAACCCTGAACCCTAGGGTCTCAAAAAAAAAAACCTGAACATGTTACTGTTCACGAAAAAAAAAAAGCAAAACAAAACAAAAACAAAGCAGTAAGTAGAACCAACCCCGAATAACAACAAACAATACGCTAAACTCCAACCTATACTAACAGGTTCCAACAGACTGATACCTGTTAATATCGTCATTTATTTAGTCAAATTATTTCATAAGCATTACATAATACTTCAACAAAAAGGATCTAAACTCTCTTGTTCTTGCAACAGCATGGCACCGAGAGGAAGACCACGCGCCCAGCTCACTACTCCAAACACCAACGAAACCCCCATGCAACCAGAAATGCCTATACCCGGCGAAGGGGTACACGCTCAAGAGGAGCCGGCAAACCCCATGCCAAACAACATGGACGCGCGCCTACGCACTCTAGAAGAGGTTCTCATTGCGATAGGGAACGCGCATGTGAACCAAGGCCAGGCCGCTGCGGTACCTCCACCCGAGGCCCGCATTAACTACTTAGCTATGGTGAACTCATATCGTCCGCCGAACTACGCCGGAGAAGAGGACCCGGCTAAACTTGAAGAATGGATCCGAACATTCGACAAGCTACTAAACGCGGTGAAGTGCCCAATTGGCGAGAAGGTGCCTGTGGCATCGTACTATCTCGGAGGGGAGGCGGATGACTGGTGGCGTGCCATGCAAGATAAGTTAGCCGAGGACGAGGAACCCTATTCTTGGGAAGAATTCATGGGTCTGATCAGGGATCGCTTTTATCCCATGAGCACAAAGTCAGCCATGTACGAGGAGTTCTTATCTCTGAAGCAAGGAGGGCAAACAGTCCAGGAATACTACACCCGTTTCAAGGAGTTGGTGCGTTTCGCACCGAGACTCATGCCGACAGATGTGGAGAAGGCACAGAAATTTGAAATGGGGCTAAACTTGACTATACGAGAGGTGATCACTGGCGTCCCATACCCAGACCTGCAATCGGTGTATGATCGTGCGGTAGCTGTTGCAAGGGTGCAACAACTAAAAAGGAAAGTGAGCGGAGAACCCAGCCGAGGATCTCAGGGTCAGGATAAGAGGGGTAGAGACAACCGTTCCGGTAACAATGCTGTAGGGAACAACTTTCGGGGAGATCTGAACAGACCCCCTCAAAACAACAACAGGGGATATGACGATAGAACCCTTTTCCGGGGTAACCCGGTACCACCTTGCCCGAGATGCGGCAGGCCTCATTTGGCCAGAGGGTGCCCCGAACAGGGCGCCTGCTACAGGTGTGGTCGCAACGGCCACATGGCGAATGAGTGCCGCACTCGACTGGAAAACATCACCAAGAGGGAGGACTTAGGCACGGGGCCAACTCAGCCTCGCAACCAGGATGGACGGAATGGAAACAACCAGGGGTATAGACCCCCTCAAAACCAGAATCTCAATCAGAATCAACGTCCCCCACAGAATCCAAATCAGCAACAGAATCAGAACCCGAACCGGGATCAGCAAGGCAACCCGGGACGTCCAATGGGGCGATTGAATGTCATCAATGAGGCAGATGTGCCTATGCAGGGGGACGTAATGGGAGGTACGTTCCATGTCTTAAGTACACCCCTTAGAGTTCTGTTTGACTCAGGAGCTAGTTGTTCGATAATATCATCTAGAGTCTTACCTGAACTAGATCTACCTAAGTGCGAATTGATTAACTTAGGGATTTAACTTCCATCGAGAGAGGTAGTATCATGCTCTAAGCGATATAACGGGATTCCGATAGTTATAAAGAACGTAGAGTTTTTCGCGAACTTGGTAGAATTCGAACTACAGGATTTTGACGTCATACTAGGGATGGATTGGCTAACCCAATATAAAGCCGTGATCGATTGCCAAAAACAAAAGATCACGTTGTCAAAGAGTAGGGGAAGGAGAGTCATCTTTTACTCCCAACCCCCTAAGAAGTCTACCAAGATAGTTAACGCCATGAAGCTATGTAGCTTAATGCGTAAAGGCTACGCGTTATATGCATGCTACATTCATAACCTTGAGGCCGAAGAGGTCAAGGTGGGTAACATTCCGGTGGTGAGAGAATACCCGGATGTATTCCCGGAAGACGTTCCCGGTATGCCGCCTGAGAGAGATCTGGAGTTCACCATAGATCTTATCCCGGGAACGGAGCCTGTCTCAAAGGCTCCTTACCGTATGGCGCCGCTGGAAATGAAGGAACTAAAAGAACAACTCGAGGAGTTGCTAGAGAAGGGTTACATAAGGCCAAGCACGTCCCCATGGGGAGCCCCGGTCTTATTCGTGAAGAAGAAAGATGGAGGTCTACGACTATGCATCGATTATAGAGGGCTTAACCAAGTCACGGTCAAGAACAAGTACCCGTTGCCCAGAATCGAGGATTTGTTCGACCAACTGAAGGGAGCTTCAGTATTTTCAAAGATCGACTTGCGATTAGGGTATCACCAATTAAGGATCGCCGAAAAGGATATCCCAAAGACGGCATTCAGAACTCGCTACGGGCACTACGAATTCACGGTGCTATCATTCGGGCTGACGAACGCCCCAGCGATGTTCATGAATCTCATGACAACGTGTTTCGGGAATTATTAGATCAATGCGTAGTGGTGTTAATAGATGACATCCTGATCTACTCGAAAAGCGAAGAAGAGCATTCCGAACACTTACACAAAGTGCTAGGGATCTTACGAGCAAATCAGTTGTATGGCAAGCTGTTCAAATGCGACTTCTGGCTAAAAGAAGTGGCATTTCTGGGACATATCGTATCCGCTAATGGAGTGGCAGTAGACCCAGCAAAGATCTCGGCAGTAACCGAATGGGCGCCACCGAAGAATCCAACCGAGATAAGAAGTTTTCTCGGATTGGCAGGGTACTACCGAAGGTTTGTAAAGGATTTCTCAAGGATCGCTCGCCCATTGACACAGCTGTTAAAGAAAGGGGTGAAATACGACTGGACCATTGAGTGTGATTCCGCATTCCAAGAATTGAAGAAACGGCTTACTACAGCGCCGGTGTTGGCATTACCATCGGAGGATGGAGACTTCGAGGTGTACAGCGACGCCTCGAAGGAAGGATTGGGATGCGTGCTAATGCAAGATCAAAGGGTTATCGCATACGCATCACGTCAACTAAAGCCACACGAAGAGAACTATCCGACGCACGACTTGGAGCTAGCCGCAGTCGTGTTCGCTCTAAAGATATGGAGGCATTACCTCTATGGGCGAAAGTGTCGGATGTTCACCGACCATAAGAGCCTCAAGTATATATTCACGCAAAAAGAGCTAAATTTGAGGCAAAGAAGATGGTTGGAACTGATTAAGGATTACGACCTGGAAATCGCGTACCACGAAGGAAAAGCCAACGTCGTGGCCGATGCCTTGAGTCGAAAGACTCAACACGTGGTGAATTCACTTGTGGTACCGGCCGAGTTGTACAGAGACTTGGCAAAATTAAGTCTGAAGTTGGTACACTCTGGCGAAGTAAGTGAGGTCGTCAACACGATGGTAGTAGAATCTACCATACTCGATGAGATACGACTGGCACAACAGGGTGATGAAAAGCTGGAGGAAATTAGGAAGAGCATTGCTGAAGGAAAGGCAATGGATTTTAAAATCCATGAGGATGGAAGCATCCGCTTCAAGGGAAGGTGGTGCATACCGCGAAAATGCGAGGACCTGAAGCAAAGAGTGATGGAGGAAGGCCATAATACCCCATACTCGGTCCATCCCGGAGGCGAAAAGCTATACAATGACATAAAGAAGAACTATTGGTGGCCGAACATGAAGAGAGAAATAGCCGAGTTTGTGGCAAGATGCCTCACCTGCCATAAGGTCAAGGCCGTACGGCAGAAACCCTTAGGATTGATGCAACCATTGGAAATCCCAAGTTGGAAATGGGATAGCATTTCAATGGATTTCGTTTCGGGACTACCACGTTCACAGAAGGGGATGAACAAAATCTGGGTGATCGTGGATAGGTTGACAAAAGTTGCCATATTTATCCCTATGAAGGATACCTGGTCCATGGACCAATTGGCAAGGGCATATGTCGACAACGTGGTACGACGACATGGAGTACCACATGACATCATCTCGGACAGAGACAGTATATTCGTCTCACATTTTTGGACAAAACTACAAGAAGCCCTCGGTACGAAGATAAAGATGAGTACCGCGTTCCATCCCATGACGGATGGACAAACGGAAAGGACGATCCAAACTTTGGAAGACATGCTGAGGGCATGCGTATTAGAGTTTAAAGGAAGTTGGGAAAATCACTTACCCTTGATCGAATTTTCCTACAACAACAGCTACCATGCTAGCATTGGCATGGCACCTTTGGAGGCACTGTATGGACGCAAATGCCGAAGCCCATTGAGCTGGGAAGAGGGCGAGAGGACTATGGTAATTGGACCGCAACTTGTTGAGGACATGGCTCAACAAGTCAAAATAATCCAAGGAAAGATGAGAGCCGCGCAAGACCGGCAAAAGAGCTATGCCGACGTGAGACGGCAAGATTTGGAATTCCAAATAGGCGATAAGGTCATGTTAAAGGTATCACCGATGAAGGGTGTGATGCGCTTTGGCAAGCGGGGAAAATTAAGCCCACGGTACATAGGACCATACGAGATCCTAGAAAGAGTGGGGAATCTTGCATACCGACTAGCATTACCGCCACAATTTGCTCGTGTCCACGACGTGTTCCACGTCTCGCAACTGAAGAAATACGTCCATGATCCGACCCACGTACTCCAACCGGAGGAAATTGAGCTGGACGATGACTTAAGCTACGAAGAAATTCCGGTGCGAATACTCGACAAGAAGGAGAGGGTAACAAGGAATAAGACCGTGAGGATGGTTAAGGTTCTTTGGTCTAACCACGAAGCCGAGACGGCAACGTGGGAGCTAGAGGCAGACATGAAGGATCGTTACCCAACCCTATTCCAAGACAATGCAACAACAGTTATGGGGGCATAACTGTAATCTTAAGAGGGGGAGGATGTGACGACCCGAATATTTCCGGATATTTTATACGAATACTTTGTACCCCAAAGAAACAAATTCAAATTGTTTTGAACTACGTAATGACTTGATCCCTTCACGGGGTACGTAGGCAACTCGGAAATTTCAATTCTGGGTTCAGTCAAATAATAACAAACAACGACACACAATAATACAATCGCCTAATCAAACAATGCCCGAACTCGCGAGAGGATGAAGTGCAACTTCGAGGACGAAGTTGGTTCTTAAGGGGGGTAGACTGTAATACCCGTAAATTTTAGAATATAAAAATAGGAATTAATCCAATAGGAAAGAAAGTTTTGTTTCCGAGAACCCATAAACTCGGAAATGCTCGGAAATCAAAAGACGACGATTTAGAACCCGACGGACCTAAACCTAATATTTCAGACGTGAAATCGAATTAAGTCGGAATAAATTTATGATGAGAAGCATAATCCGAAAATGACCCGGAAAATCGAGCGCGAAAACGTGGAAGGATAGAAGTCCGAAAGAGAGGAGAAAAAGACCCGACGGATCGGATCGCACGGACCCGCCCGGACCGCAGTCCAGGCGGGGACCGCGCGCTGGCCGGGCGGGGTTTGGCCAAAAGGCGCGCCAACCCCGCGTGGCTCTACAGGTTTTGGCAACTTGCGCGTTTTCGGCGATTTCTTACCATAATTCGACCCCCCGACTTTGGAAAGTGGATTTTGGACGGGGGAAGGTGAATAAGGTCGACCTAGGGTTGTCTCCCCACCCCATAAGCAGTCACAACAACCTCCTAAAGCTCTCTCAAACTCTCCCAAGCCAAAACACTCTCCCGACGAACTTCCGACGGACTTCCGGCGACTTTCCGGCAACCTACAACGACCAAGCAAGGGAGTGGAACAAGGATTTCAGTGATAGATTCATTGGTAAGCCTTCAAACAGATTTGCATTCTCGTTTTTCCTCTCAAATCCCCAATCTAACTCTCGAATCGTTGGTTGCAAATATGATCGTGGCCAAAGTCGGGAACTTTGCGTTTCGTAGATCCGTTCGTAGG
Organism: Hygrophila difformis; assembly: GCA_030278955.1. Lineage (NCBI taxonomy): Eukaryota > Viridiplantae > Streptophyta > Magnoliopsida > Lamiales > Acanthaceae > Hygrophila > Hygrophila difformis. Next base: position 47,511,535 of record JAOANR010000010.1, read on the forward strand.
ATTTTGGACGAGCCGAGCGACCCTAGGACTACTCAAGAACACAACCACTGTAAGTTGAGCCTTCCATATCAATACGGGTGATTTAGGGGCGTCCGGTATAGGCGTAATGTAACGAAACGTAAAAATCGAAATTAAAAACCCCAACGTGTGCAGTTTCTGAAATCGGCCTAAAACTCCTATTTCGAGGATTCAATCCGAGAAACTCAAAACTAGACTTTTAATCCTAACACATAAATCTAGGTTGTGTAAAAATTTCAGACATTTTCGTTAACGTTTGCTATTTCAAATCGCGCCGAACATAAACTGTTTACTAGGACTTTTCGAAAAACCTGACAGTGATCATATTCGAACTTGATGAGCATGTTTCTATATTTTCTAGTCCGATTTGATCCTTGCAATCTAAATGAAAGTTGTAGATAACCATGTCTAGTATGTGCATATAAAATTTTAGAATTTTTGAAGTCCATTTGATATGTTAAAAAGTCGAAACTTTGAGCTGTGTCAAACCTGAGTCTGGACAGGTTCCTGTTTGCATAATAAAATCGATTTTTGACATGTTTCCTCAACTTATTTCGAAAAAGTTAAAACAAGAAAGTTGTTCGTTAGTGTGTTTTGCATAAACTGTGAAATTTTCAGATTTTTCGGACTTAAACCGAATTTTTAAATTGAAAAGGCGTAAACTGTGACGCCAAGATACTTTTAAATCGAAGGATTTTGAAATTTCGAAACGAACGATCAAAGATTTGAAATACGATACATCTATACTTTTGAAAAACCCCGATACATTAAATCTAAACGATACATGAGATACTTGGTGGAGGGTGAGTGCTCTGCAGGGTGCCCCTCTAGCCTTTCTCTTCGGGCCAATAATGGACGAGAGAATTTGATGAGATATTACGCCAATCGGCGGGAGATACATGGCCTACTCTCTCGGGTTGTCCGTATGGATTTCTCGAGGCTCCGGAGTGGTACTGGGTATGGCAGATACGGCTGCGGCCGCCGGATCACCGGCTAAACGAGATACTTACGAAACGGCTGCGGCCGCCGGATCACCGGCTATACAAAACACTGAGAAATGGTTACGTAACGGGGAAAATAAAAGATTTAATATTTTTGAGTATTTATTTATTTATGCATGCCTTTAAATTATGCATTTAAATTATGTCTTTAAATTTCATATCATGACTAAATTGTTATTGTGGATTAGATGCATGTTCAAGTACACAATTATAATTATTATTTCCTTTAAATTTTGTGAATGCATGTTAGGAGTGAAATTTTAAATTATCTAATTAAATCCCTTTATTGCTATGTTAGGATCGACTTACTCAGTATTTTATATACTGATAAAATTGTTGTTTTCTCTTTTCCTTTCAGAGTATGAAGATAATGCATGAGCATATGCATTGGGGGATGGAAAAACTTAAACATTGTTTTTATTGCTTTTACGATACTTGCATAACGGGCATGTAAATCCCAAGTTTTGGCCATGTCGGCCCACTTTACATTTTTCCGCTGCGATATATTATTACTACTACTATATGTGTGGATGCCACTTATTATTATTTTTAAATAGATTCCGGACTTGTTTTTAAATCTTTTTGCAATACCTATAGCCTTGCATCTCTTTGGCAAGCTCGAAGAATCCGTGTCTTGCTAGAGAGATGTGGCGGTGACATCCCGGCCTGGGTTATCAAATCCGGGGTGTTACATAATCGCTGACTCTGCTTCTAATTTCCCAAAATTAACCCTTGACAGAATATGAACTAGTCATAACTGAGGAATTTATCCCATACTCAGATCCGGATTTTATAAAGGAGTTTTTGTTGTAAATTTAATATGCAAAATCTGTTTAAATCTAGACTTCTGATGTCCAAGGGAAGGATCCCAAAATATTATAGACCACATTAATTACATAATAGTAGCATGCATACGGATATAATGAAGTGTAAAATGAATTGACCCAAAATATACTGGCGGGTCTAGACAGAAGATGAAACACAAACAAGAAGTGGTCAGAGGACCAAAGTAATGGCAGAATAATCGGGTAGACTGCAAACATCTACTGTCCAATTTCCCAATTACTCGGATGGAGCGAATTTAGATAGCTTAACCCTATAATGGCAGTGTCAATGCCAGTTGGGCCTCCACTGTCTGTGAATTCAGATAAAAACCTACATGCTTCTTTTCTGTAATGATCATTAGTCAGCATTGATAGATGTTGACTGTTTCACACTATAGATTAGAATTTGGGTTTGGAAATTAAGATAAAGAAAAGAAAACTGAATCCGGATAGGAGTCAGCTGAGCAGCTATTATAATCTCGGATGGACGAACCGCCAAGGCTTCCACTGACTGCTATCCAGACCATGCAAAATAACACTTAGTAACTAATACCCGGAATACGAGCTAGTTTATCCGTGAGGGAATACCCGCCAACATTAGTCTGATGTATTCTTCACTAATTGTTACACACAATACAGAAAAGATAAGATGGAAATAAAATAAAACAAGGCCTTGTATGAGAGACATTGGTTTTCTCATGCAAGGTTATGGAACTAATCCATAGTTGATGACCTAAATAATCCCTCCTACCATAATTAATTACAGTCCGGAATATCTGTTTAAGGCATCATGGTTTTGTTTATAGAAGAATGTTTTAATGACAATTGAACAAAGATCCTTTAATCATAACGATTAGTGATTTAATCATTGCTAATTACAATCATTAATCATTAATGACTAGAGGGTTCAATTAATTAAGTGATGGAAATGGAGAATCAAAAATTCGGAAGCATAGCGCCTTATATTGCAATTCTGGGATATTACATCTTAATCCGTGGGATTACGGATTAAGATGTGAGTGTTTGCAATATAATAGAGGGTAAGATATCAGAATTTTTGGAATTAAATAGAAGAGAGGACTCTGTTGAGAAACCATAAATTGTGTCATGAGCCTAGGCCCGCGACCTGGGTACCTCGACAGGTTTTCAGAAATTTGGCAGAGTTTCACCATGTGTCGCTAAGCAAAAATGTGTCGCGAGACGTGGCCTCGCGACAGGGTGTCTAGCGGCATAAGATTTTTTGAGAATTTTCAAAGTATTTGGCTCCGAGTCGCTAGTCTGGAAATTGTGTCGCGAGGCGTGGCCTCACGACAGGGTGTCTGGCGACTAGGTTTTCAAAATATTGACAAGGCATAATTTTCTGTCTCGGAATAAAAGTGTGTCGCGAACCGTAGGTTCGCGACAGGGATGTTCCGCGACAGAGCAATGCAGAAAAATTGCAAGAGTTTGGTCCTCAGTCACTAAGCAAGTGTTGTGTCGCGGACCGTGGGTCCGCGACAGGAGTGCCTCGCGACCGAGGGTTTCAAAATATCTAGACAGGTGTCCCTAGACACCCTTGTCGCAAAACAACCTTCCTGTCGCTAGAAATGAACAAGTCAGTAAAAGCAGAAATGAACAACCTTCCTGTTTTTAGCGACAGGAGGCGGTTGGCGACAGGGATGGTTCAGGACACAAGTCAGTAAAAGCAGAAATGAACAGTGGCATGCAAACAGCGTGATCTCACCCTATTTCAGATTTAAAAGTTATTCTAAGCTAAAAACAACCAAACCACATTTGAAATAAGCAAGAACATGCTTGAACATAAATAAACTAAGCTGGAACAGTATTTAAAATAAAGCAACATCCTAGTCTAGGGTTTGATCACACACATACATGAACATCATTCAACAAAAGGGCAACAGTAAGCATAATAATAGAGAAATGGGGGTCAAATGACCCCAAAAAGGAAAATGAAAGCATTAAATCCATGGGATGTGAGACCCATTTCATGATTTGGGACACATTTAGTGAATATTTTCCCATATTATTAAGTGGGTATGTTAATACCCATGATTTGGGTATTACAAAACCCGAAAAACAAAGTTTAAAATGAAAAACATGGTATTAAACTGGCTAACTATCTACTGAAACAGTAAAACACAAAACAAAACACTAAACTAAGCTAAACTATGGACATAATTAAATAATACAAAAAAAAGACTAAACTACACTACCTAAGAACTGGATGCCTGATTCTGCCTTCAAGAGAATGTTTTCTCACCCAAAAAAGCTCTTTGTCTCAAGGGGATCACCTCATATTTATAGAAGTGAAACCCTAGGCCCATGGGCCTTGGTCTGAAGCCCATTATGTCTCAAGACATCACACACATCACATTGTGTCGCGGAACAACACTGCATGTGGCAAGGCTTCTCGACAGGGTCTTGGTCTTCAATTTGTGTAACTGTGTCACTATCCATGCCTGTGTCGCTAGGCCGTGGACCGCGACCGGAAACTGGGGACATGGCTTCTTCTTCATGCTGCATGTTGTGTCGCCAAACCTTCCTGTGTCGCGAGGCCATGGACGGCGACCCATGAGCTTCCGCGACCGGGTGTTCCTGGACACACTGAATTGGGCCAGATGGGCCGAAATTGTTCTTTTTGTGGGCTTTTCTTTCTTTTCCCCATCTTTTCCGTTCCTTTTTCTTTTCTTTTTTTTTCTCATGTTTTTGGATTTTTCTAACATAAATGTGTAATAAAATTACATATTTATGCATTTTTCATACTGAAACTTTTGACAATTTCCGAACATGAGTATTTTCTAAAATATCCCAGGTTAAATTTATTAAAAGAAAAGAGTTATGATTCGTGGGAAAGGGGTTTAAGGATATATTTGTAGGTTGTCACGTTTTTATTACTCGTGTCAAGAAACTGTGCCCCCGAAAGCGCACGGTGTCAAAAATTGCAGTAATTTATAGTAAGACCGGATCGTTCACTCGAGGATGTGCGATAGAAGCAGGGCCCACGTCGTTTTACTAGATTTTCCATTCGTATTGCTCCAATTGATTTGAAAAGTTATTAACGTCTACTGACTGAATTTAAACGACATTACGAAAGCACTTAAATCTATTCTATAAAGCACATAAATTCTATTCTAGAAAGCGGGTAAAGTTATTCTAAAAATGCGATAAATACTATCTGTAAAAACAATGAAAATTTACACTATGCTAGCTATGAAGCTGATTCACAGTTTAGACAGAAGGGACAGGAAGAAAAGAATTAAAATTGGACAAGATTTAGATAAGACAGTATTAAACTTCCATTTTTATGCACAGATCTTTGCTTGGGATAATCCTGTCAGATAGCTAATTCTCATGCTCTCAGTACTGCGTTCCCTTTAACAGACAGGTACTTACAGTATGAGTTTACATGTTCTTAAGACCGCAAGTTCTAATATACCACAGATTTGTAACTGCCCTGGCCTGGGTATGTCACTTCATCTTTGGTGGACAAGCAACACCTGACAAATCATTTATTGAAGTGCCAAGTACTACTATCATTCTCCCATGTCACACCCAAAGATTCTAATCAAACCTGAACTATCCCTTAACTATCAATCCTAGTAACAGTTACGCAACCCTCAATGCAACCGAGTGACCTCTAATGAAAGCAATTAAGAGAAAGCGGTAAAGAAAGCATTTAAAATCCTATCACTCGGAGGTTTTGAAGGTCTGACCCTGGTAGTAAAAGACAGCTCCCCATCAGAATGAAGGAGTATGGATCAAGAATTCCCGGCTCTCGGTGAATCACTCGTGTGTTCACTTCCTTCCAGGCGGTTATGAGATACAAACTAATGAAATGAACTAATAAATTAGTTCATTCCGGATGCACTCACTCAGGACTCAAAAACAGGCTTTGGCAGAAGATGATGGCAGTTGAAAGAAAACTCAACCCTATCTTAGAAAATAACCAAGGCCTGGATGTTGTTCCTCTAAGAGTATTTACTACACTGTATTTGAGTCCAAGTGGACCCCATCTCGGTGTAATAATTAATCTCGGGTTCCCAACAATTAGCAATTTTGGAAAATAAAAAGTCTGAAAATCATTCCCTAAACAGGTACTAGACTCTCAATTAAAACACAGAACCTTTCAGTCTAGATGAGACCTAATCGCTGATTCTGCTTCTAATCTCCCAATATGAACCCTTGACAGAGTATGAACTAGTCATAACTGAAGAGTTCATCCCTTACTTAGATCTGGATTTTATAAAGGAGTTTTTATCGGAAATTTAATATGCAATATCTATTTAAATCTAAACTTCTATTGTCCAAGGGAAAAATCCCAAAATATTATAGACCACAATAGTACATAATATTATCATGCATAAGGATATATGGAAGTGTAAAATTAATTGACCCAAAATATATAGGCGGGTCTAGACAGAAAGTGAAACACAAATATGAAGTGGTCAGAGGACCAAAGTAATGGCAGAATAATCGGGTGGACTGTAAACATCTACTGTCCAATTTCCCAATTACTCGGATGGAGCGAATTTAGACAGCTTAGTCCCTACAATGGCAGTGTCAATGCCAGTTGGGCCTCTACTGTCTATGAATTCAGATAAACACCTACATGCTTCCTTTCTGCAGTATTTATCAGCTAATGTTGACAGACATTAGCAAAGTTATACTACAGATTGGAATTTGGGTTTGGAAATTAAGATAAATGAAATAAAACTGTATCCGGATGGGAATCAGTTGAGCAGCTATTATAGTCCCGGATGGACGAACCGCCAAGGCTTCCACTGACTGCCATCCAGACCATGCAAAATAACACTTAGTAACTAATACCCAGAATACGAGCTAGTTATCCGTGAGGGAATACCCGCCAACATTAGTCTGATGTATTCTTTACTAATTGTTACACACAATGCGCAAAAGACAAAAATAAAATAAAATAAAATAAAATAAAAATAAAATAAAGAGAAAAACTTGCATGAGAGACATTGGTTTCTCATGCAAGGTTATGGACGTAATCCATAATTGATAGCTTAAATAATCCCTCCTACCATAATTAATTACAGTCCGGATTATCTGTTTAAGGTATCACGCTTTTGTTTATAGAAAAATGTTTTAATGACAATTGAACAAAGATCCTTTAATCACAACAATCAGTGATTTAATAATTGCTAATTATAATCATTAATCATTAATGACTAGAGGGTTCAATTAATTAATAATGAAGGTGGAGAATGGAAAACCTGCATAAAGATGCTAATTACGACGCTGAACAGATGTTACGACGCTATTCTAGAATAGCGTCGTGAGGGTAGCGTCGTCATGGGTTGGTATAAGAGACGAGGAGTTACTGGGGTTAAAGGGGTAAATACGACGCTATGCACTAAGCTACGGCGCTATACTGGGATAGAGTCGTAGGTGTAGCGTCGTAGGTGGCTTGAGAAGTTGGGGAAGAAAGAAATTTTTTGAAAAAGAAGAGCTGCTACGGCGCTGAACATTAAATGACGACGCTATACTAGGATAGCGTCGTAAGGATAGTGCCGTAGAGTAGATTTTCAGAAGTGTTTGAGAAACTGGGGAGTACGACGCTAATCATTAAATGTCGACGCTATCCGAGGATAGCGTCGTAAGAATGGCGTCGTAGGTGGGTTTTGTGAGAAGGAAAAAGTTTTGGGGACTTTCGACTCTAAACAAAAGTTACGACGCTGTCTGAGGATAGCGTCGTTGGTTTAGCGCCGTAGGGCAAATTTTGTTTGAGTCTGGATAACTACGGCGCTAAACCTCACCTACGACGCTATCCAAGGATAGCGCCGTAGGGCGGTTAGCGTCGTAGCTAGCCCAGGAACATGTTGTTGTTCGGGTAATGCAATCTCTGCGATTGCAAGCCCTATTTTCAGGTTCATGGTTCATCAATGCAATGACAGTAATGAAATAAGATGAAAACAGTAAGCCAAAATGCATAAAAACATGATAAGACAAGCTAAAAGCGTACACCCATGAACCACAAACCCAAATGAGGGTTTTCAACCAACATTTCATGCATGAATCCCAAAATAAAATAAAACAACACAAAAACCCACATAAAACAGTAAAGTAAAATGACCAAATGGTCAAGAAACCAAAAACAAAGCCATAAATCCATGGACCCATGTCCATTTCATGTTTTTGGGATACTTTAAATGATTAACTTCCCATTTTATATCAAATGGTTTGATAATACCCATCATTTGGGTATTTCAAACCTAAATAAGAGTTTAACAAAACTGTAAATAAGGAAAACATGTATGAAACTGGCTACACTAACATGGAAACACAGAGAGAAACACTAATCTAAACAAAACACAAACTAAACTAAGCTAAACTACATGCATAATTTAAATAATACAAGAAAATAAATCCTAACTAACTAACCTAACTACACACTGCTCAAGGACTCCAGTTGCCTTCAAGTGTGGAAATGTATGAAGTGACAAGACCAAAGAGTCCACACCTTTATATATAGGTGAGAAACCCTAGGCCCATGGGCCCCCAGGCCTTGAAATTTGAATTCTGGCAAGGCTTACGACGCTATAGGTGGCTTACGGCGCTATCCTTGCTACGGCGCTATAGGTCTAGCGTCGTAGTCTTCCACTTCGAAGACTCTCTCTGTCTCTCAGTGAACAGCCTACAGCGCTATCCATCATTACGGCGCTATCCATGCTTAGCGTCGTCCACTCTTCTTCAGATGTCAGCTTTGGTTTCCTCCTACGGCGCTAGACCAAGCTACGGCGCTATCCAAGCATAGCGTCGTAGTTGTGTCTAGCGTCGTAATATCCTGTAAAATTAACTTTTTGTGGGTTTTTCATTTCTTTTCCCATCTTTTTATTTCCTTTTTCTTTTCTTTTCTTTTTCTCATGTTTTTGGATTTTTCTAACATAAATATGTAATAAAATTACATATTTATGCATTTTTCATACCAGCTCAATATTTTTACAGTTATGCATAAATCAGTCCAATTCTACTGCTTTCTTATTTAATATAAGACCGGAATGCGATCAAATGCCCGTTTCAGACACGGAAATGGATTGAAAATAATGGACATTTCTGGCCATTATCAACATCCTCACATTTAATACTGATCGTCCCCGAGCAGTCAGAGTCAATGTTCCTAAGAACACGGACTCTACATATTCAATTCATTTTCGTGGCTTCATAAATCTCATTCTTTTTGGATTGGGATAAGACAATCAAAAACTTCAAGTATTAAATTCCCTTGATTGCAGTGTTTAATAAAATGATACTTGCTCACTACATCGGGCCTACAAATCAAACATTATCATCAACCTTTCATGAACATCATGTTTGAAAAATGCAAGGATTAAAAATTAGAATTAAAATATGATACGAACATATTTACAATCGACCAGATCCTCACATAAAGAGAATTGGAAAGTTCACTCACTCTCAATTGGGGTTTAATCATGATCACTCAAAATCAATTTTAATTAAATTATCCCATAAGCTTGCAATCAGACCAACTCGCCACCGGCTCATTTCCTCAAATCGAGATCTCGAGGTCTTATTTAAGGGTTATATCGGGGCATACGGTTGTAACATTTGGTGGGATAGGGAAATTATTGGGCTAGAAATGGCAAGAATTTATTTTATCATAACATGGCATATTTTTATTTAAAATTTATGATCATCACTATTTTCCTCTTTCTTTTGCTTTTCTTCTTCTATTGCATGACATTAGACTAAGTCTAATTTGCTTTGTCATTTGCAATTTATTTGTGTTGAATTGAATTCAACATTTTTCTTTTATTATTATTATTATTATTATTATTATTATTATTATTATTATTATTATTATTATTATTATTATTATTATTATTTTTAGATTTTTGAATACTGATTGGATGAATTGATGATCATAAATTGTAATGCCTTGATAGAATTTATCCTTGCACACTTGGGTTGAAAATCTTGGTCTTTTTGTAGGCTAAGAAAAATATAGTGGGTTTCAAAGAAAAATTAGGCTTGTAGGCTCAAAGTGGTTAATCCTAAAGGGAGAATATTCTTGGGTTTGGATTTCAAAAGAAGGCCAAAAATTTGGGTTTTTCTAAGTGCCTTGATCATATGCTCGATTTCGGGAATATGGCATGGTCTTGAATCAGTCCCAATTGCAAGTTCTAGTTTCCTTCAATCAAAACGATTCACACATCAAAGAAATAAATGAGTAAAAGTGACTCATGGCTCAAACCTCACAAGGTTGGATTGATTCATGTCATATAATATTCTAAAGTTTAATCAAAGTTTAATTCTAACAATTTATTCAATCAAAATCTCTAACATGCAGATTTATTACCCAATGAGCTGATCGCATCATTAAATTTTTATAGCTCAAAACCTTAGGAATCCATGTCATGCATGTTTTCAATTATATTATCCCAATTTAAAAGTTTGAAAATTTAATCACAAGCCTAAATTTAACATGTGAATTTAGAGTAGGTTTATGCATACTTTTGCTAGTTATTTAATTTAAAGCAGTAAAGAGGCACTGCTGACATACAAAGTATGTCAACGGCATATTTTTGGCCTGACAGTCACTTATTCATCTCGGAAGACATCTTTTCAAAAAGAAAGCGAATAAAAATTGTTTGTGGTTCTCAAACTTGAGTTCCATTCGTGGAAAGCAGTAAATTACATCAGCTTCAAGAGATTCCTATGCAGTTAGTACGAACCTGCATGCAAAAGAGGAAATCCTTGATATGATGCCTACACTAGAACATAAATAAGATAAAACATTTCAGAATTCACCCTTCTTCTCTTAGAGAATGTATCTGAGCCAGTGGACGTAGCTGGTCAGCTCACAGCGCAGACACCAGCCGTTATGGTCTCTCATGGGTTCATGCATCCTTGTGCAGTAGACCCGGGGTGGTTGATCTACAAAAATGTAGGGGGTGTCCGGATTGTCCGACATCCATGAGAGAGTGTTGGTGGCCGTGTAGTTCAGGACCGATCGATGGGTCACCATTCTCTTTATCATTCTGATCCCCTGATTGACCTGGCCTTCATCCAGCTTGCTCATGAGCATCAGGCCTCGGGTGAAGATTGACGCTTTGTGATTGTCCTCGATGCCTGGCCGCAGCAGTTCGCAGGCTCTCTCCTCATCCTCTTCTGCAAATGCTAGGAGTGCTGGAACAATTTAGAGATTGAAGTTTCCAGCCTCCGTGCATGTGTGCAGAAATCTCTCTTTCTGCCACCGTAGCCTCCCTTGCCACTGCCTCACCCCAGCAGTATCCAACTCGCATCGCTTGTATACGATGGCGAGATTTCCTGCGTCCCTGAACTTCTTGCATGTTTCTTGTGCAGTGAACACTTCCCTGATTTCATCCTCTCCTATTCGGGAGAGGATTTCACCTAGGAGCTCCTCCGGCAGATCCAGCAGCTGGGTTCCTCCGGGTGCAGGATCCGGGATAGGAAGATTGCCCCTGAAAAGATAAGAAGTGATGAATCCAATTTTTACATTTTTCTCAGAAATTATTCAAGTTTAGGAACCAACATCCTCACATTTAGAGTTTTGCTCTAAATGTGAGATTATTAAGTTTCTGACTTGAACTAATTAAAAAGCATAGGTAAAATAAATTTTTATGAAGAGATAGGGGTCATTGGGCCCCTATAGATTTTTAATGGACCATCGGGCCCAAAAGTTTGATTTTCCAATATTATTAAACAAGTCCGAGAACTTGTTGAAAATGGAATGAAATGGATGGGTGGGGTGAAATGCTCGAATTCTTGGAATGTGCAGTGGAGGCGTGGCGCAATGGATTTGCTATTTTTGGACTGCCCGGACTGTCTTGGACAGTGAAAACATCCAAAAATTTGCAAACACTATTTTTAATTTTAAAGGTTGACTTGTTTTATTTAAGGAAAGTGGGGGGTGAGTGGTCCCATTTTGGATTTTTGAAAAGGATAGCAGTTGGGTGACAAAAATACTGCTATTTACTCACACTACAGTTCCATTGGGAACAAAAAGAATAAGTCAAACATTAAATCTATTAACTCTTTTTGTCTTTTTGCAAAAGGTCACTTTCCTTTGAAAAAGTGGTAAGCTCCCATTGGGTGCTTGTACCATGTTTCCAAAAATGAGCAGACACTTATTCCAAAAGATCTTGAGACAGTGAAAGCAGATATGCCAAAAGGATTTTTCACTTGAATGCTTCATGCCAAGACTTCAAGATCAAACAAACTAACAACATCATGGTGTTCATAACAACACCCTAAGGTTCATTAGTTCATCTTCTCCAGTTTCAAACTTTAAAAATTTCAAACCTTTAACAGATTCAAAATCAAGTTCTCCAACAGGTTCTTGAGGGATACAAAAAGGTTTTAAAACACCACTCAAAACCGAAAGCATTCACAACCCAAAATAGAAAAACAAAGATACTCACAAACCACATTGTGCCATTTTCTACCAAAAAAATAGGAAAAAGAAACCAAAGATTTCGATGGAGGCCATGAACAGGAACGACTGAGTTTTACCCTGCCCTCCATGGTTCGGGTCTGGGCAAAGGTCCCAGATTTGGAAGGAGTCTGTAGATTCTGTCCATGGCGTCTCCTTGGATTTGTGGAGAGAAATGTTGTACGAGAACTCTGCGTTCTGCGTAGGTGTTTTTGGGAGTGGGTTTTGAGGATGGAAGTGTGAGAGTGTGGGAATGAAGAAGAAGAGGGTCGGCGTATTTATAGGTGAGGAAAAAGGGTTTTACGACGCTATACTTAGCCTACGGCGCTAGACTAGCGTCGTAGCCTTGTTCAGCGTCGTAGATAGGAAATAAGGGGAAAGGGGGTGCTACGGCGCTATGCCTTTAATACGGCACTATCCAAGGATAGCGTCGTACTAAGGGACTGCGTCGTAGGTAAATTAAAAAGAGGGGGAAGTACCCTACGGCGCTATCCCATTACTACGACGCTATCCTTGGATAGCGTCGTAGGTGAGGATAGCGTCGTAGTTGAACTTCAGATTTTTGAAATTTTTCAAAATTTCATGCGAACTGGACCCGAGTAGATGAAATTGGGTCTCAGTTGGTTTTATTTATTTTGGACTAGAAAGTTTTTAGTCCAAAACATTTTTGTGTTATAATTTGGCTATCTTAATTAAACTTGCAAAAAATAGGTTGGATTAATTCCATTTGTTTGCAAAAATTATTTCGGATTTTAAATTGCTTTAATTTCCGAAATCATTTTCTTAAATTCATGGACTTAACCCAACCGGGAACCTGGTTTTCTTCTCTATTTTATGTTCCTTCTTTTTGGTGGTTCGAGTATTTCTGCAAGACAGATAAATAGATCATTTTAGATTTTCTCCAAATATCAACATCCTCACATTTAGAGTCTTAGTACTCTAAATGTTTAATTGATTTTTGGATATTCTCTGATAGGATAACATATATATAAATATGTATAATGAAATGAAATTTTTATGATTTTAATGCTGTTTCTTATTGAGTGTAAGCCGGGTCTGCCACTGTTTGGCTTTCTTTCTCCAGATCGAAATGTCCGAGGTACTCCTTTAATCGATGTCCATTCACCACTATGTTGCCCTTGTCAGTTCGGATCCTGACGGCTCCATTCTGAAACACTTCTAGCACTTCATGTGGTCCTTCCCATATAGATTTAAGCTTTCCAGGGAACAGCTTCAACCTAGAATTGAACAATAATACATTTTGACCAACATAGAAATGTTTAGGCTTAATCCGGCGATCGTGTAACTTCTGGGTCCGCTCCTTATAAATTCGAGAGCTTTCATAAGCTAATGCTCGTACTTCCTCAATTTCATCGAGGCCCAACTTTCGTTTGCTCTGAGCAACTTTGGATCGAAGTTGAGCGTTCTGACGGCCCATTAAGCTTTATGCTCTAACTCTACGGGCAAATGACAGGCTTTTCCAAAGACGAGCCTGTATGGAGACATCCCAATGGGAGTCTTAAATGCCGTGCGGTATGCCCATAGAGCATCGTTGAGCTTACGTGTCCAATCCTTACGGGTTATCCCAACTGTGGCTTCGAGTATATGTTTGATTTCGCGGTTGGATACTTCGACTTGACCACTAGTCTGAGGATGATAAGGTGTGCCTATCTTATGGAGGATCCCATTTTTACTCATTAAAGTTTCTAAAGCTTTATTAATAAAGTGTGTTCCTCCATCAGATATCACCACCCTAGGTATGCCAAATCGACTGAAAATGTTGTTCTTGAGGAACTTGATGACTTGGCTACCATCATTGGTCGGTAATGCGACAGTCTCGACCCATTTGGACACGTAATCGACAACTACCAAGATATAGTAGTTTCCACCAGATGGTGGAAACGGTCCCATGAAGTCAATGCCCCATACATCGAAGATCTCAAGCGTGAGAATCCCCTTTTGAGGCATCTCATCCCTCTTGGAGATGTTTCCTAATCTTTGGCACTTGTCACAACCTTTCACAAATGTCCTGCAATCCTCATAGATGTGAGGCCAATAGAATCCACATTCGAGGACCTTGTGGGCCGTTCGAGCGGGACCATGGTGACCTCCATATTCTGATTCATGGCATTTTCTGACAATTTGATAGGCTTCATGCTCGGTCACACAACGCCTGATTATTGAATCGGCGCAGTGTTTGAAGAGATAAGGTTCTTCCCAGAAGTAATTTAATACATCTCGGCTGAACTTATTCTTCTGATGATAGTTCAAAAACTGTGGGGTTATTCCGCACGCCAAGAAGTTAGCGATGTCGGAAAACCATGGACAAGTTTGATCGTGCAAGTGCAATGCGAACAACTGTTCATCCGGGAACTCTTCATTGACGGCTTTTTCCTTTTTATCATTTTCTAATCGAGATAAGTGGTCAGCAACACCATTATCTCGACCTCGCCTATCTTTTATTATGATGTCGAATTCTTGCAACAGAAGTACCCACGTGATTAATCGAGGTTTTGTATCTTGTTTGCTAAACAAGTATCTCAATGTTGTATGATCGGTGTACACTATGGTCTTCGTACCTATCAGATACTGTCTGAACTTGTCAAACGCGAAGACTACAGCATACATTTCCTTCTCCGTTGTGGTGTAATTAACTTGGGCCTCATTCAGGGCATGACTTGCGTAATGAATTACGCAGTGTCTCCCGTCCTTATGTTGCCCGAGTACTGCACCTACGGCGAGACCACTAGCATCGCACATTACCTCGAAAGGTATTGACCAATCGGGTGGTTGCACTATCGGTGCAGAAACCAACATCTTCTTGAGCGTGTCAAAGGCTTGGACACACGCTTCATTTATTAAGAAAGGATTTTCTTTACTAAGAAGGTTAGTGAGCGGCTTGGCAATTTTAGAGAAATCCTTAATGAATCTTCGGTAAAAACCGGCATGCCCTAAGAAGCTCCTAACTGATTTGATCGAGTTGGGGAGAGGGAGATTGGAAATGACGGAAACTTTGGCTGGATCAACCTCGATGCCTGCACGAGAAATGCGATAACCTAACACTATGCCCTCAGTGACCATAAAATGGCACTTTTCCCAGTTCAAAACCAAGTTAGTGTCCTCACATCTCTTTAAAATCTTTGCAAGATTAGTCAAGCATTCATCAAACGTATCTCCATATACAGAGAAGTCATCCATGAAGACCTCAATGCATTTTTCGATAAATTCAGAGAATATAGACATCATGCATCTTTGAAAAGTAGCTGGTGCATTGCATAATCCAAAAGGCATGCGCCTATAGGCAAAAGTGCCATAGGGGCATGTAAAAGTAGTTTTTTCGTGATCCTCACTGGCGATCACTATTTGATTGTAACCGGAATATCCATCTAAAAAACAATAAAACGCCCTTCCCGCCAACCGTTCCAACATTTGATCGATAAAAGGTAAAGGGAAATGGTCCTTGCGAGTTGCCTCGTTCAACTTTCGGTAGTCTATGCAATTTCCTCCCCTTGTTCATTCTGCGTGATGCACATCCCACCCCGCTTCGGAATAACCTGCACAGGACTGACCCATTTGCTATCAGAGATCGGGTATATAATACCGGCATATAACAGCTTGATCACTTCCTTTCTTACCACTTCTTGCATGGGTGGGTTCAATCTTCATTGGGGCAGGCGAGAGGCCTTGAAATTCTCCTCCATTAAAATCCTATGCATACAAACAGAAGGGCTTATTCCTTTGATATCAGAAATGGTCCAACCGATTGCACGCACATAATTTTTAAGCACCCCTTCCAGAGCATTTTCTTGAGCTTGTGTCAACTTGGCTGACACAATTACCGGTAATTTCTTATGTTCTGCGAGAAACGCATACTTAAGATGTTCCGGTAAGATTTTTAGTTCAAGCTCTGGTGGGCATTCCACTGAAGGGAGTAATTTGCAAGAATTAGATGGGGGAAAATCAGTTTTACCTTCCGGATCCTGCATCAGTACAGGATCCGCCTCCTCTTGGTCGGCGTCGTCATGGAAGTCAGTGCCGTCAAACTCCTCCAAATCCCCTGCTTCGGGATCGGCAAAGTGAACGGCTTTGCATCCTTTGGGCTCCACGCCAGCAGGTCTCAGTACCTGCTTTGATAAGTCATCCAGCATCATTTCATGATCAAATTCAGAGTCAAGCTCTCTCTCCTCACTCCTAACTATTACAAATTTTGATGAACAGAACCCGTCATCTGGGTATTTCTGTAACTGTGCCATGTCAAATGTAACTTCTTCCTCATCAACTCGCAGTGTTACTCGTCCAGCTTTTGCATCTATCAGTGCTCCGCCGGTCGCAAGGAATGGCCTCCCTAAGATCAATGGCATGTCCAGATCCTCCTCTATGTCTAGAATCACAAAATCAACTGGGAATAAGATATTCCCTGTCTTTACTATGATGTCCTTGAGGATGCCGACTGGCTTTGTGATGGATCTGTCTGCCAATTGGAGTCTCATCTTGATTGGCTCGATATGTCCCAGCTTGAGGCGTTGCACCATTGCCAAAGGCATAACATTAATGCTAGAACCAAGATCACAAAGGCCTTTTCCTGCTTTGATTTTCCCGATTTGAATCGGCAGCGTGCAACAGCCTGGATCTTCTTGCTTCTCAGGAAGCTTGCGCTGGATGATAGCACTGCATGTATTGTTAAGAACTACTAGTTCTTCCTGCTCAATTCTCCGTTTTCCTGAAACTAATTCTTTCAGAAATTTAGCGTATGCTGGCATTTCAGCTATCATTTCGATGAGAGGAATAGTTATTTCTACTTTTTGCAGCCTTTTCAGAAATTTTTCAAATTTAAGGTCCTGTTCTTGATTTTTAAGTCGGGCCCGGGCCGGGTATGGCACCCTTGGCATGAACTTTTTATATCAAATTGTTTTTGTGGTAAAGGGAAGGAAGTTGTACCTCCACCTGTACCCTTATTTGTTTCAGCCGTTTCAGATTGGCTGTCTCTTTTCCGGCTTCCTTTTCATTCTCCTCAATATCACTTTCCAGTTCATTTTCTTGTACCAGTTTCTCTTTGCCCTTGGGTCCCTCCAAAACTTTACCAGACTTCAGTGTGATAGCCTTACACTGAGGGTTTTTCTCAGCAGTACTGGGTAGAGTTCCTTGGTCTCTTTTCTGCATTTCCTTGGCCATTTGTGTAACCTGCGTCTCCACATTCCGGATAGAAGACTGCAACTGGGTGTTGATTTCCTTTTGGCTGGTGATGAAGTCAGTCATGAGGGTCTCTAATCTGGAAGGGGATTTCTGCTGGTTCTGGTTCCAATTCTAGTTCTGACCTTGGTTTTGACCAAACTGATTCTGATTAGGGACAAACTGATTCTGTGGCTGCTGAAAGTTATGGAAATTTTGGTTTTGAGGTGGCCTAGCTAGAATATGAGGCTGAAAACCTGGGTTAAAATGCTGGGGCCTTGGTTGGTTGAACTGTTGGGGCTGGGTCAACAGGTGAGAATTCAAAGCGTTGTTGTTGGAATATGAAAGGTTCGGGTGCCGGTTTTGGAATCCACCTGCATAGTTACAGCTTTTATTCGCCACCTGCTGACAGAACTCAGTGGGATGCGGTCCTTGGCAAGTCCCGCAAACAGCTTCAGCATTTTGAGTCTGCGTAGAGCTCCCAGCTTCTTGATTCAAGGCCAAGACGGCCACTTGGTCTTTCAGTTTGTCCAGTTCAGATTTCCCTACTGTACCTACAGCACATAAACCACGAGGGGGAGGGGATCAACATCATTAGTTAAAACAGATCTATTTACACTCATCGCCTCAATCTTGCCCCAGGCCTGATCCATTGGTATGTAGAGCAAATGTTGACCACCAGCAGCATCAAGCATGTATTTCCAGGATGGGGTCAAACCGCTGTAAAACTTCCTTAACTGCTCCCACTCATGGAAGCCATGTTGGGGGCATTTTCTGAGCAGGTTGAAGAACCGTTCCTTTACATCATACAGGGACTCATCTGGCTTCATCTTGAATTCCGCAATTTTGGAACGGCATTCATCCACCTTAGATTCCGGAAAGTATTTCGCCAGGAAATTTCGGATCACTTCTTCCCAGGTGGACTTCTGATTAATTGGCAGCGATTTGTACCATGTTCGCGCTCCACTAGTCAAAGAGAAGGGAAATAATCTCAGTCGAATAGTGTTATTAGACACATTTTGATTCTTAATGGTGTCACATAGCTCCAAGAAGGTTTGCAAATGATCATGTGGGTCTTCATGACTTGCCCCAGCAAACTGATTGCTCTGAACGAGATTGATGAGTGCCGGTTTCAATTCGAAATTCCTAGCCAAGAACGGGGCTTGTCCAGGAATGTTCAAATATGGTTCTAGAATGGGCTGCATGTAGTCAGCTGCGGCTGCCTGTTGATTGTTCCCTGGCCCTCCTTGGTATTGCTGTGGGTAAAAGTTCTGATTCGGATAGTAATTTCTGGGATCATTGAAATCGTTAGGGTTAGGATGATTCTGGTTCTGGTTAAACTGGGGGTTTGGAAATTGAGGATTCTGAAAATTTTGGTTGTTTGGTGGATTTTGAGGGTTTGGATTGGGAGGAGGTGCCTCGAAGTGTTGCTGTTCAATGTTTGGTGGGTTCCCGCCTCCTTGTATGATCTGAGGAGGGGGATCATCCAAATCATCGTTATCAGCATCTTCGGGGTCTTCCTCAATGTTGTGGAGTGGTGGGTTGGGTGGGATGATTGGGGGAAGGTCAGGGTTGGCCATATCGGAGATGTCGCTACTGGTGCTCGGTGAAAGTAGTGCCTGTCTCTCCCGTTCCCGTCTTCATTTAGTCTCCGCCCTAAGACGTCGAGCTGTCTTTTCTATCTCTGCGTTGTACGGGATTTCGGCTGGCGTCTGCTTCCTCCTTTGCATAGAACAACGGCTTTAATAATGACGGTACCTGCACATTCCCCAGGTTAGAATCGGTTTCGGAGGTGAATATTTATATTTATATGTATAAGCTAACTAGGAGCAATGAGGAATGTAATTCTCTAATAAAATGGCGCTGCATCCTCCCCGGCAACGGCGCCATGAAACCTTTGACAATTTCCGCACACGAGTATTTTCTAAAATATCCCAGGTTAAATTTATTAAAAGAAAAGAGTTATGATTCGTGGGAAAGGGGTTTAAGGATATATTTATAGGTTGTCACGTTTTTATTACTTGTGTTAAGAAACTGTGCCCCCGAAAGCGCACGGTGTCAAAAATTGCAATAATTTATAGTAAGACCGGATCGTTCACTGGAGGATGTGCGATAGAAGCAGGGCCCACGTCGTTTTACTAGATTTTCCATTCGTATTGCTCCAATTGGTTTGAAAAGTGATTAACGTCTAATGACTGAATTTAAACGACATTACGAAAGCACTTAAATCTATTCTATAAAGCACATAAATTCTATTCTAGAAAGCGGGTAAATTTATTCTAAGAATGCGATAAATACTATCTGTAAAAACAATGAAAATTTACACTATGCTAGCTATGAAGCTGATTCACAGTTTAGACAGAAGGGACAGGAAGAAAAGAATTAAAATTGGACAAGATTTTGATAAGACAGTATTAAACTTCCATTTTTATGCACAGATCTTTGCTTGGGATAATCCTGTCAGATAGCTAATTCTCATGCTCTCAGTACTGCGTTCCCTTTAACAGACAGGTACTTACAGTATGAGTTTACATGTTCTTAAGACCGCAAGTTCTAAGATACCACAGATTTGTAACTGCCCTGGCCTGGGTATGTCACTTCATCTGTGGTGGACAAGCAACACCTGACAAATCATTTATTGAAGTGCCAAGTACTACTATCATTCTCCCATGTCACACCCAAAGATTCTAATCAAACCTGAACTATCCCTTAACTATCAATCCTAACAGTTACGCAACTCTCAATGCAACCGAGTGACCTCTAATGAAAGCAGTTAAGAGAAAGCGGTAAAGAAAGCATTTAAAATCCTATCACTCGGAGGTTTTGAAGGTCTGACCCTGGTAGTAAAAGACAGCTCCCCATCAGAATGAAGGAGTATGGATCAAGAATTCCCGGCTCTCGGTGAATCACTCGTGTGTTCACTTCCTTCCAGGCGGTTATGAGATACAAACTAATGAAATGAACTAATAAATTAGTTCATTCCGGATGCACTCACTCAGGACTCAAAAACAGGCTTTGGCAGAAGATGATGGCAGTTGAAAGAAAACTCAACCCTATCTTAGAAAATAACCAAGGCCTGGATGTTGTTCCTCTAAGAGTATTTACTACACTGTATTTGAGTCCAAGTGGACCCCATCTCGGTGTAATAATTAATCTCGGGTTCCCAACAATCAGCAATTTTGGAAAATAAAAAGTCTGAAAATCATTCCCTAAACAGGTACTAGACTCTCAATTAAAACACAGAACCTTTCAGTCTAGATGAGACCTAATCGCTGATTCTGCTTCTAATCTCCCAATATGAACCCTTGACAGAGTATGAACTAGTCATAACTGAAGAGTTCATCCCTTACTTAGATCCGGATTTTATAAAGGAGTTTTTATCGGAAATTTAATATGCAATATCTATTTAAATCTAAACTTCTATTGTCCAAGGGAAAGATCCCAAAATATTATACACCACAATAGTACATAATATTATCATGCATAAGGATATATGGAAGTGTAAAATTAATTGACCCAAAATATATAGGCGGGTCTAGACAGAAAGTGAAACACAAATATGAAGTGGTCAGAGGACCAAAGTAATGGCAGAATAATCGGGTGGACTGTAAACATCTACTGTCCAATTTCCCAATTACTCGGATGGAGCGAATTTAGACAGCTTAGTCCCTACAATGGCAGTGTCAATGCCAGTTGGGCCTCTACTGTCTATGAATTCAGATAAAAACCTACATGCTTCCTTTCTGCAGTATTTATCAGCTAATGTTGACAGACATTAGCAGAGTTATACTACAGATTGGAATTTGGGTTTGGAAATTAAGATGAATGAAATAAAACTGTATCCGGATGGGAATCAGTTGAGCAGTTAATATAGTCCCGGATGGACGAACCGCCAAGGCTTCCACTGACTGCCATCCAGACCATGCAAAATAACACTTAGTAACTAATACCCAGAATACGAGCTAGTTATCCGTGAGGGAATACCCGCCAACATTAGTCTGATGTATTCTTTACTAATTGTTACAAACAATGCGCAAAAGACAAAAATAAAATAAAATAAAATAAAATAAAAATAAAATAAAGAGAAAAACTTGCATGAGAGACATTGGTTTCTCATGCAAGGTTATGGACGTAATCCATAATTGATAGCTTAAATAATCCCTCCTACCATAATTAATTACAGTCCGGATTATCTGTTTAAGGTATCACGCTTTTGTTTATAGAAAAATGTTTTAATGACCATTGAACAAAGATCCTTTAATCACAACAATCAGTGATTTAATAATTGCTAATTATAATCATTAATCATTAATGACTAGAGGGTTCAATTAATTAATAATGAAGGTGGAGAATGGAAAACCTGCATAAAGATGCTAATTACGACGCTGAACAGATGTTACGACGCTATTCTAGAATAGCGTCGTGAGGGTAGCGTCGTCATGGGTTGGTATAAGAGAAGAGGAGTTACTGGGGTTAAAGGGGTAAATACGACGCTATGCACTAAGCTATGGCGCTATACTGGGATAGCGTCGTAGGTGTAGCGTCGTAGGTGGCTTGAGAAGTTGGGGAAGAAAGAAATTTTTTGAAAAAGAAGAGCTGCTACGGCGCTGAACATTAAATGACGACGCTATCCTAGGATAGCGTCGTAAGGATAGTGCCGTAGGGTAGATTTTCAGAAGTGTTTGAGAAACTGGGGAGTACGACGCTAATCATTAAATGTCGACGCTATCCGAGGCTAGCGTCGTAAGAATGGCGTCGTAGGTGGGTTTTGTGAGAAGGAAAAAGTTTTGGGGACTTACGACTCTAAACAAAAGTTACGACGCTGTCTGAGGATAGCGTCGTTGGTTTAGCGCCGTAGGGCAAATTTTGTTTGAGTCTGGATAACTACGGCGGTAAACCTCACCTACGACGCTATCCAAGGATAGCGCCGTTAGCGTCGCAGCTAGCCCAGAAACATGTTGTTGTTCGGGTAATGCAATCTCTGCGATTGCAAGCCCTATTTTCAGGTTCATGGTTCATCAATGCAATGACAGTAATGAAATAAGATGAAAACAGTAAGCCAAAATGCATAAAAACATGATAAGACAAGCTAAAAGCGTACAACCATGAACCACAAACCCAAATGAGGGTTTTCAACCAACATTTCATGCATGAATCCCAAAATAAAATAAAACAACACAAAAACCCACATAAAACAGTAAAGTAAAATGACCAAATGGTCAAGAAACCAAAAACAAAGCCATAAATCCATGGACCCATGTCCATTTCATGTTTTTGGGATACTTTAAATGATTAACTTCCCATTTTATATCAAATGGTTTGATAATACCCATCATTTGGGTATTTCAAACCTAAATAAGAGTTTAACAAAACTGTAAATAAGGAAAACATGTATGAAACTGGCTACACTAACATGGAAACACAGAGAGAAACACTAATCTAAACAAAACACAAACTAAACTAAGCTAAACTACATGCATAATTTAAATAATACAAGAAAATAAATCCTAACTAACCTACCTAACTACACACTGCTCAAGGACTCCAGTTGCCTTCAAGTGTGCAAATGTATGAAGTGACAAGACCAGGGAGTCAACACCTCTATATATAGGTGAGAAACCCTAGGCCCATGGGCCCCCAGGCCTTGAAATTTGAATTCTGGCAAGGCTTACGACGCTATAGGTGGCTTACGGCGCTATCCTTGCTACGGCGCTATAGGTCTAGCGTCGTAGTCTTCCACTTCGAAGACT
Organism: Hygrophila difformis; assembly: GCA_030278955.1. NCBI lineage: Eukaryota > Viridiplantae > Streptophyta > Magnoliopsida > Lamiales > Acanthaceae > Hygrophila > Hygrophila difformis. The sequence continues at coordinate 47,534,735 of JAOANR010000010.1, forward strand.
CTCTCTGTCTCTCAGTGAACAGCCTACAGCGCTATCCATCATTACGGCGCTATACTTGATTACGGCGCTATCCATGCTTAGCGTCGTCCACTCTTCTTCAGATGTCAGCTTTGGTTTCCTCCTACGGCGCTAGACCAAGCTACGGCGCTATCCAAGCATAGCGTCGTAGTTGTGTCTAGCGTCGTAATATCCTGTAAAATTAACTTTTTGTGGGTTTTTCATTTCTTTTCCCATCTTTTTATTTCCTTTTTCTTTTCTTTTCTTTTTCTCATGTTTTTGGATTTTTCTAACATAAATATGTAATAAAATTACATATTTATGCATTTTTCATACCAGCTCAATATTTTTACAGTTATGCATAAATCAGTCCAATTCTACTGCTTTCTTATTGAATATAACACCGGAATGCGATCAAATGCCCGTTTCAGACATGGAAATGGATTGAAAATAATGGACATTTCTGGCCATTATCACATACCAGCTCAATATTTTTACAATTATGCATAAATCAGTCCAATTCAACTGCTTTCTTATTTAATATAAGACCGGAATGCGATCAAATGCCCGCTTTAGACACGGAAATGGATTGAAAATAATGGTCATTTCTGGCCATTATCAATGGGCAAGAGCACAAACAGAGTATAAATGAAAAATATCTCAAAGTGTTCTACCCGTCAGTCTGTGAATCTGAGTAAATAACATAAGTGCATCAAAAGTGGGCAATCACAAGCTCGGCCAAATAGTAGCAATAATATCCTAAAGCAAAGACAAGAGTTGCCCACCACAAGGCTGATGAGCTGACCCAAAAGTGTACTGAAAGTGAAACAGTGCTAGATACTAAGGGGGAGGCTGCATCCCATCATCCAGTATGCGACGCATGAATTGGCCAGTGATCACGGGTATGCTCAAGGATGCCCGTCAGACGACGAAGCAGCGAACCCTGTCAAGGGTGTGGCGACCCGGGCTGAATGAATGGCGGCCTGTCCCGAGGAAGTGAAGATGGCAGCTTGATTCCTAATGACGGAAACCCTCGGGTGGCTGCTCTCGCGGCCTGGAGCGGATCGAGGTGGCGGCCGAGGACTCGAGTGGCGGAATGGATCGCGGTGGTGGACGACAGCGTGAGAGCTAGATGGCGGCCCACGACACGGATGGCGGCCCTTCCCACGCGAAGATGGCCGCGATCCCTGGCCCTTGCAAGTGGCGGCCATGAAGTGAAGTGAGGTTGCGGCGCTAAGACTGAAGCGGTGGCCTCGTCTCCGGGCACAGCTGGATGGCGGCGCCCCTGCCCAACGATGATGGCGGCGCTCGGGGTATCACTCGATAGAGATGGCGGCCCTCAAGGTCTCCATGTCGAAGGAGGGTGGCGGCCCAAAGAGAGATCCATATGATGGCGACTCTAGGAAAGGATCCGGATGGCGGCTCATGCAAGAGGCAATGGCGGCGGTCCCCTCGAAGGGAGATGGCGGCATCCCCGGAGCAGAGGGGTGGCGGCCGGCTTGATGAAGATGGTGGCTTGACTTCGTGGGTGGTGGCGGCGCTCAAGACCAAGTTGGCGGCTTTCAATGCAGTGGCGGCCGGGGCTGATGGCGGCTTGTGCGAGGATGATGGTAGCGCTCAAGACCAAGGTGGCGGCCTGCCGAGTGGATGGCGGCCTACCATGGGTGGCGGCCTTGCACTAGTGATGGCGGCACTCAGATCAACTCAAATGAAGATATGGTGGCACTCGAGGTCTATGGATCGCGGCGCTCCGGCTATGGAGGTGGCGGCCCAAGGATTGATGGAGATGGCGGTGCTCGTGTCTCCGGAACAAGGATGATGGTGGCTCAGCTCAACAAGGACGACGATGCGAGGCAGCAAGGGCTGGCAGTCGAAGACCTCGGTGGCGACCCTCCGACAGAGGAAGGTGGCGGTGCTCACAAGGACGCGGAAGTTAACGGCGGTGGCTTGGCGATGGCTGGCGACGGCTTTGCGATAGCTGGTGGCTGGCATGACGAGACGGAACGGAAACACCCCCGGGAAGAGGCGGCCGAGCTCAAGAAGGAAGAGAGGAGGAGGAAAGAAATTCCAAACCTTAAATTTAAACGCGCAAATTTGTCTTAAAAGTGCTAATCAGACAAAATGCGCGAGGGGGACATCTGTTAACACAATAAAAAAGAAATATTAAAGCTCATCATTTTGTGGCCCAATCGCTAAATTGCTCGGCCCAGTCCGTAAAGATATACCCGGGAGAAGGGATTGAAGAAGAGGATGCGATCCTCAAGTCAGTAGGGTGAGGCCTCATACAAGGAAAGAGGATCGGAGTGAGAGGCACCATACAAGGAATGTATCAGCATGAGAGGCGTCATCTAAGGAAACAAATCAGGACGAGGCACCACCAACGGAAGAAAATCAGGGTGAAGCGTTCATGGGCCTGAGGGAACCCGGGGTTCCCCACCCCTATATAAGCGTAATGTGGCACCAGAGGGCATACATCTTCAACATTCTTCAAAGAGCCGCATTTACTTATTTACCTTTCTTTATAGCTTTCTGCATTTTACTGCTTTCCGTTTTCCAATTCCTTTACAGCTTTATTTCAATTGTTGTAATTTGTTTTTCTACATTCCCTGTAATCTTTCCTAAGCTCATCAATAAAAAGAGAGATCCTATTCTCCAAATTTTCACCGTTAACATTTGTATTTTTCAAAAAACTATTTTATCTCACAATGTTTCAAAAATTAGTTGATTCAATTTTGATTAGCAATTTAGCTAAATAAGGCCTTAATGTCGAATTTTATTTATCTGACCCATATATTGCACAGTGGTGGCGTGGGGTTCAATCCCCATGTGTGCATTTGTGTGACCATTGTAATTAAAAAATACATTTCTGTGGCGTGCTGCCACTGGTACCACGTGGACCAATCAGTGAATTTGTATATAATATTAGAGAAATTATGCGGAAATTAAAACTTTCCTTGACAAACTAGGGCATAAATGAAAGAAAATATTGTTTTCTGACTTTGGCTTTAAAAAAATGTAAGAAAAAAATAATTTACAATTTCTTAATTATCAATAAAGCTCAAGAATAACATCCGGAGATATGTGTGAACTTAGTCAATAAACATTTTCTCAATTGATTTTCCGCATTCCCTACTCTCTTTTGTTTTTACTTTAATTTACAATTTTATGTATTGTGACAACATAGAATCATACCAATTTTTAAAGCAAAATGTTATTGGGACAGCGACTGCTATCATAACTCTGTCATTAGTATAATATTATCCACTTTGGGTTGAGTTTTACAATTTTATTTTGGACATCTTCTAAAATACCTCATATTAATAAAGTTAGATGGACCATTATATTTTTGGATCAGTTTCCCCTATTCTTTCGAGGTGAGACTAATTGGGATTTGCTACTCAACAATCATTCCTTCAAACCAAGGACAAGGACGACCATCATCACACCATGTAGCCTCCCCTGAAACGATTCATCTTGCACGTGCACTGCTGGCATTCAATCACAAGGGTAAAAACTTAGTGCCTTCGACACACGCAGTCTACCGCCGAGTCTGTTGCCGACTTGATCCCGAACCTGGGCTTTACTACCACTTGTTGGGATTCATACTACAAAACTTTTTAGTATTATTATTATTATTATTATTATTAACGAAATTATAGTGAAAATTAATTTGTTTAAGAGAGAAGGTCTTCCAATTCTAAAATGAATATATTTAGAGATAATAACTAAAATGGACCATCAGAAGGAGTCATTTCCAATTTTGGACCACCATATTTTGATTTAGAGAAATGAGCCATTAGAAGGATTTCGGGCCTGAATTTAGGCCATTGGGCTGGAATTCGGGCCGCGATGGCCTAAAAGTGGAAATTACTCCTTCTGGTGGCCTATTTTGGGTTTTTTTCAATTATTTTTTATTTTATGTAATTAAAATAAATAATACTCATTTTGTGCCATTATTTACGTCCTACTTTTTTTTTCTTGTTCCAACATTTTCATTTTAAAAAATAATTAAATATTAATAGTCAAACTTTCCCATCACATCACATTAATAAATAAAGATATTAAACTTTCAAACTCATTACCATTAATAATTCCAATTCATCCTACAACCTTATCAGTTAATCACATATAAATAAATAAATTAAAATTGTAAGCTCATTACAATCACATTATATAAATTATTAAGTTACCTTTTATTACAATCACATTTTGTAAAATGTAACATAAAAATTTATGTAATGTGATTGTAATGAATTTATAATTTTAATTTATTTATTTATATGTGATTTACTGATATATGGTTGTAAGTTGGATTGGAATATTAATGGTAATGAGTTTGAAAGTTTAATATATTTATTTATTAGTGCTATTGATGGGTAGGTTTGGCAATTAATATTTAATTATTTTTAAAATAGAAATAAAATAAAAATATTGGAACAAGGAAAAAAAAGAAAGTAGGATATAAATAATGACACGGAATGAGTATTATTTATTTTAATTACATAAAATATAAAATAATTCAGAATAACTAAAATAGGCCACCAGAAGGAGTCATTTCCACTTTTAAGCCATCACGGCCCGAATTCCAGCCCAATGGCCTAAATTCGGGCCCGAAATCATTCTAATGGCATATTTCCCTAAATCAAAATATCATGGCCCAAAAGTAGAAATGAGTCCTTCTGGTGGTCTGTTTTAGTTATTATCTCATATATTTATTAATTTGATTGGGACATAGGAGATGATTGGCAAAGAGGGCACAGTACGCACCTACACATTGAAGCAAACCTTTTTCTGGCAAGAGAACATGCAAAGTTTCTTGATACCCTATATGTTCATGCACCTACACCATCTTATTAATTACTTACTTAATGTTTCTCCCTATCCAATTATTTAATTAATTTCAATATAATAATATCATATCAATAAAACAAAGTGATATAACAACCCAACCATTAATTTGAGTCCTGCTTCTAGTGCACAAATTAATTAGTGTTTGATTACTACTATTATTATACTGCACTAATCAAGACAAAGTGGCATTAATCTTGATGTCCCAAAAGTGGGCAGACATATGCTTACTGTGCCATATGTGTGCGGATTGAAGACTGTCTGACCCAAGTAGACAAGTCTCTAATTAGAGTTTAATGGATAATACTTTTTATTAATTACAATACACGACGCTAATGGTCAGAATAATCAATGAAATATTCCATGTTCTGGTTGGTTAGTGATTCTTTAATTGGTTAGGGTTGCTATAAACCCTATTTAATACTATTAATCACCATATATCTAGAATGTATTCAACCCCCCCCCCCCCCCCCCCCCAATTTTTTTAAAGGTGTACAGCAACTATTTCATGTGATTTGAACTTTGTGTATTTGATTGTATTTCATGTATATTTTGTGCCCCATAAAATGAATTTCAATAGCATAACATTATTTAGTATGTTACTCTTTCTACCTAAAAGTATATGTTATTTCAATAATACTACTAATTAATAACGTTGCGGAATGGGGTTTGTCCTAACGAGTAACGATTAAGTCCTTAATTTCAAACTTTTTATAGTTGAGAATTTTATTTTCTATCAATTCCTTATACATTCCCTTATATCTGTTTGTAATTTGTGTAACATTAACACCCACACCTCTAGAAGAAAGAGATAGGACGATGAGTTTGACAAAACTAACTTGACGTGGAGCTAGAGCTTTTAATATTATATGAAACGTTTGTTACAAGTAACTATGACTTTTGAAAGAGCAAAGAATCTGTTACATCGTAGTTTTTTGGAGCTTTGAGAAACTTTAGATTTTATATCAAAACAATAGCTCATTCTTTACATTAGCTTTTAAAGGCACTAGATGTGGGTTGCATATCCGGAAAGCTCTATAATCAAATGTTACCCTGAGTAGCTCGTGGGAATTTACGAAAGCTACTTTTCAATTTAATTAATTAGTCAGTTTCTTCAAATTACAATTTATGACACTACAACTAATTAAAACCAAATGTCTATGTAAATACTGATAGCTATAGCTCCCAACAGCTACAGCTTTATGTGTAGAACAGACCCTAAGCAAACACTACAAAAAAATAAAGGTTAGCGACTGACTGCAGTCGCTAAACTTTTGATAGATAGCGAGTTTCGGTCACGAATTTAGTCTCTAACTTTGTTAGTGACCAAATTTTGAGTTTAGTTACCAATTTTTTCGATCGCTAAAATAAAAACTCTTATAGTGAACTCAATTAAATTATAGAAGAGATTCTAAAGCTTTCGAAAGCTAATAGCAGAGCTTATAAAATAAGCTAAAGCTTCTAAGAGTTGTCAAAAGAACAGACCCGCATTGTTACTAATCACTATTGGTTTACTTGCTCGGATGTGAATGCTGACTCTATAAATAATTATGTGTATCATTTAAAATAATAATTAAATATTAATAACCAAACTTACCTATTACATCACATTAATAAATAAATATATTAAACTTTCAGACATATTAATAAACATATTTTATTATTAGTATCCCAAAATTTTCGGACAATGTACTTTATGTAGGGACAATTAGTATTAATTGTAGGGATATATTAATGTTTAAATAAAAGGTAACTTAAGAATTTATATAATGTGATTAGAATGAGTTTACAATTTTAATTTATTTATTTATATGTGATTTAATGATATGTGGTTGTAGGTTGGATTGGAATTATTAATGGTAGGAGGTTTGAAAGTTTAATATATTTATTTATTAATTAATGTAATGTGATGGGTAGGTTTGGAGATTAATAATTAATTATTTTTTAAAATTGAAATGAAATAAAAATGTTGGAACAAGAAAAAAGTAGGACATAAATAATGGCACGTGATAAGTATTATTTATTTTAATTATATAAAATAAAAAATAATTGAAAATAGTAAAATAGGCCATCAAAAGGAGTTTTTTTTTTTTTTTTTGAGTAAAACCGCATTTTATTCATTCAAGCCCACACAGATGTATTACACCAAACGTGATACGGAAAGCCACAAACCATAGAAGCTAGAATGGAAGACTCCTAGAAAATAAAGCATCAAAACAAATGCGAAAACAACATCAAGGGCAGCCTATCTCATCGAGCACCTCCAATACCAAGACTAATCTAACCTTCACTACTTCATCCTGTGACAAAAACACCATGATAACAGTCACATTATCCTTCCATACCAACTTCAGCAGCATGTGAAAACAACAACTCAATATCATCCGACATCTCTGGCCATCAGAATGAGTTATTTCCACTTTTAGGCCATTGCGGCCCGAATTCCGATCAAATGGCCTAAATTCGGGCTCAAATTCCGCCTATTGGCCTATTTCCCTGAATCAAAAATATCGTGGCCTAAGGGTGGAAGGACCTCCTTTTGGTGGCAAGCCTATTGTAGTTATTATCTCATAAATCACTTATCAACAGATGAAGTATTAGTTATTTTAAATATGATTATTGACCTGTTCCATGCATGCATCTAGATGTATATTTTTGCGTATGCGCACATTGGATTATAATAAAAGAGAAGAAGCTAAAATAGAAAATAATTAAGGAATAAATCAGAATACATGTGCCTTCATTTTTTTTTTAAATTGTTAGATTATATTAATAATTAGGGAATGAAACCAGTAATTACATGTATATAATATGTAAGCAGATGTTGTTATTGTTCAAATGAGAGAAGATTCGAAGTTGAAATAGATATTAACACTTACGACAACTGTATTAGTTAAAACCACTAGACTATTAACTTTGTTTTTTAACTAAAATAATCTCATGATGTACTAATTAATTAATAACTTAACAGCTTAAGCAAAGTAAGGTCTCGGATTCGAGTCTTTGTATATGCATAATTCTTCTTTCGATCGGAGATTTCACTATGGTTTAAATGTAACGTCAAAAAACTAATAACTTAACAAAAAATACAATACTCTCTCCAGTTTCCAATATGATTTAAATGACATAGGAGATTTCATGATTTTTTATGAATAATTAGTAAATTATATAGATATTATTTATAATTACAATCGAATAACATAGGAGATATTATTTTTATAGATATGATTTCATGATTTATCAGAGGCACTATAAGAAAAAATAATTTAGCTATTAAATTCGATTGTTATTTTATTTTATTCTTTTTAATTATTGGGATTCGATAACTACACATTTGAGCTAAATAAAAATTAACTACTGTATTATGTAGCTAAAACAAAATTTTCTAATATTGAGTTTCATCGATCAGACTATATAAAGCAAGTTGCTTTTTCCAAAGCAAAAATTCCGCGTAAACAAAAGCTCAAATTTAAAACATTTGCTTAAACTCCCAGAGCATAAGGCCAACTGCATTTGGTACATAGCAATTTATATTTAAATTATATTTCTATAAGAATGATATATGAATAATTCGAAAAAGAAATTAGACTAAAAAGACTTTATTTATTTATATAATAATAATAGTGGAAGCATTATTATTTTATGGGGACGAATCATGAAGGGATGAAAGGGAACATGAAATCTCCGGTGGTAGATATGCTTTATTGTTTATGTACCTCATTTACTATTTTCTATTTCTCAGTGGCCATTATATATAGTATATCTTTGTACTACAAATTAAACAAAAAGTCTATTTAATTACCAATTAGCAATGTGCATGCACGTAATTAGTTTGGTTTGTCTTAAGGCAAATAAATTTTGTTTTTTCACATGGGGAGAATTTTTATTAAAATAAAAACAATAATAAATTGTACACACAATAATACATTTAAATTAGGTTTAAAAATAGTTGTTCACACTAAACAAGGTGATAAATGAATCAAATAATTTTGTTCTATTGGATATTGCATTCGAATTTGCTATATGAAATATGTCTATTCAATTATTACGGGTAACCGAAAATATTTAATCCGTAAGTTGAATAAATCAAAAAACTTTCCTAAGAGTTAGTAATAATATATTTTAGTAATTTTTTTTTTTTTGTTGACACCAAAGTGTCCGCAAAGAAAAGCTACAAAATCTACAGAAAGGGGGAAATAAAGGGAGCAAAAAATAACAAAATCAACTTCAAAACCGTGGAAACCAAATGCCGGCTGCATCTGCCCATGTTGTAAAGAAATCTTCAATGTGAGCGTCGCACTTGGCTAACGTGTCTGCCACCGCATTTCCTTCCCGAAGAATATGATGCCAACGAACCCCCGAGATAAGCGTTTGGAGCTCTTGAATCCTTAAAATCAAAGGTCGTAACCAATGTCTTTCCATTGTACCACTTTTCATAAGTTTTAAAGCTTTCGGAGAATCAGAAAAGCATGCGGCTACTGTGATGGTTAAATCAATGAGAGAATCAGAAAAACATACGGCTACTGTGATGTTTAAATCAATGAAATTCTTCATTCCATTCCAAATATCATGCAATTCTACAACAAGATTTATAGTCACTCCTACTAAACCAGAGAAACCCCTATATATATATATATATATATTGTAATTTTAGGCTAATACAAACACAATTCAACGTATGTTCATATCTAAATAATTAAGTCGGGAAATTCTAATCAAATATTCATTTTGTAATAGTTTGATATATACAAATCAAATACTATTAATATTCGACTCAATTTGTTTCGTAGAATCCCTATCAAAGAGGTATAATGAATAGGTAAAGTGGGATAATAATGAAGCCATTGAATGATTGAAAAAAAAGTCCAATAAATGATCTTTACATGAAGTAATGTGTTACTATTCATACAAATACTTTCACTTAAAATTTTATCATAGCTATATAAGTTAATTAAAATATAGTCAAATGAGATGTTGTTAGATTTATCTGGTCGTATAGTTTTTAAATATCGAATCCTTAGAATGTAACTTGTACCAAACTTGAATTATTATTGGTTTAAAATGTGCATTGGACTGCGTAAAAAGTGGATCCGTAAATATCATTCTGAGACGGAGGTAGTAACATGTATATTGATTACCATATTCTATGTACGTTGATTACCACACATTTAGAGTGATTACTACATTCATGATATATTGGTTACCGCATACTTGTTATGTTGGTTATCACATATTATGTATTTTGGTTACAATATATCATGAATAGTAGCTACCACACATCTAGAGTTTGTGTGCATTCATGGTATGTTGAATAACACACATCTGTGTTTGGTTACCGTATTCTTACTATATTAATTACCACATTCTATATATTGGGGAATACCAGTTTGTCTCATTATTGGTTACCATATATTCTTATTTTTTGTTATCACATACTTCCACAGTTCCTTTTTATTTAACACTTTGTTACTGTTATTGAGTAACTGTGATTCGACTTTTAATACAATTATACATGATAAAATATAGTTAAGTGGGATCTTGTTGGATTTGCCTAATCGCATAGATTTAGAATATCATATTTTCATAATTTTTACTTGTACGCAATTTGAGTTATTTGAATATTAAAAATATGCATTGAATTGCGTGAAATGTGGGTCCGCGACAATTGAAAATGAACGGAGGTAAGCATTTAGAATTTGATTACCACATACTATACTTGAAATATTGGTTACCACATTCATGGGATATTAGTTACCACACATTTAAAGTTTGATTACTACATAATTAGCAAGTTGGTTGACACATACTATGTATGTTGATTACCACACAGTTGATATATTTTTTAATACATAATCAAAACTATGGGATGACCTTATCTCTAAATTTGTGTGGATTAAATTTTTTAAAAATACAAATTGAATAGAATAGGCCCCAAGCCCCCAACTATAATAAACCCTATACTTCATGCTAATTAAAAACCCAATACATTGGGCCGAATAATTGTAAGAATTGCCAAGATATAGTGAAGGAATCATTTGGCGGACCAAACCAGACAGACCTGAAAAATGAAGTGTAACGTTAACATAGTGACTATTTAGCCGAAGAAACACAAAATTAAAATACAAGCCCACAAATATTTTAGTAATTTTTTTTTTTGGTAAACGGTGACACGTGTTAGCAAAGGTGTGTGGGAATCCATCCAACCCCAAATATTTTACTCCCTCCGTCCCATTTAAGATGTCTTGTTTGATTTCTGCACACAATCCAATGCACTTTTTAAATCGATCATATCTCAAAATATATATAAGTAAAAATTATGTGAAATATATATTCTAAAACTACACGATTATACGAATCTAACAAGACCGAAGTCGACTATTTTTTTCAAATATTTACTTGCAATAATATTGGGTCAAAGTTAAACAATGAACAGTGCCAAAAAGTCAAACAAGACGTCTGAAGTGGGACGGAGGGAGTAGTAATTTTAAATCTATTCCCATCAATAAATACAAGCCCACAAATTACACGACACTACTAAGTAAACCCATTAAACTTTCAAAATTCTCTTTTACAATCATCTCATTACACAGATAAATAAAGTAAATCAAATTTCACACTTCACTAGTCACCAGTCACTACGATCTCTTATAATCCTTCAAGGTTATTGAGATATCTAAGAGTACAATTTTATCATTATACTTCCTTAAACGATTTAGATTTTTATAGGATTTTAAAATTAGTAGTATCAGTTAAGATCTAAAACTTGCTCTTAAGATCTTACGATTTTATGACTATCGTGATCCTGCTCTTAGGATCTTGCTCCTATCATTTATATAAATTTTTCTGTCGATTTTGATCCCCGAGATTGATATTATGCTTTGACACCAAACTGATTTTTTAAACTTTAGTTTTGAAGTTCAGACTTTGTAATTCATTATCTATAATATGTAGAAAAAAAAATATGCATGTTTGTGTACAATTTCTTATGTTTAATTGTATTGATTTTGTACTACTATATTGTACAAATCACTTTGTAAAATTCTAAACACAACATATAATACTTTCACTTATTATTATGCATAATTGTTTTAATCCCTTGTTCCCATTTAATAAAATTTTAGGATCTTAATTTGATTCTAGGATCCTGATCTTGCAAAGACAAAAACAACGATCATTTATATTTTGATAACTTTCCAATCCTCTACTATTAAATTATAATCTTTTTTACATAAAATATGTGCCATCCTCCGAACCTTCCATCTTACAATTATATACACGGGAGGATCTTCATCTATCTATTAAATAGGGAAGGTACATGATATCACTTAAATTAATAAATTATTATATTAAGGTATTTTTTTTTAAAATTTTTAACGATATTAGGCTTTTAGTAATAATATTTAATTTTTATGGCGACACAATAATCATTCATTTCATCTAATAAGTTTTCCTTGATATTTTTTTTTTTTTTTTTTTTGCTGTAGCTACTATCAATAATTTCAATATATGTTATACTATTTTTTGGACATCACTTCTATTTACTTCTATATAGATAGGTTTCAGTACAATACACGTAGGAATATGAGAAGGGAAAGGAAAGCAACACCAAAAGAAAAAAGAAACACACAAATGATAGTATAGAAAAGCAGCTGATAGTGATCTCCTGAACCTAACACTCATCACTCCCAATCCAAATCCAAATCCAAATCCAAATCCAAATCCACACCACACCAACATACTATATATTAATCCACACCACACCAACAATACCAGCTGAAACTATTAATTAGTGATTAGCACTAATACACACCCACAAAACAAATGGTATCAAACTCATCATATCATTCATCATCATCAACACTATTGTCTCTGGCACATCTGTAGTGCAACCAAAAGCCACACTTGATGCATTCGAAAGCTATACCTTCCCCATCATCTACTTCAATGGTTTCCTCACAAACCCCACCTTCAATGCCTTTCTTGCAAACCCCACAACTGTAGCTATAACTGGTCAGCATTCGAACACAAGTGAGCGGACATTCATGACATCCCACACGAATGGTCTTCCCAAACTTGATCTTCGCGTACATCCCAACACAGGGGATGCAATTAATGTGAAACGACGCGACACATTCTCTGCAATGATAGAACCACTGGTAGTTCGTTGTGTCGATGCCATCTTCACAAACCTCACAGAATTCTTCCTTGCTGCTATCTGTGAGAGTTGAACCTCCTGAAGGTGTTAGCTTCAACGGATGTCTATCGTATTTGTGCGAAACACTTGATGGCAGAAGAATGCAGCGCGCGTGTATCTTAAAATTCGGACAGCTTCCACATTGGTAAAAAAGTCTTTTGATGTTAAGACCGCAACAATCGCAAGAGACAGCAAAGGAATCGCCCTTAGTGTATGATAGAAATAGAATGTGAGACTTGCCGTGAAACTCATAAGTGGTTGCTATGGGTAATAGGGCGCACTTCACATCCATATAATATGAACACGCGTCGCATTTATAGGGAAATCCATTGCTGTAGCGACCACAACCAACATGGCACCACATTCTAAAACTGTACATGCTTTGAAACCTTGCAAAGAGCTCAAGGGGTTCATTGTGATTGTGTTCATGAGCAGGATGTTGAAACAGCAAAGGTAGATTGGCACAACATCTATGGAGGTAGAAATCGTCGTTGCATTCTGGTTGTGGGCAAGTATAGAATGGACGGGAAATAGGATCGATACAAGCATTGCACAAGTGATGATGAGAGGCAGCCGCCGACTCATGACTACTGCTGCTGCTGTGTGTTTCAATTTCATCATCATCATACAAGATCAAATCATGATCATGTATGTTTTCTTTCAAGTATTTCTTCTCCTCTTCAATAGAATTATTGCTAACATGGCTATTATTTATACACCCCTGCTCTTGTAAATATGAGATTAAACTGGTGTGTTCATCCTTCATCGGGAAATGAGGCAGACCAGTGGTAATATCTCTGACTGAAACTGCATCCATGGAAACCCAATAATTATTAATAAAACTGCATCCATGGAAAATGTTTGATTGAACCTAAATGAAAATGTAATTACCAGCTGAGTGTATGTATGTCATATGGTATATGTAGGTACCTGGAACATAGTCAGATGCAACTGATGTTGCACATTTGATGTGAACACAATACTCACATTTTGTACAAATATACATTCCCAAGATCGTCACCAGGAATTCTGCACAACTAAAGCATTGTTGATGCGGTAGTCTGAGTCTGAAAAAGCTCCGTGGAAGAATATAAGTGAGTGCAAGAGGATGTTGGTGCCCGTCCACGACATGATTCTTGTGTCGAATCATATTGGGAAGCGAGGCGCAGTCTTGATGGAGGTAGAAGTGGCACAAATAACACCAATAGAAATAACCAGACTTTTTCATTCTACAGGCATGGCATGTCTGATTTTCTACTGTCCCCCTGAGGGTCAGTTGGTGTCTGTGGCTTCTGTGGACAATTTTGACCTGCGTCGCGCATTCGACGTGAAGAGTGAAGAGGCACGCGGGATTGGGACATTGATAGAAGAAGCCCCTGCATTGCTCTTCACAATAGGTACAAATGAGACCGCTGTAGTCCTCGCGCAGTTTGTTATGCAAGTGGAGGGGATCCCTCGCGTGGAGAGGATGCTCCGTTAAAACCTCAGGTAGTTCCGCGCAGCATTTGTGAAGGAAATAACGAAGCCCGCCCTCATCTTGGCCGGTTTGGTATGGAGTGGAGAAGATTGGAAACGTGCAAGCATCACACTTTCGAGCATTTCCTTCGTCCGGATCCAAATCATTTTCTTCGATGCTTCTGAGGCGGTGTTTATTCGCTACACTCGGATATAAATGGCTCTTCAAACACTCTTCATTTTTCATTTTTTTTTCTTTTTTTTTTCGCGCTCTTTCTTTTGTTCTTACAAGCTTTTTAGGTGCATTGATCTTCCCATCTTCCCTATGGGATATATATAGATTGCATAGAGAGATTCGTGTATTACAGAACACACTCGATGTGTAATGATGAATGACGAGATAAAACTAAAGGGGAAAGCAATAGAGATGATTGCCCACAAGCTAAGGACCACATCACCACACCTCTTCATGTCTGCATCATTGTTATTACCTTATATCTTTACTCTTCTTCATGTCTTTGTTTGGAACACAGAGAATCGTCTGTGTTTTGTTCATATGCTAAATGTTAATTTCTTGGACATTGCTTCCATGGTTAGTGCTGATGATTTGAAAGGAGAAGAACATAATTAAAGTCTTGTAATATGAAAACTGTAAAAATTACTATAATCAACCGAAAAAGTGTTCCTTGTCAAACAAGCACGAAAAAAAAAAAGAGAAAAAGGAAAAAGGAGGGCAATTGAAGGTGACGGCGAAGAATAAATCAAAGTTGAAGCAAACACAATGTAATGATATATATATATATATATATATATATATATATATATATATATACCCTTCGATCACATGTACATTGAAAAGGCTACCAAGCTGGAAAGAACAAAAAGCAAAAGAGGAAACCCAAGGATCGTACGAGGCCTGTGTTTTTAGATCATGACTATACATTAATCAAAAGTTATCAGGATTTCAAATGCACAGTCACAATAAAGAGGAGACTAATATAAGCCTTCCAACTGTGGAAAATTTTCTAAATTTTTTCTTAAGTTTTAATGGTTTTTTGTACATTTTCTTTGCTATTTATTTGGTATTCCTGCTGCATAATTAATTAGTACCAAATTTAACTAATCGGTTTGTCACATGGAGGACAATTCCTTGGTAACATAAGAGATGCCAATGAACCAAACGTGTCTCAACCTCCTTAATCGGTTTGTCACATGTACGAGTGAAGGAGTCACCAAGGGAGGTAGCCGAGAGATATGGGTTCCCCACGAAGAGAAGCTGCGTTACGAGCACACCAAATGCACCAAAATAACGCCCACTGCATGCACCATCCTTGAGACACCTTATATAAAGCCACACCCACATCCACATTAAGCGGAATACCTCCAACTGCAGCCCAAGCCTTTCGTTCCCACCAGGGTGGTCCTGAGGCATGGCCAGAAGTGTCATTGCCGAGTGTCCATTGTTAAAATAGGGCCCTTTTTTAAAAAAAAAATATAAAACATTAAGAAGTATTTTTAATTATTTCTAGGATTCTATTTTTCAAAAACTCACATCTTTTTTTTAAAAAAAAATAATTAGCAATAATTGTTGTTTTCAACAAATTTTTCCTAAACCAACTATTTTCTAATTCAATTAAGTAACCTTTTCAATTTCAAATTAGTGGACGAAAGGGAAAAATATATTCTAAAAACCTAATTATTGTTCATGAGAATTTTACAAATAAAAAACTATGCAGCACTGCCTTTCCATATGCTTCAGAATCCTCTACCCAACAAGCTTTAGGATTCTTGGTAAATTATGACCTAAATTATTCTCCAAGTGTTGTTGCTCTATGTTAATTTTTTTTTTTAATTTGATTTATTTTTTAAGTCGGAAATTTATGTTGAATTTTTTTGAATCGTATAGAAAAAAACGTTGTGAAGAATTTAGAAAATCATAAAGAGCTTTTGGAAAATTTACTTTTAGTCTTTTAGAACAAAACATTTGTTTTTATATATATTTTTTTTATATTCAGATGAGCCTATTAGGCCATCTCCATTGGTGAGTGCTTGAAAAAATAGCACCCACCCCTTCCGGCTACATCAGCAAAATGTGGCATTGCTACTCTCATTTGAGAGTAGCTCTACCGGCCACTGCGTATCCGGCAGCTTTTTGGCATTTAACTATTATTATTTTTTGTTTTCTCTCTTTTTTTTCCTTTTTCCTTTTTAAAATTTTAAAATTCTATTATATAATTAAAATAGTTAATTAATTCAGTAAAAAAAAATACTACAAAAATTTTGCGACAATGCGACGAATTTGGCGACAAAATTTTATTAAAGTCGTCGCCTAAAACCTTGTCGCCTGGTGGATTTCGTCGCTTTGTTTTTCGCCTAGAGTGCTAGGCAACGAACAAGACGACGAAATCATTTTGTCACCTACCCGCGAAATTCTTGTAGTGAAAACCAATAAAAAAAATTTATTATTCTATTTTTTATTTAAATTCTTTGTATAAAAAGTTTAATGATGTGGAACATAATAAGTTGTTTTATTGGAGATGAAAATGAGATAAAGTGAATTGATGATGTGGAAGAAAGAGAATATGTGGTAGGAAAAAGTAGAGTTGCTCGGGTTGCTTGGATGAAGATGGCCTTAATTTATCTTGCCAAGGGCCCACAAAATGTCAGGAACGACCCTGGTGCCCACCTGCAAAGAAAGAATAAATGGGTTACGGATTTCGAAAAATCACCACACAATGCTCAGCTAGAGGAGGTAGACATGCCTTGTCGGTACCGAAGAGAATTCGTAGGTAGGGAATTATTAACAGCCAACCAAAGCAAGAGTTTAACATTCTCAGGAGCTTTAATTTTCCACACCCAACTATAAGACTTGTTCACAGATCTACCATCCTTTTCAACAAGCCAAGAGTAACCACTTTTCAAAGTATATTCTCCATTAGGCGAGCCTGTCCATATCCAAGAATCATCTGCCAAAGGATGAAGAATGAGTGGACCAAGATCGCACACCTCCTTTTCAATCTCATCAGGAACCATAGTCATCAAAGAGTCCTAGCACCAACCAATAACCATTATTAATGAAGAGATCTTTTACTTGAATATTAACATCCAAGATGTGAACATATGGAACCCGAGGCGCAATCGGCCCTCCCTCCAACCACCGAGCATGCCAAACGCTACACCTCCCTGCCCCCAACCGGAGTATAAACCCTCCTAACAACAACGGGGCAACATGGCATAATGCTTGAAAAGGAGGTGAAGCTCCTGGATGTTTCTTGAAGATACCCGAACTACAACCATACTTGCTTGAAATAAACTTAACCGAGGGTTTTAAAGGTTTTAGGAGAATATCAGCATACATCTTCCCAAGTAACGACACATTCATGTCAAACCCAATCCACCCAGCTTTTTAGGCAAGGTTATCTTCTTCCAGCTCACTGAATTGATCCCAGTGGCGGTACCACCTTGGCGCTAGGGTGGTCAGTTGACCACCCTCAATTTTGAGGTTTTTTTTATTTTTTAAAAATATATATATAATATAAGAATATTATGTTTTCTTCCCCAATTCTAAACCCTTCTTCTCACTAAGACTAATAAAGTGAATAAGAGAAGATTTGGAAATCAACTTATAAATTCCTGAATTTGGGAATATTTTTTAGTCCAGAATTAGTTGGCCTTCGTTTCCTGGTTCGTCTCATCAAATGGCTTGAGCATCTTCATCCTGTCATTTGTTTGCTAATCTGTTGAGACTTGGATTCCTCTGCTAAATTTCGAGTTTATTGTATTTGGGAGAAATATAGAAAAACGTAATAGAGGAGTAGACAACCTTCTTTGTTATGGTATCTCCATCCAGTCGGAATAAATGGTTTTTTGTAATGAAGTAATTACCTAGGTTCTGTGTTACTGTGTACATTCTTCTTTTAGATTTTAAACTAAAACATTTGTTTTTCAATTGCTCAAATTGCTCAATCGGCTTCCCCAATTGAAGTTGAGTTGGATGTGAACAATGTTGAGAAAATTTAAAAGAAAACAATCAAGGTATTTCTTCTCAACCACAAGTAGCCGCTAGTTTTTGTGAAATTGAGGTTGATCGGGGCTTAAGATTGTATTTATATGATATTACTAGAACTCTAAAGAGATTGAAATTATCCATAGAGCTTATTTAGTTAAGGGGCCCTGCCAATCACGCCTAAAGAGTTTTCCTCAATAAAATAATTTATAATGCACCCCGTCGATTTAATATGGATTGGTATGATGAGTTTCCTAGGTTGGAATATAGTGTGAGTAAAAGATGCTGCTTATTGTTTGTATTGTTACTTTTCAAAAAGATGCAGGAGGCAAGGTGGTGGAGATACCTTTGTAAATGAAGGTTATAGGAATTGGAATAAAAAAGATGAATTTGAATGATAAAAAAAAATGTAGTTTGATTATTGTTGCATAATATTTTAATTTTATTTGAACTCCCGCACACCCTGGATTTAAATCCTGGTTCCGCCACTGATTGATCCCACGGCCGTTGCTATCTTTCCAAATAAACTCCCCGATAATAAGGCCCATTTGATCACATGTAGAAGTTTGGAAGCCCAAAAATTTACATAATATAGGTGGGTATAGACGCCAAGACGGAACACGCTAAAGTAACTTTTCCTGCCTTGTTCAAAAGGGCATGTTTCCACGTCCCTAATCTAGCTCGCATTCTCTGAACTAGGACGTCAAAATGCTCCCGCCTGCCAAGACCATGAATAATGGGAACCCTAAATAGTTGCCTATGTTGCGATCGAATCTAATATTAAGGATTGAAGAGAGCTCATTCACCAAGCCAGGAGGAATTGTAGTGGAAGCTAACGCCTCGGACTTTTGAGTATTAATTCGAAGGCCGGCTTGAGAAGCTTATGAAAGAGTGCAAAGTGTGGGAATAATTTCACCGTGTGGTGATATGATTGTATTGCCACTATAAATAATACAAAGAGGAAATCACAACAGAATCTACAAAGAGTGGAACAAATCAAAACAATAACTATATACAAGGAAATCATATCATATCATATCTTAACACCCCCCTTCAAGCTCTGCGTGGGGTGAAGGCACACACGGAGGTTGGAACGAAGAGAATCAAAAGCGGGACGGGGCAGACTCTTGGTGAAGATGTCGGCAAGCTGAAGCTGTGAAGGCACAAATTGAGTAATCAGGCGGCCGGTAGAAATGTAGTCGCGAATGAAGTGGCAATCAACATCGATATGCTTAGCACGCTTATGTGAAACAGGGTTTTGACTGATAAAAACAGCACTATTATTGTCACACAAAAGCGTAGGCAGGCGAGTGATGGGAACGCCGAGATCAGTGAGAAGATTAGAGAGCCAAATAACTTCCTCAGCAGCTTTAGCAAGAGCGCGATACTCAGACTCACAACTAGAGCGGGCGACTGTAGGCTGCTTCTTAGCACTCCAAGAAACAAGATTGCCGCCGAGAAAGAGAGAGTAGCCATATGTAGAACGACGAGTATCCGGGCAGCGTGCCCAATCCGCGTCAGAATAGCCGAGAATGGACAAGTCAGAGCGTTGAGTGAAGGAAAGACCAAGATGAATGGTACCCTTGACATACCGAAGGATGCGTTTGACTGCATCGAAATGCTCTTTTGTAGGGGCCTGAAGAAACTGACTAACATGATTAACGACGCGAACAGTAGTAGCTTTAACGACCGGACTGAAAGTATGATGAAAGTCCGACCCTGGGAGTTGAGTAAAGCCTTGAGCAACAAGGCGAGCCTTGTAGCGTTCAATGCTACCATCGGCTTTATACTTGGTGCGAAAGACCCATTTGGAGCCGACAATATTTGTGTCCGGAGGAGGAGGAACAAGATCCCAAGTGTGATTTGCATGCAGGGCGTCCATTTCTTCTTCCATTGCTAGCTGTCAGTGTGGATGTTTGGATGCCGACTTGAAGCCGCGAGGGTCTTGAGCGGAAGAAGACGAAACCAAGGCATGAAGAAGCGGTGTCGTGGCAATATTGACAGGATAGCGGGGCTTAAAAATTCCATCCTTGGCCCGAGTAATCATGGGATGAGTATTAAGTGTAGCCGGCGGTGGAAGGAGCGGCGGGGCTGGCGGAGATGCAGGCTGCTGAGCGGGCTGCGGTGCTGGCGGAGAGACAGGCCGCTGGGGGGATGCCGGCGCGACCAAAGGAGGGGCTGCGGGAGGCAGCGGTGCCATCACAGGAAGGTCCTGCAAACAAGATGCACAAGGAGGAGTATGAGGTGGAATCGGCCGAGGCGGCTGAGCAGATCCGAAGGTGGCAGGGAGCGGAAAGCAAGATCCTCAAATGATGAAACATCCAACGAGGAGCATGGAACAGCGGAGCCGGAAGCAGAATACGGAAAATAGCACTCATCAAACTGGGCGTGTCGCGTAATATACACACGAGAAGTAGCAGGATCGTAGCACCGAAAACCCTTGTGAGAAGAAGAATAGCCGAGAAAAATGCACGGCACACTGCGAGGAGCAAGCTTGTGAGGCGCATAATCCCGTAAGTAGGGATAGACGTGGCAGCCAAAGGGTTTGAAATTGGGATAGTGAGGAGCACTACCATACAAAACCTGAAATGGCGATATATTTCCCAAGACTGTCGAGGGCAACCGGTTGATGATGTGAGTGGCGGTGGCAAAGGCAGCAAACCAGAAGGAACTTGGAACATGGGAATGAAAGAGCATAGATAAGCCCATTTCTGTGACATGGCGATGTTTGCGCTCCGCACGTCCATTCTGCTGAGGAGTGTAAGGACACGAGATGCGATGAAAAATGCCATGGGACTCAAAGAAGCCCCGAAGACGAGCATTGGTGAACTCAGTGCCGCCATCACTTTGGAACTGTTTAATAGAGCCAGAGAATTGAGTGCATACAAACTTGTGAAATTTAATAAACACATCATAAAAGTCAGATTTAGCGCGTAGAGGAAAAATCCAGGTGAAGCGGGAATAGTCATCAATAAAAATAGCATAAAAGCGAAACCCTTCAACAGTAGAAATGGGGGCAGGACCCCATAAATCACAATGTATCATGTCTAGTACTGACAATGCACGCTTATGATTAATGTGAAAACTCAGGCGCTTGCTCTTAGCTAGCGGACAAGACGAACATAGCGTAGGTTTGGGCAACAAAGAAGTAAGAGATAAATGCCCAGACTTATTTAATAAAGAAATAACATCGAATGGGACATGCCCCAAACGAAGGTGCCAAAGATCAAAACTAGCACGAGATCGGCTGGAGTGGACAGCAGCAAGGAAGGCCGAGGTGCCACGCTCCAGGGCATAAAGGCCACGATCAAGATGGCCCTGGGCGATGGTGCTCTTTGTGGCGCGGTTCTGAATAACAAATGTTTTATCAGAGAAAACCACATCAACAGGATAGTCATGAGTGAGTTTGCTAATAGATAATAGATTTTTGGTAATGTGCGGCACCACCAAAACATCAAGAAGACCAATATCATGAGTAAGCAAAGTAGAACCAGTATGAGAAATAGGTAAAGAATTACCATTACCAACAACCACATCACCATTACCATGGTACGGTTGGACAGTATCAAGAGAAGAAGTGGTGGGGGTCATATGAGCAGAGGCGCCAGAATCCAGGTACCAGTCGGAAGGGGGCGAAACTTGACATGAAGAACGAAAAGATTCAGCAAGATTCGTCGGGATGGAGCGATCAAGGAAGAGCTGGCACTGGTTTGCATAGTGCTCACCACGACAAAGCTGACAGCGTGGTTTGCGAGGAGGACCACGACCACCCGATCGGCCTCCACGTCCACGGGAGGAACGGCCACCACCGGAGCCGCGCGACTGGGAGGAATTGAAGCGAGGCCGTTGTTGGGTGTCGGCCGAGAAGGCAACTTGCGAGGAGGTGTCGGAGGGTTCCATCGCCTTAGACATCAAGTCGAATTGAACAGCTTGATGTAGTAAGTTGGAGAAGGTGGGAACCGGATGCATAGACATGCGTGTATCAGCGAAGTTGGCAAAGTGGGAGCCAAGGCCGCGTAAAAACCAATGACTTTTGTCCGAGTCATCGACAGGCTTGCCAACGGAGGAAAGTTGATCACAAAGACTTTTGAACCGAGCGCCGTATTCTTTAACAGACAGAGAGCCACGACGAAGCGAAAGAAGTTCCTCACGAAGTTGGTGGATGCGAGAGACAGAGGAGTGGGCAAACGCTGACTCAAGTGTCGTCCAGGCCTGGCGAGAGGTCATGCAATCGACCACCTCCGCCATAGCCTCTTCAGACAGCGTCGAGAGAAGGACGCCAAGGAGGCGCTGGTCGGTGGTACGCCACTGCGCATAGGCCGGATTTGGAGCCTGTGCGTCGTCGTCGGATGTAACGGTGGGGGATGGCACGACAACGGAGCCATCAACATAGCCAAGCAAATCGAAGGCAGTCAACATGGGGATAACCTGTCGTTTCCAGAGGAGATAGTTGGAAGAAGAGAGTTTGATGGTGACCATGTGAATCATGGTGGCACTGGCAACAGGTAGAGGATTGGAAGAAGGGGCGGCGGCCATGGGGAGGAAAAGAAAAAAAATTAGGGTTTTTGGTGTTTTAGGCTGATACCATGAAAGAGTGCAAAGTGTGGGAATAATTTCACCGTGTGGTGATATGATTGTATTGCCACTATAAATAATACAAAGAGGAAATCACAACAGAATCCACAAAGAGTGGAACAAATCAAAACAATAACTATATACAAGGAAATCATATCATATCATATCTTAACAGCTTACACCGTTAATACCTCATCCAAACATCGAGCACTGTCTAAAGATGTGTGGGAAAAAAGTAACAAATCATCCGGGAACATTAGATGCAAGAGAGAGGCATATTGCATCACTGAATAAAATCATTGGCTCCTCGGATGTGATCATTTGGGCGAGGATTAGCAAATATATTGGATGGATTAAATGAAGTGCACAATTATGGGACCATTTGAGAAACACACCAAAGTTGTGGGGGTGATTTTGGTTTTTTCCCCCTAAACAATGACATTCATCATTTTATTTTGAATTTGAAGGGTGTAAAAGAAAAGTAACAAGTAGTAAGATTCATGTGTTCCCTTGATGAAGTTGAGGAAATTAAATTGAACTGTCGCCATTCCAATAATTTGCAAATAATGAAATTCAAGTAAATAATTAATTATTGCAAATAATTAATAGTCGGAAGTAAGAAAAATCTGCTTAGCAGCCAATGCATAGTAATTGAAATAAATACTCTTAACTACTGCATCGATTAGGTGTGGAAAGCAACGTATACTAAAGTCACTTGCTAGTTACACGACTTTTTCTATTTTCGTTTCTTCTTCTTTTCCTTTGATTACTACTCCGTTTTTAAATAACAGCTCAATATGTATTTTTGACATTATTCACGTATACTTTGATTTAAAATTTTATTATAGTTATACAAGTTAAAATAAAGTCAAGTGGGAGGATCTTGTTAGATTCGTCTCGTCGTGTAGTTTTTGAATATCGAACTTTTAGAATTTTTATTTGTACCAAATTTGAGTTATTAATAATTTAAAATGTACATTGAACTGCATGCACAGTGGGTCCGTAACAAATAAAAGATAAGGGAGGAAATATTATTTAATCATTTTCAAAACTTAATTGAGAAAATGAAATTATAATATATGCTCTTTTTCCTTTTTAATAATACTTTTGATTACTACATGCAAAGACTCATTCTTCCCGATCACAACTCTTAATTTCTCAATTGTGAACTCATTCAAAGGAAATACCACTCAAATAATATATAAAATAAAATAAAATAAAATGATAGTGACGTAATTAAATATGTATATAAGTATATCATATTGTTTACAAATGGTGCAAGTAATGCATGTTTACTTATATTTTACTCAAAGTGATTATACCACTTCATCAAGAATTTTTCAGTTTAGGCAAAATTTTGGTCATTAGTTCGTTAAACAATATTCCGCACTACAAATATTATGGTTTAAAAAAGTTATAGTACAATATTCAAATCATAGTAGTATATGATTGTCATTTTGCATTTGGCTTTACAGTACCCTCGATCAAAAATACCATACTGTATGTGTTTATGCAAGAAGGTTTCCACAGCCGTACGTCCCGAATTGCCAGCAAAT
Source organism: Hygrophila difformis (assembly GCA_030278955.1). Classification (NCBI taxonomy): domain Eukaryota; kingdom Viridiplantae; phylum Streptophyta; class Magnoliopsida; order Lamiales; family Acanthaceae; genus Hygrophila; species Hygrophila difformis. The sequence continues at coordinate 47,559,366 of JAOANR010000010.1, forward strand.
GCCGATGCGACGTGGCCAGCCTCTTTCCCGCCTTATTCTACCTTATTCGAATTCGGAATTTTTAGGGTTTCAATTCCAGAACTTGATGTGAAAAATAAGACTAATTTATTTTCCATCGATCGGGCCATATAATAACAAGATCGCAACCAATTTTCTACTGTATTCGTCACTTTAATTCCCAACATTCTTATCACTTGATATTATTAACACTACAAGAAATTGGCAGTCAGACAACATCACAAGATCCGACAAGTTGCCCTTTCATCGCCTCATAAGCTAGGCGGGCAACTTTTTTTTCTTTTAGGAAATTAATAACTTCTTCATAACTATGTAATCGATAGTATATATGGCTAAGCTTCTCTTTGGTGATTCTGTTTACGTGATGAATCATGAACTCTTTGACTATACTTATTTTAGGAATTTTTGTGATCGCATTTTATATTTGGGAATATTAATGTTGGATTGTTAGCAAAAATGGCATAGAATTGAGCACAAATATCATAAAGGGCATAGAATTAAATAATAAGAAGAAATATCATTGAAATGACCACAGAATCATACATGACGAAATTAATTCCGAAAATGTAACATATATATATACTGAGATATTATATGTATTTTCTTTTTATTTTTTTAACAAGTGCCACACAAGTGTCGACAATCTGATAGTCTCTTCGACAAATAGCATTATGATATGCACCAAAAAAAATCTTAATTGCTTCATGGCTTGCTTGTAATAGTTGAAATTTGTTGGATACCACATTCGGCCATACCCTACTTAAAACCAATCATATAAACAAATAAATATTTATACTTAATTTATGTCCCACATTATTTGCAAAATTCCCGAATAATGTGGATTACTGCCGAAAGCCTTTGTCGTTTCTTACAACAACCCAACACTTGGCTTCATTGTGTAAAAACAAACATCTTTAACTTAATTCAATTGGCTTTTTAAATGAAATAGAACAAATTGTTTCAGTCATTGTTTTCATAGATACTTCTTCGTGTTATGTGAAAAAAGTAAAAACTGTGTTAAGTAGTGCACCCAATTTCCTTTTCTTTTACTATGTTCAGATACACAAATCCTAATTATTACTTAAGCATCCATAATAATAGGAGTAAAATAAAAAATGTATTCATTGTAGGTGTGCACGTCGATGCATTCACAACAATAAATTCATTGCGGTAAAAGTTAAAACCACTGCAATCATGAACCCGCGGTAAATTAATAATGTCTACAGTTTCAGTGCAATTAACCTGCAGGTAGAGTTCCTTCCTAGAGGCATAGTTGTTAAGATCCCGATCCTGATCTTAGGATCTTATGATTTTACGATCACACATCTCTAAAACGATCCCGATCCTTGTAGGATCTTAAAATTAGTAAGATCTGGATAAGATCCCGATCTTGATCGTAGAATGTTACGATCTTATGTTCATACTGCCTTAATCGCTTCTACGATCTTACGATCATATCCTCTTAAACGCTAAAATTTTTATAGGGTTTTATGACTTGGGATCAAAATAATTTATTTTCTTTAATTTTAAACTTAAGAACGTGTATTCTTTATGTATAATGTGTAAAAAAAACATAATATGAGTTTAGTTAACTTGCCAGATTCATAAACTCACGAATTAATATTAGTACGCATAATTGAGTTTATTTATTATTGCAATTTCATAAGATCTTAGGATCCCGATTCGATCCTACGATTCCGATCTTGCAAAGAGAAAAACAATCTGTATCTTTACTCCCTCTATTCCTTATTATTATTTGTCTTTTTTATCTCAATTTCAATAATCAAGATTTACATTAATTAACTTATAAATTTTTATTTTCACCCTTCAACTAAACTCTTTTGTAATAAATGTCAATCATTTTTATAAGTAAATGGTAATTTAGTAAAAACATAGCATAACTACCTATAACTACCTACAAGTGACAACTATTTAGAAAGACTTTTTAATCTCTAAAAAGACAACTAAAAAGAAATGGAGGGTGTATTTATTAAGGATCAGAATGGAAACATGCATTATACTCCCTCGGTCTCATTTAACATGTTTTATTTCATTTTTACACACAATCCAATGCATATTTTCAATCATTAATATCTCAAAATATGTACAACAAAATTTTATGTAAAATATATATTCTAAAACTATATGATTTTACGATTCTAACAAAACCCAACTCAACTATTTTTTCGAATATATACTTGCAATAACGTTGAGTCAAAGTTAAACAATGAAAAGTATCAAAAAGTCAAACAAGACGAGTATACTGAGGCGGAGTGAGTATATGGTAGGCTACATAAATACATAATAATATTAATTTTTTATAATTAAAAATACTTATTGATGATAATATTATTATTATATATTATATATTTATTGTTTTAAAAAAAAATTGGCATATATCGGACATCCTCAAGCCATATTAAGCCCAAATACTAATTCCTCGAGGATCTGGTGGGTATTGAAGGGTTGTATCTCCTAAAGCATCATTCTGCATACACAATGGCTCGAATCAGAGACGTTTGCGTAAGCTACCAGAACCTCATACCACTGGGTTAACTGCGTTTAATTTGTTTTTTTTTTTTGAACTTTGTATGCAATACTAATCATTTAATCCAACCAAAATAATTTTATAATTTGCAGTTTATTATTATAAGTACATTAGATTATTTTTCCAATTTTGAAATTTTTTTATGAAGTTTTGATTACTACAAGAAATTGTGGCCTGGTTTTGCGACGTAAAATTCGCAGCCGTCAATTTTCTGTGATTGCGACAAAAAATTGTTCCATCGCAAATCTCATCCCATAACATCACTTGTCCCTCTTCAGCTTACTCTTCCAGCGGACCGGCTTAGGTGCAAAATGTTGTATATGCACCACGATGCTCCAAGCCATAAAAATGATGGATAAAATGTGCCATCACTTTTATATTACTAGGTATCATGTTGTTAATTCATATTTGTAGTGATTATTTAGTTCCATATTTAGGGGGATTTGAGATAATAAAAAAAGTTAAATCTACCATCACTTTTAGATTATTATGCATCATGTTGCATATGCAGATAATTAATAATTCTGCACAGAAACCGAATTGTTCTTCCAGTTCTATGTCAATTCAAATTTCATGTCACTTATGCTAATTAATTAACGGAAATAGATCCGCAGAAATTTTATCTGACCTAGTGATCAAATTTCCCCACTTCCAATATTTATTTTTTGGGGTTCTATTTCCATCCGGAAAAAAAAAAGAAAGAAAAAAGTATTAATCAGATCTATGTATTAGGAGTATTTACTTTTGGGACTTTTGAAAATTTTGAGATCATATTATAACATTGACTAGAGATAATTGGCTACTGGCTAGGGTAGGTAAGTTATTCAATTACAGTTATATTTAGTATTAACATCCCTTATTGAACCACAACTATCTAACCATATTGTGCAGACAAATTGAGAAAAATATTTAAAGAATTTTACATGTGTTCAAAACGTTCAGTGCAAAAATGATTCGACTAATAATCGATTCAATAAAGAGGGTAACATAACTTAATATCTAACATTACATTATTCTTTTCATTCAATTTTTTTTTTCTCTGAACAGCCTATACAAGTTAAAAAACAGATAGTGAAAGTCCATGCCACACAATCTATAGGTTGGAAGTCGGGAAACTTGACCACTAGGTCAAGTCCTCATCCCCTTAATTTCATTCATTCAATATTATTTGCCCACTATTTTTTATTTTTTATTTTTTTGGCTAACAACCTAAAAAATATGTATTTAAATTTTATTTGCCCACTATTTAAATTTTATTCATATTAAAAATTAAAAATAAATTTTTATACATTCAAATCTAGTTTTGGACCAAACGCAGTTGGCCTGAGTGGTATGGGGCTCTGGCAGCTTAAGTAAAGGTCTCGGGTTCGAGCCTTTGTGTATGCAGAATTCTGCTTTGGGAGAGACAACCCTTCAATGCCCACCAGATCCTCGGGAATTAATCTTGGATCCAATATGGTCTGGGGATACTCGGTACACGCCAAAAAAAAAAAAATTCTAGTTTTGGGACTGATCATTGGAGCTGTCCCAGGATTAGAAATCGTCGCGTTTGTTGAAAATTTACTGATTTCTTATCTGTTATTTTAATTTTTATCGTTTATAAACTTCAACATTTTATAAGGTTGGGTTCAAAATGTATGCAAAAACGATTGGATTGGGAGAGGTGTTTAATTTCCTATGCAGCAAATACTTATTAGGTCCAAACATCTTATGATGTCACGAAGATTAGTAGATTACAAATTAAGAAGATCTAAGTTCCATTTAATTAATAATTATTACAAATATTTACAATCAGCATCACCATTTCTTAGTATGCATTGCCAACAACTGTATCCCATTCACATTTTTGCGCCTAACGGCTCCCGTTTTGCAAACACGCGTTTTCCAATCTACAGGCTACACCACTTTCACTTCACGCGCCACGCGCCACGCGGTCACAGCTCATACTATATATACCCACAGGAGCACACATCCTCACTCATTTCCATCAATTCACATTCCTTAACTTCTCCTTCTACCATCTGCCGAAACGCCGCCTCAATTTTCCATCCAATGGCCGATCAACGGATTCATCCCTCAGACGACCCCACTCTCCCTCTGCAAAAGTCTTCATCCATCGGAAAATCGCCCGACAACTTCCAGCAACCTAAGGCGCCGAATCTGCCGCCGTCCAAGCCAGTTTCTCCGCCGGCTACCTACGTAGTCCAGCTGCCGCGCGAGCAGATTCTCCGCTATCCGCCGCCGGAGAACGCCAGGAAATTCAAAGCGCTCACGCGAAACGGCGGTAAGCGACGCAGCTGCCGCCGCCGATGTTGCTGCTGGACTCTCTGCCTAATCGTGCTCCTCATCGTTGCCGCCGCCATCTCCGCCGGTGTGCTCTACCTCGTCTTCCGATTCAAAGCTCCTAAATATTCCGTCACCGGCCTCGCGATTAAGGGGATGAATCTAACCTCGGCGGCACCTCTCTCACCGGAGATCGCCCTCTCGGTTCGGGCGGAGAACCCTAACGGCAAGGTTGGGATTTATTACTTGAAAGGCAGCGCCGTCAACGTTTTCTATGACGACGTCAGGTTGGCTAACGGCGTTTTGCCGGTCTTCTACCAGCCAAAGAAGAACGTGACGGTTATAGAGACGACGTTAAGGGGGTCAGACGTCGTACTGGGCGGCAACTTCAGGACGTCGTTAAGAAACGCGCAGGGTCAGGGGAGGGTGCCGTTAGTGGTGAGGACAAAGGCGCCCGTTAAGATTAAATTAGGGGCTGTTAAGACGTGGGAAATCACCGTTAAAGTTAAATGTAACGTCGTTGTGGACGGGTTGAGTGAGACGGCGAAGATAATGTCACATGATTGTGATTTTACTGTGAGATTATGGTAGTGGTTAATATTGATTTGTTTATTTACTTGTTCATAGTACAGTATACAAATTTTGATTGAAAAAAGGATAAATAGGTCCTTTTTCTTTTCAAAAAATTCAAATCAGTTATTTTTCTATTTTATTACCAAAACAGTCATCTACAAATGCTAATTATGTTCAAATCAGTCCTTTTTTCACTAATTATATTCTAATTGCTGACGTGGCAAGGGTTTTAATTTAAACCTGACACGTGTGTATAATATTAGTCCTTTTTCTTTTATCTTTTGCCAATTCAGTCCTAAACTTTTATTTTGTTTTATTTAGTCCTCTACCCCAATAACTCATTTTTATATTAATTGGCCTCAAACCTTTCAAATTATTTCATTTTAGGCCCAGAACTTTAATTTTTTTATTATTACTAATACATTTATCAAATAAATGCCCAACATACTTCCGTAAATAAAATTAAATACCAAACCTCATACATTGGGTTTGACCGCCTTGTTACCGGGTCTTCGAAGTTCCGAATTTTACGGACTCTCTCTAACCACCCGACCGTAACGATGGTTCATTGGTTCTGGTTTCCTTCAGCAACAATCAACACAATCATACTTTGTGGACAATAAAATTCAGGCTATTTTTTTTAATATTTTTAATAATATTAATATTTTTCAATAAAACCAAGGCTTCCTGTATCCATAACCTTCCAAAAATTCAAGTTAAATCATTTACTCAAATATTGCTACATCCTAAGGTAGGACGCAAAGTAAGATTCTGTTGATTGTTACTGAAGGAAACCAAAACCAATGAACAATCGGTTGCGGTCGAGTGGTTATTAGAGAGAGTCCGTAAAATTCCGGTACTTGAAAGACCCGATAACAAAGCAGTCGAACCCAATATATGAGGTTTGGTGTTTAATTTTATTTATGGAAATATGTTGTGCATTTATTTGATAAATGGATTAGTAATAATAAAAAATTTAAGTTTCTGGGCTTAAAATGAAATAATTTGAAAGGTTTGAGTAAACCTATACAGGTTAGAATACATGATATTTTTTTGAAAAGAAAAAGGACCTATTTATCCTTTTTTCCAATTTTGATTCATTATGTAATTTTGGTTATACACATGATATTTATATTTTTTTTGGTAAACCTATACAGGTTAGAATACATGATATTTATATTTACGGTTTTAACATATTTTATTTAATAAAATAATACTACCTCTGTTGTTAATATAAAACATTTGGGTGTTACACACCTATTAATTATTCAACTTTTATTCACGTTTGTACAATAGTTATGGTTATAGAAAAAAAAAAACATAATCGAGTGATATGTTGTTAGAATCGTCTCATCTTATAGTTTTAGAATATCAAATTTTTATAATTTTTACTTGTACGTAATGTGTGTTGTTATTATTTATTAAAAATGTGTATTGAACTACGTGCACAGAGTAAGTGTTTCATATTAATGAAGAGAGGTGAAATATATGATCTAGTATATAGGAAGTATATGCTCATTAATTTCTTATTTGTTTGAACTTTGAAGCTGTAACACCCCTGATTTGATAACCCAGGCCGGGATGTCACCGCCGCATCTCCCTAGCAAGACACGGCTTCCCGAGCTCGCTAAGGAAATGCAAGGCTTGTGGGTATGTAAATGATTTAAAACATTTCAAGATTTAGTCCGGAAATTTATAATACTTAATACGATAGTAGTAATCATCATGCGCGAAAATAAATAGAGAAAGTGCAGCGGAAAGTAAATCACGGCCAACATGGCCAAATCCTCGGGTTTAACAGACCCGGTAAAAACAGTACGATGCAAAATTTTAAAATGTCCGTTATGATTTCCCCCAAGTGCATATGCAATACGTCACTCGACATACTCTGTAAAAAGGAAAATGACAACGGTTGTCAGTATAAAAATATACTGAGTAAGTTAATCCCTAACTAACAAATAAAAGGGGTTACAAGTGTTTAAACTAAAGATTTCGCTTACCGTACGAGAATTTAAAAATACATAAATTATTAGCAGCGGAAAAAACATGATTAAAGGGCTTAATTTTAAAAGCGTAACTTAAAGCATAATTTAAGGTGCATAAACTTTAAATACATAATTAAAAACATGATAAATACGATTTAAGCATAATGAAACACTCACACAAGTCTTTTACTTTTCATCCCGTAGACTAAGAAGATGACACCATACCGGGAGATCACTAACGAGGCAATCTCAACATAGGACCACTAACGAGGCAGTCCAAACAATGGGAGACCACTAACGAGGCAGTCTCAAAGATAGTAGGACCACTAACGAGGCGATCCAAAAAGATAGTAGGACCACTAACGAGGCGATCCACAAACACAGCGCGCGAGATCACTAACGAGGCAATCTCAGATAGTAAGGAGACCACTAACGAGGCAGTCTCAAAGATAATGATAGTATGAAGATCGGCTCAGCCTAGTGAACGGGATTTTTCGAAAGTTCGTATTTCAAAGTTATCAAATGATCGATATCGCATTTTCAAAGTTCGAGTTTTCTCAAGTTCGAAAAATCCTATTCGAGGCAGTTTACGCCTTTCTTAATTAAAAATTCGTCTTTACACCAAAAATTCTGAAACTTTTACAGTAATTCAAAAACACACACACGAACAACTTTCATGTTTTAAGTTTTTGGAAATAGGGTTCCGAAGCGAGTCGAAATTCGAGTTTATTGCAAAGAATAATTTATGTCTTAAAAACTGTTTTCGTCACAGGTTCGTGCAACGCCGATTAAAAATTCATTTCAAAACCAATCGATGTGAAATTTTTACAGTAACTACAAAACACGTTAAGGAACAACTTTCATGTTTTAAGAATTTGGAAATAATGAATTCTTGGTACTCAAAAATCGATTGCAACTCACTGCATACTCGCGGCCCTTAAAACAATCTTAAAACAGTTCTGAAAATTCGGCCGTTTGGCATATCAAATGAACACCAAAATCCGTGAAATTTAATATGCATAATCTAGACACAATTATCTACAACTTTTGTTTAGGAATGCAAAGTTAAATCATTCGAAAAATGGGTGAAAAACATGCATCAAGTTGAATGTAGAAATCTGCCACAGTTTTAAAACGTTCGGTTCGATACAAAAAGTTTACGACGGGATTTGGGATAGCAAAACTCAATGTCAACGGCTGAAATTTGGACACAAGATAGATAAAGGTGTTAGAAAAAACTTTTATGTTGAAAAGTTTTCGGTTTGAATTCCCGAAGGTCGAGTTTTAGGCAAGTCTTTAAAATTGGACGAAAATAGGGTTTTTGAAAACCGATTTTTGTTACAAGCCTATATCTCGAGATTTAAACAACAAACAACCACGAAAATTTGTGAGTAAGGTTTTAACTTACTTAGAATGATGATAGGGTCACTGGATTGGGTTTCCGGACGTCCTAGGGTCACGACGAACGGCCAACTTCTCCGATCGCTTTTTGTTCGTTTTCCGACGGGAAATCGTAGTAAGGAAAAAGGGTTAGAATATGAGTTTCTGAGATCTATGGACGAATTGAAACGTTGCACAATGGCTTACCAAGAGTCTAGAGGGCAGGGGCTTGTCCCGGTCGTCCCGTCGTCGCCGGAATACTTGCCGGAAAGTGGTGTCGAAGGAGTTTCGAACTTGGAGAGGGAATTGAGGGTGGAGGCTGAATGTTTACTGAAAACCTAGGGTTTGGGGCGCCCCTAGGGTATTCTTAAGCTTTCCCCAAGGCTGAGATTCGATTGCCATGGTTAGGGGTGTGGTTTTTGGCAAGAAAATCGCCATGGAAGGAAAGTTTACACTTTCAGCATCTCTGGCGCGCTGGTGGCGCGCACCTAAGCTTTTGTCCGCGCGGAGCACGCGCGACCAGCCTGGGGTCGCGACGCCTTTGCCCGCGCGGTGGCCGCGCGGCGGCGCGCGGACAGCGCGGGCAGGCCGGACCGGCCGGTTCGGCGGTCCGCGTGTTCCGTCGGGTTTTCCCTCGCTTTCCCCTATCGGTTTTCTATGTGTTAGCTCGATTCCCTGGGTCGTCTCCGTCTCGGAATCTTCTCCTTAAACTTGTTACGAGTCCGGCTTATCGTTCGCAACATTTCTGTGTCCTAATTAGCCTAGTCTAAATTGGTTCCAACACCTCCTATCGTCCTTGTGATCTAATTCGTGATGTATTTTGTGATTTATTTCGTGACTGAACTTGGAAATTAGTTCTAAGTTGCCTACGTACCCTGTGAAGGGATCAAGTCATGACGTAGTTCAAAACAATTTGAATTTGTTTTTCCTCGGGTGTTACATCCTCCCCCCTTAAGAATACAGTTATGTCCCCATAACTGGTCGTCTTGGAAGAGGGCAGGGTAATGTTGCCTCATGTCGGCTTCCAATTCCCAGGTCGCCGTTTTCGTCTCGTGGTTGGACCACAGGACCTTGACCATCTTTACAGTTTTATTCCTTGTCACCCTTTCCTTGTAGTCGAGTATTTGCACCGGGGTTTCTTCATAGGTCAAGTCATCATCCAATTCTATTACGTCCGGTTGGAGTACATGCGAAGTGTCGGGCACACACTTCTTCAGTTGGGAGACGTGAAACACGTTATGGACGCGTGCTAGTTGAGGCGGCAGTGCTAGCCGGTACGCTAGATTCCCCACTCTCTCGAGGATCTCATATGGCCCTATGTATCGTGGGCTCAGCTTCCCTCGCTTGCCAAAGCGCATTACGCCCTTCATCGGTGAGACTTTCAGCATGACCTTGTCACCGACTTGGAATTCCAAGTCCTGCCGTCTCACGTCCGCATAACTCTTTTGCCGGTCCTGAGCGGCTCTCATCTTCCCCTGGATGACCTTAACTTGCTGAGCCATGTCCTCTACCAGTTGTGGCCCTACTGTCATTACTCGATCGTTCTCTTCCCAACTCAATGGGCTCCGGCATCTTCGTCCATACAGTGCCTCGAAGGGCGCCATGCCGATGCTCGCATGGTAACTGTTGTTATAGGAGAACTCGATCAAGGGTAAATGGTGCTCCCAACTTCCCTTGAATTCCAACACACAAGCCCTCAACATGTCCTCCAGTGTTTGTATTGTTCGCTCCGTCTGTCCATCCGTCATAGGGTGGAACGCCGTACTCATTTTTATCTGTGTCCCCAGAGCTTCTTGCAGCTTGGTCCAAAACTGGGAGACGAATCTGCTATCCCTATCCGAGATGATGTCATGTGGCACCCCGTGCCGGCGTACCACATTGTCTACATATGCTCTTGCTAGTTGGTCCATTGTCCAAGTGTCCTTCATCGGGTGAAGATGGCGGCCTTCGTTAACCTATCCACGATCACCCAGATCTTATTCATTCCTTTTGGCGAACGTGGTAACCCTGAAACAAAATCCATGGAGATACTATCCCACTTCCAGCTTGGGATCTCCAATGGTTGCATTAATCCTAAGGGCTTTTGCCGTACTGCCTTGATCTTCTGGCAGGTAAGACACCTTGCCACGAATTCGGCCACATCTCTCTTCATGTTCGGCCGCCAATAATTTTTCTTCAAGTCCTTGTATAGCTTATCCCCTCCGGGGTGGACCGAGTAGGGGGTGCTATGGCCTTCCTCCATCACCTTCTTCTTCAGATCCGCGGACTCCCGCGGTATACACCATCTTCCCCTGAAGCGGATGCTCCCGTCCTCGTGAATCTGGAAATCTACTGCCTTTCCTTCAGCAATGCTTCTCCTTATTTCCTCCATCTGTTCGTCACTCGACTGGGCGAGTCGTATCTCTTCGAATACGGTAGGGCTTAGTACCATCGCGTTGACGACCTCGGTTACCGTACCGGGATGCACCAGTTCCAGGCTTAATTTCGCCAAATCTCTGTACAATTCGGCCGGTATCACCAGTGAGTTCGTGACGTGTTGCGCCTTCCGACTCAAGGCGTCGGCCACGACGTTGGCCTTGCCCTCGTGATACGCGACTTCCAGGTCGTAATCTTTGATCAGTTCCAACCATCTCCTCTGCCTCAAATTCAGTTCTCTTTGCGTGAATATGTACTTGAGGCTCTTATGGTCGGTGAACATCCGACACTTCCGCCCATAGAGATAGTGTCTCCATATTTTCAGGGCGAACACGACCGCGGCCAGCTCCAGGTCGTGCGTTGGATAGTTTTGCTCGTGCGGTTTCAACTGTCGTGATGCGTACGCTATGACTCTTTGATCATGCATTAGTACGCATCCCAGTCCTTCTCTCGAGGCGTCGCTATACACCTCGAAGTCTCCCTCCTCTGATGGTAACGCCAACACCGGCGCCGTGGTAAGTCGTTTCTTCAGCTCCTGGAATGCGGCTTCGCACTCGCCAGTCTAGTCGTACTTCACCCCCTTCTTCAGCAGTTGGGTCAATGGGCGGGCGATTTTGGAGAAGTCTTGGACAAATCGCCTGTAGTAGCCCGCCAGTCCGAGAAAACTTCTTATCTCCGTTGGGCTCTTCGGTGGTACCCACTCGGTTACAGCCGAGATCTTTGCCGGGTCTACCGCCACTCCGCTGGCGGATACGATATGCCCAAGGAATGTTACTTCCCTCAGCCAGAATTCGCATTTGGACAACTTCCCATACAGCTGATTTTCTCGGAGGATCCTCAGCACTTTATGTAAGTGCTCAGAATGTTCTTCTTCGTCCCTTGAGTAGACCAAGATGTCGTCTATGAATACCACTACGCATTGATCTAATAGTCCTCGGAACACGTTGTTAATGAGGTTCATGAACATCGCCGGGGCGTTCATCAATCCGAATGACAGTACTGTGAATTCGTAGTGTCCATAGCGAGTCCTGAACGCTGTCTTTGGGATGTCCTTCTCAGCAATTCGCAGCTGATGATATCCCGAACGCAGGTCGATCTTGGAGAACACAGTAGCTCCCTTCAGCCTCGAGGTTGTGAACGTAGCATGCGTATAGCGCGTGACCCTTACGCATTAGGCTACCTAACTCTAGGACGTTGACTATCTTGTTAGATTTCTTAGGGGGTTGAGAGTAGAAGATGACTCTTTTCCCCCTACTTTTCGACAGCGTGATCTTTTGCTTTTGGCACTCGATCACGGCCTTATACCGGGTTAGCCAATCCATTCCTAGTATGACGTCAAAGTCTCTGACGTTGAACTCTACCAAGTTTGCGAAAAACTCTACGTTCTTTATCACTATAGGTATTCCATTGTAGCGTTTAGAGCATGCTATTACTTCTCCAGAGGGCAGTTGGATGCCTAAGCTAATTATCTCGCACTTAGGTAGATCTAGTTCAGTTACGACTCTCGAAGATACAATCGAACAACTGGCTCCGGAATCAAATAAGACTCTAAGTGGAGTACTTAAGACATGGAAAGTACCTGCCATCACGTCACCCTGCGCGGGTATGTCAGCCTGGTTGATCACGTTCAACCTCCCCATCGGCCTCCCTTGATTGGCTGGCTGGTTTTGATTTGGGTTTGCGTTTTGCTGCTGGTTCGGAGGGCGTTGGTTCGGATTCGGAGGAGGCTGATATCCTTGATTGTTGTCGTCCCTACCTCCCTGGTTGAATGGCTCGTTAGGTCCAATGACCAAGTCTTCTCTTTTCGTGATGTTCTCGAGTCGGGTTCGACATTCCTCCCTCCGATGGCCAATTCGGCCGCACCGGAAGCACTCGCCCATCTGAGGACATCTCCTCACCAGGTGCGGCCTGCCACACCTTGGGCACGGCGGCACTCGTCCTCCTTGGTTGACATTCCGTCCATTGTTGTTCTGAGCATTCCCGTTCGGCCCTCGCCGAAAGTTGTCCCCGCCGGTAGTGTTGCTTGTCCGGTTATCCCTGTTCCTCTTATCTGGCCCTTGCGCCCCTCGGCTAGATTCCCCAGCAGCCTTCCTCTTTAGCTGTTGCACTCGTGCTACTGCTACTGCCCGATCGTAGACAAATTGCAGGTCCGGGTAGTTAACTCCAGTGATCACCTCTCGAATCGACATGTTCAATCCCATTTCGAACTTTTGCGCCTTCTCCCCGTCAGTAGGTACCATCCTGGGCGCAAATCTCACCAACTCCTTAAACCGTGCATAGTATTCTTGAACAGATTTCTCTCCTTGCTTCAGGGATGAGAACTCTTCGTACAGTGCTGCCTTAGTACTCATCGGGTAGAAGCGCTCCCGGAGTAACTCCATGAACTCGTTCCACGAGTAAGGTTCATCATCCTCTGCCAGCTTCCCTTGGGTAGCCTGCCACCAGTCGTCGGCCTCGCCACCCAGATAGTACGAGGCCACGTGGACCTTCTCCCCCTCCGGGCATCTCACCGCCTTTAGCAATTTGTCGAAGTGTAACACCCCGGATTTGATAACCCAGGCTGGGACGCCACCGCCACACCTCCCTAGCAAGACACGGTTTCTCCGAGCTCACCAAAGAGATGTAAGGCTATGGTTTTTCAGGATTTAAAATATTCAAGTAGCCCATTCATAATAATTTTAAAAATACTACATCAGAGTTGCGGCAGAAAGATAAAGTACGCAGCGGAAGTAAAGTGCATGCAGCGGAATTTGAAATATAGGGCCGACATGGCCAAACCACGGGTTAAACAGACCCGTTCATGCAAGTCATGTAAAATAAATAATTAAGTATCCAAAATGATCCCCCAATGAGTGATCATGCTCCGTATTCTGTAACAGGAAAAAAAAATGAACAACGGTGTTTTATCAGTATTATAAAATACTGAGTAAGTCAATCCTTACATAGCAATAAAGGGGTTAGATTTTTAGTAATTAAGATAAATCTTTTTGCCATGCATAAAAACATTTTAAAAAGAATGCGAAGATAATGCATACTTTAAAGACACATTTAAATTTCATAATTTAAAACTTAAGCATGGGCAATTATTTAAGACATGATTTAAAAACATAATTAATGCCGTAAGTAAGTAAATAAAAATTTGAGCTTTAAAAATTCTCACCGATACGCCATCATCAAAACGATATTTAAATTTAGCCGACAATTCGGCGGCCGCAGCCAATTTCATAAAATCTGAGCTTTTTAATATATTTCCCGTTACGCCATCATCTCAACAATAGATAGCCGGTGATCCGGCGGCCTCAGCCAATTTCATAAGTAACATGTCATTTTAGCCGGTGATCCGGCGGCCGCAGCCTATACGCCATACCCAGTACCACTCCGTCGAGCCTCGAGTAACCCATACGGATACACTCGAGAGGGTAGGCAGTTGGTCTCTTGTGACCAAATACGCCATATCCAGTACCGCTCCGTCGAGCCTCGAGTAACCCATACGGATACACCCGAGAGGATAGGCCAAAATAATAACAGCCAATATCGATAGTAACAGTTAGCCGGTGATCCGGCGGCCTCAGCCAATTTCATAAGTAACATGTCATTTTAGCCGGTAATCCGGCGGCCGCAGCCGATACGCCATACGCAGTACCACTCCGTCGAGCCTCGAGTAACCCATACGGATACACTCGAGAGGGTAGGCAGTTGGTCTCTTGTGACCAAATATGCCATATCCAGTACCGCTCCGTCGAGCCTCGAGTAACCCATACGGATACACCCGAGAGGATAGGCCAAGATGTAAGATGCTGTTTTGGTGATCTTTCGCGCGTGATAATCATTGCCGTTTTGGCACAAGATGAACAATTAGGAGGGCACCCTGCAGAGCACTCACCCCCTGATTTTATGTAACCGATATTGTTTCAACTTTAGTGTAACGGGATTTCCAAAAGTATAGATATATCGTAATTCCAACGTCTCGATCGTTGTTTAAAAGATTTCAAAAATTCACAAGTTAAAACCGATCGATGTCACAGTTTACGCCTTTTCAGTTTAAAAATCCATTTCTTAGGCGATTGATCTGAAATTTTCACAGTAGCTCAAAAACATCCCAATGAACAACTTTCATGTTTTGAGTTTTTCGTAAAAACGATGGGAAGCATGTCAAAAATCAAGTTTTCTACTCAAATAGTATGCTGTCAGGATTCAGGTTTGACACATCTCAAAGATTTGACTTTTTAACATATCAAATGAGCTTCAAAAATTCTGAAATTTTATATGCACATACTAGACATGATTATATGCAACTTTTGTTTAGAACTCAAAGATTGGATCGGACTAGAAATGATAGAAATATGCTCATCAAGTTTGGTTAAGAAAACTGTCAACCTTTGAAAATTCTTTAAAACGCAGAATATGTCCGATTCGATTTGGGGTTTCAAAACTTGATGAAAATGCATGAAATTTTACAGAGGTATTCAAGACTCATAGATCTACAACTTTTGTTTAGATCATGAAGATTGGTTCGTACTAGAAATGATAGAAATAAGTTCATCAAGTTCGGTTTTGAAATCGGTTAATTTTTGAAAGTTCTTAAAACGCAGAATATGTCCGACTTGATTTGGGGTATCAAAACTTGATGAAAAATTCTGAAATTTTTACACAATATAGCTGAAGATCTTAGGATCAAAATCTTAGTTTTGAGTTTTCAGGTTTGAACGCTCGAAGTAAGAGTTTTGCTCGGATTTCAGGAAATACGTAGATTGGGGTTTTTAGGTTTGATTTTAACGTTTCGTTTAAGATCCAATGTTTCGGATGTCTTTAAACCACCCGTATTGATATGTAAGTTATTAACTTACAGAGAGTGAGTTCCTTGAACGTTCTAAGGTTGATCGATTTGTCCAAAATCGCCACGAACGGATCTACGCAACACGTTCTTCTTCTCCTTTGGCTACGAACGTGTTTTCAAGTAAAGATCCGTAAGTTAGAAGGTTGATTATGATCTTAAAGCAATAAGGAAACTTGATTGACACCTTACCAACAATCCAATGCTTGCAAATCCTTGATCTCCACACTACCTTGGTAGGATTTGGTTGCCGGAAGGTTCGCCGGAAGTTCGCCGGAAGGTGTTTGGCTTAGGGAGAGTTTTTGGAGAGTTTGGGAGGAACTTGGGGTGTTTGATGACTGAAAATGGAGTGTTATGGACAACCAATGACGTCCAAAAGATGCCTCCCTCGTGACCAAGCAAGATTCTCGCGTTGGGGTCAAGGAATATGGCAAGAAAGTCGCCAAAACGCGACAATGGCTGCTGTCAGGACGTTGGCGCGGGGTTGGCGCGCGAATCGGCCAAAGGCCGCGCCGGGTGCGCGCCACCCAAAACGCGACAAACGTCGCCGCGTGAATGGCGCGGGGTTGGCGCGCTGTTTGGCTAAACCCCGCGCCGGGTGCGCGCCACTCTCGCCTGGACTTCGGTCCGGGCGGGGTCGTGCGATCCGTCGTGCTTTTCCTCCTTTCTTTCGGACTTCTATCCTCCTACGGTTTCGGGCTTGATTTTTCGGGTCATTCTCGGATCAATAATTCTTATCTTAAATTTATCTTGACTCAAATGAACTTCATGTTAAAATCTTATGTCCGTCGATCTCGGTTTCGTCGGCTTCCAATTCGTCGTCTTTTGATTCCCGTGCAATAACTTGTATCATTAAATTTCTCCCGGCTTCACGGGTTCTTGGAATTAAAATTCTTTTCCTTCATGAATTTAATTCCAATTATTTTGACTCAATTCATGGAATGTCTTCGGGCTTCCTTTCCCTCTTTTATTCCATTTTGAATTTAAATCTATCGGCGTTTCATTTCCGAGCAATAATTTATTGTGGTAAATTATTTTCTTCTTCTCGGATATATTTCGACATTGATCGGAATAAATTTTATTCCCTTGGACGTTGATAAAAATCTGGGGTGTTACATCCTCCCCCCCTTAAGAATCAACTTCGTCCTCGAAGTTGTGCTTCGGCTTTTCTCGCGCGAAGAGTTATGGTCCTTTTTGTTTACTACTTGCGATATTGTGTTATTGAATTATTGTTCGATTGTTGATCGTCGTTTGTTGTTTGATTATTGTTTGATTATTGTTTGATTTTTGTTTGACTGAACCCAGAATTGAAATTTCCAAGTTGCCTACGTACCCTGTGAAGGGATCAAGTCATTACGTAGTTCAAAACAAAATTTATTTGGGATACAAAATATTCGAGTTTCGAAATAAATGCTTATGCATTCTTACGGGGTATTACATCCTCCCCCCCTTAAGATTACAGTTATGTCCCCATAACTGCCTATGCATTATTCACAACCATGTTCGGGTTTTGGTCTTTATTCTGAGGGTGTTGGTGCCTTTGGTTGTTGCCACCTTGACCGTCTGGGTTTCGTGGTTGCTTAGGTCGAGTAGTCACATCCTCTCTCTTGTCAATGTTCTCTCTCCGTGTCCGGCAATCACGCAGCTGATGACCATGTCGACCACATCGAAGGCATGCTCCAGGTTGAGGGCATCCTCTCGCATAATGCAGTTTACCACACTTTGGACATGGTGGCGCATAGTCACCATGGTTGAAGACTATCCCCTTTTTCTCCCCATTGTCATTTTGATGTTGTCCTCTCGTGTTTCCATCGAAATGGTCCTTATCCACCTTGTATTCTCCTTGTGGTCCTTGGTTAGCCTCATCTACCGGTTTCCGTTTCAGTCCTTGGACTCGTGCAACCGCTACCGCACGATCATAAACCGCCTGCAGGTTCGTGAATTGTCCTACTGCAAGTATCTCCCGGATACTAAGGTTCAGACCCATCTCAAATTTCTGAGCCTTGTCAGAGTCGGTTGGTACTATCCTCGTAGCAAATCGTACCAATTCCTTAAATTTGGTGTAGTACTCTTGTACTGTTTGCGCTCCTTGTCTGAGGTTGATGAATTCCTCGTACTTTGCGGTCTTGGTGCTCAGTGGGTAGAATCTTTCTCTCAAGGCTTCCTTAAGTCCTTCCCAGGTGTAGGATTCTTCATCTTCCTCTGAATTCGTTTGAAGGTTTTGCCACCACTCATCGGCTTCGCCTCCTAAGTAGTAGGTCGCTACATGTATCTTCTCCTCGTCGGGGCATTTGATAGCGTCCAAGAGTTTGTCAAAGGTACGGATCCAATCCTCCAACTTGGCCGGATCCTCTTGCCCGTCATAATGGGGTGGGTTGTAGGGGTTTACCAATGCCAAGTAGTTGACTCGGGCTACTGGCGGAGGTATTGCCGCTTGTGCCCTATGCACCTCAGCATTGCCTAATGCTACGAGTACTTCTTCTACCGTCCTTAAACGTTCATCCATGTTGTTGGGAATAGGAGGCGTTCGATCTCCTACGTTCGGAGGAATCTTATTGTTGTTAGGTGCGTTTGGGAGATTAGTGTCAGTGCCGTTTGGGCTTACTTTCCTCAGTTTCCTTCTAGGTGCCATTTTCTGTTATAGAAGCACGCGAAGATGAGTTTCTAAGTGATCAAGATCTAGTACTAAGGCAAAGTTAGTCTTAAGTTGGCGCTTCTAAGTCAAGATCATGTCGAGTTCTAAGGTAGGAGTGTTTCTTATTACCGATAATTCACATAAAAAGTGTTAGTGTAAATATTTATGTATGCATATGGATATGTGATCCCCCCCCCAAAAAAAAATTTTATGCATGTATTTATTTATCCATGGGTTTTAAAAATAAATTTATTCCATGGATAGGTTAAAATAAGGATAAAAGGTTTGGGCCACTATATTGGGCCGAAAGAAATAAATTATTTGGGCTTTAAATAAAAACAAGGCTATTGGCCAAAATAATTTCTTGGGCTTCTAAAAAAAATTTTTGGGCTAAAAATTTGGGCTTTAACTTCAAAATAATAATTGGGCTCTTTAAAAGATAATAGCTTCAAAATAATCCGGGCTCTTTAAAATAGTAGTTTTAAAATATTCTGGGCTCTGATACCAACTTGGTATCAGATATTTTCTTTAAAATAATTAGCTTTAAAATAGTCTGGGCTCTGATACCACTCTGTAACACCCCGGATTTGATAACCCAGGCCGGGATGCCACCGCCACACCTCCCTAGCAAGACACGGTTTCTCCGAGCTCACCAAAGAGATGTAAGGCTATGGTTTTTCAGGATTTAAAATATTCAAGTAGCCCATTCATAATAATTTTAAAAATACTACATCAGAGTTGCGGCAGAAAGATAAAGTACGCAGCGGAAGTAAAGTGCATGCAGCGGAATTTGAAATATAGGGCCGACATGGCCAAACCACGGGTTAAACAGACCCGTTCATGCAAGTCATGTAAAATAAATAATTAAGTATCCAAAATGATCCCCCAATGAGTGATCATGCTCCGTATTCTGTAACAGGAAAAAAAAATGAACAACGGTTTTTTATCAGTATTATAAAATACTGAGTAAGTCAATCCTTACATAGCAATAAAGGGGTTAGATTTTTAGTAATTAAGATAAATCTTTTTGCCATGCATAAAAACATTTTAAAAAGAATGCGAAGATAATGCATACTTTAAAGACACATTTAAATTTCATAATTTAAAACTTAAGCATGGGCAATTATTTAAGACATGATTTAAAAACATAATTAATGCCGTAAGTAAGTAAATAAAAATTTGAGCTTTAAAAATTCTCACCGATACGCCATCATCAAAACGATATTTAAATTTAGCCGACAATTCGGCGGCCGCAGCCAATTTCATAAAATCTGAGCTTTTTAATATATTTCCCGTTACGCCATCATCTCAACAATAGATAGCCGGTGATCCGGCGGCCTCAGCCAATTTCATAAGTAACATGTCATTTTAGCCGGTGATCCGGCGGCCGCAGCCTATACGCCATACCCAGTACCACTCCGTCGAGCCTCGAGTAACCCATACGGATACACTCGAGAGGGTAGGCAGTTGGTCTCTTGTGACCAAATACGCCATATCCAGTACCGCTCCGTCGAGCCTCGAGTAACCCATACGGATACACCCGAGAGGATAGGCCAAAATAATAACAGCCAATATCGATAGTAACAGTTAGCCGGTGATCTGGCGGCCTCAGCCAATTTCATAAGTAACATGTCATTTTAGCCGGTAATCCGGCGGCCGCAGCCGATACGCCATACCCAGTACCACTCCGTCGAGCCTCGAGTAACCCATACGGATACACTCGAGAGGATAGGCAGTTGGTCTCTTGTGACCAAATATGCCATATCCAGTACCGCTCCGTCGAGCCTCGAGTAACCTATACGGATACACCCGAGAGGATAGGCCAAGATGTAAGATGTTGTTTTGGTGATCTTTCGCGCGTGATAATCATTGCCGTTTTGGCACAAGATGAACAATTAGGAGGGCACCCTGCAGAGCACTCACCCCCTGATTTTATGTAACCGATATTGTTTCAACTTTAGTGTAACGGGATTTCCAAAAGTATAGATATATCGTAATTCCAACGTCTCGATCGTTGTTTAAAAGATTTCAAAAATTCACAAGTTAAAACCGATCGATGTCACAGTTTACGCCTTTTCAGTTTAAAAATCCATTTCTTAGGCGATTGATCTGAAATTTTCACAGTAGCTCAAAAACATCCCAATGAACAACTTTCATGTTTTGAGTTTTTCGTAAAAACGATGGGAAGCATGTCAAAAATCAAGTTTTCTACTCAAATAGTATGCTGTCAGGATTCAGGTTTGACACATCTCAAAGATTTGACTTTTTAACATATCAAATGAGCTTCAAAAATTCTGAAATTTTATATGCACATACTAGACATGATTATATGCAACTTTTGTTTAGAACTCAAAGATTGGATCGGACTAGAAATGATAGAAATATGCTCATCAAGTTCGGTTAAGAAAACTGTCAACCTTTGAAAATTCTTTAAAACGCAGAATATGTCCGATTCGATTTGGGGTTTCAAAACTTGATGAAAATGCATGAAATTTTACAGAGGTATTCAAGACTCATAGATCTACAACTTTTGTTTAGATCATGAAGATTGGTTCGTACTAGAAATGATAGAAATAAGTTCATCAAGTTCGGTTTTGAAATCGGTTAATTTTTGAAAGTTCTTAAAACGCAGAATATGTCCGACTTGATTTGGGGTATCAAAACTTGATGAAAAATTCTGAAATTTTTACACAATATAGCTGAAGATCTTAGGATCAAAATCTTAGTTTTGAGTTTTCAGGTTTGAACGCTCGAAGTAAGAGTTTTGCTCGGATTTCAGGAAATACGTAGATTGGGGTTTTTAGGTTTGATTTTAACGTTTCGTTTAAGATCCAATGTTTCGGATGTCTTTAAACCACCCGTATTGATATGTAAGTTATTAACTTACAGAGAGTGAGTTCCTTGAACGTTCTAAGGTTGATCGATTTGTCCAAAATCGCCACGAACGGATCTACGCAACACGTTCTTCTTCTCCTTTGGCTACGAACGTGTTTTCAAGTAAAGATCCGTAAGTTAGAAGGTTGATTATGATCTTAAAGCAATAAGGAAACTTGATTGACACCTTACCAACAATCCAATGCTTGCAAATCCTTGATCTCCACACTACCTTGGTAGGATTTGGTTGCCGGAAGGTTCGCCGGAAGTTCGCCGGAAGGTGTTTGGCTTAGGGAGAGTTTTTGGAGAGTTTGGGAGGAACTTGGGGTGTTTGATGACTGAAAATGGAGTGTTATGGACAACCAATGACGTCCAAAAGATGCCTCCCCCGTGACCAAGCAAGATTCTCGCGTTGGGGTCAAGGAATATGGCAAGAAAGTCGCCAAAACGCGACAATGGCTGCTGTCAGGACGTTGGCGCGGGGTTGGCGCGCGAATCGGCCAAAGGCCGCGCCGGGTGCGCGCCACCCAAAACGCGACAAACGTCGCCGCGTGAATGGCGCGGGGTTGGCGCGCTGTTTGGCTAAACCCCGCGCCGGGTGCGCGCCACTCTCGCCTGGACTTCGGTCCGGGCGGGGTCGTGCGATCCGTCGTGCTTTTCCTCCTTTCTTTCGGACTTCTATCCTCCTACGGTTTCGGGCTTGATTTTTCGGGTCATTCTCGGATCAATAATTCTTATCTTAAATTTATCTTGACTCAAATGAACTTCATGTTAAAATCTTAAGTCCGTCGATCTCGGTTTCGTCGGCTTCCAATTCGTCGTCTTTTGATTCCCGTGCAATAACTTGTATCATTAAATTTCTTCCGGCTTCACGGGTTCTTGGAATTAAAATTCTTTTCCTTCATGAATTTAATTCCAATTATTTTGACTCAATTCATGGAATGTCTTCGGGCTTCCTTTCCCTCTTTTATTCCATTTTGAATTTAAATCTATCGGCGTTTCATTTCCGAGCAATAATTTATTGTGGTAAATTATTTTCTTCTTCTCGGATATATTTCGACATTGATCGGAATAAATTTTATTCCCTTGGACGTTGATAAAAATCTGGGGTGTTACACGAAGGTTCTCAACCATTCTTCCAGCTTAGCGGGGTCTTCCTCCCCGACGTAATAAGGAGGTCGGTAGGGGTTCACCGCAGCCAAGTAGTTGATCCTCGCTTCCGGTGGTGGTGCCGCGGCAGCTCCACCCTGGTTAACGTAAGCATTACCCAGTGCGATTAGTAATTCTTCCATATTTCTCATTCGCCCTTCCGCATGGTTGGGCATTGGTCCTACCGGGTTCGGCATCTCCGCGTTAGGTGCCTGCTCATTGAGTTGTCCCGGCGTGCCGTGGGTGTTGGGGGTGGCAGGGAAGGTCCTTGGTCGTCCTCGGGGTGCCATCCTGTTACAACCAAGGAAGGTGTAAAGTTCAGGGAGATTCGATAAAGTGTGGAAAAAAAAAGGGTTTTGCTGAATTGTATGGTGCTTATCAGGAGTTGGTCAATATTTGCATTTATTCATTCAGTCGTTTAGGGTTTTAGGGTCTGAGGTGCTTGTCGTTTTGTTATGCAGAAATAGATGCGTTGTTTGTCCGTCGGCGCTTTGTTAAGATATAAAGATGGTGTATAAAATAAGTGTTTGTGACTTTATTGCCCAGTAAAAGTTTTTGTTTCGACACAAGCGACAAGTAGCAAAGATCCTGAAAATAGTTTGGGAAAATAGAAAAGGAGAACAATAGGAATAATGTATCAAAATCTCTAATCCTGCGAAGGGTAGGTGGTCGGGTCCTCCATGGGGTCATCCTCATCACTTGATTCATCGATGGTGCCCGTGCCAAGGGGCCCATGGAACACTGGGCTGGCTGGCCAACTGGGCCCAGCAACAGGAGTAGGATCAACGATAGCAACTGGGGTTTGGACGGCTGCAGGGACAGCGACAGGGTCAATAACGAGGCTAGTTACAGGAGGAGTTCCTGGGTTGAGGGGGGCAGGTGGAAGCAGATCATCCTTCAGGTGATGCAGTTGATGTCCCAAGACCCCTGCTTGGGTCTCTACGTCGTCAATCTGGGTCCGAAGCTCAGTCTCGCGGGTCTGGAGTTCGTTGATTTGGATTTGGGGTTGGGTTATATCTTGATGTCCTGCTTGGCCCAGATTAGTTAGGTGGCCCAAGTTAGCTTCCATTTGCTCTACCCTTAGTCTGAAGTTGTTCACGTTTTGAGGAGATTCGAGGTATGCTTCAATCAACCTCATTAGCAGGTTGATCATGTTCACGTTTGGGAAAGCCATCTATTGTTAACAAGGTAGGTTAAGGTTAGATATTTTTCAGGCAAGGTTAAGATATGCACCAATTTAAATCTATATGCAACATGCAAGTGCAAGTCCCTTCCCCATAAAAATTTAGTTTAAAATAAATTGCTAAAGGTTGGGCCTCTATAGCGGGCCAAAATTTAATATTTCTTGGGCTAAGACTTTGGGCTATGTAAAAAGGATTATGGACTTTTGGGCTAAAAATAATACTAGTAGTCAAAATAAATAGTTTTAAAAGAAATCGCACTTGGGTTTAAAAATAATGGTTTAAAATAATAGTAGTAGCTTTAAAAATTTTCCGGGCTCTGATACCAACTTGTAACACCCCGGATTTGATAACCCAGGCCGGGATGTCACCGCCGCATCTCCCTAGCAAGACACGGCTTCCCGAGCTCGCTAAGGAATGCAAGGCTTGTGGGTATGTAAATGATTTAAAACATTTCAAGATTTAGTCCGGAAATTTATAATACTTAATACGATAGTAGTAATCATCATGCGCGAAAATAAATAGAGAAAGTGCAGCGGAAGGTAAATCACGGCCAACATGGCCAAATCCTCGGGTTTAACAGACCCGGTAAAAACAGTACGATGCAAAATTTTAAAATGTCCGTTATGATTTCCCCCAAGTGCATATGCAATACGTCACTCGACATACTCTGTAAAAAGGAAAATGACAACGGTTGTCAGTATAAAAATATACTGAGTAAGTTAATCCCTAACTAACAAATAAAAGGGGTTACAAGTGTTTAAACTAAAGATTTCGCTTACCGTACGAGAATTTAAAAATACATAAATTATTAGCAGCGGAAAAAAACATGATTAAAGGGCTTAATTTTAAAAGCGTAACTTAAAGCATAATTTAAGGTGCATAAACTTTAAATACATAATTAAAAACATGATAAATACGATTTAAGCATAATGAAACACTCACACAAGTCTTTTACTTTTCATCCCGTAGACTAAGAAGAGGACACCATACTGGGAGATCACTAACGAGGCAATCTCAACATAGGACCACTAACGAGGCAGTCCAAACAATGGGAGACCACTAACGAGGCAGTCTCAAAGATAGTAGGACCACTAACGAGGCGATCCAAAAAGATAGTAGGACCACTAACGAGGCGATCCACAAAACAGCGCGCGAGATCACTAACGAGGCAATCTCAGATAGTAAGGAGACCACTAACGAGGCAGTCTCAAAGATAATGATAGTATGAAGATCGGCTCAGCCTAGTGAACGGGATTTTTCGAAAGTTCGTATTTCAAAGTTATCAAATGATCGATATCGCATTTTCAAAGTTCGAGTTTTCTCAAGTTCGAAAAATCCTATTCGAGGCAGTTTACGCCTTTCTTAATTAAAAATTCGTCTTTACACCAAAAATTCTGAAACTTTTACAGTAATTCAAAAACACACACACGAACAACTTTCATGTTTTAAGTTTTTGGAAATAGGGTTCCGAAGCGAGTCGAAATTCGAGTTTATTGCAAAGAATAATTTATGTCTTAAAAACTGTTTTCGTCACAGGTTCGTGCAACGTCGATTAAAAATTCATTTCAAAACCAATCGATGTGAAATTTTTACAGTAACTACCCAACACGTTAAGGAACAACTTTCATGTTTTAAGAATTTGGAAATAATGAATTCTTGGTACTCAAAAATCGATTGCAACTCACTGCATACTCGCGGCCTTTAAAACAATCTTAAAACAGTTCTGAAAATTCGGTCGTTTGGCATATCAAATGAACACCAAAATCCGTGAAATTTAATATGCATAATCTAGACACAATTATCTACAACTTTTGTTTAGGAATGCAAAGTTAAATCATTCGAAAAATGGGTGAAAAACATGCATCAAGTTGAATGTAGAAATCTGCCACAGTTTTAAAACGTTCGGTTCGATACAGAAAGTTTACGACGGGATTTGGGATAGCAAAACTCAATGTCAATGGCTGAAATTTGGACACAAGATAGATAAAGGTGTTAGGAACAAATTTTAAGTTGAAAAGTTTTCGGTTTGAATTCCCGAAGGTCGAGTTTTAGGCGAGTCTTTAAAATTGGACGAAAATAGGGTTTTTGAAAACCGATTTTTGTTACAAGCCTATATCTCGAGATTTAAACAACAAACAACCACGAAAATGTGTGAGTAAGGTTTTAACTTACTTAGAATGATGATAGGGTCGCTGGATTGGGTTTCCGGACGTCCTAGGGTCACGACGAACGGCTAACTTCTCCGATCGCTTTTTGTTCGTTTTCCAACGGGAAATCGTAGTAAGGAAAAAGGGTTAGAATATGAGTTTCTGAGATCTATGGACGAATTGAAACGTTGCACAATGGCTTACCAAGAGTCTAGAGGGCAGGGGCTTGTCCTGGTCGTCCCGTCGTCGCCGGAATACTTGCCGGAAAGTGGTGTCGAAGGAGTTTCGAACTTGGAGAGGGAATTGAGGGTGGAGGCTGAATGTTTACTGAAAACCTAGGGTTTGGGGCGCCCCTAGGGTATTCTTAAGCTTTTCCCAAGGCTGAGATTCGATTGTCATGGTTAGGGGTGTGGTTTTTGGCAAGAAAATCGCCATGGAAGGAAAGTTTACACTTTCAGCATCTCTGGCGCGCTGGTGGCGCGCACCTAAGCTTTTGTCCGCGCGGAGCACGCATGACCAGCCTGGGGTCGCGACGCCTTTGCCCGCGCGGTGGCCGCGCGGCGGCGCGCGGACAGCGCGGGCCGGCCGGACCGGCCGGTTCGACGGTCCGCGTGTTCCGACGGGTTTTCCCTCGCTTTCCCCTATCGGTTTTCTACGTGTTAGCTCGATTCCCTGGGTCGTCTCCGTCTCAGAATCTTCTCCTTAAACTTGTTACGAGTCCGGCTTATCGTTCGCAACATTTCTGTGTCTAATTAGCCTAGTCTAAATTGGTTCCAACACCTCCTATCGTCCTTGTGATCTAATTCGTGATGTATTTTGTGATTTATTTCGTGACTGAACTTGGAAATTAGTTCTAAGCTGCCTACGTACCCTGTGAAGGGATCAAGTCATGACGTAGTTCAAAACAATTTGAATTTGTTTTTCCTCGGGTGTTACAGAAGCAATCATGGTTGTCCAATTCTTAGATTGGCTGATCTTTTCAAACAAGAAAGAAAAGAATTGTTGATAATGTCTCGATTTATATTTATATATGGTGAGTTGTTGAAATAGATAAAGTATTAATGTATTATAATTTGGACAAATTCAACATGCTTACATGCCTATAGTTTGAAATTCATCAGGTATATGTATACACATGAATATAGATAATAAAAAATATATTAATTAAAATAAAATTATCAACATAAATTTAAGAATATAGTAACTAAATTGGGAATGAGAACTTGGTATAGTGGTCGTGTCCCTTCACTACCAATCTTCGATTTCACTGGTCCTCTATTCATTCCCTTTATTTAATTTGTAATTTGAGCTTTCACACATTTGTCGATACATGAATGTCAATGTTTATCCAAAAAAAGAATATAATAACTAAATTAAAGAAGTACTTGGGAATAAGGATTTGTCGAAGCGGCCAAGTTCATGCCTTTCAACTCTATGTTTTGGGGTTTGATTTCCCACCCGACCCCTATTTCTTCCCTTTATCCATTTGTCATTTGTGTGGCATGGGCTCCCACCATATTTTCTCTGACTTCGGATCCTTAAAAGAAAATTAAAGAAGTCCTAATCTTATACTTGTTTCTTAAAAATGAAACATTTGTATAGTTGTTACTATTTATTGAGTAACTTTGATTTAAGTTTGTAACACAATTATATAAGATAAAAACACAGTTAAATGAGATCTTATTGGATTCGTCTAATTGCCTAGTTTTAGAATATCAAATTTTTATAATTATTTTTTATACAATTTGAAATATGAAGTTTTAAAAATATGCATTGGATAATGTGAAATGCAACAAGGTAACGGAAGGAGTAAAAAATAAAGGATCAAATGTGCTTCTTTGTCCGAGAAGATGCCACGTGTGGATACGGTCGTTTTCATTTATAAATTTATCCAGTATTCACTTTATGTAATTTGGATCTACGAATATTTTTGCACCATATGATTTAGTAAAACAAATGCATTGTTCATGTACTTTTTTTATATTTATTCAATTCATTTTTTCATTTATTTAATTTTATTAAATATATAATAATCTTTTTCCCAAAGTTTTAAATATATAATTATTTCTATTTATAATGATGTAGATGGTTTTCCGTGATAACAAAAATTAAATGACGAAAATTAGAGTTTATCCCACTAAAAACTAAATAATAAAGAAAACACATCAAATGAAACCTATTTAAAATAGTAAGATGGAAAGAGGACTTAGTTTGACTTCCAATCTTATAATTGACCGTTTGATTTCCACCCGTATATATAATTTGTCCTCATACACTTATGCGTCGACACTCGGGTGTGAATCTTTATAAAAATACTTAAGATTATATAGAATTGAAAAAGTGTACATGCTATGCGATTTATAGGAAATATTCATTAGAAAATATAGACGTCCGTATAATAATAAATACTACGTCGTACTACTATTGTATAATTTGTATAGTTTCGATTCAGTTCGGTTCCAGGTTTTGACTTGAATCTATTGCTGTTTTTAAGAGTAGCAATGAGTCGGTGCCGGGTGGCTATTAGCCTGTTCAAACGGTGTTATAGCACATGGCCCCAATTTTGTGGGCCCGTTTTTCAATTATATATATACACATTTATGTATGTTTTTAAGCTAATTAGTTAGTTTATTAGTCTATTAATTATTTATTTGGTTTATTAGCTCATTGACCATTGTAAAGATTAAAATTGGGGCCCATTTTTATTTTTTATTTTTTTAATATACTTGGTATGTCATGAGCCCATTATTTAATTTAGTAGCCCATTATTCACTTTAAAATGTAAAATATGAAGACTTGGTAATGAATTTGATTTTAAAAATGCTAGAAACTGCTTACCAAAAAAAAAATTCTAGAAACTAGAAAGATTGTCCCTTTTAAGTAGAAAGTGATTTAGTTTCCTTTTAAAAATGTCGTAGACAGGCAACCTTTGGGTTAAATTTTTTTATTTTAAATTTATTTATTATACTGTTGTATTTCTAAAATAATTTAAAATTCTTTTATTATTTTTTTGGATATGATAAGTGTAGTCTAAAAATTGTTTTTAACAGGGCCAAAAATGATAAGACCGACGTGTCCAGTGCCATCCCTAATAATTTGTCTTAATCGACCAGTCTAATAGTAGGTTAGTAGCTGAATAAGTGGAATTTTCTTGTTTGATCCCTTCCATTTTCCAAAGGAAAGAGTGGCTGCACGGCATAATAATTATTTTTTGTTTTATTAGTTGCTGGTATACACTCTTTCCAAATCCCATATATAATTTATATAAATCAAATCTACATATTTTATATGTGAATTTCAACATTGTCCGCGTCATCAACGGCTACAAGAATGCAACCATTTTCAACAGGAAAAAAGGACAAATACGTCCATTTTCTTTTCAAAAAATTCAAATAAGTCCTTTTTCTATTTTATTACCAAAACAGTCCTCTACAAATGCTAATTATGTCCAAATCAGTCCTTTTTTCACTAATTATATTCTAATTGCTGACGTGGCAAGGGTTTTAATTTAAACCTGACACGTGTGCATAATATTAGTCATTTTTCTTTTGCCAATTCAGTCCTAAACTTTTGTTTTGTTCTATTTATCCTCTACCACAATCACTCATTTTTATATTAATTGGCCTCCAACCTTTCAAATTATTTTATTTTGGGTCCAAAACCTTAAATTTTTTATTGTTACTAATCCATTTATCAAATAAATGCCCAACATACTTCCGTAAATAAAATTAAATATCAAACCCCATACGTTGGGTTTGACCGCCTTGTTACCGGGTCTTCGAAGTTCCAGATTTTACGGATCCTCTCTAACCACCCAACCGTAACCGATGGTTCATTAGTTCTGGTTTCCTTCAGAAACAATCAGCACAATCATACTTTGTGGACAATAAAATTCAGGCTATTTTTTAATATTTTTAATAATATTTTTTTCAATAAAACCAAGGCTTCCTGTATCCATAACCTTCCAAAAATTCAAGTTAAATCATTTACTCAAACATTGCTACATCCTAAGGTAGGACGCAAAGTAAGATTATGTTGATTGTTGCTGAAGGAAACCAAAACCAATGAACCATCGGTTGCTGTCGGGTGGTTAGAGAGAATCCGTAAAATTCCGGTACTTGAAAGACCCGATAACAAAGCAGGCAAACCCAATGTATGAGGTTTGGTGTTTAATTTTATTTATGGAAGTATGTTGGGCATTTATTTGATAAATGAATTGGTAATAATAAAAAATTTAAGGTTCTGGGCCTAAAATGAAATAATTTGAAAGGTTGGAGGCCAATTAATATAAAAATGATCGATTTGGGTAGAGGACTAAATAGAACAAAACAAAAGTTTATGACTGAATTGGCAAAAGATAAAAGAAAAATGACTAATATTATGCCCACCTGTCAGATTTAAATTAAAACCCTTGTCACGTCAGCAATTAGAATATAATTAGTGAAAAAAGGACTGATTTGGACATAATTAGCATTTGTAGAGGACTGTTTTGGTAATAAAATAGAAAAATGACTGATTTAAATTTTTTGAAAAGATAATGGACATATTTGTCCTTTTTCCATTTTCAACAATACCCATGATATGATCCTGCAAGCTCCCGGATCCCCAATACACCAGACGACTAGCACCAATTCTCCATGTTCCATGCATCTCATTCCATTTGAAACTGTTCTTCGGGTTTTCATCCGAGTCATTAAGGTCTCAAGGAACCAAACGGGCGACAATTAGTAAAGTTATGGCACGAAATTACAAAATTCGACAAGACACCAAACTGAAAAATCGAAAAAATTATGTCACCAAATTAATATTTTTTTCCAATGAAATAGTACTACTACAATATTTATGTCCAAAAACCCCCCATCCATGAATATGCTTTTATGTTCCCATTCAACTATACAGCTAGTCATGCATCTTACAGCACAATTGTTTTACACAATCTATCCCAAATAGTTCAAATGCAAAGAAAAGACAACCACAAAGCTAGTATAACTACAAGAAAATCCAGTTTATCGTCCGAATCCAAAAATTTGGTCGTGGATCTATTGGTTAGCAAATCTCCAGTGGCAGAAAAAAAAGTTGGTCGGACTCTTACGACCGAAATGTCCGCAACCAAATCGCACTACAAGAAAAATTCCATTTACCGACCGCACCTGCGGTCGGTAACCCCCGGGATGCGGGTCGTTTCGGGGCTTACCGACCGCACCACCGACCGCAAGTGTCGGTCGGTAATATCTTGGTAGGTATTTTTCCCCCGACCAAAAAAATTTGCCGTCGGGACTTTGCCAACCGCATTACCGGTCGGTATTATCTTTACCGACCGAATTACCGACCACAATTTGCGGTCGGTAATTCTATTTTATGAAAAAAAATGCTCTCAGGAGGGCTCGAACCGCCCATCTCACCCATCACCACTCTCAACTCTAACCACCTTTGCCAACCCTTTACATTACCAATGGAAACTCGCCATGTGTCATATATAATAAATCCTCCACAAGTATTCTCCAAATGCTAAAGAGGGGATTTGAACCCTCCTCCCAATTACTTCTCACACGGGTGTGTGCCACTCGGACGCGCAAACTTTCATGTTATAATATGCATTGGGTTATATATATAATATATGTAACTATAAATGCATAAATTAATAACCAAAAAAAATAAAAACTGATATATTAATTAAATAAATAATAAAATAATTCGTTAATTAAATAAAATAAAAAATTAAATGGGTAAAATGAACCAAATCACTAATTAAATTTAAGAAATGAAATCAAAATTATGATTATATCTATATCTATAATTAAATAAAAAATTTCCTTTATATTAAAAAAATATAATCTACCGCAATAATGTTGGTCGGTGCAGTGGTTGTCTTAAAAGCGGGGCCCCAATAACGGCTCTTTTTTACTGACCACCAGGTGCGGTCGGTGTTGCGGTCGGTAATCCGACCCGCAACCTGTCGGTCGGTGATTCCGGTCGGTATTTTTTATTTTTCTTGTAGTGATCGGCGACTAAAATTTTCCGATGCTATGAATTTATTTATTTATTTTTTATCAACGACCAAATTTTTTGGCTAGTCAAAAAATTTTCAAAATGTGAAAAGAGTTTGGCCCCATGAGGGTCTCGATCCCACACCACCACACAACCCTAGGCTCTCCCACCACCATCCATTCCCTTATTTAAATTTTGCTATGGAAAGGTATCTAATCCTGCATGGTGGAAAATAATGAAGCCCCGCATGTCAAGAGCTGTAAACGAGCCGAACCGAACCGAGCTTCAAGTGTTTGAGCTATATTCGTTAAGCTTAACGAATGAACACGAACCGAGCCAAAAATCTTAACGAGCCAATTTTCATGTTTGAGCTCTGTTCGTTTAACCTTACGAACGAGCTAATAACGAACGAACATGAGCCTAGTCGAGCTCAGTTAATGAACCATTTATTTTATTAATAAATTTATTTATTTTAGAATTAAATTAGGTGTGAAAATGTAATGTATATTGTAATATAATTTATGGCAGAAATGTGAAATTAATAAAAATAAAAAATGGAAAGAACAACTAGATAAAATTTTTATTTTTTATAATATATTCCATTAAAAAAGAATTCCGAACTGTTCGCTAACTCAACGAACGAACACACAAACCAAATTATGTGTTTGAGCTCGGTTCGTTTAACTTACCGAACGAGCTGTTAACGAACGAACACGTGTCGAAACAAGCTCA
This sequence comes from Hygrophila difformis, assembly GCA_030278955.1. NCBI lineage: Eukaryota > Viridiplantae > Streptophyta > Magnoliopsida > Lamiales > Acanthaceae > Hygrophila > Hygrophila difformis. The sequence goes on from JAOANR010000010.1 coordinate 47,592,111, forward strand.
GCTCACGAACTGTTTGTTTTATTTACAGCTCTACGCATGTGCCATTGTGTTCTCTCTATGTATATCAAACTAAAATAATAAAATAAATAAGAAATACTCCATCGGTCCCAGCAAATGTGTCTGGTTTGATTTTATGACACTGTTTATTATTAAACTTTGACTCAATTTTATTGCAGATATATATTTGGAAAAAAATTATTGGATCTTATTAGAATCATCTTGTCGTATAGTTCTACTTCCTCCGTTCCTTTTTAATACATATAGGGCAAAAAAAGTCAAGCGAGATCTTGTTAGATTCGTCTAATCGTATAGATTTAGAATATCAAAGTTTCAAAATTTTTACTTGTACGCAATTTGAGTTATTTAAGATTGAAAATGTGTATTGGATTGCGTGAAATCTGGCTCCGTGGCAATTAAAAAAGAACGGAGCTAGGTAGTACAATATATATTTTGTATAATTTTTAGTTGTATGTATTTTGAGATATAATGGTTGAAAAATGCATTGGATTGTATACAGAAATCAAAGAAGACAAGCTAGTTATTGGGACAGACTGTGTAATAAAATAAATATTTATTAAAATAAATAATTATCTATTATCTTACCATTTATAAAGAGGAAAAAAAAAGCCAATTTAGTCCTTTATTTTTACAAAAAAGCCAAATCAGTCCTTTTTTTATTTTTTGGCCAAATTGGTCCGCTACATATACTAATTACGTCCCAATCGGTCCTCCATCCACTAATTATGCCATAATTACATATTTTTGGCCAAATCAGTCCTTTTTTTTCAAAAATCTAAATTGGTCCGTTATTAATTTTTGCCCTCTTTCATGCAGTCCAATGCACATTTCAAACCACTAATAACTCAAATTCGGTATAAGTAAAAATTCTAAAATTTCGATATTTATAAACTACACGACGAGACAAATCTAATAAGATCATACTTAGCTCATTTTAATTTGTATATATATGTTTAAAATTTAAGTCAAAACAAGTGTGTGAATAGTAGCAAATTAGACAATATAGTTATTAAAAAAATGGAGGGAGTATATCGCAATTGGTCTTCATTTTATGAAGAAACACCAAAAACCACCGAACTCTAAAAGATGATCCATTTGTTTAATAACTACCATTTTTTAATAACTACATTTTATGGAGAAACACCATTTTATGGATATTCTCCCTCCATTTTTTTTAATAATTACATTATCTAGTTTGCTACTATTTACACACTTGTTTTGACTTAAAGTTTAAACATAGATATACAAGTTAAAATGAGCCAAGTAGGATCTTGTTAGATTCGTCACGTCATGTAGTTTATAAATATCAAAATTTTAGAATTTTTACTTATATCGAATTTGAGTTATTAATGGTTTGAAATGTGCATTGGACTGCATGAAAGGGGGCAAAAATTAATAACGGACCAATTTAGATTTTTGGAAAAAAAAAGGACTGATTTGGCCAAAAAATGTAATTAGGGCATAATTAGTGGATGTAGGACCAATTGAGACGTAATTAGTATATGTAGCGGACCAATTTGGCCAAAAAATAAAAAAAGGACTATATTGGCCTTTTTTCCGCCTCCCAAAATTTTTCCTTTCTCTATTGCAATCTTGGCCGTCCATTCCAATCGAATTTCATTTCAATCCGTTGGATGTCTCTGAATCTGCGTAGCCGTCCATCTCTTTTCAATTGAAGCTGGACCGTCCGATCGGTATCGCTTGTGCTGAGGGTTCTTATTCTCCCAAAGCTGTGTGCCTGGTTTTTTCCGTCATCGTGTTCTCTGGTTCTTGCGAATTTCCGCCATTGGTGCCGCTTCTTCCTGCTTTGTCTTCAGCATTGGCGTTGAGCTCGGGGCGACCCCGACGTCCTTTCTCATTTGGTATTTGCACGAATTTTTCCACTGACCAGGCATCTCGTTTTCCGATTTGCAGTGGGAGTCATTGCTGCCCCTCTCCCCTCCGCGCGCCGCCTCCGTGCCCGGAGAAGAAAAAGCAAGGGTTTGTGTTTCCCGTGTGCCGCTGGAGTCACTGCCGTTCAAGGGTTTGTGTTTTAATATTCGCCTGTTTTTGTTTCTGGTCATTTTCCTTTTCAAACCGAAGTCGGAGTTCTGTTCAACTCTGTCCATAACGTCGAAGAAATACTGAGTAAGTTTTAAGTTTCTGGTGGTCTGGTTGAAGAAAAAGCAAGGGTTTGTGTTTCCCGCGTGCAGCCGGATTCACTGCCGCTCAAGGGTTTGTGTTTTAATATTCGCCTGTTTTTGTTTCTAGTCATTTTCCCTTTCAAACCGAAGTCGGAGTTCTGTTCAAATCTGTCCATAACCTTGAAGAATCCGTGTTTGTTTGTGTTGTCGCTGGTTATTTTCCCTTTCTGGTCATTTACAGAATTTAGGTGTGGATTGGTGGGAAAGTTTGGCCGGTGATTTGATTTTTTTAATATTCGATTTAGGGTAGCATTAGGTTGCATTTGGAATGTCCCTGTGTTGAATTAATTGCTGGATTTCACTAATTTGGATTTTGGGCAGAGCAGAAGTAACACCCTCTCTCTTATCTCTCTCAAAGACAAAAACGTGCATTTTTTTAAAATTTCTTTTTATTAACATCTCGGTTTAGGCTTTAATGAATAATTAAATATGCATCAGGAATGTTCTTTGTGTATAATAAACTTTTTGTTTTCAAGAGATGATCTTAAATCTCTTGGTGTATAGTTAGGACTTGCCAATGTAAGGATTTTGTATAAAATTGCAGTTCTTGTATTTCATTGCTTGCCCACTTGATCATTTGTCCCCCTTTTGATGTTGATATTTGAGCATTCAAAGTGCAGTTTAGAAGCAAGAAGTCTTGTTTGATTCTGAGAATATGTGTTTCAAGTGTAGTTGTGGTCTAATTTCGGGATCAAGGTTTAGTTTTGTGCGCAAAAAAGTGTGTTTCTGACAAAAAATAAGGGAAAAAGAAAGGGGCTTTATTGGTGAGAAATGAGAAAGGTTTTTAAGATGGGTATGAACAAGGTAGTAATTAATGTGATTGTGCAGGAAATTTTTGGTGAAAACCCCGCCACGGCTCTCTGTCGAGCAAAGCCCTTAGGTATACAGTCCCGAATGAGTCAGCCCACAATTAAGCGCAAGGTTGGGAAGTATGAGATTGGCAGGACGATTGGCGAGGGGACGTTTGCCAAAGTCAAGTTTGCAAGAAATTCCGACACAGGGCAACCTGTGGCCATCAAGATTCTTGACAAGGATAAGGTCCTAAAACACAAGATGGCAGAACAGATCCTTTCACTTCTGCTTCCTTGTAAGTCTCCAAATTCTTATACTGAATTTTATTGCTGCAAATGCCTTCTCAATCATTATTCCCAATGTTAATTTGGTGATTGCATCTTAATTTGTACTATTTGGTAGACAGCTTTGTATAACCTATGGACATGTCTTGTGTGTTCTGTCGGCAGATTAAGCGGGAGATTGCAACCATGAAATTGATTAAGCATTCCTATGTTGTTCGCATACACGAGGTACCTCCCCACCATCCGCAGATAATCGCAGACGCAGAAAATGTTTCGTTTCAACATTGTTATTGCAAATTTTCCACAGGTGCTGGGGAGCAAGACGAAGATATTTATCGTTTTGGGGTTCGTTACTGGTGGAGAGCTATTCGACAAAATTGTAAGATTTCCCACAATCCTTATGAAATCATTAATGAAAAAACATGCTTGTTTTGAGTGATGGAGACCCTGAGGATGTTGCCTGCTACACTTTTGACTTTAGATGTGATTTCTGTTTCTTGATTTTGTGGTCCTAACAACTTATATGTGTAATTGTGAAGGTAAATAATGGAAGGATGCGAGAAGCTGAAGCAAGAAAATACTTTCAGCAGCTCATAAATGCTGTTGATTATTGTCATAGTAGGGGGGGAGTCTTCCACAGAGATCTAAAGGTAGTTAATATTGTAATAAAAGTTCCATTTGATTGATCATGACTAACTTGGATAGTTGCGATTGGTTGATTTGTGTTTCGTCTTGTTCATTGTAATCTTGACTGTTGCAGCCGGAGAACTTACTGCTGGATGCTGCTGGAAACCTCAAAATCTCTGATTTCGGATTAAGTGCACTGTCCCGGCAAGTTAGGGTAAATATCACAATCAAAATAAAGAAACCTGTGAACTATTATTCAGTGTCATACTTCACTTTGTTATTGAGACTTGATAGTTGTAAATGCAAACCACATTCGTATGTGGCTTGCGATAAAACAGAGTGCCTTCCTGCATGATATTTACATGTCTGTGAATGAGCTGAACATTTCACGCTTTTTGGATCAGAGAATCTAATTAATTTGGGTTCTGACTGTTTAAGTTATGCGTATGAACATGGATTGAATGACTTATGAAAATCTTTTCCTTTTTTGTGTATGATCCTCCTCCACTTTTCAATTGAGTGACTTGTGAAATTCTGATCTCTGTTCTTAAAGTTTTTTTTTTTTTTTTTAGCTGTGGATGTTGATGAATTTAATTGATATAGGATATTTTTTAATATTTCTAATATGTCAGGATGATGGTCTGCTGCATACGGCCTGTGGAACTCCGAACTATTTGGAACTCCGAACTATGTTGCTCCTGAGGTATGCAAGTAAATTAGTCTTCCCATCCATACATCACTTTATTCGTTCTCTATGCATATGATTGTTGAAATTTGTGAAAAGGTCCTGAACGATCAAGGCTATGATGGAGCAACAGCGGACTTGTGGTCATGTGGGGTCATCCTCTTTGTATTGCTCGCAGGTTATTTGCCTTTCGATGATTCTAATCTTGCCATCCTATATAAAAAAGTGAGCATTTTTGCAATTTCAGCTCCATGATTTGTTATTCTTTTGTTTATTTATTGGTGGTCACCTTTTTTAGGGTTCTTCAATAGCTTATCGGCACTTATTTTTAAAATTTTCAGATATCTTCCGCCGAATTCAGGTGCCCTCCTTGGATTTCTTTCAGTGCAATGAAATTGATCACTCGAATCCTGGAACCAAATCCCGAAAAGGTAAGAACAATATAACTTTTCTGAAGTTGCACACTTCCAATTGAAAATTTGGCCGTCGGATCCAATTGAATATTATTTGTGGCCGTTGGATCGGTTGGGATGGTCCTGTCCGTTTGATCTTTCCTTGGTTAAAATACCACCGTCCAATTCTGAATTCCAATTGTGTTCGTTCGATCTCTAATTTAATTGGCAGTTTCATCGAGATTCGCTCATCCATCGTTCTCCTCCCATTACCATATTCCCGTTCACAATCCCTAAATCTAAACCCTAATTTCTTCATTCCAATCTCCAATTGAGTGATAATGGGGAGCAGCTCCGGAAGCGATGTGGAGGCGGGTTTCGCCAAGCTACAAGGGGAGGATTTCGAAGTACTCGAAATCCTCCCCTAGGAAGGAGAGGTCGAAATCCTCCCCTAGGAAGGAGAGGGGGGTTGGATTGTTTGTTTATATAGGGTTTTGGAATTTCATGTTTTTTTTTTTTTTTTTTGTAGGGACATTTTCTTTCCTTAATGGCCAACGATGCTGAAGAAATTAATTCCGAATCTCCTTCAGGTAGTTCAATGTTGTAATTGGGTGTGCTTTCTTGATTCTTGATTTTATCCAGCTCGATGGTTTGTGTTTCTTGTTCGATTTTTTGAGTTAATTTTCTGTTTTCTTGGTTGATTGATTTGAAGAAGACAGAGTGGACAAGTATAATGCTGAAGCAGCGGAAATTCTTGTCAATGAGGCACAGGTATTGTTTTCTTGAACGCGAAGCTGTGATGATTTGATTAAGGGTCGGCTATCTACACAAGCCAATTTACTATGCACGCAACATTTACCACATAAAATGTTTAAAGAAGCCCACATTTTTATTTTCAAACCCGAAAAAACCATAAGTTCCTAAATTACTTCGTAACCATATTCAACCCAACATGCTCCATACACACCATTCTCCACCCACACACCACATAACCCGTAAACAACTCAGTTGAGCAGTTTCACCACCGGAGAAGGAGCCTGTTCCCGCCCACACAAAGAAGCCAACCGGAGAAGAGGAGTTGTATTTCTTAGTGTTTGGAAAGCATATTAAGTTTGGAAGATGAGGTTTCTGCTGCCAAAATGTTCGAACCTGGTTTGTGGACCATTGGGATGATATTCGGAAGAAAAAAAAAATATGAACTTGATGTTCGAAAAAAATTCTAACGACATGGAGTTGTTCGAATTTATTTTCTGAGTTTTTTTTTTCCTAACAATAGGAAGTTGGAATTTTTTTAGAACATACATTGTATGTTCAACATGAGCTCGGAACATCACTTGTGGATAAATAAATTTCATAGCATTTAAACTGCTTACCATGTCGTTGGATCAAGACTTTTTGTTCGCCATTGTGCGTATTTTGTGTTCTACATAACTTTGAGCTAGATTTCCATGTATTTTATGGTGTATGCGTGGTGGTTTGAGAGTTTAGGGTTTACTGTGGTTTTCTTAACGGTGGTCCGGAGAGAGGAGGAGGGAGATGCAGTGTGATGAAAGCGTGGGTGGACATAGGTAGTTCTTGGGGATAGTGTCTGGTTAGTATGTTTATGGCATGTGTGTAGAATTTTAGTTTTTTGTTTAATATCAGTAAGGGTAATTTGTGAAAACCCAAAAAGGTGTAGTTTGTGGATAGCAAATAGGCTTTTGCAGATAGCCAGTTTCTTTGATTAATTTCACAGCCCCTTTTCCTGTTTCTTGAATGTGACTTCAGACAATCTAATCACCTCGCAGACCCCTCCTTGTAACTTTTGATAATGCCATTGCTTGTGTTTCCTGTTTCAGCGTTTGCCTTTGTCGGATGCAGTGCCAGTATATGAACAACTTTTGAGCACATTCCCCACTTCGGTACTGTCCTTCACTCTTTGTGTGTGCTTAGCTTTTTTTGACCTATTAGCTGCTGCTGACAACATTTTTAGCTTTTTGTAGGCGAAATATTGGAAGCAGTATGTGGAAGCATACATGGCTGTAAACAATGATGAAGCAACAAGACAAGTATTTAGCCGATGCCTTCTTAATTATTATTCTATATTTTATTTTTATTCTATGTTTGTTATGGAAAAATTATGGGTACATATATGATATTTTATACTTGGAATATAAATCTATATTCATATGTTGAAAATGAATGAATGTTGTCTTCCTTGTATTGGTTGAATCAACTATTAGATTAGAGCTTAATTTCCCTTGCAATGCTAACATGATCCCCATATTATTTGTTCCATTCTTTCTAATATGTTCAGTTAGGTTTGAAATTAGTGAACTGGAATTTCTTTCTTTAGTAATGGAAAAAACAATTGGTCTCCTTGAATGCTTGATATATAATTTGATGGAAAAAATGTGGTTCATTTTACAGGAGGAAGCGCAATGGATGGCATGGAGAAAATTATTATGCTTTGAGAAGTGGGCATCCTCCATTTTTTATGTTCAATTAAAGCTTTTTCCGCTGTGTTGATACTGAACACATCACTTCAATTGCATGCATCACATTAGTGTAGTGAGGATGCTCCATTTTTTGCTAGATGCATAGTGCTTGATCAATTGGTTTTCTGTGTTGGAGAGATGTGTGACAATTTAGTTACTAGATCTGTTTTTTCAATAGAGCAGTGTCCTTAGGAAATCTTCTACCATGCTCATGGGTTTTTGAAGACACCGGGGCTCACACGACACTTGCATCGTATGTCAGCAGTAGCTACAATTTAATACCTACCATCTGTTTAATTTACATTGTTTCCAGATTATAGAATCCACAATATGACCATTTCAAACCATATCATACTTAATACAATTTATATTTTTCTCATGTGTTTCTTCAACATTGTTCTGGGATGCATTGTATGGTTGTTCTGAGAATGGGATCCGAAAGCAGTGGTAGTAATAGGATGGGGTAATCTAAATTTGACCGCAAGGCCCCGAATTGAGTGCATTGGCTAGGTTTTACAGTCTCACTCTAGATGAGGTTTAGAATAACTTGTATTTCAATTTGGTTCTTTGTAATAATCTGTGATTGTTTGGTAATCTGTCTCGTGGGATTTCTTTGTGAATATTTGGTGGGTTTCTTGAGCTGTGGCTGTGTAGAGGAACTATCAACTATCTTAAAAAAGAGTATTAGCAAATAAGCTAAGATGTCATTTGAATTTCTTTGATTTCTTATAATCAAAATGTCGGTGGATTGTGTTGTTCTCTATGATAGATCCACATTTTCCTCTAGCTTTGTTTTTAGAACATCTTTTAACCTCGCTAGCTTTGCTGGTTTAACCTGTTTATGGGTGGTTATTCCCAAAAGTTCAAGTTTAACTTTAAATATACTACCCCCGTTTCATTTTGCATTTTATGTTTGTTTTCTGCTGTTTTAAATAGTTGTTCGATTAAATCTCTCATGTGTCAAAGGTCTAAGTGTTCCAGGGTGTTTGGATTTGTGTCATTCCAGAACCAACAGGTATGTCTAGGGCAATGTTAACATTGAATTGCAACTGAACTCGTGATTTTTTTTGATAAAGACAGGAACACACAATTTTTTTCTGGTCTAATTTTGTACCACTGCTTCTTTAACTGCTATAAAATTCAATATGTCAAGTTTTTGGCTAGCTTGTCTTCTTATCTCTGTAATGATTTATTGGTCTGTTATCTGAAAATGATCTACTTTTGACAGGATCTGGGAAATATGGCGTAATTGTCATTGTTGTACTTGTTGGATATTGCTACGTTCGGTGGAAGGTAAAGCTATTGTAGCGCATTTGATTAGATATACCAATTTCTTATAAATTTAGACCCTCTTAATGTCATATCACTTTCATAGACGAACTATATGATGGTTGCTGGTTATCTTGTTTTTGTTTTAATGTAAATACCATTCAAGAAATTTGTTGGTTTTGGATGCTTTAGAGCTCCTGAGTTGTTAACTTCATGTTTTTAACTATACTTGCTTTTGTTGAGTGATGTGATCGATAAATAATTATCTAATGTGCAGGGTTCGAATACAGGAAGATAGGTGCTATTTTCTACCACTTTATTTTATTTGCTGACCTGGTGTTTATTTGACAAATCATTTCCTCATAAAATTGTTTATCTTTGAATAATTAGAATGAGACAAAATTTGGAGTGGGGAGGCTGGTTTCTTTTGTGAGGAATCTTGAACATAGCCGAAGCATTGAGCAGATTGAGGCAAAAAAGAATTTCCTTAGTGCACTGTGTAATGTCAATGTTTCTGGTTTAAAAATAATTGATAATGCATAATCTGATTCTCTACTACGCTTTTTTAAATGATAAAATTCATTCACTATATTATGCATCTTCAAACTATTAAATACTTCTATATTTGAATGATGCATAGCCTTTTCGTTTGATTTGTGTAGTTCATTAGATGTTCATAACTAAATCACTACAGCACTACGGGCATAATGTGTGTCATGGTTTCCATCACACACAAATTTTTACTACCTTATTGAACACTCGGGTAGTAAGTGTCCGCCACATATCCTATTTTTTAAAATAGTAAGTGTCCGCCACATATCCCCGCACCCGTGTCGGACACCCGTACCCGACTCCGAGCAACATAGATGACGGGTTCAGGGTGCTCCATTTGGTTCGGCCATTTTTATCCTTTCTTCCGGAGGTTCAATCTGCAGATAGGAAGATTCCTTTCACAGAGAAGGCCATATACACTGTGATATCCCTATTTGTTTTCTTGGTCTGCAGTCAGTGATGCACCATGTGAAACCACACTTATACAAGCTTGAATTGTACCACAATATGTCCAAAATGAGTGCATTTTACCTTAATTTATTGCACTTTTAGGTGTATTTCATGTGTTTTTATTTTTCAAGTGATCATGGTTAGATTTGGCTTATCTAGGTTAAATTTACCATGTTTTTATGTGTTTTTAATAAGACTTTGGCAAATATAATACATTGCAATGATGTTTCAGGCATTAAAATGAAGAAAGAAGATGTTCGGAGGTCAAAGGATGCAAAATTCGGAATTTTCAACACTGGAAAAGCTCCAGAATGCGCCACATAGGCATGGCGGCGCATAAAATCATGCTCGAGCGCCACATTATGCGCCACCTCGACACTTAGGAAAATTTCGGATGGAAAAAAGCTTCAGGATGCGCCGCATAAGCATGGTGGCGCATAAAAACACCTCCAGGCGCCACTTTATGCGCCGCTGTTAAATTAAAAATTGGGAAATTGTCAGAATGCGCCGCACCTCCTTGGTGGCGCCTAAAACCACCTTGGAGCGCCACTTTTTGCGCCGCAGAGAAAATTTGGAAAATGTCAGGATGCGCCAGCTCTCCTTGGTGGCGCCGAAAACCTCTTCCGAGCGCCACTTTTTGCGCCACAGTCGCGGTTTGGAGGTTTTCTAACCTCCCGAACACGGTTTTAAAGCCCGTTTTTCACCATTCTTCACATCCCAGACTCATTCCAGACTCATATTTTCGATAGAAAAGCTCTGCAACTTTGGAGAAGAAGGCCGATAACACCGAACCATGCCGGAGGAAGTGATCAGAGCGTCTTCTCTGACTGTGTTCTTCGCATTCTAGGTGTTGTTTTTCTTTTTCTTGTTTTGTAATGTTTAGGATTTGCTTTTAAACATAATTTCCTACTGTTTTCATGTTTGTAAACGGATTTCCATGTTATTCGTGTTAAAAGTATTCTAGAACGGGAGTTCAGAATCACTTTTGAAGTACGAATCTATGTTTTTATGGAAGTATAATAAATGTCGATGTTTATATGTTTAATCTGGATTAATCTGCAAGAACTGTTAGAATTTGAATTTGGATTATGTATTGGATGCCTGAAATTGATCGACAATTATGTTTTGGCAAAAATCTGAAATCTGCATTTTTAATCTGCTAAATCTGGACTGATCGATCATTCTGCATATTTTGTCTACAATAATCTGATAAAAATTCTAATATGTTCACATTCTAAATTTAGTATTAGAATCCATATTACCATGTTTTATTATTATTACCAAAATTGTTAAATTATTTACACTGTTCTGCATATTTAAATGTTGGAATCTAATCTTTATGATTTCTGCTTTGCTAAATCGGGAGATAAAAAGTGGAAATTAGATTTTAGTACCGGTCTTGGGAATAAATCACATTAAAATAGATTCTGGCATGTACACGCTGATTTGGGAAATGAAATGTGTCGTTTAATCACAATAGGAAAATTTGTATGCTTGGGAAAGACTCAAATTTATGCCTAGACTGATGATTACAGAATGTTAGATAATTTAATTTGCTTCCATGAAGTCTGTTTTTACAAATTATGAAAATTAGGAAATTGGCATATTTTTAATCTTTATAAAATCATTAATTCTGCTGAAATTGATCTTTTTAGACATTGGGAAATGCTAAATCATTATGCAATTTCACTTTTATATAAAGATGTCATGTTCTAAATCATTACAAGCATATATCGTATCTTTATTTTTATTATTTTTTAACTTGCTTTATTTTAAATTTAATGCTATCATTTTAATTTAATCACCATTAGAATTAAACAAACTCTTTTCAAAATATAATATATATTATCAATGAACTTAAAATGACTAAGTTTTCTCCAGAATGAAATAATATTCTGAATTCCCTTGGGTTCGACCCGGTATTCACCGGTTTTTATTACTTGATGACAACCATCCGCTTGTGGTAAAATATGAGTAGTGAAAATCACTCATCAAGTTTTTGGCGCCGTTGCCGGGGAATTATTTGTGAAAATTATGTTGTTTTAAGTTCATTTGAATACATTTATGTTATTTCTACTTTTTAAATATTGTTATAACTTTTTGCTATTCTATGTCGTGCAAGGACATCGAGCTAAATCAGTGTGTGATCCTGAAATTTGAAAGAATATTGGGTTTCTCATCTAAAAAAGAGGAAGATCTGCAAGAGAACAAGTGTGAGGATGGCGGCAAGTTGTATACAGCATATATAATTGAGGATTTCAAGTGGATACCCTCGATTGAAAAGCCACCTACACTTCATTTAAAGGTATTAGCACCACACTTGAGGTACGTATTTCTCAATAAATTAGATTACTTTTAATTAAATGCATTACATCAAGTGTTGATATTGGATGCTAGAAAAATTGAGATTAAATTCCACCTCTTGACAACATTACAACTTTAATGAGTTTTTTTGAGGGAATGCTGATATATTAAAATGTTAATCAATAATTTTCTTATGATTGCATTACCTTTATTTAAATTTTTGTTTAAAGATGTGCAATTTGACCTTATAACTCATGAATGACATGATCATGGAAGTGCACCCACCATTTAGAGCTTTAATTTAGAAAATGATGCATTTGTCTTTGAAAGCTAATTAGGAAATGGAATTCACATATTGCCGTTGCATGCTTAGTAATAGTTATTTGTATCTTTTTCTTAATATGTTTGATTTTCTTTTATTTTAGTTTATATGTCTCACTAACTATTAAAAAAAAAAAGTGGTTCTTGCATGATTTTCATTATATGTAATTTGAAGTGATTCCTATGCATTTGAATGAGACGAGATAAGAATTGGAGTGATCAATAATTGAAAGAATTTTTGTGGTGATTTAAATAAAATAGGAGAAAAGGCTTAAATAAATTGATAGAGGGGGTTGACGAAAACGAACAGAATTTCATAGATATTTATAGGGGATGATTAGAACTAATTAGGGTAGTTTTACTAAACAGATGAATAGGAATATGGATGCAATATTAGGTTTCATTTAAACAAATCACGCAATATATTTTTGCTACAAAGTTTGTACAAATACTGAGTTTTAGATGCCACTCTTCGTAAATGGTTTTAAAAAACTCAGTTAAGCACTAAAAGTAACACAAGCAGGGCATTTTGGGCGTCATTTTCACCAATGACGCGTAAAAACTTGTTTGAGTACCATATGTAGCATAAAATGGGAACCACTGGGTTTTTGCCAAACTCGGATTTTTACAAACTTTTATGCTTCAAATCCATTCCAATTCATCATCAATTAGCTCAAATTTAATCCTAGATCTTCTAATTGGGCTTAAAAACCTACCCATTTAATGTAAACTTTAAAAAATAATAATAAATAAATAAATAAAATAAAATAAAATAAATAAAAGAAAATAATAATAAAATAAAATAGTCATCTCCTTCCTGTTCTCTCTTTCACATTCCTCTCTCTATTGAATCTCACAACCGCAGTCATCATCTTCAATTTCCCTTCCACCACTGTTCAAAAAATAATAATAATAATAATAATAATAATAATAATAATAATAATAATAATAAAATAAAAATAGAAATAAAAATAAAAATAAAATAATAATAATCTGTTTTTGTTTGTCTTTATTATCATGTTTATGGTTTATGCATATTTTTATTTTCATTTGATGTCACGTTATGCTTATTTGTTTAGGTTTTTAATTTTGTTAATAAAATATGACTACCATATTTCTAATTTAATAATTAAGTAGTGCATGTTATGTGGTAAAACTAGAAGCTGAAAATGTATTCGATAATTGAAGCTGAAAGTGAGGCTCAAGAACTCCAGCTTCTCAAATTTGGGGATTTTTTTGTTAAAGTGCTTCAAAGCTTCAATTTGGGGTAACAATAGCTATCCTAGTTCAATAATTCGTTCAATTTTGTGATGTGGTATGTGTTATTGTTAGTGTTTGTGTTGTTAATTAAATTTTGGGTTATATAGAATGTGGGATAAAATTATTACAGTATCTGAAATATGAATTTTTCTTATAAAAATGAGTTAAAATAACATGTTTAATCTTTTAAGTTGATATATGAATATTGTTAACCATGTTGTTTTAATCTACATTAATAAATTTTGGTAACATTAAAGCTTAAAACTTCATTTTTTCTCTAATTTATGAAAAAGAAACATTTTTATTATAAAAAACTCATCCTATGATTTTTTTTAACTAAAAAGGCAAACTTATGTTATTTAAAACAATAAACTAAGTTCTTGATCATTATTTCAAATCATTAATAAGAACTAGTTTGCTAATTTAGTTAGCTTTAAGCATTAAATTTGAAATTTTTAACAAAAAGGGAGTTTTTATAACTTAAAAATGTGTTCTTTTTAATAATAAGTTTTAAGTTCTAAAAAGTAATTTTCTTAAATTTATAAGAGACTTAGAACTTATAGCTTTTAAAATAAAATATATTGGTCATTTAGTTGTTTAAATTCCACATTTTAGGTTGATATATGTTTGCTTTATACAATGCACTTAAGTTAAACTTTTGGTTTAAACTTAAGTGTGAGAATGGGGAGGAATGCATATATTTATCACTAACCCAAAGTTTTCGTGTAACCAGGTTCCACAAATAATGTATAAGAAATACCTTGCTACTTGGTTGGATGTTTTTGCTATGAATATTGGTTTGCTCTGTTATGCACTACTTAGGTGTTCTATTTGTATTTAATATGGTGAGCATGTGGTTAAGTTTATATTTATGTTTAAATTATGTTTATGCATGTTTTAATTCTAATAAAATAGCTCTTACTTGAATCATGTTAAACTGGAATGTTGTGAGCTGTTGATTTGATAATAGGAAAGCAAATAACCATGATAATTTATGAAAGAAGCGGGATTAATGTTGTTGAAGTGTCGAATCTTTATGATTTTACACAATGCAGGCATTAAAATCAATAAATTATGATGTACAGATCATATTTAAAAAGCTGAAAATTTTTATCTAATTAAAAAAGTATGATCTAATTCAGTCTAACTTTTTAAATGCATGCTATATTCTTATTTTTGAAATTAAAAAGTTTTAATCCCACATTTTAAATCTTTCATTATGCACTTAAACTCAACTGGTAGTTCAGTTTAAGTGTGAGGATGGAGGAGTTTCTATTATGGTCACATTTTCAAAATTCTTCATCAACAGGTCCATTTAGTTTATTCAATGCATAAACCATTTATTTAATACATCATACAGGGTTGAGTTATAATAAAGAATGAGGGTATACTTTGCTATAGTTGTTGACATTTTGCTGTAAATTTTGCTTAAGAACTTATGATGTTTTGCTTTTGGTGAATTCTGAAATTTATTATCTATCAAATCTGTCCATACTTATTAAAGTTGGAATTTGTTGTTAAATATTATAATTTGAATTATGGATGGTGTTTTATGATTCTGATTACTTAAGGAATTCTCATATGCACTAACAATCATATTTGCTTGAGTAATTTCTATATATACATATTAGAAGCAGGATATACCAACAAAGGAGCATGATGACAGCCGTGATGATGAAGTGAAATTCAAAGCTCCAAACATTCCAGGTGTGATCTTTTCATGTTTTATGTTTACTAAATTGCATGGGAATAAATGGATAAGAGCTTAGTTATGTTTTTAATATTTCTTTATGTTTAGAATAAATATGGTAAATGCTTTAGGTTGGATATGTTGAATATGTTAGATTAAATTGTGTTTTCACAGTGTGCTATTATTTGAATTACCACATCACAGCCAATCTTAAGAGAAATCTGAATAAGTCTAACTGTTCTGCTTAGATCCGATTTTACAACTTAATGAGCATTATGATTCTTAGTTTAAAGTCCTAGACTTTGTTAAATTGTCATGCTAGTTGTTCGAACTTTGGTGACGATTTTACTTACCTTGCAGAAAGCTTTTTGATTAATTAGACTGGTTTACTTGTTATGTGGAGAGTCATCATTATTTATATAAGAATATGCTCGTTCCATGTCTCCTTAAATGCTTAATTATAAATAAAATCAGAATAAAACCCCTATATATTTAAAAAAAAAACATTAGATTAAATCTTGCAAAATAAATGAAAAAAAATGCAAGAGTAAAAAAAAATCCGAATAAAGGGGTATTAAACAGAATATTTATAAACGCTTGGCTATATGACTGGCACGTATTCTTAGACATGAGTAGCTTTTGGAATTCAACCGTCTACAACTCAGCCAAAGTGTCTAGAATAATTGTGAAACCGAGTCATTAATTGAGCAAATTTGAAGACAGGAATAGAAAAGCATATTTACATTATTCACTCTCCCATTTTGAGTTGCTATGTGTGATTAATCTGCTTTTTGTACTGTAAGTGCTTTGGACACCTGGTTTTGATAGCTGATGCATGACAATTTACCTTGTTCTAGCACATTAAACTTTTGAATCTTTTTAGCTCATTGCGTTGTTGAAATCTATGATTTGGCAGAACTGTAGAGACTTCATCTTTATTATCTTGATTGGCATGTTGATGTGTTAATTGACTTCATTGCTCAAGGGACGGGCAATATTTAAGTGTGAGGATGTTGATGCACCCTGTGAAACCACACTTATACAAGCTTGAATTATACCACAATATGTCCAAAATGAGTGCATTTTACCTTAATTTATTGCACTTTTAGGTGTATTTCATGTGTTTTTATTTTTCAAGTGATCATGGTTAGATTTGGCTTATCTAGGTTAAATTTACCATGTTTTTATGTGTTTTTAATAAGACTTTGGAAAATCTAATACATTGCAATGATGTTTCAGGCATTAAAATGAAGAAAGAAGATGTTCGGAGGTCAAATGATGCAAAATTCGGAATTTTCAACACTGGAAAAGCTCCAGAATGCGCCACATAGGCATGGCGGCGCATAAAATCATGCTCGAGCGCCACATTATGCGCCACCTCGACACTTAGGAAAATTTCGGATGGAAAAAAGCTTCAGGATGCGCCGCATAAGCATGGTGGCGCATAAAAACACCTCTAGGCGCCACTTTATGCGCCGCTGTTAAATTAAAAATTGGGAAATTGTCAGAATGCGCCGCACCTCCTTGGTGGCGCCTAAAACCACCTTGGAGCGCCACTTTTTGCGCCGCAGAGAAAATTTGGAAAATGTCAGGATGCGCCAGCTCTCCTTGGTGGCGCCGAAAACCTCTTCCGAGCGCCACTTTTTGCGCCACAGTCGCGGTTTGGAGGTTTTCTAACCTCCCGAACACGGTTTTAAAGCCCGTTTTTCACCATTCTTCACATCCCAGACTCATTCCAGACTCATATTTTCGATAGAAAAGCTCTGCAACTTTGGAGAAGAAGGCCGATAACACCGAACCATGCCGGAGGAAGTGATCAGAGCGTCTTCTCTGACTGTGTTCTTCGCATTCTAGGTGTTGTTTTTCTTTTTCTTGCTTTGTAATGTTTAGGATTTGCTTTTAAACATAATTTCCTACTGTTTTCATGTTTGTAAACGGATTTCCATGTTATTCGTGTTAAAAGTATTCTAGAACGGGAGTTCAGAATCACTTTTGAAGTACGAATCTATGTTTTTATGGAAGTATAATAAATGTCGATGTTTATATGTTTAATCTGGATTAATCTGCAAGAACTGTTAGAATTTGAATTTGGATTATGTATTGGATGCCTGAAATTGATCGACAATTATGTTTTGGCAAAAATCTGAAATCTGCATTTTTAATCTGCTAAATCTGGACTGATCGATCATTCTGCATATTTTGTCTACAATAATCTGATAAAAATTCTAATATGTTCACATTCTAAATTTAGTATTAAAATCCATATTACCATGTTTTATTATTATTTTACCAAAATTGTTAAATTATTTACACTGTTCTGCATATTTAAATGTTGGAATCTAATCTGTATGATTTCTGCTTTGCTAAATCGGGAGATAAAAAGTGGAAATTAGATTTTAGTACCGGTCTTGGGAATAAATCACATTAAAATAGATTCTGGCATGTACACGCTGATTTGGGAAATGAAATGTGTCGTTTAATCACAATAGGAAAATTTGTATGCTTGGGAAAGACTCAAATTTATGCCTAGACTGATGATTGCAGAATGTTAGATAATTTAATTTGCTTCCATGAAGTCTGTTTTTACAAATTATGAAAATTAGGAAATTGGCATATTTTTAATCTTTATAAAATCATTAATTCTGCTGAAATTGATCTTTTTAGACATTGGGAAATGCTAAATTATTATGCAATTTCACTTTTATATAAAGATGGCATGTTCTAAATCATTACAAGCATATATCTTATCTTTATTTTTATTATTTTTTAACTTGCTTTATTTTAAATTTAATGCTATCATTTTAATTTAATCACCATTAGAATTAAACAAACTCTTTTCAAAATATAATATATATTATCAATGAACTTAAAATGACTAAGTTTTCTCCAGAATGAAATAATATTCTGAATTCCCTTTGGTTCGACCCGGTATTCACCGGTTTTTATTACTTGATGACAACCATCCGCTTGTGGTAAAATATGAGTAGTGAAAATCACTCATCAGTCAGCTACCTTTGTATGGCATCCACTCCACAACGGGTGCAGATCCCTTTTATTGGATGCGTGTCATTCTTGCATCAAACAGGGGCACAGCAATGGAGCTTGGAATCACTCCAATAGTGACATCTCGCCTGGTGATGCAACTTTTAGTTGGTTCGAAGATCATCGAAGTTGATAACAATGTCAGAGAGGATAGAGCCCTTCTGTAAGTATATATGATAATTTGTGTTAAAATTTGAGTAGATTGTGTAGTGTGGCTGGTGAATGTATGACTCTTCAATATTGGTTATGTGGGAATCATACAGGAGTTGATGTAGGGAAATTTAGCTGGAAACTATAGATGTATTTTATGAAGAATGTACCTGAAGTTGGGAAAAGTATAGAAACTATTGGAATATACTTTTGTGAGAATTCCCGTTCTTACTTGTTATTATGTTGTCCAGTTGAATTTTAATATTCTTGTTAGTTTCCTACGTATCACATGTATTTTGATTTTTTTTTTACTGTTTAAAAAAAAATGAATTTCCTCTATCTGCAGAAATGGTGCTCAAAAGTTGCTGGGGATCTTGATAGCAATTGGTGAGGCTATTGCATATGTTCTCTCTGGAATGTATGCCGGCGTTAGCCAACTTGGAGTTGGAAATGCAATCCTTATTACTCTGCAACTCATCTTTGCTGGTATCATTGTCATCTGTCTGGATGAACTTCTCCAGAGAGGTTATGGCACTTGCTCTTGCTAATGGCGGGGTAAGAACGTGAGTTATGTGGTTGAATTTGCTCAGCAAATCCTTTTTCTTGACTCCTAAGCCTGGATTCAAATTCTGCAGGGAAAGCCTCCAGATTGGCAAGATTTCGTGGGAATCATCACATTGCTTGTAATAAACTTAATTAGTTTTATTGAGGAGAACAATGCTGGTAATGCAGTAGCTGCCCTCATGGCCCAGCTTGCTCCCAAAGCAAAAGTTCGATGCAATCTTATCTCATTTAATTCAGACATGCATATGTTTTTAGCCTATTTTATCATTGATCCATGATTTGATTGTGTGAAGGTTCTTAGAGATGGGAAGTGGAGTGAAGAAGAGGCTTCTATTTTGGTGCCAGGGGACATCATTAGCATCAAGCTAGGAGATATTATACCTGTTGATGCTCGTTTACTGGATGCCAATCCCTGCTGAAATTTGAACAAGTCAGTGTCGTTCACCATCTTGTGCTGAAGCTAAGGTGAGTTTAGTAAATTGAGTTCAAGTTGTATTGTCGTGTTCAGTCTACTTTGACAGCCGAGTCTCTTCCAGTGACGAAGGGGCCAGGGGACGGTGTCTACTCTGGTTCCGCGTGTCAACAGGGAGAGATCAAGGCTATTGTTATTGCAGAAGAGATATAATTTTTAAAAAAAATTCAATCATAAAAATTTATAATTTGCAGAAGAGAACCAACTTTATGCAAAACGCCAATTCATTTATTTCGTCTTATCATGTATTTTTCTTATTAAAGAAACAAACAGTCCAATGTCAATGAAAATAATATCCATCCCCATACTGTGAACTGTAACAGTCTTACTCTTATAACATTAGCTAACAACTAAACCTCTTTCAAACAATGTTGTAATATTTATAGGACATTGTAAACAATATAAGGAATATTTTTTCTCTGTTCCATGGGCTGTTGTATATCCAAAATATGTTGTGCATCGCACAACGAAGATGACTAGTATTCTATAAACGGGAGAGCAAAAAATTTGCCAAATCTCCATTTGATTCTGAGCCGTTGGATCAGGATTTCAATTGAAATTCTACGCGTTGGATCCAGCTTCATTTCATTTGTGTCTATTTTATCCAAGAGGAAATGAATTTTTTAGGCCATTACAAGGCACCATTTCCACATTTGGGCCATTATGAAATCAATTTCCAATTTTAGGCCATTAGAAACCATCTTTGACCAAATTAAGGCCATTTAGACTATTTTGACTTTTTCAAACTTCAATTAACCCTACCAACTTTTACTTTATTTCATTTTGACCCCAGATTTTAGTTTCTTCATTATCATTAGTCCAATATCAGCCCATCATGCTTCCGATAATTAAATTAAGCACTAAACTTCATACCTTGGCTTTGACCGCCTTGCTGCCGGGTTTCCTAAGCTTCGGGATTTTACGGACTTCCTCCAACCACGCAGCCCGCGACCGATGGTTCACCGATTCTTGGCTCCTTCAGCAACAAACAGCATAGTCATATTTCGTTTCCTACCTTAGGACGTATCAAGATATGAATAAAGGGTTTTAATTATATTATCTGGATATTTGGGATATTTGGAAGCCTGGATTTTACTGAAGAAATATTAAAAATATTATTTAAACATAATTTCCCCTAACGGAGAAGACAGACACTTAGTTCCTCATGGAGGATACAAGACTCTTGGGGGAATACCCCATACTTTTACAGACTCGAAAGGAAATATGCAGAAAGAGAAATATTACAAATACTTTGAAGAGTTGGGAGGAATTTTCGATGCCTTCCATCTGCTTCAAACTCCTTTATTTATAGGCGCCCGCGGACTTCAGCCCCGGATTCCAATCTTCCTCTAAATCCTTGTGACGTCACTGCGTTCGTCACTTGGCCTTAATTTCCACCGGCTACATTATTGTCCTTTTTTGAATTATAGCGTTAGGTGGCTTTTGTCAACTTTCCACCTTCTCTTGTCGGCCACTTTCTGCCAGCTACTCTGCCCTTCTTTGTCGGCTTTTAATTATGGGTGTTGCCGACACCTCTCTTTCTTTTACATCCAGCTAATCTTACTTTGGCTTGTGAAAGTTTTTTGGACGTTTCTTCCCTTTGTCCTGTTCGGGTCCGAATTTTTTCTGGGTTACCCGGATCTTTGTACCGAATAGGGGTTTCTCCTGTTCTGCACAATATGGGCATATGTGGTTATCCCATTGGCCAACATGCATCATGTTGCATGCCTTTTTTCTGGTAGACTCGGTTGCTGGCAACTTGTTTTCCCAGATGAGTAACCTCTTCTTTTCGAATGAGGTTTCCGCAAACTCTGTGCTTTTCCCTGTTAAAGAATTAACCAGGAACGATCCATTTAAATTGTTTGAGAATATTTTAAATGGATATTTAACCTTTTCCATCTCGGTGAGACAGACCCAGAATCCCCATGCTCGTCGGGTGGAGATTTCATCTTCGCTGATTGAAGATACCAATGGTGTCTTCTCATCCATAGACTTAACTCTGTTGAAGGCAATCACATCAGGTCTCTGTAATTTAATAAATTGAAAGACCGGATAAGAACCTTTTCCGACTATTTCTGGTGCCGCTGAAATGAATTTAAGCTCCAGAATATCTCCTCTTTGCAGGTGCGGGTTGTTCTGCCATGATTCGTGCACCGCACTACTTATCCATCCCGGAAGTTTTTCGATTTTCGGAAACCCTGGTGATGTAGTATGAACAGATGCTAATGTTCCAAAGTCATACCACTTTCGAACCTCTTCTGGTTTCGATCCTTCGAGCATCCATACCCTGTTGTATCTCCCGGATGTCTCGATTACTGTTTTGCTAGGGTTAATTCCCTTTTTGGAAACCAGTTGTTCCCATTTTCCTTGGTAGTCCAGCCAGGCAGTAGATAGGACCTTCTCGTCTGAATTAACCTTAGAGGTGCCTGTCATTGGCCTAAGGTTAATTTCTTCCTCTTTCACCCCAGAGGCAGTGGGTTGACTTGAGCTTTCGGAAATGTGACTTTCCTCTTGCTCAACATTTTTGTCGGTATCCGACAATGGTTCCTTTGAAGCAGTGCTTGAATCTGCTTCTTCATATGTGACCACTTTAGCTTTTTGGGCACATTTCTCTTTGTTTACCAGGGGAGCTGACGCTTTCCTGATTGGCTCTAATACTGTTTCCCATAGTGCTGTCATTGCTATATGGGAGGTTCGTATATTGTTGCGGACCATGTCCACATCGCTCTGTTGTATTTGGCCAGCTGCTCGTGCATTGATCTCGAGCTGTCCAAAATGCTTCGATAGCTCCTCTAGGTTTTCTCTGAGGTGCCTGAATCTCGTAATGATGGAATCAGCTTCAAATGCTTCCATCTCTCGTTAGGAAATCTGCAAGAACATTTTCATGAGATTTTATAACATCAATATCATAAGTATAATACTGACATTCAGCTTGCCATCTGATAATACGAGCTTTTTCAATTTTTGATTCAAGTTTATTTTTTAAAAAAGCCCTAACATTAGTATTATCAACTTTTAATACAAATTTCTTTGCAAGTAAGAATAAAGGCCATTTTTTAAATGTTTTCCATACTGCAAAGAATTCCTTTTCGTTAATATGCCAAAGTTTGGCTTGTTGTTCAGTGAACAACCCTCCTGTGTATCTACAAGGTTCTTGACCCGTAGTTGTTTTTCTCATGAGCACTCCTGCCCATCGAAAATCATTGGCGTCTGTGTAGACTACCAGCTCATCCTCATCCTGAGGTATCGCGAGTTTTGGCAAGCTATTGCAGACTTGCTTTAGTTCACGAATTCTCTTGGTATGGATTTCTTCCCATTTCCATCTAGAGCTTTCAGTCTCTTTCAGGAGTGGTCTAAAATCCTTTCTATATTTTGCAAGGTCTTTAATAAACATACCCGCAAAATTTACAACTCCTAAGAAACTCTGAAGTTGTTTCTTGTCTTTTAATATATCAGGAAAATTGCGGATTTTCTCCACAATGTGTTCCTGTAACTCTATTCCTGCTTCGTCAATTTGAACTCCTAAGAATTCAATTTTGTTAGCAGCGATAGTGGCCTTTTTCTCAGAGAGAACTAGACCTTCCCTGTGACATGCATCAGAAAATATTTCAAGATGTTTAATATGCTCTTTAATATTTCGAGATGCAATCAGAATGTCATCTATGTAGACGAACATAAACTCTAGATAATCCTTAAATAGATTATCCATCTTTCTTTGGAATATCTGAGGGGCATTAGAAAGCCCCATTGTCATAACATTCCAAATATATTGCCCTTGTGGGGTGGAGAATGCTGTGAATTTCTTCGACTCATTCTCCATCTTAATCTGATAGAAACCAGATTTGCAATCAAATTTAGAAAACACTTTAGCACCTTTGATGCAATCAATTAAGTGTTCTCTACTCGGAATGTAATAACCATCAAACTGTATTATTTTGTTAATACCTTGATAGTTTATTACCAACCTGGGTTTACCTCTCTTTATTTCACCGTGGTTTCTTACCAAGAATCCAGGGCTACTATAAGCTGAGACTCCAGGCTCGATGAGTTTAAGATCAATATGCTCCTTGATAATTTGCTGCATATCTTTCTTATCCTGCATATTCATTAAGATGAGTTTGTATCGAACATACTCATATTTATATTGTTCTTTTACCTGTAGAGTAGCTTCGATCCTGTTTTTATCCCACCATGCCAGAGGATCCTCGTTAAAGTTTCTCTGGATAAGTCTTTTGACATTTTCGAGGGACAATTTAGTTTCCCCATCAATGTCTAGTGAAGTTATATTTAATGACTTCATTTCCTGCATTGCTTCTTTGAGGTTTATAATTTCCCCAATAGAAGCTTCATCAAATCCTTGTTGTCTAAAAGACAACAAAGCCTTACCAAACTTTCTTTTATCCTGCATTTTTGGATGGGTTAGTTTGGCATCATTATCACCACGTTTGCTGCGAAATAATATAGGCATTAACCTGTTGAATGCCTTTTCCCTGCGCAACACCTGTATCTCATTTCCACAACTTGTGGTAAATATTAACAAATTTCTTTTGTTATCTTGAACATATTTTGTAAAGGATTGTATAAAATTGTTCCCTAACAAAATATCCGCTCCTGTGTCATGAAAGTAAATAGGAGGCGTTTTTACCTTATACCAAGGTGTACCAAATGCTCCTCCAATCATGATATTGGCTTGTCGAATACCCTTATTTAGTACTAAGATTTTTTGGGAAAAATCTCTTCCTGCAATAATGGGTAATGATTCCATAGCTTCGCTAGGGAAAACTCCTGGTTTTGCCGTGCAAATACCTGATCCTGAATCAATATAAGCTGCGAAATATTCTGACTTATATTCTTCATATATTATCCCTACTGAGATATAAATGGAGAATGGACTTGTCATTTAATTCTGATGGTGTGACCCTTCAGATTAAATTCTATACCATTATCCTTTCTTACCCATGGTTTATGATTTTCGAGAAAACTTAATCCCAAAATCATAACCGCATTGTCTTTTCCGGCGGTGCCTAAGACTCTGATCTCGTGTCCTGCAATTTCAATTGTTCCTTCATAGGTTCCAATTGATGGCTGCTGCAAGTAGTATAAGTCATCACATGAAAAACGGTTAATCTTTTCAGTGATGTCGAATATTACTCGTATTTCTTTCCATCCTTCAGGGCATTTTATCTTTATATTATCTACCCCAATGGATTGAGGAGTTAGATCTTTGATGAACTCCTTCCCTTTATATGCCATAATTCTGTCTTTCGAAAAAGACATACGGCTTGCGTACTCAATTCTAGCACTCGTTGATCTGTCTAGAATTGGATGATCTCTTATTTGTATATCTACTCCTCCTAACCTTGGAATCTGGGTAGGATTTGGAGTCATGACTTTAGCAAATTCCTTGAAAATTCTAGGAATTTCTATATATTCTTTCCCGAGAAATAAGTCAGAATGATGACTATTGGAAAGTGCATAAGAGATTCTATAAGTTATAGAATATGGTCTGTTCCCTTCTTTCATCAGATCTTTTCTTTTAAAATCCTGATGAAGGGTTAGAACTCTACTAAAATCTTGGTCAGCTAAGTTATAGGAAATTCTGGGATGTATGTCAAACATTAACTTTCCAGCATATAAATTTCCTACCATAGTTCCAAGAAGACCATCTCTAAGGTTATTGATTCTTCTATCAGTGACTGATAGATGCAATTCAGAATCAATGCCTTCTTTGAAGGTTGCCTTAATTACTACTTCAATGGCTCCTATGTGGATCCATTTCATAGTAATGGCGATTTCCTCCTTCATTCTGCTTAATTCCTCAAGAATTTCTTCTTTAGGAATTAATTGCATATCCATAACATTACAAGTAAGTTCCATAGGAATTGCAAACTCACCTGCACTTACCTTGTAGATGATGTTATGTCTTCTCTGGTTGAGTCCCATCTGGTTAAGAACTCGTCCAATCCCGCCAATTCTGAATCCGTCATATGGGCTGAGGTTGGAATCTTGTCGCATTATTCTTTCCATGGTTCGATTCGAGATCGTCATCCTTGAAAAGAATCCAGACAGGTTTTCAGTGGTCTGAATCCTGTCTTCTTCAGTCAGACTCGGTTGAAGATCCATCTGAATATGAGTCCGAGTCACTTCTTAATTCTTCCTCGTAGATGCTTTCATCCGAGGGGATGTCCTCAAACTGATAGACTGGTACCAGCTTTCCATGGTAGACTGCTTCCACGATATCCTCCGTGGCCTCGTACATTCGTACCTCACGATTCTGAGGGCAATCGGGTGAGATATGACCTCTGGCTCCACACTTCCAACAGTTGCAGTCCTTGAAACTTTCGTTGGCTCGGGTATGGGCTCGTCTGAATGTTCTCTTGGACGTCGTTCTCCCCGTGCTCCTTGCTGCTGAGCTAGTTGAACCTTGGGATGAACTCTTCGTCGTTCCCGTTCTTTGTCCAGTTTTGTATGATCTGGCCTTGCTCTTGGACCACCATGCTCTTCTTCTTCGGAATGGAGGTCTTCTGAAACTCCTACTGTATGAGCCCCGACTCTTCTTCTTTTTCCTCTTTTCTCCTGATTCTCCTATAATTGTTGGAAAATCGTTATTTTCACAGCAAAGAGGAGTTCTTTTTATTTTACCTCTTAGTCTCTTGATGTTCTTTTGGGCTGCTGCCTGTTGACACCATTCTCTGAGCTTATCCTTTAAGAAGGACATTCTTCGAGCTATTGAGTCCACTGTACCAGGGGGTACTGTGTACGATTGGATCAACATTTCTCTCCATGGGCTACAGATCTTTGCAAAGAACATGGGACATGCTACTTCAGCTGTCATTTCACTCCGAAAATAGTATTTACGAAACCAGTAGATATATTCGTCTACTGCGCAAATACTTCTTAACTCCATACCCAACAGTGCTTGGGTATAGACTTTGATTTTTTCTGTTCTCTGTTCTTCAAAATAACCATCTCCTACAAAATGGGTTTTGAATAAGAGGCCAAACCTTTCGCAGATTGTGCTTTTGGATTCTCCTTCGAGTATTTGCTCCTTTAAAGCAGCCGTGGAGTTTTTCCAGCCCAGCTTTGCCGATCCTTCGAGACTCAGCTCTATTAATCTGACAAAGTTTTCTTTATCGAGTTCCAGGGTGGTTGCTGCAATCTTCATTGAAGCTACCCATTCATCGATCAGGTCTTCGATGTTTCGGAAGTCGATAACGTCGAGGTTTAGTGTTATGCCATATGGATTTAATGGTTGTAACATCGTCTTGGCCCACGGTGTGTATTCTAGTGCTCTACTTGGGTTCCGTCCTGGGTTTCGTCTTGCATTAAGATGCACCTCAGGATACCTGTTCATGTAGAAGTCTGTACTTTCTCTCATTGGAACATCAGGCGGTCCATCGTGGGTCACGTTGGATCCTGATCCTTCCGCATAACCCAATTGAAGGACTTCATTGGGTTTTACATTAACCAGATCCATAATCCCAAGTTGGGAAAATGATTCTGCTAATTCTTGTAGATCTGATAGATCTGCCCTGGAAACAGTCATTTGACTGTTTTCAGGAGATCGATCATAAGCTCTTCTTGTGATTTCTGCTTTGGAACCATAGTTGCTTTACCCTTTTGATGTAAAGCTTGTACTGGTCCGAATGCATCTCTAATATTGGCTTGGTTATTCCTGGAAGATCCAGGAATATCCTTCTGCCTTTTCTTGATATCCGAAATGTCAAATTTCAGATTCAAAATTTCTTTCTTTAGATCTTGAAATACTTTCAAGATCTCATCTGTTGTCCGATTCAAGTTATCTATTTTCCCAGGTATAATTAATACCCGGTTACCAAAATCTTGAATCGTCTTTTGGATTTCTCTTAAGTCTTTTGATAATTTAGAGCTATCCGGATCAATTTCTTTCCAGTCCGTTCCTCTCATTTTTAGGAAAGAAACTGATTTTGATAATGTCTTGTCCATGGGACAAGTTCAAGAAATTCCTTTGGAATTTTCTATTTTTTATTTCCAAAATTTGGAAATAACTTGTGGGTTTCAAATTAATTGAATCCATTAAATAATTAAATCTTCTCCATTAAGAAATAAAATATTATAAATAATATAATTAATATGTTCTTCAATAAAACCTACGCTCTGATACCAATTTTCAAGCGCATTGGGTATCATTTATATAGTGAAAACTTAAGTATATTGACAAAGGACTAAAGTAAATAAAGTCAAACTTTCTTGGGGTTTTAATGAAAGAAATGAAAAGTTGTTGGGAATTAATTAATTTTCAAATTGGTCCTTATGGCTTAATTTCATTCAACATGTGTTTGTAATGGCCTAATTCTGGAAATTCAAATTACTTTCCCCTTTATCCAATATCGATCCCACCCTCCGACATTTTCCAACTCCTCCGCCGCCTTACCTCGCATCCTACTCTACCATCGCTCGTGAACGCGAGAACCACCACGACGCCGCCACTGCCGTCAAATCCGACCGCCGCCACTGAGGTAAGAAGTCTCCTTCCTTTCATTTTCGTTTCTTAGATTTATGGATTTGGGGGAGAATCGGGTTTCACTTATTTGGGGGGAGAAGCTCAATTGGTCACCGGAGAAGAAGGGGAGGCCCGGTGGTAGAGCGGCGTCGGGGTGGGGACGAAGCTCGCCTTCCGGCGAGCAAGTTCTTTCGCGATCGTTCATCTGGGGGTTTCCCATGAAAGTGCCGACCTTGTCGCCGGCGTTCGGGTGCCACCGATTGAAGGCCTGCGACGGAGTGTGGTTGTTGGGGCTGCCACCACGCCTCTGAATTTGCTGCAAAGGGAACCCATTTTCTTGCGGAAATTTGCCGTCTTTTCTTGTCGTTAGGTTTCAGGTTAGAAATTTTAGGGGAGTTTGATACTTGTTTGTGATTTCTGGTGGGCTTTTATTGATTTGTTTATGTTTTTTTTTTTTCTCATTTCGAGGTTTTTATATTGGAAAATTTTGTGGATTGCGGAGGATTTTGGGTTGCTGAATTTTGTTCTTGTTCTTTGGAATTGTGGAAGATAAAAGATTGGTTGTGGTGATTATATTGTTAAGTTTTTTGCAGTTCGTTCTCAATAATAGAACAGGGATTTTGAAGGTTATTGCATAGACATTTTGTGGATAAACTCTGCTCGAAAATTGTAGCACTACGATTGGATTTGGGTGTTATTAAGCATTATATTTTATTCTGTGTCATTTAGACAATTGTTATTATGGGAAAGCGCGGTGCCAAGGGTAAGAAATCTCAGGGAGATACGAAGGTGAGTGAAAATGGGCCAAAAGCATACGATAAGGATACGGAGGTGTTCATTGTGATTTGTGATGTCTCAGGAATTGAGAGATGAGGGCAATAAGTTGTTTCAGAGGAAGGATTATGAGGGTGCCATGTTAAAATACGACAAAGCAATATGTTTGCTTCCGAGGAACCATATAGATGTGTCCTATCTTAGGAGTAATATGGCGGCATGCTATGTGCAGCTTGGTATTACAGAGTATCCGAGGGCGATCCATGAATGCAATCTGGCTCTTGAAGTCACGCCAAATTATAGTAAGGCGCTTCTGAAGAGAGCCAGGTGTTACGAAGCGTTGAACCGGTTAGATTTGGCGCTTAGGGATGTTGGATCGGTGCTGAAAAGGGAGCCAAACAATCTCATGGCAATTGAAGTTGCAGAAAGGGTGAAACATGGGATGGAGAAACAAGGTCCAAGAGAAATTGAAATCCCTGCAGATTTGATTCCATTGCCTGAGGAGCCACAACCACCTCAGACCAAGGGTCCCAAAGGAAAGGCACAGAAAAAGAAAGTGAACAAAGTGGAGGAGGAGAAAGTTGGAGACAAAAAAGTGGAAAATAAGGATGAGGGCGCAGAAGTTGAGAAGGAAATGAAGAGAGAAATCAAGGAAATAAAAACCGTTGCTGAAGGTGTGAGTGGGAAAAGTGAGGACCTGAATAGGGAAAAGAAAAATGGGAAAAGTGAGGATGTGAATGGGGAAAAGAAGACTGGAAAAACAAAGGACATAAAGGGCAAAAAGAAAACAGGAAAAACAAAGGAAGTGAATGGCTATGTTGCTCGGACTCGGGTGTCCGACACGGGTGCGGGATATGTAGCGGACACTTACTATTTTAAAAAACAGGATACGGGGACACGGTAAAAAAGGATCCGGAATTAGGACACGGGTGCGGGGACACGGCGGAAAGTTTATATATACATATATATATATATATTTATATGTACCAATACTAGATAAAAAAATAAAAAATATATATATATATATATTCCAGGAGCTTGAATAAATTAAATTAAAAAGTTAATAAAATTTGGGGCAAAGTTTTTTTCTGCACAACAATTTGGGGCAAAGTAAATTTAGATTTTTTTGTTTAGGTGGAAAAATTCTTTTGCTTAATTTAAAATAAAAGGTCAAGCAAAAAAAAATTTAAAATAAAAGGTATCAAAAACGTGGAATGATATTATTGACCCAAATCCAAGCCTTTTACTGTTCTTCTTCTTCCTTTCTTCTTCCTTTCGTTGTCTATCTTCTTCCTTTCGTCTTCCGCCTCCTCTTCGCTGCTGTTCCCCGGCCGCCGCCGTCTGCCCGTTCCCCGGCCGCCGCCGTTCCTGGTAAGTATAATCTTCTCCATCTTCTTCAGCCTTCTTCGAAGCTTTTTAGAAGTGGAGGGGAGAAAAAAAACCTCAAAACTTCCGCGTCCGCTCCGCCGCCTGAAGCACCCGCCACGGATCCCGTATCGGAATCCGTGTCGTGTCCGGCGGACACCGGTACTCCGGCCATTTAGGCGAGTCCGAGCATCACAGGTGAATGGGGAAAGGAAAACCGAAAAATCTGAGGATATGAATGGGGAGAAGAAAGCTGAGGACAAATTAGTGGTGGAGGAAGAAACAATTAGTAATGGCATGGGGGAAGTGCCTAGAAGGTCAGTGAAGTTGGTCTATGGAGAAGACATAAGATGGGCTAAGATTCCAATTGGCTGCAGCATCGAGAAAGTTAGGGAAATTATTTCTGATCGGTTTCCTGACTTGAATGCTGCTCTTGTGAAGTATAGGGACCACGAAGGTGATTTGGTTACAATCATCACAACGGAAGAACTGAGGATGGCTGAAGCTGCTGCAGAGCTTGGTTCTGTGAAGCTGTATATTGTTGAAGTTCATCCTGACCGAGACCCTTTGTTTCGGAAAATGAGAAAGAGTGAATCAGAGGGCTGTATTGACATGCGACATACAATTCAAAATGGACATGTGGAAAAAAGGAAAGGAAATGCGAAGTGAATCAGTTTATATAAGTGATTGGATTATTCAGTTTGCTCAACTCTTCAAGAATTATGCTGGATTTGATATGGACGCTAATCTTGACCTCCATCAGGTAGGAATGAAGCTCTGTTCAGATGCTATGGAGGAAACCATTTCCAGCGAAGAGGCTCAAGACCTTTTCAGTGCTGCAGCAGAGAAATTCCAGGAGATGGCAGCTTTAGCTTTGTTCAACTGGGGTAATGTTCATATGTCCCAGGCAAGGAAGAAGGTAAATTTTTCGGAAGATTCTCCAAGAGAATCATTGATTGAACAGATCAAGTCTGCATATGACTGGGCAAAGTCGGAGTATATAAAAGCAGGAGAAAGATATGAAGATGCTCTAAGAATTAAGCCCAATTTCTATGAAGCTGTTCTAGCTCTTGGGCAGCAACAATATGAACTGGCTAAACTTTCTCGGAATTATGCAATAGGTACTGGTGTTGATCTGGAATTATGGCCTTTAGCAGAAGTTGTTGAGCTTTACAACAAGGCAGAGGAGAACATGGAAAAAGGATTGCAGATGTGGGAGGATACAGAGGACAAACGAATCAAGGATCTATCACTGCCAAATAAACTCGAACCTGTGTTGCAGAAAATGAAATTTGATAATTTGGTGAGTCATGTATCCGCAGCTGAAGCAGCAGAACAGGCTGAAAGCATCCGGTCTCAGATATTTATATTATGGGGGACCATGCTATATGACAGATCAATTATGGAATTCAAACTGGGACTTCCAGTGTGGCAAGAATGTTTTGAAGTTGCAATCGAAAAATTTGAACTTGCTGGTGCTTCTCAAACTGATATTTCTGTTATGATTAAAAACCATTGTTCCAATGACACTGCCTTGGAAGGTGACGTAAAGAATATGGTTTTCTTGATTTATTAATGCCTTTTGGATTACATATGAATTCAATTAAGTGTTTACTGTTTCTTGATTAATGATAATGCAGGCTTAGGATTCAATATTGATGAGATAGTACAAGCAATGAATGAGATGTATGATGCAAAAAATTGGCAGAAAAGAATTCCGTCATTCCGATTAGAGCCACTACTTCGACGGAGAGTTTCGAAACTTCATTATGCCCTAGAAAATGCATAGGTGCACCTGCAGATGCATCATTAAGAAATACGCTGCAGTGTGTTGCGACTAGCAGGACTGGGAGCTTTTGATTTCTTCATATACATTCTTGGTGAGTGTGAGCTTGCTAAAAGTTTTAACGTGTACATTGTTTTTACCAAATTGTGATTTTTAATTTATGTTATATATAAGCCTAGAAGAAATTTAAGGGGCATCTTGCTCTCGGAATCTCTAATGTTGTGGGTAGTTGAGATCCTTAATCTTTTTATTTGAATCAAATAGGAGTACATAAACATGATAGCTCATCACTTGAAAGAGAACTTAATGTATCTTTGGTGAACAACAGACTATTTTTATTACTTTTTGGAGGGGTGTGTGTTGTGTAGGTTAGTTTTTAATTAGGCGTAGGTAATATTGCTTTCTGAAATCTGTGTCCCCGCAAGGTGACTTCAACTGTGGAGAGTTTGAAACTTGATGTTTGAAATCCTTTTACTTGATTGCTTGATAGCTTACAGTAGTGATATTATGGAGATAAGAAAATAAGTTGCTACCAAATAATGCTATGACTTGCATGCCTGATATTTTGGCCATGGCATACCACATAATGAATGCAGTGTGTTGCTATATTTACATGAAATCTCTTCACTCTTTTCTACTGTTGTGAAAGAAACAAAGATGCTTTCTATCATTCAATCGGAACCAGATTATGCCTGGTATGGGTTTTCTCTGATATCGGTCTTCATGTTGAAAGCAATTTCTGCATATGCGTGATTTTGAGCTTCTTGCTGCTTTTTTTGGCTCCATTGTTCCCTAGGTGTATTTCTTGTTTAAATTTTCAAGAAAGTCGGTTGAAATCGGTTGAAATCGGTTTCTGCATATGCGTGAAATCGGTGTCTGCATATGCGTGAAATTGGTTGAAATCGGAGATGAAATCAGTTTCCGACTCCTTTAGGATAGATTTAATATTTACTTTCAATTATTGGATTCTCCAATAGTGATGGGTTAATTTTGCATTGTCGACCTAGAGCTGAACAATTTTTTTGAATGGCAATATTGAGGGTTGATAACTGATTTTTTTATTTATTTTTGGGTGCATTCAGAGCTTGTTGTGATAAAAGATTTCTATCTTTTGCCATACATAATGCCTTCTTGAAGTGGTTTTCTGCAACAGGGTTTTGACTTTATTATAATGTTCTATTTATATTTCGGTTGGTTTTTAGCGAGCATGGTGGTGTCAATTTAACACGATTTACATGTATATTATTAATTAATGTGCAATTCTACATTTTCCGTAGTGTCTTTCGTTGCCTTATCATTAATGAGATATTTTGTGATGAAAATTTTTCTTTATCTTTGTATTCAAGATTTTCAAGGCTGGAACTAAGATTTGTTTTCATAATGCACTCTGCGTTTGGTGATCTAAATATTTTACTTTTGAACATATTGGTTCATGTTATGAATGAATTATACAGAAGCAAAAAAGTACAAGAAGATTTGTCTTGTTTCTCTCACAATGAGCTTATGGGCACTCATTTTTCTGATTTTGTTAGTGTCTTTTATGAATTATTGCCTTTATGTGTTAATTATGTAGTGTTATCTTTCTTTTCAGAGTAAAAAAAGAAATGGAGAAAATAACTGTATGAAAGGTTTTGGGAACGAAGTGTTATGTGATTGGGCTGTCTGTTCTTGATTGTGACAAGTGGGTAATTTCGTCCAACATATTATGTTCCTGGAAAATGGCTGCAACAAGTGCACCCAATGATTTATCTTCTGAGATGGAGTTAGATGCTTACAGAAGACTCTTTCCTCTTTGCATTTCGGTCATGATTTACTTAAATTATTTTTATGCTAGCGATTTAAATAGTTTATTGAAGGCAAGCACTTGGGCATGCTGGGATGCAATTGAAATAAAAGATATATTTGATTGTTTTGGCTAGACATATTCCACAGTCCAAAAATCAAAAATCACAATTCAAGCTTCCTACTTTAGACTATCTCAGAGCCTTGCTAATAGGTTAAATAGTTTCATAGAAGTTTTCCATTTGGTGAGATGTAGCTGAAGAGTTGGCATTAATATGTTCGACGTCATGGGCAATAGTTCTACTGATACTGAGCATGCAAATAGTTCACCAGAAACTTCGAAATTTCTCTTATTTTGAAACAAGATGAATCCTGAATATACTCATATGTATTAATTCGAAACTTTCCTGCCAAAACCTTCTCATCTTCCGCTAGACTCATTTCATTGTTCCTTTCTCAACTTCTATTAACAATCTTTTCCTGTTTTGCTTGTGGTCTCTGAGATGTTAAATTTACATCACATTAGGTATGCATGCTTAAATCTTGATGATGTTAAAGGATTACGAGAAGTTGAAACTGAATTGTACTCATATTTTAATGGACAATTGCATGGAAACAAAGTTTGGACGGGTAAGTTTACCTGTACGTATTTTATCTGCAAAAATTATGGCAGGATGAGAACTGAAGAAGCTATAGGAACGTGCTAAAAATATAGATTCTCATGTAGAAAGAATGCCATCCATTAACAACTCATGCTATGGGTGCTTGATCTACAGGGTTGACCATGGGATTGGAGTTACCTTCATACAACCTGTCTACTATTCATCTCTTTTTAGCCAGAAGAAAGTATATGGATACTCAAATGACTTTTGAGAGGTTTGACATCCTTATCTCTTAAGCAAAATATTTATTATGAGTTTACAATTGTTAATGCAAAAGCAACCATGTCATTTAGCAGTTCACCAAATCTGTTTTGCATTTCAGTTTATTCCACACCTCTTAAAATATCAAAAGCTCTCTCTCTCAAATGTTGTCTGAACCTGCGGTGTGGTGACATGCATATTGTTTGTTCTATGTTCATTCATTCCATGATCACGAGTACTTTGGTATGATTGATGGCGAGTCAAGTAAAGATCTACAGAAACTTAAGCACGACTTTTCTTTTTTATTGAGTTTGTTTTCATTTGTCTATTAGAAGCCATTTACTTCAATTGGAAATCTGATCTTTTTGCGGTCATGCATTTGGCAGGGCAGCGATTGGGGACAAGTTCAAAAATGGAGATTCCGCGGAATTTTATGATTTCCTACTCTGCCGATCCAAAATCATATACCAGACCTATATATGAATATGTCAGAGGCCATGACAAAGGCTTTCAACGAGGTTTCTGGTTGTCAATTTCATTTTTTAAATATGCCTTTAATTTTTATTTTTTATTTACATTTTGCTTTGCTTTGATCTTTTTTTTTTGTTTTTTTTTTTTATTTGATGGTTTGCGTCTGAAATTTGCTATTGCTGTTTTAGGGCATCGTGGTGAAGCCCGAGATGCTTCATGCTGGTACAGTGAATTTTAATGGTGTGGTCGTGTGGAACTGTTTGATCCCTGGTAAGCAAGATCGGGGTAATGTAGCCTTTGCATTTATTATGCACGTGCACTAATGCCCATTTGTGCCTCACTGCATAGTTTTTTTGTATATAAGAAATTTCGTTGTGTTGGATTCTTGCTGATATATCCGTGCTTTATGGTCACTCCAGGTCAAAACTTTTTTGTTTTGCTTCCGGATTTTCCCTTTTTGTTGCAGTTCTTGAGTCAAATTGATGGCTTATTGGCTGAAAGCGGCTGAAGGTAGGCTTGATGCAGCTTGTTTTAATGTGAAGCTTTTATTTTAACTGCGATGACTTTTTTTTAAAGGAATCAATGGTGTTTAGTTCTAAAGGAAATAAATGAATTAAAAAAATTGTGCAATTTTGATGTGGTTATTACCTGTTTTTCCAGATTTGTTTAAAGTAGTGGATCGGAGGGTGAAGCTTGTGGTTGGCGATAAGCTAGAGGAGCTGCATGTTGCCCCTCCTGATACTTTCGGGAATTTTATTCCTCTTGCACTTTTGCTTTGTTTTTTGTTTTTTGTTTTTTATTTTTTTAAGAATGCACATTTTATAGTCGATCTCAAATTTCTTGATTCGGAGTCGAGATTAAAAATTGTTTCTGAATGATAATTTTGCCAGAACTCCGACATTTCCAACTTTTGGTCTACTGCTCGATCTAATAATGTGATGCATATATATCACAAGTGGCTGATCACATTTCCAACTTTTTTTTTTTTGATTCAGTACACACTCTTGTGCATATGGTTAGGCAGATCATAAAGTATGTGCCAGAGTAAAATAATTTGCTTTGTTTATGTGTCTCTTGCAATTATTTTTATTTATTTAATGGCATTGTTCATTTTCTGTGAGATTATTCCATGTTCTTTATGTTCTTCATTGGTAGTACGTCCAAACTTTTATGCTTATATGAAATTGAACTCATAGATTAATGCAACTTATAGATTAATGCAAAATTTCCCCGAGCATTCAATCATTATGTAATTCTATATGCCAACATTGTCTCATTTACAAAATTCATTCACAAAAAGAAAATACCTCCGTTCACCTAAATTTATTTTACTTTTTCGATGGGCAGTTGTGTATCTACAAGCAAAGCTATACATCGTACAGCGAGCCTAACTCCCTCCATAACCCAATTTGATTCCTGGCGATCGGATCTGAATTTAATTTCATTTTTGATCGTTGGATCCTCAGTTTCATTCATTGTGTCTCAGATTACAAATGCCCTGCGCCTCTGTCTCCGTCTCCCACAGCGTTAGCGCTGTTTCGTAGAGAACTAACAGCCATCTGAATGACGACATCCTCATTTCTTCCGAATTTTCCAACAGCAGAGATGACTCCCTTTTCTGGGCCCCACATTCATCGCCTCCTGGTGTAGATGATGGCAAGATAACGGAACCTGTTTCCGGTAATGGTAGGCATTTCGAACCTAGAGCTCCAAGAATCGCTAATGGTAGCACTAATTCGGATAGAGATCATAGAGGGCGATCGGTTACACAGAGGGCCAGTAACAAGAATGGGGTTGACTGCAGTCTGACGAGGGTTCGAGGAAGGTCGGTGTCGAGGGATCCTTATTAAGGAGTTTATCAGGTGATGCTCTTGTTTTCCCCTTTCAGTGATTATCTTTTAGGTATCAAATCGATTGCATGGTTGCCAATGTTGCGTGTGCGGAATTCAATTTTTCATGATTAGTGGATCTACGCGATCAACTACGATTGACAGATGTTATGGTACCCTTGCTTGGTGGATGTGTTGAATCAATATGAAATTAGTATTGTTGAGGCTATTGTATAATTTATGGCCTGAGTCTAAAAATGTAATCTACATTTGGTCTTTGTAGTTGCACTGATTGTAAAGAGCAAATTGCGAAAAGCAGATACTAAAGTCTGGGACCTTTTGTTTTCGTTTTTCTCATGTATTCTATGTGTTGAAACACTGAAGTTGTACGTGCTTTTTGTTTT
Source organism: Hygrophila difformis (assembly GCA_030278955.1). Lineage (NCBI taxonomy): Eukaryota > Viridiplantae > Streptophyta > Magnoliopsida > Lamiales > Acanthaceae > Hygrophila > Hygrophila difformis. Next base: position 47,629,399 of record JAOANR010000010.1, read on the forward strand.
TGTGACAGCGCAAAAATGAGCAAGATTCGGTAGAAACGACAAGCAGAATCAGGACTAAAAAGGTGGATAATGGCATAAAGAGGACTACTTAAGTAAGGAATAGGGCAGATAATAGGAATCCAACAAACAATGCAGGTTCAGTAATGATTCAGAATCGAGAATGTGATTCAACAATGAGTGTGAGGGTCTTTCTCCATGTCGTTCAATACCTGTCATGTCACTATTTATGACTTCACTGTGAGTTTGACAATCTTTCCATGTGTAATTACTTCTTGTCCCGCATTAAATCACTATGTTCATCCCTTAATCTGACACAACATCTTCAACCTATAAGTGTAGTCTTCAAATACCAGGTTTGGAAGATGGAATTTCGATTGCTTCCGTATCAGAAACTGAAGAGAAAACTATTAAACCCGTGTCTAAAGATTTGAATGTAAGCCTAAATGCTTTAAAAATGGGTTTAACTTATTCTCGGAATTGTTTTTCCTAAGATTAAGGTTTCTCTTGGTTTGAGATGGATGAAAAAGACCCCAATTGTGAATCGACGACAGGACAGGGTTAACAGGGGTGGAGCTTTGATTGGAGACGAGGAGTACCCGAGTGAGAACGAGAAGAAGAATCCCAAAGGAAAAAAGAGTTTGGCATCTGCAGTAGGTTGACAATGTAAAAGAATTTGAGTGTGTCATCTTGCAATTATTTGTATACCATGTATTAGTCACTGAGTTTCATATGTCTAGGCTTCAATAAACACACCTTCAACATGTCCTCTCTGCAGCGCCCGCTTCATATGCATCACTAAAGTGGAAGATGCTGCTTCTTTTGATGAGAAAGCCTATTTACAATGAATTCCATCTGAGTGTTCGGAAATGAATCTGTACATTCTTTCTGATGGAACACATGTTCCTCCGGGCAATGTAAGTGATTTGAAGTTAATATTTTGTCCCTTTGTGCACCAGTAAGATCGTTAACCTCGTTTTTACCTACATATAAGTGTTATGTTTGGATCCATGGATTTGGGAGGTTTTTAAAATCCGCAAGAGTAAATCTTCCTACTTGTTTGCATTAGTAGTATAAGGATTATGAATGATTTTTAAATCCCCTTCTCTGATTTCCTATTTCAGTCGGATTTCAAATTACACCTAAAATGATTTATTTTACATTCTTCTCTTATATCCTCTTCGAAATTCAAGTCCATATGTCCATGCATAAGCCGAGGTGCATTTTAGCAACTTGGGGAGTGGTAAATATGCTTGTAACTCTGGAGAAAGTAAGGCATAGTGTTATTTTTGTCTTTTCCATTTCTAACCTGAGTTTCCATTGTTCCACGGTTAATGCAGTCATCAGAAGCAGTTTGTGGTCGATGTTCCAGTATAGAACCAGAAGATCTCCTGCTTAGGTGTCATTTCTGCCAGGTTCGATGTGTTCATTCCTAATGCCTCGACTGCCCAATGCTTCCCTGGACATGCATCCACTGTAAAAATCTCCTTATTAGTTCACCATCGTACATCTCCAGGCTGTAAAATGCATCTTACGGTATCAGAAGGGTTCTCTTGGCCGTGGCCTAACCATCACTCCGGGTGACTAAAAGGAGAGGAATTTTGATTGTTTAATCAGCTTTCTTGCCCTATCCCGAGCTAGCCTAGAACCCTAAAAGCCACTTGCCTATTTGGTTGGCTCATAGAGAAAGTCTATTTTAGGATTCAGTCATATACGATATTCCCAGTCTTTTAGGATAGAAACATATAGCGAAGGTAAATAAGAAAAATGGTAAGTGTATGTGAGTAGGTATAGGTAAGAAGCTCTCTCTAATTACGGAAATTCCCAGTAGATATCGCTATCCTTCATTCGTACGCACTGAAAATTCATCAATTTTAACTTTTTTAGATTCTCCGTAGAGGTGAAAATATTACCATGATGTAGGTTTAGGGTACTTTCCGGATTCAGCCAGAGAGAAACCAATCATTTTTTACCTTCTTTGACACTAGGGATTTCCCCACTACTTTGCACGGGTTTAATATTGTGTTGAAGTATAGGAAGCCTGGTTGTTCATTTCTGAATTCTGAATATTCTGCTTTCCAGAAATATATCTTATTTACCAATGCTTACCAGAGTTATGACTTGATGCAGTTGGAAAGTGATTGACTAGATCAGAATACAATAATTCAAAGAAAATAATTATGTGCCGATTCCTTTTTTTTCAGTTTGGCATATTATTATTCCAGTGCCTGGCCATATTTCACAACCGCTAACTAATTGCTCTGTAGAAGTTCTGTACTATTGATAGAGATAGTCCTTGTCTTACCTTGGACTGAAACATTAAGCTGGTGTTGATCAGTTTGTGGGATTATTGTGACTCAATGAAATTGAATGTATTTTGAAACTTCTCTGCTTTTCTTGCAATGGGCCTGGAAAGCATTGTAATCCAAACTTTGTTCTACAGAATATTGAAGGCTCTTCTGAGGAGAAATTGAGTGTTAATTGTGGTCAGAGCTCTTCTGATTACAATGAAACAATTCCAGATGATATCTCTGACTTGGATAGCTGGTCTGAAGATGAAACATCAGTATGTGATGCTTGTAATATTTAATAATTCGAGCTAGCATGATGTAGGGTATTTTCACTTCATGGCGAGTGAAATTTAATGAGAATCTTCTTTCAGGATGGTAATGTTTCCCTTTCTGAGAAGCATAAAATGTTGTTGTCCCCGGCAAGCACAGGATCCTTATCAGATGAAGAAAATAAGTTACTAACATTAGCTAATATGGGATACACCATTGAAGAGGCTTCACAAGCCATTGAGAGATGTGGTGCGTACAGAATTGCTTGCTTGGATGAGATTAGCGTTTTAAACTAATCCATGCTGTATCTGGCATCTCCATTTCATTTTCTGTGGGATCCAGCAGTTTTGAATTTGAATTTTTAGATATGAGTTATTGATTCCTTATGGTTGTTGCTCGGAAGTTATAAATGATGTTTGGAAAGTACTATTTTTAATTGTTTAATTTTATGTGCAAGTGATCCATATCCATAACCATATATATGTGGTTAGAGTACGCTGATTCGGTTCAAGATTGTTATGTAATCAATGTGGGATAACTTGCCGCACATTAGTTCATTAATCTCCACAGTAAAAAAGAAAAGAAAACAAAAGAAAATTATTGGGTGTTGAGATGAAGAATAAATGTACCTTCCTTAATCAATATCCTCTCCTTGTGTTGAAGCTTTTGAAGATGATTATCTGTGGACTGTGGAGTACTATCTAATGTTTATCTTATCTTCTGAGTTACTTCGATCCCACTTGTTGATATTATCTGATTTATGTTGCCATTATTATACTTTATTATGAGTTCAATTGATGTTAATAAATTGCCTGATTTGATCTATAATGTCACACATTCCATAATCTTTCATACGAATTCTTGCATACAGAATCATAATGTTCTCATGGGATAACAAGAGTATGATTATAAGAATTGCAGTGACCTAAGAAGCCTAACAGCATCCATTTTCTTTATCATATTCATTACAGGTGCAGAAGCTTCAGTACTTGTTTTAACTGATTATATATGTGCTGCTCAAGTAGCAAAAGAAGAGGGCCATCTGGATGAAGACAATGTCAAGGTTGTTCTCTTCATTTATTTGTTGTATAGATTTAAGCAACACATGAAGGTAATTGTTTCAGATTTATGAACGAATTATTGTAAAAATGTATTGTGTTTGCAGCGAAAGCATGTTTCCAATGGAAATAATGAAACCAAGAGGCAGAAATTCATGGAGAGATGCAAACCAATAGATAACTTTGATGACGAGTCAATTCGCTTTCCTTGTCCAATGATAGGGTATGGTGTGCCTTCTGAACAACCTGGATATGTTCATCGTTCTCTACCAAAAGATGCAAGAGGTCCACCTTATTTCTATTATGAAAATGTGGCATTCGCTCCTAAGGGGGTCTGGGACACTATATCCCGGTTTCTATATGACGTCGAACCAGAATTTGTTGATTCAAAATATTTTTGCGCCACTGCACGGAAAAGAGGCTACGTTCACAACCTACCTATTGAAATTACATCATTATTACTTTATCTATACAATAACCTTATCTTCTTAATTAGGAAACAATTCTCTGGAAACAAATTGTTGTCGATAGGAACTCACATACACTTACCTATAATTATTTTTTCTTTCTCCATAGGCAGTTGTACATCCCTTTTACGCTGTGCATCGCACAAGTCTCCAACTAGTATAAAATAAATTTGATAAATAATGAAAGTCAAAATTAAAATTAAAATAAAAAATATTCATTAAATTGTAAAATCAAATAATAAAATAATAAATAATTAAATAAAAATTTGATATAGAATGAAAGTCAATAATTAAAATAAAATAAAATAAATATTAATAAAATTGAATAAGAAAACAAAAAATCAAATCCAAATAAATAATAAATAAACATAAAAGAAATATTAATCAAATAGAATAATAAATCAAAATATGCACGCTGATTCCAGTTTTTCTGCTGATGACTCTCCCTCTGCACCCTCATCTTCCAACTCCTTACCACGTTATACCAATATGATTTACCACATATACTATATTGTATTTACCAAAAGTTTATGGTATGTGATTTACCATGCTATTGGTATGTGTTTTACCACATAAATCATTTGGTATTTACCATTATATTGGTATGCATGTGCTTTACCACATATACCATATGGTGTTTACCAAGTTCTTGGTATGTGGTTTTACCATGCTACAACAATATGGTCTGCCACATATACCATATGATATTTACCATGTTCTTGGTATGTGGTTTACCACGCTATTTAACTAAAATGCTTTGTTTATCATTAACTATTAACTTTTCTTAATCTATGGAGCCTAAACTATAAGGATTCAAATAGTGGGGCTTTGATTATAATAAATAATGTTTGCTCATGGGGTCTGGGCCCTTGTTTTCCCAGGAAACAAAGGGTAATTAGGCTCATGTCCCTACTCCCACCTCATCTAATAATGATCATCTCGGCCTGTATAGCTCTCATCAAAAGAGCTCGCCCCTCTCCTTCTAGTGAAGAGGATGCTCCGGCGCCGCTGCCGAAGGAAAGCTCTAACCAGCAAACAAGTGATGGAACCCAAGGTGGAAAACCCCCCCGAAGGTCCACGAGCTATGCATTCGGGTGGTATCATTGGTTCATCTACCAGAAGATATTTGGTGGATCCTTGTCGTTCGTATAACCCTCATCTGATGACTATATGTTATGGAACCTCAATCCCAATTTTCTCATTCTAGCAATGTCGTCCTGTTACAAGAGGGATTTGTTCCAGCTGTGCGTATCAACGAGGCCTTGGGTAAAGCTAATGGATTGATAGCGGGACCTTGGCCTCTAGATTTTCATTGATTAATTAGTTTGTTTTTGTTCATGGGAGTCGGGAGACGTCCTTGTGGATCTTTGTGTTTTTTCGGATGGGTCTTTCCACCCTATGTTCTTTGGAAGAAATTGGATACAGATGCACTAGGAGCCTGATTTCCTAGAGGATAGGTTTTCTTTTTTCGCCTTTCTATGTTATATGGTCTGGAGCTAGCTACCTGTTTTGCTTCTAATTTTTATTCTTCTTCACTGGAAAAAAAAATAGAATAATAAATTAAAAATATAAATAAATTAATGAATATAAATAAGAATAAAAAATTGAATACATTAATTTAATAAAAAAATTAAAAAAAATAAATAGGCCATCAGAAAGAGGAGATTTTCATTTTTGGGCCATAAAGAGATGATTTGAAGTTCGAACAATATGCGGCCCGTTTGTGCCTTTTTTTGGACCTGATTTACTTGTAGTAGTTCAAAACTATAAATGAAAAAATAATAGCCAAAATCTGAAAAATGATTCATTCTGATGGCCTAAAAAAATTACTTTCTCTTTAATAAATTATAAAATGAAATAAAAATAATAAAATAGAAAAAAATAATTAGGCTAAAGAAAAAGTATTATTCAACTAAATTAAAATAAGTTAATCTAAAATGAAATAAATAAAATTATTTATAGTCGATGAAATATTATATAATTATAAAAAATTCAAAATTTAGCTACAGAAATTTTTGGTCGCGACTTCCATCGCTAATATATTTTTCTAAAAAAATAAAATTGAAAAAATGTAAAAAAAAAAGAAGAAAAAGTTAGCGAGCGAATTCAGTTGGAAATTTGCAAAAGAAAAATTTCGGTCGCTAATTTGAGACAGAAAAATTCAGTCAATATAATTGTTTAGTTTTTTTTTTAAAGTGGCCCAAATTTTATCTTTAATTTTTTTTCGCTCTGATATATATTAATATTTCATCCTCATTTTCTCCTTTTCGGTAACTGCAGAATAAAGTTAATTATTAGTTTCTCATTCAATTTTTTCTTCCTAAAAGATATGCAATAATTTTGATGTTTTTCATACTTTTAAATCAATAGAAGGAAAAATTGCTGTCCTGTAAATTGTACTAATACTCTTGTTGTGCCTCGTCTAATTTGGATTTAGTTGGGCTTACCGGTTTATTTAACCTAGGGTCCATATAATCTCGGGAGCCACAATGCCTATTTATATGAAGTATAATTCTTCGGAATTACCTAACGATCTGAACTATATACTTCCTTTGTTTTTCAATTATTGCAACATTTGTAAATTTGATACTATTCACGCACTTTAATTTAAAGTTTTATCATAGTTATACAAGTTTGAAATATAGTCAAGTGGGATTTTATTTGATTCGTCTGGTCGAGTAGTTTTTAAATATCGTACTTTTAAAATTTCTACTTGTACCGAAATTGAATTACAAATTATTTAAAATATGCAATAGACTACGTGCATTGTGGATCCGTTTCAATTTTTAGAAAATGGAAGGAGTATTTATTAAAAAAATTCTTAAATAGCAATGCACTCAGGGGGATGGTTTACATCAGTTACCTCATGGTCTGAATATAACTCAATGAAGTGTAGATGGAAAAAGGGATCAATTTGGAAGCATCATTAATTTGTTATGGAATATGAATGATGAATTTTAATATGCATAAATAAACATCATGTAAACTATCTTTTTCTTTTTATGTTCT